>OX451737.1:1061322339-1063722339 GCA_948472305.1 Vicia faba
CCAAAAATATTACATTTTTATTTTTATTATTATCTTATACAAAAAAAAACATTTTTTTATAATATATTCTTATTTTGTAACATATTAATATATTTTGTATATAAATAATACAATTTTATTTTCTTTAAGGAGAATTAGGGTTTACCCTAAAAATAAATAAATTAACTTTTTAATTATTTATATTTCTTTCCATTGAAAATGCTTTACATACATAAAAAAACCTTTTTTGCATAAATACATTTTTATTTAACATTTATTTATTGTGTTTATTTAAATATTGCCCATTTATTTTAACATTGCACAAAGAATTCAATTTGGATGTAATAGTAATTAGGGTTTTATATTTCTTGTCAAATACCCCCTATTCAAAATTGTACCCCCTCCCTATATCAAAGTTGTAATAGCTTAGATTTATTTACGCACTTAAATGCTTTCAATTATGTCATGATTAGAATTAGGGTTTGTATGCAAAATCAAAACCAACAAATAGTTTGACCTAATCAAAGACAAAAATGCATGAAAAACAAACACAATGCACACTTACACCCCTAGGGTTATAATCCATTTGTTGCCTTCAAAAATGGGCCATGGTATGCATGTCAAGTACTTTGGTAAAACAAAAACAAAACAAAAGATCATAGTCCATCGATGACGCTATCTAGGTTGCCTAAACAAAATGATCAAGTCCCTTAAGAAAATTGCCAAAAATACTTGACACAATTGCTATCATGGTCTATATGATGACCCGTGCCTGTCCCGTTTAACATCCTAACACAAGGTTTTTCACCAAATACAATGATGAAGCAACACTGTTAAAAGGGTTAAAAACAAAAGAAAGATCTTTGAGTAAAATGGGGTAGATAGCTCTTAGTTACTTGATCAAAAACTTGCAAAAACATCCTTGCTACACAATTTCAAAACCCTACTTTCAAACATTGGAAACTTTTTAAAAGACAAAAAACACCTTTGTATATATTCAAACAAGAATCATTACAAAAGTTGCCACAACGATGGTCTCTTTTCAAAACATCTTTCAAAACCACACACAAAGCACCATTTCAAACAATTGAAGAGCACCATTTCAAACAATTGAAAAGCAAAACAAGTGATCTAAACAAGTAACTAAGAGCCCGTGGATAGAAAGGGTGTTAATACCTTCCCTTTCTATAATCTACTCCCCGAACCCAAGAAAACATCTCAAAGGTCTTTCCTGTGCTTTTTGACCTTTCCTTTGGATAAAATAAAAAGTCGGTGGCGACTCTTGCTAAACCGAAACATTTGCAAACACAAAACGCAAAACCTCAAGTCAGTTCTCCCACCGTACAACAGAACTGGCGACTCTGCTGGGAAAAACTTTAAAAGTGGAGTAACCTTAGGGCTTAGATCACCCTTTGCATGATTATATTGTTTGTTTTGATTGCTTTACATTTGGTTCTCTTGTTTGGGCTTGAAATCCTCTACCCGGATTTGGGAAACATTAATAGGTAAATAGCAATACATTGTGAAAACTGTGCGGGGTATACCGACATGGTTGAAGCAATAGCTATATTAGTGCGACATATTTGTGAGTACCGGTAGCCTTTGAGTCAATCAAAGATAATACGGGGCCGCTGAGTGATGTCATAAAGCACTAATGAACTCTTAGAACCTTACTTGACCATCTTGGCCTTTTGTTAGGGGTAGTGAGATGACCGGCTTTGCTGCAGTCCGAAGTTGGTAGATACTCGATACTACACTCATTGAGGGTTGTTTTCTTGGAATATTTTGGTCGCTAGTTAAGTGGCTAAACCAAAACAATGAACATAGAAAACAATCCAGTGATATTGAGCTCCTTAGAACCCAGTTGCTATTTATAGGACAGGTTTGAGTCAACTAAATTCAAGATGGTACTTACCTACGAAACCTCATGCAAGCCTGAAACTAGGGTTTTGTGTGACTTTCTTGTACACGTACTTGTGCATACATCATGAACATCATAAAGCATCATATGCATCCACTAACCATTTCAAGGGTTTGGATCTTCATCTTTGTTCTTGTTTTGTAGGTCATGGAATCTCTTCGCAGGAAAACCATACAAGTCAACCTTGTGAGAATCCCTCCTCAACTCAAGGAGCTTACTTCCAGGATTCCAGAGAACTCTCTCTTCAGTGAAAGACATGGTAGACTTCTCAATTTGGTCAACTCCAACATTGAAGAAGACATGGTGAAAGTTCTCTTCCAGTTCTTTGACCCCCTACACCACTGTTTCACATTCCCTGATTACCAACTAGTACCCACTTTGGAGGAATTTTCTCAACTCCTGAGGATTCCTATCCTTCATCAACTACCCTACAACGGTACGGAAAAGGAACCAAAGCCTGAAGATGTTGCTCAAGCATTACACTTGCAACCATCTGATATCAAAGGTCATTGGGAAACCAGAAGTGGTGTCAAGGGTTTCTTGGCCAAATTTCTGTTTGAGAAGGCATAATACTGCTGAAATTCTCTAAATCTACAAGCTTTTGAAGAGATCATGGCACTCCTCATCTATGGGTTGGTCTTGTTCCCAAACCCTGATCAGCTTATAGATGTGAATGCTGTCAAGATTTTCATATCCCAGAATCTTGTACCTACATTGCTTGGGGACATCCTACACTCATTTTAGACACGAACAATGAGGAAAAGAGGTGTTCTCATGTGCTGTACTCCTCTCCTAGCAAGGTGGTTTATTTCTCACCTTCCACAATCAGTTTTGAAGAATGAGCAGGGTTTAAGGTGGTCACAACAATTGATGACCCTCACACATTCTGATGTTCATTGGTGTTCTCGGTCCAGAGAAAATGTCATCATCATTGATCTTTGTGGGGAGTTCCCTAATGTCCCACTACTTGGCATTAAGGGAGGTATTACCTATAACCCCTGTTTAGCTCTAAGATAGTTTGGATATGCTCGGAGGGATGGCCCTCATGACATGCTGATCCCTGACTTGGTTTTTGACTTCGACAACGATGTGCAAGGACTTCGACAAAGGTTCATCAGAGCTTGGAGGATGCCCAACAAGGTGGATAGTAAGACATTGGGGCACAAGAATTCCATCCCCCTTGAGCCTTATCTCAAGTGGGTACGAATCTGCGCCCAAAGTCTTATGATGTCATACCCTCACATTCTCCCCTTGATCAAAGATCCTGTTATGGAAGGAGAGGTTCCATACACCATCCTACATCCTGACATGCCAACGTCATGGGAAGAGCTACAAAGGAGTTGGATCCAACTCAAGGAAGAACAGAATACTTTTGAAGCCAGCTTCTATGCCAGTGAGAAGAAGGTTTTGGAGCTTACCCGCCGACTTCATGAGGAGGAAACTCTCAACACTTACATCGCACCAAAGAGGATGTGCAATGTCTTTTTACATTAAGAATTTTGTAATATTTTGCCCACGGGGCACTTATGTACTAACAAATTTCTTCTTAATATGACGTGTATTCTTTTTGTTTGCAACAAATTTGAATTTATGAATCCTTGATTGCATTACATGAATAACATACCATTCATCATATGCATAAACAGGTCTTCGCACCAGGTTTTCTTATCTTTCTGTTGTTTATTTTAGCAAGATGGATTTGGAGCAGACGGTTAAGGATCTGCAAGCACAGAATTCTCAATTCCAGCAACTCCTCATGACCTTAGCAAAGGGTCAAGAGGACCTCAAAGCACTGTTGGAGAAAAATAAAGAGAAAAAGAAGAAAAGGCCCGGAGTAGCCACTTTTGGAAGAAGGTTTGAAAGCAATGCTAGAAAAGTTATCGAGTTACCCTCAACGTCTGATGAAGGGGACGGTAAAGGAAAATGAGCTGCGGCACCTTCTGAATCTGAAGTTGAAGAGGAAGAAGAGGAAGAGGATGAAGACTACTCCGAATAGCAATATCCCCCGGCGGATGATAAATATAAAAATCTTGAGGATCGATTGGCAGCCATGGAGTTGCAAAGGGTACCTGGTTTAGATTTCGAAGAACTAGGGTTGGTCGCTGGGATCGTCATTCCTCCCAAGTTCAAAGTTCCTACATTTGCTAAGTATGACGGCCTGTCCTGCCCAAAGATGCATCTGAGATCCTATGTCAGAAAGATCCAACCCCACTCATCTGATAAAGACCTCTGGGTACACTTTTTTCAAGACAGTTTATCAGGCACACAATTGGACTGGTTCTATCAACTCGAGAGATCAGAGGTTCATAACTGGGAATACTTAGCCGCTGCTTTCTACCGGAAATACCAATACAATGCTGATTTAGCGCCCACTCGTACTCAACTATAGAGTATGGGTATGGCTTCTAATGAAGGATTTAAGGAGTATGCCCAGAAGTGGCGTGATCTGGCTGGAAGGATGCAGCCACCATTGTCGGATAGAGAACTGGTTGACATGTTTTTAGGGACCCTGTCTGGCCCTTTCTTCAATCATTTAATTGGGAGTTCCTCTGCAGGATTTACCGAACTAATTTTGACCGGTGAAAGGGTTGAGGCCGGCATTAAAAGTGGTAAGATTCAGAAAGATGCCTCTGCATCCACCGCTGTTAAGAAGACCTTCCCAGCTAGAAGGAAGCTTCTGCTATTTATTCTCAGAAAAGCCAAGGAGGAATGGGGCGCCGACCAACTGTAGGGGCTGTGATGATTCAAAACTCTTCAAATGATCAACCTCGCAGCAAGCAGTCAAGACCTAATCAACAACAGGTAAAAAGGCCACAACGGCAGTTCACCCGAATCAACATGACGCTAGCTCAAGTACTCCCTCATTTGCTAAAGCTGAATCTTACCAATTTGAAGGAAGCGCCAAAGAACCCTAATACCTCTTCTCCATATTACCACTCCAATGCGAAATGTGCTTATCACTCTGACAGTGTAGGGCATGATACCAAGAACTGTTGGGCTCTTAAGAACAAAATCCAAGACCTGGTCGACGCCAAGGAGGTAGAATTCGATGCGCCCGAAAAGCCAAATGTAATTTCCGCCCCAATGCCCAAGCACGGTCATAATGTTCATGCCGTTATGGAAGACCTTCATGTTACCAATGTTGCTGACCTTTTGACTCCCTTACCAGTGATTAAAGTGAACTTGATAAGAGTCGGGATATTCCCAGGCTGTGGAAAAGACTGTTACTTTTGTTTAAACATATGAGCTGACTGCCCAATGTTGAAATCAGGCATCTAACGCCTGATGGATACCCAAGGGATACTATTCCAAAAGACTCCTATTGATACCTTCACTCCTGTTACTCCTGCTACTGTTGCTACTTCAACCAATGACATTGCAATAATAACCATCTCCGACAATATTCCCAAGGCTTGCAAAAGGCCTGTCAAGATTACACCTGACTCTAAATTTGTTCCGTTAAAAATCACCATGTCTGGGCCTGTCCAGTATCAATCTAGCAAAACGATACCATGGAACTACAGAGGAGAAATCTTTTATCATGGCATCAAACAGATTGAATCATTCCAAGAGAATTCTGAAAAGGAAACCCCTGATATAGGGAACATTGCGGGAACAAGCAAGATAACTCGCAGCGGACGGATTTTCTCTCCGGAGATTGCTCCCCCACGAGCAGTCTTCGGACCCTCGAAAGCTTCTGTGCCTGTTAAGCCATCTGTGCAAGGCCCGATAATTGAAGAAATTGATGTACCTGAAGTTAGACCCTCTGATGCTAATGCCGATAAGGGTAAGGGGATACTAGAAGCGCCTGTCAGGACGAAGGCTCAGACTGTGGTAATCCCCGAAACCACCCAGAAAGAAATGGAAGAAATCTTGAAAATAATCAAAAGGAGCGATTTCGATGTCGTGGAACAGCTAGGGCAGACCCCTTCAAAAATATCCATGTTGGCTCTTCTACTCTGCTATGAGGCCCATGCTAAGGCCTTAATCAAATTTTTAAAGGCGGCACACATGCCTCAAGAAACTTCGGCTGACCAGTTTCAAGAGTGCGTGGTCAGCCTTACTGCTGATAATGGTCTTGGTTTTTCCGATGCTGATTTGACTCCCAAGGGAAGGAAACACAACAACGCGCTACATGTCTCAGTTGAATGCAGGGGAACCACCCTCGCCCATGTCTTAGTTGATACCGGTTCTTCCTTGAATGTGCTGCCGAAGAAAGCGTTAGACCGTTTGGACTGCGAAGGACTGACCCTCAAACCCAGTAACATCGTTGTTAGGGCCTTTGATGGGTCCAAAAGAATGGTTCACAGAGAGGTTGACATTCCTATCAAAGTGGGCACATAAGTTTTCAACTCCACCTTTTATGTGATGGACATCCGTCCTTCATATTCGTGTTTGTTGGGAAGACCGTGGATCCATTATGCTGGGGAAGTTACCTCATCTTTACACCAAATGCTAAAGTATCATGTTAAGGGTAAGATTATAACGGTGCACGGTGAGGAAGAGTACATGATAAGTCACCTCAATTCCTTCCGCTATGTGGAGTTGGATGGCAAGTTCATAGAAACGTCTTTCCAACATTTTGAGGAAGTTTCTCCTGAGGTCGCAGTTGCGAAGACTATGGTTGAGGTGCCTATCGTTCCCAAGCATGTGTCTAGGATGGCATCTCTCAAGGACGCAGAGGCTGTAGTCAAAGAAGGAAAAAGTACAGTGTGGGGGCGATTGCCTGATTTTCCCCATAAGACGGACAAATTTGGACTAGGGTTTACTGCTGCAGGACAGAAGGCTATGCGTCGCTCCAAGACTGGAGGACCACCCGTAAAAATCACCTACCATGGTATTAATGCCGTAGAAGATGATGACGAAGAGGACAACTTTGAAGATTAGATCTTTCCAACCGCCGAAGGGAGATTAAGCAACTGGGAAGCAAAGGATTTTATTCCTATCACCTTCATCAACCAGTAAATTTATCTTTGAACAATTTCTTATTTTGGTCTTTAATAACTAAACAATTCGTACATTATTTTTACCTTATGCCTCGCCCGGGGCATATAGGTCCATTTGTAAGGGCTTGATTTTCTTCATTATTATATGCCATGTTTTAATGAATCATTGGACGTTTTCATCTATAAACTGTTGTGTTCATTTTCTTTCCTTTTGCATTTTGTTTTGTTTAAGGATGGCTATCCCTTACACACACCCACACTCACAAAATACAGGTACCCATCCACTCCAGATTCCATGGGTGACTATTCTGATTTAGCCTTCGGTGACTCTAAAGATTTGGTCAATCATGCCGAGTACGAAGGTGATGAAGACTGTGAAGTGCCTGGAGAGTTAGCCAGACTTTTGCAACAAGAGGAAAGAGCCATTCTGCCCCATGAGGAGTTGCTAGAGACCATCAACTTAGGAACAGGGGAAGACAAGAAATAGGTTAAGGTGGGTGCCAACCTGGAACCAGGTGTCAAAGAGCATCTAGTGCAGTTATTGAACAAATATGTTGAGATCTTTGCCTGGTCCTATGAAGACATGTCGGGATTAGACACAAATATCGTGGTTCACCGTCTCCCTACAAGAGAAGACTGTCCACCGATCAAGCAAAAGGTCCACCGAATGAGGCCTGACATGTCTGAGAAGATCAAAGCTGAGGTAATTAAGCAATTCAACGCTGGATTTCTGGCTGTTACTTCCTATCCACAATGGGTTGCTAACATTGTGCCCGTGCCTAAGAAGGACGACAAAGTCAGAATGTGTGTGGACTATCGAGATTTAAACAGGGCTAGCCCTAAAGACGATTTTCCACTACCACACATCGACATCTTGGTTGACAACACAGATCAGCACAAGGTATTTTCCTTCATGGATGGATTTTCGGGATACAACCTGATCAAAATGGCCCCCGAAGACATGGAGAAAACTACTTTTGTCACGCAATGGGATACCTTCTGCTACAAAGTAATGCCATTCGGACTGAAGAATGTCGGGGCAACCAATCAACGCGCCATAGTAGCTTTATTTCATGATATGATACATCATGAGATTGAAGTTTACATAGACGACATGATAGCCCGATCACAAACAGAAGAAGACCACCTTGATCATCTGCAAAAGCTGTTTGTCAGGTTGAAGGAGTTTAAGCTCAGATTGAACCCAAGCAAGTGCACTTTTGGAGTCAGGTCTGGTAAACTTTTGGGATTTATTGTCAGCAACAAAGGCATTGAGGTTGATCCAGCTAAAGTAAAGTCTATACAAGAAATGCCTGCCCCTCGCACTGAAAAGGAGGTTAGAGGATTCTTGGGACGCTTAAACTATATCGCAAGGTTCATCTCTCACCTGACATCTACCTGTGAGCCAATCTTCAAGCTGCTGAAGAAAGATCAGGTAGTTGAATGGAACAATGATTGTCAAGTTGCTTTTGATAAGATTAAGGAGTATTTACTGGAACCTCCTACTTTGATGCCACCCGTCGAAGGAAGGCCGTTAATCATGTATCTGACTGTGTTGGATAACTTAATAGGGTGCGTACTGGGCCAACATGACGAGTCTGGCCAAAAAGAGCATGCCATTTATTACCTTAGCAAAAAGTTTACCGACTGTGAGACTCGCTACTCACTGCTCGAGAAAACTTGTTGCGCTTTGGTATGGGCCGCTCGCCGGCTAAGACAGTATATGTTGACTCACACCACTCTGTTGATTTCCAAGATGGATCTGATCAAGTATATCTTCGAGAAGCCTGCTTTATCTGGAAGAATCGCTAGATGGCAAATGATCTTGACTGAGTATGATATCCAATATACTACCCAAAAATCTATAAAGGGGAGTGTACTAGCTGACCATCTAGCTCATCAAGAAGTCGAGGATTACCAATCTATGAGATTTGACTTCCCTGACGAGGACATCATGACATTGGACAACATTGAAGGTAACAGACCGTATGACGGACCTGAACAAGGATCCCGATGGACCCTATACTTTGATGGGGCTTCGAATGCACTTGCAACGGTATCAGTGCAGTACTCATTTCTCCGGAAGGTTGCCATACACCCTTCACTGCCCGACTTTGCTTCAGCTATACCAACAACATGGCTGAACATGAAGCTTACATCTTTGGTCTCAAGGCTGCAATAGACTTTGGAATCAAATCTTTGGTCGTATTTGGGGACTCGGCTTTGGTTATTAGTCAAGTCAAAGGAGAGTGAGACACTAAACATCCTAATCTTATCCCATACAAAGAACATGTCTTAACATTGTTGCCTCATTTCGAGCAGATTACCTTCGAGCATTTCCCGCGAGAAGAAAATTAGTTAGCCGATGCTCTGGCTACAATGTCTTCCATGTTTAAACTCAACTGGGATAACGAGGCTCCCCAAATCACCATCGAACGAATGTACAAACCTGCGCACTGTCATGAGATTAATACCAAAGAAGTAGTGGAACAACCCTGGTTTCATGAAATCAAAAGGTATCTCCAAACTCGAGAATATCCTGAAGGAGATTCCGTCAATGTCAAAAAGTTCTTAAGAAGATTTGATTCCAAGTTCTTCCTAAGCAATGGCATCCTTTATAAGCGCAGTCATGATTGTGTTCTACTTCGTTGTGTGGACAAGGTTGAAGCAGAGTTGATCATGACCGAAATACATAGTGGCACATTTGGCCTCCACTTAAGCGGACATACGATGGCTAAGAAGATTCTAAGGGCAGGCTACTACTGGTGTACCATGGAAGCTGACTGTCATCAACATTCTCGTACTTGCCATAAATGTCAAGTCTATGCCGATAAAGTACATATTCCTCCTGTTCCTCTCAACGTTCTGACAGCTCCTTGGCCATTCGTAATGTGGGGAATTGACATGATTGGGGAGATCAAGCCTACGGCATCCAATGGACATTGTTTCATCTTGGTCGCTATTGATTATTTTACCAAGTGGGTCGAAGCAGCTTCCTACGCCTCAGTTACAAAGAATGTGGTTGCCCGCTTCATTAAGCAGAACCTCATATGCCGGTACGGTATCCCCGACAGGATCATCACAGACAACGGTACAAATTTGAACAACACTATGATCACCACTCTATGCGAGTAGTTCAAGATTTATCATCATAATTCATCTCCCTATCGGCCGAAGATGAACGGTGTTGTTGAAGCCGCGAACAAAAATATCAAGAAGATCATTCAAAAGATGACAATCACCTACAAGGACTGGCATGAGATGTTACCGTTTGCTCTGCATGGATATCGCACCACGGCACGTACTTCAACAGGGGCAACTCCCTTTTCTTTGGTATATGGCATAAAAGCTATTCTACCTATGGAAGTTCAGATTCCTTCCTTGAGGATTATGAAGGATGCCGGTTTGAGTGAAGACGATTGGATTCAGACCCGGCTTGATCAACTTAACTTGATCGACGAGAAGCGACTTACTGTTGTTTGTCATGGTCAGACGTATCAAAAACGAACGATCAAGGCTTTCAACAAGAAAGTCAGATGCAAGGTATATCAAGTCGGAGATCTTGTAATCAAGCGGATCATCTTACCGCAAAGTGATCCTAGGGGAAAGTGGACTCCTACTTACGAAGGACCATTTGTGATCAAGAGCATCTTTTCTGGTGGGGAAATGATTCTGACCACCAT
The DNA here is from genome assembly GCA_948472305.1 of Vicia faba. Lineage (NCBI taxonomy): Eukaryota > Viridiplantae > Streptophyta > Magnoliopsida > Fabales > Fabaceae > Vicia > Vicia faba. The sequence continues at coordinate 1,061,332,869 of OX451737.1, forward strand.
GGACGGCGACGATTTGCTGCACCCTGCGAATGTAGACATAGTCAAAAGATACTACGCATAAAACGACCCGACAAGTTGAAAACCCGAAAGGGCAACTTGGGCAAAAATGGGCATCCCGGTGAATTGAAAAACCGAAAGGGCGGTTCAGGCAAAAATTAGGGATAAATAAAAAAATCTGTACACCCGGCAAGTTGAAAACCTGAAAGGATGACTTGGGCAAAAAGGGTTTCCCGGTGGATCGAAAACCCGAAAGGGCGGTCCAGGCAAAAGTTAGGGAATTAAAGCGTATGACTATGTCTCGTCGGATCACCTCAAGAACAATCTCTTCACCAACAAGCTCCAGGCTTCTGATCAATCCAATCATCGGTGAATGAAGCAGCAAATGGACAAGATACTCAGAGTTGTGAAGGCTATAGCAGAATAGGAATCCCATGAAATTGTTACACATAGCCATCTTTCTTTTTTATAAAGTTTTTTCAATTTTTACGACAACATTCTCTTACTAGGATGTATGTCTCCTTTGTACAAAGATACTTACAAAAGTTAATACAAAGATAAGTTCAAAGTGCAGAAATTTGCTTGCCTTTCTTTCTTTTTACACTTATGTTTTATTTGAAAACGTCCAAAGATTTGTTAAATAGGCATATGCATTTGAATATAATCACTACTTACAAATAAAACGAATTTGAGAAAGGATAATTATTGGTGGGTTGAAGGTGTAGGAAGATATCTTTGTGCTATTCCAGAAGGAAATCCCCTACAGTACATCATTCGGATCCTCGACAAAGCTAAAGCCTTGGAGTATGTGTCCCCAGCGGAGTTAAATTTCAAGATCCCCAGTGGAGCCCGAAAACCCTGAAATACATATCCCCGGCAGAGCTAGAATATTCTAAACCTATTTCCCCAGCAGTTTATCTTAAAAGTCCAAGAACCAAGCTGATAACAGTCCTATCCCCGACTAGGATGATTCCCCAGTAGTCTGGCATACAACCCAAAGCTCCTGATTTCACCGGCCGAGTAAACATTCTCCCCACAAAGTTATTTCCCAGCAGATCAAAGATTCTTGGTCTCATTTCTCCAGCAGAAGCCTCCTAGGTTTCAACTCCCCAGTAGATATTGTCCGAGTTTTCCTTATTTCCCAAGAAAGTCATGAAGAATTCTCATTTCCCGCAGAAGTTGTCAAAGCCCTTGTTAATCCCCACAAGTCACCAAGGATTTTCAATCTCCAGCAGTGGTCCCAGGATTTGTCATTCTCAACAATCAAAGATCTTTAATCCGCAAGAAGTCAAAGATTTCATTATCTCCAGTTATCAAGGATTTATTTTCCTCAGCAAGACAGCTACTCAGCTTACATGCACATCCATTACATTCATATATCATAAACATTGATGAAACACAATTCATTGCATCATACATATCATGCAACATAACATTGTGTTTTAGCTAACATTTTACCCTTTTCAGGATAAGATTAAAAGGCTATCGTTAACAGTTATTCAGATACAGTATGGATACACCCCAGACACGGCGGTCATTCTATCACTCACTCAGAATTTCAAGTCAAAATACAGTACGGATACACCCCCAGACACGGCGGTCATTCTACTACTCATTCAGACTTCAGCAATCCGATACAGACTAGATACGCTCCAGACACGACGGCCATTTTATCTCTCATTCAGATTCAACTATCAACTTCAAGTTCAGATACGCTCCAAACACGGATGCCATTCTGGCCCTTATACCAGAAGTTTGATTCTCCCCAGTGCAATCGCCACGGAAGTCATTCTGATACTCATACAAAACTCAGTCTCCAGATACAGTTCAAATGCATTCCAGACACGAATACCATTTTGAGGCTCATTCTTCTGACCTACAACATTGCAGTTCAACAAACATTCTTGGATGACATCTTTAAGCCCATCTCTAACAATATTCTACCATCTCCAAATGGCATCTTTAAGCCCATTCCCTCAACAATATTTTGACGAGTGTAAATTTACGGGCACTCTAGTGTCCAATCCTCTTTTACCTTCGAGTCACGAAAGGCAAACTTGCCAATCTAACTCTTCAGGTTCAAGAAGATTGAACAGGGGCAGTTGTTGTACCCCAAAATTTGACCTCTCATTTTACCAACATTTCTCATCACAAGGCTCTTGGAACTCAAGGCCAAGCTAGGGTTTGCTCTGCTCAAGACATCTCCTTGCACTGTTGACCTAAAATTAGGGTTTGAGTTTGCATAAGGATTCTTGGACTTTCAATGCCCAAAGTGACTTTCATACTTCATGTTGGACTCACAAGTTTGTCCATACCAAGTTTCAAGCCTTGAATCAATTTTTTGCCCAGTCAATTGGACAGTTGACCTAAAAGTCAGCTGTATTGGGGAAAAAGTCAATTGTGACCAATTGACAGTCAAACATCATGAATTTTGACCCACATCAACATTATGAACTCATGTGAACCATTTGATCAAGTTTGGATCACAATTCCACAAGAAATTTGATCAGATCACCTAAAGGGTAAAATGGTCATTTCTAGGGTTTTGACTGTACAAAGGTAATTTTTTGACTGTTTGACCTAGCCAATGGTAAATTAAGCTCAACCATAGACTCAAGGACTCAATGAAATTATCTTGACCCATTCAACAAGTTCAAAAGATCTCAAATGCATAGGATTGACAGATGAATTTTTCAGTCAATTGATCAAAATTTGACTGTACACTGAAGAGTCAAACTTTGACTTTTTGGTCAAAATCAAGTGCAAAGAGTCATTTTCCATCAAGACATGTCAATTTATGAAACTTGTTCATCAAGAAACCAAAAATTGCAAATTAGGGTTTGAAATTGAAAATTTTCATAACTTAGAAATTTTCTAAGTTATGAAATTTTCTTAATCTTTCCTAACTTCACCACACATTTTCACCAAGATTAAAATGGATTCAAATAAAACTTACAACATGAAAGTTGTAGTCAATCACAAAGTCTACAACTTTGATTCACAAAGTTTTCTCAAAAGAAGCTTGGATCTCAAGTTCTGATTTTTGGAACAAGGGTCCCTAAAACTTTTAACTTGGAGAAATTTTGCCCTAGTTTAGGCAGGATTTTGACCCATCTTCTTGGCCATTTTTCACATAGTTCCACTTGTAGTCTCAAGTTACATTTCAAATATGGATTATAGTACATGTTCCAAGCTTTCCAAATTGTCCAATAACTTCTCAAACACATTTGTGGTTAGGGAGAATCGAATGCTTGAAGTTGGCAAAAACTCACTTTGTAACCATGGCCAATACATGTTCATACCAAGTTGCAAATCTGACCAAACTAGATTAGTACATAATTACAGGCCTCTAAACCAATTTACACTCAAAAATTGAATGCAAATATATTGGACATTGGCATTGTTCTGATTAAGAGAGCATTGTACATTGAACATTTCCATTTTAGGCATAAAGATGGCACTTCCATTTTCATAAAGGCAACTTTATGTCAAATTGCATTTTATTGAGCCTTGGACTTCTTTCCTTGAAGCAAACAAGTTCCCTAATCTCAGGCATAGTACACCAACTTAAGCATGCTTGGAGCTAGCCTGTACAGGCCATAGCTTGGTCACTTCACATCTTTGCTTCAAAACCAAGGCATTGTACAAAAAGTCAAGAACACACACATCTGATATATTGAACTGAAGCAAAGTTTTCAAACAAGTTTCACACATCCTAGTAAGCCAAAAACACGAGCCTTTCATCCCTTAAACACCCTTAAGCACAAAATCTTCATTTCTGCCCAAAACAGGGCCAGTTCTGCAAATCACAAGCCATAATCAAATCCCCTCGTGCGTTTTGTCCCAAATCACTTCAAACACATTCTAAACAATACACCTAAGCTGTCTAGACCATTCACAAGCTATTATAACTCCATTTACACACATCACCATTTTTGCTTTGAAGCTTTGCAGGTTGAGTTCTGTAGAACGATTCAGGCTACTTCAAAATAAACAAAGCATTGGGAAAGGTTCAGGGGACATCAAGCAAGCTCAAAAGAATCTCAGGCACCATTGAAAGTTGTTGCATTGTCCAACTCGAACTCAGCTGAAACAGGTTTTTCATGCACTTGTATCTCTCTATTTAGGAACATTTAGCCTTAGGTTTGTGAATAAAAGATATTGTACTCATTGCCCTGAAACCATACATATGCTTAGTTTTCATTTATATTAATCGTGCTAGGAGAATTTCATCCATGAACTTTCTGAAAAAACTAGGTTAGAAATTAGGGCCAGAGAAATTCTCTCTGGTCTTTGAGATTTAGGTTTAATGTTTTATATGGTTGAAATCGTTGTTTGATGCTCTACAAGTTTCATGTTTTGAGTTTTGTCAAAAAAGCACTGAAACAGGAGATACAGGTTTGAACTAGCCACGCGCGTTTTTCTGTTTGTCACAAGGAAGAAGATGAAGTCTGGGCTGGGCCTGGCCTTCTTGTTTCCAACACCTCCCAGCTTACTTTTCACACCCCCTGACCCATTTCTTTGTATTTTTATTATTTTTGCATTTTTATTTCATTTTTGACTTCATTATTTTATTTCCAAACATAAAAAATGTCTAAAAAATATTTTCATAAATTTTTACGTTTATTTGGTATTTATTTTAATTATTTCTAACATTAAAATATTTAAATATTTTATATTGTTTATTAAAACTTGAAAATAATGTAAAAAAATACTTTTATTTTCATTTCTTATTTTATTCACATTTGAAAATATTTTCTTGAAATATACACATTTTTGTAAATAGTTTATTTTATTTTTATACACACTTAACATATTTAATATATATATATATATATATATATATATATATATATATATATATATATATATATATATATATATATATATATATATATATATATATATATATATATATATATATATATATATATATATATATATATATATATATATATATATATATATATATATATATATATATATACTATATTTTATTAAATAATTAGAATAAAAAACCCAAAAATATTACATTTTTATTTTTATTATTATCTTATACAAAAAAAACATTTTTTTTATAATATATTCTTATTTTGTAACATATTAATATATTTTGTATATAAATAATACAATTTTATTTTCTTTAAGGAGAATTAGTGTTTACCCTAAAAATAAATAAATTAACTTTTTAATTCTTTATATTTCTTTCTATTGAAAATGCTTTACATACATAAAAAACCTTTTTTGCATAAATACATTTTTATTTAACATTTATTTATTGTGTTTATTTAAATATTGCCCATTTATTTTAACATTGCACAAAGAATTCAATTTGGATGTAATAGTAATTAGGGTTTTATATTTCTTGTCAAATAACCTATTCAAAATTGTACCCCCTCCCTATATCAAAGTTGTAATAGCTTAGATTTATTTACGCACTTAAATGCTTTCAATTATGTCATGATTAGAATTAGGGTTTGTATGCAAAATCAAAACCAACAAATAGTTTGACCTAATCAAAGACAAAAATGCATGAAAAACAAACACAATGCACACTTACACCCCTAGGGTTACAATCCACTTGTTGCCTTCAAAAATGGGCCATGATATGCATGTCAAGTACTTTGGCAAAACAAAAACAAAACAAAAGATCATAGTCCCTCGATGACGCTATCTAGGTTGCCTAAACAAAATGATCAAGTCCCTTAAGGAAATTGCCAAAAATACTTGACACAATTGCTATCATGGTCTATACGATGACCCGCGTCTGTCCCGTTTAACATCATAACACAAGGTTGTTCACCAAATACAATGGTGAAGCAACACTGTTAAAAGGGTTAAAAACATAAGAAATATCTTTGAGTAAAATAGGGTAGATAGCTCTTAGTTACTTGATCAAAAACTTGCAAAAACATCCTTGCTACACAATTTCAAAACCCTACTTTCAAACATTGGAAACTTTCCAAAAGACAAAAAACACATTTGTATACATTCAAACAAGAATCATTACAAAGGTTGCCACAATGACGGTCTCTTTTCAAAACATCTTTCAAAACCACACACAAAGAACCATTTCAAACAATTGAAGAGCACAATTTCAAACAATTGAAAAGCAAAACAAGTGATCTAAACAAGTAACTAAGAGCCAATGAATAACCATGGATTGAAAGGGTGCTAATACCTTCCCTTTCTATAATCTACTCCCCGAACCCAAGAAAACATCTCAAAGGTCTTTCCTGTGCTTTTTGACCTTTCCTTTGGATAAAATAAAAAGTCGGTGGCGACTCTTGCTAAACCGAAACATTTGCGAATACAAAATGCAAAACCTAAAGTCAGTTCTCCCACCGTAAAACGGACACCAACTTTTCTCTTGGTTTACAAAACACAAATTCATCTCCCATACCAACAAAATTATTAGTACAGCAAAGAAACAGGATACACGACAACAGAAAGCAGAGGCACAATATACATGATTTACGGAACAATCTTATAAGCTCTTGTGTTATCTATCCAATTAATCAGAGAATTCTTGCTATTTCTGAATCCCAAAAACCCATGCTCTTTCGCCTTGTTCATACTATCTACAACATTTTCCAATCCAAAAGTAGCATCTGCAACCCACCACTCACCAACTTCTTCCAGCTTCGTAGCTTCAAGCTCATTATCCTTCACAATCTCATCCCAAACAGGACTCTTATCCTTCATCAGTTCTGACAACCTCAAACGAGGCAAACTGTTCCGCCAAAACCTTCCACAATTGCTTCCACCTGAACACATCACCATTGCTACAGTTGAAGGCCTCGTTCTTAGCATAGGGATCCACCGCTGCCCAAATGTGTTGCTCTGCAATCAAATCTGCATCAGAAGCCATATAGTAACTCTCCCAAGCTTCCTTTGTGTCGGGAATTCTTAACGGAACATCTTCATGCTTGCAAATTGCAGCGTAAATGTAAAGAGTGCCAACAACATTCATCAAACTGGAAGGTGAGAATATCCAAAGATGAGAAGAGGTCTATGAACAGACCAACTTAAACCCTCTTTCTTTTTTGTTTCTTCAAATAATATATCTTCCTAAGTGTAGTAGAAATTCGATATATCCAAACGCGCGAGATCCTCGGTGATGGAGGCTCGTGGCTATTAATCTTGCCGATCAGATCAAACGGTCTTAAATGTTCGAGCACAAGGAAGATAAAAGACAAAAGAAATATTTATTGATAGCTTTAAAAAAAGAATTTACAATGAATTACAATAACCTACTCCACTAGGCTATTTATACACACAAATTAAATCTAAAATATATCTTCTACAAAGATATAAGAAGATCTAAGATTTATATCTTCTAACAAAGATATAAACAATCTAAAAGAATTTCGGCGAGGCTGTTGCCAACTATTGGAAATATAATTTAGTTAATGTTTACAATTTCCAATGCTTATTCTTTAATAGAGTCTTTTGGCATTTTCATTTTTAGTATAAATATGATACCTAGGCTATCAATATTGTAACTCATTCATTCCTCTTTTGATATACAATAGTAGTCCTATTTGTTATCATTCATTGCTCATTCTTCTTCTCCCCTTTCAGTACATTGCACCAACAAATTGGTATCTAGAGCACTCGGTTCTATTTTTCCTGGGAAACACGAGTGTTTGTGAGCTGTGTGTTTGATTTTGGTTCATTGATTTTCTGTTTAAATCTTGAACAAAATCTTAACAGAATCTGATTCTGTGGGTTGGAAAACAGTGAAGATCTGAAAAATCCGTACAGGGTTTAAAATGAGTGGAGACAGTAGTTTGAACACAAAACTTCCAGTTTTTAATGATAAAAACTGGAACAGATGGATGATACAAATGCGTGTGCTGTTTGGTGCACAAGATGTTCTGGATTTGGTTAAAGATGGTTATGTACCAGCTGCAGCAGATGCAACTGAAGAATAGAGAACTGCTGAGAAGCAGAGTGTTGCTCAAGCATGAAGTGTTTACTGAGTTCCAGAAATTCAAAGTGAAGGCTAAGAAGCAGAGTGGTCAGAAGTTAAAAATTCTGAGAACAAATGGTGGAGGTGAGTATAACTCTACAGTGTTTCAGCAGTTCTGTGAGGAGAGTGGAATAGAACATGAGGTTACTGCTCCATATACTCCTCAGCACAATGATCTTGCTGAAAGAAGAAACAAAACTTTGCTTGATATGACCAGAAGCATGTTGAAAGAGAAAAGCTACCTCACGTGCTATGGGGAGAAGCTATTGCCACATCAACATATATTCTGAATAAGTGTCCAACGAAGAAACTGAAGGAAATTGTTCCTTTAGAGAAATGGACTGGAGATAAGCAGAGTGTTAGTTATCTGAAGGTGTTTGGCTCTGTCTGTTACAAACACGTTCCAGAAGCTAGAAGACAAAAACTGGATGATAGAAGCAAAGTAATGTTGCTGGTGGGGTACCACAGTACAGGTGCGTATAAGCTTTATTGTCCAGAAACTAATAAAGTTGAAGTCAGCAGAAACGTTGTGGTGAAAGAGTCTGAAGCATGGGATTGGAACAAATCTCAATCAGATTTTGGTGTAATACCAACACAGAGTTAGCCTCTAAAGATGTTTTAGAAAGTTCAGAAGATGAATCTGATCCTGAAGATTCTGAAGATGAGTCAAAAGAAGATTCAGGAAATGGATCTGATTCTAATCCAGATGCTGACGATGATCCAGAATCTGGTGGTGATCATAGTTCTGGAAGGGAAAACTCTGAAGGTGGTAACTCTGAAAGTAGTAGTTCTGGTGCAGTTTCAGAACAAGCTCAAAGACCACAGAGAATCAGACAAAAACCAAGAAGGTTTGCAGATTTTGACATGTTGCAGGATAATGAAGTCGACTCTGAAGGAGAAGTCTATCAGTGTGCCATGTTGAAGGATAATGAAATATAATTTAGTTAATGTCTACGATTCCTAATGCTTATTCTTTAATAAGGCCTTTTGGCATTTTCATTTTTAGTATAAATATGATACCTAGGCTATCAATATTGTAACTCATTCATTCCTCTTTTGATATACAATAGTAGTCCTCTTTATTATCATTCATTGCTCATTCTTCTTCTCCCCTTTCATTACCTTGCTCCAACACCAACTATGTCAGTCACGCCGATCACCAACACTACGTTCTGGAAGCTTTGTGATGCTTCATCTTCCTCCAATGTTTTCTGCATAGAAACATAGAATAATTATTAACAATTGGAAAGAAAAAAAAGTTGAATAAAGGGAAATGGAGATGAAACAGTGAAGGATGTTTGTTACCTTGGCAGCACCGAAAGCTCCGGACCACCACCAGCTCATGTGTCAGATTGAAAGATCAAATGAATGTGAATAGATGCAAAGGACAGCAGAGATGAAAATAATGGGATGTTGAGAAAGGCTCATTCAGTACCGTATTTTAGGATATGTATATTTGTTGCCATTATTGTACTCACATAATAATTGCAGACTATGACACTCCAGCTACTAACATGTGTTTAGTTTATGGTAGTTTCTATCTAAATTGTTTATATTTACTACAATGTTTTGATTCCATTTTTTTAGGTTGAGGTTGATGAAATATTCAAGATGCAATGACAACATACTGGTGAGATTCAACAGAAGTATGCATGACTATGATGTTAACTATAACTTTTATGGGTTTGCTACTTTTGCATAATTTTATTCTGCATTCTTATTATTTGTTTAAATGGCACCAAAATTACATTTATTATATTAAACATGCATATAATAAACTATTGAATGAGACAAGTTTAGAATATTTTCATTTTTTGATATTTAAGTTTTTCACTACATAAATGTGCAGATTAATGCTAATAATTTTTAATAATTGGATTTGAATTTCCTTTTTATATGTAACCTTTAGAATCATAATATCTTTTACTGATATCTTCTACTGATGCAGTTTCTTATCATATTTGAAAATAGAATCCTATAATATCTTTTGTTGATATTAAAATTGTAGCCTGTAAAATTTGATTGAGTTACTCGCTTATGAAGCTACCTCTTTACTAAAATTTGATTTCATTTTGGTCTTATATAATAGTAATGTTATGATTTATAATCTGATCCATTTGAAATCAAGGAACAAAGTGAAACATAAGCTTGGTGAAGTTGTATATAGTTTGAGGGAGATATTGTAAATTGCCAGATAAGTTTAACAAATCTTCTTTTTTTTCTATTCGGTTAGTTTTGGCTAATGCAATTTTTGAGAAAGAGCTTTGTTAAGTTTTTTTATATTTTCTGATAAGTTGTTTGCAAGGAGAGAGTTATTGTTGGAATTTGATCCTCTCCAATTTTCTCTCTCATGTTCTCTCTCATGTGTGGTTTTGAGCTGTTGGATTCATCCAATTGTTAATAGGCAAAAAAGAAAGAAAATGACATTTAAAGATCAAAGAGAAATATATCTTAATTTTTATGTTAATTTATGTTTTAATTTTGTGGTATTCTTTCCCATATTTCTTAAAGTTTTAATAGAATTAATTGTTAAATTTATATAAGTTTTTCAATAAATAAGATGATTAATGATTAACCGAATAATTCCTAAATTTATACAAAATTGAAAGAAAAAAATATAATACGTTATTATTTATGAATTGTCGGATCCATAAACACCACACCCATAATTAATAATATACTCTATTTTTTCTATAACTTATATAAATTAAAAAAATATTTTTTATTAAAGGAATTAAAAATTTAATATGAAAATCTGATTCAAGAATTAATAAATTTGTAAAACATATAAATTAACATTAAATAGTGATTTTTCATAATACCGCCCCTCCATGATATTTGAGTCTTATTTTATATTTTTTGTATTATTTTATTTAATTATTTATTATAATTTGTTTTGGAATATTTAATTATTATTTTATTTAATTATTTATTATCATTTTGTTAACATATAGTTTTGGATATTGGCATATAGTTTTTTATTTTAAAATATATGAATAATTTAGTTTTTCAATTTAAAATATTTTTACTATAAAAATGATTTTAAAATTGTCTTTTTAACTTTATGTAATATATTTATACTCTATTTTAGTTTTTAGATGTCTAATACTGCTAATTTATTTTTATATTATTTAATTTTTTATTAAAATTCTAAAATTCTAAAATTATATACTTTCTAATTATTTAGATTTTTAGAAAAAGCTTAATAAAAACAAAATCAATAGTTATTTTATAATTTTTTTAACTTATAAATTACTAAAACAAAACAAAATTATTTCAAAAATAGTGATAAATGGTAGTCATAAAAATTAATGATAAATAATAACTGTGAAAGAAAATAATGATAAATGGTAAAAAATTATACAATCATTTTTATAAACAGGAATAAATTACAAATAATTGTATAAATTCAAATATTAATATAATTGTTTTTAACATAAATAAGTTAAAATATTTTTATAAATTGTCACACGAATTCAAGATACTTATAAATAAGAAAAAGTCTACATATTGATATATTACTTTTACAAGCGAAAATAAGTTACAATAATTTTTATAAACAAGAATAAATTACAAATATTTTTATAAACTGAAAAAATTTAATTATTGATACAATTATTTTTATAAACGGGAATAAGTTTTAAATATTTTTTATAAATGGACACACAAGTTCAATGCGTTTACAAACAGAAAAAAATCTATCTATTGAAATAATTATTTTTATAAACGGTGATAAGTTACATGAAATAAATTCACGGGTAGATGTAAACGTATCTATGAGATTGTTCATCATAATGAAAGTCCTTGTAGACATAGATTTACGAGTAGATATAAACGTATTTGTGAGATACTAGTTGAAAATCCTTGCAGACATAAATTTATGAGTAAATGTAAACGTGTCTATGAGATATCAGCCGTAGACTATTTATTTTAATATCCATTTTTTAAATATTTATTTTGTTATTGTTTTATATAATTGAAGTTAGAGAATCGATCGTATAATTTATTATAAGTATGGTTCAATGCTTAAAAGTCGATGTATATTATTAGTCTATATTTTATAATTATATGAATATTAATCAATTGAAATATGAATTCAAACTTTAAAAATAAGTGTTTAATATATATATAATATAAATTCAGACAGAACTCGTGCAATAATATGAATTTCTTAATAGTTATTACAAAAATGCTAAATATGACAATAACACCGTATGTATATATTTTTGGATGCACTTTTATTTTTTTAATAACTTTTCTCTTTTCTTGATTTTTGTGCCAGTTAAAATATTTTGAAAATTATTATGGTGTAGATACCGTGTAGATACTATTTGGTCTCAATACATCACAGTTCTTATTATTAATCATCTTTACACTATTTCTTACACTTAATATATTTATATTGTATATACTGTTTATCGTATTTATATGAAAACAATATTTTTTAAATAAAATAATATTAAATAATGAAAAATATTTATGAATAGTGTTTATGAATATTATATGAATAATGATTTTTAATAATAAAGTAAAGTTAGTTAATAAAATATAAAAAATTGATTAATAAAGTGATAAAGTTAGTTAATAAATATTTTGATATTAAAAATATTTTTTAGTGGTAAAATATAGTTGATTATTGAAATGTAAAAAGTTAGTTAATGAAGTTATGAAATTGATTAATATACTGCCCAGATTTTTAGTAATTATGAAGTTGGTTGATGAAATATAAAAAGTTGATTAATGAAGTTATGAAATTGATTAATTACATAATTTTATTTTTGTATTCCTCAATCTTAAAAAAAAATTTAATAACAAATAAATAAAAAATATTTTTAAAAAAATATTATTATTATAATTGTGAACAGTGAAATACGGTGTAGGTGTAAAGAAATGGTGTAAGAATAACATTTCTCTTATTAACTAGTTATATTATTTGGTTTCTGTTTCTAGTTAGGTTAGTATAAGTTAGTTTTATTAACTAATTGCAATTTACTAGCTATATATTATTTATTTATTGACGAGTATATATACTGAACCTAGTGAAGTTAAGTTGAAATAAAAAAGTTGAGTTATTAATGTTTGTGGGGTACGGATCCTCTGCAGTGGATGAATAGTTCTGCTCAATCATAACTATTCATTTCAATCTACCACATACAATCAACAATATTGATTAGCATATGAATGGCTAAGATTGGAGTTTGACCAAAAACACGAGGCAACAAGCATAAGAGGATTTGAATCCATGTTTCTGATATGAGTTAATATGATTTCAGCGGGAATGCTATGTGATGGAATTGATGGAACACTTAGGGTTTTAAGAAGAAGAGAGAGAAGTGAGATAAAATTGTATCAGAAGAAATAATTTTATTAAGTGAATTTGTTATGTGTGATACGGTGGGAGAACTAACTTGGGTGTTTTAGCATTTTATCGCAATTGTTGTGGATAGCAAGAGTCGCCACCGACTTTTCTTTTATCCAATAAAAGAAATAGTGAAAAGAACAGGAAAGACCTTTGAGATATTTTCTTGAGTTCGGGGGGTAGGTTATGAACAGGGAAGGTGTTAACACTCTTTTCATCTGTAGTTATCTACGGGCTCTTAGTTGCTTTCTAGATCATTTGAAAGTTACTTTGTTTGAAAATTTGCTTTGTGGTGTAAGTTTGAAAATATTTTGAAAACGCCTTTGTTGCGGCTAACTTTGTAATGATTCTCGTCTCTATAAGAATGTATACAAAGTGTTGATTTTAAAAATAGTTCAAAGAGATGTTTGTTTTTGAAAATTGTTTTGGAAGTGTAAGTGTGGAAATGGTTTTAGTTTGCGAGCAAGCAACTACGAGCGTCCTACCTACTCAAAAGATCTATGTTCTTTTCCTCCTCCTTTAGATGTTGCTATCTTACCATTGATTGGTAAGAAGTCCCATCATTGGATATGAAGGGACAGACGTGGGTCATCGTATAGTCATGAATGACAATATTGTGAGATATCTTAGCATTTCTCTTAAGGGACTAAGATCATTTGTAAGGCAACATTCGTAGCGTCATCGAGGGACTATGATCTTGTATTTTGATTATTTTTGCTAAGATGGCTCACATACATATCATGACTATTTTTTCTCAAGGTAACAAGTGGAGTTAACCCTAGAGGTGTAAGTGTGCAAGTGTGTTTGATTGCATGCATTTTTATCTTTGAAATTAGGGTTTTCTAACGGTTGATTTTATCTTGCCATACACACCCTAATTACTAACAATTTATATTAAAATGGTAAATTGCGGAAATTGAAATCCTAAGCTATTACATCATTAGGGGATGAGGGATACAAATGTACAAATGGGGATTGGAAAGCAATAAAAATCCTAATTGTTACAACCATATTGAATAGCAATGAAAGAAAATCTATAGAAAATGCAAAAGAGAGAAAAAAAACAAATCTTTCGATTCATGCAATATATTCGAAGCATGATCCCTTCGATTCACAGAGAAAAACTCAATATTTTGATTCATGCAGTATGTTCGAAGCGTGCACCCTTCGATTCACACACCCTTTTTTCTTCCTTCTGTTTGGGCCTGTAACTCAGTGTGAATCAAAGCATAAAGTTGACCATGTAACTCAGTGTGAATCGAAGCATAAAAGCTTTGTGTCGAACCATGTTGTAATTTCTCACTCCAACATTGTTTTATGGTGTGTACAGATTAGTTCTTAACATAATTGACAAGAAATGAAGACAAATAAAAGGTTAGGTTCGAATGCAATGGTTATTACATGTTATCTTTGAAGATGAATCATCAATGATGCTTGAAACTAAGGGTTTAAAGTCTAGAAGACTTACCTTGAAGCTAAAATGTGATTCGAACTTGAGTTGCTACCTTAAAGGTTCTTGGATTCAAAAGAAAAGAACAGAGGGGTTGTGTTTTTTGGTTCTGGGTTCGAAAGAAAAGAACAGAGGTGTTGTGTTTTTTTTTGTTCTGGATTTAAGAGTGTTCTAAGGTTTAATCCTTAGTGTTCTCTCCTCTCTCTTTTTTCCTTCTTCTCCTTTTTTTGTCCAAAAAGCTCCCTTTGTATGTTGTGGAAACAACTTATTTATATAAGAGTCTTGCTGGAGTTTTGGGGGGAAAAACAAATGAAATTTGAACAGTTTGGGCATGTTCATTTCATAGCTTTCGAGGTGCAGCTCTTATATGCTAGTTTGGTGCAAATATAGGACTGATTTAGGAGCAGCATAACAGGACTGTTTTACAGTAGTTTTGGAGTGTTATGGCAGCTTGGTGCATGGTTGTTTCATAGCAGTACAACAGACTATTTTTGTCATGGTTTTAGGCTGTTATGTGGACAGTACAACAAACTTGAGCTTGGCAGCATATAGGACTTTGTTCAGCAGCCTTCGACCAAACTCAATCAAAAGACAAGACAATATTTGTTTCCACCAATTGTGTTCTTCAAATGGATCAACAATTGTATGTTCTTTGAATCCATCAATTGTATGTTCTTAGAATGGACCACCAAATGTATATTCTTTGAATCCACCAATTGTATGTTCTTCAAATAGACCATCAATTGTATGTTCTTCGAATGGACCACCAATTGTATGTTCTTCGAATGGACCACCAATTGTATGTTCTTCGAATCCACCAAATGTATGTTCTTCGAATGGACCATCAAATGTATGTTCTTCGAATCCACCAAATGCATGTTCTTTGAATAGGCAACCAAATGTATGTTCTTCGAATGGACCACATTCATCTGAATGTACCACTTTGAGCATGCAAGATGATCTCATTGGCATAGTCAAAACGAAAGAATTTATGGATTACTTTCCTACCAGTAACCATCAGTTGATTAAGTGGTCGAAGGTTCAAATGTCCAAACCTCAAATTGTAATTCATAGTGTAGAAACTATGTGTGTCGAAGGGTTTAGAGGTGGATCAAAGAAAGCATGAAGGAAGCCAATTCCTTGTGGGTCGAAGCAAGCATGAACGAAGCCATTACCTTGTGGATCGAAGCAAGCATAAAGGAAGCCATTGCCTTTTGGATAGAAGCAAGCATGAAGGAAGCCATTGCCTTGTGGATTGAAGCAAGCATGAAAGAAACCATTGCCTTGTGGATCGAAGCAAGAATGAAGGAAGCCATTGCCTTGTGAATCTAAGAAAGCATGAAGTAGGCCATTGCCCAGTCGAAACTTGGGAAATCGAAGCAGGCTTGATCTTCTTCGACTTGTCAAAATCTACCAACCACTCCTTTCGATCAGTCATGTGATTCGAACAGCCTGAAATAGATTTTGAATTCGACACACCTTTTTTATTTGCTTTTCCCTTTCGACAGTTTCCTCTTTGAACTGATGCTTGAAAACCCAATTGTACTTGTGCAAACTTGAGCTTTTTGAAATCTTTGTGAGAAATGCCTTGAGAAAAGAGAGGGAAAATTTTGGGGTACAACAACTGCCCCTGTTCAATCTTCTTAAACTTGAAGAGTTAGATTGGTGATTCCGCCATTCGTAGCTTGAAGGTAGAAGACGATTGAACACTAGAGTGCCAAAAATTTGCACTCGACCATGTGTTAGTTGATTGTGTAGGGAATAGGCTTAAAGATGTCATTTGGAGAGATGATGGAGAGTTGTCGGAGATGGGCTTATAGATGCCATCCAAAGGTGATTGTTAACTGAGATTAGACTAAGTCTAAGCTTGACTATAACTGGGAGAAGTATCAGAATAAATATTTTGTCGATTTAATTCTGAATGACATGTTGGAAAGGACTCGCGTTAATCCGTGTTTGGAAATTTATTAGAAGGAATCCGTGTAAGACTACTTCAGGATGAATCCGTGTGGGACTATATCTGGAAATTCATGAGAAGGAACATGTGTAGGGCTTCTTCAGGATGAGTTCGTGTGAAACTTTATCTGGAAATGTATGAAAAGGAACCCGGGTAGGGCTGCTTCAGGATGAATCCATGTGAAACTTCATCTGGAAATGCATGAGAAGGAACCTGGGTAGGGATGATTCATGATAAGTCAGGGTGAAACTTCATCTGGAAATGTATGAGAAGGAACCTGGATAGGGATGCTTCATGATGAGTCTGGGTGAAACTTCTTCTGGAAACGTATGAGTAGGAACCTGAGTAGGGTTGCTTCAGGATGAGTCTATGTGAAACTGCATCTCGAAATATATGAGAAGGAGCTTAGGTAGGGCTGCTTTGGGATGAGTCCGTGTGAAACTACATCTGGAAATATATGAGAAGGAACCTGGGTAGGGTTGCTTCAGGATGAGTCTGTGTGAAACTTCATCTGGAAATATATGAGAAGGAACCTGGGTAGGGTTGCTTCAGGATGAGTCCGTGTGAAACTGCATATAGAAATATATAAGAAGGAACTTGGGTAAGGTTGCTTCAGGATGAGTCTGTGTGAAACTTCATCTGGAAATATATGAGAAGGGACCCGGGTAGGGTTGCTTCAGGATGAGTCCGTGTGAAACTGAATCTGGAATTTTGAGAAGGAATTTGTGTAAGATTGCTTTATGATGAGCCCGTGTGAAGCTGCATCTGGAAATATATGAGAAGGAGCATGGGTAGGTCTGCTTCGGGATGAGTCAGTGTGAAACTGCATCTGGAAATATATGAGAAGGAGCCTGGGTAAGGCTGCTTCAGGATGAGTCTGTGTGAAACTTCATCTGGAAATGTGTGAGAAGAAATCTGTGTAAGATTGCTTTGGGATGAGTTCGTGTGAAACTTCATCTGGAAATATATGAGAAGAAATTTGTGTAACATTGCTTCGGGATGAGTTCGTGTGAAACTGCATCTAGAGTTTAGAAGGAACCCGTGTAAGATTGCTTCATGATGAGCCTGTGTAATCCGCTTAGAACCGTCGAAGGCTCTAACAATGATGTTACTGGGTTTTAAAGTCAAACCTTCGCAGTCTAGCCTGTCCAACGCCTTTTTTGGTAGAACATTCAAAGATGAATCGGTATCAACCAGGACATGGGCAAGTGTAGTCCCTTTGCACTCTACCGAGACGTGCATCGCATCATTGTGCTTCCTTCCTTTAGGGGTCAAATCAGCATCAGAATAACCAAGACCGTTATCGGCTGTAAGGCTAGCCACGCACTCTTGAAACTGGTCTGCAGAAGTTTCTTGAGGCACGTGTGCCGTTGTTGTACCCCAAAAGTTGTCCTCCCATATTCTTCAAAATTTGCAAAGAGCATGCTTCAAAATCTCCCCAAGGATTGCACAGTTCAAGGGCCTCCTAACAGTCAAAAACTAGGGTTTTGATTCTGACAAAGAAAAGGAAGTTTCCAAGGGTCCAATCAAGTCCCACATGCCTACCAACATGGTCAAGCATCATCATACCAAGTTTCAAGACTTACAGCACAAAATTGCACAGTCAAAAACCCTAATTGCTCAACAGTCAACTGCAGGGGCAAAATGGTCATTTGACAGTCAAAAGTTCAAATTTTTTGGTCAACATATCATTTTGAAGCCACAAACATCATTTGATCGATGCTTGATCATGATTCTCAAAGCTTGGCTAAAAAAGTCTCAAGATGCAAAAGTTTCCATATTTGGACAGTTGAGAAAGTCAACTGTAACTTGACCAAGGCATAACTTCCACATGGTTTATCAGAAAAATTCCATCCAAAGCTCATTTTGAAGAGAAAGACATTTCCTACAACTCATCTTCACACTTAAAGTCCAAGAAATGCTCTCACAAAAAGTTATCAATTTCAACATTATAGGTCATTTTCAAAAGTCAACAAAAAGAGACTTTAAGTCAAAGGCCATAACTTGAGATTGGTAAATCAAAAAGACATGGGACCAAAGACATTGGTTAGAGGACTTCAATACCTTTCCAAAATGTCCAAGAACATGATCAAATATTAAAAATTGAGCAAGATATGCCTTGTGGAAGTTGGGAAATTTTTGGGTATTTTGAAAAGTCAATTTTGCTTCAAATGCCTTAAAATTGCTAATGGGCTACATTTTCTTCCAAGATTCATCATCCAAAGCATATGCACGACCATTTGGCCCAAAGGGGATTTATTCATCATTTTTATTTATTTATTTGAATTTTTAATTGCAATTAATTCATTTAAATTAAATAAAATATGGAAAAATACTAAACCAAAGTTTTTAAATCTTTTTGTGCAGAATAAACACTCCTTAAAGGCTTAAGATTCGTGCATAATCAAAATTGGAAGGTTTTGCCATGATTGGAATCAAAAACATGTGAAAAAGATTTGAAATAATTATGCATGAAAATCAAATATTCATTCCATCAATGCAAGGATTCTTTGGATCAAAAACTCAACCCTAATCCATCCTCATATAAGTGTGATCAAAACCTAATGCCAAGGGACCAAAAAGCTGCGCCCCATCTGAAGAAAGAACTTTGCAATTTTATCAAAAAAATCCAAAACTGAAAATTGCCTTGGAGGACGATACAGAGGAAAATATTGATCCCAAAAGCTTCCTAGGACACCTTTGAACCTGCCTGAATACTTTTCCACGCTTCCAACCTCAGGAATTGGTACATAGAAGTCAAGCTGCTTCATCTTTTTTGCATAATCGTGTTTTATCATTCAGGCCATATTCATGCATTCTAACGTTTGTTTTATGCTAATATGAACTCAACAAAACTCATGGCATCACTGAATTAAACTAACACTGCTTGTATAGAGAATTGCCATTGTTGCTTTTTAGGGTTGCAGGAGCCACAAATTAGGGCTTTACGCCTGGGAAAAAATTAGCTAACCTAAGTGGCATCATTGGAATCAGGAGCTCATGACAAATCCAATACACTAGTCGCGCTCAATTTATGAGCGATAGATTTCTAATCGCTATTTTCATGTTCATCGTTTTGTGGGGGTTTAAAACCCCCATTATTTAAATGTTTTGTTTCAGAACAATGAAGAAGATGATGCGTGGAAGACAGTGGTTGGTGGGTTCAAAGCTTGGCGCGCGTTTTTTTTGCTTCAGACCACTTGCACTTACTTTTCATTATAATATTTATGTAGCGTTATAATAACAAAGAAGCACAACAGCGCGATTGGCAGGGCATCAGTGTGGTAAACTCTGGGACCTGGGTTCGATCCCCAGGTCCCCCATGTTATTTCCTTATTTTTCTTGCTAATATCTTCCTATGCAGTGTGCCTTCTAATGTTCACCATACACTCATAATCCACACATGCCACATGGCCACTGAGGGCAATCCAAAGGTTGAGATCTGATGAACACCATGGACACTGGTCAATGCATGTACACGCGCTCAGAAAAGTCAAATAAAGCCTTGAAACATTGGGCCAAAAATGTTGGACAACACCTCCTGATTGGGGCAGAACCCCCCTAGTGTATTGTATCTCTTTCTCTTTTCTCTTTTCTAGTTTCTTTATTATTTGTTTTAATTCAATTGTTTTCTTTTAATTCATTAAAAATTAATTTCACCAAAATAACAAAAAAATCAGAAAAGACAAAAATAAAAATATATTTTATTTAAATGTTATTTTTGTAAATAAATCTCATTAATTAATTTAGCTTTTTAAATTTAGGTTTAATTCAAATATTTTTCTTAATAAATTAAAAAAGTGTAGAATTAGGGTTTTAAGTATTTTTTTTTAATTCTTTTTTCTTTTTCTCTCACCATAATTACTTATTAAATATTATTTTTGTAAATAAAACTTGCCATTAATTAATTAGGTTAATTTTAGGTTTAACTTTAACATGTTTTTTTCAATAAATTAAAAATAGCTAGAACTAGGTTTTAATTCCAATTTAATTTTTCTTATTAAAAATCCATAAATACAAAAACTCAAAAATCTTTTCTTTTTACTTTAATTTAATTAATTTGTTAATCATAATTTAATTGCATTAAAAAGGATCCAACGCCCTCGCATTCGATCGCAATTCCAATTCGCGCGTTTATTTTATTTCCTCCTTTTATGTAATTCTCCCAAAGCCGTGTAAATTTGATATTTATCTTTACTTTATTTTATGTCAAATCGGGTCCTGGATTTAATTTGGCGATGTGGACCCGCGCCTTTGTAATAGTTTAGGAACTTTATATTTCTCGCAACTTTTTAACTGCTAATAAATTGCATGCAAGAATGAATGTTAAAATAAAAACAAAAGCGTAGATCACCCATGACATGAACAAGACAAAATATCTGAAAACCACACACAAATCACACACCACCCCTAGGGTACGCTTCACTGTTGCCTTGCCTCTCGAAAGGTGATCGTCGAGTAGAGGATGTTTTAGTAAGTCCTCATGATCCGGGAACATGGCATGAGGGTAGCTTCTAAGGTATCTTCCTATTGCTCTGGTGATCACCATGACCCGAACCTCGAATTGACCCGAACACCTCCAATGGTGGTGCTACCTACCTCTCAATGGTGGGATGGCACTACTTTAAAGGACATTTACACAGACGAATTCCTTAGGGTAGGTAGACGACTCTAGATACTTGCTCTAATTTCAAAACAAATTCAAAAAATACTTTTCACACCGACACCTTTTCAAAAAGCTTTCGAAAGCAATTTTTCAAACACTCTTGAGGACCGATACAAGAGTCGAACTGAAATTTTCAAAGAAACTTTTTAAAACCCACAGTTAAAAAGCAAACAAACCATTTTTGAAAACACAATGAGCAAGTATCTAAGAGCCCATGGATAACCATGGATAGAAAGGGTGCTAGCACCTTCCCTTTCTATAATCTACCTCCCGAACCGAGAGCTATCTCTTTAAGGAATTTTTCTGTGCTTTTGTCCTTTCCATTTGGAGAAAATAAAAGACGGTGGCGACTCTTGCTTCCGCGACATTTCGCGAACCAGCGTTAAACAGTCAGTTCCAGATCCACCGATCACAGAACTGGCGACTCTGCTGGGGACTAAACTTAAAGTGAGGTGTACCTTAGGACTAAGATCACTTGTGTTTTCAATTGTCTGAATTGTGTGCTTTAAATTGTGGGCCTGTTTTGGGAGTTCTATAGATCCTAACTCGGATCTGGGGGATACCTTCTTAGAAAGCAGCAACAAGGCTGTGAGGGAACTGTGCGGGGTATACCGACATGGTTGAAATAGTCTGCTACGTTGATGTGGCACTTTGGTGTGTACCGGTAACCCTTGAGTTCAGTCAAGGAGAGTACGGGGCCTCCGCGTGGTGTCGTGAAGCATCAACAGACCTTAGGAACCTTAATTGAACTATCTTGGCCTCTTTAGGGTAGTGAGATAACTGACTTTGGTGCAGTCCGAGGTTGGTTGATACTCGATACTACACTCAATTGAGGGTTGCTTTCCTGGAATATTTCGGTCACCAGTTCAGTGGCTAAATCGAAACGATGAACAATGAAAGCAATCCCGTGATATTGGGACCCTTAGAACTCGGTTACTTCTAATAGGACAGGTTGAGCCCACCAACTTCAAGAGGGTAATACCCAGACCCCATGCTGGCCTAAACTCTAAGGGCTTGTCTTGTGTGACTTGTGTGCCTTACATGTTTGCCTTTGTAAATATTTGTGGTGTGTTTAATCATAGCATCATGACATCATCCAGCATCATATGCATCGACTAACCATTTCAGGGGTTCGAATTTTCATCTTTGTTCTTGTTTTGTAGGACATGGAAACTGTTCGCAGAAAGACAATTCAAATCAGCCTTGTAAGGGTCCCTCCTCAGCTTAAGGAGCTTATATCCAGGATTCCCGAGAGCTCTTCATTCAGTGAAAGACATGGAAGACTCATCAGCTTGGTCAATACCAACATTGAGGAAGATATGATAAAGGTCCTGTTCCAATTCTTTGACCCTCTGCATCACTGTTTCACCTTCTTGGATTATCAGCTGGTACCTACATTGGAGGAATTCTCCCGGCTTCTGAAGATTCCTATCCTTGATCAACTACCCTACAACGGTACAGAAAAGGAACCCAAACTTGAAGAGATTGCTAAAGCCTTACACCTACAATCATCTGACCTCAAGGGACATTGGGAAGTTAGGAGTGGTATCAAAGGGTTCTTAGCCAGGTTTCTGTTTGAAAAGGCCCATGAATGTTGGAACTCCCTTGACTTACAAGCTTTTGAAGAAGTTGTGGCCCTCCTTGTCTATGGTTTGGTGTTGTTCCCTAACCCAGATCAGCTTATAGATATCAGTGCTGTCCAGATCTTCATGTCCAGGAATCCTATACCTACGTTGCTGGGGGACATCCTTCACTCATGTTACACTCGAACCATGAGAAAAAGAGGTGTCCTTATGTGCTGCACTCCTCTCCTGGGGAGGTGGTTTATTTCGCACCTTCCACAATCAGCTTTGAAGAACGAGCGGGGGTTGAGATGGTCACAACGGTTGATGACTCTTACACATGCAGATATACATTGGTACCCTCGGTCCAGAGAGGATGTCACTATCATTGATCGTTGCGGGGAGTATCCTAATGTTCCTTTACTTGGAATCAGAGGAGGTATTACTTACAACCCATGCCTGGCTTGGAGACAGTTTGGTTATGCTCGAAGGGACGGCCCTCATGACATGTTAATTCCTGACATAGTTTTTGACTTCGACAACGATGCACAAGGGTTTCGCCAGAGATTTATTAGAGCTTTGAGGATGCCCAGTAGGATAGACAGCAAGACACTGGGGCACAGGAACTCCATCCCGTTGGAACCTTATCTCAAGTGGGTACGGGCCCGCTCCCAGAAGTTAGTGATGCCATATCCTCATATGCTCCCTGTGATCAAAGAGCCAGTCTTGGAAGGAGAAGTGTCCTACACCATTCAGCATCCTGATATGCCCACATCCTGGGAAGAGATGCAGAAGAGCTGGATCCAGCTTAAGGAAGAACGGAATTCTCTTGAGACCAGTCTACATGCTAGTGAAAAGAAGGTCTTGGAGCTCACCCACCTATTGCATGAGGAGAGGAATCTCAACACCTACATAGCTCCAAAGAGGATGCGTAGTGTCTTTTAGGATTGATTTGCTTTGTAATATGTGCCCATGAGGCTTTGATGTACTGAACAATTATTTCCTTAATGATAACGTGTGTTCCTTTTTGTCTACAACAAATTTGAACTTTCGAACCCTTGAATGCATTGCATAAACACATATCATTCATCATGTGCATAGCAGGTTTTCTTCTTTTCAGGTTGCTTACCGTTCTTCGCTGTTTATTTCAGCATCATGAATCCTGACTCATCATCAACCGAGATGTCCATCAAGGCTCTTCAGGCGCAGAATGCGCAATTTCAGGAATTAATCATGGGTTTGGCTCAGGGCCAAGAAGAGCTGAAGGCTCTGCTCCTGAAGAAAGAGAAGAAGAAGAAGAAGAGAACTGTCCTTTTCAACTCGGGCCGAAGGTTTGGCAACACTCTGCAAAATGAAGAGGCTGGTTCTTCTATAGGCAAGAGCAGTCCCCAGGGGGGAAAAGGTCCCAGTCCGGTGGTCTCTGACAACGAGACTGATTTTGATGAGGAA
Source organism: Vicia faba (assembly GCA_948472305.1). Lineage (NCBI taxonomy): Eukaryota > Viridiplantae > Streptophyta > Magnoliopsida > Fabales > Fabaceae > Vicia > Vicia faba. The sequence continues at coordinate 1,061,357,284 of OX451737.1, forward strand.
CAATATCCTCCTGCAGAAGACTGGTACAAGCATTTGGAGGACAAACTGAATGCTATGGATATCCAACAAGTGCCTGGGCTGGATTTTGGAGACTTGGGTTTGTCTACCGGCGTGATCATTCCTCATAAGTTCAAAGCACCATCTTTTACCAAGTATGACGGGACGTCTTGTCCCAAGCTACACCTCAGATCCTACGTGCGGAAGATTCAACCGTACTCAGTGGACAAGAACTTGTGGATCCACTTCTTCCAGGAGAGTCTTTCAGGGACTCATCTCGAATGGTTCTATCAGCTGGATGGGACCAAGGTTCGTAACTGGGAGGAGTTAGCTACTGCTTTCTATAAGCAGTATCAATATAATGCCGACCTTGCCCCTACACGTACCCAACTCCAGGGTATGTCGCTAGGGTCAAGTGAAGGTTTTAAAGAGTACGCACAGAAGTGGAGGGATCTGGCTGGCAGGGTGCAGCCTCCGTTAACTGACCGGGAGTTGGTAGACATGTTCTTGGGGACCCTATCTGGGCCATTTTTCAACCATCTTATCGGTAACTCGTCTGCAGGGTTTACTGATCTTATTCTGACTGGAGAGAGAATTGAGGCTGGGATGAAGTCTGGTAAAATTCAGAAGGGTGCATCTGCAAGTTCTGAGAAGAAGCCCTTTAAGAAGGAGGCCAGTGCGGTATATGGGTCTAGAAGACAAGAGAGGCCTGAGCGCCGCCAATCTGTCAACGCGGTGATGATTGCTAAGCCTGCCACCGCTCCTCGGCAAACCAATCCTCCAAGGGCTGAAAGACCTAGAAGAGAGTTCACCCGTTTGAGTATGACTTTATCGCAAATCTTGCCACAGTTACTATCCACCAACCTAGTAACTGTCAGGGAGGCCCCAAAGGTTGTAAACACTGCTTCTCCCAAATACAATCCAAATGCCCGCTGTGCTTATCACTCCGATAGCCCGGGGCATTCCACTGATGACTGTTGGGCCTTAAGGAACAAGGTGCAGGATCTTATTGATGCCAAGGAGGTACAGTTTGAGGCACCTGAGAAGCCCAACGTGGTGACTGCTCCCATGCCTAACCATGGAGTAAATGCTATCAGGGAGGATGATGAAGTGGATGAAGCTGAGTTCGACAGCTGGATTTACCCGGCAACCGACAGTGAACCTAGCAATTGGATTGAAAAGGACAACCTACTTGTTTCTCTTGTTACTGAGTAATGAATTCTTCTGTTTTGTTATTTGTAATAAACAATTAAAACTCTATGGCCCGGTGTCTTACCCGGGGCACCGTGGCTTCATTTGTGAGGGCATATAAATTGTCATTTCATATATCATGAATAAAGACCTTGGACGTTTTCTCGCATTTCAAATCTTATGCTCCTTTTCTTTCTTTCCTTCCTTTATATATTGCAAAACAGCTGTATTTACACACACTCACTCATACAGGTTTCAATCCACTCTGGATCTCACTGGTAACGACTCTGCTACTGCCAGTTATGACTTCGAAAATCCGATCAAGTTGGCTGAAGACGAAGGTGAAGATGATTGCGAAGTGCCTGGTGAGCTTGCAAGACTGTTACTCCAGGAAGAGAGGGCAATTCAACCACATGAAGAGTCGGTGGAAACAATAAATCTGGGTACTGAGACAGATAGGAAGGAAGTTAAGATTGGTGCCAACCTAGAGCTCAGCGTGAAGCAACGGTTGACTCAGATGCTACATGATTATGTGGAGATCTTTGCCTGGTCCTACGAAGACATGCCCGGGTTGGATACCGACATTGTGGTCCATCACTTGCCTACTAAGGAAGACTTCCCTTCGGTTAAGCAAAAGGTCCGCCGTATGCGTCTAGAGATGTCTGAGAAGATCAAAGCCGAGGTTATGAAACAGTTTGATGTCGGGTTCCTTGCATTGACTTCTTACCCGCAGTGGGTTGCTAATGTGGTGCCGGTACCAAAGAAGGACAGTAAGGTCAGAATGTGTGTCGACTATAGGGATCTGAATAGGGCCAGCCCCAAAGATGACTTCCCCCTACCTCACATTGATGTCCTTGTTGACAATACAGCTCAGCATAAGGTGTTCTCTTTCATGGATGGTTTTTCAGGCTATAATCAGATCAAGATGGCACCTGAAGACATGGAAAAAACTACCTTTGTTACTCAGTGGGGCACCTTCTGCTACAAGGTCATGCCTTTTGGACTGAAAAATGCTGGGGCAACCTACCAACGTGCCATGGTTGCTTTATTTCATGACATGATCCATCATGAGATAGAAGTGTATGTTGACGACATGATCGCAAGGTCCCAGACTGAGGAAGAGCACCTAGATCATCTGCAGAAGTTGTTTGACCGTCTGAAGTTGTACAAGCTGAGGTTGAACCCGAACAAGTGCACCTTCGGGGTAAGATCTGGAAAGTTACTAGGCTTCGTTGTAAGCAATAAAGGTATTCAAGTGGACCCTACCAAGGTCAAAGCTATTCAAGAAATGCCAGTTCCTAAGACAGAGAAAGAGGTCAGAGGCTTTTTAGGACGCCTGAATTACATTGCTCGGTTCATCTCACACCTAACTGCTACCTGTGAACCAATCTTCAAGCTGCTGAAGAAAGATCAGGTAGTACGTTGGAATGATGAATGTCAGGCTGCTTTTGACAGAATCAAGGAGTATCTAAAAGAACCACCCATCCTTATGCCACCGGTTGAAGGGAGACCTCTGATACTATACCTGACAGTGCTTGACAACTCAATGGGGTGTGTGCTGGGGCAGCATGACGAGTCTGGCCGAAAAGAGCATGCCATTTATTACCTTAGCAAAAAGTTTACCGACTGTGAGACCCGATACTCACTGCTTGAGAAAACTTGCTGCGCTTTGGTATGGGCTGCTCGCCGGCTGAGACAGTATATGCTGACTCACACTACTTTGTTGATCTCAAAGATGGATCCTATAAAGTACATATTCGAAAAGCCTGCTCTGTCTGGGAGAATAGCAAGATGGCAAATGATCTTGACGGAATATGACATTCAGTACACAACTCAGAAAGCCATCAAGGGAAGTGTATTGGCAGACCACTTGGCACATCAGGCCGTAGACGACTATCAATCAATGAACTTTGAGTTTCCAGACGAGAGAATCATGATACTGACTGATTGTGAAGTACCTGGACCAGATGAAGGACCTGAGGAAGGATCCCGATGGTCTATGCACTTTGACGGAGCCTCCAATGCTTTGGGTAACGGTATCGGCGCTGTGATCATATCCCCTCAAGGCACTCATACTCCACTCACTGCCCGACTATGTTTCAACTGCACCAACAACATGGCGGAGTATGAGGCATGCATCATGGGTCTCCAAGCTGCGATCGACTTAAGGATCAAGTTTCTGAGTGTCTTCGGAGATTCCGCTCTTGTGATTAATCAGATCAAAGGAGAGTGGGATACGAAACATCCGAATCTTATTCCTTACAGAGAATGTGTGTTGACATTGATCCCTCACTTCACAGAGATAACCTTTGAACACTTTCCAAGAGAGGAAAATCAGTTGGCGGACGCGTTAGCTACAATGTCTTCTATGTTCAAGGTCAAATGGGACAATGAGGCTCCCCGGATCATCATCTGGAAACTGGACGAACCGGCATACTGTTGTGATCTCGAGACTGAATTGGTGACTGAGAAGCCTTGGTACCATGAGGTGAAGAGATATTTGGAAGCTCAGGAATACCCTGAAGGTGCATCTGTCAACGATAAAAAGTTTCTGAGAAGGTTCACAGCGAAGTTCTTCCTTAGCAACGACATCTTGTATAAGCGAAACCATGATTCGACCTTACTGCGTTGTGTGGATAAGACTGAAGCAGAAAGGATCATGGAAGAGCTACACGAAGGGACCTTTGGTACACATGCCAGTGGACACACTATGGCAAAGAAGATCCTTCGAGCAGGGTATTTCTGGTCCACAATGGAAGCAGACTGCTACCAACATTCTCGGACATGCCATAAATGCCAGATATATGCAGACAAGGTGCATGTTCCTCCAGTTCCTCTGAATGTTCTGACTGCATCTTGGCCGTTTGCAATGTGGGGCATAGACATGATCGGTGATATTAAACCTACGGCATCTAACGGGCATCGCTTCATCCTGGTAGCGATTGATTACTTTACGAAATGGGTTGAAGCAGCATCTTACGCTACGGTAACCAAGACGGTTATGGCACAGTTCATTCGGCATAACCTGATCTATCGATACGGCGTCCCAGAAAGAATTATTACAGACAACGGTACCAATCTCAATAACAAGATGATCACTGAGCTCTGCGAGCAGTTTAAGATACAGCACCACAACTCTTCTCCTTACAGACCGAAGATGAATGGGGCTGTAGAAGCAGTAAATAAAAATATCAAGAAAATCGTGCAGAAGATGACAGTGACTTACAAAGATTGGCACGAGATGTTACCGTTTGCTCTACATGGGTACCACACCTCAGCCAGGACGTCAACCGGGGCAACTCCTTTCTCCTTGGTCTACGGTATGGAGGCAGTCTTACCGATCGAAGTGCAAATACCCTCTCTCCGGATAATGAAGGATGCAAATCTGAACGAAGATGATTGGATCCAAACACGACTTGATCAATTAAACCTTATTGATGAAAAGAGACTTGCTGCTATCTGCCACGGTCAGACGTACCAAAAACGGATGATCAGGGCATTTAACAAAAAGGTAAGACCACAGGAATATCAAGTTAGGGATCTAGTAATCAAGCGAATCATCCTTCCTCAGAGTGATCCAAGGGGAAAATGGACCCCTACGTATGAAGGGTCGTTTGTGGTTAAACATGTGTTCTCAGGAGGAGCCATGATTCTAACCAACATGGATGGTGACGACCTTCCTCACCCCGCCAATGCAGACATAGTAAAAAGATACTACGCATGAAAAAAGACCCGCTAGGCTGACATGCCTAGGCAAAAGTTAGGGCTTCCCGGCGAACCAAAAGGGTTCGGGCAAAATGAAGGGATGAAATGAAAAAAAATCTGTACACCCGGCAAGTCGAAAACCTGAAAAGGCGGCTTGGGCAAAAATGGGTATCCCGGTGGACTGAAAACCCGAAAGGGCTGTCCAGGCAAAAGTTAGGGATAAAGCGTAATACTATGTCTCATTGGATCACTTTGCATCCAGAATCCGGTATCTACATCGAGTTCAGACGGCATCAATCAGTCAGCTTCATCTTCAACTAAGGTCATCAAGTGATGAGACGCTCGGAGATATAAGGGCAATAGCAGAGTTGAAACCTAGTGGGATCATTCATTTCACACAGCTGTTTTATTTTCTTTTGTACAAATTGTATAAACTCTTTTGTTCGGCGGCGTTCTCTTACTAGGACGTCAGCCTCTTGTACATAAACACCTATTTTACAGGCAAATTCAAAATCAATACAAAAATCACTTTTCAGTTAAAATTGCCAATTGTTTTTCCTTTTCTGTTTTGTTTTGCGAAGAACATCCAAGGTTCAATTTGTGATATATGCATTGACGATAATTTGCTAACTCATGAATATTTGCATACAAAACAAAGGATTAATTACAGGTAACATTAGAAACAGGGGCAATAAAGAGTTGTCTAAGCAATCTAATTGTTCTATCCTCCAAGGTACCAAGGTAGGTTCAGCTGAAGAACATAACCAGTACATCCCAATTCCCCAGAGAGTGAGCCAGCAAGTCAGTACACTCTCCTCAAGCAAAGCTATTATCAACCTTAAGGAAGTTGGGTATTCTCCAGCAGATCTCAATATTCCCCAGCAATGTACGGACATTTTTAACAAGCATCCCCGACAATCTGGGTCTAAAGATCGTTCCCCGGCGGTATATCAAACATTCAGTGAAGTTACTTCCAATACAATTCAAAACTTCCCCAGGAGAGTCTAATCTAGTTCCCCAGGAAAGTTGGAATTCATCTCCCCAAGCAGTAAGCTTATCCCCAGTAGATTCTGGAAGCTTATCCTCGCAGAGCACGAACGCGTCTCCCGGCTTTATTCAAAGAGTTATTTCCTTACCAGGATATAACTGGGTTATCCTCAGCCAAAAGCCACGGAAAGAGTGTCCTCGACGAAGTCTTCTTATCCCCAGCAAAGTCAATTAACACTTCCAACATATCGACGGTATCCCCAGCGAAGTTACCATCAACATTTCAGCAAAGTACCCCTCTCCCCACAGAGTATTGCTCCCCAGCAAGATCATTAGAGTACTTTTCTCCCTGCAGAGTAATTCATTCGCCGAGTTTATTCCCCAACGGAGTTATCTTCTCCTACCGGTATGCTTGCAACTATCATCCCCAGCGGAAGCAAAAATCTATTCTTCGACATCAGCCTAGGAGCTAACTTCCGGGCACCCGTCAAGGATTTATTTTCCTAAGACGAAAACATACATTCATAAACACCACATTTTTATACATTACAGCATGCATATACGCATCATATCTTACAAATCTCATTTATGTTGAGAACATCATCGCTTGATTCATATCATGCCTTGCATATGACTGACCTTTACCTTTCAGGAAAGATCCAGTTAAGTTCTCAGCTATATTTCAAGACCTAGACCGGTTCAGTTAAATCGACCCTAAGATTTTTCTGTTTCTTATCCAGTCAAAGGCCTTCTCTGGTTCAGTCAGATCGACCCTAAGATCTCCCTGTTTCTTATCCAGTTGAAGATTTCAAGACCTAGACCGGTTCAGTTAAATCGACCCTAAGATTTTTCTGTTTCTTATCCAGTCAAAGGCCTTCTCTTGGTTCAGTCAGATCGACCCTAAGATCTCCCTGTTTCTTATCCAGTTGAAGATTTCAAGACCTAGACCGGTTCAGTTAAATCGACCCTAAGATTTTTCTATTTCTTATCCAGTCAAAGGCCTTCTCTGGTTCAGTCAGATCGACCCTAAGATCTCCCTGTCTCTTATCCAGTTGAAGATTCCAAGACCTTGACCGGTTCAGTTAAATCGACCCTAAGATTTTCCTGTTTCTTATCCAGTCAAAGGCCTTCTCTAGTCCAGTTAAATCGATCCCTAACAGATTTTCCTGATAAAGACGCAGTAGAAGATATCCAAGATTCTCTCAGCGTTACTGTTGAGGTAGAAGTCGCCCAAGATTCTCTCAGCGTTACTGTTGAGGTAGAAGTCGCCCAAGATTCTCTCAGCGATACTGTTGAGGTTGAAGTCGCCCAAGATTCTCTCAGCGATACTGTTGAGGTTGAAGTCGCCCAAGATTCTCTCAGCGTTCCTGTTGAGGTAGTAATCGTCCAAGGTTCTCTCACCGTTCCTGTTGAGGTAGTAACCATCCTTGGTTCATTCATCACCTTTTGAAGATCCAGATCCAGCTCCTGTAACCAGTCAGGACACATCTATACAAAGAATTTGAAGACCAGCTCCTGTAACGGGTCAGGTAATCCTTTTCTTTTGCAGGTACGCAAGTTCTCGCTAAGGAATCTCTTACACGATCAACATCCAGATGGCATCTATAAGCCCATCCACCATCCATCATCTCTCAGCATGGCATCTATAAGCCCATCATCCTATCCATCAATCTCCAAATGGAATCTATAAGCCCATTCCCCACATCACACTATCATGTGAGCGCAAATTTCTGGGCACTCTAGTGTTCAATCATCTTCCACCTTCGGATTACAAAAGGCACGTCAACCAATCTGCATCCTCAGGTCTAAGAAGATTGAACAGGGGCAACTGTTGTACCCCAAAATTTGCCCTCCCATATTCTTCAAAATTTGCAAAGAAAATGCTTCAAAATCTCCCCAAGGATTGCACAGTTCAAGGGCCTCCTAACAGTCAAAAACTAGGGTTTTGATTCTGACAAAGAAAAGGAAGTTTCCAAGGGTCCAATCAAGTCCCACATGCCTACCAACATGGTCAAGCATCATCATACCAAGTTTCAAGACTTACAGCACAAAATTGCACAGTCAAAAACCCTAATTGCTCAACAGTCAACTGTAGGGGCAAAATGGTCATTTGACAGTCAAAAGTTCAAATTTTTTGGTCAACATCTCATTTTGAAGCCACAAACATCATTTGATCGATGCTTGATCATGATTCTCAAAGCTTGGCTCAAAAAGTCTCAAGATGCAAAAGTTTCCATATTTGGACAGTTGAGAAAGTCAACTGTAACTTGACCAAGGCATAACTTCCACATGGTTTATCAGAAAAATTCCATCCAAAGCTCATTTTGAAGAGAAAGACATTTCCTACAACTCCTCTTCACACTTCAAGTCCAAGAAATGCTCTCACAAAAAGTTATCAATTTCAACATTATAGGTCATTTTCAAAAGTCAACAAAAAGAGACTTTAAGTCAAAGGCCATAACTTGAGATTGGTAAATCAAAATGACATGGGACCAAAGACATTGGTTAGAAGACTTCAAGACATTTCCAAAATGTCAAAGAACATGACCAAATCTTAAAAATTGAGCAAGATATGCCTTGTGGAAGTTGGGAAATTTTTGGGTATTTTGAAAAGTCAACTTTGCTTCAAATGCCTTAAAATTGCTAATGGGCCACATTTTCTTCCAAGATTCATCATCCAAAGCATATGAACGACCATTTGGCCCAAAGGGGATTTATTCATCATTTTTATTTATTTATTTGAATTTTTAATTGCAATTAATTCATTTAAATTAAATAAAATATGGAAAAATACTAAACCAAAGTTTTTAAATCTTTTTGTGCAGAATAAACACTCCTTAAAGGCTTAAGATTCGTGCATAATCAAAATTGGAAGGTTTTGCCATGATTGGAATCAAAAACATGTGAAAAAGATTTGAAAGAATTATGCATGAAAATCAAATATTCATTCCATCAATGCAAGGATTCTTTGGATCAAAAACTCAACCCTAATCCATCCTCATATAAGTGTGATCAAAACCTAATGCCAAGGGACCAAAAAGCTGCGCCCCATCTGAAGAAAGAACTTTGCAATTTTATCAAAAAAATCCAAAACTGAAAATTGCCTTGGAGGACGATACAGAGGAAAATATTGATCCCAAAAGCTTCCTAGGACACCTTTGAACCTGCCTGAATACTTTTCCACGCTTCCAACCTCAGGAATTGGTACATAGAAGTCAAGCTGCTTCATCTTTTTTGCATAATCGTGTTTTATCATTCAGGCCATATTCATGCATTCTAACGTTTGTTTTATGCTAATATGAACTCAACAAAACTCATGGCATCACTGAATTAAACTAACACTGCTTGTATAGAGAATTGCCATTGTTGCTTTTTAGGGTTGCAGGAGCCACGAATTAGGGCTTTACGCCTGGGAAAAAATTAGCTAACCTAAGTGGCATCATTGGAATCAGGAGCTCATGACAAATCCAATACACTAGTCGCGCTCAATTTATGAGCGATAGATTTCTAATCGCTATTTTCATGTTCATCGTTTTGTGGGGGTTTAAAACCCCCGTTATTTAAATGTTTTGTTTCAGAACAATGAAGAAGATGATGCATGGAAGACAGTGGTTGGTGGGTTCAAAGCTTGGCGCGCGTTTTTTTTTGCTTCAGACCACTTGCACTTACTTTTCATTATAATATTTATGTAGCGTTATAATAACAAAGAAGCACAACAGCGCGATTGGCAGGGCATCAGTGTGGTAAACTCTGGGACCTGGGTTTGATCCCCAGGTCCCCCATGTTATTTCCTTATTTTTCTTGCTAATATCTTCCTATGCAGCGTGCCTTCTAATGTTCACCATACACTCATAATCCACACATGCCACATGGCCACTAAGGGCAATCCAAAGGTTGAGATCTGATGAACACCATGGACACTGGTCAATGCATGTACACGCGCTCAGAAAAGTCAAATAAAGCCTTGAAACATTGGGCCAAAAATGCTGGACAACACCTCCTGATTGGGGCAGAACCCCCCCTAGTGTATTGTATCTCTTTCTCTTTTCTCTTTTCTAGTTTCTTTATTATTTGTTTTAATTCAATTGTTTTCTTTTAATTCATTAAAAATTAATTTCACCAAAATAACAAAAAAATCAGAAAAGACAAAAATAAAAATATATTTTATTTAAATGTTATTTTTGTAAATAAATCTCATTAATTAATTTAGCTTTTTAAATTTAGGTTTAATTCAAATATTTTTCTTAATAAATTAAAAAAGTGTAGAATTAGGGTTTTAAGTATTTTTTTTATTCTTTTTTCTTTTTCTCTCACCATAATTACTTATTAAATATTATTTTTGTAAATAAAACTTGCCATTAATTAATTAGGTTAATTTTAGGTTTAACTTTAACATGTTTTTTTCAATAAATTAAAAATAGCTAGAACTAGGTTTTAATTCCAATTTAATTTTTCTTATTAAAAATCCATAAATACAAAAACTCAAAAATCTTTTCTTTTTACTTTAATTTAATTAATTTGTTAATCATAATTTAATTGCATTAAAAAGGGTCCAACGCCCTCGCATTCGATCGCAATTCCAATTCGCGCGTTTATTTTATTTCCTCCTTTTATGTAATTCTCCCAAAGCCGTGTAAATTTGATATTTATCTTTACTTTATTTTATGTCAAATCGGGTCCTGGATTTAATTTGGCGATGTGGACCCGCGCCTTTGTAATAGTTTAGGAACTTTATATTTCTCGCAACTTTTTAACTGCTAATAAATTGCATGCAAGAATGAATGTTAAAATAAAAACAAAAGCGTAGATCACCCATGACATGAACAAGACAAAATATCTGAAAACCACACACAAATCACACACCACCCCTAGGGTACGCTTCACTGTTGCCTTGCCTCTCGAAAGGTGATCGTCGAGTAGAGGATGTTTTAGTAAGTCCTCATGATCCGGGAACCTGGCATGAGGGTAGCTTCTAAGGTATCTTCCTATTGCTCTGGTGATCACCATGACCCGAACCTCAAATTGACCCGAACACCTCCAATGGTGGTGCTACCTACCTCTCAATGGTGGGATGGCACTACTTTAAAGGACATTTACACAGACGAATTCCTTAGGGTAGGTAGACGACTCTAGATACTTGCTCTAATTTCAAAACAAATTCAAAAAATACTTTTCACACCGACACCTTTTCAAAAAGCTTTCGAAAGCAATTTTTCAAACACTCTTGAGGACCGATACAAGAGTCGAACTGAAATTTTCAAAGAAACTTTTTAAAACCCACAGTTAAAAAGCAAACAAACCATTTTTGAAAACACAATGAGCAACTATCTAAGAGCCCATGGATAACCATGGATAGAAAGGGTGCTAGCACCTTCCCTTTCTATAATCTACCTCCCGAACCGAGAGCAATCTCTTTAAGGAATTTTTCTGTGCTTTTGTCCTTTCCATTTGGAGAAAATAAAAGACGGTGGCCACTCTTGCTTCCGCGACATTTCGCGAACCAACGTTAAACAGTCAGTTCCAGATCCACCGATCACAGCCGTCTTTAAAAATTTGATCAAGGCCTTAGCATGAGCCTCAGAGCAGAGTAAGAGAGCCAACATAGAGATTTTGGAAGGGGTTTGCCCTAGCTGCTCCACGACATCGTAGTCGCTCTTCTTGATTATTTTTAAGATTTCTTCCATCTCTTTCTGGGTGGTCTCGGGGATTACCACAGTCTGAGCCTTCGTCCTGACAGGCACTTCTAGTATCCCCTTACCCTTATCGGTAGTATCAACAAAGGTTCTAGCTTCGGGAGTATCCAATTCTTCAATTACCGGGCTTTGCACAGATGGATTGACAGTTACAAAAACTCTCGAGGGTCCTAAGACTGCCCGTGGAGGAGCAATCTCCGGAGAGAAGATCCTTCCGCTGCGAGTTATCTTGCTTGTTCCCGCAATATTCCCTATATCAGGGGTTTCATCATCAGAATTCTCTAGGACTGATTCTATCTGCTTGATACCATGGTAGAAGATTTCTCCTCTGTAATTCCATGGTATCGTCTTGTTAGATTTATACGGGATAGGCCCCGACATGGTGATTTTCAGCGGCACAAACTTAGGATCAGGCGTGATCTTAACAGGCCTTTTGCAGGTCTTGGGAAGATCATCGGAGATGGTTATTATAACAATGTCATTGGTTGAAGTAAAAAAGGTAGCAGGAGTAACATGAGTGATACTATCAACATGGGTCTTTTAAAAGAGAATCTCTTGGGTATCCATCAGGCGTTGGATGCCTGATTTCAACAGTGGGCAGTCAGTTTGCATGTTTGAACAAAAGTAGCAGTCTTTTCCACAGTCTGGGAATATCCCGGCTTTCATCAAATTCACTTTAATCACTGGTAACGGAGTCAAAAGGTCATCAACAATGGTAACATGAAGGTCTTCCATAACGACATGGACATTATGACCGTGCTTGGGTATTGGAGCGGATATCATGTTGGGTTTTTCAGAAGCATCAAACTCTACCTACTTGGCGTCTATCAGGTCTTGGATTTTGTTTTTAAGAGCCCAACAGTTATTGGTATCATGCCTTACACTGTCCGAATGGTATGCACATTTTGCATTGGAATGATAATAAGGAGAAGAGGTATTGGGGTTTTTCGGCGCTTCTTTCAAGTCGGTAAGATTCAGCTTTAACAAATGAGGGAGGACTTGAGCCGGTGTCATGTTGATTCGGGTGAACTTCCGTTGTGGCCTTTCTACCCTTTGCTGGTTAGCTCTAGGTTGACTGCTTCGAGGTTGATCAGCTGAGGAGTTTTAAATCATCACAGCCCCCACCGTTGGTCGGCGCTCCGTTCTTCCTTGATTTTTCTGGGAATAAATAGCAGAAGCTTCTTTCTTGGCTGGGAAGGTCTTCTTAACAGCAGTGGAAGCGGAAGCATCCTTCTAAATTTTTCCACTTTTAATGCCAGCCTCGACCCTTTCACCGGTCAGAATTAATTTGGTGAATCCCGCAGATGAACTCCCGATTAAATGATTGAAGAATGGGCCAGACAGGGTCCCTAAAAACATGTCAACTAGCTCTCTATCCGACAACGGTGGTTGCACCCTTCCATCCAGATCCCGCCACTTCTGGGCATACTCTTTAAATCCTTCATTAGAAGTATACCCATACTCTGTAGTTGAGTACGAGTAGGCGCTAAATCTGTGTTTTATTGGTATTGTCGGTATAAAGCAGCAGCTAAGTCCTCCTAGTTATGAACATCAGATCTCTCAAGTTGATAGAACCAGTCCAATTGCGTGCCTGACAAACCATCTTGAAAAAAGTGGACCCAGAGATCCTTATCAGAGGAATGAGGTTGGATCTTTCTGACGTAGGACCTCAGATGCATCTTTGGACAGGACAAACCTTCATACTTAGCAAATGTAGGTACTTTGAACTTGGGAGGAATGACGATCCCAGCAACCAATCCTAGTTCTCAAAAATCTAAACCAGGTACCCTTTGCAACTCCATGGTTTCCAATCGATCCTCAAGATTTTTATATTTATCATCCGTCGGGGGATATTGTTGTTCGGAGTAATCTTCATCCTCTTCCTCTTCCTCTTCTTCAACTTCAGATTCAGAAGGCATCGCAACTCCTTTTCCTTTACCAACCCCTTCATCAGACGTCGAAGGGAACTCGAGAAATTTTCTAGCCTGGCTTTCAAACCTTCTTCCCATAGTGGCCATACCGGTCCTTTTCTTATTTTTCTCTTTATCTTTCTCTTTTTCCAACAGTGCTTTAAGATCCTCTTGACCCATTGCTAAGGTCATGAGGAGTTACTGAAATTGCGAATTCTGTGCTTGCAGATCCTTAACCGTCTGCTCCAAATCCCCAAATCCATCTTGCTGAAATAAACAGTAGAAAGATAAGGAAACCTGGTGTGAAGACCTGTTTATGCATATGATGAATGATATGTTATTCATGTAATGCATTCAAGGATTCAGAAATTCAAATTTGTTGCAAACAAAACGAACACACGTCATATTAATAAGAAGAAATTTGTTAGTACATAAATGCCCCATGGGCAAAATATTACAAAATTCTTAATGTAAAAAGACATTGCGCACCCTCTTTGGTGCGATGTAAGTGTTGAGAGTCTCCTCTTTATGAAGTCGGCGGGTAAGTTCCAAAACCTTCTTCTCACTGGCATAGAAGCTGGCTTCAAAAGTATTCCGTTCTTCTTTGAGTTGTATCCAACTCTTTTGTAATTCTTCCAATGAGGTTGGCATGTCTGGATGTAGGAGGGTGTATGGAACCTCTCCTTCCATAACAGGCTCTTTGATCACGGGGAGAATGTGAGGGTAAGGCATCATAAGACTCTGGGCGCGGGTTCGTACCCACTTGAGATAAGGCTCAAGGGGGATGGAATTCTTGTACCCCAGTGTTTTACTATCCACTTTGTTGGGCATCCTCCATGCTCGGATAAACCTTTGTCGAAGTCCTTGAGCGTCGTTGTCGAAGTCAAAAACCAAGTCAGGAATCAGCATGTCATGAGGGCCATCCCTCCGAGCATATCCAAACTGTCTTAGGGCTAAACAGGGTTTGTAGGTAATGCCTCCCCTAATGCCAAGTAGTGGGACATTAGGGAATTCTCCACAACGATCAATGATGATGACATTTTCTCTGGACCGAGAACACCAATGAACATCAGAATGTGTTAGGGTCATCAACCGTTGTGACCACCTTAAACCCTGCTCATTCTTCAAAACTGATTGAGGAAGGTGAAAAATAAACCACCTTGCTAGAAGATGAGTACAACATATGAGAACACCTCTTTTCCTCATTGTTCGTGTGTAAAATGAGTGTAGGATGTCCCCAAGTAATGTAGGCACAGGATTCCGAGATATGAAAATCTTGACAGCATTCACATCTATAAGCTGATCCGGGTTTGGGAACAAGACCAACCCATAGATGAGGAGTGCCACAATCTCTTCAAAAGCTTTTAGATCCAAAGAATTCCAGCAGTCTTGTGCCTTCTCAAACAAAAACTTTGCCAAGAAACCCTTGATACCACTTCTGGTTTCCCAATGACCCTTGATATCAGATGGTTGCAAGTGTAATGCTTGAGCAACATCTTCAGGCTTTGGTTCTTTTTCCGTACCGTTGTAGGGTAGTTGATGAAGAATAGGAATCCTCAGGAGTTGAGAAAATTCCTCCAAAGTAGGTACTAGTTGGTAATTAGGTAATGTGAAACAGTGGTGAAGGGGGTCAAAGAACTGGAAGAGGACTTTCACCATGTCTTCTTCAATGTTGGAGTTGACCAAGCTGAGAAGTCTACCATGTCTTTCACTGAAAGGAGAATTCTCTGGAATCTTGGAAGTAATCTCCTTGAGTTGAGGAGGGATTCTTACAAGGTTGACTTGAATTGTTTTCCTGCGAAGAGATTCCATGACCTACAAAACAAGAACAAAGATGAAGATCCAAACCCTTGAAATGGTTAGTGGATGCATATGATGCTTTATGATGTTCATGATGTATGCACAAACATATGTACAAGCAAATCACACAAGATCCTAGTTTCAGGCTTGCATGAGGTTTCATAGGTAAGTACCCTCTTGAAGTTAGTTGGCTCAACCTGTCCTATAAATAGTAACCGGGTTCTAAGGAGCTCAATATCACTGGATTATTTTCTGTGTTCATTGTTTTGGTTTAGCCACTTAACTGGCGACCAAAATATTCCAAGAAAACAATCCTCAATGAGTGTAGTATCGAGTATCTACCAACTTCAGACTGCACCAAAGCCGGTCATCTCACTACTCCTAAAAAAGGCCAAGATGGTCAAGTAAGGTTTTAAGAGTTCATTAGTGCTTCATGACATCACTCAGCAGCCCCGTATTCTCTTTGATTGACTCAAAGGCTACTGGTACCCACAAATATGTCACACTAATATAGCTATTGCTTCAACCATGTCGGTATACCCCGCACAGTTTCCACAACGTATTGCTATTTACCTATGAATGTTTCCCAAAAATCCGGGTGGAGGATTCAAAACCCAAACAATAGGACCAAGTGTAAAGCAATCAAAGCAAACAAGATAATCATGCAAAGGTGATCTAAACCCTAAGGTTACTCCACTTTTAAAGATATCCCCAGCAAAGTCGCCAGTTCTGTGATACAGTGGGAGAACTGACTTCGGATTTTGCGTTTGTGTTTGCAAATGTTTCGGTTTAGCAAGAGTCGCCATCGAATTTTTATTTTATCCTAAGGAAAGGTCAAAAGCACAGGAAAGAACTTTGAGATGTTTTCTTGGGTTCAGGGAGTAGATTATGAAAAGGGAAGGTGCAAGCACCCTTTTCATCCATGGTTATCCATGGGCTCTTAGTTACTTGTTTAGATCACTTGCTTTGCTTTTCCAATTGTTTGAAATGGTGCTTTGTGTGTAGTTTTGAAAGATGTTTTGAAAAGAGGCCATCGTTGTGGCAACCTTTGTAATGATTCTTGTTTGAATCTATACAAAGATGTTTTTGTCTTTTGAAAAGATTTCAATGTTTGAAAGTTTGATTTGGGAAATGTTTTGAAATTGTGTTGTGAGGTGTGTTTGAAAATAGCAAGGATGTTTTTGCAAGATTTTGATCAAGTAACTAAGAGCTATCTACCCTATTTTACTCAAAGATCTTTCCTAATGTTTTTAATCCTTTTGAAAGTATTGTTTCACCATTGCATTTGGTGAACAACCTTGTGTTAGGATGTTAAACGGGACAGGCGCGGGTCATCGTATAGACCATGATAGCAATTGTGTCAAGTATTTTTGGCAATTTTCTTGAGGGACTTGATCATTTTGTTTAGGAAACTCAGATAGCGTCATCGAGGGACTATGATCTTTTTGTTTTGTTTTTGTTTTGCCAAAGTACCCAACATGCATACCATGTCCCATTTTTGAAGGCAACAAGTGGATTGTAACCCTAGGGGTGCAAGTGTGCATTGTGTTTGATTTTCATGCATATTTGTCTTTGATTAGGTCAAGCTATTTGTTGATTTTGATTTTGCATACAAACCCTAATTTTCTAATCATGGCATAATTGAAAGCGTAAAGTGCGAGAATTTAAATTCTAAGCTATTACAACATGATTATGGGGATGGGGGTACAATTTTGAATGGGGGGTATTTGACAAGAAATATAAGCCCTAATTTACTATTACATCCAAATTGAATTTAATTGCATGAATAATAAATAAATAATATTTAAATAAACAAAATAAATAAATATCAAATAATATGTATTATGCAAAAAGGTTTTTGTTTACCTATGTATGTAAAAATATTTTTAATGTAAAAAAGTATAAAGAAATAAATAAATAAAAAGATTAATTTTATTTGTTCAAGGGTAAACCCTAATTTCTTTAAGAAAATAAATACTATATATTATTTACATACAAAAAATATATTAATATGTGTAAAAATGAAATATACTTAAAAAAGGTATTTTTTAGTATAAATTATAATAAAAATAAAAATGTAATAAAAAATAAAAATGTAATATTTTTGTATTTTTATTCTAAGTATTTAATAAAATAAAAGTATATATATATATATATATATATATATATATATATATATATATATATATATATATATATATATATATATATATATATATATATATATATATATATATATATATATATATATATATATATATATATATATATATATATATATATATATATATATATATATATATATATATATATATATATATATATATATATATATATATATATATATATATATATATATATATATATATATATATATATATATATATATATATATATATATATATATATATATATATATATATATATATATATATATATATATATATATATATATATATATATATATATATATATATATATATATATATATATATATATATATATATATATATATATATATATATATATATATATATACAAAAATAAATTATATTTTTAATAATATTTTCAGTGTGAATAAAAATAAGAAATAAAAATAAAAGTATGATTTCCATATTATTTCCAAGTTTTAAATAAATTATAAAAGTATTCAAAATATTTTTATGTTAGAAAAATTAAAATAAAATACCAAATAAATGTAAAAAATTATGAAAATATTTTTTAAGCATTTTTTATATTTGGAAATAAATAAACAACATCAGAAAAGAAAACAAAAATGCAAAAATGTAAAAATATAAGAAATTGGGCCAGGGGTGCAAAAAGAAAAGAGGGGGGTGTCGAAAGTAGCCAGGCCAAGCCCAGCCCAAGCCAACTTCATCTTCTTCCTCCAGACTGAAAAACGCGTGCGCGCCTGGTTCAAATGCTAGATCATGTATACGTGATCTTTTGCAAAAACACACAACATCAAACTTGTAGAGAATTTCAAGACGATTCCAACCATATAAACAACTAATCCTAACTCTCAAAGACCAGAGAGAATTTCTCTGGCCCTAAAATATGACCTAGTTTTTTCAGCATGTTCATGGATGAAATTCTCCTAGCACACTTAATATAAATGAAAACTGAGCATATGTACAACTTCATGGCAATGAACACTACATTTTTTATTCACAAACCTAGGACTAAATGTTCCTAAATAGAGAGATAGAAAGTGAAGAAAAACCTGTTTCAGTTGGATTCGTGTAGGGAAATGCAGTGCTTCTCAACAAGTTTTGAGGTGTCTGGTAGCTTGCCTGAACTTCACTTGATCTTTTCCAATAGCTAGCTTGCCTTGAATATCCCTGAATCAGCCTATAGAACTCAACCTGCACAAGCTTGAAATGAAAATGGTGAACACTGTAAATGGAGTTACAGTTGGCAATGGAGGTTTGGGATAGCTTGAGTGAGTTGAACGGAAGGTGTTTGAAGCAAAAAGGGACAAAACGCATGAGCCAAATAAGCTATGGCAATCAAGTTGCAGCACCTGCCCTGTTTTGCCAAAGAAGTGTGATTTCTGGCTATGGGAGGTTTTGAGGCTCAAGCACTCGTGTTTCTTGCTCAAAGGGTTGTGTGAAAGTTGTTTGAAAATGTTTGTGTAAGCTAGCATTGACTGGTTTTCAAGTTGTGAGGATTTTGACAAGTTGCTTGTTTTTGAAGTAAGAATGGGAAGTTTTTGATTACAGGCTTGTACAAGCCATCAAATATGCTGCATACAATCCTCCTGGTCCCTGCAATTTGTGGATTTGATTTGGCTTCTGAGATCTTGGCTCTATGCTCAAAGATAATGGTTTGACATAAGCACACTTTTGCAAAAATGGGAATTTTCCTTTTTCTACTTAAGGCATAATCTTGTGTGCAATGTCCAAATGGTCAAAACAAAAGCTTAGCCTGATGGATTTGCATTAAATTATGGAGTGTGAAATGGTTTAGAGGCCTGAAAACTAGTGTAAGGCATGCTGGTTTGAAAATGCCACTTGAGTGAACATGAACTTGCCATGGATACAAAGTGAGTTTTTGCCAACTTTGATCATTCGATTCTCCCTAACCACAAATGTGTTTGAGGAGTTCTTGGACAATTTGGAAATCTTGAAACATGCTCTATAATCCATATTTGAAATGCAACTTTATATTCCAAGTGGAACCATGTGAAAAATGGCCAAGAAGATAGGTCAAAATCCTGCCTAAACTAGGGCAAAATTTCTCTAAGTTAAAAGTTTTAGGGACCCTTGTTCCAAAAATCATAACTTGAGATCCAAGCTTCTTTTGAGAAAACTTTGTGAATCAAAGTTGTAGAATTTGTGTAGGAATACAACTTTCATGTTGTAAGTTTTGTTTGAATCTATGTGCATCATGGTGAAAATATGGGACAAAGTTAGGAAAAATTAAGAAAATTTCATAACTTAGAAAAATTCTAAGTTATGAAAATTTTCAATTTCAAACCCTAATTTGCAATTTTGGGTTTCTTGATGAACAAGTTTCATAATTTGACACATCTTGATGAAAAATGACCCTTGGAACTTGATTTTGACCAAAATGTCAAAGTTTGACTTTTCAGTGTACAGTCAAATTTTGACCAGTTGACTAAAAAATTCATCTGTCAATCCAATGCAATTGAGGTCTTTTGAACTTGTTGAATAGGTCAAGATGATTCCATTGAGTCCTTGAGTACTTGGTTGAGCTTGATTTGCCATTGGCTAGGTCAAAAAGCCAGAAATTGCCTTTGTACAGTCAAAACCCTAAAAATGACCATTTTGCCCTTTTGGTGATCTGATCAAATTTCTTGTGGAATTATGGTCCAAACTTGATCAAATGGTTCATATGAGTTCATAATGTTGATGTGGGTCAAAATTCATGAGGTTTGACTATAAATTGGCCACAATTGACTTTTTCCCCAATACAGCTGATTTCTAGGTCAACTGTCCAATTGACTGGGCAAAAAATTGATTCAAGGCTTAAAACTTGGTATGGACAAACTTATGGGTCCAACATGAAGTATGAAAGTAACTTTGGGCATTGAAGGTCCAAAAATCCATATGCAAACTCAAACCCTAATTTAGGTCATCAGTGCAAGGAGATGTCTTGAGCAGAGCAAACCCTAGCTTGATCTTGAATTCCAAGAGCCTTGTGATGAGAAATGTTGATAAAATGAGAGGGCAAATTTTGGGGTACAACAATAATATACTCAGTAAAATCTTTTGCAAAGAGGTTTTGAGTCAATCAATAAAATAAAATCCGTAATTGTCTCTAAATCTTAAGTCTATTCTGATTATAACAGAAAATTCGTTCAAGCCCAATAAGAAAAAAAACCTAGATTTAAAAGAGACTATAAATACAAAAAGAGAAGAAGAGGGGAAGGGAGGAGAAATTAGGATCAAGAAACATACATTGAGATCGAAAGAAGAGAAGAAAAAGGAATTAGGGTTTCAAGATCTGAAACCCTAATCGTATCCCCGCTGCTAACTCTCCAGACTTTTCTCGGAGCTTCCGTCATCCTCCAATCTCCAATCATGCTGAGAACCTGCAAACAAGGAGAAGAAGAAAGATTACCGGGTCAGAGTCGTGATCTCAGAGAAATAAACTGCAAAAAAAAGGGTAACATAAACTTAGCATTTTTCTCTTGTTGTTGTTGTTCTTGTGTTATGGTTGGTTCATAGAAGGGTATTTGGTTGTGGATATAACGCCGCAGATAGGTTCTAAGGAGTTGGGTGGATGACTGGCTAGGTTTTTTTTGGGAAGAAAGTGGGAAGGATAGAATGAGAGAGAGAGAGAGGAATGGTCTGAAATGAATTAAAAATTGTAACAATGTAAAACAAAAACTGGTTAGTCTTGCTAATTAAAACTTAAAACATTGTTTTCCCCAAACCTAAACCTAGGGAAAATATCCTTGTGAACAAGGTGGATGAAAGGTGTCTAACACCTTCCTTTCGTCTAATTGAGTCTGAAACCTAGAATCTCTGTCCGCGAATTAGGGTTTTCTGTTAGATTCCCTTCCCTAGGATAAAAACTAATAGTGGCGACTCTTTATTTAAAAACCAGTTGCTACAATTCCTCAAAGAGCAAAGCTAAAGATAGGGAGGAGAACCAAAAGCCCTAATGTGATCTTGTTGTGATTGAATCAATATGGTATGGTGAAGGGATCTTAGGGGAAAAAATTGGGGTGCAACAGCTGCCCTTATTTAAGATTCTTCTATCCGGAGATACGAAGGTTAAAAATCTTCGTGTCGACGCGATCGAAGATACTTAAATATAAAACAAACCATATTTTTGGCCCTAAGATGCCATGCAATGCTTATGAATATGAGTGCACATGGACAAATCCAAAGGGACGCAAAACACAACTGGGGATGTAAAAAAAAATAAAGAAACAAGAGAGCGACCCAACCTGGAAAATAAATCACTGGTGGATCAAAATTTCCGACTCAGAGAGGATGGTAAAAAGGGCAAAGGATACACCAACTCGTACTGGAGGTAAAGCTACCAACATTTACTGAAGGTAGAAGGAAAAGAAATAACAACACTGACGGTGAGCTACCAACTTTCACTGAAGGTAGAAGGAAAAGAAATATCATAGCATCGCTGTTCACTGACGATGAACTACCAACGTTCATTGAGGGTAGCAAAAAGATAACAAACACCAACTTTCACTGATGCTGGTCTACCAACTTTCATTGAAGGTAGAAAAAGAATATATCATAGCATCGCCGTTCACTGACAATGAACTACCAACATTCACTGAGGGTAGCAAAAAGATAACAATCATCGACATTCATTGCCAATTGTTGTACCCCAAAATTTTCCCTCCCTTTTTCACAAGAAATCACAACTTCAGGGTTTTCCCTGATCTTTCAAGATTGGCTCAAGAATCGGTCAAACAGACTTTTCTTTATCAGCCAATCCAGAATTAGGGTTTCTATTGATTTTGTTGAGATTGGCTCAAGAATTGATCAAGCAGACTTTTCTTTGACGACAAATCTGGAATTAGGTTTTTTTCACTCATATTTCTCAGAAGAAATTGAATCCACAATAATTCAATTGACTGTTACATTATTTTTACGCTTGTTCTAGATTACCGGTTTCTTCTCAAAACCTAAATATATGGGATAGGAGCTGAGGCTTTGATTGAAACTATGAGGCATTGGTTTGATCAGTGAAGTGAAAAGTGTATGGAATGCTTGTTTGTTTAACTGTACAAAGCATATGATTAATTGGAATGCCAGGCGTATTGTGGTTAATGCAAGGTTGCGAGACGACAAATTTTGTTGATTATTTATTTCATCTGGGTTAAAGTTATTGGGATGTATTTCCAGTTGTTTTAACTTAAGAGATTTAAATAATTAAATAGACAGTGCAAAGGAAAGAAGGAAATATTTGACAGTAAAGAATTCGTATTTGACAAAGACTTTGTTTATTTATTTATTTCAAATATTGTTACAAATTTTGTTCGAATACTGTAAATTTATAATTTACAATGTTTACAATAATATTTATTACAATAAATGAAAAGAAAATAAATCTAAAGCCTAAAGATCTTGAAATCTTCTACTTCTACTGCTTCTTCGATTATCCAACTGGTATTTACCTGCAAAGACAGAAAAAGAAGTTAGTATAAGATTTTTCAAGCAGAAGCAGATAAATAAATCATCATTAAAGCTTGTTGGCCGAAATCTGATTGTTTTTGGGTTCATCATGTTTTACTTGTCCTCTTTGCAAATCACAAGAAGACTTCTCTTCTTGGTTCACAAAGAGGAGAGTAAAAATAATTTGCAAGCATACAATTATTTCAAAATGCAAAGATATAAGGCAGCAAGGCAAAGCAAACTAAGTTGCAAAACTGTCACAAAGCAAACTAAGTTGCAAAATTGTCAAAATAGAAAAAGCTGTCCAAGAAAGTTGCAAAGATGTCAAAAAGAACAATGCAAGAAATATAGAAACAAGTACAGAATGCAGAGATAAACCAAGATACAAGCAAGAAGGCTTGTCAAACTCATCATCATATTCTGGCCAACTAGCTTTTCAGAAAAAAAAACATTAAGCAATTTAAAATGCTTTTATGGAGAGAGAAAGAGAGAATCAGAAAAAAGGTTTGCAGTTTTGGCAGGCTTAAAAGATATAAGAGAACAAGACTGTAAACAGGTCAAAGAGGAGAGAGCAAAACTGCATAACAAAAAAACCTCCAACCTGTTTTAACCTGCAAGTAAAACTTACAAACCCAAAACTTGCAAATCAATACTACAAGTCTGCAAAACAATTCAAACTTGCCTAAAACACTGCAAGTTATCAAACCTGCCTAAACTCATCAAACTGCAGTCACAAGAACTGCAAGTTATCAAACCTCCAAACTTGCAAGAAACACAACCTGCCTGCATAACTTGCAAGACTGCTTCTCAAGCACAATAAGCCTTCAAGCCTGCTCACCAAAAAACACCAACCTATTTTAAACTGCATAACCTATAGGCCTGAACTCACAAGCCATCAAGCCTGCTTTCAAAGCCTAAAACCTGTTAAACTGTATCAAGCAAAGCTCAACAAACAAATCCAAAACCAAAGAACCCATTCAAACCTGCAAAACTGCCTCCAAAACAGAAATACGAGCAAACCTGCAAAACTGCAAGTTTAAGAAACTTACAGCCTGCCTTCCCAAAAGCTCAAACAACAAACCTGTAAAACTAAAACACTCATTTACAAACCTGTAAAACTGCATAACCTACCAAAAATCCAAACAAGTTCAAAGTTTACAAATCACACAAGCCTGCTTTCAACAGGCCAAAACTCAAAACTCCTAACTCACAAACCTGTCAAACTACACAACAAAACTGTAAGGGACAGTTCAAAAGGCCAAAAACTGCCTAAGCTACAAACACAGTTCAATTTCACCATCATCCAATATCCAACACCCAAAGAAAAAGAAGAGGTCCAGAGTTAAAAAAAAAAGAACAATGGTTTTCAGTTAAATCATCATCAAACAATCAATAATCAATAAGACCAAAACACAATAGTTTTCAGAACATCACTGTTGCACCCCAAAATTTGCCCTCTCATGTTTCCCAAAGTCTTCCCCCTGCCTGGTTGATCACAAACTCTTGCCTAAGGAAAAAGAAGATTTTTGAGTGGTACTTCAAATACCTTTCGATTGGCATTCTGAAGGAGTATTTCGATTGGCATTCTGAAGGAGTATTTCGATTGGCATTATGGACAAGCATTCGATTGGAATTATGTCAAGGCAATGTCGACAGGCATGTCAACCATGTCCTTCATATGGCATGAACAACACCTTTTGATTGGCCTGTTAGCAGAGCATTTCGATTGGAATCCTTCGATTGATATTTGGGCCAGGTCCATTCGAAGGGTACGCAGGGAGTCCATTCGAAAGAGGCAAATCAGGACTAATCGAAGAGCATGGCCTGAAAGCACTCGAAATCCAAGCGTCCAGGTTCATTCAAGGGACACGAATGTTTCAAAAAAGGAAATGATTTAATGTGTTTGATTTTTGTCCAGAGCGTTAAAGGCCTATTTTAATGGTTGTCCCTTGCCATTTTCGTGCACTCCCACACTCCTATAAATAGGAGGCCAGTGACACATTACAACACAAAAAAAAAATTACACGAAATATCACACGAAAATCATAGAACGAAAATTATACACACTTCTTCAAAAAATCTGCAGGAGAATAAAACATTGGAGAGACGCTGCCCAGAATTTTCCAAGCCAAAGAAGTCCCTCAGATCGAAGGTGCCTACGCCCAGAAGCCCTCAAATCAAAAGTGCCTACATCCAGGAAGTGCCCAGATCAGAAGTGCCTGCGCCCAGAAGTGCCCAGATCGAAAGTGCCTGCGCCCAGAAATCCCAGATTGAAAGTGCTCCCATCCAGCCAGTGCCCAAATCGAAGACTCAATCTGCAGGTAAGAAAGGGTAAATTGTCCAACCTTACATTTGCGTAAACGCATTATTACTTGTTGTTACCTTTGACTTGCCATCTTAGATAGGATCGAAAGGCCTGGGTTTGGCACCCAGGTCACATTTCTCGTGTGCTAACATTTGCTGCAGATTTAGCCTGAAGAGACCCCAACAAGTGCAGGATCGAAGGGCCTGGGATTCAATACCCAGGCCCTGCATTTTTGTTTCGCTCACATACTTTTGCAGGTATAACATCCCAGATCGAAGGAGAGCCCTTCTCTGGATCGAACCCATTAGCGTGCTGGATCGAAAGAGGCATCTCATCCCTAGATCGAAAGCCATGACCTCCATGATCGAAGGGCAATCCTCTTCCCTGGATCGAAGGCTGCTCACGCCTTACTGTCTGGCCCAATCGAAAGGACCAGGACCCTCTTTGGACCGAAGCAGTCCATTCCCTCCCTGGGTCGAAACTCCTTTTTTCCCTAGATCGAAGGATCCCTCCTGCACTTTATTTTTTTGTTTTTATTCTCATAGACTTCTTTTTATCTTTTAATTAACATTAAAATAAATAAAAATCACAAAAAAAAACATTAGGTTAGTTTTTTTATTCAAATTAATTTTGTAAATAAATAAATTAATTATTTTAACTTCATTTTATCAATTTAAAATAAACTAGGCTTAGGAGTATTTAATTCAAATATCTTCTTAATCAAAAACAACAAAAAGAGTTCTTATTCTTAGGATTTTTTTTAGATTCACGCGCGTTTATTTTACTGGGATGTAATAGCTTAAACTAAGACCTTCTTTTACTATACTGTTTTTATTTCCCCCAATATTTTTGGACATGTAAATAATCCCCCTCCCCGAAAGCCTTGTAAAAGCGTAGGATTTACAATTCCCGCACTTTAAATTCATGTACATATATTAACTGCTTAGATGTATGCTAACTAGGATTGTATGACAAGATTAACTCTTAACTTAAAATCAACAGTAGTCCACCATGACATGCAAGAATAATATAACTGAAAATTGACACACATGCACATGCCACTCTTAGGGTACGCCTCACCGGTTGCCTCGAACGTGGTCATCAAGTATAGGGTGTCTTGGAGGTCTCCCTTCTGTCTAAAGATCCAGTTGCCTCGAAACGGTTGCCTCGGACAAAAAAGGATCTAGGACATTAGGGTTACTTCTAAGGTGTCCTACCATTGCTTCGGTGACCACATTGTCCCTTAAACGAATTGACCCAAATAACTCCAACGACGGTGCTACCTACTTCTCAATAGTGGGATAGTACTATCTAAAGGACTCTTACACAGCTTAATTCCTTAGAGTAGGTAGATTTATCCTGGGTACTTGCTCTCTCAAACAAACAAAAACATCTTTTTCACACCTACACTTTCAAAAAGTTTTTCAAACGAATATTTCATACACTCTTGAGGACAGATACAAGAGTTACCTAGAAATTTTTCAAACGAAACTTTTTCAAAACCCACACACACTTGAAAATCAAACAAATTTTGAAAACATAAGAGCAAGTACCTAAGAGCCCGTGGATAACCACGGATAGAAAGGGTGCTAACACCTTCCCTTTCTATAAATCTACCTCCCGAACCGAGAAACATTCTCGAATAAGGAATTTTGTTGTGCTTTTGTCCTTTCCATGTTGGAGAACATAAAAGACGGTGGCGACTCTTGCTTACCGCGACATTTTGCGAAACCAGCTAAAAACAGTCAGTTCTATTTCCACCGATCATAGAACTGGCGACTCTGCTGGGGATACTTAAAAGTGAGGTGTACCTTAGGATTAGACCACTCTTTGTTTTCAATTGCTTGTTTTGTTTGCTTTAAAATTGTGGGTCTGTCTTGGAGTTTCATAGATCCTAACCCGGATCTGGGGGATACCTTTTAGAAAGTAGCAACAAACTGTGAGGGAACTGTGCGGGGTATACCGACACGGTTGAAACAGTTTGCTACGTTGATGTGGCACTTTGGTGAGTACCGGTAACCCTTGAGTCAAGTCAAGGAGAGTACGGGGCCGCCGCGTGGTGTAGTGATGCATCAACTGACCTTAGGAACCTTACTTGACCATCCTGACCTCTTTAGGGGTAGTGAGATGACCGACTTTGGTGCAGTCCGAAGTTGGTAGATACTCGATACTACACTCATTGAGGGTTGCTTTCTTGGAATATTTTGATCGCCAGTTCAGTGGCTAAATCAAAACAATGAACACAGAAAACAACCCAATGATATTGAGCTCCTTAGAACCCGGTTACTTTTGATAGGACAGGTTTTTGAGCCCACCAACTTCAAGAGGGTAGTACCCCAAACTTCATGCTGGCCTGAACTCTAAGGGCTGTCTTGTGTGACCTGTGTGCCTTCAAATTTGACTACTTGCACGCTTGTTATCTGACACTTGAGTTTCTTGCAGGGTTTGTTTACAGTCCTTAATCTGGGCTCATAACAGGGTTTACTTACATCACTCCACGCATAGCATAACATCATACCATCATACCATTGCATAGATCCTACATAAGGACTAATCCATTTCAAGGATCTCAAGGGTTTGTGATGCAGGTCATGATGAATCAAAGGGGATTTATTTTCCTCTAGCCAAGGTTGAGGGCTATGACCCACTCGATATGGTAAGCCTTGACTCTTGAAGAAGGTCTCTCATCAACATGAAGTCCCTTCCATCAAGCTATAAAATTCAAATTCTAATAATTTTCTTGTTTACCCCGCGAGATTCTTGAAAACATCGCATGCATACATACCATTGCATTACAGGTACCCTTGGTACAGGTCTCTTACCATCTCCGCTGTTTATTTCAGCAATGGCTTCCCAACAAGACAACCGGGATCTTCACGCTCAAGAGACTCGGTTCGGGGAAATCCTCCTAAATCTATCCAAGGGGCAGGAAGAGCTGAGAACATTCCTCATGGGGACTTTGGTCAGGAACAGTCCAGAAGATGATAAAGACGAACGGCTGAAATGTCTGCAAGCTGAGGTAGATACAATGAGAACCCAGATGTTGGGGCAGATGGCTCTCATTCAAGACTTAGCTCAAAGACAAGAAGAGCTCAGGGTTCTCGTCAACCAACTGCTTCGAGATAACCAACTGGGGCAAACATCTAAGGTTGAAGATCAAGTCATCATTCAACCACCTTTGGGGCAAGAAGACAAGGGAAAAGCTCCTCAGCTTGCTTCAGGGTCACAAGCCCATCATCAACCTCACCAAAAGCAATGGGTTGACCGAAGGAAATTTACCAAGCTCAACATGCCGCTGTCTCAAGCTTTACAACACCTGTTAAGATTGAATCTGGTGATATTAAGGGACCCTCCTAAGAATCCCAACACAGCCTCCCCAAGGTACAATCCTGATGCAAGGTGTGCATACCATTCTGACTGTCCTGGACATGACACCGACGACTGTCGGACTTTGAAGAACAAAATTCAAGACCTGATTGATGAGGGAGCAGTGGAATTCACCCCAGATGGTCAGGTCGAGTTCTTCTACTATCCCTGCGAGATTCACCATTTGAAGTGACAAGTCCTGAGACTAGAAGACTTTTTGTTCATTCGAATGTTCAAGTTGTATTTTCTTTGTTTATACAAACAATTATTGTCATAGCAAACTTTATTACTTTATCAATGCATCGCATATGTCTGTTTTGAATCAATATATTCGCATTCGCTATATTCAAAATTGCTTTCATTTTTTGTGATGTTCAACGCTCGATTAATAATTCTAAGCCTCTTGAGGGAGGATGACGAAAACGATACCACAATCTACAATATGCTTTTGAACAGACCCCGCTGATGAGGTACAAGCATTGTTTCAATTCCTAAACACTGGAGTTATAAGGAAGATAATCCCTCGTCAACCCCTTTGAGCCAAAGAAGTAGGAGTTTTTCTTTTCAAAAATTAAAACCCTTAATCATAACCTGGGGCAGGGTAGTCTTCTTAGTTGATCCAGGTGCACAATGAATGGCATCAAAGGAGTTCTTCCAAAGCAAAAGACAATGATGGTTCCTATAATCATAAAGATAGGCAGTCATTATCTCCTCAAACTAAAAGCCCACTAAGTCAAAACCTATGAAGGAGACTTACAAAACTGGGGCATTCCGCTGACTGTAATCACAAAAGAAACAGTTCAGGCAAAAAACAGGGATAACAAAATCAAAAAAGAAAGAGGTCCTACAAAACCTCGACAAAAAAAATGACTGCCTATTCAAGATAAATTGTCAACATCCGAACCATCACCGGTATATCAGGACAAAGACTCAAACAAGGTCTAACGCACGATCAACTGAGTTTAGGTTTGAAGAACATCACGAAGAACGGGTGGGTACAAATAAAATTTGAGCCTTTATCCTTTGTTTCTTAAACCGTGAACCAGGCCACGCTACAACCCTTAAAAGTCCTAGCTGAAGCATGGTTTAGTTCGGAAGCATACTGTTACCAAAGGTATCCTGACTCCTTAAGGCTTGCGGTAAAATAACGAGTTGACATCACATTTTGCAAAATTTACTTGTTTTATTGAAAACTTCATTTTTCAAAAATTTCAAGACAAACATAAGCTTTGCATTTTTAAAATAACATTGCTTGCATATGACTATTTGTTTGAACATCATAGAAGTCCGCACGACAAACGTCTAATGAACAAAAGCACCTCCAATCAAGGGGCACGGCATGATCATTGTCTATCATCTGGGGCAGTTAAGTTAAGATTCGGAGAATCTCTCAAAAGGCCAACGAGCTTGGGGTAAATCTCCATCTGGATCACTTGGGGCATTGGACGATCAAACGAAGATCTTCTGGTAGTAGGGCAACGCAACACTACTGACAGGGGCACCTCCCTACATCCTGAGAGCACAGACATAGTCAAAAAAATACTGCACATAATCAAAGACCCGCTAGGTTGACACACCTAGGCAAAAACAAGGGCTTCCCGGAGAATCAAAAGGGTTCGGGCAAAAATAAGGGATGAAAATGAAAAATCTGTATACCCGGCAAGTTGAAAACCTGAAAAGGCGGCTTGGGCAAAAAAGGGTATCCCGGTGGATTGAAAACCCGAAAGGGCGGTCCAGGCAAAAATTAGGGATTAAAGCATACGACTGCGTCCCGTCATCTCGTCACTCGCCTACCAGAAGAAGATTTGTCAATCGGCAGTTGTCAAGCTCCTCATAGACCTTCTTCTCCCGCAGAAGCTGGGGCAATAAGAGTTGTCCAAACTGTACAGCTGCTTTGCTCACAAGGTACTAAGGTAAGTTCAGCGGAAGAACATGACCAAGTTACCTCCACTCCCCACGGAGTAAAGACAAGGTTCAGCAATACTCTCCCCAGGCAGAGTTGGTCTATCAGCAGCCCTAAAAAGGCACAGTATCCCTAGCAAGTCAGCAATACTCTCTCCTCAAGCAGAGTTAGCCTACTGTCAGCCTTAAGGAAGATGGGTATCCCCAGAAAATATCAACATTCCCCAGCGGAGTATACAGATGTTCCTAAGCAAGCATCCCCGACAGTCTTAATATAAGATTGTTCCCCGGTGGAATACAGATACCCCCAGTGGAGCCATTTCCCCACTGCAGTCCAAAAGTTTCCCCAGGAGAGTTGTATCAATCTCCCCAGTAGATTCTGGAAGCTTATCCCCAGTAGATTCTGGAAGCTTATCCCATGCAGAGCACGAACGCGTTTCCCCCGCTTTATTCAAAGGTTATTCCCCACCAGGGTATAACTGGGTTATCCTCAGCTAATTGCCACGGAAATATCGTCCTCGGCGAAGTTCTTCCTACCCCCAGCGGAGTTCATCAATTCCCCAACATAACATATCAACGGTATCCCCAGCGGAGTTCTCATCAAAACCTCAGCGAAGTATCTCTTCCCACAGAGTCATTCCCCACAGAGTATCTCTCCAACAAGTTTATTCACCAACGAAGTCATCTTCTCCTACCGGTGTATCCTTGCAGTCATCATCCCCAGCGGAAATGAAGAACTCTATTCTTCAAACATCAGCCCAGGATTCAACTTCTCGGCATTCATCAAGGATTTATTTTCCTAGACGAAAATACATTCATCACATTATCATACACCATGACGCATGCATATACGCATCATAACACACAATCTCATTTTGAACATTATGACATCATGCATTTCATATATCATGACATTGCATACAACTGATGTTTTGCCTTTTCAGGAAAAAGGTCAATCCAAAGATAATTACTATCAACTGTCGCAATTCCAGATTTGATACCTGTATCCATCCAGGGCATATCTGTAGATGACTAATTCCAGATTTGATTCCTGTATCTAGCCAGGGCATATCTGAAGAGTTTGAAGATTCGATACCTGTATCCAGCCAGGGCATATCTGTAGATGACTAATTCCAGATTCGATTCCTGTATCTAGCCAGGGCATATCTGAAGAGTTTGAAGATTCGATACCTGTATCCAGCCAGGGCGTATCTGTAGATGACTAATTCCAGATTCGATTCCTGTATCTAGCCAGGGCATATCTGAAGAGTTTGAAGATTCGATACCTGTATCCAGCCAGGGCATATCTGTAGATGACTAATTCCAGATTCGATTCCTGTATCTAGCCAGGGCATATCTAAAGAGTTTGAAGATTCGATACCTGTATCCAGCCAGGGCATATCTGTAGATGACTAATTCCAGATTCGATTCCTGTATCTAGCCAGGGCATATCTGAAGAGTTTGAAGATTTGATACCTGTATCCAGCCAGGGCATATCTGTAGATGACTAATTCCAGATTCGATTCCTGTATCTAGCCAGGGCATATCTGAAGAGTTTGAAGATTCGATACCTGTATCCAGCCAGGGCATATCTGTAGATGACTAATTCCAGATTCGATTCTTGTATCTAGCCAGGGCATATCTGAAGAGTTTGAAGATTCGATACCTGTATCCAGCCAGGGCATATCTGTAGATGACTAATTCCAGATTCGATTTCTGTATCTAGCCAGGGCATATCTGAAGAGTTTGAAGATTCGATACCTGTATCCAGCCAGGGCATATCTGTAGATGACTAATTCCAGATTCGATTCTTGTATCTAGCCAGGGCATATCTGAAGAGTTTGAAGATTCGATACTTGTATCCAGCCAGGGCATATCTATAGATGACTAATTCCAGATTCGATTCCTGTATCTAGCCAGGACATATCTGAAGAGTTTGAAGATTCGATTCCTGTATCCAGCCAGGGCATATCTGTAGACGACCAATTCCAGATTCGATTCCTGTATCTAGCCAGGGCATATTTGTGAGTAACTGATTGTAGATTCGATTCCTGTATCCAGCCAGGGCATGTCTGCATGAAGAGTTTAGAGATTGGATTCCTGTATCCAGCCATGGCATGTCTGTAGACGACAATTCCAGATTTGATTCTCGTATCTAGCCAGGGCATATCTGTGAGTGATTGATTGTAGATTCGATACCTGTATCCAGCCAGGGCATGTCTGCATGAAGAGTTTAGAGATTTGATTCCTGTATCCAGCCAGGGCATGTCTGTAGACGACAATTCCAGATTCGATTCCTGTATCTAGCCATGGCATATCTGTGAGTAGTTAATTGTAGATTCGATACCTGTATCCAGCCAGGGCACGTCTGCATGAAGAGTTTAGAGATTTGATTCCTGTATCCAGCCAGGGCATATCTGTAGACGAAGAATTCCAGATTCGATTCCTGTATCCAGCCAGGGCATATCTGTGAGTGACTGATTGTAGATTCGATACCTGTATCCAGCCAGGGCATGTCCGCATGAAGAATTTAGAGATTCGATTCCTGTATCCAGCCAGGGCACGTCTGTAAGCAACCTTTTGAAGTTCCGGATTTGATTCCTGTATTTAGCCAGGGCACATCTGTGAGCAATTGATTGTGGATTCGATACCTGTATCCAGCCAGGGCATATCTACATGAAGAGTTTGAAGATCAACACCTGTAACAGGACAGGAAATCATCTTTCTTTCTCAAAATACGCAAGTTCTCGCTAAGGAATCTCTTACGCGATCGACACCTCAGATGGCATCTATAAGCCCATCCTCCTACCAACCATCTCCAAATGGCATCTGTAAGCCCATTCCCAACGTCA
This sequence comes from Vicia faba, assembly GCA_948472305.1. Taxonomy (NCBI): domain Eukaryota; kingdom Viridiplantae; phylum Streptophyta; class Magnoliopsida; order Fabales; family Fabaceae; genus Vicia; species Vicia faba. The sequence goes on from OX451737.1 coordinate 1,061,390,608, forward strand.
CAATGTTGATACTACACCATGCGAGTGCAAATTTCTGGGCACTCTAGTGTTCAATTATCTTCCACCTTCGGATCGCGAAAGGCTAGAAAGCCAATATGTATCCTCAGGTTTAAGAAAATTGAACAGGGGCAATTGTTGCACCCCAAAATTTGCCCTCTCATGTTTTCCAAAGTCTTCCCCCTGCCTGGTTGATCATAAACTCTTGCCTAAGGAAAAAGAAGATTTTTGAGTGGTACTTCAAATACCTTTCGATTGGCATTCTGAAGAAGTATTTCGATTGGCATTCTGAAGGAGTATTTCGATTGGCATTATGGACAAACATTCGATTGGAATTATGTCAAGGCAATGTCGATAGGCATGTCAACCATGTCCTTCATTTGGCATGAACAACACCTTTTGATTGGCCTGTTAGCAGAGCATTTCGATTGGAATCCTTCGATTGATATTTGGGCCAGGCCCATTCGAAGGGTACGCAGGGAGTCCATTCGAAAGAGGCAAATCAGGACTAATCGAAGAGCATGGCCTGAAAGCACTCGAAATCCAAGCGTCCAGGTTCATTCAAGGGACACGAATGTTTCAAAAAAGGAAATGATTTAATGTGTTTGATTTTTGTCCAGAGCGTTAAAGGCCTATTTTAATGGTTGTCCCTTGCCATTTTCGTGCACTCCCACACTCCTATAAATAGGAGGCCAGTGACACATTACAACACAAAAAAAAAAATTACACGAAAAATCACACGAAAATCATAGAACGAAAATTATACACACTTCTTCAAAAAATCTGCAGGAGAACAAAACATTGGAGAGACGCTGCCCAGAATTTTCCAAGCCAAAGCAGTCCCTCAGATCGAAGGTGCCTACGCCCAGAAGCCCTCAAATCAAAAGTGCCTACATCCAGGAAGTGCCCAGATCAGAAGTTCCTGCGCCCAGATCGAAAGTGCCTGCGCCCATAAATCCCAGATTGAAAGTGCTCCCATCCAGCCAGTGCCCAAATCGAAGACTCAATCTGCAGGTAAGAAAGGGTAAATTGTCCAACCTTACATTTGCGTAAACGCATTATTACTTGTTGTTACCTTTGACTTGCCATCTTAGACAGGATCGAAAGGCCTGGGTTTGGCACCCAGGTCACATTTCTCGTGTGCTAACATTTGCTGCAGATTTAGCCTGAAGAGACCCCAACAAGTGCAGGATCGAAGGGCCTGGGATTCAATACCCAGGCCCTGCATTTTTGTTTCGCTCACATACTTTTGCAGGTATAACATCCCAGATCGAAGGAGAGCCCTTCTCTGGATCGAACCCATTAGCGTGCTGGATCGAAAGAGGCATCTCATCCCTGGATCGAAAGCCATGACCTCCATGATCGAAGGGCAATCCTCTTCCCTGGATCGAAGGCTGCTCACGCCTTAATGTCTGGCCCAATCGAAAGGACCAGGACCCTCTTTGGACCGAAGCAGTCCATTCCCTCCCTGGGTCGAAACTCCTTTTTTCCCTGGATCGAAGGATCCCTCCTGCACTTTATTTTTTTTGTTTTTATTCTCATAGACTTCTTTTTATCTTTTAATTAACATTAAAATAAAAAAAATCACAAAAAAAAACATTAGGTTAGTTTTTTTATTCAAATTAATTTTGTAAATAAATTAATTAATTATTTTAACTTCATTTTATCAATTTAAAATAAACTAGGCTTAGGAGTATTTAATTCAAATATCTTCTTAATCAAAAACAACAAAAAGAGTTCTTATTCTTAGGATTTTTTTTAGATTCACGCGCGTTTATTTTACTGGGATGTAATAGCTTAAACTAAGACCTTCTTTTACTTTACTGTTTTTATTTCCCCCAATATTTTTGGACATGTAAATAATCCCCCTCCCCGAAAGCCTTGTAATAGCGTAGGATTTACAATTCCCGCACTTTAAATTCCTGTACATATATTAACTGCTTAGATGTATGCTAACTAGGATTGTATGACAAGATTAACTCTTAACTTAAAATCAACAGTAGTCCACCATGACATGCAAGAATAATATAACTGAAAATTGACACACATGCACATGCCACTCTTAGGGTACGCCTCACCGGTTGCCTCGAACGTGGTCATCAAGTATAGGGTGTCTTGGAGGTCGCCCTTTTGTCTAAAGATCCAGTTGCCTCGAAACGGTTGCCTCGGACAAAAAAGGATCTAGGATATTAGGGTTACTTCTAAGGTGTCCTACCATTGCTTCGGTGACCACATTGTCCCTTAATCGAATTGACTCGAATAACTCCAACGACGGTGCTACCTACTTCTCAATAGTGGGTAGTACTGTCTAAAGGACTCTTACACAGCTTAATTCCTTAGAGTAGGTAGATTTCTCCTGGGTACTTGCTCTCTCAAACAAACAAAAACATCTTTTTCGCACCTACACTTTCAAAAAGTTTTTCAAATGAATATTTCATACACTCTTGAGGACAGATACAAGAGTTACCTAGAAATTTTTCAAACGAAACTTTTTCAAAACCCACACACACTTGAAAAGCAAACAAATTTTGAAAACATAAGAGCAAGTACCTAAGAGCCCGTGGATAACCACGGATAGAAAGGATGCTAACACCTTCCCTTTCTATAAATCTACCTCCCGAACCGAGAAACATTCTCGAATAAGGAATTTTGTTGTGCTTTTGTCCTTTCCATGTTGGAGAACATAAAAGACGGTGGCGACTCTTGCTTACCGCGACATTTCGCGAAACCAGCTAAAAACAGTCAATTCTATTTCCACCGATCACAATCACCATCATCAAACATCCAAACACCAAATCAACAACAACAAACAACTTTTTCAGAACACATATACTCATCATCAAAAGTCATGATCCTAAGAAGAGGAAGAGGTCCAGAAGTTCAGTTCAAAACAAAAAGTCTCAGAACATAAGCTTCATCATCAACAAAAACATAGCAACAACAAAGACCAAATCTCAGAATACTTATTCATCATTAACCAAAACAAAGAACAAACAAAGTTCATCATCAAAGGCCAACACTCAAAGAAGAGGAAGAAGTCCAGAAGTGAAGAAAAGAACAATATAGTTTTCAGAAACGAAGTCATCATCAAACAAAGAAACGAAATACCAGAAAAGCCAACGCGATCATCACGCTCCTCCTCCTCCGGCCACCGAGAGCACCACCATTCCGACCCTCCACCCATTCTCCAGAGACGAAGCACCAAGGTATCAGTTTCCCTCTTTCTTTTTCTGCATCTCACAACATAAATATCAAAGATTAAAACATTGCAAAACGATAACATGCAAGAATCAAACCTAAACTGTAAAAACACGTCAAGAACGAAAACGATACCTTTCAAATCACCGCCTTGTATAGTCAAAGAGAGGAGAGGGTGGAGGCAATGCTCTGGCAGCGTGGAGGTGGATGAATCATTGTTTAGTTGAGAATGAGAAGAGAGACGAAGAAGATGAGAGGAGCGGCGCCGTTAACAAAAACTATAAACCCTAATCTCTGAATGTACAAAATGATACAACCCTAAAAATTTGTTCAAACCCGTCACATGGGCCTCTGCCCAAGCCAAAACCCCTAAGCCCAACGTTTAACAGCGCCCACCCCTTTTTTTTCCTTCATTTTTTTGATATTAAATTTGTTCTTCTTCTTAATTTCCTTGGGTCATCCAAGAAAACATTTATTTAGGCCCATGATCTTTTCTTTCTTTTAATGTTTTTTTTAAAAAAAAACTAACACTTTTTATCATTTTATTTTCATCTTTTATAATATAATTTTTCTTTTCTTTTGTTAAAAAAATATATATACATATTAAATATTTTTTCTTAATAATTATTACATTTAATAAACACACATAAATAATAGAATTTTTAACTTAAATAATTTTTCTTTTCTTTAAAACTCTTTGTTTATATAATTAACAAAAACACAATAAATAATAATTATACTTAATCTTTCTTAGGTTAAAATATTTTATTTGATCATTTGTAAATAAATATACACATCTCATATCTCTTTGATTTTCATTATCTTATACCTTGTTATAATTTTACATTGAGAATGCGACAGTTCGATTTGGTTGTAATATATACTTGGACATTACTATTCTGATAAGACTCATCCCCATTTGTAAACATTTGCACCCCCATCCCCGGATACTTATTTGTAATAACTTAGACTTTAAATTCCCATAATTTATCGCTTTCAGTACACTATATAGTAATTAGGGTTTGTATGCGAAGATTCAAAATCAATCGCTAGATGACCTTAAACAAGATAAATGCATGAAAATCAATACACAATTCACAGTTGCACCTGTAGGGTAACCTCACTTGTTGCCTTGGAAAATGAAATCATGTCCCTCGAGTATGTGACACTCTAGCAAATGTCTCTTCGATAAAAAAAGATCGTAGTCCCTCGATGACCCTTGATGTTGCCTTCGATAAAACGATCTCGTCCCTTACAAAATTGCTAGAGCGTCTCACAAGTTGCCTTCAATGATTGTATGCGATGACCCGCGCCTGTCCTGTGTTTAACATCCTAACGCAAGGTTGTTCACCAAATACAATGGTGAAACAACACTATTAAAAAGGTTAAAAAACATAAGAAAAATCTTTGAGTAAAATAGGGTAGACAACTCTTAGTTACTTGATCAAAAATCTTGCAAAACATCCTTGCCATTTTTCAAACACACTTCACAACACAACTTCAAAACAGTTTAAAAAAAACAACTTTCAAAACATTGAATTATCTTTTCAAAAAGACACACACCTTTGTATATATTCAAACAAGAATCATTACAAAGGTTTCCTAGACAAGGCATCTTTTTCAAAACATTTTCAAAACCACACACACAAAGCACCATTTCGAACAATTGAAAAGCAAAGGCAAGTGATATAAAAACAAGTAACTAAGAGCCCATGGATAACCATGGATGAAAAAGGTGCTAGCACCTTCCCTTTTCATAATCTACCCCCCGAACCCAAGAAAACCTCTCAAAGGTCTTTCCTGTGCTTTTTGACCTTTCCTTTGGATAAAATAAAAAGTCGGTGGTGACTCTTGCTAAACCGAACAAGTGCGAAAACAAACGCAAAATCCCAAGTTAGTTCTCCCACCGTATCACACCAATGACCTACCAACTTTCACTGAAGGTAGAAAGAGAATAATCATAGAACCTCCGTTCACTGACGATGAACTACCAACATTCACTGAGGGTAGCAAAAAGATGACAAACACTAACTTTCACTGATGGTGATCTACCAACTTTCACTGAAGGTAGAAAGAGAATATATCATAGCACCGCCGTTCACTGACAGTGAAATACCAACATTCACTGAGGGTAGCAAAAAGATAACAAACACCAACTTTCACTGATGGTGATCTACCAACTTTCACTGAAGGTAGAAAGAGAATATATCATAGCACCACCGTTCACTGACGATGAACTACCAACGTTCATTGAAGGTAGCAAAAAGATAACAAGCTTTCCTAAAATTCTGGCATTTCACCTAGAAAGGGTCTCAACTTCTTCTTAAATTGAGGCACTCTGCCTGGAAAGGGTAATATGTAAGTCGTCTCAAATAAAGAGACTTCCACTTGCAAAGATTTCACAGCGAGCTGATTCTGCGAATTTGAAATTCTTGCCATCCACTAGCGTAAACTGAGAACGGACTGTAAACTATCCACTCATAGAGGAGATAGCAAAAAAAGGTTACGTCGACTTTTACGGGGAAGCACAAGTTGCTCAAATAAAGAGACCTGCTACTTGTTGTCATGGAGGATTGTAAAAAGAAATGACTTTCTGGGGATAGGAATATGGCTTCCTGGGGAAAGAAATATGACTTCCTAGGGAAAGAAATATGACTTCCTGGGGAAATTCCACGATATTCGTGCTGAGGAGATAAAGTCTTCTCGTGTAAAATAAATGCATAAACCAAAACTCGAAGCTTTCAAAAATCCAAAGTAAATAACATTGTTTTACCAATTGCTTTACCATAAGCATTCACAGTTCCAATTGCTTTACCATAAGCATTCACAGCTCCATCAAATATCATACTCCAAGGAGATTCAGGGTCAGGACCTTCCTCAGGCAATGGTTCATCACAATCCTTCACTTTCAGGAACATCACATCCTCATCGGGGAATTCATATTCTACAGACTGATGATCCTCCACTAGTTGGTGAGCAAGATAAACTGCCAACACACTACTTTTAATAGCTTTTTGAGTGCGTTATTCGATATTATATTCAGATAACAACATCTGCCAGCGGGAAATTATCCCAGTAAGAGCAAGCTTTTCAAAAATGTACTTGATTGGATCCATTTTGGAGATCAACCAAGTAGTGTGATTCAACATATATTGCCACAAACACTTTGTCGTCCAGGCCAAAGCACAACATGTCTTTTCCAGCATGGCATACCACGACTCACAATTAGTGAATTTTTTATTGAGATAATAAATGGCGAACTCCTTCTTCCCTGTTTCATCTTGTTGTCCCAGAATACAACCCATGGAATTATATAACATTGTCAGATATATAATCAACGGTCTTTCTTCGATAGGAGAGAGCAAGATAGGAGGTTCAAGAAGATATTATTTAATACTTTCAAATTCCCTTTGGCAGTCATCCATCCACACACAACCTTGATCTTTCTTTAACAACTTAAATATTGGTTCACATGTTGCAGTCATGTGAGAAATGAATCTGGAAATATAATTCAAACGCCCAAGGAAACCTCTGACTTGATTTTCAGTTTTTGGCGATGGCATCTCTTGAATTGCTTTGACTTTATCAGGGTCAACTTCAATTCCTTTCTGGCTAACAATGAAACCCAAAAATTTTCCTGATTGAACACCGAAGGTGCATTTATTTGGATTCAAGCGGAGACGATACTTCCTCGAACGCTGAAACAACTTCAATAAATCTTCTACATGCCCTTCTTCATTCTAGGATTTGGCAATCATATCATCGACATATACTTCGATTTCCTTGTGCATCAGATCATGGAATAGGGTTGGCATAGCCCTCTGGTACATTGCACCAGCGTTCTTCAACCCGAAGGGCATCACCCTGTAACAGAATGTTCCCCAGGGTGTGATAAACGTTGTTTTTTCCATGTCCTCCGGAGCCATTCTTATTTGATTATACCCGGAAAATCCGTCCATGAACGAGAATACTTTGAATTTTGTTGTGCTATCCACTAACATATCAATGTGTGGCAATGGAAAATCATCTTTTGGACTAGCTTTATTTAGATCTCTATAATCTATGCACATGTGGACTTTTCCGTCTTTTTTCGATACTGGGACAACATTGGAAATCCATTGAGGATACACTAACGTCACAAGAAAACCAGCATTAATCTGCTTTAGAACCTCTTCTTTGATTTTCACTGCCATATCTGGGTGAGTTCTTCTCAACTTTTGTTTAATTGGTATACACTCTGGCTTCAACGGCAAACGGTGCTCTACAATATCTATATCTAGACCAGGCATATCTTGGTAAGACCAAGCAAAAATATCCACATACTCTTTCAACAGCTCAATCAAACTGCTCTTCACATCAGGATGCAGTAATGCTCCAATTTTGACTTCCTTTGGATCTTCTTCTGAACCCAAATTAATCACTTCCAATGGCTCTTTATTTGGATGAATGGTATTTTCCTCGTGCTCAAAAAACCGTGAGACCTCTTCTGGAATATCATCATAATCTTTTTCTTCAGCCCCATACACAGGACGTTCAAAGTTGGAAGAGGGTGCGGGGTCATTGTATTCAACAGGTTTTTTAATTAATCTGCACATATGATTTATGATTGCTTTTAGAAACTGACACATATAACAAGTGATCATGTAGATTGAATTTCAGTTATTATTTATTTTGAAAGGGTTTTTTTTTCTTTTTTTTTTTTACCATTTTCCAAGAAAAAAAGTAAATGCCAACTTAGGAAACAAAACCTACTGCCTGCTTTAGCTTTACTGGGGAGAAACATAATCCGAAAGTAAACAAAACAAAGTGACAGAATAGTACAGATACAGGGATAAAACATCCTTCTTCAGGCTTCTTTGGGGAAACAAATGTTTTCAAAAGTAACACTTCTACTGGGGATTACAAAACCAATCTCAAGTAAAGCAGATGGACACCAAATCATTGAAACATTCACTGGGGAATTCAGGCATACTTCATTGGGGAAGTTAACACCACATCCTCAAAGGCAGAACCACAATACATTCTTCACTAGAGAAACTAGGGTCCTGCATTCTTCAAGAGTGATTATGGTACCAACTTCTCCGGAAAAAGAACTTCCATTAGACTGGACGAAAACTTCACTGGAGAAATCTCGGATTGAGACTTCACATCATGAAAACTCAAAAAAGAGGATAAATGGATCCAAACTTGACCGAGGATACCGGAGTCGCGAACCCAATACGGTGAATCATCCTGAGTAAACCTTCCCGAGGGGAACAAAAACTTCTTAAAATAAACTGGAGTTTGTCCATTCCTGGAATCACCATTTTGTTGGTTTTTTTTTCACATCACAAATTCTAAAGTAAAAGAAAATTGTAAATTCTTTTTGAAAAATTGATTTTGTTATTAAATCTTTTTGCTTTGAAAGTTATTATCAATAATAAATGGAGTCTTTGCAGGATAAATAAAATAAGAAATACAAAGAATTGGGTAAAAGCTCAAATTTCATTAATAGAATGGTAGTCTGTGAATGGCGAGACTCTATGGATAACTACAAAGTTCAGAAAATGGTAATATATAATGGAAAATATACATTGAGATACAATGACCACTATCCCCTCTAACAACTTTTGAAATCCTGAGCATCAACTTCTGTTGAAGTTGTGATGAGAATTCGAGAAGATTGTTGCTCCAATGATCAAGTCTTGTCCGATGTAGTTACTTGCCAAGAAAGTCCCTAACTTTTGCCTAAACTTCCCTTGTGGGTTTTCAGCTTAGCGGGAAATTTATTTTGTTTATGTCTCTAATTTTTTTCCTAGACCGCCCTTTCGGGTTTTCGGCCTACCGAGACGCTCTTTTTTGCCTAAGCCGCCCTTTCGGGTTTTCAACTTAGCGAGCTGTTCTTTTATTTCTTTAGGAAAAGTATTTCTTGACTGCATCAGCATTCATAGGACGTGGGAACTCCTCGCCATCCATAATTTCAAGAATTAATGCACCGCCTGAAAAGGCTTTCTTGACAACATATGGGCCTTCGAAATTGGGAGTCCACTTGCCCCTAGAATCGGTGTTGAAAGACATGATCTTCCTAAGAACGAGGTCGCCTTCTCTGAATTTACGAGGTTTAACCTTCTTATCAAAAGCTTTCTTCATCCTTTTCTGATATAACTGTCCATGACATAAAGTTGTCATCCTCTTCTCTTCGATTAGATTCAATTGGTCAAACTGGTTCTGGACCCATTCAGCCTCTGAAAACTTGGTTTCCATTATCACACGCAAAGACGGAATCTCAACCTCGACTTGGAGTACAACTTCCATTCTATATACCAGGGAGAACAGGGTTGCTCATGTTAAAGTGAGGACAGATGTTCGATATCCATGAAAAGAAAAAGGGAGCATTACATGCCAATCCTTATAAGTAACGACCATTTTCTGGATGATCTTCTTGATATTCTTATTGGCAGCTTAAATAGCCCCATTCATCTTTGGCCTGTACGGAGAGGAATTATGATGGATAATATTGAATTCTTTGCACAATTCTATCATCATTTTATTGTTCAGATTCAATCCATTGTCGGTGATAATTCTGCTCGATACACCATACCGACATATAAGATTATTCTTGATGAAGCGCATAACCACCTGCTTAGTAACATTGGCATATGAAGCAGCTTCCACCCACTTGGTGAAGTAATCAATTGCTACCAAGACAAAACAGTGTTCGTTCGAAGCTTTGGGTTCTATCATCCCAATCATGTCAATACCCCACATAAAGAAAGGCCACGGGGAGGAAATCACATTGAGAAGTGTCTGAGGCACATGGACCTTATCTGCATAAATCTGGCATTTATGACACTTTTCTGCAAATTTATAACAATCAGATTCCATTGTCAGCCAATATTAACCTGCCCTTAGCATCTTTTTAGCCATCGATTGTCCATTGGCATGAGTTCCAAATGAACCTTCATGAACCTCATGCATCAACATGTTTGCTTCGTGTCTATCCATGCATATGAGCAAGACTATGTTAGGATTTCTTTTATACAACACATTTTCACTGAGGAAGAAACTGCCAGCCAATCTTCTCAGTGTCTTTCTATCTTTCTTCGATGCACCAATCGGGTATTCTCGAGTCTGAAGAAAATGCTTGATATCATGATACCAAGGTTTTTCATCTGCTACCTCCTCTATTGTAAACACATGAGCGGGCCTATCCAGTCGCCGAGCCATAATTCGAGGTATATCATTCCAAGTATTCACTTGGTACATAGAAGCCAGAGTTTCCAGAGCATCCGCCATCTGATTTTCATCTCTAGGAATGTGATGGAATTCAACTTTATTGAAAAGGGTAACAATCTTCTAGCATAATCTTTGTAAGGGATCAAGTCGGGGTGACGAGTATCCCATTCTCCTTTAATCTGACTTATTACCAAAGCTGAATCACCATACACATATAGATTTTTAATTCTGAGATCAATAGCTTCTTCGAGACCCATGATGCAAGCCTCATATTCTGCCATATTATTAGTACAGTCGAATGTTAACCTTGCAGTAAAAGGAATATGCGGTCCATGTGGAGTGGCAATCACAACACCAATTTCTTTACCATAAGCATTCACAGCTCCATCAAATATCATACTCCAACGAGATTCAGGGTCAGGACCTTCCTCAGGCAATGGTTCATCACAATCCTTCACTTTCAGGAACATCACATCCTCATCGGGGAATTCATATTCTACATACTGATGATCCTCCACTAGTTGGTGAGCAAGATAAACTGCAAACACACTACTTTTAATAGCTTTTTGAGTGCGGTGTTCGATATCATATTCAGATAACAACATCTTCCAGCGGGAAATTCTCCCAGTAAGAGCAGGATTTTCAAAAATGTACTTGATTGGATCCATTTTGGAGATCAACCAAGTAGTATGATTCAACATATATTGCCACAAACGCTTTGCCGCCCAGGCCAAAGCACAACATGTCTTTTCCAGCATGGCATACCGCGACTCACAATTAGTGAATTTTTTACTGAGATAATAAATGGCGAACTCCTTCTTCCCTGTTTCATCTTGTTGTCCCAGAATACAACCCATGGAATTATATAACATTGTCAGATACATAATCAACGGTCTTTCTTCGACAGGAGAGAGCAAGATAAGAGGTTCAAGTAGATATTCTTTAATACTTTAAAATGCCCTTTGGCAGTCATCCATTCACACATAACCTTGATCTTTCTTTAACAACTTAAATATTGGTTCACATGTTGCAGTCATGTGGGAAATGAATCTGGAAATATAATTCAAACGCCCAAGGAAACCTCTGACTTGATTTTCAGTTTTTGGCGATGGCATCTCTTGAATTTCTTTGAATTTATCAGGGTCAACTTCAATTCCTTTCTGGCTAACAATGAAACCCAAATTTTTTCCTGATTGAACACCGAAGGTGCATTTATTTGGATTCAAGCGGAGACGATACTTCCTCGAATGCTGAAACAACTTCAACAAATCTTCTACATGCCCTTCTTCATTCTGGGATTTGGAAATCATATCATCGACATATACTTCGATTTCCTTGTGCATCAGATCATGGAATAGGGTTGGCATAGCCCTCTGGTACATTGCACCAACGTTCTTCAACCCGAAGGGCATCACTCTGTAACAGAATGTTCCCTAGGGTGTGATAAACGTTGTTTTTTCCATGTCCTCCGGAGCCATTCTTATTTGATTATACCCAAAAAGTCCGTCCATGAACGAGAATACTTTGAATTTTGTTGTGCTATCCACTAACATATCAATGTGTGGCAATGGAAAATCATCTTTTGGACTAGCTTTATTTAGATCTCTGTAATCTATGAACATGTGGACTTTTCCGTCTTTTTTCGGTACTGGGACAACATTGGAAATCCATTGAGGATACACTAACGTCACAAGAAAACCAACATTAATCTGCTTTAGAACCTCCTCTTTGATTTTCACTGCCATATCTGGGTGAGTTCTTCTCAACTTTTGTTTAATTGGTAGACACTCTGGCTTCAACGGCAAACAGTGCTCTACAATATCTGTATCTAGACCAGGCATATCTTGGTAAGACCAAGCAAAAATATCCACATACTCTTTCAACAGCTCGATCAAACTGCTCTTCACATCAGGATGCAGTAATGCTCCAATTTTGACTTCCTTTGGATCTTCTTCTGAACCCAAATTAATCACTTCCAATGGCTCTTTATTTGGCTGAATGGTATTTTCCTCGTGCTCAAACAACCATGAGACCTCTTCTGGAATCTCATCATAATCTTTTTCTTCAGCCCCATACACAGGACATTCAAAGTTGGGAGAGGGTGCGGGGTCATTGTATTCAACGGGTTTTTTAATTAATCTGCACATATGATTTATGATTGCTTTTAGAAACTGACACATATAACAAGTGATCATGTAGATTGAATTTCAGTTATTATTTATTTTGAAAGGGTTTTTTTCTTTTTTTAAACCATTTTCCAAGAAAAAGCAGAAAATAAAGACACAATTTGGGAAACAAAGACAACTTTTATTATTGATTTTAAAGGTCACAACAAACAGATAAGCCCTACAACATTAATACTCTCACCTTGGGCAGAGTGAAAGCTTTTTTCCAAAAAGATTAACAAAACAAATTACTTTGAAACATGTATGCAAGAGGGAACATCAATGGTGATCCAGTTCTGAACCCTAACTACGTGTGTCACATAATTCGGCATTTCCTGCTCTGCTTCATCTTCTACAATGGCATTAATCCCGAAAACAGTTGGATGAAGATAACCCCCGCTACAGAAGATGTCTTGATACTTGCTTGCGGCAAACCTCAGCTTCATTCCCTTACCTTTTTCATTCTTCAAAGAGAACCCCAAGCCAGCTTTGTTCTTGTTCACAGGTGGATCCACAATTCGTCCCCACACTTCACTATGACCCTTACGTACAACCTGCTGCGCATCCTTAAGTGAAACCATGGAATTCTCATTTCCTCTTATATTGTCAAGGGATAAGGCTTGGAACTGGGTACCGACAGCAGCTTCATCCGCCTCCACGATGCTGAAAGAGGACAAATGAGATATCAATAATGCTTGTTCCCCATTTATGATCACTACTTTCCCTTCACATACAAACTTCAGTTTCTGGTGCAAAGTTGAAGTGACAGACCCTGGCTCATAAATCCACAGTCGTCCCAATAAACAACTATAAGCGGGAACAATGTCCATGACCTGGAAAGTAATCTGAAACAAATGTGGTCCTATATGAATAGGCAAGTCCACTTCACCAATAACGTATTTCCTTGATCCATCGAATGCTTTCATAATGATGCCACTCTGGCGCATAGGCGTTCCTTGATATTTCAACTTCATAAGCGTACTCCTCGGTATAACATTCAGCGCGGATCCATTATCAATCAGCACTTTGGATAGTGAATTATTCTTGCAGTTCATAGAGATGTGGAGGGCCAAGTTGTGATTCCTTCCTTCATCTAGTAATTCATCATCGCAGAAACTCAAGTTATTACATGACATAATGTTCCCTATTACACTGTTGAATTGGTCTATTGGCATATCACTTTCCACAAAAGCTTGGTCCAATACCCTCATCAAGGATTCTCTGTGAGCAGAAGAGTTCATCAATAAAGCTAAGATAGATATTTTTGAAGGAGTCTACAGTAGCTGATCTACAATTCTGTAGTCGCTCATCTTGATTATCTTTAAAATATCATCCACTTCTTTCTCTAACTCATCCCCACTAGTCTCACCCGTAGCCTTCTTGGGTTCAACATTCTCAGCAATTTTCTTTCCATCACTAACATCTCTTCGAACAACTGGTGAAAACACACGACCGCTGCGAGTCACCCTTCTATTTTCAGCAATATTCCCTACATCAGGCATTGGCTGGATGGGAACTTCCACTCCATCCTCTAAAATTGTAGCATTGTATTTGTAAGGCACATCCTTATCTGATTTGTAGGGGATAGGACCCAGCAAACTAATCACCAATGGGGTAACAACTGGCTTGCTATAATATTCAACTTCAAGATGGGCGGGTGCCCCCAAAACAAGGTACAATGACGTTTACCCCTTCTTCAACACAATCAGTCATTATTGATTCATTTCTAGAAAATAAATCCTCATCTGAGGAGAAACACTCATATGCGGAGGCATACTCTTCATCCGAACCTTATTCAGTCAAACAAACCTCAACCATATCAACTTTATGGTAATCATACCTTTGACTTGTAACCTTGATAGTTCCATTGTCTAACAACAATTGAACACCCTTCTTCACGATTGAACATACTCGGGAATATTGACAGCAAACTCGGCAAGATCCATATTGGTGTTCCACCTGGCCAGCCATATGGCGGAAGGTAGCATGCAATTGCTCAAGGTCTTCATTCATATACTCTACATAAATTCTGAATTCTCCAGGACATCCAAAAACTGTATTCATATCCTCTTTATACTCTGCCCTAGGCCTGATTATGTGGATTAGGCCCTCATCCACCATCTCTTGTAAATCAGCCTTTATCTTATCGCAACCTTGTATATATGTACTGCAAATAGCACAACCGGAATGGTCATGCGTATAGTAGCTAAATTCACAAAGGTCTGCATTCATTTTCACAAAATCTCCTCTAACCAGATTAATATCAAAAATCCGGAAGTCGCCTAGACAACCGGCCACCATATTCACAACATTTACTCCCCCATTCTTGGGTAGAGGATTGTCTTTCACATTAGGTCTCACGTACTTGAAAGATAGAACACCAGACTTTACCAACTTATGCACCTCAGTCTTCAAAGGATAACAATTCTCAACATTATGCCCTGGTGCTCCCTGATGAAAAGCACATGTTTGGTCTGCTTTGTAATACCAAGGCAATGGTGATGGTACGACGGGAGGTGGTCGGGTCTGAACCAACTTCTTCTGAATCAATGCCGGTAGTAACTCTATATAGCTCATAGGAATATGGTCATAACTCTCCCTTCTCTAATTATACCCTTGATTCCCCTGTTGGGACGGTCTCTGATAAGCAACGGTAGTTGGAGCGGCACCCGCAACTGGAGTAACTGAGGCGACTTGCTGATGATGCTGATAATTCCTTCTAGGGGTATTAACCCTCCTCTCTTGCATAACAGCATTTTCATCCCCTTCCTTCTTCTTGGTAAACCCATAAGATGGTTTCTTCACACCTCCAGAACTTTCATTCTTTGTTAAACGGCCCTCTCTTATAGCCTCCTCTAAGCGGATACCCATTCCTCCCATTTCAGTAAAATCATTTGGTGAACTTGCTACCATCCTCTCGTAGTAGAAAGCACCCAACATTTTCAAAAAAATCTTAGTCATCTCCTTTTCTTCCATGGGAGGAATCACTTGGGCGGCTACCTCATGCCATCTCTGTGCATACTCTTTGAATGATTCCCTATCTTTCTGAACCATGGCCCTGAGTTGATCACGGTCAGGCACCATGTCTATGTTGTACTTGTATTGTTTGATGAATGCTTCCCCCAAATCATTGAAAGTATGGATATTGGCGCTGTCCAAACTCATATACCACTTCAGCGCAGCATCGGTCAAACTATCCTGAAAAAAGTGAATCAGCAGACGCTGATCATCAGTATGGGTAGACATTATCCTCGCGTACATTACTATGAGCACGAGGGAAAGTGTTGCCTTTGTACTTCTCAAACTCCGAGACCTTAAACATAGTAGGTATCTTAACATTCAGGACCAAGCATAACTTATTCACATTCTGCCCAAATAGCTCTTTTCCCCTGAGGGCCTTCATCTCTCTTTGCATCTTGTCAAACTGCTCTTGAAAATCATCCATTCTGTCATAAAGACCCAAGTCTTCACTCGGTGGATGGAAAGGACGACACACATCTTCATTAACAAACGGAACCATATTCACCGAAGGAGGCACAGCAGGAGCAGCATGCACCACAGGAGGTGCCGGAGTAATAATAGTCTGAACAATCGGAGTATCTTGAGGACCAAGATTGACACCTTCAGGTGTAAAATTCTCTGGAATTCCCCATGGATAACCTTGAGGCATGCGATTCTGAATAACAGCTGGAGTAGCAGATGCGGGAACAGTTGGAGCTTCAATAGTTGCCCTTGTTGGTTGAGGTTGGACACTCGGTGGCTGATTCTGAGCAGCCACCAGAGATTACATCAGAGTAGTCAGATTAGCCATGTCGGATTTCAAAGCAGAAACCTCCTCGCGCAGCTCGCGATTCTCTTATTCTAAGTTGTCCATCTTCTTTCTGAGATTAGCCCGAGTGTTGTAGTGGTGAGTCAGCTTGCTGAACGACATAAAGAAGCTTGGTAAGACACATGGATATGCATAATAAATGCAAGAAATATGTGTAATATGATGCATGATATGTAATGCACATGATTTTATTTTATTTAATATTTCAAGGGATTTAAAATTATGGACATATTGCAAATATCAAAGTAATAACACATTTGAAATACTGAAATTTTTTATTATAACAACTCCAAAATGGACTACAAGTTTCAATGATCCCAAGTACAAGATGAAAATAAAATCTAAAACCCTGAGAAGTAAAACTGATGGAGATCACTCTATACGCTGGAGCTTCCCTGTGAGCCTGGAAATCTGAGCCTTCAATATCTGGTTTTCTTCCGCATACTTGGTGGCAACCTTCTTCCAATCACCTGAATCAGGAAGTGAGTGATCAGCATCCAATTGAGGCTTAGGAGAAAATAAATCCACTTGCCTCTCCATAGTCTTTACCGCTCGACTCTCAAGGATCTCAATCAAGTCGTCTTTCTCCTTCAAGTCTGCTTTATAGGAAATCTCTAAAGTTTGGCACTTATTCTTCCAAGCGTCCTTTTCCTGTTGCATCCTGACCAAAGCAAGCTTCATCTCTTCTAGATCATCTAATAAGGGAGAAGTGGTCTTCACAAACAGATCAGGCATAGGTGTTTCCCGGGAATACGGCATCTTCAACTAAATAGCTCTCGTTTGGACCCACTGAAGATATGGCTCCAAAGAAACAGCACCCCTAGGTCTCAAATCCTTCCTACTCTTCTTATGAATGTGACGCCAGGCCTTCACAATCTGCTCCCTAGCTTCCCTATGGTCTTCTCCATCATTCAGAAAGAAACTACTCAAATGAATACTATTTGGTTTATCCCTCATCGGATAACCAAGCTGTCATCGTGCAAGAACAGGGTTATAGTTAATTCCTCCCTTTGTACCAAGAAGAGGTACATTGGGGAAACTACCACAACTATCAATAATATCTATATCCTGGTAAGCTCGATGATACCAATCAATATCTGAATGATTAAGTGCCATGATCTTAGGAGCCCAACGGGGTTCCTTCTTGACATCCCAAAAAGCATCAGACTGAGGCATATGAGAGATAAACCACTGATACAACAGAGGCGTGCAACAGAGAATCATCCCCCCATGATAAGAATTCCGAAGATGAATAAAGTAATAAGCATCACCCAATAAGGTAGGAACTGGGTTTCCAATCATGAAGATCCTGATAGCATTAATGTCAACAAACTTGTCCACATTAGAAAATAAGAATAACCCGTAAGCAAGTAGAGCAAAGATGGCCTCAAAAGCAACTGTACTCTTCATCCTAGCAAAGTAACGAGCTTTCTCCAATAAGAACTGAGTTGGTAATCCTCTAATCTCTCCTTTAGTAGTCATATGGGCTTCCACCTCATACTTCCCCAGATGAATCAAAGCAGCAATCTCATATGGTTTTGGCTCACCCTCCAAACCAATAAAAGGAACACGATCAGTAACAGGTAAATCCAACATATAAGAATACTCATCCAGTGTAGGCATCAACTGATAGTCGGGAAAAGTAAAGCAATGATACATCGGATCATAGAACTGGACCAAGGTCGAGAGAATACCCTCCTTCATCTTCAGCTTCATGAGAGGAATAATGGATCCATACTTCTTCTGAAAATCTGCAGGACACTCGATCTCGAGAATTAGACTGATCAACTCATCTATCTTGGGATCCTTGAAAATGTACCCGATCTTTCTCTTTCCAGAATCCATGGTTAAAAAGTACCCGAGATATTCACAAATGGTCAACCTTTAAATCCCTTGAAATATGAGTTCTCCAAAAGATGCTTATGAGTGCATGGATGCATGATGCAGCAATCACACACAAGATCACACATATAGGGTTCATAGGTTCAACGTCACGATTATAAGGTCGAAGATACTACCCATAAGGTATTGGTCTAAAAGTTATCACCTGCCGAACAAGGTTCTAGAGGTTCCCAGAGTCTACATCCTTCCTTTGGATATTACCAACTTCCCGATTAACTCGGTAATTAGTAATATTCTCAAGAAAAACTTGTCCGAGCGTAGTATCGTGTGATAACTATTTTCAGATTACTCTGTTATAGCTTCCGCACTACACCTAAAAGGACAAGATGGGTTAGGTATTCTACGGTCCTCAGTTTCAGCAGGCTCCCAGGTTGAAAGTAGTACGTCTTCCCGATTACTCAGTAAATGACACTACAGTCAAAAGGGCCTCCAATTAGTGGGGGATCTCATGCCTCCTTTTTTGGGATTACTCCCTCAAAGTTAACATGACTATACCGCCCGTCCTATCTTAAAGTTTGCCCAAGTCCGGGTATAGGACTTATGAGTAATCACCAAGCACCCTGAAAACTAGGAAAATCCAGACAAACATATATACAACATACAACACAAAAACAATAATAACACATATACAGATATAAACAAAGATAAGCTCAACCCACTTAGGGATAGACCAGCAAGAGGTCAATCTTTCCCCAGTGAAGTCGCCATTTTTCTGTAGCGGTAGAAATGTTCAAGACTAAGCCATTGGATTGACTAGACTTATACAAATCAAAATAAAAATCGCCACCACGCTTTATTATTTCCAAAGGAATTGGAAAAGAGCGAATAACCCAAAATGAGGGGGAAAGTTTCAAGGTAAGGGGGTTGGTTATGCAAATGGAAGGTATTAACACCCTAAGCATCTACGACACTCCGCAGGAACCTCTTTGTAAAATCTGTATATTTTGACTATGAAACATGTTGTATAAAATAGATGGTGGAGGTGAGAAAAGAAATATGTTTATTATTTTTGCACCCACCGCGGTTGCGAACCTTTGGTGCCTACATACCACCTTTTCGTGCAATAGGGGATCAGGGTACCCGTAGTTCCTCTTTTTTTAAAAATTAAAAAAAAAGTGTTGGTTAATTTTATGAGATAAAATGTCATCGTCAATGTCCGTGTGGAAAACATACCTACTACCCACAATCATGAGAAAGGAGAATTTACATCATCTCAAAGTGGAGTATATGGCTTGGATTTTAAAATCAACAATGTCTCACCCAACACCCAAGTGGAAAATATCTCTCTTCACTATATATTGTAGAAGTATAGTTGTTTGCATCACTATAAGGATTGACAAGAGTTCGATCTTTTTTTGAGAAAAGTTTAAAGATAAAAGCCGAAGTGGCAAGATGGTTTGAAATGAGATTAATTGTCTTTTAGTCTTCTCACAAAAAGGATGTCAAAGTATTATTAAGTTTATTGGAGTTTATTTATGAAAATGTTTGAAAATGCATGGACCTAAGCCCAAGTTTATTATGAAAGTGGTTCAAGTTTAAAACAAGAAGGGTTTTCAAAAGGAGGGAGAAGATTTTTGACATTATAGAAGATGGGAGTGAATAAGAGGCTATCCTAAAGCATAAGGTAAAAGCTAGGGATAAGAAGCATCTAACCAACAAGAATCCAATACTTGACACTACGAGCCAAGATAGAATTCCCATTCTTTAGATTGAAACCAAACTAGCAAAAATACTAGACCTCTTGAGAGAACCAAACTCCAAGTGTATTAAGTCTTCACAAAAATTGGGCAGAGTAACGACTGTATACGGGTGAATTCCAGATTACAAACAAAGGGTGTAATCACAATAACCTGCACACAAAACAAACAACCCAATGTCTTAAGATAAACCTCAAGAGCTCTAGACAAAATAATCAGATAAGATCACAAGGTCTCCAATCATAGGCCAATGTTTCTAATCCTAAGTCCAAAAAGTCCAATGCTCCATAATGCCAAGGGTAGTAACCAAATAGTCCAAGTATCATTAAAGATTTTTAGGGCTTATGTTGATTATTAGGTGTATTTAAAAGAAAAGAAAAGCTCAATTGAGAAAAATAAAAAATGACAAGAATATAAAGGGGCTCAAGTGAGCAAAGATGAAAAATAGCATGAAATGTAAATGCTAAAAGTAAATGGTGCATAAAGTAAAGAACATAAAATAAAAACACAATAAAATCAATTATTAGTGATTAGTGGTTAGTTGGATGATCATCTTGAAACCTTCATTTGGAACTCATTAGAGGATTGGTAGAACCAAAGCCTCCACACAACAGGTTGCATTTGCTTTTTGTCAAGTATATCATCCATTTGGAATCCTTATAAGTATCATTTAATGATCAATGATGTTTAAGTGATCCGCGTTGACCAAAGGCGTTATAGATCCATTAGAGGATTGGTAGAACCAAAGCCTCCACACAATGAATGTCAAGATTATTGGATCAAAGAGATCAAATTAACATACTTGGGCTTTCAAACATAAGTTTGGGCCACGAATGATCATTTATTCAAATCGGAACAAAATTTAGCGCTATGTTAAGCAATCGTAAGTGGACTTATATAGAAGTCGCACATATTTTAAGGCCGGTCAATAGCAATCTATGCACCATTTGTTTTGAGACATGATATAGAGATCATACTCCAATAACATTTAGTGCAATAAGAAGAGGATGAGATGAAGAGGGGTGGGAGAGAATATACAAACCATTTTTGGATTAAATTTAATCAAACTATTATTAAAATCATTCATCCCATTTTGTGGAGTTAGACTCAACACCATGGATCCAATGATGTTAATAAAGTTCATGATCAAAAATTTAACCCAAGATCAGCCACAAAATAATATTACATTTTAATATATACAAAAAGGTTTAAAAATAATGTTTAAAAATAGAAATAAAAGAGAAAAAATGTTAACTATGTTCAAATTAATCGGGAAATTAAAGGTAAGACTATAGAAAAATCAAAAATGAACTAAAATAATTTTATAAATTTTGTGGTAATTTTTTAAAGTTAGAAACTATTTTAAAATTTAATGAAATGGGTGAAATAAACCAAAAATGATCAAAAATAGCAAATTCAGAAACAAAAATAAAATAAGGTCACCAATATTTGTCACAATATCATTGGATCATTCCATAATTTTTTCAGAATTTAAAAATGCATAAAAGTATTTTTAAACATTTAAAACAATTCCAATAAAGTGTAAATTTATAAAAAATACCAAAACACAAAATTAAATTGTGAAAAAATAAAAATCAGAAAGAGAATAATCAAAAATATTTTTCATAATTTTTTCATATTTTTTGGACTAAAAATGAATTTTCTATGATTTTTTGAAGTTTAAAACAATTAAATATAAAAAATCAGAAAATAAAATAAAAGTAAAAAATATGTGGACCATTGGATGAGAGTGAAAATGCATTAGTAATCAAATCCAAGGGATCTGACGCGTTGTGCATATCATGGTCATTAGTGAATAAAGCACTTAATCAGAAATAAAATCAAAATTTAAAAATAACAAGTGGCGTGCCATCATTGGTTGGAAGATGACATGTTGGTCATCTTCAATCTCCAGCCAACGTGAATTGAAGGTCTATCAAACTATAAAATCAGAAGCTCAGACCTATGCCATTCACTCTGTCTCTTCAAGACGAAGACAAGCATACCCTCGCGCCAAATTTATATAAACTGTAGCTCAAACAATTTGGAAAGAAAGTTTTGAAAAGGGATTTGAAATTTCATGGTCATAACGTGTTTCCAGTAAGAAGTAAGTGTTGCGACTAGAACCATGGCAATGAGAGCATCACAATGATATCAAAGATTTAAAGAATTGATGAAGGAATCTATCTATTGAAGTTGAGTTGCAGAGCTCTGAAACTGGACTTCTATGGAGCAATATAGGATACGATTCTTGAATGTAATTATATGGTTAGATTCAGGGAAGATCAAGGAAGGTGAATTGATGAAAAAATTGGATTGGAAAAGGCTTGAGAATGGATTTCGAAGTTGCTGAATTATGAGTTAGGGAACAAGTTTGGCAGGGTGATTCTGGCTATCCAAGCTTGAGAAAACGAATGGGATAGTTCATGTATTTGTAGGAGAAGCAAATGGGATTAAAAGGAAGAGTGAATGATGCATTTTGGACGGAATTCGTGCAAACCTGATGCACCAGTCAAGTGTGGTCTAATTTTCACCAAAACTCATCCAATCCTTGCGTTTTGAGGTGCTAAACAAATCTGGAACTTCACTAAACATGTTTAGAGGAAAAAACGTGTGGAAAACTTGTGATTAGAGGCCACATTATGGATTTCAAAATTCTGACTTGGTGAGAAATTCAGTTTCAAAGTGCCAACTTCTGACCAATGGCATTTTCAACTCAAGGGGTCTTAGGGCATGATTCTTGATGCTTTAGAAAGGTGAGGTCTCAAGCTTTACAATGAAAAAAGAATAGAATCAAATGGATGATTGAGCTGAAAGTTGTGTTGAGTCAAAGTTGAGGAAAAAGGGGTGACTTTCCATACTTAGAAATATTTCAAATTTTTCTTCAAAAGTGACCTATAATGTCTTGCATCCAAACATAGCCTTCCACTTGGAATTTGCTCTTGACCAAAAAAGATGGCATGAATTAGATCTCTTGAATGACATTTTGAAACTTGAACCGTTCACAATATCCAAAAATTGAGAAAGTTATGACTTGTTGAAGTTTGCAAAATTTCATAAAATGACCTATAATCTTTAGTATCCTTAAGGCAACTTCCATCCATTTTCTCACTTTGCATATAAAAGAAGGCATAAAGTTTACATCTTCAAGATCATTATGGAAAAATAATAGGCTCAAGGTGATAAAAATTGACTAAGTTATGATCATTTGAAGTCAAACTTGAGAAATTGGGGGTTCATCTAGAGGACTTGTAATCTTTCTTCATTATCAAGTTTCTTCCACATGAAAACTCCTTGGAACTTTTGAAGTGATTTGTTGATATCCCTTTGAAGAGAAGGGTGTCTTTGGAATCACTCAAAAATACCAAAATATGGGCAAGATATACTCCTTTGAAGTTCAAAACCCTAGCTCATAGATTAAGAAACATGCCTTGAGGAACTTTGACAATTTTGAATAAACTTCTTGTACCAAAATAAATGCTTTGTAAATATAAGTTGTTAAGGATGATAATTAGAACTCATAGAAACCACAACCACTTCCATATCTTGATAATTGAGAGAAATATGCACTTGTGACCAATGGGAACAAGACCTTGTCCAACAATGACTATTTTTCAATCAACCCCTTGTACTTTTTGGATCAAATCTTGATAAATTGGAAATGTAGTGAACCAAAATAAACTTGCCATGCCATCCCTTCCAAAACAACTTCAATGGTAAGGTTTTAACTTCTCAAGCTTCATTGACTAGGTCATGGAAATAAACTCATGAACCCATGGATCAACTTGCCAAGCCCCATTGCCTTTATCTACATTGTTGACAAGTAAGACAAACCAACTTTGAATTTTATTAATTAAAAGGAAAGTCAAACAAAACATGAATGATTACACAAGAAAAACAAGTCAAGGTGCTTGGTGATTCCTCAAAGAGAAAATCTAAAGATAGGGAGGAAAGCCAAAATCCCTAATGTGATCTTGTTATAATTGAATCAATTGGTATGGTGAAGGGATCTTAGGGGCAAAAATTGGGGTACAACGGTAGTATTGAGTATCAACCAACTTTGGGTTTACACCAAACACGGCTATCTCACTACATCCTAAAAAGCCAAGTTGGTCAATTAAGGTGCTAAGGTAAGTTGACGCTTTATGATATTACGCAGCAGCCTCGTATTCTCCTTGATTACTCAAGGGCTACCAGTACACACTAAAGTATCACATCAATGTAGCTATTGTTTCAACTGTGTCGGTATATGATAACACTTACTTTACACTTGTTTTTTACTCTGATTTCACATGTTATTTAGGTTTTTTATTATTGTTTTCTTGTATTATGCCTATCTTTTGTTTCCTTTTCAGGTATTTCAATTATCCAGAGCTCCCCTGAAGAAATGAAGGAAAATAGGCTGAAAAATAGGAGTTTAAGTCAAATTTGCACTCATGGCGACCACCATGGCACCAACCATAGGGTAGGACATGACGTGGACCACCTCCTGCTAACCTCAACTGCCATAATCCCAACTTCCTTTCATTTACACTCATGGCGGGCGCCATGGCCTCCATGGCGGGTGCCACCTTTGGACGATGTTTCCCCCCCCCCCCCCCCCAAAAGGAGTTGGGGGCATTCCTGTGATTTCCTGCATTCTTCATCCTCTATAAATAGAAGTTCTTGATTTCATTTTAATTCACCCAAGCTTAGTTGCATTCTTGATCCAACCATAGTTGCAAACTTAAGCCATATAAATTCACCATTGTAAAGCGATAATTCTTCACATCGGGGAATTATTGCACTATTGATTGAGTCTATGATCGAGTTCGTAGATCGAGTCTGTAATCGAGTTTGGAGCACTTCGGCAGAAGTTTATCCTGCCATATTTATTTTCAATTGTTGTTTATTTCCATTCGCATTTTACTTCCAGTTTGTACCAGATTTAAAACCTCCCCATTTGGAGCAGGTTTCTATTTATATTTCCCGCGCCTGCTTTTACTTTGTTTATTTCCCACACCTGCTTTTACTTTGTTTATTTCCCGCACCTACTTTTACTTTATTTATTTCTCGCACCTGCTTTTACTTTATTTATTTCCCGCATCTGCTTTTACTATGTTTATTTCCCGCACCTTCTTTTACTTTGTTTATTTCCCACACCGCACTTTAAATTATTTACTTTCTCGCATGAATTATTTTAACATGTCTGTTTACATTCCCATGTCAGGCTGAACCTTACTGGGCTAGAATGTAAGGAATCTAGTTAGATCGATATTCCAAATAATGTGTCAATAGAAATACTTATGGGCTATTTTGGTTTTTAATACGAGTTTTCTGTACTTTATTGTTGTTGGGTAAGATCGAAAGCCGTCCAACCCTTTGTTAAACTTGGTTATTTATAACTGGTCAAAGGAAGCGAAAGCGCTTTGTCTGGTTAGTTAGGGATTTTTATTATCAAAGAAATCAATTTTGAAACTATTTTCGGACGCGTTTATAGGGTTAAAGTTAGGTCCCCTTTTTATTAGAAATTCCATATCAAAATACTTTTCAACTTGGTCAAGTACTTTATTTCTTAAAAAAAGGTTTATTACTTTAACGCAGTGCGCTTTTTATAAGTGACGATAAGAAGGTCTGATTAGAGAGTAAACTCGGTTCTAATTACGCGAAAGTGACAGTTCCTGTTAAATTAGTTCTTTTCTTTAGTAGAAAATATTTCTCTATAAGTAGTTCTATTCCGAAGCATTGTGAATATCATCTGACTATGTGAATTACATTCGACCTTGCTTTTATATTTGAAGTTTATTTCACTGGACTTTACTTTCTTGCATGCTCAATTCCCATTTTAATATTGACTTAGCTAAACACCGTAACAATAGGAAATGATAGATTGACGATTGGTCTCTGTGGATCAATAATCTTTTATATTACTCTGACGCGATTCGTACACTTGTGAATACACTGCATCAAGTTTTTGGCGTCGTTGCCAGGGACCAATTTTGTCATATTTCGCACCCTATAGTCGCACAGTCTAGACTAAGTTTTACAGTCCGATTGATGCGAAGATCTCGCAGCACCTGAACCTTATTAAATCCTTTAGCAGAACCTAAATGTTACATCCATTTTCTCCGTAGAATTAGAAAAACTATGGCCTAGAATCGTAACCAAAGACCCCTTAAGGAATTTGCCCAACTGTCAGATGAGGAACCTAGTTCAAGTATCGTAAACCCAGCTATAACCACAAATAATTTCGAACTAAAACCCTCATTGCTACAATTGGTGCAACAAAACCAATTCGGTGGTCTCGCTACTGAGAACCCGAATCAACACTTAAAAACTTTTATACAATTAGCATACACTTTAAAATGCAATGGTGCTTCGCCTGAGGCAATACTTATAAGATTATTCCCTTTTTCCCTCAAAGATAAAGCACGAGATTGGTTGGATTCCCTTCCACCCAATTCAATAACAACCTGGGAAGACCTTAGGAGAGTATTTCTCGCAAGATATTTTCCGCCCAGCAAAACTGCTGTCCTTAGAAACCAAATCACTAGATTTAACCAAAACCTCGGAGAATCACTTTTTGAAGCATGGAGAGATATAAGGACCTGTTAAGAGCCTGTCCACACCATGGCCTAGAACAATGGCTAATCATCCACACCTTCTATAATGGAATCCATTACAACACAAAGATGTCTATCGATGCTGCCGCTGGTGGCGCATTAATGAATAAACCTTACCTAGAAGCACGCGGTCTCATTGAGGACATGGCCCAAAACCATTACCAATGGGGAACATAACGAGCTACGATAGAGAAAAAGGAGACCCAAGGTGGAAAACATGAAATAAGTTCTCTAGACATGATGCAAGTTAAAATGGACGCTCTTGCCTTAAAAGTTCAAAACATGTCTCAAAACCCTAATACTGTAGCCGCAATAGCTTCAGAATGCGAACTCTGTGGGACCCAAGGACATCAACCTGCAGAATGTAACTTGTTGAATGAGCCTTGATGAGACCAAGTAAACTACACCCAAGGAAATCCATTTGCAAACACTTACAACCCCGGATGGAGGAATCACCCAAACTTTTCTTATAAAAACAATAGCGCAATACAAAACTCTGCACCTCCGAGACCTACGGGTTTCCAAGCCCAAAGACCAAATCAACCTATGCAAGCTGTGGCACCTAAACCAAACCTTGAGAAAATCATGGAAAATTTAATTTCAGCTTAAACCCAGCAAAACAAAGAGTTCCTAAATCAGAATATTCACGTAAGCGAACTAATCACGCAATTAGGAACTAAGGTTGATCAGATAATTACGTATAACAGGATGCTTGAAACCCAGATCTCGCAGATAGCCCAAACACAAGCCCCACAAACTACACCTGGAGGACAATTCCTTGGACAACCTCAACCAAATCCTAAAGGGCAAGCTAATGCCATTTCCTTACGAAGTCGGACTACTTACGATAGACCCAAGAATCCAGCCATGAGTACAACCTCACAACCTAAGACAAATGTTTTGCCTACAGACCAAGTGGGGGAACCAAAGGAACCCGAAAAGAAAAAAGAACCAGAATTAAAAGATAAAACTAATAAATCACCACCCCGTACAAACCCCCGGTTCCATTTCCGCAAAGACTTAAACAAACCAAACTTGACAATCAATACCAGATATTCGTTAAAGTTATAGAAAAACTCCATGTAGAGATTCCTTTCACCGATGCCATCACTCATATACCATCTTATGCTAAATTCCTGAAAGACATCCTGACCAACAAGCGTAGACTTGATGATCCCAAACCTGTCGAATGCAATTTTATTTCAAAAAATAAACTTGCCAAGAAAGAAAAGGATCCAGGAAGTTTTTCCATTCCTTGTATCTTAGGAAATCATACTATTGATAAAGCCTTCTTAGATCTAGGAGCTAGTGTCAGCCTTATGCCTTTAGCAATTTGTAGAAGGTTAAACTTAGGAGAATTGCAGCCGACTAAAATGTCTCTCCAACTGGCTGATAGATCAGTTAGGTATCCTATAGGCATACTTGAAGACATACCAGTTAAGACCGGTCAGCTATATATCCCAACTGATTTCATGGTTATGGATATTAAAGAAGACGAAGAAATCCCAATCCTCTTAGGTAGACCATTCCTATCAACAAACGGAGCCATAATTAACGTTAAGAAAGGAAAATTAACATTTGAGGTGGGTGATGAAAAGATAAAATTTATTCTTTCAAAGTTCTTAATGGCACCAGTCATAGGAGATGCCTGTTATGCCATCGATGTCATTGACGAGTGTATATTGGAACTTAAGCGAGAGGAATCTAACAAAAATATCAAGTTAACTTCGACCCCTATTATGGAGGACGATGGATTTAAAAGTTTAGAACCTTACATCGATGACAACCTCTATGAATGTTTATCGCTTACTCCCGATCCCATGCCTTGCCCTTTGAAACCATCTTTAGAACTGAAGGAACTTCCCAAGAACCTCAGATACGAATTCTTAGATAAAGAGATGAATTATCCTGTTATAGTTAACGCTATTTTAAGTCAAGACGAGACAACTCAAATCTTAGAGATCTTACGAAAATATCCCTCAGCTTTAGGGTATAACATCTCCAATTTAAAAGGAATAAGTCCATCAGTGTGCATGCACCAGATCTTGTTAGAGGAAAACTCAAAACTCTCAAGAGAACATCAAAGAAGAATAAACCATATAATGAGCGATGTTGTTAAAAGAGAAGTTCTTAAGTTACTAGAGGCTGGTATAATTTACCAAATATCAGATAGTAATTGGGTGAGCCCTGTGCATGTGGTGCCAAAGAAAGGAGGCATCACAGTCATAGAAAATGAGAAAGGTGAGCATATTGCTAAACAAACAGAAGGAGGTTGGCGTATGTGTATAGATTATAGAAAAATAAACAAAGCAACCAGGAAGTATCATTTCCCTCTTCCATTTATAGATCAAATGCTCGAACGTCTAGCCATACACTCTCACTTTTCTTATCTAGATGGATACTCAGGATTTTTCCAAATACCTATTCACCCTGAGGATCAAGAGAAATAACCTTCACCTGTCCTTATGGAACGTTCGCCTATAGACGAATGCCCTTCGGACTCTGTAATGCCCCTGCCACTTTTCAACGTTGTATGATGTCTATATTTGAAGATTACCTAGATGGAATAATGGAAGTTTTCATGGACGATTTATCGGTGTGTGGATTCAATTTTAAAGATTGTCTCTCCAACCTCGAAAAAATCCTTGAAAAATGCGTAGAGGTGAACCTAGTGCTAAAATGGGAAAAATGCCATTTTATGGTTAATGAAGATTTAGTATTAGGACACATTGTCTCTGAAAGAGGCATTGAGGTCTATAGAGCCAAGATTGAAGTTATAGAAAACCTCAGCCCACCTAAAACTATTAGGGAGATTAGAAGTTTTCTTGGACATGCTGGTTTTTATCGGTGTTTTATAAAAGACTTCTCTAAAATAACAAAACCTTTGACTAATCTTCTAATGAAGGACGTTGAATTTGTTTTTAACAAGAAATGTCTCGAAGCTTTTAAATTTTTGAAACAAGCACTGATTTCAGCTCCAATCATGTAACCCTCAAATTGGACACAACCTTTTGAAATCATGTGCGATGCCAGCAATTTTGTAGTTGGTGTTGTTCTAGGACAACGAAAAGACAAGAAATTACATGTTATATATTATGCTAGTAGAACCCTAGATACTGCCTAGCTCAACTATGCAACAACAGAGAAATAATTACTGGCAGTAATTTTTGCGATAGATAAGTTTAGGTCCTACCTAGTTGGAGAAAAGATCATTGTTTACATTGATCATGCTGCCATACGTTATCTATTAAATAAAAAGGACGTTAAACCTAGATTACTTAGATAGATCCTGTTACTCCAAGAGTTTGATCTAGACATTAAGGATAAGAAAGGAACAGAGAATGTTGTCGCTGTCCACCTCTCTAGATTAGAAAACTTAAAACCTGACTTATTGCCTATAAATGATGATTTCACCTATGACAGACTTATAGCTAAGAGTGATGATTTCGAGCCTTACAGAAATAAATATTTTGAAATTTTTTTAGTAATGAAGAGCGTACCTTGGTACGCTGATTTTGTAAACTACCTAGCTGCAGATATCATACCCCCTGGTCTAAATTACCAACAGAAAAAGAAGTTCTTCAAAGATGTTAAACATTTCTACTGGGATGAACCACTCCTATTCAAGAGAGGAATAGATGATATTTTCAGGCGTTGCATCCCAGAAGAGGAAATGGAAGACATCATCAGACATTGTCATTATGCACCTTATGGTGGACATGCAGGTATATCTAAAATGCACACCAAGATTCTTCAAGCAGGCCTCTATTAGCTAACTTTATGGCGCGGTGTTCATGCCTACATTGTCAATTGCAACCGATGCCAACGCACTGGGAACATATCAAGACGTGACGAGATACCAATAAGGAATATCCAGGAAGTTGAACTCTTTGATGTTTGGGGTATAGACTTTATGGGACCATTTCCACCTTCAATGGGAAATAGGTACATTTTGGTAGTTGTGGACTACGTGTCTAAATGGATTGAGGCTATTGCATCACCCACAAACTACACAAGAGTGGTAGTCAAGTTATTTAAAAATATCATTTTTCTGAGGTTTGGAACACCCTGTCTCGTTATAAGTGATGGAGGATCACATTTCATATCCAGAATCTTTGATAAGCTCTTGAGTAAGTATGGAGTAAAGCACAGAGTAGCAACACCTTATCATCCACAGACTAACGGCCAAATAGAAGTGTCTAACAGGGAGATTAAACAAATCTTAGAAAAAACCGTTTCAACTTTCAGAAAAGATTGGGCTCAGAAGCTACATGAAGCACTATGGGCCTACAGAATAACTTTTAAAACCCCTATTGGAACAACCCCTTACCAATTAGTTTATAGAAAATCTTGTCATTTACCCTTCGAGTTAGAGCATAAAGCCTATTGGGCCATTTAGACCCTGAATTTGGAATATTTGACTGCTGGTGAAAAGCGCATCCTTGACATTCATAAATTGGAGGAATTCTGCCAGTCTGCCTATGAGAATGCTGTAATATATAAAGAAAGAACCAAAACTTAGCATGACAGAAGAATTGTAAAGAAAGATTTCAATGTAGGCAACCTTGTTCTCCTTTTCAATTCCAGGTCGCGACTTTTTCCTGGCAAGCTACATTCAAGATGGACTGGTCCTTTTGAGGTCTCTAGAATCCTAAGATCTGGAGCAGTCGAGATCAAGAATAATTCTTGTAGCCCATTCATCGTCAATGGGCAAAGGTTGAAGCACTACGAAGGAGGTGACATTCCCACCAACTACTCCATCCACACTCTGATTGATCCACCAGTACCAGTTTCCGATATATGAAGTTTACTCGTCAAGCTAACGACGTTAAACAAGCGCTGCATGGGAGGCAAGCCATGGTTTTTTTTTCATTTATTTACTTTTTACTTTATCAAATTTTATTTTTATCTTTATACTAACAATTGCAAAATTTATGATTTCAGGCATCACCTACTAGCCGTCTTTGCTAACTACATTTTTTAGGATGGAGCATTTCGATGACATGCATGTTTCCTTCCGAGATGACACTCAGAGACAATGCTATACGGTCCTTTCACAACGACCGTTGGCACCGACCAGATATCCATACCAGTTTTGCATGGAAGCTCTCGGCTTTAAAGCTAGTATCAAGTATCTATGCATCCAGCTAAAGTGGGATGAGTATGCAGATGACCTAAATGTGACCTACATGAACCTCACCTTAGAATTCCTCAGTTTATTCGAGTTTGAGCCCTATAATATCCAGAATGGATATCTCCCTTTCAGACTATTCGGGATAGAATATTGTTTTACCCAGAGGGAGTTTGGCGACTTGCTAGGCTTCCAGACCACACCCGATGCTATACGTGACCTACCGGTAGGCTATTTCATGACTAGGGACATAGAGAAATTTTGGAGAGATATTACTGCTGGAGGGAGCCTTGATCCTTCCACTCAGCTATCCCCTGTTATTCACAACCCCGCTTTCAGGTATTTTCAGATGGTTATTGCTTACACTTTCCTAGGGAAGGCCGACATTGATACCCATGTTAGTGAGGAGGAGATATTTTTCCTCTATTGTGTGACCCAGTCTCGCCCTGTAGCCTGTGGAAATTTTCTGCTATGGAATCTCATGATGACTTCTAAGTCTGCTGAAGGTATCCTCCATGTGGGAGGGACAGTGACTCAGATTGCTTCTGCTTTGGGTCATACAAGTAAGTTATCTCACCTTACCTCCTACTGTGGATATACTACAATAGACATTGATTTATGTTTGGATCGCGGGCTGATGAGAAGAGTCTACTTTAATCCCAACCAGTATAGACTCCTGATTGATAATGAAATTGTTCACTATTTTACCTTGCCTGGTCCCAAGATGACCAATGTCCATAACCCTTCCAATTGGACATATGCCTTAGAAGGTCTTGGAGATACCGTGGAAGAGCGAAAATCACCTCTGGTACCTGAGTATCATCCATGTCCATCGCCAGAGAGGACCATTGTATTCTCTAATAATTTCTCTTTGCACTAGACGTACTGATGTACGAATTGTGAGGAATTGGACCTACGATCTAGATGCTCTACCTTTTAGGGGTCCATTACCTCCTAATGTTCCACTTGAGGACGGACACGAGACTGATGAAGAATACGAGCAGAGGGATGAACCTCATGCCCCACCTGTGTCCCCCTACCATGCTTCACCCGCACACACTGCACCTTCTACTTCTAACACTTTTTCAGGTACGGCTCCTGGCTTCTACATCACTGAAGAGATGTGGCATGACCAGCTAGCCCGAGAGGAGATAAGAGATGGTTTACTTTCTTCCATCCAACATCAGCTGACAGATAACATGAGTTTTATGGAGGCGTCACGATAGCAGACAGACTGCTCTTTTCAAAGTCTTATGAAATCTCAATTGGCGATATTCCGCGAGCAACATAGACAACAAGCCCAATTTCAGAGGCACTCTGCCCTCATGGAGGCCACTCAAGGTTCCCTTTTAGGCAACCTTCATGAGATTCAGAGTTCTCAGATTTCCTTGTCTTCCAGATTCGACCAGTTCGAGGCTTCTCAGAGCAGTCGTCGTCGCAGCCGATCCCGTCATCCTAGACATTCACCGCAGGATCACGAGGGACCCAGCCAACCTTAGTACTTTACCAGGTGACTCTTTCCTTATCTTATTTCTTAACATTGGGGACAATGTTCTATTTAAGTGTGGGAGGAGATTTACTCGCTTTATTTTTCTCGCTTTTTTTTCTCTCGCTTTATTTTTCCTTTCCTGCATTTTCCTTCTCGTTATTTTACTTATTTATTTGCTTTAGTTTGCTTGTTTGCTTTCTTTTCAATATAATACATGTGTTTGACGAGTCATCCATATCTGTATGGTCTAGTGTATGTCCACTCCCCCATTTCTTGAGCCTAACCGGAAAAAAATTCTAAGAAAAACATTGTGTTTTGAACTTAGTTGGACTATAAGACCTGGTTGAGATAGGATGTAGTATGACTTGGAAAAGCCCTTTTGAAGCATCAACATCGTTTTTACAACTTAAGCTTTGTAAATTTAGGAATTCGATCCTGATACCCCCTATGCCATGGCCTTAAAATTTTCATTCTTAAATCCTTGAATAGTTTATCCTAGCAGTCAGCTCCGGTCTAAGCATGCTCTACATAGGGGACCGAAGAGAAGTGAATGATCTATATGCTATGTTCTTATTATAAACTACAACCCCGGGATAGGTGACCCTCACAAAGTCATTTAACTCAACAAAATTTATATGTTGAAAAATAAAGCAAAAGCAAAAGAAGAAGAAAAAGAAAAAGAATAAAAAATTTACCCATCTTTAGTTGGTTCAGAGGTATCTGGTGCTGAACTTGGTAGGGCAGATTACGATCTGATCCCCCGCAACTACAAATGTGTCAATAAAAGGGGTTACACCAACTTTTTGTACTAGAGACCTGCGTTTTATGAACAGAATCACTACCCAGTCACTTTTCTATGAGCATGAACGGGCTTAATGTGATTGCGCCTGAATGAAAAAGGATTTGAAAAAAAGGAAAAATATAGGCCTAAGCATAGTGGCATGATATGGATTGGTTCATAAAAGAATGAAGCTTATGTCCATTTTACGGAAGAGTGTCACTTAGATATCCTTGGTTTGAATCAGTCAGTACCTATCAATACATCCTTGTTTTAATTTCAGAGGCCCCTTGCAGCCCAACTTGTTCACTAACACCGTTTTTCTTCTTAATCTATTTAGAGTTTTTGCTTGAGGACAAGCAAAGGTTTAAGTGTGGGAGAATTTGATAACACTTACTTTACACTTGTTTTTTACTCTGATTTCACATGTTATTTAGGTTTTTTATTATTGTTTTCTCGTATTATGCCTATCTTTTGTTTCCTTTTCAGGTATTTCAATTATCCAGAGCTCCCCTGAAGAAATGAAGGAAAACAGGCTAAAAAACAGGAGCTTATGTCAAATTTGCACTCATGGCGCCAGCCATAGGGTAGGCCATGATGTGGACCACATCCTGCTGACCTCAACTACCACGTTCCCCACGTCCTTTCATTTACACTCATGGCGGGCGCCATGGACTCCATGGCGCACACCACCTTTGGACGATGTTCCCCCCCCCCCCCCCCCCAAAAGGAGTTGGGGGGTATTCCTGTGATTTCCTGCATTCTTCATCCTCTATAAATAGAAGTTCCTGATTTCATTTCAATTCACCCAAGCTTAGTTGCAAACTTGATCCAACCATAGTTGCAAACTTAAGCCATATAAATTCACCATTGTAAAGCGATAATTCTTCACATCAGGGAATTATTACACTGTTGATTGAGTCTGTGATCGAGTTCGTAGATCGAGTCTGTAATCGAGTTTGGAGCACTTCGGCAGAAGTTTATCCTGCCACATTTATTTTCAACTGGTGTTTATTTCCAGTCGCATTTTACTTCTAGTTTGTATCAGATTAAAAACCTTCCCGTTTGGAGCAGGTTTCTATTTATATTTCCCGCGCCTGCTTTTACTTTGTTTATTTCCCGCACCTGCTTTTACTTTGTTTATTTCCTGCATTTGCTTTTACTTTGTTTATTTCCCGCACCTGCTTTTACTTTGTTTATTTCCCGCACCTGCTTTTACTTTGTTTATTTCCCGCACCTGCTTTTACTGTGTTTATTTCCCGCACCGCACTTTAAATTATTTACTTTCTCCCATGATTTATTTTAACATGTCTGTTTACATTCCCATGTCAGGATGAACCTTACTGGGATAAATTGTAAGGAATCTAGTTAGATCGATATTCCAAATAATGTGTCAATAGAAATACTTATGGGCTATTTTGGTTTTTAATACGAGTTTCCTGTACTTTATTGTTGTTGGGTAAGATCGAAAGCCGTCCAACCCTTTGTTAAACTCGGTTAGTTCTAACTGGTCAAAGGAAGCGAAAGCGCTTTGTCCGATTAGTTAGGGATTTTTATTATCAAAGAAATCAATTTTGAAACTATTTTCGGACGCGTTTATAGGGTTAAAGTTAGGTCCCCTTTTTATTAGAAATTCCAGATCAAAATACTTTTCAACTTGGTCAAGTACTTTATTTCTTTAAAATAGGTTTATTACTTTAACGCAATGCACACCTTTTTATAAGTGACGATAAGAAGGTAAGATTAGAGAGTAAACTCGGTTCTGATTACGCGAAAGCGGAAGTTCTTGTTAAATTAGTTCTTTTCTTTAGTAGAAAATATTGCTCTATAAGTAGTTCTATTCCGAAGCATTGTGAATATCATCTGACTATGTGAATTACATTCGACCCTGCTTCTATATCTGAAGTTTATTTCACTGCACTTTACTTTCTTGCGTGCTCAATTCCCTCTTTAATATTGACTTAGCTAAACACTGTAACAATAGGAAACGATAGATTGACGGTTGGTCTCTATGGATCGATTATCTTTTATATTACTCCTACGCTATTCGTACACTTGCGAATACACTGCATCAATATACCCCGCACAGCTCCCTCACAATTTATTGCTACTTACCTAAAAGGAATTCTCTGATCCAGGTTTAGGATCCAAACAACCCAAACAGATACCCTTAAAAGTAAATAAAACAAGACAAGCCAAAGAAACATATTATAAATGAACTAGACCCTAAGGTAAACCCCACTTTTGAAATTTCCCCCCCAGCAGAGTCGCCAGTTCTGTGGTACGGTGGCAGAACCGGCTGTTTTTTACTGGTTTGCATTTTTTTTGCAAATGTCGCGGTAAGCAAGAGTCGCCACCGTCTTTTATTTTATCCAACAAAGGAAAAGGGAAAAAGAATAGAAAAAACCTTTTTTGAGATGTTTCTGAGTACGGGGGGTAGATTATAGAAAGGGAAGGTGTTAGCACCCTTTCTATTCATGGTTTTCCATGGGCTCTTAGGTACTTGCTCATTTTGAAATTGCTTGTATGTGTGTTTTGAAAAGCTTTGAAAATGCCTTAGTGCGGTGATTCACTTTATGGTAACCCTTGCGTCAGTCTTCAAGGGTGTGATAAAGCATTTTTTTTAAACTTTGTTTGAAAAGTGTTTGAAAGTGTAAGTATGAAAAATTGATTATTTTGAGCAAGTACTTAAAAGTTTCTACCTACTCGAAAAAGACTGTTCATTTTCTTATTTCCTTTATACAGCGCTATCCCACTATTAAGGAGTAGGTAGCTCCATCGTTATAGTTTAAGGGACAATCGAAAGGGACGATTACAATCACTTAAGGCAACAAGGTAAGATCTTTTAGTAATTGTCCTAAAGTTCTAAGATCACATTTTGTTTTACCGAGGCAACTTTAGAAAGGGACTTGCGATCTCTGAATTAGAGGACAGTCACTAAGAATTCTCACGTTCGAGAATAGTGATCGTTTTTCCGAAGGAAACCGAAGTGGTGATACCCTAGGAGTGAATATGTGCAAGTGTTTGATCTCATTTTATTTAATCTTTGCACATTTAGGGTTTTCTACTGTTTTAAATTATTGATATTTTGCATACAATCCTACACATACATCTAACAGATTATAATTGCAGAAACTAAAAGCGGAAAAGAAAACCTAATTATTACAGGGCTTCGGGGGATGGGGATTACATAACCAAAAACTTTGGGGATTTGAACAGTAAAACAGGAAAGGACAGTAAATACCTAATTAAAACTATTACAATCTCGAAGCAATTACAATAATTGGAATAATGGGAAAAGAATACGCGCGACAAGAATTAAATATGGGGAATAAAATTGGAATTCCAAAAGAAATCTAATTAGTGAAAGAAAGTATTTTGTTATATTATTTGAGAAAAAGTGATTAAATTATGATTTAACCTAATTTCTAATTGATTTTAATTGTGAAAAAGAAATTAAATTTCCCTAATTAAATCAGCCTAATTAATTAATGAAATTAAACATTTTATGAAAAAAATCTAATTCTAATGTTTTTGTGTTTTTTTGTGATTTTTATTTAAAAAAAGCAATGATTTTTAAAGTCTAAACAACAAATAAAATAAAATAAAAAGCAAGAAGAAAATAGGGGCCTGGTTAGAGAAGTAGTTTTAGGGGTGCAGCGCCTGGAAATGTTGGGCCCATAATGCATAAGTCTAACACACTGAGTGATCCAGTGGGATCTCAACTGGGAAGTTCCACCATGGGGATTGGTTGATTGGGCGCTGGATCTGATCTTGGGAAGATCTAATGGTTAGATCTTGAGAACGCAAGGTATACGTGCTAGATGTCACACACTGGAACCTGCAAGCAATATTGGGAAAATGCAAAATTGTTGGTTTCTGGAATCGAACTCAGGTCTTTAGTTTCACATGCTTGCTCCTTTGCCACCTGTGTTGTTAACTCATTCATTTATATAATAAAAACATTATAATATAATGAAAAAAATAATCCAAATGTCAAACATTCAAAACACGCCCAATCAGCTTTGACATGGACCAATGATGTGATGACAAACAGGCCAACGAAATTCAAACCAGTCAACGGTGATGGAGCTCAGCTCCGGTCACCTTCTCCGGTAGCCTCAAAATGCAAAAACCTGCCAAACATGATGGATCAAAGTGAAAATGATACCTTACCCCCCTATTTCGAGGGATACGATCATGACGCTGGCCTCCATTTGACCTAAAAATACCTGTAAACACATATACGAGAAACAAAAACCTTTGTGCCCTAACAATGGCACCTTGTTGTTTCTGCATGCATGCTTCCAGCTAATGATTCAAAACACCTTAGAATGACATTATGTACATATTATAATGCAAAGATTCAATTTATATCACCTGAATCACAAGTTTGAGTTTGAGAATTTTACCAAATCGTGTGGATCGGGCTAGGGTGATTCTGGGTGTTTTAACCTTCAAAGATGGATTAGATGAGATGCTGGGAGTCCCAGGAGGATGATAGAATTCCTGGCTTTGACTGAAACTCGTCGAATCGTGGCTTACAAGATTGCACCTCTCTTGAATTTTTGAAAACTTTGGCTGGCTCCTTGAGGCAGGTTGCACGTTACTGTGTATGCTTAGGGTTGAGATGCCTTTAGTATATATATTGAATCAAAATTAGGGTAACATGGTTGGAAAGAAATCAAGGAATGAATGTGCTATTCAAATTTGATTCAAATCTTTCCAAAATTGGAGATTGGCTTGGCACGATTTTGCTTGATGTTATACAGCATATTTGGATTGTAATTAATGCAAAATCAAATCAAAACAACCTTTTATTATTTTGTATCATTTATTTGATTTTATTTGATTTTTTAAATGATAAAAATCAAAATAAATTAAATAAATAAAGCCAATAATGCATGGAAAGATGCATGGGTCGTGGACCATGTTAGGAGTGTGTTTCAAGCATAAAAAGTTAGGCCCATTTGAAGAAAAATGCATTTTTGGGCATGGTTCACTTTGTGCAAATTTCCAAAAATGGCCAACTTTGACAATTTATCTCTCTCTCAATTTTGACCCTAAGAGGGTGTTCTTGGACTTTTTAGAAATCTTAGTATGTCCCCTAAGCAACATCTTTGGTTTCATCTCAATTGGATCTTCCATGTTTATGTAAGAAGCTTTGACCCAACAGGTGTTTTTGCTGACTTTTAAAAAGGACCTATAATGTCTGATTTTATATCTTTTCATGAGTGCATTTATTGAACTTGAGGGATGAAGATGAATTGTAGGGAATTGGATTCTATTCAAAATGAGACTTGGATGAGAAATTTCTGATAAAGTATGAGAAAGTTATGCCTGGTCAAAGTTTGGTTGACTTTTCTTGTAGAAACCCTAATTTAGCAACTTTTGACTTTTGATGAATTAGGAGCATTTCTTGAGGAATCCTGATCAAACCTTGATCAAATTATTGATATCACTTCAAAATGTTGATGTTGACCAAAAATCTTGAAGTTTGGCTGATTTGGGCCACAGTTGACTTTTGACCTAGTATTGTTGATTTTCAGGCATTTGAGCAGTTGACTGAGCAAACTTGTTATGCAAGGCATGAAACTTGGCATGGATGATCTTGAGGACATATTAGGGCAATGGAGACCATTTTGGACCCTTGGACCTCAACCATCTTGATAAGGAGTGAAACCCTAGTTTGAGGCTCATTGTCTTAGGAGGAGGATTTGTCTAGTCAATCCTTAGTCAACTTGAGCAATTGAGGACCTCTAGGAGTATGTCTTGTGTGAAAATGGGAGCGTAAATTTTGGGGTACAACAGGTAGGGATTAGGCGAGAGTTGTAAACAAGGGAGTTTAGATTTAAACTAATACTGTTGATAGTGGACTTCCTTACTAGCTCGCGAGCCCCTAGTTTAGATGTTGTTATACACCGAACTGGGTCATCATATCTTTATGTTATTATCATTATGCATTGTTTTTTGTTTCTTGATTAATTGACATGTCTTATAAGATGTTGAAACATCTGTTACATTTTTGAAATGATAAGGTTTATATCAGTCTGTTGTATTATGTCCATGTGATGTTAAGCAAAGATCTTTTTCTCAACATGTATTAGGACATTGTTATATGTATATCAGAATTTCAATTGATATTAGAGTAGGCATCATGTTTTGTTCTGGGTGAGATCAGGGAAGATACTTTCTAGTATCTTGTACAAGAAAAGATTGAAGTGTTATTTGAAGTTACTGATGTGGTTGTGGTGTTACTCTTGAGGTGTTTTCTTCCATATGCATGTGCCTCTGAGGTGTAAACCTGGGGTGATCAGGTTTGATCAGTCTTCTAGTGTTTTGGCTTTCTCTGGAGGAGCCAAATGATTGAGGTGTGATAGATAAAGTTATGATCTCTAACTGATGGATGCTATGAAGGATATCTCTTATGTATGATGTCCTATGAGATGTCTTTGACATCCTACCTAGAGTCTTAGAAGCTTGAAGATATAAGTCTATTGAGTCTCTATCAAGACCCTTCTAAGTTTACTGCCGAATTCAGATACATAGATGTTCATCTCAGTCTAGCAAGATGGTGCAATTGTTCTCTAAAAGTACAAGACCAGCGGGGAGCAAGTTAAAGATATAAGGGTGTGTTGATTCTTTCACACTCTGACTTGCGTATGATGTCTTGACAAATTTTATGACATTGTATTTACTTTGTGAACTTGGATAATTGATGTTGTTGGTGATCCCTTGAAGCAGGAGTGTGGGTTATCCGTGACAACATAATTGATGGTTCTCTCTGAAGTTGGCAAAGGAGTTGTTGTAGTGGTAAGTTGTTGTGTCTTATGGGCTGTGTGTTTGATTTTCAAACCGAGGTTGGTCTAGTGTCACTAAGTTATGATTAAAGGGTATTAAGGAGTTGTTGATATGTATTCCGCAACATATGGATATAATTTGTGTGTCTCTGGGTTGAAGCTTTAAAAAGGCATGATGATCTGATCTTCTTTGAAAGGTATCTCTTGCTGCTGTGATTAAATATGCTAAAGATACTTGAGGTTCATCTCAAGTCAACTCATAAAGGCGCTTCTAATTATGGTGGAAGAAAATAGTTCTAAAAAATTCATCAGGAAAGTGTTCAGAACCCTATTGGTCTGAGGAATGGCTTAATAAACGTGTGTAGGCATCAGGGGTGGTTGTCTAATAAGCTTATATTCAAGAAACTTTACTTAGATGAGTAATATGGTCAAGAGATGGTCAATCCAATGATTATATGTTAGGTCAGTCTATTTCTGATTCAAGTAAGTAAAAGT
The DNA here is from genome assembly GCA_948472305.1 of Vicia faba. Taxonomy (NCBI): domain Eukaryota; kingdom Viridiplantae; phylum Streptophyta; class Magnoliopsida; order Fabales; family Fabaceae; genus Vicia; species Vicia faba. The sequence continues at coordinate 1,061,431,906 of OX451737.1, forward strand.
GCGGAAGTTGAGGTCTATCTTCAAGTGGAGATTCGTTTCCTCATTGTTGTACCCAAAAATTTCCCCTCCAATTTTCTTCAAGGCATTCTTCTAAGATTCTCAAATACTCAAGGATTCTCAAGAGTTGACTGGTCAAACCTCCTCCTAAGCAATGATTCCATAATTATGGTTTGGTGTTTCTCAAGTAATATGGAGTTGCAAGGGCCTCAAATGACTTTTATGGTTCATCATAGGTCCTCAATAATTCTTATGCCAAGTTTTAAGCCTTGCATCACAAGTTTGTTGTCAATTACTCAGATGACTGAAAATCAACTATATTGGACAAAAAGTCAATTGTGGTCATATACAATCAAACTTCAAGATTTTTGGTCAACATCAACATTTTGAAGTGATATTCATCATTTGATCAAGGGTTGACCATGATTCCTCAAGGTAGGCCCTCAAATCATCAAAGTTCAAAATTGCCAAAATTAGAGTTTTGACTGAAGATGACTGATCATTGACTGTTGACCTAGTGCATGACCTAATAGCTTGAAGCATGATCTTAAGGACTCAAATACAACATCTTGACCTAATTACATGGTTCAATACATTTCCAAAGATACAAGTGATTGATATGTGAAAATTTGAATCAATTGATGAAAAGTCAACAGTCACTCAAAAGTCAAACTTTGACTTTTTGGTCAACATTGGAATTCAAAAATCAAGAATCATCAAAACATTCGAAACTATCAAATTTGATCATCAAGAATCAAGAAAGTCAACAATAGTCAAAAGTCAAGATTTTCAAACACTTAGAAAAAATTCAAGTGTTTTATACCTAAAAAACCCTAACTTCACAAGCAAGTTTCCTCAAGATACGAGTTGATTCAAGGAAAACTTTAAACATGAAAGTTGTAGGGATTTATGAATTCTACAACTTTGATAATGTGGGGTGATCCTCAAAAAGTTCATAATTCAAGAGGTATAAGCCCATGAAGTTATGATGTTTTTTATCCAACACTTAGAATTTTTTTTTACAAGTTTTGATCAGTTTTTTATCCCAACTTCTTGGTCAATTTCCACTAATTTCCCATTTTATTTAGCCAAAGTGGTCAACATGAAAGTTGTAGACAATGTTTCAAGCTTTCCAAAATGTCCAAGAACACAATTTTATCATGCTTGAGCTAGAAGTTTCGAAGAGATGAATTTGGGTATCTAAGGTTGTATTATAGGTCATTTTTTTGACAAGTTCATAACCAAATCTTCAAGCCATGCTGCATAATCTTACTTTACAGGCTTCTAACCTCCAAATCAATATATAATCAAAAGATTACACAAACTTTTGAGCCATGATCCAAGTGATTAAAGCTTTCTCCAATCCATTTTTCCATTTAGGGGGAAAAGATAACACTTCCATTCTTGTAAAGAAAGCTTTAATCACAATGTCAACTCCATGATAAACATGTCTAGATCCTCTAACCAATTCAGATTCTTTGGTACTATGCATTGGAACAATGTTTCTTCAAAGTTACTTCAAATCTAAGCAACCAAGCCATAGCATGCTATCTTGAAAACCTGGTTACTTCAGCTCCTAAAACCTTTTACCTATAAATATAGGGTCCATTTGCAAGCCAATACATGAATTGACAAGCCCTCAAAACCCCTCATACTCTCAAAAACCAGAATTGTATGCAAAACCTCCATTTTTTAGCTTTAAAGTCGAAATTTTAGAATCTCTCAAACCTCATGACTTTTTTCCAAACCAATCATCCACACACTTCATATACATCATATTCAAGTGATCTAAACTCATGTTTCATCACTGTAACATCATTTTTATCATACACGATTTTCACTTTTCACAATTGCAACTTGACTTGGTTGGAGTGATTTAGCCACTCTCAGTATAAAGTAAGCATTGGAACACGTTCAGGGAGGTCCAAGGAAGCTTAATCAATCATCATATTACTTCTGTAACAACTAGAAGAAGCATTGGATTTTTCTTCAAGAGGTAAGCTTCCTTGAACTGTGAAATCTTGATACACGCATCTTTAGTACATACATACTATGATATGGTGGGAGAAATTACTTGAGTGTTTTACATTTTATCATAATTGTTGCGGATAGCAAGATTCTCTACTGACTGTTCTTTTATCCAATAAAGGAAAGGGTGAAAAGAACAGAAAAGGCCTTTTGTGAATTTTCTTGAGTTCAAGGGGTATGTTATGAAAAGGGAAGGTGTTAGCACCCTTTTCATCCGTAGTTATCTACGGGCTCTTAATTGCTTAATCACTTTGAAAATTCTTTGTGTTTGTGTAAGTTTTGAAAATATTTTGAAAACGCCTTCGTGCGGAAAAATTTGTAATGATTCTCGTATCGTAGAGAATGTATACAAAGTGTTGGTTTTGAAAATATTTGTTGTTTGGAAAGTGTTTGAAAGATGTTTTTGAAAGTGTGGGGTGTGAAGATTGTTTTGATTTATGAGCAAGCAATTATGAGAAATTTACCGACTCGAAAGGTCTTTGTTCTTTTTCCTCTTCCTTTAGATAGTGCTATCCCATCATTAGTTAGTAGGTAGCCCTATCATTGAATGTTAGGGACATGCGTGAGTCATTGTACAGTCATAAAAGGAAACTTGTGAGACGCTTTAGCAATTTTCGTAAGAGACTAAGATCATTTTACCGAAGGCAACATCGAAGGGTCATCGAGGGACCATGATCTTTTTTATCAAGGGGCTTTGCTAAAGTGTCCCATATTCGAGGGACATAACTATTTTTCCGAGGCAACAACCGAAGTTACCCTAGAGGTGCGCGTGTGAAAGTTGTGTTTGATTCAAGTTAATTTATCTTGGATTTAGGGTTATATATTGTTTGATTTTAGATCTTATCATACACGCCTAATTACTATACAATAATAAAAGAAAACAGTAAATTGAGGAAATTAAAGTTCTACGCTATTACAAAACTTTCAGGAATGGGGGTACAAATTTATGAATGGGGATGAATAGTTACAATAATCGAAAGAATGCAAAAATAGTAAATTACATAAAAAGAAAAGGAGAAATTATTTTGTGATTTTATCAAATAAGGAAATTAAATCAACTAAAATCTATGAACAGAAATTCAAGAATTTTAAATAATATTTTTTCTATTTTTGTTTTGTTATTGACTTGGTGAATTATGTACAATATATTGTGAATTATTTACGAGATAACGAGATTGCATCAGAGAGAATCAGAATGTGTACAAAGTTAGTGATTAGTGATTACCCTAACTAACTTAATTATATTACTAAATGAGTTATTTACTAATAAAATTAAGTACCCTAATAAAATTTGGTTAATTTAATAGAACTAATAATGAAACAATTTTTTGTATTTTATATTTTTATTGTAATTTACTATTTGTTCAAAAAGAAAATAAAAACATATTCTATTTAAAGAAAATAAAATGATTGATTAAAATAAAAGAAATTAAATTATATATTTTGAGTTTTTTTATATAAAAAAAATTAAAAAATTAAGAAAACAGGGGGGTGTAGGCAAATTTTTTGATGGGCTAGAAGGTTGAAGCCCAATACTAAAACTAACAAGACAACAAAAAAAATAAAAAAAATAAATGGGGCACTAGGTGATGGACCGGATCGATCTCGAGTCAGGCCCAAAAATAGAAAACCCTAGCTGCTGTTGGGAAGGGTGTAGCGACTCTCTTATGCTTTCTCACGAGAAAGAAAAAAACAAAACAATGATTTCTCCTCTGTCCTCGCGCTCAAAAATAAATCCTTTCTCCATTCCAATTTTTTTAACTAGTTTCCAATCTCTCTATTCATCTTTCTTTATCATAAACAACAACAACAATATTTCTTTTTCATCGCTCAAATAGTACTACCCTTCCTCTCACGAAAATTGTTCACCTCTCTCTCAATGTTTTTTCTTTTCCAAATTATACTCAGATAGAAAAACAATAATCACAAATAAATCATAAAGTGAAGATTTGTTACCTCTTGAAGACAAAGCAGAAGAAGGAAGAACAATTCGACGATGCGTGGTGGTGTGCTTTGGAGGTGACGGCACGACTATGATTTGATATGCGGCAGTTGATGGAAATTTGACAACGGAATAGGCGAAAATTTCTTGTGGGCAGCAGCGCTAACAGTCATTGTCAACATGGACGGCGGCTTTTGAGGCGTTGCTCGCAATTTCGTCAGAGCTTGTGGCTGCTACAGGTTTGTGTATGGAGTCTTTACTTCTCTTTATGTTGTTCTTCTCCTTATTTGATGTATTTGACAATGTAAATTTTGTTGTTGGTGTAAGCAATTTTTTTAGAGTTTTAGTGAAGATGAAACATAATTTGTGTTGTTTCTTGTGTCTTAACAGAAGTTTTTTTAGGTGTTTTTTATGTACAAGGAGGTTTGAGAGTGAGGTTGCGACTTAGTTAAGGGTCTGTGAATTTGAGTTATAGGGTAGGGGTGCGTGTGAAGATGAATAGAGCAGGGAGTTGGATTATTTATTTGGTTGAAGGTGAGGTATATGGATTAAATAGATGTTTTTAGTGATTTTCAAATGGTGTGAAGAGATTGGAACTTTGTGATTTTAGTGTAAGAGCAGAAATTGGAGGCTGTCTTAGAGTCGTTGTCTTTTTTTTGTGAGTTTTTTTGTTTCTTTATAGTGAACAGGAATGGATTTTGGGGGGAGAAAATCATAAGTTTGAACAGTTTTGGTTATGTCTTTTGTTGTTTATCTGATGCAGGCATTGTCTTGCCATTTTTGTGAAAAACAATTATATGTTTTTGAATTGTTGTTGCAGGTTTGGGACTGTATATGGCAGTTTAGCAGTGGACATAAGGAGGTTTTATGGACTGCTTTGCCACTTTATTACAGATTTTGTGTTTTGCCATTTTTATGCAATTCTTGGTATTGAACAGGCAGTCATTTTGTTGAGAGTTTGCAGGATCTCTTTCCTTTTGGTTTTTATTATCCCTGTTTTTTGCATGAACTGTTTCTTTTTGTGATTACAGTCAGCGGGATGCCCCAGTTTTTCTTAAGTCTCCTTTATAGGTTTTGACTTATTGGGCATTTATTTTGAGAGATAATGACTGCATGTCCTTACGATTATACGGAACCAACACCGTCTTTTGTTTCAGAAGGACTTCTTTGATGCCATTCATTGTGCACCTGGATCAACTGAGAAAACTACCCTGTCCCAGGTTATAATTAAGGGTTTTAATTTGTGAAAAGAAAAACTCCAACTTCTTTGGCTCAAAGGGGTTGACTAGGGATTATCTTCCTTATAACTCCACTATTTAGGATTTGAAACAATGCATGTACCTCGTCAACGGGGTCTGTTCAAAAGCATACTATAGAGATTTTGATATCATTTTCGTCATCCTCCCTCTAAAGGCTTAGAATTTTTTAATCGAGAGTTGATCATCACAAAAAATGAAAGCAATTTGAATATAGTGAAATACGAATGGATTGATTCAAAACAAACATATGCAATGCATTGATAAAGTAATAAAGTTTGACATGAATAAATGTTCGAACAATCAAAAGAAAATTACAACTTGAAAATTCTAATGAACAAAAAGTCTTCTCGTCTCAGTACTTGTCACTTCAAATGGAGAACTTTGGGGGGATGGCAAAAGAATTCAATCTGACCATCTTGTGTGAGTTCTAATGCTCCTTCATCAATCAGGTCTTGAATTTTGTTGCTCAACGCCCAACAGATGTTAGTATCATGCCCCGGGCTGTTGGAGTGATATGCACACCTTGCATCAGGATTGTACCTTGGGGAGGCTATGTTGGGATTCTTAGGAGGGTCCCTTAACGTCACCAGATTCAATCTCAACAGGTGTTGTAAAGCCTGAGACAACGACATGTTGAGCTTGGTAAATTGCTTCTTGGGCATATTTGGCTTACTCTGATCAACCCGTTGTTTATGGCAAGGTTGTTGTTGGACCCTTAAGGTAGTAGCAACTTGGAGAGGTCTATTCTTCATCAAACCAAACCTTTGACTTCTCGGAAGTTGATTAATGACTTGGTCACCGGCCTTGACTGTTTACTTCATGTTGTTGTATCTGTCTTGATGAAGCTGGTTGATAATGGTTCTCAGCTCTTCTTGTTCCCGAGCTAAGCCTTGGATAAGAGCCATCTGCCCCAGCATATGGGTTTTCATGGCATTGAACTCAGCTTGCAGTTGTTCCAGTCGTTCGTCCTTATTGTCTTCAGGACTTTTCTTGACCAAGTTCCCAACGAGGAGTGTTTTCAACTCTTCCTGCCCCTTGGATAGGTTTAGGAATACGTCCCTGAATTGAGCTTCTCGAGTTTGAAGATCTTGGTTGTCTGGTTGGAAAGCCATTGCTGAAATAAACAGCTGGAACATGAGAGACCTGTACTGGGAGACCTGTTATGCAATGATATGTATGTATGCAATGTTTTCAAGGATCCCGCGGGGTAAACAAGAAACTTGTTAGAATTTAAATTTTGCAGCTTTGATTGGAAAAACTTCATGTTGTTAAGAGTCCTTCTTCAAGAGTCAAGCTCACCATATCGAGTGGGTCATAGCCCCTGACTCAAGTTATCGTGTTTTGATTTCTAGACAACCTTGGCTAGAGGAAAATAAATCCCCTTTTCCCCTTGCTAGACATTTGATTTACCATAACCTGCATCACAAACCCTCGAGATCCTTGAAATGGTTAAGGAAATATTAAGGCATGATGTTATGATGTGTATGCTATGCGTTTAAGTAAAAGTGTGAAGTGATGTAAGTAAACCCTGCAATAAATCCAAATTATTGGATAAGGACTGTAAACAAAACCTGCAAGGAACTCATGTTGTCAGATAACAAGAATGTGCAAGTAGTTCAAGTTTGAAGGCACACAAGTCACACAAACAGCCTTAAGTTTAGGCTGGCATAGAGTTTATGTATTACCCTCTTTCAGTTTAGTTGGTTCAACCTGTCCTAGAAATAGTAATCGGGTTCTAGAGGATCTCAATATCACTGACCTCCCTCGATCGGTCATAATTCCAGTTTAGGACCCTTTTCTTGCAGCCGGAATTATCGTGAGAGTTTGGTACCAATGAGTGTAGCATATTGCTACTGTTCTATGGCCGAGTTGGTCAATTATAGGTTCTAAGGTCAATTGGTGCTTAATGACCCCTTAGCAGACCCATATTCTCCTCGTTGTGCCACAAGGGATATCGATACATACTAAAGTGCCACACCAACGTAGCTACTGCTTCAACCGTATCGGTCTACGTCATACAGTTCCCTCACAGTTTATTGCTACTTACCTAAAGGGTATCCCTCAGATACGGGTTAGGATCTATAGTAACTCCGATTCAGACCCACAAAGATAAAGCATACAAGTCAAGCAATTGAAAACAATATGAATTATCCCTAAGGTACACCCCACTTATTAATTCTCCCCAGCAGAGTCGCCAGTTCTATGATACAGTGGGAAAGAACTGACTGTTTTTTTTTTAATACTGGTTTGCGTTTTGCGTTTGTGTTTGCAAAATGTCGCGGTAAGCAAGAGTCACCACCGACTTTTATTTTATCCAACAAGGAAAGGAAAAAAGCATAGAAAAATTCCTTTTTCAAGATATTTCTCGGGTTCGGGGGGTAGATTATAGAAAGGGAAGGTATTAGCACCCTTTCTATCAGTGGTTATCCACGGGCTCTTAGGTACTTGCTCATATTGTTTTCAAAATATTGCTTTCTTTGTGCTTGTGGGTTTTGAAAAAAGTTTTTGTTTGAAACTTTGATTTAACTCTTGCTTCTGTCCTCAAGAGTGTAATGAAGTGTTTTGAAAACTTGTTTGTAAAAGTGTAAGTGTGAAAAGTTTTTATTTTTTGAAAGAGCAAGTACTTAAGAACCATCTACCTACTCGAAAAAGGAATCGTTCTATGCTAATGTCCTTTAGACAATGCTATCCCACTATTAGTGAGTAGGTAGCACCGTCATTGGAGTTTAAGGGTCAATTCGAATAAGGGACATGCGGTCACTAAAGCAATGTTAGGACGCCTTAGCGGTAACCCTAATGTCTTAGATCATTTGTTTGAGGCAACAATATCCGAGGCAACCATTTAGAGGCGACTATGATCTTTTAGACAAGAGGACGACCTCTAAAGTGACCTATACTCAATGACCGTTTACGAAGGCAACCAAGTGGGGTGTACCCTAAGAGTGCGCATGTGCGAGTGTGTCGTTTTCAGTTATTTTTGTCTTTGTACATGTTAATGGTGATCTAAGTTGATTTTAGGTTAAAACATTCAGTCTTGTCATGCATCCCCTATTATCAAACATCTAACAGTTATATTTTGCAGAAAATAAATTGCGGAATTTAAATTACAAGGCGTCGGGTATTCACATTGCCAAAGACAACCCCTTTAAAATAAATAAAGCGATAAAAAATAAATAAAGGTCCTATTAAGCTATTACAAACCGGAGGCAAGTACATTATTGAATAAATAGATCGAGTGCGGAAAATTAAATCGAGCGCAAATTAGATCGCATACCTGTCACGAGAATCAATTTTGCCTGAAACACAAATCCATAAAATCTAAAAACGTAACCCTAGCCATGCTGTTATGAGGTTCCAGTCCATATAAATCAAATTAAAGATTACCAAAATTTTAGAAATGTTGTAAGGATCATGAATATGCAAATAATTTGTACAAAAGATGCAGGAATAATGATTTGCAAATTCAAGAAAGGAGCGGATGTTTGTGATACTTACAGAGCTCTAGAAGGCTTGTGAATGCGTGCTTTGGATCCAGGAGGATTATATGATCACCCAGGAATTGATTGGTATGCTTCTTGGCTTCTGAAAACCTCTCTTGCTATGTTTTCGAATTCTCACTTTTTCACCACTTTTTCAAGTTTGGTTTTGATCGTTCTTGCAGCCTCTAACCCTCAATTTTGTGTGCCTCTCTTGCTTATGTATGATACAAGGTATTAGGGTAACAAATATGGATGGAATCCCTCTAAATCAATGCCTTGTGATTTGATTTGATTCATCCTTTAAAGCTTGCCAATTTTGTCAAAAATCCATCTTTTTGTACATGATATGCTTGATACAAATTTTGATGATGATCATGATGACAATAAAGACCTGAAACAACCAAAAAGATCTTAGGTAATTAAGGTTTGGATTTTATTTGATTTAATTTGATTTAAAATGAAATAATTTAATAAAAATCAAATCAAATAATAAAAATAAGATATGGGCTCATGGTTGAAGCTAGGACACGTGTGCAATGTGGCAAGTTCAAATCAAGTGGAAAAGAATGGGCCCATTTGACAAAATTTGATGTTTTGGGGATAGTTGACTTTTGGCAATTTTGCAAAAATGCCCAACTTCAACAATGCATAACTTCTTAAATTTTGAACTTTTGAAGTGTTCTTGGACTTTTTAGAAAGCTTGAGATGTTCTTTAACCAACCCTTTTGGTCTCATATCATTTTGATATTCCATGCTCAACTTATAAGCTTTGGCAAAAAAGGTGTTTTTGTTGACTTTCAAAAATGACCTATAATGTCCAAATTTATAACTTCTTGTGAGTGCATTTTCTGATCTTGGGGTATGAAGATGGATTGTAGGAAATTGCATCCTCTTCAAAATGAGCTTTGGATGGGTCATTTCTCATAAAGTATGAGAAAGCTATGCTTGGTCAAAGTTGAGTTGACTTTTCCTATAAAACCCTAATTTAGCAATTTTTGAGTCTTGATGAATTTTGAGCAATCCTTGATGAATCATGATCAAACCTTGATCAAATGATGAAATATCCTTCAAAATGAGAATTTTGACCAAAAATATTGAAGTTTTACTATATATAGGTCACAGTTGACTTTTGCCCTAGCACAATCGATTTTTGGACCCTTTGAGCAATTGACTGAGCAAACTTCCTCTGCAAGGCTTGAAACTTGACATGGATGACCTTGAGAACATATTAGAACATTGGGGAGCACTTTAGGTCATTTGGAATCAAGGATCTTGATACAACACAAAACCCTAATTCAAGGTTGACTGCCTTAGGAGATAACTTGACTGTCCAACTCTTGAGCAATCTTGAGCCACTTGGAGATTTTCCTTGCAATGTTTTGAGAAATATGAGAGGGCAAATTTTGGGGTACAATAGCTGCCCCTGTTCAATCTTCTTAAACCTGAGTATGTAGATTGACTTTCGTGCCTTTCGTGATCCGAAGGTAGAAGATGATTGAACACTAGAGTGCCCCGAAATTTACACTCGCATGAAGTGGTATCAGCCTTGTGATGTTGGGAATGGACTTACAGATGCCATTTGGAGATTTAAGGTAGGAGGATGGGCTTACAGAGGCCATATGCAGGAGCGTCGATCGCATAAGAGATTCCTTAGCGAGAACTTGCATACCTGTTGTTTGTAGAAGATTCCGCTGGGGAAGTCTACGTTTTATTGATATCTAGGAATTTGCATGTACCTCAGCTGAGAGAATATCTTTGCTGAGTCTTAAGAACTTGTCCGAAATTCAACTGGGGGGAAACATCTTCATCAAGATCTAGGAACTGTCTGGTTTTCAACGTAGTATACCGTTGAGATTGTAGAACTCGTCCACACTATGACAGAGGAAAACATCAAGATCTAGGAACTGTCTGGTCTTCAATGTAGTATACCATTGAGATTATAGAACTCGTCCACACTATGACGGAGGGAAACATATTCATCAAGATCTAGGAATTGTCTGGTCTTCAACGTAGTATACCGTTGAGATTACAGAACTCGTCCACACTATGACGGGGGAAAACATTAAGATCTAGGAACTGTCTGGTCTTCAACGTAGTATACCGTTGAGATTATAGAACTCGTCCACACTTTGACGGAGGAAAACATCTTCATCAAGATATAGGAACTGTCTGGTCTTCAACGTAGTATACCGTTGAGATTGTAGAACGCTCCCATACTATGACGGAGGAAAACATCAAGATCTAGGAACTGTCTGGTCTTCAACGTAGTATACCATTGAGATTATAGAACTCGTCCATACTATGACGGAGGGAAACATCTTCATCAAGATCTAGGAGCTGTCTGGTCTTCAACGTAGTATACTGTTGAGATTACAGAACTCGTCCACACTATGACGGAGGAAAACATCAAGATCTAGGAACTGTCTGGTCTTCAACGTAGTATACCGTTGAGATTATAAAACTCGTCCACACTATGACAGAGGGAAACATCTTCATCAAGATCTAGGAACTGTCTGGTCTTCAACGTAGTATACCGTTGAGATTACAGAACTCGTCCATACGATGACGGAGGAAAACATCAAGATCTAGGAACTGTCTGGTCTTCAACGTAGTATAGCGTTGAGATTATAGAACTCGTCCACACTTTGACGAAGGGAAACATCTTCATCAAGATCTAGGAACTGTCTGGTCTTCAACATAGTATACCATTGAGATTATAGAACTCGTCCACACTATGACGGAGGAAAACATCAAGATCTAGGAACTGTCTGGTCTTCAACGTAGTATATCGTTGAGATTATAGAACTTGTCCATACTTTGACGGAGGGAAACATCTTCATCAAGATCTAGGAACTGCCTGGTCTTCAACGTAGTATACCGTTGAGATTACAGAACTCGTCCACACTATGACGGAGGAAAACATCAAGATCTGGGAATTGTCTGGTCTTCAACGTATTATACCGTTGAGATTATAGAACTCGTCCACACTTTGACGGAGGGAAACATCTTCATCAAGATCTAGGAACTGTCTGGTCTTCAACGTAGTATACCGTTGAGATTATAGAACTCGTCCATACTATGACAGAGGAAAACATCAAGATCTAGGAACTGTCTGGTCTTCAACATAGTATACCGTTGAGATTATAGAACTCATCCATACTATGACGGAGGAAAACATCTTCATCAAGATCTAGGAACTGTCTGGTCTTCAACGTAGTATACCGTTGAGATTGTAGAACTCGTCCACACTATGACAGAGGAAAATATATTCATCAAGATCTAGGAACTGTCTGGTCTTCAACGTAGTATACCGTTGAGATTGTAGAACTCGTCCACACTATGACGGAGGAAAACATCTTCATCAAGATCTAGGAACTGTCTGGTCTTCAACGTAGTATACCGTTGAGATTGTAGAACTCGTCCACACTATGACGGAGGAAAACATCTTCATCAAGATCTAGGAACTATCTGGTCTTCAACGTAGTATACCGTTGAGATTGTAGAACTCGTCCACACTATGACAGAGGAAAATTGTCGAGATTGAGAACCTTATCTGAAATTCAACCGAGGATAATTCAGTTTAGATTTAAAAACCGGTTAGGTCTTTGACTGCTGAGAACTTAACTGCGTCCTTCCTGAAAGGTAAAGGTCAGTCATATGCAATGCATGATATGGATCAAGCAATGATGTTCTCAAAATAAATGAGATCGTGTTGTATGATGTGTATATGCATGTATTATGATGTATGGGAATGTAATGGTTTTTAGCTGGGGAAAATAAATCTCGGATAGCTGCTGGAGAATAGAGTTGAATTCTTCTTTTCCGCTGAGGGTAGCGAATGAAGATGATTGCGAGAATAAACCTACAGGGGAGGATAACTCCATTGGGGAATAAGCTGATGAGGAGATTACTCTGTGGAGAAGAGATGATATGTTGAAGATTCCACTGATAAATTCCGCTGGGGATGAATTACCGTTGCTGGTGATACTGAATCCTGTTGGGGATTGAATTCCTGTTTGCGAAAGGAAAGAACTCCGTTGGGAATGATCTTTCAGTCGCGGTTTCACTGAGGATAACCTGTTAGACTCTTGTGGGGATAATCCTTTGAGCTTTGCTGGGGACAATCTTCCTTTGAACTCGGCTGGGGATATTTATTTTTATACTCTGCCGGGGACAAACTTCCAGAGTCTACTAGGGATGATTCTTCAAATCCATTGGGGAAGCTTTTTCAGACTGCGCTGGGAAAAATTTAACTCCACTAGGGATATCTTGTATTCTACCGGGGAATATTCTTATACTCCGTTGGGGAATATTAAGACTGCCGGGGATATTAAGCCTTTTCAGTGTTGATGGTAGATAAACTCTGCTTAGGGAGAATATTACTGACTCATTCACAGTTGCAAGCCTCAGCTGGGGAGAGCTATGTTTACTGTCTTACTATGCGGGGAGTGGATGTTATTGGGACGCGTGCTAAGGATATGATGATGGCTTTGCATCGAGACTTTTTTGGCCCTGTTTCTGCGGGAGAAGGTGCCTGCGGAGGCCTTGTGGATCGAGTATTATCCTAACCTATGAGGTGCTTGGTAACTTTCGATTGAAGTGACAAGTCTTCTTCTGGTAGGCTAGTGACAAGATGACGGGACATAGTCGTACACTTTGATCCCTAATTTTTGCCTGGACCGTCCTTTAGGATTTTCAGTCCACCAGGATACCCTTTTTTGCCCAAACCGCCTTTTCAGGTTTTCGACTTGCCGGGTGTACAGATTTTTTCATTTTCATCCCTTATTTTTGCCTGAACCCTTTTGGTTCGCCGGGAAGCCCTTTTTTTGCCTAGGCCAGTCAACCTAGCGGGTCTTTGATTATGCGTAGTACTTTTTTGACTATGTCCATGCTCTCAGAGTGTAGGGAGTTGTCATTGTCAGTAGTGTCGTGTTGCCATACTACCAGAAGATGTTTGATCATGCAAGATTAGTTGCTGGAATTTATGTCCAATGCCCCAATTGATTCAGATGGAGATTTGCCAATGGCTATTTGGCATTTTGAGAGACTCCTTGAATCTTGACTTGACTGCCCCAGATGATGGACAATGATCATGTCATGCCCCTTGATTGGAAGTGTTTTTTCACTTGAGGTGATCCTTTTTATTGAGAAGGTTTTTGTTCACTAGATATTCTTCGTGCGAACTTCTCTGCTGTTTGAACAAATAGTCATATGCAAACAATGTTATGTTAAGAATGCAAAGCTTATGTCTGTCTTGAAATTTTTTTGAAAATGCAGTTTTCAATAAAACAAGCGAATTTTTTGTAAAATGTGATGTCAACTCAGGATTTACAGCAAGCCCTACAGGAGTCAGGATACCTTTTGTAACAGTATGCTTTCAGACTAACCCATACTTCAGCTAGGACTTTTTAAGGGTTATAACGTGGCCTGGTTCACGGTTTAAGAAACAAAAGATAAAGGCTCAAATTTTGTTTGTACCCACACGTTCTTCGTGATGTTCTTCGATCCTAAACTCAACTAATCGTGCATTAGATCTTGTTTGAGTCTTTTCTCTGATATACCAGTGATGGTTCGGATACTGACAATTTATTTTGAACAGGCAGTCATTTTGTTGAGAGTTTGCAGGATCTCTTTCCTTTTGGTTTTTATTATCCCTGTTTTTTGCATGAACTGTTTCTTTTTGTGATTACAGTCAGCGGGATGCCCCAGTTTTTCTTAAGTCTCCTTCACAGGTTTTGACTTATTGGGCTTTTATTTTGAGAGATAATGACTGCATGTCCTTACGATTATACGAAACCAACACCGTCTTTTGTTTCGGAAGGACTTTTTTGATGCCATTCATTGTGCACCTGGATCAACTGAGAAAACTACCATGTCCCAGGTTATAATTAAGGGTTTTAACTTGTGAAAAGAAAAACTCCAACTTCTTTGCCTCAAAGGGGTTGACTAGGGATTATCTTCCTTATAACTCCACTATTTAGGATTTGAAACAATGCATGTACCTCATCAGCGGGGTCTGTTCAAAAGCATATTGTAGAGATTTTGATATCATTTTCGTCATCCTCCCTCTAAAGGCTTAGAATTTTTTAATCGAGAGTTGATCATCACAAAAAATGAAAGTAATTTGAATATAGTGAAATACGAATGGATTGATTCAAAACAAACATATGCAATGCATTGATAAAGTAATAAAGTTTGACATGAATAAATGTTCGAACAATCAAAAGAAAATTACAACTTGAAAATTCTAATGAACAAAAAGTCTTCTCGTCTCAGTACTTGTCACTTCAAATGGAGAACTTTGGGGGGATGGCAAAAGAATTCAATCTGACCGTCTTGTGTGAGTTCCAATGCTCCTTCATCAATCAGGTCTTGAATTTTGTTGCTCAACGCCCAACAGATGTTAGTATCATGCCCCGGGCTGTTGGAGTGATATGCACACCTTGCATCAGGATTGTACCTTGGGGAGGCTATGTTGGGATTCTTAGGAGGGTCCCTTAACGTCACCAGATTCAATCTCAACAGGTGTTGTAAAGCCTGAGACAGCGACATGTTGAGCTTGGTAAATTGCTTCTTGGGCATATTTGGCTTACTCTGATCAACCCGTTGTTTATAACAAGGTTGTTGTTAGACCCTTGAGGTAGTAGCAACTTGGAGAGGTCTATTCTTCATCAAACCAAACCTTTGACTTCTCGGAAGTTGATTAATGACTTGGTCCCCGGCCTTGACTGTTTGCTTCATGTTGTTGTATATGTCTTGATGAAGCTGGTTGATAATGGTTCTCAGCTCTTCTTGTTCCCGAGCTAAGCCTTGGATAAGAGCCATCTTCCCCAGCATCTGGGTTTTCATGGCACTGAACTCAGCTTGCAGTTGTTCCAGTCGTTCTTCCTTATTGTCTTCGGGACTTTTCTTGACCAAGTTCCCAACAAGGAGTGTTTTCAACTCTTCCTTCCCCTTGGATAGGTTTAGGAATACGTCCCTGAACTGAGCTTCTCGAGTTTGAAGATCTTGGTTGTCTGGTTGGAAAGCCATTGCTGAAATAAATAGCTAGAACATGAGAGACCTGTACTGGGAGACCTGTTATGCAATGATATGTATGTATGCAATGTTTTCAAGGATCCCGCAGGGTAAACAAGAAACTCGTTAGAATTTGAATTTTGTAGCTTTGATTGGAGAAACTTCATGTTGTTAAGAGTCCTTCTTCAAGAGTCAAGCTCATCATATCGAGTGGGTCATAGCCCCTGACTCAAGTTATCGTGTTTTGATTTCTAGACAACCTTGGCTAGAGGAAAATAAATCCCCTTTGCCCCTTGCTAGACATTTGATTTACCATAACCTGCATCACAAACCCTCGAGATCCTTGAAATGGTTAAGGAAATGTTAAGGCATGATGTTATGATGTGTATGTTATGCGTTTAAGCAAAAGTGTGAAGTGATGTAAGTAAACCCTGCAATAAATCCAAATTATTGGATAAAGACTGTAAACAAAACCTACAAGGAACTCATGTTGTCAGATAATAAGAATGTGCAAGTAGTTCAAGTTTGAAGGCACACAAGTCACACAAACAGCCTTAAGTTTAGGCTGGCATGGAGTTTAGGTATTACCCTTTTTCAGTTTAGTTGGTTCGACCTATCCTAGAAATAGTAATCGGGTTCTAGAGGATCTCAATATCACTGACCATTCTCGATCGGTCATAATTCCAGTTTAGCAACCTTTTCTTGCGGCCGGATCATTGCAAGAGTTTGGTCTCAATGAGTGTAGCATACTGCTACTGTTCTATGGCTGAGTTGGTCAATTATAGGTTCTAAGGTCAGTTGGTGCTTAATGAACCCTTAGCAGACCCATATTCTCCTCGTTGCGCCACAAGGGATATCGATACATACTAAAGTGCCACACCAACATAGCTACTGCTTCAACCGTATTGGTCTACGTCATACAGTTCCCTCACAGTTTATTGCTACTTACCTAAAGGGTATCCCCCAGATCCGGGTTAGGATCTATAGTAACTCCGATTCAGACCCACAAAGATAAAGCATACAAGTCAAGCAATTGAAAACAATATGAACTATCCCTAAGGTACACCCCACTTATTAATTCTCCCCAGCAGAGTCGCCAGTTCTGTGATACAGTGGGAAAGAACTGACTGTTTTTTTGAATACTGGTTTGCGTTTTGCGTTTGTGTTTGCAAAATGTCGCGGTAAGCAAGAGTCGCCACCGACTTTTATTTTATCCAACAAGGAAAGGAAAAAAGCACAGAAAAATTCCTTTTTCGAGATATTTCTCGGGTTCGGGGGGTAGATTATAGAAAGGGAAGGTATTAGCACCCTTTCTATCCGTGGTTATCCACGGGCTCTTAGGTACTTGCTCATATTGTTTTCAAAATATTGCTTTCTTTGTGCTTGTGGGTTTTGAAAAAAAGTTTTTGTTTGAAACTCGATTTAACTCTTGCTTCTGTCCTCAAGAGTGTAATGAAGTGTTTTGAAAACTTGTTTGTAAAAGTGTAAGTGTGAAAAGTTTTTATTTTTTGAAAGAGCAAGTACTTAAGAACCATCTACCTACTCGAAAAAGGAATCGTTATATGCTAATGTCCTTTAGACAATGCTATACCACTATTAGTGAGTAGGTAGAACCGTCGTTGGAGTTTAAGGGTCAATTTGAATAAGGGACATGTGGTCACTAAAGCAATGTTAGGTGCCTTAGCGGTAACCCTAATGTCTTAGATCATTTGTTTGTGGCAACAATATCCGAGGAAACCATTTAGAGGCGACTAAGATCTTTTAGACAAGAGGACGGCCTCTAAAGTGACCTATACTCAATGACCGTTTACGAAGGCAACCAAGTGGGGTGTACCCTAAGAGTGTGCATGTGCGAGTGTGTCGTTTTCAGTTATTTTTGTCTTTGTACATGTTAATGGTGATCTAAGTTGATTTTAGGTTAAAACATTCAGTCTTGTCATGCATCCCCTATTATCAAACATCTAACAATTATATTTTGCAGAAAATAAATTGCGGAATTTAAATTACAAGGCGCCGGGTATTCACATCGCCAAAGACAAACCCTTTAAAATAAATAAAGCGATAAAAAATAAATAAAGGTCCTATTAAGCTATTACAAACCGGAGGTAAGTACATTATTGAATAAATAGATCGCGTGCAGAAAATTAAATCGAGCGCAAATTAGATCGCATGCCTATCACGAGAATCAATTTCGCCTGAAACACAAATCCCTAAAATCCAAAAACGTAACCCTAGCCATGCTGTTATGAGGTTCCAGTCCATATAAATCAAATTAAATATTACCAAAAGTTTAGAAATGTTGTAAGGATCATGAATATGCAAATAGTTTGTACAAAAGATGCAGGAATAATGATTTGCGAATTCAAGAAAGGAGCGGATTTTTGTGATACTTACAGAGCTCTAGAAGGCTTGTGAATGCGTGCTTTGGATCCATGAGGATTATATGATCACCCAGGAATTGATTGGTATGCTTCTTGGCTTCTGAAAACCTCTCTTGCTATGTTTTCGAATTCTCAGTTTTTCACCACTTTTTCAAGTTTGGTTTTGATCGTTCTTGCAGCCTCTAACCCTCAATTTTGTGTGCCTCTCTTGCTTATGTATGATACAAGGTATTAGGGTAACAAATATAGATGAAATCCCTCTAAATCAATGCCTTATGATTTGATTTGATTCATCCTTTAAAGCTTACCAATTTTGTCAAAAATCCATCTTTTTGTACATGATATGCTTGATAAGAATTTTGATGATGATCATGATGACAATAAAGACCTGAAACAACTAAAAAGATCTTAGGTAATTAAGGTTTGGATTTTATTTGACTTAAAATGAAATAATTCAATAAAAAATCAAATAAAATAATAAAAATAATTGATGGGCTCATGGATGAAACTAGGACACGTGTGCAATGTGGAAAGTTCAAATCAAGTGGAAAAGAATGGGCCCATTTGACAAAATTTGATGTTTTGGGGATAGTTGACTTTTGGCAATTTTGCAAAAATGCCCAACTTAAAAAATGTATAACTTTTTCAATTTTGAACTTTTGGAAGTGTTCTTGGACTTTTTAGAAAGCTTGAGATGTCCTTTAACCAACCCTTTTTGTATCATCTCATTTTGATATTCCATGCTCAAGTTATAAGCTTTGGAAAAAAGGTGTTTTTGTTGACTTTCAAAAATGACCTATAATGTCCAAATTTATAACTTCTTGTGAGTGCATTTTCTGATCTTGGGGTATGAATATGGATTGTAGGAAATTGCATGCTCTTCAAAATGAGATTTGGATGGGTCATTTCTCATAAATTATGAGAAAGGTATGCTTGGTCAAAGTTGAGTTGACTTTTCCTACAAAACCTTAATTTAGCAATTTTTGAGTCTTGATGAATTTTGAGCAATCCTTGATGAATCATGATCAACCCTTGATCAAATGATGAAATATCCTTCAAAATGAGAATGTTGACAAAAAATCTTTAAGTTTGACTATATATAGGTCACAGTTGACTTTTGCCCTGGCACAGTCGATTTTTGGACCCTTTGAGCAATTGACTGAGCAAACTTCCTCTGCAAGGCTTGAAACTTGACATGGATGACCTTGAGAACATATTAGGACATTGGGGAGCACTTGAGGTCATTTGGAATCAAGAGTCTTGATGCAACACAAAACCCTAATTTAAGGTTGACTGCCTTAGGAGATAACTTGACTGTCCAACTCTTGAGCAATCTTGAGCCACTTGGAGATTTTCCTTGCAATGTTTTGAGAAATATGAGAGGGAAAATTTTGGGGTACAACAAAAGTCAATTGAAATATCTCATTAATTGAATCCAAACCAATCATATTCCATACTTGAATCTTGAGAAAATCCTAACAAGAATGCTTGGATTCCATGCTCGCAACATCTTGAGTTTGAAACCAAACTTGTAACTTTTGAAACTTAGATTAGAAAATTGATACGAGAAAGTTGAATCATGAATGAATTTGAAGAATGGTATTTTAAACGTGGTCCTAAATACACTTTGAATTAATCTTGAATGAAACAAGTGATTTTTATGAATTACAATACTTGACTCTTGATAAATCTTTGAATTAGGCCAAGATAATTGTTTGGAATTTGTTATGATAATGCATCAATTTAAATATGAACTTGAATGAAATTGTTTGGAATACTTGATTCCATGAACTCATAATCAAATTGAATCAACAAATGCCCATGTGTACAATTTTTCTGAATCTTGACAAAACCATACACAAAACCCTAATTAGGAAGGAAGAGACAGATGAAACCTCACATTTTAGCTTAACAAATCGCTAACTTTAATTCTTCAAATTCAAGTTAACTCGAAAATAAAGTAAACAAGTTATTTGATGAGAACCAAAATTATATTGACCAAAGTGAATTTCAACTTGTACTTCAACCCACCACAATCAACAATGCCTTCATGAATTGAAATTAGAAGCCAAACCATTTTTTAAAGTCAAGAATTGACCTATAACGTTTTGATGAGTTTCAAAACCTTCTAAGCACAATTTGACTATGATATTTAAAGAAAACTTGTAGATGACATTCCTTATGAAAATGTGAAAAAATAATCGTCTCAAGATCTTGAAAATTTAGGAAATTACGATTCTTGGAAGTCAGACAACAGTAACTTGAGATTAGGTCAAAGTCCAGAAAGTGACCTCTAAATTATTCAAACTTTTGGTGATCTTACACACATAATTATCCCTTGACTTTTAAAATTTAAGTTATATATGATGTCAAGGAGAGCCACACGCAAAAAGAGCCACTCAAAAATATTGAATAATGAAAAAGTTACGACCGTTTGAACTTGAACTTGCAAACATTGACTTTTTGCCCAATACATTTGATTTTCAGCCATCTGAACCATTGGCTGAGAAAACTTGTGATGCAAGGCTTGAAATTTGATATGATCATTCTTGAATACATATGAAGCACCATGAAAACCACTTGAGACTTTGGAAACCCAATCTTGCTTGAGAAATACCAAAAGTCGTGGACCCAATGCTTAGGAGGAGAATTTGTCTGATCGATTCTTGAGCCATCTTGAGCATTTGAGAAACCCTAGGAGAATATGTTGTATGAAAAATGGGAGGGAAATTTTGGGGTACAATAGCTTCCCCTATACAATCATCTTAAACCTGAAGAGTTAGATTGGCATGTTCGTCCTTCGTAACTTGAAGGTAGAAAATGATTTAACACTTAAGTGCCCAGAAATTTGCACTCGCTTGTGCAATAAGTAACATTGTGGATTTATCATAACATGAATGGGCTTAAAGATGCCATTTAGAGAGTGACTGAATATTGTTGGAAATGGGCTTATAAATGCCATCTAAAGGTGATAGAGAATCGTTATAGATGGGCTTATAGATGCCATCCAGAAGTGATTGTTGATAGAGAAATTAGACTAAGTCTAAAGCTCGACTTTAACTAGGAGAAGTATTAGAATAAATATTTGGTCGATTTAATCTGATCCAGAAAAGATCTAATGAGAGAAGTATCAGAATAAATCTTTGGTCGATTTAATATGGGCCAGAAAAGGTCTACCGAGAGAAGTATCAGAATAAATCTTTGGTCGATTTTAATCTGAGCCAGCAGAGGTCTTTAATTGTCTTTAACTAGATACGAATCATCATAAATCTTAGGGTCGATTTAACTGAACCAGAGAAAGTGTCTTCTAGAAATGAATCGGGATAAAGCATTGGTCTATTTAGACTGAACCAGTAGGGGTCTTGAAATTGTCTTTAACTAGATACGAATCAAAATAAATCTTAGGGTTGATTTATCTGAATTAGAGAACGTGTCAACCAGAACGGAATCAGGATAAATCATTGGTCAATTTAAATTGAACCAGCAGAGGTCTTGAAATTGTCTTTAACTAGATACGGATCAGAATAAATCTTAGGGTCGATTTATCTGAATCAAAGAAAGGGTCTACCAAAACGGAATCAGGATAAATCATTGGTCAATTTAAAATGAACCAACAGAGGTCTTGAAATTATCTTTAATAGAATACGAATCAGAATAAATCTTAGGGTTGATTTATCCAAACCAGAAAAGTGTCTATCGGAACGGAATCAGGATAAATCATTGGTCGATTTAAACTGAACCAACAGATGTCTGTGATTGTATTTTGATTGATCTTTCCTGAAAAGGAAAAGAGTTAGTTGTTTGCAATGCCATGATGTATGAAATGCATTACGTAATGATGTTCTCAAAAGAAATGAGATTGTGCTATATACGTGTTGTTATGTATATGCTATGAGGTGAAATGTTATCGAAGCTTATCTTTGTTTGGGGAAATAAATCTATGACTATTGCTGTGGATGAAGAGTATGTGTATCTTCAACTTTTTCTAGAATACTTCCGCTGGGGATTCCTGTTTTCTGTTTTTGAGGAAACTCCGCTGGGGATGTTGATTTATGCTTGAGGAGTAGAGTTTAGGAACATTAGTCGTTCGTTGCTCTACTAGGGGATTTAACTCTTACATGCCGTAACTGGGGATAAAAGAGATGGATAATCTTCCCACTTGTCTGGGGAGAGTAAAGTTGACTGGTTTTCTGGTCGTACTCCGGGTTTTGCAGTAACTTTATGGGGACAGTGGCAATTCTACCAGGGAAGAGGAGTTTTGTCAGTGATTTGCAGTAGTCTGAGGAAGAGACTCAAGTTGGGGAGATTGTAATCCATTGGGGAAATAAACCCTGTTGAGGAAATTATTCTGGCGACCTTACTGGGGAAATGAATTCTTCTAGGGAAGAACTTTTACATTGTTTCTTTTCCAGTTTTGGAAGACCAAACTCGACCGGGGAAGAGAATCTCCAGGAGATGTACTTATTGGGAATCCGTAAGGAAACTATGAGGAATATATGAATTTATGAGAATTACTCTGTGGGGATAATCTCATAGAAGTGGCTCTGTGGGGTTTTATGGACATCTTGAGTGTCTTCCCAACTCCTAAAATCTTGCGTAAATGCTTATTATTGTTCTCATGCGTATCTTTGTCAATAGTTAATCATGTTTATACGTATATGTTCATTCAATTTTAGTCATTGGACGTTTTTGCAATCAAAACATAAAAAACAAAATTTTGCACTTCAAAATGTATTTGTATTGATAAGTTGCCTATAAACATGCGATTTTATACAAAGAGACAGAAATCCTAGTAAGATCAAATCATCGTGAAATGAAAGGAGTACAAAGTGAAAACTATATATATATATATATATATATATATATATATATATATATATATATATATATATATATATATATATATATATATATATATATATATATATATATATATATATATATATATATATATATAGCCATGTGGAAGTAACCTCATTAGGTTCCAAACTCTGCTATTGCCCCTATGTCTTCCAACATCTCATCCCTTACTGTCATAAGAAGTCAATTGAATTGATCTTGTACCATTTGAACTTTTGACCTTGGTAATAAAGCTAGTTGTAGTGATCCAATGAGACATAGTCGTACGCTTTAATCCCTAACTTTTGCCTGGACTTCCCTTTCGGGTTTTCAGTCCACCAGGATACCCTTTTTTCCCAAGCCGCCCTTTCAGGTTTTCGACTTGTCGGGTGTACAATCTTTTGTATATATCCCTAATTTTTACCCGATACCTTTTGGTTCATCGGGATGCCCTTATTTTTTCCTAGGTATGTCAACCTAGCGGGTCATTCTCATGCGTAGTATTTTTTGACTATGTTTGTGTTCACAGGGTACGGAAAATCTTCACCGTCCATAGTGGTTAGCATCATAGCACCACCAGAGAATACTTTCTTAACAATGAATGACCCTTCGTAAGTGGGAGTCCATTTTCCTCTGGGATCGCCTTGTGGTAGAATGATGCGCTTTATTACCAAGTCGCCAACTTGGTATACTCGATGCTTGATCTTCTTGTTGAATGGCTTGATCATACGTTTTTCATACATTTGACCATGACATACAGCAATTGACCTCTTTTCATTGATCAAATTCAACCGATCCAATCTAGTCTGAACCCATTCGTCTTTGCCCAAGTCTGCTTCTTTCATAATCCTCAGAGAAGGAATCTGAACTTCGACAAGTATGCAACTTCCATGCCATAGACTAAAGAGAATAGGGTTTCCCCAATTGATGTTTGCGTCGAGGTACGATAGCCATAGAGAGAAAATGGTAGCATCTCATGCCTGTATTTGTAGGTCACCATCATCTTTTGCACAATCTTCTTTATATTCTTGTTAGCAGCTTCCACTGCACCATTTATCTTAGGTCTGTATAGAGAAGAGTTGTGATGCTTGATCTTAAACTGCGTGCAGAGTTTAGTAATCATGGAGTTGTTGAGGTTGGTACCATTGTTAGTGATTATCCTTTCAGGGATTCCATACCGACATATGAGGTTATGCTTGATGAACCGGGCTATAACATTCTTGGTAACTGATGTAAATGAAGTCGCTTCAACCCATTTGGTGAAGTAGTCAATGGCGATGAGGATGAAACGATGTCTATTAGAGGTAGTAGGCTTTATTTCTCCGATCATATCAATGCCCCACATTGCGAATGGACACGGATCAGTCATGACATTCATAGGAATTGGAGGCACATGAACCTTATCAGCATAGATCTAGCATTTATGGAAAGTCCTCGAGTGGTGGTGACAATCAGTTTCCATAGTTGACCAATAGTAACTGGCCCTCGAAATCTTCTTGGCCATAGTGTGTCCACTGGAATAAGTTTCAAAGATACCTTCATGCACATCTTCCATGATCTTCTCTGCTTCCTTTGTGTCCACACAGCGGAGCAGAGTTGAATCATAGTTGCACTTGTACAAAATCCCATTGCTTAGGAAGAACTTGGCTGAGAACCTCCGCGGGAATTTCTTATTGTTGATTGAAGCTCCCTCAGGGTATTCTTGTGCTTTTAGGTACCTTTTCACATCATGGTACCAAGGCTTCTCCTCCACTTCATCAATTTCAATCTCGAAGCAGAGCGCCAGTTTGTCAAATCTTTTGATAGTAATTATGGGAGCTTCATTGTCCCAATCGACCTTGAACATAGATTACATGGTACCTAAGGCATCTGCCAATTGATTTTCTTCCCTCAGGATATGTTCAAAGGTAACCTCTTCAAATTTTAGGATCAAGGTTAGCACAAGTTCTTTGTATGGGATAAGATTTGGATGTTTGGCATCCCACTCTCCTTTAACTTGACTGATTACCAAGGCTGATCTCCGTATACGCTTAAGAATTTGATTCATAGGTCAATAGCAGCTTTAAGGCCCAATATGTACGCTTCATACTCAGCCATGTTGTTGGTGCAGTCAAAGCAAAGTCTGGTGGTGAAAGGTTGTTGCACCCCAAAATTTTCCCTCCCATTTTTACTCAAAACATACTCCTAGAGGTCCTTAACTTGCCCAAGGATGCCTAAGGATTGACCAGACAAATCCTCCTCCTAAGACTATGAGCCTCAAACTAGGGTTTCCATTTTCATCAAGATGTTAGAGTTCCAAGGGTCCCAATTGGTCTCCATTACCCTAATATGTTCTCAAGATCATCCATGCCAAGTTTCATGCCTTGCACTACAAATTGCTCAGTCAACTGTTCAGGTGCCTGAAAATCAATTGTGTTAGGTCAAAAGTCAATTGTGACCCTCATGCAGTCAAACTTTAAGATTTTTAGTCAACATCGACATTTTGAAGTAACATTCATCATTAGATCAAGGTTTGATCATGATTCCTTAAGGAATGCCCCAAATTCATCAAAACTCAAAAGTTGCTAAATTAGGGTTTCTATAGGAAAAGTCAACCAAACTTTGACCAGGCATAACTTTCTCATACTTTATCAGAAATTTCCCATCCAAGGCTAATTTTGAAGAGGATTCAATTCCCTACAACTCATATTCAGCAATCAAGTTAAAAAAATGTACTCATGAAGAGATGTAAATTCAGACATTATAGGTCATTTCAAAAAGTCAACAAAAACACCTTTTGGGTCAAAACTTCTTACATGAACATGGAAGATCCAATTGAGATAAAACCAAATGGTTTGTTTATAGGACATCCAAAGTTTTACCCAAACTCATCACGAAGCAACCTTACCTAGGTTCCCTTTTGGTTCAGATGCAGTTTTACCCAAACTCATCACGAAGCAACCTTACCCAGGTTCCTACTTGGTTCAGATGCAGTTTTACCCAAACTCCTAACGAAGCAACCTTACCCAGGTTCCTTCTCGGTTCAGATGTAGTTTTACCCAAAATTCTCACGAATTAACCCTACGACCCAGGTTCCTTCCCATAAGCCCTACTATCCAGGCTTTCAGTTCGAAGTAACCATACGACCCAGGTTCCTTCTCATAACCCTACTATCCAGGCTTTCAGTTCGAAGTAACCCTACGACCCAGGTTCCTTCTCATAGCCCTACTATCCAGGCTTTAATTTCGAAGTAACCCTACGACCCAGGTTCCTTCCCATAATCCATACTATCCAGTATTTCATTTCGAAGTAACCCTACTATCCAGGTTCCTTCTCATAGCCCTACTATCCAGGCTTTCATTTCAAAGTAACCCTACTACAGGTTCCTTCTCTTTTATCTCCGGACAATAGTTTACAACACTATAAAACCTGGACCCGACCAGATACGGTCGATTTCATATTCCCCAGTAGAGTAATGGACAACCGAAGCTCCTAGACTCTATTTCCTAGGACATGAATCAACATTCCCCAGCAAAGCCCTCCTCAACGGCAGGTACAAGAATTCTCGCAAAGGAATCTCTTACGCAACCAATATCTTTTTAGGATGGCATCTTTAAGCCCATCTCCGAAGACTTTCAGTTATCTTCTCCAAATGTCATCTTTAAGCCCATCTCCTAAGATTCTCCTTCACCTTCCAAATGGAATCTGTAAGCCCATTCCCGATATTATCTATCAACATTCACTTCATGCGAGTGTAAATTTCTGTGCCCTCTAGTGTTCAATCATTTTCCACCCTCAGATCATGAAAGGCAAACAAGCCAATCCACATCCTCAAGTATAAGAAGATTGAACAGGGGAAGCTGTTGCACCCCAAAATTTTCCCTCCCATTTTTACTCAAAACATACTCCTATAGGTCCTCAACTTGCCCAAGGATGCCTAAGGATTAACCATACAAATCCTCCTCCTAAGACTATGAGCCTCAAACTAGGGTTTCCATTTTCATCAAGATGTTTGAGTTCAAAGGGTCCCAATTGGTCTCCATTGCCCTAATATGTCCTCAAGATCATCCATGCCAAGTTTCATGCCTTACACTACAAATTTGCTCAGCCAACTGCTCAGGTGCCTGAAAATCAACTATGTTAGGTCAAAAGTCAATCGTGACCCTCATGCAATCAAACTTTAAGATTTTTGGTCAACATAAACATTTTAAAGTAAAATTCATCATTTGATCAAGGGTTAATCATGATTCCTCAAGGAATTCCCCAAATTCATCAAAACTCAAAAGTTGCTAAATTAAAGTTTGTGTAGGAAAAGTTAACCAAACTTTGACCAGGCATAACTTTCTCATACTTTATAAAAAATTTCCCATCCAAGGCTTATTTTTAAGAGGATTTAATTCCCTACAACGCATCTTCATCCCTCAAGTTCAAAAAATGCACTCATGGAGAGATATAAATTCAGACATTATAGGTCATTTTAAAAAGTCAACAAAATACCTTTTGGGTCAAAGCTTCTTACATGAACATGGAAGATCCAATTGAGATAAAACCAAAAGGTTAGTTTAGAGGGAATCCCAAGATTTCTAAAAAGTCAAGGAACACCTTCTTAGGGTTAAAATTGAGGGAGATATGTATTGTCAAAGTTGACCAATTTTTGGAAATGTGCATGAAGTCAACATTGATCAAAATGACTTTTTTTTTCCAAATGGGCCCATGTTTTCTTGTTTGAAACTTGTTCCTTAGAGGACCCACGACCCCTGAGCTTATTGACCTATTATTTTATTATTTTTATTATTTATTTTTATTTTTTATCCATTTAAATAAAAACAAATCAATTTAAATAGTAGAATAATCAAATAAAATCAAAGATTTGATTTTGTGAGCATATTATGAGTCAATGAACAGCTAGCAAATCATCCAAATTCGTGCAAAAGCTAATTGATTGGAAAAGATCTTAATTTAGTCTATTTTGGAAACAAATCATACAAGGCAAAGAATGAAATCAAATCTCCATAATTTGCAAAGATATGATCAGTTTTGTTGACCTAAATCATTCTATGGTATATACACAATATTTCCAAAGCATAAGGGGAAGGATTGGGTCGTGCAAACTGATAAACAAAACTCAATTTCTTGTTAAAAATGTAGATCGGATTCTCTTCCATAGACCAATTCAAGCAATTTCAAAGCCAACAATATGTTCATGGACGTGTTCTGAAGCTATTCCAATCATCCTCAAGGCCAAAAACATCAAGAATCGTGCCCTTACAGTACCACGGTTTACATATTTTTCTCAAACTCGAATTTATTGACTTACCCATTATAAACTTGTTCTAATCACATATCCACACTTGTTATCATATTTGCATTGTTTCTGGATGGTTTAATCTGAGTTCAAGTGCAGGAATGGCACGACGCCATTGTTAGGGTTTTAAGGTCCCAAATTAGGGACTCTCCGTAGAGGTGAAATTAGACCAAATTATGGGTAGCAATGAACTTAGGGCATGATTTGCAACTGATCTATGCCTTTGGTTTTGATTTATCTTGATTGTATTATTTTTTGCAGGGATGTAGCTACGGACAAAAACTGTCACTATAGCCTTTAGTGACGGTTTTGTCCGTAGGTAAAAGCTGATATCAAAAACAACAGTTATGGGGAAGAAGACAAGAGGTGGCAGTATACCCTTGGCCCACTTAAAATTGGCGCGTGTTTTTGGGCAAGGCACTTTGTTTCCATTATATGTTATTCGTTTTATTATATGTACAGATGTTCCAGCTAGCGCAGACGATTGACGAGCGTGCCTATGAAGCGAACATCCTGGGTTCGATCCCAGGCGCGTGCTTCTATTATTTTTCCTAATAATTGCTTGTAGATTCCATGTTACTATCATAAGCGCGCTCACCATAGGCTTCCAATTCCTCATCATTGGATCATCTTCATCCCAGATCTAATGCCTCAAGCATGCAGGCGTGTGGTGGACCTTCTTGGCCAGCGTCTCACTGGAGCAAACGTCAACTTTGGGCCAGCTATGATGGGCCTGGAAATTTCAAACAATGCACCTCCAGTTGCTACTTCACTAGGCCTAGTTTAATTTTTCTTTTTAATTTCTTTTATTTATTTTAATTATTTGTTTAATTATTTTTACAAAAAAACAAAATCATTTTTTTTTATTAAATCAAAAAATCACAAAAACATTAAAATCAGATTTTTTTTCATAAAATATTTTATTTCATTAAATTAATTAGATTAATTTAATTAGGGAAATTTCAATTCTTATTTTCATAATTAAAATCAATTAGAAAATTAGGGTTAATTTGCAAATAGTTAATTTTCTCAATCAAAAAATAATAAAAATATTTTCTTTGATTCCCTTTGAATTTAGACTTTTATTCCTGTATCTAATTCTCGTGTGCAATATTTTATTTTTTAAATTCCAATTATTGTATTTGCTTCGGGTTTATAATAGCTTTTAATTAGGGTTTACCGCATTATTATTTGTTGTTTCAATTCCCCAAGTTTGGTCATGTAACCAACCCCCTCCCCGAAGCCTTGTAATAGCTAGGTTTTTATTCTCGCACTTTACTTTCTTCTATTATTAACTGCTTAGACTAATAGGTTTGTATGGAATGAATAACGATTTAAATGGTAGATAACCCTAATTGTGCAAAGATAATCAACTGAAATCAAACACATCCACACGTTCACTCCTAGGGTTTATCCCACTTCGGTTGCCTTCGGTAAACGGTCATGAAGTATAGGGAATTTTAGTGGTCACCCTCTAGTCCCAAAAGATAAAAAATGACCCATTCGAATGTTGCCTCGGAAATATCTTTTGAGACTCTAGGGTAATTACTAAGGTTTCCTAAACATTGCTTCAACGATCGTAATTGTCCCTTCGAATGTCCCTTTAACTCCAACGATGGGGCTACCTACGCCTTAATAGTATGATAGCACTGTCTAAAGGAAACGAGAAAACGAACAGTCTTTTTCGAGTAGGTAGAAACTCTTAAGTACTTGCTCAAAAAAACAAAAACTCTTTCACACAAACACTTTCAAAACAGTTTTCAAAAACAACTTCGTCACACTCTTGAGGACAGATACAAGGGTTACCATGAAGTTAAACAAAAAAATTTCAAAACACACACAAGTAATTTCAAAATGAGCAAGTACCTAAGAGCCCATGGAAAACCATGGATAGAAAGGGTGATAACACCTTCCCTTTCTATAATCTACCCCCCGTACTCAAAGAAACATCTTAAAAAAGGTTTTTTCTGTTCTTTTTCCTTTTCCTTTGTTGGATGAAATAAAATTCGATGGCGACTCTTGCTTACCGCTACATTTGCGAACAAAAAATGCAAACCAGTATAACAGTCGGTTCTGCCACCGTATCACAGAACTGGAGACTCTGCTGGGGATTTAATAAAGTGGGGTTTACCTTATGATCTAGGTCATTTTTAAATTTCTTTCTTGTTTGCTTTGCCTTCTTTATCTTTAAGGGTTTTTGCTTGGGTATTGTTGAAGATCCTACACCCGGATCTGGGGGCACTTATTAGGTAAACAGCAATAGATCGTGGAGACTGTATGGCATAGACCGATATGGTTTAAGTGATGGTTGTGTTAGTGTGACACTTTGGTTGGTATCAGTATCCTTCGTGTGGAAACGAGGAGAATACGGGGCCATCGCATGGTGTCGTGAAGCACTAACGGACTTTAGAACCTTAGTTGAACAAACTTAGCCATTAGAAAGTAGTGAGATATCCGGCCTTGGTATAAAGCAGAGGATTGGTTGATACTCGATGCTACACTCATTGAGATCAGACTTTTGGGATATTTCGCCACAAGAAAAGATTGCCTGAGCTGAAACAATGCCCGATAAAGGATGATCAGTGATGTTAAGAATCCTTAGAACCCGGTTACTTTTCTAAGACATGTTTGAAACCAACTAAACTTCAAGAGGGTACTTACCTTTGACCTCATGCAAGCCTTTTAACCTAAGGTCTATTGTGTGCTTTGCTTGTGTGTGATTTACTCTGTTTGAACATAACATCATGCATCATAACATATCATCCATTCTTATTACACTAACCATTTAAAGGATCGAGGGAATTTATCTTTGTTCTGTTTTGCAGATCATGGCTTCCGCTCGTAGAAACACTATCTGAATCAGCTTTGTGAGAATACCTCTCCAACTCAAGGAACTAGTATCAAGGGTTCCTGAAACTTCTTCGTTCACTAAGAGACATGGTCGACTTCTCAACCTGGTTACTTTGAGATTTGATGAAAAGATGATGGGTGTACTCTTTCAGTTATTTGATCCCAAGCACCATTGCTTCACCTTTCCGGACTATCAGCT
This sequence comes from Vicia faba, assembly GCA_948472305.1. Classification (NCBI taxonomy): domain Eukaryota; kingdom Viridiplantae; phylum Streptophyta; class Magnoliopsida; order Fabales; family Fabaceae; genus Vicia; species Vicia faba. The sequence continues at coordinate 1,061,463,181 of OX451737.1, forward strand.
GGTACCTACTGTGATCGGTGGAAATAGAACTGACTGTTTTTAGCTGGATCGCGTATGTCGCGGTAAGCAAGAGTCGCCACCGTCTTTTATTTTCTCCAACATGGAAAGGACAAAAGCACAGCAAAATTCCTTATGAGAATGTTTCTCGGTTCGGGAGGTAGATTTATAGAAAGGGAAGGTGTTAGCACCCTTTCTATCCGTGGTTATCCACGGGCTCTTATATACTTGCTCTTATGTTTTCAAAATGTTTTTGCTCTTCAAACATGAGTGGGTTTGAAAAAAGTTTCTTTGAAAGATTTCTGAGTGACTCTTGTATTTGTCCTCAAGAGTGTTTGAAAAATTTGTTTTGAAAGCTTTTGAAAGTGTCAGTGTGAAAAGATTTTGTTTGTTTTGAAGAGAGCAAGTACCCATGAGTCATCAACCTACCCTAAGGAATTAGGCTGTGTAAAAGTCCTTAAGGTAGTGCCATCCCACCATTGAGAGGTAGGTAGCACCACCGTTGGAGGTGTTCGGGTCAATTCGATTGAGGGACAGGGTGGTCACCGAAGCAATAGTAGGACACCTTATAAGTAACCCTAATGTCCTAGATCCTTTTTAATCTGAGGCAACCGTTTCGAGGCAACTGGATCTTGAACATAAGAGCGACCGCTAAAACATCATATACTTGACGACCACGTTTCGAGGCAACGAGTGAGGCGTACCCTAGAAGTGGCATGTGCATTGTATGTTGTTTTCATGTTAACATTTATCTTTGATCATGGAATTGTGAGATACGAGTTGTTTTTAATTACCATACATTCTTTCATGCAATTTAGAATTTAGGAGTGCGGAAAATAAAATACGGAGAGGTAAAAGCTACGCTATTACAAGGCGCGGGTCTATACATCGCCAAAATACAAAGACCCGTTTTTGATAAAGATGCAGAAAGTAAAAATAATAAACCTAATTACTATTACATCCTTGAACAGTTACATAATAATCAAATAAGAAAATAGTGCGCGAATAAATTAAACTGGACGTCCGAGGGTGTTGGACCCTTTTGAGAAATTAAGAGTTTTTGTCCTTTGCTTGAAGTTAAATTAAAACCTAATTATTTAATTAATTATTTACAAGAAAGATGTTTTTTATGTTTTTTTTGTATTTATGGAAATAAAGCAATTAAAATTAAAAGAAAACCCTAGTTCTAAGTTTATTTTAATTATTAAGAAAAATGTTAAAGTTAAACTAATTTAAGCTAATTAATTAATTTTCATGTTATTTACAAAAAAATAATAATTAATTAATAATGATGATAATAATAAAAAAAAGTCAAAACCTAATTCTATGCAATTTTTATTTATTAAAGAAAAAGGATTAGAATTAAAACCTAAATTAAGCTAAATTAATTGTTAATATTTATTTACAAAAATAGGTTAATGATGAAATTAATAAATAATTAAAAATATTTACATTTTTGAGTTTCTGATTTTTATTAGGAAAAACTATTTTATGGTGAATTAATAATAATTATTAAAGAACAATTGAAAGAAATTAAAAGAAAAGAAAATAAAATAAAATTAATTATGCAAACCAAGGGGGTGTGTTGGCCCAAGTGGAGGTGAAATGCTGGAATTCAGGCCCAGGAAGCACAAAGCCTCGTTGACTTTTCCTGATCATGCGCTTGCTGGCTGACTAGGGTGTACCATGCTCCATATCTCCTGGCCTTCAGATTGTTGATCCTGGGCACTTGGCAAGCTTAGACGTGAGGCTCATGGTGGACTATTGAATCATATGTTGCACTGGAATTGGTTAAGAAAAACATGAAGAAATATATGGGGGACCTGGGAATCGAACCCAGGTCCCAGTGGTGAACAAACACGTCACTAGCCACTCAACCATCGCGTTGTATTTGTAATAATAATAACCAACGAAAATAATATGTGAAAAGCATCAATTATGCCTGGACACAAAAAGCGCGCGCTGAGTTTGAATGATCCACTAGCGTTTGGACAGCTCACCCTTCTTCTTCGTTTACCTGCAATAATATGAAACAGATAGCGGGGGTTTTAAACCCCCACAAAACAAAAGTCCCAGTAATAGCGATTAGAGCTATGGGTCACATAAAAAGAGCGCGAGGGTCTTAATGGTTTCGTCTTATCCTGAAGAATTTATCTATATAGGTCTTGAGGCCTAATTTTACAGCATATGAAAACTCCCAATATGGAAGCTCTGAAACCCTAGTGTTTGTCCATGGCAGATTTTGATACAGGATGTTTCAACACAATTAATCCACACCAAAAGCTTCAGGAAGATGTCAGCAACACAAATCAATAATCAAAACATATCAATGATGCATAAAAAATGGATTTCGATTATGGCAATGTTTGTTCAAACCGTGACTATGTTTTACCGTTTCTTTGTGTATTAGAGCTTGTTCTTGATGGCAATAGACTCCTGGAGACTTAGGCAAGGTGTTGGAATCCTTTTCAGGCTTTGAATCGTGCTGCAATAATGATTTCAGTTTTCACAATTTTCTTGAGTTTTTTGCAATTTGGTTATATACTTTCAGCAGCAGTTGTGCGTGTCCAGGAATAGGGTTTCACTCAACATTTGTATTGGAACAGAATTAGGTTAAAACCTTGGCCCAAAAGTCCATGAATTTAAGTTTTCAATCTTTGATTTTCAATCATATAATTTCCAATCTTTTTTCAATGAAAACCTTGCCAATTTGGGAGATCTTGTCCCCTTGAGTGATGCACGAGATCTTCAGCATGTATGGAGTATATTTGCTTCATAAAAAGATTTGACAACCATGTTTTGATATTTTTCTACAATTAAAACCAATTAAATGAATTAATATTAATATAAATTCAATTAATTAATTAAAAATAATAAAATAAATCAAATTAAGTTCAATGGGTCGTGCATAGGCTTTGGGTAAAGATTCAAGAAGGAATTTGAGGCCCATTAGCAAAAATGAAGTGTTTTAGGCAAAGTTGACTTTTGAAAGTTTCCAAATATTTCCCAACTTCTCCAATGCATATCTTGCTTAATTTTGAAGCTATGAACATGTTCTTGGACATTTTGGAAAGGTCTGGAAGTCCTCTAACCAATGCCTTTGGTCCCATGTCATTTTGATTTACCAATATCAAGTTATGGTCTTTGACTTAAAGTGCCTTTTTGTTGACTTTTGAAAATGACCTATAATGTTGAAATTGATAACTTTTTGTGGGAGCATTTCTTGGACTTGGAGTGTGAAGATGAGTTGTAGGAAATGTCATCCCCTTCAAAATGAGCATTTGATGGGATTTTTCTGATAAACCATGAAAAAATTATGCCTTGGTCAATTTGCAGTTGACTTTTCAGCTGTCCTAAAATAGAAACTTTTGACATCTTGAGACTTTTTGAGCCATGCTTGTGGAATCATGATCAAGAATTGATCAAATGATTATTGTGGCTTCAAAATAAGATGTTGACCAAAATTTTTGACTTTTGACTGCCAAATGACCATTTTACCCCTACAGTTGACTATGAAGCAATTAGGGCTTTTGACTGTGCAACTTGATGTTGTGTGCTTTGAAACTTGACATATGGATGCTTGCCAATGTATATAGGCATATGGGACTTGATTGGACCCTTGAAAACCTCAATTTCTTTGCAAGAACCAAAACCCTAATTTTGACTGTGTTAGGAGGTAATTGGTTTGTGCAACCCTTGAGAGATTTTGAACTATTTTGAGATTGATCTTGCTATATCTTGAAGAATATGGGAGGGCAAATTTTGGGGTACAACAGTTGCCCCTGTTCAATCTTCTTAGACCTGAGGATGTAGATAGGCTTGCGTGCCTTTCGTGATCCGAAGGTGGAAGATGATTGAACACTAGAGTGCCCAGAAATTTGCACTCGCATAGTAGAATATCAGCAGTGTGATGTAGGGAATGGGATTACAGATGCCATTTGGAGAGATGATGGATAGGAGGATGGGCTTATAGATGCCATCTGGAGCTGTAACATAATCTTGTCGGGAATGGGCTTATGGATGCCATTTGGAGACTGTCGGTATGTGGATGGGCTTATAGATGCCATCTAGGTGTCGATCGCGTAAGAGATTCCTTAGCGAGAACTCGCGTACCTGAGAAAGAAACATAATTACCTGGCCTGTTACAGGGGTTGATCTTCAAACTCTTTATGTAGATATGCCCTGGCTGGATACAGGTATCGAATCTTTAAACTCTTCATGCAGATGTGCCCTGGCTGGATACATGTATCGAGTCTACAATCAGTTACTCACAGATGTGCCCTGGCTAGATACAGGAATCGAATCTGGAATTAGTCGTCAACAGATATGCCCTGGCTGGATACAGGAATCGAATCTTCAAACTCTTCAGACGTGCCCTGGCTGGATACAGGAATCGAATCTGGAATTAGTCATCAACAAATATACCCTGGCTGGATACAGGAATCAAATCTTCAAACTCTTCAGATGTGCCCTGGCTGGATACAGGAATCGAGTCCGGAATAGTCGTCAACAGATATACCCTGGCTGGATACAGGAATCGAATCTTCAAACTCTTCAGACGTGCCCTGGCTGGATACAGGAATCGAGTCCGGAATAGTCGTCAACAGATATACCCTGGCTGGATACAGGAATCGAATCTTCAAACTCTTCAGACGTGCCCTGGCTGGATACAGGAATCGAATCTGGAATTAGTCGTCAACAGATATACCCTGGCTGGATACAGGAATCGAATCTTCAAACTCTTCAGACGTGCCCTGGCTGGATACAGGAATAGAATCTGGAATTTCTTCATGTAGATATGCCCTGGCTAGGTACAGGTGTCGAATCCACAAGTAATTGCTCATAGATATGCCCTGGCTAGATACAAGTATCGAATCTGGAATTGCGACAGTTGATAGTAATCATCTTTGTATTGACCTTTTTTCTGAAAAGGCAAAATGTTAGTTGTATGCAATGTCATGATGTATGAAATGCATGATGTTCTCAAAATAAATGAGATTATATATTCATGATGCGTATGTGCATACTATAATGTATGAAGATGTGATGCTTATGTCTAGGAAAATAAATCCTTGACGAAGGCCTGGAGTTTGTTGAATCCTGGGCTGATGTTGAAGAGTAGGGTTCTTCGTCTCCGCTGGGGATGATGGTTGCGAGAATAAACTCGTAGGAGAAGATGACTCCGTTGAGGAATAAACTTGTTGAAGAGATTACTCTGCGAGGAATTACTCTGTGGGAAGAGATACTTCGCTGAGATTTTGATGATAAGTCCGCTGGGGATTCTGCTGATAAGCTCTGTTGGAAGAATTTGATGGACTCTGCTGGGGGATAGGAAGAACTTCGCCGAGGACGATCTTTCCGTGGTAATTAGCTGAGGATAATCCAGTTATAAGCTTTGGTGGGGAATAACCTTTGAATAAAGTCGGGGAGATGTGTTCATACTTTGCAGGGGATAAGCTTCCAGAATCTACTGGGGATAAGCTTCCTACTGGGGAGATTGATTCAACTTTCCTGGGGAGACTTTTGAGAACTGTATTAGGGAATGGCTCCACTGGATGTCCGGTATTCCGCCGGGGAACAATCTTAGATCAAGATTGCCGGGGATGCTTGTTAGGGATGTTTGTACACTCCGTTGGGGAATATTGAGATATTCTGGGGGTAATCCAACTTCCTTGAGGCTGACAGTAGACTAACTCTGCTCGGGGAGAGTGTCTCTGACTTGCTAGGGGTACTGTGCCTGTTAGGGTTGATTGGAGACCAACTGCTTGTGGAGAATTGTTGAATTTTGTCTTACTCTGCGGGGAGTGAAGGTCTCTGGGTTACATTCTTCGGCCGAACTTACCTTGGTACCTTGGTGGACAGAGCAATTAGATCGCTTAGACAACTCATTATTGCCCCTGTTTCTAATGTCACCCGTAATTGGTCCTTTGTTTCGCATGCAAATATTTATGAGTTAGCAATTAGTGTCAAATGCATATATCAAAAATGAACATTGGATGTTCTTTGCAAAACAAAACAGAAAAAGGAAAATAATTGGCAATTTATCTGAAAAGTGAATTTGTATTGATTTTTTGAATTTGCCTGTAAATAGGCGTTTATGTACAAGAGGCTGACGTCCTAGTAAGAGAACGCCGCCGAACAACAGAGTTTATACAATTTTGTGAAAAAGGGAAAACAAAACAGCTATGTGAAAAGAATAATCCCACTGGGTTCCAACTCTGCTATCGCCTTTATATCCTCGAGCGTCTCATCACTTGGCTGCTTAGTTGAAGATGAAGCTGACTGATCGATGTCGTTCGAACCTGATAGTTGATATCGGATTCTGGATGCAAGGTGATTCAATGAGACATAGTAGTACGCTTTAATCCCTAACTTTTGCCTGGACCGCCCTTTCGGGTTTTCAGTCCACCGGGATACCCATTTTTGCCCAAGCCGCCTTTTCAGGTTTTCGACTTGCCGGGTGTACAGATTTTTTTCATTTCATCCCTTATTTTTTTCCGAACCCTTTTGGTTCGCGGGGAAGCCCTTACTTTTGCCTAGGTGTGTCAACCTAGCGGGTCTTTAATCATGCGTAGCATCTTTTTACTATGTCTGCATTGGCGGGGTGAGGAAGGTCGTCACCATCCATGGTGGTTAGAATCATAGCTCCTCCTGAGAAGATATGTTTAACCAAAAATGGCCCTTCGTATGTGGGGGTCTATTTTCCCCTGGGATCACTTTGAGGAAGAATGATGCGCTTGATTACCAGATCCCCAACTTGATACTCTTGTGGTCTGACTTTCTTGTTAAATGCCCTGATCATCCGTTTTTGATACGTTTGACCATGACAAATAGCAGTGATTCTCTTTTCGTCAATTAGGTTTAATTGATCAAGTCGAGTCTGGATCCAGTCATCTTCGCTCAAGCCTGCATCCTTCATTATCCGGAGAGAGGGTATCTGAACTTCGATTGGCAAGACTGCCTCCATGCCATAGACCAAGGAAAAGGGAGTTGCCCCGGTTGACGTTCTTGCTGAGGTACGGTACCCATGAAGAGCAAACGGTAACATCTCGTGCCAATCTTTGTAGGTCACTATCATCTTCTGCACAATCTTCTTGATATTCTTATTTGCCGCTTCGACAGCCCCATTCATCTTCGGCCAGTAAGGAGAAGAGTTGTGGTGCTGTATCTTGAATTGCTCGCAGAGCTCAGTGATCATCTTGTTATTAAGATTAGTACCATTGTCCGTAATGATCCTCTCAGGGACACCGTAGCGACAGATCAGGTTATGCCGAATAAACCGTGCCACGACGTTCTTGGTTACGAAGGTTGCCACAAATGGCCTCTTTTCAAAACATTTTCAAAACCACACACACAAAGCACCATTTCAAACAATTGAAAAGCAAAGGCAAGTGATCTAAGCAAGTAACTAAGAGCCCATGGATAACCATGGATAGAAAGGGTGTTAATACCTTCCCTTTCTATAATCTACTCCCCGAACCCAAGAAAACATCTCAAAGGTTTTTCCTGTGCTTTTTAACCTTTCCTTAGGATAAAATAAAAAGTCGGTGGCGACTCTTGCTAAACCGAAACATTTGCGAAAACGAACGCAAAATCCCAAGTCAGTTCTCCCACCGTATCACAGAACTGGCGACTCTGCTGGGATTAACTTTAAAAGTGGAGTAACCTTAGGGCCTAGATCACCCTTTTGCATGACTAATTGTTTGCTTTGATTGCTTTACATTTTGGTTCTCTTGTTTGGGCTTGAAATCCTACACCCGAATTTGGGAAACATTCATAGATAGCAATATGTTATGGAAACTGTGCGGGGTATACCGACACGGTTGAAGCAATAGCTATATTAGTGTGACATATTTGTGAGTACCGGTAACCCTTGAGTTCAATTAAGGAGAGTACGGGGCCGATGAGTGATGTCACTAAGCACTAATGACCTAGAACCTTACTTGACCATCTTGGCCTTTTATTAGGGGTAGTGAGATGACCGGCTTTGGTGCAGTCTGAAGTTGGTAGATACTCAATACTACACTCATTGAGGGTTGTTTCCTTGGAATATTTTGGTCGCTAGTTAAGTGGATAAACCAAAACAATGAACATGGAAAACAATCCAATGATATTGAGCTCCTTAGAACCCGGTTACTTTTTATAGGACAGGTTTTTAAGCCAACTAAACTCAAGAGGGTACTTACCTATGAAACCCCATGCAAGCCTGAAACTAGGGTTTTGTGTGACTTGCTTGTACATATGTTTGTGCATACATCATGAACATCATAAAGCATCATATGCATCCACTAACCATTTCAAGGGTTTGGATCTTCATCTTTGTTCTTGTTTTGTAGGTCATGGAAATTCTTCGCAGGAAAACTATCCAAGTCAACCTTGTGAGAATCCCTCCTCAACTCAAGGAGCTTACATACAGAATTCCATAAAGCTCTCTCTTCAGTGAAAGACATGGTAGACTGCTCAGCCTAGTCAACACCAACATTGAAGAAAACATGGTGAAAGTGTTGTTCCAATTCTTTGACCCCCTTCACCACTGTTTCACATTCCCCGACTACCAATTGGTGCCTACTTTGGAGGAATTTTCTCAACTCCTGAGAATTCCTATTCTTAATCAACTACCCTACAACGGTACGGAAAAAGAACCAAAACCTGAAGATATTGCTCAAGCACTACACTTGCAATCATCTGACATCAAGGGGAATTGGGAAACTAGAAGTGGTGTCAAAGGCTTCTTGGCAAAATTCTTGTTTGAGAAGGCACAAGAGTGTTGGAATTCTTTGGATCTACAAGCCTTTGAAGAGATTGTGGCACTCCTTATTTATGGGTTGGTCTTGTTCCCAAATCCTGACCAACTTATAGATGTGAATGCTGTCAAGATCTTCATATCCAGGAATCCCATACCTACATTGCTTGGGGACATCCTCCACTCATTTTACACACGAACAATGAGGAAGAGAGGTGTTCTCATGTGCTGTACTCCTCTCCTTGCAAGGTGGTTTATTTCTCACCTTCCACAATCTGTTTTGAGGAATGAACAAGGCTTGAGGTGGTCGCAACGATTGATGACCCTCACACATTCTGATGTACATTGGTATTCTCGGTCCAGAGAAAATGTCATCATCATCGATCGTTGTGGTGAGTTCCCTAATGTTCCATTACTTGGAATTAGGGGAGGCATTACCTACAACCCTTGTCTAGCTTTGAGACAATTTGGATATGCTCGGAGGGATGGCCCTCATGACATGCTGATTCCTGACCTAGTTTTTGACTTCGACAACAATGCGCAAGGACTTCGCCAAAGATTCATCAGAGCTTGGAGGATGCCTAACAAGGTATATAGCAAGACACTGGGGCACAAGATCTCCATCCCTCTTGAGCCTTACCTCAAGTGGGTATGAACCCGAGCCCAGAGTCTTATGATGCCTTACCCTCACATTCTCCCTTTGATCAAAGAGCCTGTTAAGGAAGGAGAGGTTCCATACACCATCCTATATCCTGACATGCCAACATCATGGGAGGAAATGCAGAAGAGTTGGACCCAACTCAAGGAAGAAAGGGATACCTTTGAAGCCAGCTTCTACGCCAGTGAGAAGAAGGTTTTGGAGCTTACCCGCCGACTTCACGAGGAGGAGACCCTTAATACTTACATTGCACCAAAGAGGATGCGCAACGTCTTTTTACCTTAAGACGTTTTTGTAATATTTGGCCCATGGGGCATTTATGTACTGACAAAATTTCTTCTTATGACGTGTGTTCTTTTTGTCTGCAACAACTTTGAATTTCTAAATCCTTGAATGCATTGCATGAATAAACATATCATTCATCATATGCATAAACAGGTCTTCACACCAGGTTTCCTTATCTTTCTGCTGTTTATTTCAGTAAGATGGATATTGAGCAGACGGTCAGAGATCTGCAGGCACAAAACTCGCAGTTTCAACAGCTCCTTATGACCTTGGCAAAGGGTCAGGAGGATCTTAAAGCACTGTTGGGGAATAAAGAGCAAGAAAAAGGAAAAAAGAAGAAGAAAAGAGTTGGGGTAGCTACACTGGGAAGAAGATTTGAGAATGAAGCTAGGAGAGTTCTTGAATTCCCCTCCACATCTGATGAGGGGACCGACAAAGGAAAAGGGGTTGCATTACCTTCTGAGTCCGAGGCTGAAGAAGAAGAGGTTGAGGAAGATGAAGATTATTCAGAGCAGTAATACCCACCAGCGGACGACAGATATAAAAACCTGGAGGATAGACTGGCAGCCATGGAGTTGCAACGGGTTCCCGGACTAGATTTTGAAGAATTGGGATTGATTACTGGGATTGTGATCCCTCCAAAGTTTAAGGTGCCAACTTTTGCAAAATACGACGGTTTGTCTTGCCCGAAGATGCACCTGAGGTCGTATGTCAGGAAAATTCAACCTCATTCATCCGATAGAAATCTTTGGGTACACTTCTTCCAGGACAGCCTGTCTGGTACACAGCTAGATTGGTTTTACCAGCTTGAGAGGTCAGAGGTGCATAACTGGAAAGACTTGGCAGCTGCCTTCTATCGCCAGTATCAATACAACGTTGACTTGGCGCCAACCCGTACTCAACTACAAGGTATGGGGATGGCCTCAAATGAGGGATTCAAAGAATACGCCCAGAAATGGCGTGACTTGGCCGGAAGAGTACAACCACCACTTTCAGATAGGGAGCTAGTTGATATGTTCTTGGGGACCCTATTTGGCCCTTTCTTCAACCATTTGATCGGTAGCTCTTCTGCAGGGTTTACTGATTTGATTCTGACTGGCGAACGGGTGGAAGCCGATATTAAGAGTGGGAAGATTCAAAGGGATGCCTCTGCATCCACAGCTGTTAAGAAACTGTTCCCGGCCAAGAAGGAAGCAGCTGTTATATACTCTCAGAAAGGATTGAGAAGAATTGAGCGCCGTCCAACTGTAGGAGCCGTGATGATTCAAAATTCGTCAAATGATCAGCCTCGTAACAATCAGTCCAGACCTAATCAGTAACGGGTAGAACGGCCACAACGGCAGTTCACCCGCATCAACATGACGCCTGAACAAGTTCTTCCCCATTTGTTGAAGCTAAATCTCACCAATATTAGAGAGGCGCCGAAGGTTGTGAATACCACTTCCCCACACTATCATCCCAATGCTAAATGTGCCTATCATTCTGACAGCGCCAGGCATGACACCAACGATTGCTGGGCGCTTAAGAATAAAATTCAAGATTTGATAGATGCAAAAGAGGTTGAGTTCGAAGCTCCTGAGAAACCAAATGTAATCTCCGCTCCAATGCCAAAGCATGGTCGCAATGTCCATGCTGTTGAAGAAGATCTATTCGTTTCTACTGTTGATGATCTAATAACTCCACTACTGACAATCAAGTTGAATCTGTTGAAGGCTGGGATTTTCCCAGAATGTAAAGAAGATTGCTACCTTTGTTCCTACCTACCAACCGACTGTCCATTGCTGAAGATAGGCATCCAACGCCTAATGGACAACCAACAAATCCTTTTCGAAAAAACTCATGTTACTCCAACTCATATCAATGAAGTTTCAATAATCACCATTTCCGCCAATCTTTCCAAGGTCCCCAAAAGACCTGTTAAGATTACATCCGCTCCGAAGATTGTACCCTTGAAGATAACCATGCCTGGGCCCGTCCCATACAAATCTGACAAATCGATACCGTGGAATTATGGTGGAGAAATCTACTACCACGGTGTTAAGCAAATTGAGATAACTGAAGAGAGCTCTGACGAAGAAACTGCCGACATTGGAAACATTGCCGGTACGAGCAAAATTACCCGAAGTGGAAGAATTTTCTCTCCAGAGATTGCCCCTTCAGAGGCAATCTTTGGACCCTCAGCTGTTCCTAAGGTTACCCCTGCACCGGTAAAACTATCTGCAAAAACTCCAATGATTGAAGAAGCTGTTACTCCTGTGGTTGTCCCTCCCGCTGCTGCTGATAAGGGGAAAGGGATCCAAGAGGAGCTCGTCAGGACGAGGGCTCAGCCATTGGTCATCCCCGAAACCTCTAAAAAATAAATGGAGAAGATTCTGAAAATAATCAAGAAGAGTGATCATGATGTGGTGGAGCAACTGGGGCAAACCCCCTCAAAGATCTCCATGTTAGCTTTGCTGCTTTGTTCGGAGGCTCATGCCAAGGCCTTGATAAGGTTTTTGAAGACAGCCCATGTGCCCCAAGAAACCTCAGCCGATCAATTCCAGGATTGTGTAACCAGCCTTATCGCCGACAACGGCCTGGGATTCTCTGATGCTGACTTGACTCCTAAGGGAAGAAAGCACAATGACGTATTACATGTGTCAGTTGAATGCCGAGGAACCACTCTCGCCCATGTCCTGGTCGATACTGGTTCTTCTCTAAATGTGTTGCCTAAGAAAGCTCTAGACCGGTTGGATTGTGAAGGCTTGGAGCTGAAACCAAGTAATATCATTGTCGGGGCCTTTGACGGGTCTAAAAGAATGGTGCATGGGGAGGTCGACATTCCCATCAAGGTAGGCACTGAGGTGTTCAACTCCACATTCTATGTGATGGACATCCGCCCATCATACTCTTGCTTGCTAGGAAGGCCGTGGATTCATAATGTTGGGGCAGTCACTTCTTCTCTACATCAGATGCTGAAATACCCTGTTAAGGGAAAAATCATAACTGTACACGGTGAGGAGGAGTACATGATCAGTCATCTGAACCCCTTTCGGTATGTGGAAGTGGATGGCGAATTCATCGAAACACCGTTCCAACACTTTGAGGAAGTTTCTCCCGAGGTGGCAGTAGCAAAGGCAGCAGCTGAGGTTCCCAAGCAGGTGGCCAGGATGGCATCTCTGAAAGACGCAAAGGCTGCAATGAAGGAGGGGAAGAGCTCAACATGGGGACAGTTGCCTGACTTTCCTCACAAGACGGACAAGTTTGGGTTGGGATTCACCGCTGTGGGGCAAAAGGCTATGCGTCGCTCAAAAATTGAAAAGACACCCATCAAGATTTCTCCTCATGGAATCAATGCTTTGGAAGACGAAGACGAAGAGGCCAACTTTGAAGATTGGATCTTCCCAACCATTGAAGGGGGACTGCACAACTGGGAGGCGAAAGACTTCGTTCCCATTACTTTCATCAATCAGTAATTTATCTTTCGAACATTTCCTGTTGGTCTGTAATAATTACTAAAACAATCCGCACACTACTTTTCACCTCATGCCTTGCCCGGGGCATGTAGGTCCATTTGTAAGGGCTTGATTCTCTTCATATTCATATGCCATGTTTAATGATTCATTGGACGTTTTTCATTTATAAACTGCTGTGTTCATTTTCTTTCCTTTTACATTTTTGTTTGTTTAAGGATGGCTATCCCTTACACACACCCACACTCACAAATGCAGGTACCCATCCACTCCGGATTCCATGGGTGACTATTCTGTTGTATCCTTCAATAACTCTGAAGATTTGGTCAATCAGGCTGAGTACGAAGATGACAAAGATTGTGAAGTACAACAAGAAGAAAGGGCCATCTTACCTCATGAGGAGTTGTTGGAAACTTTCAACTTAGGAACAGAGGAAGACAGGAAAGAAGTACAAGTGGGTGCCAATCTGGGACCAAGTGTCAAGGAGCGCTTAATACGGCTGTTAAATGAATACGTTGAAATCTTCGCCTGGTCTTATGAAGACATACCAGGGTTAGACACAGACATTGTGGTTCACCGTCTCCCTACAAGAGAAGACTGTCCACCGATCAAGCAAAAAGTCCGCCGAATGAGGCCCGACATGTCTGAGAAGATTAAAGCTGAAGTAATGAAGCAATTCAACGCTGGATTTCTGGCTGTTACATCCTATCCATAATGGGTTGCTAACATCGTGCCAGTACCCAAAAAAGACGGCAAGGTCAGAATGTGTGTGGACTACCGCGATTTGAACAGGGCTAGCCCTAAAGATGATTTTCCGCTACCACATATCGACATTTTGATTGACAACACGGCTCAGCACAAGGTTTTTTCTTTCATGGACGGATTCTCGGGCTACAACCAGATCAAAATGGCCCCCGAGGACATGGAGAAAACAACCTTTGTTACACAATGGGGTACCTTCTGTTACAAGGTAATGCCGTTTGGACTAAAGAACGCAGGGGCAACTTATCAACGCGCCATGGTAGCTTTGTTTCATGATATGATACATCATGAGATTGAGGTTTACGTAGACAACATGATAGCTCGATCACAAACAGAAGAAGAGCACCTTGAACATTTGCAGAAGCTGTTTGCCAGGTGGAAGGAGTACAAGCTCAGGCTGAATCCAAGTAAGTGCACTTTTGGAGTTAGGTCTGGTAAACTTCTGGGATTTATTGTCAGCAACAAAGGCATTGAGGTCGATCCAGCAAAAGTAAAGGCTATACAAGAAATGCCTGCCCCCCATACTGAAAAGGAGGTTAGAGGATTCTTGGGACGCTTGAACTATATTGCCAGATTCATCTCTCATCTGACGTCTACCTGTGAGCCAATTTTCAAACTATTGAAGAAAGATCAGGTAGTCGAATGGAACGATGATTGTCTAACTGCTTTTGATAAGATCAAGGAGTATTTGCTAGAACCTCCTATTCTGATGCCACCCGTCGAAGGAAGGCCACTGATCATGTATCTGACTATTTTGGACAACTCAATGGGGTGCGTACTGGGCCAACATGACGAGTCTGGTCGAAAAGAGCATGCCATTTATTACCTTAGCAAAAATTTTACCGACTGTGAGACTCGCTACTCACTGCTCGAGAAAACTTGTTGCGCTTTGGTATGGGCTGCTCGCCGACTAAGGCAGTATATGTTGACCCATACCACTTTGCTGATTTCCAAAATGGACCCGATCAAGTATATCTTCGAAAAGCCTGCTTTATCTGGAAGAATCACTAGATGGAAAATGATCCTGACCACCATGGACGGTGACGATTTGCCACACCCGGTGAACGCAGACATAGTCAAAAGATACTACGCATAAAATAACCCGACAAGTCGAAAACCCGAAAGGGCGACTTGGGAAAAAATGGGCATCCCGGTGAACCGAAAACCCGAAAGGGAGGTTCAGGCAAAAATTATGGATAAAACAAAAAAATATGTACACCCGGCAAGTTGAAAACCCGAAAGGCGGCTTGGGCAAAAAAGGGTTTCCCGGTGGATCGAAAACCCGAAAGGGCGATTCAGGCAAAAGTTAGGGAATTAAAGCGTATGACTATGTCTCGTCGGATCACTTTAAAGACAATCTCTTCATCAACAAGTTCCGAGCTTCTGATCAATCCAATCACCGGCGGACGAAGCATTGAATGGACGAGACATTCAGAGTTGTGAAGGCTATAACAGAATAGAATCCCATGGAATTGTTACGCATAGCCATCTTTCTTTTGTATAAAATTTTCAATTTTTACGACAACACCCTCTTACTAGGATGTCTGTCTCCTTTGTACAAAGATACTCATAAAAAGTTAATACAAACACTTTTCCAAATACAGAAATTTGCTTTGTCTTCCTTTTGCTTTTTACACTTATGTTTTATTTAAGAAACGTCCAATGTTTTGTTAAATAGGCATATGCATTTGAACATAATCATTTTCTTATAAATCAGAAAAGATGATTGCTGATAGGTTGAAGGTATAGGTAGATATCTTGATGCCCTTTCAGAAGATATCCCCAGCGGAATTAAACTCCAAATTCCTCAACTGAGTTAAAATTCGGAATATCTTTCCCCAAACAGAGTTGAACTTCAGGATCCTCAGCAGAACAAAAGCTTGCTCAAAACTGATCTCCCCAGCTAAGAGAGCCTTCCAGAACTTAATTCCCCTCAGAGTTAAGCCTCAGTATCCCCAGTGGAGCCCTAAAAATCTGAAAATCCTATCCCCAGTGAAGTCAAAACTGATAGTCCCCAGCGGAGCTAAAACTTCCAACTATCGATCCTCAGTAGAACCAGATTAGTGAACATTCTCCCCACAGAAATACTCCCCATCAGATTGAAGATTCTCAGTCTTACTTCTCCAGCATAAGTCTACCAGGTTCTGGACTCCCCAGTAGAGATCATCAGAATTCTCATTCCCCACAAGTCACCAAGGATTTTTAATCCCCAGCTTCGGTTATGGGTTTATTTCCCCAACATTTGTCAAGGATTTATTCTCCAAAACAAATTACATTTCAAATTGATCGGTCATTCAAAAGTTCCTTCATCACCTGTTGGAAGTTACGGTCGTCAAAGATCAAATTCTCACAAAATTCAAGTTATGAAGCCCGGATTCGACCGGATAGTATCTTGATCTCCACATCATATTGTGAAGCCCGGATTACGACCCGATAACAGTATCAGACTACCGCAAAGCCTGGATTACGACCAGATAGTGGTACCTCCTAATTCCAAGCTATAAAGCTCGGATTCGACCGGATAATAGTTTAATCCCCAACAAGTTATTGTGAAGCCTGGATTACGACCAGATAGCAATACAAGTTTCTGTGAAGCCTGGATTACGACCAGACAGCAACCAAGAATACTACGAAGCCTGGAGTCGACCAGATAGTGGTATATCTTTAACATAAGCCGTGAAGCCCGAATTCGACCGGATAGCAGCTCAACAAGTTATTGTGAAGCCAGGATTATGACCAGATAGCAATACAAGTTTCTGTGAAGCCTGGATTACGACCAGACAGCAGCCAAGAATACTACGAAGCCTGGATTCGATCAGATAGTGGTATATCTTTTACACAAGCCGTGAAGCCCGGATTCGACCGGATAGCAGCTCAACAAGTTATTGTGAAGCCTGGATTACGACCAGATAGCAATACAAGTTTCTGTGAAGCCTGGATTACGACCAGACAGCATCCAAGAATACTATGAAGCCTGGAGTCGACCAGATAGTGGTATATCTTTAACACAAGCCGTGAAGCCCGGATTCGACCGGATAGCAGCTCAACAAGTTATTGTGAAGCCTAGATTACGACCAGATGGCAATATAAGTTTCTGTGAAGCCTGGATTACGACCAGACAGCAGCCAAGAATACTACGAAGCCTGGAGTCGATCAGATAATGGTATATGTTTTACACAAGCCGTGAAGCCCGGATTCGACCGGATAGCAGCTCAACAAGTTATTGTGAAGCCTAGATTACGACCAGATAGCAATGCAAGTTTCTGTGAAGCATGGATTACGACCAGACAGCAGCCAAGAATACTACGAAGCCTGGAGTCGATCAGATAGTGGTATATCTTTTACACAAGCCGTGAAGCCCGGATTCGACCGGATAGCAGCTCAACAAGTTATTGTGAAGCCTGGATTATGACCAGATGGCAATACAAGTTTCTGTGAAGCCGGATTACGACCAGACAGCAGCCAAGAATACTACGAAGCCTGGAGTTGATCAGATAGTGGTATATCTTTTACACAAGTCGTGAAGCCCGGATTCGACCGGATAGCAGCTCAACAAGTTATTGTGAAGTCTGGATTACGACCAGATAGCAATACAAGTTTCTGTGAAAGCCTGGAGATCGACCAGATGACAGTTAACCATTAACAGAATAAAGATTCTCATTTTGGCCTCCCTAGCAGATTAGCATACAACCCAAGCTCCTGATTCCCCAACAGCGATCCCAAGACTTCTCATTTTCAACGATCAAGATTCTTGCAATCCCCTACAGCAGTCAAGGATTCACTTTCCCCGGCAGCAGTTAAGATTCTATTATCTCTGGCTATCCAGGATTCATCTATCCTCAGCAAGACAGCTCATCAGCTTACATGCACATTCACATACCATAAACATTGATATAAACATTCATTGCATCATACATATCATGCAACATAACTTTGTGTTTTAGCTAACATTTTATCCTTTTCAGGATAAGATTAAAAGGCTATCATTAACAATTATTCAGATACAGTATGGATACACCCCAGACACGGTGATCATTCTATTACTCATTCAGAATTTCAAGTCAGATACAGTACAGATACACCCCAGACACGGCGGTCATTCTACTACTCATTCAGACTACAGCAATCGGATACAGACTAGATACGCTCCAGACACGGCAGCCATTCTATCTCTCATTCAGATTCATTTATCAACCTCAAGTCCAGATATGCTCCAAACACGGATGCCATTCTGGCCCTTGCACCAGCAGCTTGATTCTCCCCAGTGCAGTCGCCACGGAAGTCATTCTGTCACTTATTCAGATCCCAGTTACAGTACAGATACACCCCAGACACGACGGTCATTCTACTACTCATACAGATCTCAACTCCAAGGTACAGTCCAGATATGCTCTAGACACGGTTGCCATTCTGTCACTCATTCAGAGTTTATCCCTAGCACACTGTTGCTCCATACACAGACATTCCTCTGTCATCCAGATACAATACAGATACACTCCAGGCACGGCAGTCATTCTGATATTCATTCTACATTCAAACACAGTTACAGCTCAGATACGCCCTAGACGCGGAGGCCATTCCTTTGCTCATACAAATTCAGTCTCCAGATACAGTTCGAATGCATTCCAGACACGGATACCATTTTGATACTCATTCTTCTGACTTACAACATTGCAAGTTAACAAAGATTCTTGGATGGCATCTTTAAGCCCATCTCCAGCAATATTCTACCATCTCCAAATGGCATCTTTAAGCCCATTCCCTCAACTATGCTTTGGACGAGTGCAAATTTACGGGCACTCTAGTGTCCAATCCTCTCTTACCTTTGAGTCGCGAAAGGCAAACTTGCCAATCTAACTCTTCAGGTTCAAGAAGATTGAACAGGGGCAGTTGTTGTACCCCAAAATTTGCCCTCTCATTCTTCAGGAAATCATCCTGGATTCTCAGAGTCTCTCTGAAACAAATCCAAGCCCTGAATTATCATTTCTTCCCAAGCAAACCCTTTACAAGAGCAAAATGATCACACAAGCTCTAAAGGAAACGCTTTTACCTTGGAAAAATTAAAATTCTAAACATTTGGAATTTTTCTCTAAAAATGGGGGTTTAAGAAGAAAAATAGCACCTCAGAACTTCTGGACCAACCTCCAGACAAAACAGGTCAGAAGTTGCAAGCTTGGCTCCACGCGGTCAGAAGTTGGCTCTTCAGCAGCTACATTAACTCAGTTAGAGGTTGCAAACGTGGTTCAACACGTAAGCCTCAACAGAACATGGCTCTTTCAGCAGTTACGCAAGTTCAGCCAGAGTTTGCTAGAGGAATGCAAAGGAAGTAAAGAAGTCTGAAGGCTCCTTCAGAACATGCTGGAATCAGAAGATGAAAGGGTCAGAAGAGTGGGTGTTACACTGACACAGAATCTCTAAGTCCAGGATTTCTAGAAGCAAATCCAAGGAATGTGTTAGAAAGTCAGGAGAACCCCCAGAATTTGCTGAGACAGCAAGAGGCCAAGATCAAAGCTTGGTTCACGTTGTTTTTGGTAAAATAGAACTGCTGGTTTAGGTTACAAGAATTTTGGTGTTGATAAGTCTCATCACCATTTAATGCTCATTAATGCTCCCAACCACTCCTGAACATTCATCCAAGAGGTTTCTTCACGTGTGGCTGGGAAAACACCTTTCTGCAGGCTTAGGCATGGGTCTACGCGCCACCTTCCACCTATAGGGTCACTTCTCCTCAATCCTTGTCGGCTGTCCTAGCCTAGGCTGAAAAGCTGTATCACAATTTTCCATGAACTTCTTTCAAACAAAAATTTTAACCTCTATTGGCGCCTTTAACGTTCAAGAATCCACAAGAACTTTGCCTATAAATAGAACACATTGACCACTAAGAAGGGGCCAGAAAAAACCAGAAAAAAATTGTTAGAAGCGAAACAGAAATTTTTTAGCAAGAAAATACTTTGAAACTCTGTCAAAAATCTTGGTGTCTCAAGAGCTTCAAACATAACTTTGAATCTCTTGTCTCAAAACCTCATTTGTACCCAGATTGCTTCTTGATTAAAGAAATACACCCTTTCAGCCTCTGACCATACATACACATACACCTTCATCTACCCCTTTAAAAAGGGGAATCTGTCCATAACACCATCAGAGCTAAAAGCTAGCTCTCATTCACAGACTTTTCTAACAGCCAGGTAAGCACCTGCTGACCTTCATCACGCTGCTAAGCATCATCAGCTTTGCATGCTCAAATAAACATAATGTAAATATCATGTTGCTGTTGTTTGCGTTCTGAGGATTTTCATACCTCAGAATGTTTGAGTAGGGAGTAAATCAACGTAGAACCTGCCTGTGACCTTGCTGGTTCTATCTCCTAAAACACTTTGACATTTGCTGAAGTTGTCCCAAACAAGTTTTCTGTTTTATGGAAAAATAACAAAACTGCAGATGTTTTAACTAGCACAGGGAGAAGCCAAGTGCTGACTTTGACGTTAGCACATCTAAAGCCTGTTTTTGCTGTCAATAATATCAGAACTTCTGAAGATTATTGTATTTCCAGCAGGATCAGAACTTCTGATATCCCCACTAACAAACTTTGTCTTGCAGCGCATGGGGGTCAGAACTTCTGATCTTCCCACTAACAGGTTTCTGTTTTGCAGGTGCCAGAGTCAGAAGTTCTGACTCATACAGTTTAACCAAAAGGTTGATAATCTGGCAACAGGCCTGAGTCAGAACTTCTGATGGCCTCTCAGCAGCGCGCTGGCTCTCTCTCTCTTTCTCTCTATCTTACTTTTGTTATTTTCTTTTCTTATCTATTTTTCTCATTGAACCACCCCATGTACAAATATGTACCCCCACCCCCTTAATCGTTGTAATAGCGTAGGATTTTATATTTCCACTTTTTATTGCTTTCAAATATAAATGCTAGTGTTGTACCCCAAAATTTGCCCTCCCATATTCTTCAAGATTTTTCAAAAGCAAGCTTCAAAATCTCCCCAAGGGTTGCACAGTTCAAGAGCCTTCTAACAGTCAAAAATTAGGGTTTTGGTTCTGACAAAGAAAATGAAGTTTCCAAGGGTCCAATCAAGTCCCATATGCCTATAAACATGGTCAAGCATCCTCATACCAAGTTTCAAGACTTACAGCACAAAATTGCACAGTCAAAAACCCTAGTTGCACTACAGTCAACTGCAGGGGCAAAATGGTCATTTGACAGTCAAAAGTTCAAATTTTTGGTCAACATCTCATTTTTAAGCCACAAACATCATTTGATCAATGCTTGATCATGATTCTCAAAGCTTGGCTCAAAAAGTCTCAAGATGCAAAAGTTTCCATATTTGGACAATTGAAAAAGTCAACTGTAACTTGACCAAGGCATAACTTCCACATGGATTATCAGAAAAATTCCATCCAAAGCTCATTTTGAAGATAATCACATTTCCTACAACTCCTATTCACACTTCAAGTCCAAGAAATTCTCTCACAAAAAGTTATCAATTTCAACATTATAGGTCATTTTCAAAAGTCAACAAAAAGGGACTTTAAGTCAAAGGCCATAACTTGAGATTGGTAAATCAAAATGACATGGGACCAAAGGCATTGGTTATAGGACTTCAAGACCTTTCCAAAATGTCCAAGAACATGAGCAAAGCTTAAAAATTGAGCAAGATATGCCTTGTGGAAGTTGGGAAATTTTTGGGTATTTTGAAAAGTCAACTTTGCTTCAAATGCCTTAAAATTGCTAATGGGCCACATTTTCTTCCAAGATTGATCATCCAAAGCATGTGCACGACCATTTGGCCCAAAGGGAAGTTTTTCATCATTTTTATTTATTTATTTGAATTTTTAATTGCTAATAATTCATTTAATTAATTAAAATATGAAAAAAATACCAAGGCAAACTTTTTAAATCTTTTTGTGCATAAAATACCTCCAAGATTTCGTGCAAATCAGATAGGGAAAGAATCAATGGTAATTGGACATGATTGGTATCAAATTAGCATGAAAAAGATTGAAAAATCATGGCATGAAAATCAAATATTGATTCCATCATTGCAAAGATTCTTTGGACCAAAAACTCAACCCTAATCATTCCAATACTTATACTCATGCAAACCCTAGTGTTCATGACCTGAAAGCTGCGCAAAAACACCATAAACAACTTTGAGTTTTTATCAAAAAAGTCAAAAACTGAAAGTGGCCTTAGAGGACGATTTAGAGGAAAAGGTTGATCCCATTAGCTTGCTAAGGCATTACTGAAGCTGCCTGAATACTTTTCCACATCCCTAACGCCCAGAATTGGTATACAGAACTCGAGATTTTTCACATTTTTTTCATATTCGTGTTTCAATATTCAAGCATTCTCATTGCATTTTTCTTGTGGATTCATACTAATTGATTGATTCTAAAGCTAACTGCATACTTTAATTGAGTTTTCGTGCCAAATTAGAGGATTCACCATTGAAACAGGCTAGGGTTCTTCAAGCTTCGAATTGGGCATTTTCATATACTGTAAAATTGGGACTTCCTAATACCATGGCCAAAATCAGGACACTTGGACGATTCTAATACACCAGTCGCGCTTAATTTATGAAGCAAGATGGCCTAATCGCTATTCTTGAAAAAGGCATATTTTGGGGGGGTTCAAAACCCCCGCTAACTCTTTTTATGTTTCAGGAAAAAGCAAAACGAGGAAGAAGAAGACTAGGTGGCAAAGCGTGATAGGGTGATTTGAATCCAACGCGCGTTTTTTTATTTTTCTAGGCCACTGACCATTTATCCCTTATATTGTTTATTTGCCATTATATATTCAAAGTGCGTTGGTAGCTCAGCTGGCAGGCGTGTGATTGGCAACCTCTAGGACCTGGGTTCGATCCCAGGTCCCCCTCCTCTCTCCATATTATTTTTCTAACTTTACTTACGTGCAGCTTCAGTCCAAGTGTTCACCATATGTCCCTCCTCCAGGCGTGCCACGCGCTTATTGAGATCAATCAAAGGGCTATGATTTGGAGACCATCATGGGCATGAGTCAACGCACCTGCACGCTAGCCAAAAAGTCAATAAGGCCAAGGCTTAATGGGCCAAAAAATGCTGGAGATACCTCCAGTTTGGGGACAGAACCCCCCATGGTTTGCTTTCTTATTCTTTTTTCATATTTTTCTATTTTATTTATTTTAATTAGTTTTAATATAATTCTTCCAATCAATTTATTTTCATAAAATGTAAAATAATATAAAAATCAGAAAAGACAAAAATCAAAATATATTTTATTTAATTAATATTTTTGTAAATAAAAATCATTAATTAATTTAGTTTTCAATTCTAGGATTAATTTTGACATTTTTCTTAATAAACCTAAAAATTGGTAGAATTAGGGTTTCAAGTTTTTTTTCATTCTTTTTTCTTTTTTCTCTCACCATAATTAATTATTTAATATTATTTTTATAAATCAAATTGCATTAATTAATTAGGTTTAATTTTAGGTAATTTTCATATTTTCTTAATAAATTAAAATAGCTAGAATTAGGTTTAAATTTCATTTAATTCACATAAAAAATCATAAATACAAAAAACCCTCAAAAATAATTTCTTTTTTTAATTAATTTCATAATCGTAATTTAATTTCCTTAAAAAGGGTCCAACGCCCTCGCTTTCCATTTTAATTCCAATTCGCGCATTTATTTCCTTTCTTATATTCTTTATGTAATTCTCCCAAAGCCGTGTAAATTTATATTTCTCGCACTTTCCTTTATTTTAGGTCAAATCGGGTCCTGGATTAAATTTGGCGATGTGGACCCGCGCCTTTGTAATAGTTTAGGAACTTTATATCTCTCGCAATTTTTTAACTGTTAATAATGGCATGCAAGAATGAATGACAAAATAAAAATAACGCGTAGATCACCCATGACATGACAAGACAAAAATAGCTGAACATGACACACAAATCACACACCACCCCTAGGGTACGCCTCACTGTTACCTTGCCTCTCGAAAGGTGATCGTCGAGTAGAGGATGTCTTAGTAAGTCCTCATGATCCGGGAACCTGGCATGAGGGTAGCTTCTAAGGTGTCTTCCCATTACTCTGGTGATCACCATGTCCCGAACCTCGAATTGACCCGAATACCTCCAACGGTGGTGCTACCTACCTCTCAATGGTGGGATGGCACTACTTTAAAGGACATTTACACAGACGAATTCCTTAGGGTAGGTAGACGACTCTAGATACTTGCTCTAATTTCAAAACAAATCAAAAAATACTTTTCACACCGACACCTTTTCAAAAAGCTTTCGAAAGCAATTTTTCAAACACTCTTGAGGACCGATACAGGAGTCGAACTGGAATTTTCAAAGAAACTTTTTAAAACCCACAATTGAAAAGCAAACAAACCATTTTTGAAAACATAATGAGCAAGTACCTAAGAGCCCATGGATAA
This sequence comes from Vicia faba, assembly GCA_948472305.1. Taxonomy (NCBI): domain Eukaryota; kingdom Viridiplantae; phylum Streptophyta; class Magnoliopsida; order Fabales; family Fabaceae; genus Vicia; species Vicia faba. The sequence goes on from OX451737.1 coordinate 1,061,487,503, forward strand.
CCATGGATAGAAAGGGTGCTAACACCTTCCCTTTCTATAATCTACCTCCCGAACCGAGAGCAATCTCTTTAAGGAATTTTTCTGTGCTTTTGTCCTTTCCATTTGGAGAAAATAAAAGACGGTGGCGACTCTTGCTTCCGCGACATTTCGCGAACCAGCATTAAACAGTCAGTTCCAGATCCACCGATCACAGCTAGTAATTAGGATGTGTATGGCAAGATAAAATCAATGAAATAGAAAATCCTAATTCAAAGATAAACTCTTGTATGCAATAAAACACACTTGCACACTTACACCCCTAGGGTTACATCCACTTGTTGCCTTCAAAAATGGGCCATGGTTGCATGTCAAGTACTTTGGCAAAACAAAAACAAATCAAATGATCATAGTCCCTCGATGACGCTATCAAGTTGCCTAAACAAAATGATTAAGTCCCTCAAGAAAAATTGCCAAAATACTTGACACTATTGCATTCATGGTCTATACGATGACCCGCGCCTGTCCCGTTTACATCCTAACACAAGGTTGTTCACCAAATACAATGGTGAAATAACACTGTTAAAAGGGTTAAAAACATAAGGAAAGATCTTTGAGTAAAATAGGGTAGACAACTCTTAGTTACTTGATCAAACTTGCAAAGAAAACATCCTTGCTACTTTTCAAAACACACATCACAACACAGTTTCCAAACAACTTTCAAAACATTGAAAACTTTTCAAAAGACAAAAACACCTTCGTATACATTCAAACAAGAATCATTACAAAGGTTGCCACAAATGGCCTCTTTTCAAAACATTTTCAAAACCACACACACAAAGCACCATTTCAAACAATTGAAAAGCAAAGGCAAGTGATCTAAGCAAGTAACTAAGAGCCCATGGATAACCATGGATAGAAAGGGTGCCAATACCTTCCCTTTCTATAATCTACTCCCCGAACCCAAGAAAACATCTCAAAGGTTTTTCCTGTGCTTTTTATCCTTTCCTTAGGATAAAATAAAAAGTCGGTGGCGACTCTTGCTAAACCGAAACATTTGCGAAAACGAACGCAAAATCCCAAGTCAATTCTCCCACCGTATCACAACGGGCTCTTAGGCACTTTCTCATTGTGTTTTCAAAAAGTTTTAATTTTCTTGTGTTCGTGGATTTTGAAAAGAGTTTTGTTTGAAAACTTCGATTTAACTCTTGTTTCTGTCCTCAAGAGTGTATGAAGTGTTGTTGAAAACTTTGTTTGAAAAGTGTAAGTGCGAAAAATTTGTTTTGTTTGGAAAAAGCAAGTACCTAAGAACCTCTACCTACTCAAAAGTAATTAAACTGTGTAAATGTCCTTTAGACAGTGCTATCCCACTATTGAGAAGTAGGTAGCACCATCGTTGGAGTTTCCAGGTCAATTCGATTAAGGGACATGTGGTCACTAAAGCAATGTTAGGACGCCTTAGCGGTAACCCTAATGTCTTAGATCATTTTATCCGAGGCAACCGTTTCGAGGTAACTTATGATCTTTGGACAAGAGGACGACCTCTAAAACTTCCTATACTCAATGACCACGTTCGAGGCAACCAAGTGAGGCGTACCCTAGGGGTGGCATGTGCAAATGTGTCAATTTTATGTTATCTTTGTACATGTTATGGTGAGCTACGGTTGATTTTAACTTAAGATAGATCTTGTCGTGCATAGCCTATTATTCATACATCTAGCAGTTAAGGGTTGCGGAAAATAAAACTAAGCTATTACAAGGCGTCGGGTATTTACATCGCCAAAAACAAACCCTTGAAAAGTAAATGCGGAAAAGTAAATAAAAGCGATAAAAGGTCCTAAGTTAAAACTATTACATCCTTGACGCAGTTACAATTATATGGAATATGAATAAAAAAATAATAAGCGCGAGAAAAATTGAATCGGAGAGTTTTTAGGGTTTTGACCCTTTTTATTAAAGAAAGCATATTTTGATTATTTTGAATTAAACGGAAATTAAATCTAAGTTAATTAATTAATTAAATAAAAATATATTTTTTTGGGTTTTTAGAATATTTAAGGAAATAAAAATAAAAATGAATAAAATTGTTAAAAACTAATATTCTAATTTACTTTTAATTTATTGCAAAAAATATTATCATTAAACCTAATTTAAAACTAAATTAATTGGTTAATTTTTATTTACAAAAATAAATAATGGAATTAATAAATATTATTTTTGGTGTTTTCTGATTTTATTTGGAAAATATTAATTATTTTAGTTAGTGGTTAATTAAGAATAAAAAATAAATCAAGTGAACAAATAAAATATAATGAAAGAAAATAAAAAAAGGCAAACTCAGGGGGTTTGGGCCCAATTTTGGAGGCAGAATCAGCAATTTTCCAGGCCCATTATGCTTCATCCTCGTTGGACTTTTGTGGTTCAGTGCATGATTGTTGACCAAGGAGCATGGTGATCCTTCATTCATGACCACTGGATTTAGGTTTGGAGCCATCTGGCGCACTGAGATTTGAGATGTATGGTGGACCTCCCTTTGAAAACTGCACATGAATACCTGAAGAAGAAAAATAAACAAGGTTTTGGGGGACCTGGGATTCGAACCCAGGTCCCAATGCTCATTGTATGCGCGCTCAACCACTCCACCAACCTGCCTCATTCGTTATAATAATACCAAACAAAAAATATATGGAAAAACATTTTACTATGCCTGGAAAACAAAAGAATTTGGCGCGCTGTTTAAACCGGCCAATGGGAAGAGGACGCGTAGTCGTCTTCTTCGTTGAAAATAACGAGGTTTTTACCTGCGGATTTCGTCCGCAACTAAATTCCTAGGTGTGTCCTAAAACAAATTATAGGACATGTAAACGCAAACGGAGATCACCATCTTACTCGTCTCTTTCCCCTTATTTCATTTATGCCCATGGTTGGTTCTGATTTTACCTGAAACGGAAATGCCTAAAAACAAGAAACCTAAACCCTAGTTTCGGGTAGGGCTTTACAGGCTACAAAAAGGAAATTAAATATTGCAGAAAGGTTGGAAATTATGCAAGGATCAAGAATATGCCAGCGTTTCGTCAAAAGGATGCAAGAACAGAAGATCACGATTCCATGTCCAGGGCGGAGTTTCAAGCGACTTACAGTGCGTTTGGAGGTGACTCAGGGCTCGTGAGCGATTGCTTTAGCTTCAGTGAATGGCTAGCAAGAAGATAGCGTTGAGCTTTTGGATTGAATTGACCTCTACGTATGATTTCAGTTTCAAGGTTTTTCAAGCTTTTTCCAAGTTTGGTCTGGCCGTTTTAACAGAGCTTTGTGCGTGTTTTAGGTTTGTGAGGCTTGCTTGCATATAAGGGAATGATTCTAGGTCAAAACATGGGCCAATATCCTTGTGTATTGAAGAATTAGGATTTGATTGACCACCATTCATAAGCTTTCCAAAATTGAATCAAATCTGAGATTTTGTGCATGTTTTGACTTGGCACGAATTGGATTGAGTTGCACATGATATTTGCAAGCTGTACAAATCACAAAGATCCCATTTCAATAATTTTTAGATTTTATTTGAATTAATATAGATTTAAAATGAATTAAATCAATAAAAATTAAATAAAATAGAAAAATAAGTGTTTGGTTATGAAATTAAAGATGGGACACGTGTGTGGCATGACAAGACTAAATCAAGTGGAAAAAGTGGGCCCTTTTGTCAAAAATTGGAGTTTTGAGGATAGTTGACTTTTGGCAATTTTGGAAAAATGCCCAACTTCAACAATTCATAACCTCTTCAATTTTGAACTTTTGGAGGTGTTCTTGGACTTTTTAGAAACCTTGAGATGTCCTCTAATCCACCTTTTTGGTCTCATCTAATTTTGATCTTCCATTCTCAAGTTATAAGCTTTGGCAAAAAAGGTGTTTTTGTTGACTTTCAAAAATGACCTATAATGTCCAAATTTGTAACTTTTTATGAGAGAATTTCTTGATATTGGGGTGTGAAGATGGATTGTAGGAAATTGAATCCTATTCAAAATGAGCTTTGGATGGTTCATTTATCACAAAGTATGAGAAAGTTATGCTGGGTCAAAGTTAAGTTGACTTTTCCTATAAAACCCTAATTTAGCAACTTTTGAATCTTGATGAATTTTGAGCAATCCTTGATGAATCATGATCAACCCTTGATCAAATGATTAATTATCCTTAGAAATGAGAATGTTGACAAAAAATCTGGAGGTTTGACTGTATTTAGGTCACAGTTGACTTTTGCCCTAGCACAGTCGCTTTTTGGGTCTCTTGAGCAATTGACTGGCCAAAATTCCTCTGGAAGGCTTGAAATTTGACATGGATGGACTTAAGAACATATTAAGGCATTGGTAAGCACTTGAGGCCATTTGGATGTAAGGACCTTGATGCAACACAAAACCCTAATTTTGAATTGACTGCCTTAGGAGGTGATTTGACTGTACAACCCTTGAGCCATTTTGAGCAATATGAAGATCATTCTTGACAAATCTTGAGGAATATGGGAGGGCAAATTTTGGGGTACATCATCTGCCCCTGTTCAATTCTCTTAAACCTGAGGATATAGATTGGCTTTCGAGCCTTTCGTGATCCGAAGGTGGAAGATAATTGAACACTAGAGTACCCAGAAATTTGCACTCGCATGGTGTAGTATCAGCATTGTGATGTCGGGAATGGGCTTACAGATACCATTTGGAGATGTGATAGAAAGTTGTTGGAGATGGGCTTAAAGATGCCACCCAAAAGTGATTGTTGAATTGTTTGAGCTGGTCGAGTAGATAGTTGTCCTGGCTAGTTTCAGGTATTGATCTCTGACCTGAGAAAGAAAAATAGTTTTCCTGGCTTGTTACAGGTATTAATTTTCAATCTCCTCGTGTAGGTGGTTTTCCTGGCTGGTCTCAGGTATTAACCTACAATCAGTCGTCCACAGATGTTTTTCCTAGCTTGCTACAGGTATTAATCTGGAACTTGAAAAGGTTGGCCGATGAGATAGTTGTCCTGGCTGGTTACAGGTATTGATCTCTGACCTGAGAAATAAAAATAGTTTTTCGGGCTTGTTACAGGTATTAATTTTTAATCTCTTCATGTAGATAATTTCCTGGCTTGTTACAGGTATTGATCTCTGACCTGAGAAAGAAAAATAGTTTTCCTGGCTTGTTACAGGTATTAATTTTCAATCTCTTCGTGTAGGTGGTTTTCCTGGCTGGTTTCAGGTATTAACCTACAATCAGTCATCCACAGAATTTTCATGGCTTGTTACAGGTATTAAACTGGGACTTGAAAAGGTTTGGTCAAGGAGATATTTGTCCTGGCTGGTTTCAGGTATTAATCTCTGACCTGAGAAAGAAATTCTTCCTGGCTTGTTACAGGTATTCATCTTCAATCTCTTCATGTAGATAATTTCCTGGCTGGTTTCAGGTATTAACCTATAATCAGTCGTCCACAGAATTTTCCTGGTTTGTTACAGGTATTAATCTGGAACTTGAAAAGGTTTGGTCAAGGAGATATCTGTCCTGGCTGGTTTCAGGTATTAATCTCTGAACTGAGAAAGAAAGTATTCCTGGCTTGTTATAGGTATTGATCTTCAATCTCTTCATGTAGATAATTTCCTGGATGGTTTCAGGTATTAACCTACAATCAGTCGTCCACAGAATTTTCCTGGCTTGTTACAGGTATTAAACTGGGACTTGAAAAGGTTGATGGTAGCCATTTTTTGATTGACCTTTTCCTGAAAAAGGTAAAACGTTAGCTGTATGCAATGATGATGTATGAAATGCATGATGTCATGATGTTCTCAAAATAAATGAGATCGTGTCGTATGCACTTTATCATGTATGTAAATAGGAGGTATGAAGTGTGAAATGTTTATGAATGTATTTTCGTCTGGGAAAACAAATCCCGGAGCTGCTGGAGAATAGAGTTGAGTTCTTCGTTTCCGTTGGGGATGATGAACGAAGATGATTGTGAGAATAAACCTGCAGGAGAAAAGAACTCCGTTGGGGAATAAACTGGTGAAGATATTACTCTGCGGGGAATTACTCTGTGGGAAGAGATGCTTTGCTGAGATTTTAACGATAACTCCGCTGGGGATTCCGTTGATAAGCTATGTTGGGGATTTTGATGATGAACTCCGCTGGGGATAGAAAGAACTTCGCTGGGGATGATCTTTCAGTTGCAACTTGCTGAGGATAACCCAGTTAGACTCTTGTGGGGATAACCTCTGAATTTGGCTGAGGAGATGCATTTGTATTCTGCAGGGGACAAGCTTCCAGAATCTACTGGGTAAGATGATTCAATTCTCTATTGGGGGAACTTTTTTAGACTGCGCTGGGGAAATGGTTCCACTGGGGGTATCTTGTATTCCGCCGGGGAAATTCGTATATTTCGTTGAGGAATATTAAGACTGTCGAGGATGCTCTTTACGCTTGCTGGGGAATATCCTTATACTCCGCTGGGGAATATTAAGACCTTCTGGGAATACCGATCCTTTTTGGGACTGACGGTAGACTAACTCTGCTTGGGGGAGAGTATTGCTGATTCCTTCGTAGTTGCAAGTCTCAGTGGGGAGAGCTACCATTACTGTCTTACTCTGCGGGTAGTGACGATATCTTGGTCATATTCTTCAGCTGAACCTACCTTGGTACCTTGGTGGACAGAGCAACTAGACCTCTCAGACAATTCTTATTTCCCCTACTTCTGATATCACCCGTAATTAGTCCTTTGTTTCGCATGCAAATATTTATGAGCAGCAATTAATGTCAAATGCATATATCAAAAAATGAACATTGGACGTTCTTTGCAAAACAAAACAGATAAAGAAAAACAATTTGCAATTTGTCTGAAAAATGAACTTGTATTGATTTTGAAGTTTGCCTGTAAATAGGCGTTTTTGTACAAGAGGCTGACGTCCTAGTAAGAGAACACCGCCGAACAAATAGAATTTATACAATTTGTAAAAAGAAAACAAAATAGCTATGTGAATAATCCCACTGGGTTCCAACTCTGCTATCGCCTTTATATCTTCAAGCATCTCATCACTTTGCTGCTTAGTTGGAGATGAATCTGATTGATTGGTGTCGTCCGAGCCTGATAGTTGATACCAAAGTCTGGATGCAGGGTGATCCAATGAGACATAGTGTTACGCTTATCCCTAACTTTTGCCTGGACCGCCCTTTCGGGTTTTCAGTCCACCGGGATACCCAGTTTTTCCCAAGCCGCCTTTTCAAGTTTTCGACTTGCCGGGTGTACAGATTTTTTTTATTTTCATCCCTTATTTTTGCCCGAACCCTTTTGGTTCGCCGGGAAGCCCTTATTTTGCCTAGGCCAGTCAACCTAGCGGGTCTTTGATTATGTGTAGTATCTTTTTACTATGTCTGCATTGACGGGGTGAGGAAGGTCGTCACCATCTATGGTGGTTAGAATCATCGCTCCTCCTGAGAAGATGTTCTTAATCACAAATGGCCCTTCGTACGTAGGGGTCCATTTGCCCCTGGGATCACCTTGAGGTAGAATGATGCGCTTGATTACCAGGTCCCCGACTTGATACTCTTGTAGTCTGACTTTCTTGTTAAATGCCTTGATCATCCGTTTTTGGTACGTCTGACCATGACAAATAGCAGTGAGTCTCTTTTCGTCGATTAGGTTCAATTGATCAAGCCGGGTCTGGCTCCAGTCGTCTTCACTTAAACCCGCATCCTTCATGATCCGGAGAGAGGGTATCTGAACTTCAATGGGCAGGACTGCCTCCATGCCATATACCAAGGAATAGGGTGTTTCCCCTATTGACGTCCGTGCTGAGGTACGATACTCATGAAGAGCAAATGGTAACATCTCGTGCCAGTCCTTGTAGGTCACTGTCATCTTCTGCACAATCTTCTTAATGTTCTTATTTTCCGCTTCGACAACCCCATTCATCTTCGGCCGGTAGGGAGAAGAGTTGTGGTGCTGTATCTTGAATTGCTCGCAGAGCTCAGTGATCATCTTGTTGTTAAGATTGGTACCATTATCCGTAATGATCCTCTCTGGTACACCGTATCGACAGATCAGGTTGTGCCGAATGAACTGTGCCACGACGTTCTTGGTTACGGTGGCAAAGGAAGCTGCTTCAACCCACTTCGTAAAGTAATCAATCGCTACCAGGATGAAACGATGCCCGTTGGATGCCGTAGGTCTGATCTCGCCGATCATATCAATGCCCCACATTGCAAAAGGCCAAGGTGTTGTCAAGACGTTCAAAGGAACTGGAGGAATGTGCACCTTATCAGCATAGACCTGGCACTTGTGACATGTCCGAGAATGCTGATAACAGTCAGCTTCCATTGTGGACCAGTAATATCCTGCCCGAAGGATTTTCTTTGCCATGGTATGTCCACTGGAATGAGTTCCGAAGGTACCTTCATGCAGCTCTGCCATGATCCTTTCTGCTTCAATCTTATCCACACAACGCAGTAAGGTTGAATCATGGTTAAGTTTGTAAAGAATGCCATTGCTGATGAAGAACTTTGCCGCGAACCTTCTCAGAAACTTCTTGTCATTAACGGATGCACCCTCGGGGTATTCTTGAGCTTCAAGGTACCTCTTCACTTCATGATACCAAGGTTTTTCTGTTACCTCTTCGGTCTCAAGATCACAACAATGTGCAGGTTCATCCAATTTCCAAATAATGATCTGGGGAGCCTCGTTGTCCCATTTGACTTTGAACATAGAAGACATCGTAGCTAGCGCGTCCGCCAACTGATTCTCCTCTCTTGGGAAATGTTCAAAGGTTATCTCCTCGAAATGGGGAAGCAACGTCAATACATACTCCTTGTAAGGAATAAGATTTGGGTGTTTCGTATCCCATTCTCCTTTGATCTGACTGATCACGAGAGCGGAATCTCCAAAGACACTCAGAAACTTGATCCTTAGGTTAATTGCATCTCGAAGACCCATAATGCAGGCTTTGTACTCCGCCATGTTGTTGGTGCAGTTGAAACATAGTCGGACGGTGAAAGGAGTATGAGAGCCTTTAGGAGATATAATCACAGCGCCAATGCCATTACCCAAAGCGTTTGAGACTCCATCAAAGTACATGGACCATGGGGATCCTTCCTCAGGTCCTTCATCTGGTCCAGGTATCTCGCAATCAGTCACTACCATGATATTCTCGTCTGGAAATTCAAAGTTCATAGACTGGTAATCATCCACTGCCTGATGTGCCATATGGTCTGCCAATACACTTCCCTTGATTGCTTTTTGCGTTGTGTACTGGATGTCATACTCAGTCAAGATCATCTTCCATCTTGCTATTCTTCCGGATAAGGCAGGCTTTTCGAAGATATACTTGATTGGATCCATCTTTGAAATCAATAGAGTAGTGTGAGTCAACATATATTGTCTTAGCCGGCGAGCAGCCCATGCCAAAGCGCATCAAGTTTTCTCAAGCAGTGAGTATCGGGTCTCACAGTCGGTAAACTTTTTGCTAAGGTAATAAATAGCATGCTCTTTTCAGCCAGACTCATCATGCTGACCCAGCACACACCCCATTGAGTTGTCAAGTACTGTCAAGTATAAGATTAGAGGTCTCCCTTCAACTGGTGGCATCAGAATGGGTGGCTCCTGGAGATACTCTTTAATTTTTTCGAAAGCGGCCTGGCATTCATCGTTCCAACATACCACTTGATCTTTCTTCAGCAGTTTGAAGATTGGCTTACAAGTAGCAGTTAGGTGCGAGATGAATCGGGCAATGTAGTTCAGGCGTCCTAGAAAGCCTCTGACTTATTTCTCTGTCTTGGGAACTGGCATCTCTTGTATATCTTTCACCTTGGCAGGGTCCACTTGAATACCTTTGTCGCTCATGACGAAGCTTAGCAATTTACCGGACCTCACCTCGAAGGTGCACTTGTTCGGGTTCAACCTCAATTTGTACAACTTCAAACGGTCAAACAGATTCTGTAGATGGTCAAGGTGTTCCTCCTCCGTTTGGGACCTCGCGATCATATCGTCGACGTATACTACAATATCATGATGGATCATATCATGAAACAAAGCAACCATGGCACGCTGATACATTGCCCCAGCATTTTTCAACCCAAAAGGCATGACCTTGTAGCAAAAGGTACCCCACTGAGTAACAAAAGTGGTCTTCTCCATGTCTTCGGGATCCATCTTTATCTGATTATAACTGGAGAAACCGTCCATGAAGGAGAATACCTTATGATGAGCAGTGTTGTCAACCAGAACGTCGATGTGAGGCAGAGGGAAGTCATCTTTAGGGCTCGCCCTGTTCAAATCCCTGTAATCAACACACATTTTGACCTTACCATCTTTCTTCGATACCGGAACCACATTGGCAACCCACTGAGGGTAAGAAGTTACTGCTAGAAACCCGGCGTCAAATTGTTTCATAACCTCAGCCTTGATTTTCTCGGACATCTCTGGACGCATACGGCGAACCTTCTGTTTTACCGGAGGGCATTCTTCCTTGGTAGGCAGGCGATGAACCACAATGTCGGTATCCAACCCAGGCATATCTTCGTAAGACCAGGAAAAGATTTCCACGTAGTCATGCAGCATCTGAATCAACCGTTGTTTCACACTAAGCTCCAGATTTGCACCGATCTTGACTTCCTTTTTGTCTATCTCAGTACCCAGATTCACTGTTTCCACTAGCTCTTCATGTGGCTGAATGACCCTCTCTTCCTGGAGTAGCAGTCTTGCAAGTTCACCAGGCACCTCGCAATCATCTTCACCTTCGTCTTCGGCTAAGTTGATCGGATTTTTGAAGTCATAACTGGCGGTAGCAGAGTTGTTACCAGCAAGATCCAGAGTGGATTGAGACATGTATATGTGAGTGTGTGTAAAATAGCTGCTTTGCAATATATAATAAAGAAAGACAAGGAGCGCAAGATTTGAAATGCAAAAAACGTCCAATGCTTTTATTAATGATATATGAAAATGGCACACAAAAGCCCTCACAAATGCAGCCACGGTGCCCTGGGTAAGACACCGGGCCATAAAGTTTCACAATATTGTCTGTTACAAATTCAAAACAAAAGAGTTCATTACTGAGTAACAAAAGTAATAGGGACGAAGTCCTTTGTTGTCCAGTTGTTTGGTCCGCCGTTGGTCGTAGGGTAGATCCAGCTGTCGAATTCAGATTCCTCCACGTCATCTTCGATGGCATTTACTCCCGAGTTGCTGATGAACACAGGAGGTCTTCCAATCCTTGCACTACGAACAGCCCTTTGAGCTTCTGCAGTGAAACCCAAACCAAACTTGTTAGTCTTCTGAGTGAAATCAGGAAGTCGGCCCCAGTTTGCACACTCACCCTTCTCAATAACAGCCCGGGCATCCTTTAAGGAAGCCATCTTCATAGGAGAACCTTCAATCACAGTCTCAGCTGATGCCAGTGTCTGAGGAACCTCTTCAAAGTGTTGAAATGGGGTCTCAATGAATTCCCCATCCATCTCTACGTACCGGAACGAGTTGAGGTGGCTGACCAAGTACTCTTCCTCCCCCTGTACTGTTACAATCTTCCCTCTGACCGGGTACTTCAGCTTCTGATGGAGTGTTGAGGTCACAGCTCCAGCTTTATGGATCCATGGACGACCCAGCAAACAAGAATAGGATGGTCGAATGTCCATCACATAGAATGTAGAATTGAAGACCTGAGAACCAACTTTAATTGGAATATCAACCTCACCATGCACCATCCTTTTAGACCCATCAAAGGCCCGAACAACAATGTTACTTGGCTTTAGCTCCAACCCTTTGCAATCTAACCTGTCTAGGGCTTTCTTGGGCAAAACGTTCAATGAGGAACCAGTGTCAACCAACACATGTGCAAGAGTAGTGCCCCTGCATTCAATGGAGACATGTAGGGCATCGTTATGGTTCTTCCCTTTAGCAGTCAGATCGGCATCGGAGAAACCCAAGCCGTTATCAGCAGTTAAATTGGCCACACAATCGGTAAACTGATCAGCTGATGTTTCTTGTGGCACGTGGGCCGTCTTCAGGAAGGTAATCAGAGCCTTGGCATGGGCCTCTGAACACAACAACAGTGATAACATAGAAATATTGGATGAGGTTTGCCCCAGTTGCTCAACTACATTATAATCACTTTTCTTAATAATCTTCAGAATCTTTTCCATCTCCTGTTTGGAAGCTTCAACAGTGGTTGTCTTTGGCTCCTCCATCTGGGCAGGCATATCAGCGGTGATCCCTTTGCCCCGAGCGTTAGATGACTCGGAGTCAGGGGTAGGACTAAGAACTTGATCAGGAATGGCATTAGGCACACTTGCAGGTGTAATGACAACAGGTCTTCGGGCAGTCGGTGGAGCAATATCGGGTGAGAAAAGTCTACCACTGCGGGTTACTTTAGCAGGCCCGGTAATGTGGCTGATGCCGGTATCAGCATCAAACTCTTGCTTGACTCCAAGAACATAAACATCTGCCCCATAGTGCCAAGGGACAGCTTTGTCAGAGGTGTAGGGAATAGGCCCTGGAATAGTGATGATTATGGGTGCAATCTTCTGAACAGGCGTAATTCTGACAGGCTTCCTCGAGGGAGCCTTGGGAGAATTGTTGAAAATGGTAATAATGGAAACTTCTTTTGTAGGGGTGGCAGGAACAACAATCTTCTCAAACAGGATCTCCTTGTTATCCATCAGGTTTTGGATGCCTGACTTCAAAGATGGGAAACCAGTAGGTGAAACAGAACACATATGACAACCTTCACCACATCCCAGAAATAAACCGTCTAGTAACAGGTTCCTCTTGACGGTCATCAGCGGGGTGACAATATCATCCACAGAGGCTACAAACAAGTCTTCCTCTACAGCATTTGCTCCATGTTTGGGCATGGGAGCAGTCACAACATTAGGCCTCTCGGGCGCCTCGAACTCAATCTCCTTTGCATCGATTAGGTCCTGAACCTTATTCTTCAAAGCCCAACAATCATCCGTATTATGCCCAGGGTTGTCAGAGTGATAAGCGCAGCGGGCGTTAGGATTGTACTTTGGGGATGTTGTGTTTGAAATCTTCGGGGCTTCTTTTAAAGTCACCAGATTGGTTGTCAATAACTGTGGCAATATCTGAGACAAGGTCATGCTGAGGCGAGTGAATTACCTTCGAGGTCTCTCGCCCCTTTGTTGGTTGTGATGCTGAGGAGCACCAGTAGGTTTTGAAATAACAACCGCGTTGACAGCTTGGCGGTGTTCAGGTCTATTATGTCTTCTTGAACCGTAGACAGCACTGGATTCTTTCTTGAACGACTTCTTCTTAGTGCTCGATGAGGCAGCCTTCTGTATCTTCCCAGCCTTGATACCAGCTTCAATTCTCTCACCAGTCAAGATAAGGTCTGTAAACCCGGCTGAAGAGTTTCCAATCAAATGGTTAAAGAATGGACCAGACAGGATCCCCAAAAACATATCAACCAGTTCACGATCAGTTAAAGGTGGTTGCACCCTTCCGGCAAGGTCTCTCCATTTTTGAGCATACTCTTTAAATCCTTCACCCGTCCCTATTGACATACCCTGGAGTTGGGTACGCGTAGGAGCGAGGTCGGAATTATATTGATACTGCCTATAGAACGCAGTGGCCAAATCTTCCCAGTTACGGATACTGGCTCCATCCAGCTGATAGAACCACTCAAGCTGAGTCCCTGAAAGACTGTCTTGAAAGAAATGGATCCACAAATTCTTATCAGCGGTGTAAGGCTGGATCTTCCTTACATATGACCGGAGGTGCAGCTTTGGACAGGAATCTCCGTCATACTTGGCAAAGGCAGGTGCCTTGAATTTATGGGGAATCACCACCCCAGAGGATAGACCTAGATCTCCGAAGTCCAGCCCAGGTACGTTCTGTATCTCCATAGCGCTCAAGCGGTCCTCCAACTGTTTGTACCTATCCTCAGCAGGAGGATACTGTTCTTCATCATAATCCGTCTCGTTGTCAGAGACTATAGGGCTAGGAACCCTTCTCTCTTGTGGACTGTCTTTCCCTCCAGATGAGGTGTTCAGATCAACCTCATTCTGCAGTCCATTTCCAAACCTGCGTCCAGTGTTGAACAGGACGGTCCTCTTCTTCTTCTTCTTCCTCTCTTTCAGAATCAGGGTCTTCAATTCCTGTTGACCCTTGGCTAGGCTCATAACCAACTCTTGAAACTGGGCATTCTGGACCTGGAGGGCCTTGATAGCTTGCTCAGTGGAAGGTTCAGTAGACATGATGATTGCTGAAATAAACAGCGAAGAAGATAAGTGACCTGTAAAAGGGTACCTGTTTATGCAGTGCATGAGATGAAATGCGTATGATTTATGTTTTCAAAGACAATCGGGATTCAAATTTGTAGACAAGAAAGGAAACACACTTTATTAGATTTAACTTCAGAATTTAAATTGTTCAACAAATTGCCCTTAGGCGTTACAAGAATGGAAATACGGAAAAGTAAATAAAACCGTAAAAGAAATCATCAAAAAAATATGAATGTTCCCATGGCCTCGTCTTCTCAGTGCGGATATAATCATTCAGGATCCGCTCGTTCTCCAATTGCTTAGTCAGCTTCTGGATCTTCTATTCATGTTCATTGAACCTCTCCCGATAAGAGTCCCGTTCTTCCTGCAGTTGCGCCCAAGACCTCTTTAGTGTGCCAACATCAGTGGGCGTATGAGGATGGAGAATAGTTGGAGGAACCCCGTCTTTATCAGCAACTTCAAGAGTAATAGGCCTGACAGCTTCGTATGGCATACCTAACTTCTGGGCACGGATGCGGACCCATCTGAAATATGACTCCATTGGCAGAGAATTTTTTGGTCCCAACTCATGTGGGTCAGATTTGTGAACTCTATCCCAAGCCCTGATGAATCTATGACGCAGCTCGTCGCTATCTCCCTGAAAATCAAAGATGATATGAGGTATCAACATCTCATGAGGCCCTTCTCTTCTGGCTCTTCCAAACTGACGGAGAGCTAAACATGGGTTATAAGAGATTCCTCCATGGGTTCCGATCAATGGAACATTAGGATACTCTCCACAACAATCAATGACAGCCACCTCATCTAAGCCTTTGAGAGTCCAGATAACGTCATTATTAGTAAGAGACATTATCCTATGAGCCCAGCCCATTCCTTCTTTGTTCTTCAGTACGGGTTTAGGGAGGTGCAAAATAAACCACCTCGACAATAAAGGAGCACAGCACATCAAAGTTCCCCCCTTTCGGGCAGTACGAGCATAGAGCTGATGAAGGATATCACCCAAGAGAGTGGGTACAGGGTTCCGAGAGATGAAGATCCTTATGGCATTAACATCAACAAAGGTGTCAGGATTTGGAAACAATACCAGACCATAGATTAAGAGAGCCAGAATGTCCTCGTACGCTTTGAAGTCTAAGTCATCCCAAAAGCAGTTAGCTTTGTCAACCAGAAACTTAGCCAAAAAACCCTTAACTCCACTTCTAGTCTCCCAGTTAGCCATTACCTCTTCTTTGGTCAAGTGAAGGGCTGCAGCAATCTCTTCAGGCCTAAGAGTCTTTTCCCAACCAGTAAACAGAGTCTGCTCCAAAACAGAGATACCAAGCAACTCAGAGAACTCTTCCAGGGTAGGAACCAACTGGAAGTCTTGAAAGGTGAAGCAATGGTATAGGGGATCATAGAACTGGACCAAGATGCCCATCATTTGTTGGTCCAACTTTTAGGTGACTAAACCGAGAAGAGAACCATGCCTCCTGATGAATGAAGTAGTGTCTAGAATCCTGACAACCAACTCTTTAAGCAAAGTAGGTGCTTGAACAAAGTTGAGCCAGATAGTATTCCTATGCATGGGCATCATGAGGTCCTACAAAACAGAGCAAAGATGAAACCCTCTTGTCTTTGAAATGGGTTAGTCCTTATGCAAGATGTATGCAATGTTATGATGTTATGATGTCATGGTAAAGGCACACCACAAGTATTCACAAAAGGCAAACATGGTAAAGGCACACAAGTCACACAAAAGAGCCCTTAGATTTCAGGCTGGCATGAAGCTTTAGGTATTACCCTCTTTCAGTTTCAGTTGGTTAAGACCTGTCCTAAAAATAGTAATCGGGTTCTAGAGGATCTCAATATCACTGACTACCCTCAATCGGTCATAATTCCAGTTTGGCAACCTTTTCTTGCAGCCGGAATCATCGCGAGAGTTTAGTCTCAATGAGTGTAGCATACTGCTACTGTTCTATGGCCAAGTTGGTCAATTTAAGGTTCTAAGGTCAGTTGGTGCTTAATGACTCCTCAGAAGACCCATATTCTCCTCGTTCCAACACAAGGGATATCAGTACAGACCAAGGTGTCACACCAACGTAGCTACTGCTTCATCCGTGTTGGTCTACTCCGGACAGATCCCTCATAGTTTATTGCTACTTACCTAAAAAAGGGTACCCCCAGATCCGGGTTAGGATCTATAAAACTCCGATACAAGCCCACAAAATTTAAAGCATACAAAGCGTACAATTGAAAACATAAGTGATCTAATCCTAAGGTACACCTCACTTATAATAATTCCCCAGCAGAGTCGCCAGTTCTATGATCGGTGGAAATAGAACTGACTGTTTTGGAATGTTGGTTCGCGTTTGCGTTTGTTTTTGCAAATGTCGCGGTAAGCAAGAGTCGCCACCGTCTTTTATTTTATCCAACAAGGAAAGGACAAAAGCACAGAAAAATTCCTTTTCGAGATGTTTCTCGGGTTCGGGAGGTAGATTATAGAAAGGGAAGGTGTTAGCACCCTTTCTATTCGTGGTTATCCACGGGCTCTTAGGTACTTGCTCATTGTGTTTTCAAAAAGTTTTGCTTTTCTTGTGTTCGTGGGTTTTGAAAAGAGTTTTGTTTGAAAACTTCGATTTAACTCTTGTTTTTGTCCTCAAGAGTGTATGAAGTGTTGTTGAAAACTTTGTTTGAAAAGTGTAAGTGCGAAAAATTTGTTTTGTTTGGAAAGAGCAAGTACCTAAGAACCTCTACTTACTCAAAAGGAATTAAACTGTGTAAATGTCCTTTAGACAGTGCTATCCCACTATTGAGAAGTAGGTAGCACCATCGTTGGAGTTTTCGGGTCAATTCGATTAAGGGACATGTGGTCACTAAAGCAATGTTAGGACGCCTTAGCGGTAACCCTAATATCTTAGATCATTTTACCTGAGGCAACTGTTTCGAGGCAACTTATGATCTTTGGACAAGAGGACGACCTCTAAAACTTCCTATACTCAATGACCACGTTCGAGGCAACCAAGTGAGGCGTACCCTAGGGGTGGCATGTGCAAATGTGTCAATTTTATGTTATCTTTGTACATGTTATGATGAGCTACGGTTGATTTTAAGTTAAGATAGATCTTGTCATGCATAGCCTACTATTCATACATCTAGCAGTTAAGGGTTGCGGAAAATAAAACTAAGCTATTACAAGGCGTCGGGTATTTATATCGCCAAAAACAAACCCTTGAAAAGTAAATGCGGAAAAGTAAATAAAAGCGATAAAAGGTCCTAAGTTAAAACTATTACATCCTTGACGCAGTTACAATTATATGGAATATGAATCAAAAAATAATAAGCGCGAGAAAAATTGAATCGGAGAGTTTTTAGGGTTTTGACCCTTTTTATTAAAGAAAGCATATTTTTGTTATTTTGAATTAAACGGAAATTAAATCTAAGTTAATTAATTAATTAAATAAAAAATATATTTTTTTGGGTTTTTAGAATATTTAAGGAAATAAAAATAAAAATGAATAAAATTGTTAAAAACTAATATTCTAATTTACTTTTAATTTATTGCAAAAAATATTATCATTAAACCTAATTTAAAACTAAATTAATTGGTTAATTTTTATTTACAAAAATAAATAATGGAATTAATAAATATTATTTTTGGTTTTTTCTGATTTTATTTGGAAAATATTAATTATTTTAGTTAGTGGTTAATTAAGAATAAAAAATAAATCAAGTGAACAAATAAAATATAATGAAAGAAAATAAAAAAAGGCAAACTCAGGGGGTTTGGGCCCAATTTTGGAGGCAGAATCAGCAATTTTCCAGGCCCATTATGCTTCAGCCTCGTTGGACTTTTGTGGTTCAGTGCATGCTTGTTGACCAAGGAGCATGGTGATCCTTCACTCATGACCACTGGATTTAGGTTTGGAGCCATCTGGCGCACTGAGATTTGAGATGTATGGTGGACCTCCCTTTGAAAACTGCACATGAATACCTGAAGAAGAAAAATAAACAAGGTTTTTGGGGACCTGGGATTCGAACCCAGGTCCCAATGCTCATTGTATGCGCGCTCAACCACTCCACCAACCTGCCTCATTCGTTATAATAATACCAAACAAAAAATATATGGAAAAACATTTTACTATGCCTGGAAAATAAAAGAATTTGGCGCGTTGTTTAAACCGGCCAATGGGAAGAGGACGCGTAGTCGTCTTCTTCGTTGAAAATAACCATGTTTTTACCTGCGGATTTCGTCCGCAACTAAATTCCTAGGTGTGTCCTAAAACAAATTATAGGCCATGTAAACGCAAACGGAGATCACCATCTTACTCGTCTCTTTCCCCTGATTTCATTTATGCCCATGGTTGGTTCTGATTTTACTTGAAACGGAAATTCCTAAAAACAAGAAACCCAAACCCTAGTTTCGGGTAGGGCTTTACAGGCTACAAAAACGAAATTAAATATTGCGGAAAGGTTGGAAATTATGCAAGGATCAAGAATATGCCAACGTTTTGTCAAAAGGATGCAAGAACAGAAGATCACGATTCCATATCCAGGGTGGAGTTTCAAGCGACTTACAGTGCGTTTGGAGGTGACTCAGGGCTCGTGAGCGATTGCTTTAGCTTCAGTGAATGGCTAGCAAGAAGATAGCGTTGAGATTTTGGATTGAATTGACCTCTACGTATGATTTCAGTTTCAAGGTTTTTCAGGCTTTTTCCAAGTTTGGTCTGGCCGTTTTAACAGAGCTTTGTGCGTGTTTTAGGTTTGTGAGGCTTGCTTGCATATAAGGGAATGATTCTAGGTCAAAA
This sequence comes from Vicia faba, assembly GCA_948472305.1. Classification (NCBI taxonomy): domain Eukaryota; kingdom Viridiplantae; phylum Streptophyta; class Magnoliopsida; order Fabales; family Fabaceae; genus Vicia; species Vicia faba. The sequence continues at coordinate 1,061,506,503 of OX451737.1, forward strand.
CATGGGCCAATATCCTTGTGTATTGAAGAATTAGGATTTGATTGACCACCATTCATAAGCTTTCCAAAATTGAATCAAATCTGAGATTTTGTGCATGTTTTGACTTGGCATGAATTGGATTGAGTTGCACATGATATTTGCAAGCTGTACAAATCACAAAGATCCCATTTCAATAATTTTTAGATTTTATTTGAATTAATATAGATTTAAAATGAATTAAATCAATAAAAATTAAATAAAATAGAAAAATAAGTGTTTGGTTATGAAATTAAATATGGGACACGTGTGTGGCATGACAAGACTAAATCAAGTGGAAAAAGTGGGCCCTTTTGTCAAAAATTGGAGTTTTGAGGATAGTTGACTTTTGGCAATTTTGGAAAAATGCCCAACTTCAACAATTCATAACCTCTTCAATTTTGAACTTTTTGAGGTGTTCTTGGACTTTTTAGAAACCTTGAGATGTCCTATAATCCACATTTTTGGTCTAATCTAATTTTTATCTTCCATTCTCAAGTTATAAGCTTTGGCAAAAAAGGTGTTTTTGTTGACTTTCAAAAATGACCTATAATGTCCAAATTTGTAACTTTTTATGAGAGCATTTCTTGATCTTGGGGTGTGAAGATGGATTGTAGGAAATTGCATCCTCTTCAAAATGAGCTTTGGATGGGTCATTTCTCCCAAAGTATGAGAAAGTTATGCTGGGTCAAAGTTGAGTTAACTTTTCCTACAAAACCCTAATTTAGCAACTTTTGAATCTTGATGAATTTTGAGCAATACTTGATGAATCATGATCAACCCTTGATCAAATGATTAATTATCCTTAAAAATGAGAATGTTGACAAAAAAATCTGGAGGTTTGACTGTATTTAGGTCACAGTTGACTTTTGCCCTAGCACCGTCGCTTTTTGGGTCTCTTGAGCAATTGATTGACCAAAATTCCTCTGGAAGGCTTGAAATTTGACATGGATGGACTTAAGAACATATTAAGGCATTGGGAAGAACTTGAGGCCATTTAGATGTAAGGACCTTGATGCAACACAAAACCCTAATTTTGAATTGACTGCCTTAGGAGGTGATTTGACTGTACAACCCTTGAGCCATTTTGAGCAATATGAAGATCATTCTTGACAAATCTTGAGGAATATGGGAGGGAAAATTTTGGGGTACAACACCTATAATGTCTGATTTTATATCTTTTCATGAATGCAATTTTTTGAACTTGAGGGATGAAGATGAGTTATAGGGAATTGAATCCTCTTCAAAATGAGCCTTGGATGGGGAATTTCTGATAAAGAATGAGAAAGTTATGTCTGGTCAAAGTTTGGTTGACTTTTCCTATAGAAACCCTAATTTAGAAACTTTTGAGTTTTGATGAATTTGGGGCATTCCTTGAGGAATCATGATCAACCCTTGATAAAATGATGAATTTTACTTCAAAATGTTTATGTTTACCACAAATCTTGAAGTTTGACTGCATGAGGGTCACAGTTGACTTTTAACCTAGTACAGTTGATTTTTAGGCATTTGAGCAGTTGATTGAGCCAACTTCTTGTGCAAGGCATGAAACTTAACATGAATTATCTTGAGAACATATTAGGGAAATAGAGACAAATTGTGACCCTTGGAACTCAAACATCTTGATGAAAATTGAAACCCTAGTTTAAGGCTCATTGTCTTAGGAGGAGGATTTGTCTAGTCAATCCTTAGGTATCCTTAGGCAAGTTGAGGACCTCTAGGAGCATGTTTTGAATAAAATTAGAGGGCAAATTTTGGGGTACAACAACTTGGCTACTACTTTCTACAAGCAGTACCAATACAACGCTAACCTGACACAAACTCGAGTGCAACTGCAGAATATGTCCATGGGCTCAAAAGAAGGGTTCAAGGAATATGCATAAAAATGGAGGGATCTAGCTGGCAGAGTACAACCTCCTTTGACTAATCGTGAAATGGTAGACATGTTCATGGGCACTCTGACAGGACCATTTCTCAATTTGCTAATTGGGAGTTCCTCATCCGGTTTCATAAAGATGGTTCTGACAGGAGAGAGGATCGAAAATGGTATCAAGAGCGGGAAGATCATGATGGCTGCATCTTCTAATGCTGAGAAGAAGCCATTTGGTGGTAAGAGGGAAGCCAACGCTATGCACGGCCAGAAGTGGCATAATAAGGAAGACTACCACCAATCTGTGGGGGTAGTGTTGGTCTCTAATTTGGCACGTGCACAACGACCATAACAACTGAACAATCAGCCAATGGTAGAAAGACCTCAAAGGAAGTTCACCCAAATCAACATGCCATTGTCACAAGAATTGCAACACATGTTGAAGATGAATCTGATTACGGTGATAGACCCTCATCCAAACCCTAAGACTTCCTCTCCTAACTACAATCCGGATGCAAGGTGTGCTTATCATTCTGGCAGCCTGGGGCACGATACTAACGATTGTTGGGCGCTTAAATACAAGATTCAGAGTATGATTGACGCCAAAGAGATTGAATTCGACCCTCCTGAGACTCCCAATGTGATAACTACTCCCATGCCAAATCATGGCTAGGATCGAAAGCATTTTTGTTCATTTGAATTCCCAAGTTGTATTTCCTTTGTTTATTCGAACAATTATTGTCATGTCAAAACTTTGTTATTTCATTAATGCATTACATATGTTTGTCCTTAATTAATTTGTTTTCATTATGCTTAAACTGCTTTATACTTCCTTTTCGTGATATTCAGCTCTCGATTAAAAGCTCTAAGCCTTAGAGGAAGGATAACGAAAATGATACTACAATCTCTACAGTATGCTTTTAAACAAACCCCACTAACGATGTACAATGCCCCAAGTGACAGGGATGGAGACCTGCCCCTGGTTACTCTGCACTTTGAGATATTTCTTGGAATCTTGACTGTACTTCCCCAGGTGTGCTGGATAGTGACATGTCATGTCCCCCTGTTGATAGGAGATTTGTCAATGGAAGTGTCATCCTTCTTGAATTGATTTTGTTCACTGAGAGAGATTTCATTCACTAGATATTCGTTGTGTGAATTTCTCTGTTGTTAAACAAATAGCCATATGCAAACAGTGATATTCAAGTAATGCAAAGTTTATGTTTGTCTTGAAGTTTTTGAAAATGCGTTTTAGCTAGTAAAGAAATTTGGTAAGAAAAATTTAACTCAGGATTTTGAGTAAAGCCTTACAGGAGTCAGGATACATTTTGTAACAGTATGCTTTCGAACTAACCCATGCTTCAATTAGGACTTTTGAAGGGTTGTAACGTGGCTTGGTTCAAGGTTTAAGAAACAAAGGATAAAGGCTCAAATTTATTTGTACCCACCCGTTCTTCGTGATGTTATTAAGTCCTAAGCTCAGTTAATTGTACGTTTGAACTCCAATTGAGTCTGGAATGACGTTTTGGTGATGGTTCAGACAGATTAAGTTTGTCGGAAAACAGTCATTTCTTGTAACATTTTTTTCATGTTGTTGAGGATTTGTAGTGACCTCTTTTTACTTGACTTGTTATCCCTGATTTTTGCCTGATTGTTCTTGTTTTGAGATTACAGTCAGCGGGATGCCCTAGTTTTCTTTAAGTCTCCTTCGTAGGTTTTGACTTAGTGGGTTTTCTTTTTGAGAGATAATGACTGCCTGTGTGATAGGGAACCATCAACGTCTTTTGATTCCAGAGGAATGTTTTGATGTCATTCGTTGTATTACGAGATGAGAGTTTGCGGCCAAACGCGTGTTTGAATTAACTGAGAGACTACCCTGCCCCAAGTTTTGTTTAAAGGTTTTAATTTTGTGAAAAAGAAAAACATCTACTTCTTTGGCTCGAAGGGGTTGACTAGTGATTATCTTCCTTATAACTCTAGTGTTTAGGATTTTAAATAATGCTTGTACATCGTCAGCAAGGTCTGTTCAAAAGCATATTGTATGAGATTATGGCATTGTTTTTGTCATCCTCCCTCTAAAGGCTTGTAACTTTTAGCAAGAGTTGAATGTCATAAAGTGAGTAAAAAACATAGTTTAAATGTAATGAAAATGAGTGGATCAAATCAAGACAAAACATATGCAATGCATTAATGAAGCAAAGTTTGATATTAATAGATAATTGTTTGAATAACAAAAGGAATTACAACTTGAAAATTCAAATGAAACAAAAGCCTCTTTGTTTGAATTTTTCACTTCAGCTGACGAGCCTTTGAGGGACGGCAGAAGAACTCGGTCTGGCCATCTTGTGCGAATTCTAGCGGTCCTTCTTCAATCAGATCTTGAATTTTATTTCTCAACGTCCAACAGCTATTGGTGTCATTTTCAGGACTGTTGGAGTGGTACGCACATCTTGCATTTGGATTGTACCTTGGGGAGGTTGCGTTGGGATTCCGAGGGGGGTCTTTTTATGTAACTAGTTTGGCCTCCAACATGTGTTGCAGTGCTTGAGACAATGACATGTTGATTTCGGTAAAGCATCTTTCAGCTGTATTCCGCTTACGTTGATTGCTTTGTTGTTGTTGGAGAGGTTGTGGTTGGACCCATGAGGTAGTAGAAAATTGGGGAGGTATTCCAACTTCTTGCCTCATGGGAGGCTGAGCAGTGACTTGATTTCCAATCCTGATTGTTTGCCCCATATGGTTGCAACCGTCTTGATGAAGTTAGTTGACAAGAACTTTCAGCTCTTCTTGTCCTTGAGCCAGATTTTGGATAAGAGCCATCTGGCCCACCAGCTGTCCCATCATTTGGACCCTCATTATGGCTATTTTAGTTTGTAGCCTTTCCAACTGATCATCCTTGTTTCCCTCAGGATTCCCCATGATCACGCCCCTAGGGAGGAGAGCTTTCACCTCTTCTTGTCCCTTGGATAGGTTCAAGAACATCTCTTGAAGTTGAGCGTTTTGAGCCTGGATGCCTTTCACCATTTGTTCCATATCCATCTTACTGAAATAAACAGTAGGAAGATAAGGAGACCTGTATGGGAGAAACCTGTCATGATATGATGCATGATATGTGGATGCATGTTTTCAAGGATCTCGCGGGGTAAATGTTAGCAGTCACTTATAACTTTCGTTGGAGAACTTTGTATCGGTGGATGTCTTTCCACGAGAATTAAGCTCACCATATCAAGTGGGTCATAGCCTTTGACTCAAATTGTTGTACTTGATCTTTGACGGCATTTGGTTAGAGGGAAATAAATCCTCTTGCCCCTTGATAGAAGTCTGGTTTAATGTGATCCTGCATCAAAGACCCTTAAGATCCTTGAAATTCTATTGAAAATGCTATGGTATGATGTTTATGATGTTATGATGTTATGTACAAATATGCGAGGTAAGCAAGTTTATATACAAATAATCATATTCACACAAAGCAGACAAGTCCTTAGGTTTAGGCTTGCATGGAGTCTTATAGGTAAGTACCCTCTTGAAGTTTAGTTGGCTCAACTTGTCCTAGTTAATAGTAATCGGGTTCTAAGGGATCTCAATATCACTGATTTGTCTTCTCGGGCATTGTTTCAGCGCAAGCCTCTTTCACGGTGACCTAAATATCCTGAAAATCAAACCTCAATGAGTGTAGTATCGAGTATCTACCAACTTCGGACTGCACCAAAGTCGGTCATCTCACTACATCCTAATGGCCAAGTTGGTCAAGTAAAGGTTCTAAAAGTCAGTTAGTGCTTCATGACATCACTCAGCGGCACCGTATTCTCCTTGACTACTCAAGGGCTACTGGTACCCACAAATATGTCACACTAACATAGCTATTGCTTAGACCATGTCAGTATACCCCGCACAGTTTCCACAACATATTGCTACTTACCTATAAGGTACCCCAAATCTGGGTAGAGGATTCAAACCCAAACAAGGAACCATAATATAAAGCATACAAGTCAAACAATGAAAGTAAGTAAATGTGATCTAACCCTAAGGTAACCCCACTTTTAATTTCTTCTCCAGTAGAGTCGCCAGTTTTGTGATACGGTGGAAGAACTGACTTGAGGGTTTTGCGTTTTGTATTCGCAAATGTTGTGGTTTAGCAAGAGTCGCCACAAACTTTTCTTTTATCCAAAAAGGAAAGGTGAAAAAGCACAGGAAAGACTTTTAGAGATTTTTTTCTTGAGTTCGGGGGATAGATTACGAAAAGGGAAGGTATTAGCACCCTTTTCATACATGTTTTTCCATGGGCTCTTAGTTACTCACTAGATCACTTGATTTTGTTTGAAAATGGTGCTTTGTGTGGTTTTGAAAGTGATTTTGTGAGATGTGTTTTTGAAAGTGATTTTGAAAAGGTGTATTCTTTGTAATGACTCTCGTTTCTATAAGAACGCGTAGAAAGTGTTGTCTTTCGAAAATGTTTTCAAAATGAAAGTGTTGGTGTATAAAATGTTTTTTTTGTGAGGCAGCCTTTTCGTGTCCATTAGGGCTGGCATTCTTGTCTATATGTATGAGAATACATTAGGTCAAAAAAACTGGAACAAATCTTGGAGATTGATGAGAAAGAGATTTGATTTTTAATTTGATTCTTTTCTTTCTAAACTTATCCAAAACATTCTATTTTCATTCCAATCATCCCTTGCACGATTTATTTGATTTGCTAGATGTTCATGGACTTATAATGTGCTCACAAAATCAAATCTTTGATTTTATTTCATTATTCTACTATTTAAATTGATTTATTTGATTTAAATAGATAAAAAATCAAAATAAATAATAAAAAAAATAATTGGTGGATAAGCTCGGGGGTCATGGGCCATCTTAGGAACAAGTTTCAAACAAGAAAACATGGGCCCATTTGAAAAAAAAATCATTTTGATCAATGTTAACTTCATGCCCATTTCCAAAAATTGGTCAACTTTGACAATACATATCTCCCTCAATTTTAACCCTAAGAAGGTGTTCTTGTACTTTTTAGAAAGCATATGATGTCCTCTAAACAACCCTTTTGGTTTCATTTGAATTGGATCTTCCATATTCATGTAAGAAGCTTTGACCCAAAAGGTGTTTTTGTTGACTTTTTGAAATGACCTATAATGTCTGATTTTATATCTTTTCATGAATGAAATTTTTTGAACTTGAGGGATAAAGATGAGTTATAGGGAATTGAATCCTCTTCAAAATGAACCTTGGATGGGGAATTTCTGATAAAGAATGAGAAAGTTATGCATGGTCAAAGTTTGGTTCACTTTTCTTATAGAAACCCTAATTTAGCAACTTTTGAGTTTTGATGAATTTAGGGCATTCCTTGAGGAATCATGATCAACCCTTGATCAAATGATGAATTTTATTTCAAAATGTTGATGTTTACCATAAATCTTGAAGTTTGACTGCATGAGGGTCACAGTTGACTTTTGACCTAGTACAGTTGATTTTTAGGCATTTGAGCAGTTGACTGAGCCAACTTCTTATGCAAGGCATGAAACTTGACATGAATGATCTTGAGAACATATTAGGGCAATAGAGACCAATTGTGACCCTTGGAACTCAAACATCTTGATGAAAATGGAAACCCTAGTTTGAGGCTCATTGTCTTAGGAGGAGGATTTGTCTAGTCAATCCTTAGGTATCCTTAGGCAAGTTAAGGACCTCTAGGAGCATGTTTTGAATAAAATGAGAGGGCAAATTTTGGGGTACAACAACTTGGCTACTGCTTTCTACAAGCAGTACCAATACAACGCTAACCTGACACCAACTCGAGTGCAACTGCAGAATATGTCCATGGGCTCGAAAGAAGGGTTCAAGGAATATGCATAAAAATGGAGGGATCTAGCTGGCAGAGTACAACCTCCTCTGACTAATCGTGAAATGGTAGACATGTTCATGGGCACTCTGACATGACCATTTCTTAATTTTCTAATTGGGAGTTCCTCATCCGGGTTCATAAAGATGGTTCTGACAGGAGAGAGGATCGAAAATGGTATCAGGAGCGGGAAGATCACGATGGCTGCATCTTCTAATGCTGAGAAGAAGCCATTTGGTGGTAAGATGGAAGCCAACGCTATGCACGTCCAGAAGTGGCATAATAAGGAAGACTACCACCAATATGTGGGGGTAGTGCTGGTCTCTAATTTGGCACGTGCACAACGACCATAACAACTGAACAATCAGCCAATGGTAGAAAGACCTCAAAGGCAGTTCACCCAAATCAACATGCCATTGTCACAAGAATTGCAACACATGTTGAAGATGAATCTGATTACGGTGATAGACCCTCATCCAAACCCTAAGACTTCCTCTCCTAACTATAATCCGGATGCAAGGTGTGCTTATCATTCTGGAAGCCTGGGGCACGATACTAACGATTGTTGGGCGCTTAAATACAAGATTCAGAGTATGACTGATGCCAAAGAGATTGAATTCGACCCTCCTGAGACTCCCAATGTGATAACTACTCCCATGCCAAATCATGGCTAGAATCGAAAGCATTTTTTTTCATTTGAATTCTCAAGTTGTATTTCCTTTGTTTATTCAAACAATTATTGTCATGTCAAAACTTTGTTATTTCATTAATGCATTACACATGTTTGTCCTGAATTAATTTGTTTTCATTATGCTTAAACTGCTTTATACTTCCTTTTCGTGATATTCAGCTCTCGATTAAAAGCTCTAAGCCTTAGAGGAAGGATAATAAAAACGATACCACAATCTCTACAGTATGCTTTTAAACAAACCCCACTAACGATGTACAATGCCCCAAGTGACAGGGATGGAGACCTGCCCCTGGTTACTCTGCACTTTGAGATATTTCTTGGAATCTTGACTGTACTGCCCCAGGTGTGCTGGATAGTGACATGTCATGTCCCCCTGTTGATAGGAGATTTGTCAATGGAAGTTTCATCCTTCTTGAATTGATTTTGTTCACTGAGAGAGATTTCATACACTGGATATTCGTTATGTGAATTTCTCTGTTGTCAAACAAATAGCCATATGCAAACAGTGATATTCAAGTAATGCAAAGTTTATGTTTGTCTTGAAGTTTTTGAAAATGCGTTTTAGCTAGTAAAGAAATTTTGTAAGAAAAATTCAACTCAGGATTTTGAGTAAAGCCTTATAGGAGTCAGGATACCTTTTGTAACAGTATGCTTTCGAACTAACCCATGCTTCAATTAGGACTTTTGAAGGGTTATAACGTGGCTTGGTTCAAGGTTTAAGAAACAAAGGATAAAGGCTCAAATGTATTTGTACCCACCCATTCTTCATGATGTTATTCAGTCCTAAGCTCAGTTAATTGTACGTTTGAACTCCAATTGAGTATGGAATGACGTTTTGGTGATGGTTCAGACAGATTAAGTTTGTCGGAAAGCAGTCATTTCTTGTAACATTTTTTTTCATGTTGTTGAGGATTTGTAGTGACCTCTTTTTACTTGACTTGTTATCCCTGATTTTTTCCTGACTGTTCTTGTTTTGAGATTACAGTCAGCGGGATGCCCCAGTTTTCTTTAAGTCTCCTTCGTAGGTTTTGACTTAGTGGGCTTTTCTTTTTGAGAGATAATGACTGCCTATGTGATAGGGAACCATCGACGTCTTTTGATTCCAGAGGAATGTTTTGATGTCATTCGTTGTATTACGAGATGAGAGTTTGCGGCCAAACACGAGTTTGAATTAACTGAGAGACTACCCTGCCCCAAGTTTTGTTTAAAGGTTTTAATTTTGTGAAAAAGAAAAACTTCTACTTCTTTGGCTCTAAGGGGTTGACTAGGGATTATCTTCCTTATAACTCTAGTGTTTAGGATTTGAAAGAGTGCTTGTACATCGTCAGCAAGGTCTGTTCAAAAGCATATTGTATGAGATTATGGCATTATTTTTGTCATCCTACCTCTAAAGTCTTGTAACTTTTAGCAAGAGTTGAATGTCATAAAGTAAGTAAAAAACATTGTTTAAATGTAATGAAAATGAGTGGATCAAATCAAGACAAAACATATGCAATGCATTAATGAAGCAAAGTTTGTCATTAATAGATAATTGTTTGAATAACAGAAGGAATTACAACTTTAAAATTCAAATGAAACAAAAGCCTCTTTGTTTGAATTTTTCACTTCAGCTGACGAGCCTTTGAGGGACGGCAGAAGAACTCAGTCTGGCCATCTTGTGCAAATTCTAGCGTTCCATCTTCAATCAGATCTTGAATGTTATTTCTCAACGTCCAACAGCTATTGGTGTCATTTTCAGGACTGTTGGAGTGGTACGCACATCTTTCATTTGGATTGTACCTTGGGGAGGTTGCGTTGGGATTCCGAGGGGGGTCTTTTTATGTAACCAGTTTGGCCTCCAACATGTGTTGCAGTGCTTGAGACAATGACATGTTGATTTCGGTAAAGCATCTTTCAGCTGTATTCCGCTTACGTTGATTGCTTTGTTGTTGTTGGAGAGGTTGTGGTTGGACCCATGAGGTAGTAGAAAATTGGGGAGGTCTTCCGACTTCTTGCCTCATGGGAGGCTGAGCAGTGACTTGATTTCCAATCCTGATTGTTTGCCCCATATGGTTGCAACCGTCTTGACGAAGTTAGTTGACAAGAACTTTCAGCTCTTCTTGTCCTTGAGCCAGATTTTGGATAAGAGCCATCTGGCCCACCAGCTGTCCCATCATTTGGACCCTCATTATGGCTATTTTAGTTTGTAGCCTTTCCAACTGATCATGCTTGTTTCCCTCAGGATTCCCCATGATCACGCCCCTAGTGAGGAGAGCTTTCACCTCTTCTTGTCCCTTGGATAGGTTCAAGAACATCTCTTGAAGTTGAGCGTTTTGAGCCTGGATGCCTTTCACCATTTGTTCCATATCCATCTTACTGAAATAAACAGTAGGAAGATAAGGAGACCTGTATGGGAGAAACCTGTCATGATATGATGCATGATATGTGGATGCATGTTTTCAAGGATCTCGCGGGGTAAATGTTAGCAGTCACTTATAACTTTCGTTGGAGAACTTTGTATCGGTGGATGTCTTTCCACGAGAATTAAGCTCACCATATCAAGTGGGTCATAGCCTTTGACTCAAATTGTTGTACTTGATCTTTGACGGCATTTGGTTAGAGGGAAATAAATCCTCTTGCCCCTTGATAGACGTCTGGTTTAACGTGATCCTGCATCAAAGACCCTTAAGATCCTTGAAATTCTATTGAAAATGCTATGGTATGATGTTTATGATGTTATGATGTTATGTACAAATATGCGAGGTAAGCAAGTTTATATACAAATAATCATATTCACACAAAGCATACAAGTCCTTAGGTTTAGGCTTGCATGGAGTCTTATAGGTAAGTACCCTCTTGAAGTTTAGTTGGCTCAACCTGTCCTAGTTAATAGTAACCGGGTTCTAATGGATCTCAATATCACTGATTTGTCTTCTCGGGCATTGTTTCAGCATAAGCCTCTTTCACGGTGACCGAAATATCCCGAAAATCAAACCTCAATGAGTGTAGTATCGAGTATCTACCAACTTTGTACTGCACCAAAGTCGGTCATCTCACTACATCCTAATGGCCAAGTTGGTTAAGTAAAGGTTCTAAAAGTCAGTTAGTGCTTCATGACATCACTCAGCGGCACCGTATTCTCCTTGACTACTCAAGGGCTACTGGTACCCACAAATATGTCACACTATCGTAGCTATTGCTTAAACCATGTTGGTATACCCCGCACAGTTTCCACAACATATTGCTACTTACCTATAAGGTACCCTAAATCTGGGTAGAGGATTCAAACCCAAACAAGGAACCATAATATAAAGCATACAAGTCAAACAATGAAAGTAAGTAAATGTGATCTAACCCTAAGGTAACCCCACTTTTAATTTCTTCCCCAGCAGATTCGCCAGTTTTGTGATACGGTGGAAGAACTGACTTGAGGGTTTTGAATTTTGTATTCTCAAATGTTGCGGTTTAGCAAGAGTCGCCACAAGCTTTTCATTTATCCAAAAAGGAAAGGTGAAAAAACACAGGAAAGACTTTTAGAGATTTTTTCTTGAGTTCGAGGGATAGATTATGAAAAGGGAAGGTATTAGCACCCTTTTCATCCATGTTTTTCCATGGGATCTTAGTTACTCGCTAAATCACTTGCTTTTGTTTGAAAATGGTGCTTTGTGTGGTTTTTGAAAGTATTTTGAAAATGTAACTTTGTAATGATTATCGTTTCTATAAGAACGCATACAAAGTGTTTGTTTCGAAAATAGTTCAAAGATGTGTTTGTGAGATGTGTTTTTGAAAGTGATTTTGAAAAGGTGTATTCTTTGTAATGGCTCTCGTTTCTATAAGAACGCGTACAAAGTGTTGTCTTTCGAAAATGTTTTCAAAATGAAAGTGTTGGTGTATAAAATGTTTTTGTTGTGAGCAAGCGAGCAACTAGGAGCAAATATACCTACTCAAAAGGTCTTAAATATTCTTTTCCTCCTCCTTTAGATGTTTCCATCTTACCATTGATTTGGTAAGAAGCCCCATCGTTGGATGTGAAGGGACGAGTGTTAGAACGTTTAAATAGTCATAGAAGGCAACTTATGAGACGTTTTAGCAATGTCGTTTTAGGGACTAGATCATTTACCGAAGGCAACATCGAGGGTCATCGAGGGACTACGATCTTTTATCGAGGGCCTTTTGCTAAAACGCCCATGTTCGAGGAACATGACTATTTTCCGATAGGCAACAAGTGGTATTACCCTAAGGGTGCATGTGTGAATAGTGTGTTTGATTGCATGCATTTTAATCTTGATTAGGGTGATCTATTTATCAATTTCATGTCTTGCCATACACACCCTAATTACTAGCATTTACAATCGAAAGCGATAAATTGCAGAAATGTAAAGTCCTACGCTATTACAATACTTTAGGGATGGGGGTACATATTTACGAATGGGGATTGCAAATAAAATTAAATCATAAGTTACTATTACAACCACATTGAAATGTACAATATAAGAAAGAAAGAGGATTTGTTTAGAAAATGGTTTTTTGTCTTAATGAATTAAGAAAAAGAAATAAATTAATTAGTAAAAGGAAAATATTTTTATCTCTTTTTATGCTAATATTAAAAATTATGAAAAGGGAAATAAATGAAAGACAGAAAAAGCGTGCTATTGCAAGCAAAACAAACAAGAATCAGAAGTTCTGAAGTCAGGCATGTGACTCAGAAAGGATCGTCTATGGAATCATAAGTTCTAGACTGATACGCTCTAAGGCCCTGTAAGAAACGTCAGAGGGAAAGGGAACAGAGATTCTGGATTGGTACATTCTGAAGTCCTGCAAAAAATGTTAGAGGGAAAACACAGAAGTTCTGAGTTGTTATGTGATGAACTTCTGAATGTTAGAACAATGATAAAACCTTAGAAGCTCTGTGCGTGTCAAAACAGTAGGAAGAACTCAGAAGTTATGTATGGTGCTAAGACAGTGAACGAACAGTCAGCAGTTCAGCGTGTTATCAGCGTATGAAAATCAGAAGTTCTAAGTGTTAAAACAGTGAGTGAACATTAGAAGTTTAGTGTGCATTAATAGTGAGGAGAACTCAGAAGTTCTGTGTTGTGCTAAAACTGTGAGTGAAAATCAGAATTTCTATGCCATATTTCAATCTTAATCAACACATCAGCAATTTATTCAGTTCTTAGTAAACAACAAATCAGAAGGATAATAGCACAACAGTTTATAGAAGTTCTAATCCTGGTCCTGAGTCTATTCCTAATCAAGAAGTTCTGATCCACAGCTTTTCTACTTAAGCAATGATATGTACAACATCAATATTGTGATATTTACATATTTGATGATGTTTTGAATGAAAAGATGCAAAGTAAAAAAGACTTACCTTGAATCTGGAACGTGGGCTTGGAGCTTTGAGTTGTTGCCTTCAGAGGTTCTGGTGTCAGCGAGAGTGACAGAAGAGTGGTTGTGTTCTTTGATTCAAAGGGAAGAACAAGGGTTTTCTTCTATTTGAGATTTCTGGATTTTTTATGAGAGGTTTCACAGGTTTCTTCTCTCTCTTTCGATGATTCTCTCTCTCTAAAAGCCAGCCCTTTGCAAGTGTGATGGAGCAACTTATTTATAGATGAATTTTGTTCTGGTTTTGGGGGGGGGGGGGAAATGGGATTTGAACTTTTGGCACACTGTTCCATTTCTTTTTGATCACAGCTTTTTGTATTTGGTGCAAACACAAGATTTGGCAAAATGGAGGCGTGGACTGGATTAACTGCTGGTTAGAGTATTGTACTGTAGCAGTGCAGGAGGTTGTTTAAACGAGGTCTTGGGATTTGGTGATGTTCTGATTGCAGAAGACCAGAAACGTAACCTCCAAATGTTAAAGGGGCATGTTCTGACCGGAGCATTAAACATAGCCTTCATATGCTGAAGAATCATGTTCTGACTGAAGCATCATGTTCTGCCCAAAGAGCATCGCTTCTGCATGTTCTGATTGAAGCATCAAGTTCTGAACCGTGTTTGCAACCTCTGAAGTTCTGAAGTACTATATTCTCTTGACACTTAAAAAAAATTTTAAACATTTAGAAATTTTGATTTTTTCAAAGTAACTTCTGATTTTTGATGAACCAATTTCATGCCTTGATGAAATATGATTCTTGGAACTTGATTTTTTTTATCCAAAAGTCAAAGTTTGACTTTTTCAGTATGTAAATGACCATTTTTCCCTTGTGAGTGATTTTCTTGGAAAGCTTGCAATTCAAGGCTTGGAATTGGATGGAAGCACACTTGAAGATCCAGGGTGATTCTTTGAGAAATAAGAGGACAAATTTTAGGGTACAACAGGTTAGTTTGAGAGCATACTGTTACAAAGGTACCCTGACTCCTGTAGGACTTGTTACGAATCCTGAGTTGATGTCACATTCTTGCAAATTTTGTTTTACTACACAAAACACATTTTCAAAAAAAATTCAAGACAGACATGAGTTTTGCATTCTTTAAATGACATTGTTTGCATATGACTAATTGTTGACAGCAGAAAAATCCGCACAATGGATATTCAATGAACAAATATCCTCTCAATGGACAAAATCACCTCAGCAGGAAAAACACTTCCAATAACATGTCTCCCATAAGCAAGGGGCATAACATGATGTCTAACACACCTCGGGCAGTCTCTCCAAAGGTTCCAAATAACTAGGGGCAGATCTCCATCTGAATCACTTGAGGCATTGAACATGGATTCCAGCAACGAACCCTGTACGATCAAACAAACATCTTCTGGCAGTGTGGCAACACTTACTACTATGGACAATGACAATTCTCTGTACCCGGTGAACGTGGACATAGTCAGAAAATACTAAGCATGAACAAAGACTCGCTAAGGTTGACTGTCCTAGGCAAAAATTAGGGATAAAAATAAAAAAATATGTACACCCGGCAAGTCGAAAACCTGAAAAGGCGGTGTGATCGGTGGGAAGAGAACTGATTGTTTTTTGGAATGCTGGTTCGCGTTTTGCGTTTGTTTTCGCAAAATGTTGCGGTGAGCAAGAGTCGCCACCGTCTTTTATTTTATCCAACATGGAAAGGAAAAAAGCACAGAAAAATTCCTTTTTTGAGATGTTTCTCGGGTTCGGGGGGTAGATTATAGAAAGGAAAGGTGTTAGCACCCTTTCTATCTGTGGTTATCCACGGGCTCTTAGGTACTTGCTCAAAGTGTTTTCAAAATTTGCTTTTCTTTGTGTTTGTGGGTTTGAAAGAAGTTTTTGTTTGAAAGGAGTGTAAGTGCGAAAAGTTTTGTTTTGTTTTTAAAAGGAGCAAGTACTTAAGAACCATCTACCTACTCGAAAAAGGAATTAATCTGTACAAATGTCCTTTAGACAATGCTAGCCCACTATTGATGAGTAGGTAGCACCATCGTTGGAGTTTAAGGGTCAATTCGATTAAGGGACGTGTGGTCACTAAAGCAATGTTAGGACGCCTTAGCGGTAACCCTAATGTCTTAGATCATTTTTCTGAGGCAACCGTTTCGAGGAAACTATGATCTTTGGACAAGAGGGCGACCTCTAAAACTTCCTATACTCAATGACCACGTTCAAAGGCAACCATGTGACGTGTACCCTAAGAGTGCGCATGTGCGAGTGTGTTATTTCGGTTATATTATCTTTGTACATGTCATGGGTGAGCTATATTGATTTTAAGTTCATACATTTGATCTTGTCATGCATTCCCTATTATCAAACATCTAGCAGTGTATAGTTGCGAAATTTTAAATTGCGGAAATTAAATCTAAACTATTACAAGGCGTCGGGTATTTACATCGCCAAAAACAAACCCTTGAAATTAAAGTGCGGAAAATAAATAAAGCGATAAATAAATTAAAGTCCTATTTAAAAGCTATTACATTCCGGAAGCAAGTACAATAATATGAAAATATGGATCGCGTGCGAAAAAATTAAATCGGGCGCATTTTTTTAGGGTTTTGACCCTTTTTTTGAAAATAAAGCTTTTTTTGTTTATTTTTGAATTAAATGGAATTAAATCTGAATTAACAATTAATTAATTAATTAAAATATTTTTGGATTTTTGGATGTTTAAAGAAATAAAAATAAATTGTTTAAAGTTAGTAAAAACCTAATATTCTACATTGATTTTAAATATTGCAAAAAAGATATTAAAAATTAAACCTAATTAAACTAAATTAATTTATTTACAAAAATAAAAGTGATGAATTTAATTTTAATAAATAAAAAATATTTTTGTGTTTTTGATTTTATTAAGAAAAATTATTAATTGGTTAGTTTAAATAAAAATAATAACAATAAAACAAACAAATAAATATAATGGAAAGAAAAAGAAATAAACCAAGGGGGGTGTTGGGCACAAGAGGAGGTTTGTTCAGCATTTTCCAAGCCCAATTACACTAGCCTGCGTTTGACCTTTGCAATTCCCTGTGACAACGTTGACTGGGCAATAGGGTGCACCTTCAATCCTGACCATCAGATTTGGCCTGAAGGCCATCTGGCATCTGGAGAAGTCCATGGTAGTCCACATGCTTGAGTTTGTACTGGAACAGCTGTGGAAAAATATTACAAAGCAAATTGGTGGACCTGGGATTCGAACCCAGGTCCCAATGGGTTTTGTACAAACGCGCTTACCAACTCAACCACTACACTTAATTGTTAATGGAATACATATTAATTATTATATTGGAAACACAAACAATATGCTGGGAAAAAAACAAAAACGCGCGCAATTCAAAATCAGCCAATCAAGGGAAGGCACGTATTCGTCTTCTTCAACGAAACCTGGTTTTCTTACCTGTGGATTTTTATCCGCAGCAAAATTCAAAGCTTGTTCCTAAAATCAATTTCAAGCCATGGAAATTAATTCTAAGACCATAGTCTTGCTCGTCTCCCTCCACTGATCATGTCCATGTCCTTTATTCTCATCAATTGTGCCTGTAATCAAAATGCCCAAAAACAAATTTCCAAAACCCTAGGTTCGGGTATGGCATTACAGGCTATAACAATACAATTGAATGTTGCAGAAAGTTCAGAAATCATGCAAGGATCAAGAATATGTCCATGGTTTGTCAAAAAGATGCAAGAATGAGAGGATGTGTTTTCATGTACAGGGCGGTGTTCAAGGAAACTTACAGCGCGTTTGATGAGGTTTCAGGGCTTGATTTTGATTCCTATGGACTCAGTGAACGTCTAGCAAGAAGATAGCGTTGAGTTTTTCCTTTGAATTCACCTCTAACCAAGATTTCAGTTCCAAGCTTTTTGAGTTTTTTTCAAGTTTGGTATTGGTGATTATGCAGCCTCTTGGTTCTGAATTTCGTGTCCTTGTGTTGTGTATGTATCAAGCATTGTATTAGGTCAAATATTGGGCTTTCAATCCTTATGCATTGATGATTTTGGATTTGATATGATCTTCCATTACAAAGCTTCCAAAAATGTCCCAAATCCAATATTTTGTTCATGACATGGCTTGATTCAGATTTGATTGTGTACATGGTGATATTTAAGACCTGTAATGATCAAAAAGATACCAAGTGATTAAGATTTGGATTTTATTTGGATTTAAATTAATTTAAAATGAATTAAATCAATAAAAATCAAATAAAATAGAAAAATTAATAATTGGACACAAGGCTGAATATAGGACACGTGTGTAGTGTGATAAGATCAAATCAAGTGGAAAAAAGTGGGCCCATTTGACAAAATTTGAAGTTTTGGGGATAGTTGACTTTTGGCAATTTTGGAAAAATGCCCAACTTCAACAATGCATAACTTCTTCAATTTTGAACTTTTGGAAGTGTTCTTGGACTTTTTAGAAACCTTGAGATGTCCTATAACCAACCCTTTTGGTATCATATCATTTTGATATTCCATGCTCAAGTTATAAGCTTTGGAAAAAAAAGGTGTTTTGTTGACTTTCAAAAATGACCTATAATGTCCAAATTTGTAACTTCTTGTGAGTTCATTTCTTGATCTTGGGGTGTGAATATGGATTGTAGGAAGTTGCATCCTCTTAAAAATTAGATTTGGATGGGTCATTTATCATAAAGTATGAGAAAGTTATGCTTAGTCAAAGTTGAGTTGACTTTTCCTACAAAACCCTAATTTAGCAACTTTTGAATCTTGATGAATCTTGAACAATCCTTGATGAATCATGATCAACCCTTGATGAATCATGATCAACCCTTGATCAAATGATGAATTATCCTTCAAAATGAGAATTTTGACAAAAAATCTTGAGGTTTGACTATTTGTAGGTCACAGTTGACTTTTTCCCTAGCACAGTCGACTTTTGGACCTCTTGAGCAATTGACTGACCAAACTTTCTCTGCAAGGCTTGAAATTTGACATGGATGATCTTGAGAACCTATTAGGACATTGGGGAGAACTTGAGGTCATTTAGATGCAAGGACCTTGATTCAACACAAAACCCTAATTTGAGATTGACTGCCTTAAGAGATGATTTGACTGTCCAACTCTTGAGTAATCTTGAGCCATTTGGAGATTCCTCTTGACATGTCTTGAGAAATATGGGAGGGCAAATTTTGGGGTACAACAGCTGCCCCTGTTCAATCTTCTTAAACCTGAGGATGTAGATTGGCTTTCGGGCCTTTCGTGATCCGAAGGTGGAAGATGATTGAACACTAAAGTGCCCAGAAATTTGCACTCGCATGAAGTGGTATTAGCATTGTGATGTCGGGAATGGGCTTACAGATGCCATTTGGAGATTATTGGTAGGTGGTCTGAACTTCAACTGGAATACGAATCAGGGAGATTTTATCGTCGATTTAACTGAACCATAGGAGGTTTTGTCTCTTTTAACTAGATTGGTATCAGAAAAATCTTTAGGAATCAATTTAACTGGTCTTGTCTCTTTTGACTAGATTGGCGTTAGAAAAATCTTTAGGAATCGATTTAACTGGTTTTGTCTCTTTTGACTACGTTGGCCTCAGAAAAATCTTTAGAAATCGATTTAACTGATTTTGTCTCCATTGACCGCGTTCGCATCAGAAAAATCTTTAGGAATCGATTTAACTGGTTTTGTCTCCTTTGACTGTGTTCGCATCAGAAAAATATTTAGGAATCGATTTAACTTGTTTTGTCTCCTTTGACTGCGTTCGCATCAGAAAAATCTTTAGGAATCGATTTAACTGGTTTTGTCTCCTTTAACTACGTTCACATCAGAAAAATCTTTAGGAATCGATTTAACTGGTTTTGTCTCCATTGACTGAATTGGCCTCAGAAAAATCTTTAGGAATCGATTTAACTGGTTTTGTCTCCATCGACTGAATTGGCCTCAGAAAAATCTTTAGGAATCAATTTAACTGATTTTGTCTCCATTGACTGAATTGGCCTTAGAAAAATCTTTAGGAATCGATTTAACTGATTTTGTCTCCATTGACTGAATTGGCCTCAGAAAAATCTTTAGGAATCGATTTAACTGATTTTGTCTCCATTGACCGAATTGGCCTCAGAAAAATCTTTAGGAATCGATTTAACTGATTTTGTCTCCTTTGACATAGTTGAGAATTTAACTGCATCTTTCCTGAAAGGTAAAGGTCAGTCATATGCAATGCATGATATGGATCAAACAATGATGTTCTCAACATAGATGAGATTTATTGTATGATGCGTTTATGCATGTATCATGATGAATGGAAATGTAATGTTTTAGCTGGGGAAAATAAATCCCTGAATAGCTGCTGGAGAATAGAGTTGAATTCTTTGTTTCCGCTGGGGATGGTGAACGAAGGTGATTGTGAGAATAAACCTGCAGGAGAAGATGACTCTATTGGGGAATAAACTGATGAAGAGATTATTCCGAGGGGAATTACTCTGTGGGGAAGAGATGTTATGCTGAGAATGTCATTGATAAACTCTACTGGGGATTCCGTTGATAAGCTCCGCTGGGGATTTCAACGATAAACTCCGCTGGGGATGGATTACCGTTACTGGTGATATTAAATCTGTTGAGGATTGACTTCTTGCTTGTGAAAGGACAGAACTTCGCTGGGGGGTGATCTTTCAGTTTCAACTTGCTGGGGATAACCCTGTTATACTTTTGTGGGGATAAACCTCTGAATTATGCTGGGGAGATTTATTGTGTACTCTGTTGGGGATAAACTTCCAGAGTCTACTGGGGATGTTGATTCAACTCCATTGGGAAAGCTTTTTTCAGACCGTGCTGGGAAAATATTGACTCCACTGGGGGTATCCTATATTCTGCCGGGGAATATTCTTATACTCCGTTGAGGAATATTAAGACTGCTGGGGATACTCTTATACTTGCTGGGGAATGTTCTTACACTCCGTTGGGGAATATTAAGACCTTTTTAGGGCTGATGGTAGATAAACTTTGCTTGTGGAGAATATTACCGACTCATTTATTCCCAGTTGCAAGTCTCTGTCGGGGGAGAGCTCCCATTATTGCCTTACTCTGCGGGAGTGAAGGTATCCTAGCCATATTCTTCAGCTGAATTTACCTTTGTACCTGGTGGACAGAGCAACTATACATCTTGGATAATTCTTATTGCCCCTGTTTCTGATGTTACCCGTAATTCGTCTTTTGTTCGCATGTAAATATTTATGAGCAGCAATCAATGTCAAATGCATATATTAAAAATGAACATTGGATGTTCTTTGCAAAACAAAAACGGATAAAGAAAAAACAGTTTGAAATTTGTCCGAAAATGAATTTGTATTGATTTTGAAGTTTGACCTGTAAATAGGCGTTTTTTGTACAAGAGGCTGACGTCCTAGTAAGAGAACACCGCCGAATAATATAATTTACACAATTTGTGAAAAACTAAACAAAACAGCTATGTGAATAATCCCACTGGGTTCCAACTCTGCTATTGCCTTTATGTCCTCGAGCATCTCATCACTTTGCTACTGGTTGAAGATGAATCAGATTGATTAGTGCCGTATGAGCTTGATAGTCGATACCGAAGTCTGGATGCAAGGTGATCCAATGAGACATAGTATTACGCTTTGATCCCTAATTTTTTCCTGGACCGCCCTTTCGGGTTTTCAGTCCACCGGGATACCCCTTTTTGCCCAAGCCGCCTTTTCAGGTTTTCGACTTACCGGGTGTATAGATTTTTTCATTTTCATCCCTTATTTTTTCCCGAACCCTTTTGGTTCGCCAGGAAGCCCTTATTTTTGCCTAGGCCAATCGACCTAGCAGGTCTTTGATCATGCGTAGTATCTTTTCACTATGTCTGCATTGACGGGGTGAGGAAGGTCGTCACCATCCATGGTGGTTAGAATCATAGCTCCTCCTGAGAAAATGTTCTTAACCACAAATGGCCCTTCATAAGTAGGGTTCCATTTTCCCCTGGGATCACCTTGAGGTAGAATAATGCGCTTGATTACCAGATCCCCAACTTGATACTCTTGTCGTCTAACTTTCTTGTTAAATGCCTTGATCATCTATTTTTGGTACGTCTGACCGTGACAAATAGCAGTGAGTCTTTTTTCATCGATTAGGTTTAGTTGATCAAGCCGGGTCTGAATCCAGTCATCTTCACTCAAACCTGCATCATTCATGATTCGAAGAGAGGCTATCTGAACTTCAATGGGCAAGACTTCCTCCATACCATATACCAAGGAATAGGGTGTTGCCCATGTTGACGTTTGTGCTGAGGTACGGTACCCATGAAGAGAAAACGGTAACATCTCATGCCAATCTTTGTATGTCACTGTCATCTTCTGCATAATCTTCTTAATGTTCTTATTAGCCGCTTCTACAACCCCACTCATCTTCGGCCGGTAGGGAGAAGAGTTGTGATGCTGTATCTTGAATTGCTCGCAGAGCTCGGTGATCATCTTGTTGTTGAGATTGGTACCATTGTCTGTAATGATCCTTTCTGGTACACCGTATCGACAGATCAGATTGTGCTGAATGAACCGTGTCACGGCGTTCTTGGTTACAGTAGCAAAGGAAGCTGCTTCAACCCACTTCGTAAAGTAATCAATTGTTACCAGGATGAAACGATACCCATTGGATGTCGTAGGTCTGATCTCGCCGATCATATCAATGCCCCACATTGCAAAAGGCCAAGGTGCCGCCAAGACATTCAGAGGAACTGGAGGTATGTGGACCTTATCAGCATAGACTTGGCACTTGTGACATGTCCGAGAATGCTGATAACAATCGGCTTCCATTGTGGACCAATAATATCATGCCCGAAGGATTTTCTTTGCCATGGTGTGTCCACTGGAATGAGTTTCGAAAGTACCTTCATGTAGTTCTGCCATGATCCTTTCTGCTTCTTTCTTATCCACACAACGCAGTAAGGTTGAATCATGGTTACGCTTGTAAAGGATACCATTGCTGATGAAGAACTTCTCCGCGAACCTCCTCAAAAACTTCTTATCATTAATAGATGCACCCTCGGGGTATTCCTGAGCTTCAAGATATCTCTTCACCTCATGATACCAGGGCTTCTCTGTTACCTCTTCAGTCTCAAGATCACAACAATGTGCAGGTTCGTCCAGTTTTTCAATGATGATCCAGGGAGCTTCGTTGTCCCAATTGACTTTGAACATAGAAGACATCGTAGCTAGCGCGTCCGCCAACTGATTCTCCTCTCTAGGGAAGTGTTCAAAGGTTATCTCTTCGAAATGGGGAAGCAACGTCAACACATACTCCTTGTAAGGAATAATATTTGGGTGTTTCATATCCCACTCGCCTTTGATCTGACTGATCACGAGAGCGGAATCTCCGAAGACACTTAGAAACTTAATCCTTAGGTTAATTGCTGCTCAAAGACCCATGATGCACGCTTCATACTCCGCCATGTTGTTGGTGCAGTTGAAACATAATCGGGTGGTAAACGGAGTATGAGAGCCTTTAGGAGAGATGATTACGGCGCCAATGCCATTACCCAAAGCGTTCGAAGCTCCATTAAATTACATAGACCATCGAGATCCTTACTCAGATCCTTCATCCGGTCCAGGTGTTTCACAATCAGTTACTAGCATGATATTCTCGTCTGGGAATTCAAAGTTCATAGACTGGTAATCATCCACTGCCTGATGTGCCAAATGGTCTGCCAACAGACTTCCCTTGATTGCCTTTTGGGTCGTATATTGGATGTCATACTCAGTCAAGATCATCTGCCATCTTGCTATTCTTCCGGACAAGGCAGGCTTCTCGAAGATATAATTGATTGGATCCATCTTTGATATCAACAGAGTAGTGTGAGTTAACATATACTGTCTCATCCGGCGAGCAGCCCATGCCAAAGCGCAACAAGTTTTCTCGAGCAGTGAGTATCGGGTCTCACAGTCGGGAAACTTTTTGCTAAGGTAATAAATAGCATGCTCTTTTCGGCTAGACTCGTCATGCTGCCCCAGCACACACCCCATTGAGTTGTCGAATACTGTCAAGTATAAGATTAGAGGTCTCCCTTCAACTGGAGGCATCAGAATAGGTGGCTCTTGGAGATACTCTTTGATCCTTTCGAAAGCGGCCTGACATTCATCATTCCAACGTACCACTTGATCTTTCTTCAGTAGCTTAAAGATTGGTTCACAAGTAGCAGTCAGGTGCGAGATGAATCGGGCAATGTAGTTTAGACGTCCCAAAAAGCCTCTGAATTCTTTCTCTGTTCTGGGGGATGGCATCTCCTGTATGGCCTTCACTTTGGCAGGAACCACTTGAATACCTTTGTCGCTCACGACGAAACCCAGTAGCTTACCAGATCTCACCCCGAAGGTGAACTTGTTCGGGTTCAACCTCAGCTTGTACAATTTCAACCTGTCAAACAACTTCTGGAGATGGTCAAGGTGTTCCTCCTCAGTTTGGGACCTTGCAATCATATCGTCGACGTATACTTCAATCTCATGATGGATCATGTCATGTAATAAAGCAACCATGGCACGCTGATATATTGCCTCATCATTCTTCAGTCCAAAAGGCATGACCTTGTAGCAAAAGGTGCCCCACTGAGTAACAAAGGTGGTCTTCTCCATGTCTTCAGGAGCCATTTTAATTTGATTATAACCGGAGAAACCATCCATAAAGGAGAATACCTTGTGCTGAGCGGTGTTTTCAACCAGAATGTTAATGTGAGGCAGAGGGAAGTCATCCTTGGGGCTTGCCCTGTTCAGATCCCTGTAGTCAACATACATTCGAACCTTCCCATCCTTCTTCGGTACAGGAACCACATTGGCAACCCACTGAGGGTAAGAAGTCACTGCTAGAAAACCGGCGTCGAACTGTTTCATAACTTCAGCCTTGATTTTCTCAGACATCTTTGGGCGCATTCGGCGGACCTTCTGTTTTACTGGAGGACAGTCTTCCTTGGTAGGCAGGCGATGAACCACAATATCAGTATCCAACCCAGGCATATCTTCATAAGACCAGGAAAAGATCTCAACATAGTCATGCAGCATCTGAATCAACCGTTGTTTCACACTAAGCTCTAGATTGGCACCGATCTTGACCTCTTTCTTGTCTATCTCAGTACCCAGATTCACTGATTCTACCGGCTCTTCATGTGGCTGTATAGCCCTCTCTTCTTGGAGTAACAGTCTTGCAAGTTCACCAGGCACTTCGCAATCATCTTCACCTTCGTCTTCGGCTAAGTTGATCGGATTTTAGAAGTCATAACTGGCAGTAGCAGAGTCGTTACCAGTGAGATCCAGAGTGGATGTGGACCTGTATATGTGAGTGTGTGTAAATAGTTGTTTTTGCAATATATAATAAAAGAAAATCAAGGAGCACAAAATTTGAAATGCAAGAACGTCCAATGCTTTTATTAATGATATATGAAAATGACACACATAACCCTCACAAATGAAGCCACGGTGCCCTGGGTAAGACACCGAGCCATAAAGTTTAAAAAAATTATCTGTTACATATTCAAAACAAAAAGTTTCATTACTGGATGATAACTGGCATAGAATCCTTCGTTGTCCAGTTGCTTAATCCACCATTGGCAGTCGGGTAGATCCAACTGTCGATATCAAACTCTTCATCATCGTCATCCCTAATAGCATTCACCCCTGCATCTTGTTTGGGCTTCTCTGGTGCTCCGAACTCAATCTCCTTCGCATCGATCAAGTCTTGTACCTTGTTCTTCAAAACCCAACAATCATCCGTATTATACCCTGGGCTATTAGAGTGATAAGCACAACGGGCATTAGGGTTATACTTTGGTGACGTTGTATTTAGATTCTTCGGGGCTTCCTTTGGAATCACCAGATTGGTCTTCAGCAACTGTGGCAGAATCTGAGATAAGGTCATGCTGAGACGGGTGAATTGCCTTCGAGGTCTCTCGTCCTTTTGTTAATTGTTGTGCTGTGGAGCACCAGCAGGTTTTGAAATAACAACCGCATTGACAGCTTGGCGGCGTTCGAGTCTATTCTGGCTTCTTGCACTGTAGACAACACTGGACTCTTTCTTAAAGGGCTTCTTCTTGGTGCTTGATGAGGCACCCTTCTGTATCTTTCCAGCTTTAATACCAGCCTCAATCCTCTCACCGGTCAAAATAAGCTCTGTAAACCCAGATGAAGAGCTTCCAATCAGATGGTTAAAGAATGGACCAGACAGGGTCCCCAGAAACATGTCCACAAGCTCCCGATCAGCCAAGGGTGGTTGCACTCTACCGGCGAGGTCCCTCCACTTTTGAGCATAATCTTTGAATCCTTCACTCGTCCCCATTGACATACCCTGGAGTTGGGTACGCGTGGGAGCGAGGTCAGAGTTGTACTGATACTGCCTGTAGAATGCAGTAACCAAATCTTCCCAACTGCGGATACTGGCTCCATCTAACTGATAGAACCACTCAAGCTGAGTCCCTGAGAGACTGTCTTGAAAGAAATGGATCCATAGGTTTTTATCAGCGGTGTACGGCTGAATCTTCCTCACATATGACCGGAGGTGCAGCTTCGGACAAGAAACTTCGTCATACTTAGCAAAGGCTGGTGCCTTGAATTTGTGGGGAATTACCACCCCAGATGATAGACCTAGATCACCAAAGTCTAGACCAGGCACTTTTTGAACTTCCATAGCACTCAACCGGTCTTCCAGTTGCTTGTATCTATCCTCGGCAGGAGGATACTGTTCTTCATCGTAGTCCGTCTCGTTGTCGGAGACCACAAGGCTAGGAGCCCTCCTTTCCTCTTGACTATATTTCCCTCCAGATGAAGTGGTCAGATCAACTTCATTATGTAGCCTGTTTCCAAACTTGTGCCCTGTGTTAAACAGGATGGTCCTCTTCTTCTTCTTCTTCTCTTTCAGAATCAAGGTCTTCAGGTCTTGCTGACCCTTAGCTAGATTCATGAACAGCTCTTGGAATTGGGCATTATGGGCCTGGAGGGCCTTGATAGCTTGCTCAGTTGAAGGTTCGGCAGACATGATGAGCGCTGAAATAAACAACGAAGAAGATAAGAGACCTGTAATGGGCACCTATTTATGAAGTGCATGGGATGAAATGCGTATGATTATGATTTCAAAGACAATCGGGAGATTCAAATTTGTGAACAAGAAAGGAAACACACTTTATTAGATTAAACTTTGAAATTCAAATTGTTCAACTGATGCCCTCGGGGCATTACAAGAATGGAAATACTGAAAAGTAAATAAAACTGGAAAGGAAAACAACAAAGTTCAATCAATGCTCCCATGGTATCTTCTTATCAGTGCGGACATAGTCATTGAGAATCCGCTCGTTCTCCAACTTCCTAGTCAACCTCTGGATCTTCTGCTCTTGCTCATTGAACTTCTCTCTGTAAGAATCCCATTCTTCCCTCAGCTGCATCCAAGACCTTTTCAGTGCCCCAATGTCAGTGGGCATATAAGGATGGAGAATGGTTGGAAGAACTCCTTTTTCATTAGCAACTTCAAGAGTGACAGGCCGGACAACTTCATATGGCATACCTAATTTCTGGGCACGGATACGGACCCATTTGAGATATGGCTCCATCGGAAGTGAAGTCTTTAGGCCCAGCTCATGTGGATCAGATTGGTGAACTCTATCCCAAGCCCTTATGAATCTGCGACGTTGCTCATCGATATCCCCTTGAAAATCAAAGATGATATTAGGCATTAGCATCTCATGAGGTCCTTCTCTTCTGGCACGCCCGAACTGACATAGAGCTAAGCATGGGTTGTAAGAAATTCCTCCATGGGTTCCTAACAGTGGAACATTGGGGTACTCCCCACATCGATCAATAACAGTCACCTCGTCCATACCCTTGAGAGTCCAGATAATGTCATTATGAGAAAGAGACATAACCCTATAAGCCCAGCCCATGCCTTCTTTAGTCTTCAGCACAGATTTGGGGAGGTGCGAAATAAACCACCTTGCCAATAACGGAGCACAGCACATCAAGGTTCCTCGCTTTCGGGCAGTACGAGCATAGAGCTGATGAAGGATGTCACCCAAGAGAGTGGGCACAGGATTGCGAGAGATGAAGATCTTTATCGCATTCACATCAACAAAGGAGTCAGAGTTCGGAAACAATACCAAGCCGTATATCAGAAGAGCCAGAATATCCTCGAATGCCTTGAAGTCTAGACTATCCCAGAAATAGTTAGCTTTACCAACCAAAAACTTAGTCAGAAAACCCTTTGCTCCACTTCTAGTCTCCCAATTAGTCATTACCTCTTCCTTGGTCAAATGAAGGGCTGCAGCAATCTCTTCGGGCCTAAGAATCTTCTCCCAACCAGTAAACGGGGTCTGCTCCAGAGTAGCGATACCGAGCAGATCATAAAATTCTTCTAAGGTGGGAACCAGCTGGTAGTCCTGGAAAGTAAAACAATGGTACAACAGATCATAGAATTGGACCAGGACACTCATCATCTGCTCGTCCAATTTGGAGGTGACCAAACTGAGAAGATAACCATGTCTTCTGAGCAAGGAAGTAGTATCAGGCATCTTTGTAATCAGATCTTTAAGCAGGGTGGGAACTTGGACAAAGTTAATCTGGATGGTATTCCTACGAATGGGCATCATGATGACCTACAAAACAGAACAAAGATGAATCCCTCCTGTCTTTGAAATAGGTTAGTCTTATGCAAGATGTATGAAATGTTATGATGTCATGATGTCATGATGTCATGATAAAGGCACACCACAAGTATCCACAAACGGAAAATATGGTAAAGGCACACAAGTCACACAGAGAGCCCTTAGATTTCAGGCTGGCAAGGAGCTTAGGTACTACCCTCTTTCAGTTCAGTTGGTTTAAACCTGTCCTAAAAATAGTAATCGGGTTCTAGAGGATCTCAATATCACTGACTACCCTCAATCGGTCATAATTCCAGTTTAGCAACCTTTTCTTGCGGCAAGAATCATCGCGAGAGTTTAGTCTCAATGAGTGTAGCATACTGCTACTGTTCTATGGCCAAGTTGGTCAATTTAAAGGTTCTAAGGTCAGTTGGTGCTTAATGACCCCTTAGATGATCCATATTCTCCTTGTTCCAACACAAGGGATATCGGTACAATCTAAAGTGTCACACCAACGTATCTACTGCTTCAACCGTATCGGTCTACGCTGTATAGTTCCCTCACAGTTTATTGCTACTTACCTAAAGGGTATCCCCAGATCTGGGTTATGATCTATAGAACTCCGATACAAGCCCACAAATATAAATCATACAAAGAATACAATTGAAAACACAATGATCTAATCCTAAGGTACACCTCACTTATAGATATCCCTAGCAGAGTCGCCAGTTAAGTGATCGGTGGGAAGAGAACTGACTGTTTTTTGGAATGTTGGTTCGGGTTTTGCATTTTTTTCTGCAAAATGTCGCGGTGAGCAAGAGTCGCCATCGTCTTTTATTTTATCCAACATGGAAAGGAAAAATGAACAAAAAGATTCCTTTTTTGAGATCTTTCTCGGGTTCGGGGGATAGATTATAGAAAGGGAAGGTGTTAGCACCCTTTCTATCCGTGGTTATCCACGGGCTCTTAGGTACTTGCTCAAAGTGTTTTCAAAATTTGCTTTTCTT
The DNA here is from genome assembly GCA_948472305.1 of Vicia faba. Classification (NCBI taxonomy): domain Eukaryota; kingdom Viridiplantae; phylum Streptophyta; class Magnoliopsida; order Fabales; family Fabaceae; genus Vicia; species Vicia faba. Next base: position 1,061,535,864 of record OX451737.1, read on the forward strand.
TGTGTTTGTGGGTTTGAAAGAAGTTTTTTGTTTGAAAGGAGTGTAAGTGCGAAAAGTTTTGTTTTGTTTTTAAAAGGAGCAAGTACTTAAGAACCATATGCCTACTCGAAAAAGGAATTAATCTGTACAAATATCCTTTAGACAATGCTATCCCACTATTGATGAGTAGGTAGCACCGTCGTTGGAGTTTAAGGGTCAATTCGATTAAGGGACGTGTGGTCACTAAAGCAATGTTAGGACGCCTTAGCGGTAACCCTAATGTCTTAGATCATTTTTCCGAGGCAATTGTTTCGAGGCAACTATGATCTTTGGACAAGAGGGCGACCTCTAAAACTTCCTATACTCAATGACCACGTTCGAAGGCAACCAAGTGAGGTGTACCCTAAGAGTGCGCATGTGCGAGTGTGTTATTTCGGTTATATTATCTTTGTACATGTCATGGGTGAGCTATGTTGATTTTAAGTTCATACATTTGATCTTGTCATGCATTCCCTATTATCAAACATCTAGCAGTGTATAGTTGCGGAATTTTAAATTGCGGAAATTAAATCTAAACTATTACAAGGCGTCGGGTATTTACATCGCCAAAAACAAACCCTTGAAATTAAAGTGCGGAAAATAAATAAAGCGATAAATAAATTAAAGTCCTATTTAAAAGCTATTACATTCCGGAAGCAAGTACAATAATATGAAAATATGGATCGCGTGCGAAAAAATTAAATCGGGCGCATTTTTTTAGGGTTTTGACCTTTTTTTTGAAAAGAAAGCTTTTTTTGTTTATTTTTGAATTAAATGGAATTAAATCTAAATTAAAAATTAATTAATTAATTAAAATATTTTTGGATTTTTGGATGTTTAAAGAAATAAAAATAAATTATTTAAAGTTAGTAAAAACCTAATATTCTATATTGATTTTAAATATTGCAAAAAAGATATTAAAAATTAAACCTAATTAAACTAAATTAATTGAATTAATTTATTTACAAAAATAAAAGTGATGAATTTAATTTTAATAAATAAAATATATTTTTGTGTTTTTGATTTTATTAAGAAAAATTATTAATTGGTTAGTTTAAATAAAAATAATAACAATAAAACAAATAAATAAATATAATGGAAAGAAAAAGAAATAAACCAAGGGGGGTGTTGGGCCCAAGAGGAGGTTTGTTCAGCATTTTCCAAGCCCAATTACACTAGCTTGCGTTTGACCTTTGCAATTCCCTGTGACAACGTTGACTGGGCAATAGGGTGCACCTTCAATCCTGACCATCAGATTTGGCCTGAAGGCCATCTGGCATCTGGAGAAGTCCATGGTAGTCCACATGCTTGAGTTTGTACTGGAACAGCTGTGGAAAAATATTATAAAGCAAATTGGTGGACCTGGGATTCGAACCCAGGTCCCAATGGGTTTTGTACAAATGCGCTTACCAACTCAACCACTGCACTTAATTGTTAATGGAATACATATTAATTATTATATTGGAAACACAAACAATATGCTGGAAAAAAAACAAAAACGTGCGCAATTCAAAATCAACCAATCAAGGGAAGGCACGTATTTGTCTTCTTCAACGAAACCTGGTTTTCTTACCTGCGGATTTTTATCCGCAGCAAAATTTAAAGCTTGTTCCTAAAATCAATTTCAAGCCATGGAAATTAATTCTAAGACCATAGTCTTGCTCGTCTCCCTCCACTGATCATGTCCATGTCCTTTATTCTCATCAATTGTGCCTGTAATCAAAATGCCCAAAAAGGAATTTCCAAAACCCTAGGTTCGGGTATGGCATTACAGGCTATAACAATACAATTGAATGTTGCAGAAAGTTCAGAAATCATGCAAGGATCAAGAATATGTCCATGGTTTGTCAAAAAGATGCAAGAATGAGAGGATGCGTTTTCATGTACAGGGCGGTGTTCAAGGAAACTTACAGCGCGTTTGATGAGGTTTCAGGGCTTGATTTTGATTCCTATGGACTCAGTGAACGTCTAGCAAGAAGATAGCGTTGAGTTTTTCCTTTGAATTCACCTCTAACCAAGATTTCAGTTCCAAGCTTTTTGAGTTTTTTTCAAGTTTGGTATTGGTGATTATGCAGCCTCTTGGTTCTGAATTTCGTGTCCTTGTGTTGTGTATGTATCAAGCATTGTATTAGGTCAAATATTGGGCTTTCAATCCTTATGCATTGATGATTTTGGATTTGATATGATCTTCCATTACAAAGCTTCCAAAAATGTCCCAAATCCAATATTTTGTTCATGACATGGCTTGATTCGGATTTGATTGTGTACATGATGATATTTAAGACCTGTAATGATCAAAAAGATACCAAGTGATTAAGATTTGGATTTTATTTGGATTTAAATTGATTTAAAATGAATTAAATCAATAAAAATCAAATAAAATAGAAAAATTAATAATTGGACACAAGGATGAATATAGTACACGTGTGTAGTGTGATAAGATCAAATCAAGTGGAAAAAAGTGGGCCCATTTGACAAAATTTGAAGTTTTGGGGATAGTTGACTTTTGGCAATTTTGGAAAAATGCCCAACTTCAACAATGCATAACTTCTTCAATTTTGAACTTTTGGAAGTGTTCTTTGACTTTTTAGAAACCTTGAGATGTCCTATAACCAACCCTTTTGGTATCATATCATTTTGATATTCCATGCTCAAGTTATAAGCTTTGGAAAAAAAGGTGTTTTTGTTGACTTTCAAAAATGACCTATAATGTCCAAATTTGTAACTTCTTGTGAGTTCATTTCTTGATATTGGGGTGTGAATATGGATTGTAGGAAGTTTCATCCTCTTAAAAATGAGCTTTGGATGGGTCATTTATCATAAAGTATGAGAAAGTTATGCTTGGTCAAAGTTGAGTTGACTTTTCCTACAAAACCCTAATTTAGCAACTTTTGAATCTTGATGAATCTTGAGCAATCCTTGATGAATCATGATCAACCCTTGATCAAATGATGAATTATCCTTCAAAATGAGAATGTTGACAAAAAATCTTGAGGTTTGACTATTTGTAGGTCACAGTTGACTTTTGCCCTAGCACGGTCGACTTTTGGACCTCTTGAGCAATTGACTGACCAAACTTTCTCTGCAAGGCTTGAAATTTGACATGGATGATCTTGAGAACCTATTTGGACATTGGGGAGAACTTGAGGTCATTTGGATGCAAGGACCTTGATGCAACACAAAACCCTAATTTGAGATTGACTGCCTTAGGAGATGATTTGACTGTCCAACTCTTGAGTAATCTTGAGCCATTTGGAGATTCCTCTTGACATGTCTTGAGAAATATGGGAGGGAAAATTTTGGGTTACAACAGGCGGCTTGGGCAAAAAAGGGTATCCCGATGGACTGAAAGTTTGAAAAGACGGTCCAGGCAAAAGTTAGGGATTAAAGCGTATGACTATGTCCCGTCATCTTGTCACTTGCCTATCAGTAGAAGACTTATCATTCTGATCGAAAGTTACCAAGCACCCCATGAGTTGGGATAACACTCAAGCTATCCATAAAGCCTTTGCAGGTACTTTCTCCAGCAGGTACAGGGGCAGAAAAGTCCTAATGCGAAGTCATTGCCAAATCCTCAGTGTACAACCCTGTGACATCTACACTCCCCACAGAGTAGAGGCAACTAAAGCTTTAACATCGGATTCCCCAGGCAGGAGCTACTTTCCCCAACAAATCTCCTTTAGAGAGCCGACGTCTATATTCCCCAGCCAAATTTTATAAGTCGTAAGCGGGTCATAAATTTTTCTCCCGAGCAGAGTTTATTTCTCTGAGTACAAAAGCTCAATCCCAGGTAGAGTTTATCCCTTCAACTATGGAAGTTCATCCTCAAACAGAGATATTCCCGCACAGAGTTATTCCCAAGCAGAGTCTCTCCCCGGCAGAATATTCACAAACAGAAGGAGTAAATCCACGACATAGTCCTCTCCGTTCACCATCTCTAGCGGAAGTAGAAGAACCATTTTGTCTACAACGGTCAAGAACTCAATTTCCAGTACTCTCCAACTGCAGTCATGGATTTATTTTCCCAGACTCGGACGTGTCACAATAGCATTTCATGTTCATACATCATGGTGTGCGCACACATATTACATACAACATAATCCCATTTATTTTGAGAACATCATCATACAATGCATTTCATGCATCACATATAATTAATCATGTACCTTTTCAGGAAAGATGGTTATCATCAACAATTTCTGGCAGGTCCAAGATTAGCTCCTGAAACTAAATAGAGTAATTATTTGTGCGACCAAATGCAACTTTACACGGGTTTGCCACAAAGTAATCTTACACACAGCTTCACGCGGGTTTATCCTAAAAAATATTACACGGGTCCCTTCTTATACATTTCCAAATAAAGTTTCACAGGAACTCATCACGAAGTGACCCTACCCAGGTTCCTCCTGAAGTCCTACGCAGACTTATCCCAAAGTGACCTTACCCAGGTTCCTCCTGAATTTTTACACAGACTTAGCCCGAAGTAACCTTACCCAGGTTCCTCCTAAAATTTTACACAGACTTAGCCCGAAGTAACCTTACCCAGGTTCCTCCTGAAGTTTTACACAGACTTATCCCGAAGTAACCTTAACCAGGTTCCTTCTCGATCCCGATGTAGTTTTACCTAAACTCATCACGAAGCAACCTTACCCAGGTTCCCTTTCGGTTCAGATCCAGTTTTACCCAAACTCATCACAAAGTAACCTTACCCAGGTTCCTTCTCGGTTCAGATGCAGTTTTACCCAAACTCCTCACGAAGCAACCTTACCCAAGTTCCTTCTCGGTTCAGATGCAGTTTTACCCAAACTTCTTACAAAGTAACCTTACGACCCAGATTCCTTCCCATAAGCTCTACTATCCCGGCTTTCAGTTCGAAGTAACCCTACGACCCAGGTTCCTTCTCATAACCCTACTATCCAGGCTTTCAGTTCGAAGTAACCCTACGACCCAGGTTCCTTCTCATAGCCCTACTATCCAGGCTTTCATTTCAAAGTAACCCCATGACCCATGTTCCTTCCCATAAGCCCTACTATCCAGGATTTCATTTCGAAGTAACCCTACTATCCAGGTTCCTTCTCATAGCCCTAATATCCAGGCTTTCATTTCGAAGTAACCCTACTACAAGTTCCTTCTCTTTTATCTTCAGACAACAATTTACAACACTATAAAACTTGGACCCGACCAGATACGGTCGATTTCATATTCCCCAGTAGAGCAATAGACAACCGAAGCTACTAGACCCTATTTCCTAGGACATGAATCAACATTCCCCAGCAAAGCCCTCCTCAACGGCAGGTACAGGAATTCGCGCAAAGGAATCTCTTACGCAACCAATATCTTTTTTGGATGGCATCTTTAAGCCCATCTCCGACGACTTTCAGTTATCTTCTCCAAATGTCATCTTTAAGCCCATCTCCGACGATTCTCTGTCACCTTCCAAATGGCATATGTAAGCTTATTCCTGATATTATCGATAAACATTCACTTCATGCGAGTGTAAATTTCTGGGCACTCTAGTGTTCAATCATCTTCCACCCTTAGATCACGAAAGGCAGACAAGCCAATCTACATCCTCAGGTATAAGAAGATTGAACAGGGGAAGCTGTTGCACCCCAAAATTTTCCCTCCCATTTTTACTCAAAACATACTCCTAGAGGTCCTCAACTTGCCCAAGGATGCCTAAGGATTGACCAGACAAATCCTCCTCCTAAGACTATGAGCCTCAAACTAAGGTTTCCATTTTCACCAAGATGTTTGATTTCCAAGGGTCCCAATTTGTCTCTATTTCCATAATATGTTCTCAAGATCATCCATGCCAAGTTTCATGCCTTGCACTACAAATTTGCCCAGTTAACTGCTCAGGTGCCTGAAAATCAACTATGTTAGGTCAAAAGTCAATTGTGACCCTCATGCAGTTAAACTTCAATATTTTTGGTCAACATCAACATTTTGGAGTAATATTTATCATTTGATCAAGGGTTCCTCAAGGAATGCCCCAAATTCATCAAAACTCAAAAGTTGCTAAATTAGGGTTTCTATAGGAAAAGTCAACCAAACTTTGACCAGGCATAACTTTCTCATACTTTATCAGAAATTTCCCATCCAAGTCTCATTTTGAAGAGGGTTTAATTCCCTACAACTCATCTTTATCCCTCAAGTTCAAAAAATGCACTCATGAAGAGATATAATTTCGGACATTATAGGTCATTTCAAAAATTCAACAAAAACACCTTTTGGGTCAAAGCTTCTTACATGAACATGGAAGATCCAATTGAGATAAAACCAAAAGGGTTGTTTAGAGGAAATCTCAAGATTTCTAAAAAGTCCAAGAACACCTTCTTAGGATTAAAATTAAGAGAGATATGTATTGTTAAAGTTGACCAAGTTTTGGAAATGTGCATGAAGTCAACATTGATCAAAATGACTTTTTTTCCAAATGGGCCCATGTTTTCTTGTTTGAAACTTGTTCCTAAGAGGACCCACGACCCCTGAGCTTATAGACCTATTATTTTATTATTTTTATTATTTATTTTTATTTTTTATCCATTTAAATAAAAATAAATCAATTTAAATAGTAGAATAATCAAATAAAATCAAAGATTTGATTTTGTGAGCATATTACGAGTCAATGAACAACTAGCAAATCATCCAAATTCGTGCAAAAGCTAATTGATTGGAAAAGATCTTAATTTGGTCTATTTTGGAAACAAATCATACAAGGCAAAGAATGAAATTAAATCTCCATAATTTGCAAAGTTATGATCAGTTTTTGTTGACCTAAATTATTCTATGATATATACACAACATTTCCAAAGCATAAGGGGAAGGATTGGGTCGTGCAAACTGGAAAAAAAAACTCAATTTTTGTTAAAAAGTGTAGACTGGATTCTTTTCCATAGACCAATTCAGGCAATTTCAAAGCTAATAATCTGTTCCTGAACGTATTCTGAAGCTATTCCAATCATCCTCAAGGCAAAAAACATCAAGAATCGTGCCCTTACAGTGCCATGGTTTGCATAGTTTTCTCAAACTCGAATTTATTGATTTACCCATTATAAACTTGTTTTGATCACATATCCACGGTTGTTATCATATTTGCATTGTTTCTAGATGATTTAATCTGAGTTCAAGTGCAGGAATGACACGACACCATTGTTAGGGTTTTAAGGTCCCAAATTGGGGACTCTCCGTAGAGGCGAAATTAGACCAAATTATGGGTACCAATGAACTCAGGGTTTGATTTGTAACTGATCTATGCCTTTGGTTTTGATTTATCTTGCTTGTATTATTTTTTTGAATCTTGCAGGGATGTAGCTACGGACAAAAATTGTCACTATAGCCTTTAGTGATGGTTTTGTCCGTAGGTAAAAGCTGATATCAAAAACAACAGTTATGGGGAAGAAGACAAGAGGTGGAAGCACACCATTAGCCCATTTGAAATTGGCGCGTGTTTCTGGGCAGGGCACTTTGTTTCCATTATATGTTATTCATTTTATTATATGTACAAATGTTCCAGCTAGCGCAGACGGTTGAGGAGCGTGCCTATGAAGCAAACATCCTGGGTTCGATCCCAGGCGTGTGCTTATATTATCTTTCCTAATAATTGCTTGCAGATTCCATGTTACTATCATAAGTGCGCTCACCATAGACTTCCAATTCCTCATTATTGGATCATCTCCATCCCATATCTAATGCCTCAAGCATGCAGGCGCGTGGTGGACCTTCTTGGCCAGCGTCTCACTGGAGCAAACGTCAGCTTTGGGCCAGCTATGTTGGGCCTGGAAATTTCAAACAATGCACCTCCCAAATTGCTACTTCACCAGGCCCAGTTTAATTTTTCTTTTTAATTTCTTTTATTTATTTTAATTATTTGTTTAATTATTTTTACAAAAAAACAAAATCATTTTTTTATTAAATCACAAAAACATTAAAATCATATTTTTTTCATAAAATATTTTATTTCATTAAATTAATTAGATTAATTTAATTAGGGAAATTTAAATTCTTATTTTCATAATTAAAATCAATTAGAAAGTTAGGGTTAATTTGCAAATAGTTAATTTTCTCAATAAAAAAATAACAAAAATATTTTCTTTGATTCCCTTTGAATTTAGACTTTTATTCCCGTATCTAATTCTCGCGAGCAATATTTTATTTTTTAAATTCCAATTATTGTATTTTCTTCGGGTTTATAATAGCTTTTAATTAGGGTTTACCGCATATTATTTATTGTTTCATTTCCCCGAGTTTGGTCATGTAACCCCCTCCCCGAAGCCTTGTAATAACTAGGTTTTTATTCTCGCACTTTACTTTTTGCTATTATTAACTGCTTAGACTAATAGGTTTGTATGGATAGAATAATGATTAAAGCGGTAGATAACCCTAATTGTGCAAAGATAATCAACTGAAATCAAACACATGCACACATTCACTCCTAGGGTTTATCCCACTTCGGTTGCCTTTAGTAAATAGTCATGAAGTATAGGGAATTTTAGTGGTCGCCCTCTAGTCCCAAAAGATAAAAAATGACCCATTCGAATGTTGCCTCAGAAAGATCTTTAAGACTCTAGGGTAATTATTAAGGTTTCCTAACCATTGCTTCAGCAACCGTAATTGTCCCTTTGAATGTCCCTTTAACTCCAATGATGGGGCTACCTACTCCTTAATAGTAGGATAGCGCTGTCTAAAGGAAACGAGAAAATGAACCATCTTTTTCGACTAGGTAGAAACTCTTAAGTACTTGCTCAAAACAACAAAAACTCTTTCACACAAACACTTTCAAAAAAAAACTTCGTCACACTCTTGAGGACAAATACAAGGGTTACCACGAAGTTAAACAAAAACTTTTCAAAACACACACAAGCAATTTCAAAATGAGCAAGTACCTAAGAGCCCATGGAAAACCATGGATAAAAAGGATGCTAACACCTTCCCTTTCTATAATCTACCCCCCGTACTTAGAGAAACATCTAAAAAAGGTTTTTTTGTTCTTTTACCTTTTCCTTTGTTGGATGAAATAAAAGTCGGTGGTGACTCTTTCTTATCACGACATTTGCAAACAAAAACGCAAACCAGTATAATAGTCGGTTATGCCACTGTATCATAAAGGCGTATGGCAACCTTAGGGGGAAATGATTACATCACCAATTCCGTTACAAGTGTGTTGGAAGCTCCATCAAAAACCATAGTCCATCGGGATCCTTGTTCAGGTTCTTCATACGGTCCAGGCTTTTCAAAATTTGTTATTAGCATGATATTCTCGTCCAGAAATTCAAAGTTTTTGGATTGGTAGTCATCTACGGCTTGATGCGCCAAATGATCCGCCAACACACTTCCTTTGATTGCTTTTTGGGTAGTGTACTGAATGTCATATCCAGTCGAGATCATTTGCCATCGGGCTATTCTTCTGGAGAGAGTTTGCTTCTTGAAGGTATACTTGATAGGATCCATCTTAGAAATTAATAGAGTAGTATGAGTCAACATATACTCTCTTAGTCGACGAGAAGCCCATGCCAAAGCGTAGCAAGTTTTCTCGAGCATTGAATATATGGTTTCACAGTCGGTAAACTTTTTCCTAAGGTAGTATATTGCATGCTCTTTTCGACCAGACTCGTCATGTTGGCCCAGCACACACCCCATTGAATTCTCCAACACAGTCAAGTACATGATCAAAGGTCTCCTTTCAACTGGAGGCATTATGATTGGTGATTCTTGTAAGTACTCCTTCATTTTATCAAAAGCTATTTGGCAGTCGCCATTCCATCTGACTACTTGATCTTTCTTCAGCGGCTTGAAGAGTGGCTCATAAGTAGCAGTTAAGTGAGAGATAAACTGGACAATGTAGTTGAGTCGACCTAAGAAACCCCTGACCTCCTTCTCAGTACAGAGAGCTGGAATCTCTTATATGGCTTTGACTTTTGTAGGATCGACCTTAATACCTTTACCACTAACGACAAATCCTAGGAGTTTTCTAGACCTCACCCCAAAGGTGCATTTGTTGGGATTCAACCTTAGTTTGTATTTCTTCAGCCTTTCAAATAGCTTGTGCAGATGATCAAGGTGTTCTTCCTTAGTTTGCGATCTTACAATCATGTTATCAACATAGACTTCTATCTCATGATGAACCATGTCATGAAATAGAGCTACCATGTCCCGTTGATAAGTTGTGCATGCATTCTTCAAACCAAAAGGCATGACTTTATAACAGAAGGTGCCCCACTGTGTGACAAAAGTGGTTTTATCCATGTCTTCGGGCGCCATTTTGATTTGGTTGTACCCTGAGAAGCCATCCATGGAGGAGAACACCTTATGTTGAGCAGTGTTATCAACCAAGACATCAATATGTGGTAGTGGGAAATCATCTTTGGGGCTCGCCCTATTTAAATATTTGTAGTCTATGCCTATGCAGACTTTACCGTCTTTCTTCTGCACTGGAATAATATTTACAACCCATTGAGGATATGACGTCACTGCCAAGAAACCTGCATTGAACTGTTTCATTACCTCAGCTTTGATCTTCTCGGACATATCATAACACATGCGATGAACCTTTTGTTTGATCAGAGGACAACCCTCTTTCATTGGTAGACGATGAACTACGATATCAATATCAAACCCTGACATATCTTCAAATGACCAAGCGAACACCTCAACATAGACGTGCAACATCTAAACTAATCTGCTCTTGACACTGTCTTCTAGGTTGGCGTCAATCTTGACTTCCTTCTTATCTGCCTCAGTACCCAAGTTTATCACTTCAACTGGTTCTTCGTGCGGTTGAATGACCTTTTCCTCTTGTATCAGTAGTCTGGCGAGCTCTCTAGGTATCTCACAATCCTCTTTAAATTCGTCTTCGGCTTGATAGATTGGACTTTCAAAGTCATAGATAGCAATAGAAGAATTGTAAGGTCACATGGCTATTTGAAAATGTAGTCAAGTAAAAGAAAGACAAGGAGCGCAAAATTTGAATGCAAAATAGTCCAATGTTTTCATTAAAATGAGCATATGATATATGAAAATGACAAGCCCTTAACAAATGGACCATTGTGCCCCGGGCAAGGCACATGATTTAAAGTCATTGTTTAAAAGGATATTACAGACACATTTCTCAAAGTAATAAGATAAGAAATGGAAATAACTCTTAGATGAAGGAGATTGAGATGAAGTCCTTGGTCTGCCAGTTGTTGAGTCCTTATCAGCAGTTGGATAGATCCAGTCGTCCCAGTCACCGTCACTGTCAGAGTCTCCAAGAGCATTAACTTCATCGTTACTGATACGGAGAGGTGGTTTCCCTGTGCGAGCACATCGAACATCTTTTTGAGCCTTTGAGGTGAAACCTAACCCAAACTTGTCTGACTTGTATGGGATATCGGGAAGTTGTCCCTAAATGGTGCATTCTTCGTCTTTAACAACATCACGAGCATCTTTGAGAGAGGCCATACTTGGTGTACCTTTAGCAGCTTTGGGAGTGTCATGAGTGGCCTTGGCAACAGCAATCATGGGGGATACCACCTCAAATGCTTTATAAGGAGTTTCAATGAATTCTCCATCCATTTCAACATACTTGAATGAATTTAAATGACTGATCATAAACTCTTCCTCCCCACAGACGATGACAATTTTCCCTTTGACCGGGTTGAAACAACTGGCTGGACCGTCATCTGATATAAAATCAATGAAGTCACCATTGAATGTCTTTTATCCCGCAAGAAGGGAAAGGTAAACATCGAGAAAACCTGAGAAAGGTGAAATCACGATCAAACGACCAAGAGATCAGGTAAGTGAGTCTGTTACGTGAGGGGAAGGTATTAGCACCCCACACGCCTGTAGTACTCTATGGTATCCACTCTTGTTTGTTCTAATCTAAGGGTGTGTTAGGATCTATATCTAGGTTGTGCAGGGAATGCATGCAAAAGAAAGGAGAAAAGAATGTAGGGAAAATAAAAGTTGTGCTCATTCCGGCCCTACCCCAATGCCTACATATCCCTTTTAAGGAATCAGAGCAGTCGTAGTTCGGCTCATATATTTTGGTTGGTTTGTGTTTTTTATTTAAAAATATAAAAGCAACAGTCAAGATGGCAAAACATCAAATAAAACGACAAAACATCAACGACGATGATAAAACAACAAAAGGGAACGACAATACATCACATGGCAGCACAAACTCAGATAATATGACAAGACGTCAGCATGATAACAAAATATCAGACAAGACGACAAAACATTACACCTAACAATGATATTGAAAATAAAAGTAGGATGATAAACATGTGTGATGGCGAAACATCGGTAATAAACATATGCGATGGCGAAACATCAACAAAAAGATAACAAGATAGCATGGCAAAGATGACGAGACATCAACAAGACATATGATAAAACATCACACCTAACAATGATATTGAGAATCAAGGTAGGATAACAAACATACGCGATGGTGAAACATCGGCAACAAACATATGCGATGGAGAAACATCGACTAAAAGATGGCAAGATAACATGACAAAGATGGCGAGACATCACAATTCATATGATGAAACATCACACCTAACAATGATATTGAGAATCAAAGTAGGATAAAAAACACATGCGATGGAGAAACATCGGCGAAAAGATGACAAAATATCATGGCAAGGATGGCAAAACATCAATTTGACAAGGTTTAAAACAAATCCAAAAAGTGCACAAACAATTAAGATTGGTTTGTATTTTTTACTTTGAAGAAGGATTTAAGTTCATTAGAGACATTTTTATGATTTTCCAAGAAGAAGTTTTAATTTTAAGATGCAATATTCAAAGAAAGAAAAAATAACTAAGGGAGACTAGCCTAGCACTATCCTTAATGTTATCATACAATAATTGACCCTAAGGTTGAGGATGAAAGAGGGAAGTTTATACCCTATGTTAGCATGCATGGGTAAATATCCTAATGTCTAGCTCGAGGACTAACCCTACATGAGCAATCTTAAGGGAGCATGGTAAATACCAAACAAGTGAGCAAACAAATGCTTTGGCAAAAGCACACAATCGGGGTATACTGACTCAGGGGATGAGGGTATGAAGAGAAAATGTTTTAACTAAAGGGAGCAGATCAACCGAAGCAAACAAGTGAGAGACGGATGAAATAAAAAAATATGTGACATCCAAAGCGACTGATCACCTAACCAAGATATAAAAGATCGAGGTAAGCGACAGAAGACAATATGAACGATCACGGAGTGTCAGCATCATCCAATGCGAACTCCTGACAGAGCGTGGAGGTTTGATTGTAAAACTCTTCCCCACTTGACGAACTCGATGTACAAGATCAGCACGACTCCAAAGCATCGACGTATCACATGAGCTAAGGATGACATGGACTAGAATGTGAGGGGGTCGATTATGGAACCTCCCTGCTCGCCTCCTTTTGAGGACTTATCTCCTGTAATATAATACGGGCACAAATATAAACACACGTGCATAATACCCACTTCTAAGATAGGATTTTAAACAAACACAATTAGCATACAGAAAACGGTACCTGCTACAGGACTTTAAACAACGACTTCGAGCGCACACTCTTTATTTCCTACTTCCTACTTCACATGATTTATAGAAAGCAATAAACGTCCCTACTATACATGATCTCTAAAAAGTGGTAAAATGCAGTTTTTTACAATATTTACAACAATAATGATCTGAATGTGTACCAAACGGATAAAACAAATCTATATATAGCAAAGTCTACAACAAATATCTGAAATCTTCCGCAAAAGCTCCAAAAGCTAGCATCGATAAGAGAGAATGTTAGAAATGTGACACCAGTGCAAGCAAAGTGCATCTGTTACCAAAGCAGTCAATGTCCGAATTTGCTTCTCAAGACATGCACAACTCACCAAAATGGTTAGCAAATAACAACACAATTGAAATACAAATTGTAAGTAAGCAACAAGATCAAAAGTAAACATGGTTATGTATAATACAAAATAAGCAAGATACTTGAACATAGTATGGCATTTCCGGACAACATTGTATTAGTATCGGAAAGAGTACCAAAATTAGCATGGAAGCGGAAGAAATGAGATCAGATATAAGTATGAATATGAATGGTAAAATGGTAAAAAGTGAACCATGTTTAGACGTTAATAGCAATACTCCGGACAAACACGCCATATTCAAGTAATTAAACTCAAAAAAACGGTAAAACGCATATGTACAAGTTAACGATATCAACAAAACACAGTATTTACATAAAGCGGTAATCTCTTGAATGTCAACATCCAATGTATAAATATCCCTAGTAATATTCACCAACTTGCATATAAGTGTGTTTAGGTGATTTTCTACAAATCATGTTTATTTAAAAAAAGTAACGGACTATGCACGAGGTCCCACATTGTTCACATCGCCAAGTTTAGAGAAATAACCACCTGCTAGCGATAGTCTATTTATATCCAATAAGTGTTTATTACACTGCCTCTAGCGATAGGGATAACATGGCGTGAATTCGTGATTTATGCTCATTGGGTGGAGCCTTCTTTCTGGGTGTACAATAAGATATAAGATACTGATGTATCATTCATTTTTAATGTCATTATATTCCTTTTAAACATTCATGACATGTTTGATGAGTACTAAATTTTTTATAGTCCTGAATTGGACTCGCATAATCGCAGTCTTTTACATAGATTAGAGAAGCTAAATGGTCATTATGACTCCAAATTTTAGCATTAACCACTTCATAACATACAATAAACTTGATTAAGATTTAATCATAGAGACATACAAGTGAAAAAATTTGCTCAATAACCTCTTTCATCTTACTCAAAACGAAGTAGTTGTAGGGACAAAATCTTAATCAAGTTTATTGTATTTTATATAATTAATTTTTAAAATTATATAATTATTTTGTTATAATATAAAATAACAAAAACAACTTGAAAAAATTTTTATCCGGCCTGACATATGGGCAGGCTAGGCGCAAGCTTTTCTTCATGCATGTAAGATGATTGGACATGTAGGGAGGCGCCATTTGACTTGGCGAATGAGTATAAAATTGAAAGGTGTCACCATCTCAATTGGAGAATTATTGGTGGCTTACTTTTGTATTGTTCAAATTCAATGCAGCCTATTTAATCCTACATGTATCTAAAGGCCTCTACAAGCAACCACTCAAACACTCAAACATTCAAACATTTAAACAATCAGACACTCAAACACTCAATCACTAAAACCTTCAAACATTCAAACACAATGGCCTTTACACCACAATACCTTATCAATGCACATTTCAATGGTGAGACATACATTTGTCCCACCTATGGGTTTTTGTTTAGAAACACTGAGAACATTCGATTTTGTTTAAACAGGAAAGCCAATTTCTTATATTTCAAAAAACGATTAGAGGTCAAACTTGGACGAGGTCCTGTGACACAAATCTTCTATCAAAATTCGTTTTTTTGTGAGAACCAAATAATATATTATAAGGTAGAGGTTCAAGATGACGAGGACCTTCAGAATATGTTTTCCAGTCATGAGTATTCTGGGTACGACTCAATTGAGTTGTACATTATGCTGCGGGAGCCTCGGCTGTCACGAACAACTCAGTCACAAGTGGTTAATCCTCTCGAAGACGAATAAGGAGAAGTAGATGTCGTTGACGAAGAAGAGGAAGATGACGAGTTAGAGTTTGACGACATGGTCAACGATGATTCTGAAGACGATGAGTGTGATACGGTGGGAGAACTGACTTAAGGTTTTACGTTTTGTATTCGCAAATGTTTCGGTTTAGCAAGAGTCGCCACCGACTTTTTATTTTATCTTAAGGAAAGGTCAAAAAGCACAGGAAAGACCTTTGAGATGTTTTCTTGGGTTCAGGGAGTAGATTATGAAAAGGGAAGGTGCAAGCACCCTTTTCATCCATGGTTATCCATGGGCTCTTAGTTACTTGTTTAGATCACTTGCCTTTGCTTTTCAATTGTTTAAAATGGTGTTTTGTGTGTGGTTTTTTGAAAATGCTTTGAAAAAGAGGCCTTGTCTAGACAACCTTTGTAATGATTCTTGTTTGAATATATACAAAGGTGTGTGTCTTTTTGACAAGATATTTCAATGTTTTGAAAGTTTGTTTTGAAATTGTGCTGTGATGTGTGTTTGAAAATGGCAAGGATGTTTTGCAAGCTTTTGATCAAGTAACTAAGAGTTGTCTACCCTATTTTACTCAAAGATCTTTCTTATGTTTTTAACCCTTTTGACAGTGTTGTTTCACCATTGTATTTGGTGAACAACCTTGTGTTAGGATGTTAAACGGGACAGACGCGGGTCATCGCATACAATCATTGAAAGCAACTTGTGAGACGCTTTAGCAATTTTGTAAGGGACGAGATCGTTTTATTGAAGGCAACATCGAGGGTCATCGAGGGACTACGATCTTTGTTTATCGAAGGGGCATTTGCTAGAGTGTCTCATATTCGAGGGACATGATTGCATTTTCCGAAGCAACAAGCGAGGTTACCCTAGAGGTGCAAGTATGCATTGTGTTTGTCATTTTCATGCATTTGGATCTTGTGTTAGGTCATCTAGCGATTGATTTTAGATTTTCACATACAAACCCTAATCTCTAGTCATGGCATATTTGAAAGCGTAAAAGTGCGAGAATTTAAATTCTAAGCTATTACAACATGATTATGGGGATGGGGGTACAATTTTGAGTGAGGGGATATTTGACAAGAAATTATAAACCCTAATTTACTATTACATCCAAATTGAATTTTTTGTGCAAATAAATAAATGGGCAATATTTAATTAAACAAGATAAATAAATATTAAATAAAATGTATTATGCAAAAAAGAATTTTTATTTGTTCATGTATGCAAAAGTATTTTTTTATGTAAAAAAGTATAAAGAAATAAATAAAAGATTAATTTTATTTGTTTTTAGGGTAAAACCCTAATTTCTTTAAATAAATACAATATATTATTTATGTACAAAAATATATTAATATGTGTAAAAAAAAGAAATATATCTAAAAAAAGGTATTTTTTAGTATAAATAATAATAAAAATAAAAATGTAATATTTTTGTATTTTTATTCTAAGTATTTAATAAAATAAAAGTATATATGTTTATTATGTGTATATTAATCAAATTAATTATGTACAAAATAAAATAAAATATGCACAAAATAAAATATATTCAAGAAAATATTTTTAATATAAATAAAAGTAAAGAACAAAAAATAAAAGTATAAATGTAAATATTTTTCAAGTCTTAATAATATAAAAGAATATTTAAATACTTTTAATGTTAGAAAAAATTAGAATAAAATGCCAAATAAATTAAGAAAAATTATGAAAATATTTTTTGAGCATTTATTATATTTGGAAATAAAATAACAAAGTCAGAAAAGAAAACAAAAATTCAAAAATGCAAAAATATAAGAAATTGGGCCAGGGGGTGTGAAACTGAAAAGAGGGGTGTTAGAAGCAAAACTGGACAGGCCCAGCCCAAGCCTTCATCTTCAACCTCCAGCAATTGTCAAACGCGCGCGCGCCTGGTTCAAACTTGGATATCCTGGAAACGTGATCTTTTGCCAAAACTCATAACATCAAACTTGTAGAGAATTTCAATACGATTCTAACCATATAAAGCATTAATCATAACTCTCAAAGACCAGAGAGAATTTCTCTGGCCCTAATATCTGACCTAGTTTTTTCAGCATGTTCATGAATGAAATTCTCCTAGCACACTTAATATAAATGAAAGTTGAGCATATGTATGGCTTCCTAGCAATGAACAATACATTTTTTATTCACAAACCTAAAGCTAAATGTTCCTAAATAGAGAGATAGAAAGTGATGAAAAACCTGTTTCAGTTGGATTCGTGTAGGGCAATGCAGTGCTTCTCAACAAGTTCTAAGGTGTCTGGTAGCTTGCCTGAACTTCACTTGTTCTTTTCCAATAGCTAGCTTGTCTTGAATGTCTTTGAATCAGCCTCTAGAACTCAACCTGCATAAGCTTGAAATGAAAATGGTGAACACTGTAAATGGAGTTACAGTTGGAAATGGAGGTTTGGTATAGCTTGAATGAGTTGAATGGAAGGTGTTTGAAGCAAAAAGGGGCAAAACACATGAGCCAAATGAGCTGGAGATCTCAAGTTGCAGCACCTGCCCTGTTTTGCCAAAGAAGTGTGATTTCTGGCTATGGGAGGTTTTGAGGCTCAAGCATTCGTGTATCTTGCTCAAAGGGTTGTGTGAAATATGTTTGTAATGTTTTTGTAAGCTAACAATGGATGGTTTTCAAGTTGGTAGGATTTTGACAAGTTTCTTCTTTGTGAAGCAAGAATGTGTAAGTTGGTATCACATGCCTGTACAAGCCATATAACATGCTGCATACAATCCTCTTGATACTTGCAATTTGTGGATTTGATTTGGCTTCTGAGATCTTGGCCCTATGCTTCAAAGATCATGTTTTGACATAAAGCATACCTTTTCCAAAATGGAAATGTACCTTTTTCTAATTAAGGCTTAGTTTTGTGTACAATGCCCAAATGGCCAAAACAAATGCTTAGACTGATGGATTTGCATTTAATTAAGGAGTGTGAATTGGTTTAGAGGCCTGCAAACTAGTACAAAGTATGCTGGTTTGAAAATTCCACTTGAGTGAACATGTATTGGCCATGGATACAAAGTGAGTTTTTGCCAACTTCAAGCATTCGATTCTCCCTAACCACAAATGTGTTTGAAGAGTTTTTGGACAATTTGGAAAGCTTGCGACATGCTCTATAATCCATATTTGAAATTAAACTTGAGACTCCAAGTGGAACTATGTGAAAAAAGGCCAAGAAGATGGGTCAAAATCCTGCCTAAACTAGGGCAAAATTTCTTTAAGTTAAAAGTTTTAGGGACCCTTGTTCCAAAAATCATAACTTGAGATCTAGGCTTCTTTTGAGAAAACTTTGTGAATCAAACTTGTTGACTTTGTGGAGGACTACAACTTTCATGTTTTAAGTTTTGTTTTAATCCATTTGCATCATGGTGAAAATGTGGGACAAAGTTAGGAAAAAATAAGAAAATTTCATAACTTAGAAAAATTCTAAGTTATGAAAAATTTCAACTTTAAACCCTAATTTGCAATTTTGGGTTTCTTGATGAACAATTTTCATAATTTGACACATCTTGATGAAAAATGACCCTTGGCACTTGATTTTAACCAAAAAGTCAAAGTTTGACTTTTTAGTGTACAGTCAAATTTTGATCAGTTGACTGAAAAATTCATTTGTCAATCCCATGCATTTGAGATCTTTTGAACTTGTTGAATAGGTCAAGATGATGCCATTGAGTCCTTGAGTCCTTGGTTGAACCCAATTTTCCATTGGCTAGGTCAAAAAGTCAGAAATTGCCTTTGTACAGTCAAAACCCTAAAAATAACCATTTTGCCCTTTTGGTGATCTGATCAAATTTCTTGTGGAATTGTGATCCAAACTTGATCAAATGGTTCATATGAGTTCATAATGTTGATGTGGGTCAAAATTCATGAGGTTTGACTGTAAATTGGCCACAGTTGACTTTTTCCCCAATACAGTTGATTTCTAGGCCAACTGTCCAATTGACTGGGCAAAAATTTGATCCAAGGCTTGAAACTTGGTATGGGCAAACTTATGAGTCCAACATGAAGTATGAAAGTCAATTTGAGCATTGAAGGTTCAAAAATCCTTGTGCAAACTCAAACCCTAATTTAGGTCATCAGTGTAAGGAGGTGTCTTGAGCAGAGCAAACCCTAACTTGATCTTGAGTTCCAAGATCCTTGTGATGAGAAATGTTGATAAAATGAGAGGAAAAATTTTGGGGTACAATAGTTGCCCCTGTTCAATCTTCTTGAACCTGAAGAGTTAGATTGGCAAGTTTGCCTTTCGCGACTTGAAGGTAAAAGAGGATTGGACACTAGAGTGCCCGTAAATTTGCACTCGTCAAAATGTATCTGAGGGAATGGGCTTAAATATTCCATTTGGAGATGGTGGAATCTTGCTGGAGATGGGCTTAGAGATGCCATCCAAAATTTGTTTGTTGAAAATCAGCAGAATGAATCATCAGAATGGTATCCGTATTTGGAACGTATCTGAGTTGTATCTGGAGATCGAGTTTGTATGAGCAAGGGAATGGCGTCCATGTCTAGAGCGTATCCGAGCTGTAACTGAATTTGATTATTGAATGGATATCAGAATGACTGTCGTGTCTGGAGTGTATCTGTATTCTGAATGGGTAACAGAGAGACATCTGTGTATGGAGCATCTATGTGCTGGAGATAAATTCCAAATGAGTGATAGAATGGCAACCGTGTCTGGAGCGTATCTGGACTGTATCTGAAGTTGAGATTTGTATGAGTAGTAGAATGACTTCCGTGTTTGGAGTGTATATGAACTTGAAGTTGATAGTTGAATCTGAATGAGAAATAGAATGGCCACCGTGTCTGGAGCATATCTAGTCTGTATCTGATTGCTGAAGTCTGAATGAGTAATAAAATGATTGTCGTGTCTGGGGTGTATCCACACTGTATCTTGACTTGAAATTCTGAATGAGTAATAGAATGACCGCCGTGTTTGGGGGTGTATCCATACTATATCTGAAATCTCTGAATAGTTGTTAACGATAGCCTTTTGATCTTATCCTGAAAAGGGTAGAATGTTAGCTAAAGCACAAAGTTATGTTGCATGATATGTATGATGCAATGTATTCTATCAATGTTTATGATATATGAATGTAATGGATATGCGTGTAAGCTGATTAGCTGTCTTGCTGAGGAAAATAAATCCTTGATAACTGGAGATAATGAAATTTCTGACTGCTGCCGGGGGAAGTAAATCCTTGACCGATGTTGGGGATTCCAAAATCTTTGATTGTTGAAGATGAGAAATCCTGGGACCACTGTTGAAGAGTATGTGTGTATTCAAGCTTTTTGACAACCTCTGCGGGGATAAGTTATACTGCTGGGGAAAGTCAGGAGTTTGGGTTGTATGCCAATCTACTGGGGATTCCTGTTTTGTCGTTTGAGGAGAACTCTGCTGGGGAATATATGAAAACTCTGTGGAGAATTGAGAATGAGAATCTTCATTCTGCCAGGGGGATTTGTGTTGAGGAACCAAGAACGAGAATCTTCGATCTGCAAGGGATTAAGCACTCTGACAAATTCATGCTGAGAGTAAAGAAAGCTCTGGAGAATCAAGGATGAGAATCTTGATTTTGTTGGGGAGTAAGAACTCTGTGGGGAGTAGCTATACTGTTGAAGAGTAGCTATCATGTTGGAGAGTAAAACTCAGGATTTTGGGAAAAGCTTATTCCTGTTTGGAAGAAGTTTAGGAGTTAAAGTTGTACGCCACTTTTGAGAATGAGAGTCTTCATTCTGTCGGGAATATCGGGGATTCAAGTTATATACCACTTTGAGAATGGGAATCTTCATTCTGTCAGGAATTCAGGCTATATACCACTTTGAGAATGAGAATCTTCATTCTGTCGGGAATATCAGAACTCAGGTAATATGCCACTTTGAGAATGAGAATCTTCATTCTGTCGGGAATATCAGGAATCCAGGTTATATGCCACTTTGAGGATGAGAATCTTCATTCTGTCGGGAATATCGGGGATTCAAGTTATATACCACTTTGAGAATTGGAATCTTCATTCTGTCAGGAATTCAGGCTATATACCACTTTGAGAATGAGAATCTTCATTCTGTCGGGAATATCAGAACTCAGGTAATATGCCACTTTGAGAATGAGAATCTTCATTCTGTCGGGAATATCAGGAATCCAGGTTATATGCCATTTTGAGGATGAGAATCTTCATTCTGTCGGGAATATTAGGAGGTTGGGTGTATATACCACTTTGAGAATGAGAATCTTCATTCTGTCGGGAATATCAGGAAGTTAGGTGTATGCCAATCTACTGGGGAAGCAAGAATGAGAATCTTCATTCAGGAGTTTGGGTCAGAAGGTTGGGAGTATACCAATCTTCTGAGGTTTCAAGGATGGGAATCTTCATTCTGTTAACGGTATCAAGAGCTTGGGAGTATACCAATCTTCTGAGGTTTCAAGGATGAGAATCTTCATTCTTGAGAGAAAAAGAATTTCAGGAGCTTCATTTGTCCGTCATTCTGCTGGTGGGTTGTTTCTGCTGGGATTTAGGAACTTGTTCGTAATTCAACTGAAGTAAAAGTTTTGTCGAGATTGTTCGTAATTCTACTGAAGAAAAGCTTTGTCGCTTGAATTTTATTGTACCTTTCCTGAAAGGTAGAGATTAGTGGCATATATCAAACAATGATGTTCTCAAAATAAATGAGATTGCGTTGCATGATGTCCTGATGCACGGAGGTGTAATGTATTTCAAGACGACCTTTCGCTGGGGAAAATAAATCCCGAGCTGGTGAAGGAAAAAAGAGTTGGATTCTTCATTTCTGATAGTGAAAAGATTAGAATAAATCGCCGAGATATTTATCTGAAACAGCAAAAACCCGGAATGTCTTCTACTGGAATAAGAATCAGGGAGATCTTAGTGTCGATCTGACCAAAACAGAGACGGTCTTGGATTAACTTTGACTCAACCGGATGATGGAGGAATCTTGGACGACTGTAACTCCAACAGGTGATGAAGGAATCTTTGACGACCGTAACTCCAACAGGTGATGAAGACATCTTTGATAATTGTAACTCCAACAGGTGATGAAGGAATCTTTGCCTGCCGATCAATCTGCGTATGAATGTTGTTGAAATGTAATTTGTTTTGGAGAATAAATCCTTGACAAGTGTTGGGGAAATAAACCCATGACTGCTGGTCTGCTAGAGAGGTGATGAACTTCTCGAGGATTCTTGAATTTCTTTTCAGAAAGATTTTGGAGAGATTCGTTATTGCCCCTAGTATCAAATGTTTGTGGCACTGCCAGGAAACTTGGACTGTACATAACCCTTTGATGAGATTGACGTTTAATGCCCCAAGTGATGGTGACGGTGACTTGCCCCAGGTTTTTTCTGTAATTGAGAGATTTCTTGAAATCTTGACTGGACTGCCCCATGTTTACTAGGCTTTGAAAGATTTGTTGAAATCTTGACTGGACTGCCCCAGGTTTACTGGACACTACCATACCAAGTCCCCTTTTGTTGATAGGATATTTTTGCAACAGCAGTGTCATCCCACTTGAAGTAATTTTATTCACTGAGAGAGCTTTCATTCATCCGAACATTCACTGTGTGAATTTCTTCGCTGTCAAACAAATAACCATGTGCAAACAATGATATTCAAATAATACAAAGTTCATGCTTGTCTTGAAGTTTTGAAAAATGAGTTTTTTAGCAGAAAACTTTTTATAAGAAAAATCCAGCTCAAGATTCAGAGCAAAGCCTTACAGGAGTCAGGATACCTTTTGTAGCAGTATGCTTTCGAATTAACCTATGCTTCAATTAGGACTTTTGAAGGTTTGTAACGTGGCTTGGTTCACGGTTTAAGAAACAAAGGATAAAAGCTCAAAGTATATTTGTACCCACCCGCTCTTCATGATGTTCTTCAATCCTAAACTCAGTTAATGGCGCACTTGAACTCCAAATGAGTCGGGAACAATGTTTTGGTGATGGTTCACACAAGTGGAATTTGTTGGAAAGCAGACTTTTTTTTGTAACATTTTTCATGTTGTTGAGGATTTGTAGTGGCCTCGTTCTTTTGATTCATTATCCCTATTTTTGCCTGACTGTTCTTATTTTTGAGATTACAGTCAGCGGGATGCCCCAACTTTCTTAAGCCTCCTTTGTAGGTTTTGGCTCAGTGGGTTTTTCTTTTTTTAAGAGATAATGACTGCCTATGAGATAAGGAACCATCACTGTCCTTTGGTTTTAAAGGAAACTTTGATGTCGTTCGCTGTATTACGAACTGAGAGTTTGCGGCGTCAACGCGCATTTTGAATTAACTGAGAGACTACCCTACCCCAGGTTTGATTAAAAGGTTTCAGTTTATGTTTAAAACAGAAAACTTCTACTTCTTTGGCTCGAAGGGGTTGACTAGGGATTAACTTCCTTATAACTCCAGTGTTTTAGGATTTGAAAGAAACACATGTACATAGTCAGCAAGGTCTGTCCAAAAGCATACTGTATGAGATTATGGTATTTTTTCGTCATCCTCCCTCTAAAGACTTGTAACTTTTAGCAAGAGTTAAATATCATAAAGAAAGTAGGAAGCATAATTCAAGAATAGTGAAAACGAATGGATGAATTCAAGACAAATATATGCAATGCATTAATGAAACAGAGTTTGACATCAACAGATAATTGTTTGAATAACAAAAGAAATTACAACTTGAAAATTCAAATGAAACAAAAGTCTCTTAGTTCGAACTTGTCATTTCAGGTGGAGAACCCTCAGCGGAAGATTTTCATCTCGCCATCCGGCATGAATTTCAGCACTCATCTGTCAATCAAATCTTGGATTTTGTTTTTCAAAGCCCAGCAGTCGTCGGTGTCATGTCCAGGACTATAGGAGTGGTATACACAAAATGCGTCGGGGTGATAGCCAGGAGAAGAGGTATTGGGATTCCGAAGAGGATCCTTTAAAGCAGTCAAATTTACCTCCAACAAGCGTTCCAGTATTAGAGATAATGGTATGTCAGTCTCAGTGAAATGTCTTCCAGATGTATTTTGCTTACGCCGATTACCCCGTTGACGCTGGCGAGGTTGTTGTTGGGCTTGTGACCCTGAAGCAAGCTGAGGAGCCTTTCCATTGTCTTCTTGTCTCAAAGGAGGCTGAAAGATGACTTGATCTTCAACCCTAGTTGTTTTCCCCACTTGGTTATCTTGAAGCAGTTTGTTGATGAGGACCCTGAGCTCCTCTTGTTTTTGAGCCAAGTCTTGAATGAGAGCCATCTGGCCCACCAGTTGTCCCATCATCTGGATCTTCATTGTTGCCAACTCAATCTGTAGCCCTTCCAATTGATCATTCCTGATGCCACCTGGATTCCCTAGGACCATGCCCCTTGTGAGGAGAGCCTTCACTTCTTCTTGCCCCTGGGACTGGTTCAAGAACACTTCTTGAAGTTGAGCGTTTTGAGCCTGGATATCTTCGACAGTCCTCTCTAGAGCCATCTCTACTGAAATAAACAGTAGGAGAATAAGGAAACCCGAAAGGGAAAACCTGTCATGATACAATGCATGATATGTGGATGCATGTTTTCAAGAATCTCGCAGGGTAAACACAAGAAAATGTTAGAGATTGAACTTCGATCAACATCTTTGATTGGAGAACTTTGTATCGGTGGATGTCTTTCCACGAGAATCAAGCTCACCATGTCAAGTGGGTCATAGCCCTCGGTTCAAGTTGGTGTACTTGATTTTTGACGGCGTTTGTTTAAAGGAAAATGAATCCTCTTGCCCTTTGGTAGACGTCTGGTTCAACGTGACCCTGCATCAAAGACCCTTGAGATCCTTGAAATGGTTATTGAAAATGCTATGGTATGATGTTATGACGTTATGCACAAGTATGCAAAAATAAGCAAGTGTATATAC
The DNA here is from genome assembly GCA_948472305.1 of Vicia faba. Lineage (NCBI taxonomy): Eukaryota > Viridiplantae > Streptophyta > Magnoliopsida > Fabales > Fabaceae > Vicia > Vicia faba. The sequence continues at coordinate 1,061,561,393 of OX451737.1, forward strand.
AGATAATCACATTCACACAAAGCAGACAAGTCCTTAGGTTTAGGCTCGCATGGGGTTTGTAGGTAAGTACCCTCTTGAAGTTAGTTGGCTCAACTTGTCCTATAAATAGTAACCGGGTTCTAAGGAACTCAATATCACTGGATTATTTTTTGTGTTCATTGTTTCGATTTAGCCACTTTACTGGCGACCGAAATATTCCAAGAAAACAACCCTCAATGAGTGTAGTATCGAGTATCTACCAACTTCGGACTGCACCAAAGCCGGTCATCTCACTACCCCTAATAAGGCCAAGATGGTCAAGTAAGGTTCTAAGAGTTCGTTAGTGCTTTATGACATCACTCAGCGGCCCCGTATTCTCTTTGATTCACTCAAAGGCTACCGGTACCCACAAATATGTCGCACTAACATAGCCACTGCTTCAACCATGTCGGTATACCCTGCACAGTTCCCTCACAGTTTATTGCTACTTACCGAAAAGGTGTCCCCAAATCCGAGTGTAGGATTTAAAACAAACCCAAGTAAGGAACCAAAAGGTAAAGCAACCAAAGCAATCAAGGTAAGCATGTAAAGGTGATCTAAAACCCTAAGGTAACCCCACTTTTAGAATATTCTCCCCAGTAGAGTCGCCAGTTCTGTGATACGGTGGGAGAACTGACTTGAGGTTTTGCGTTTTGTATTCGCAAATGTTTCGGTTTAGCAAGAGTCGCCACCGACTTTTTATTTTATCCTAAGGAAAGGTCAAAAAACATAGGAAAGACCTTTGAGATGTTTTCTTGGGTTCGGGGAGTAGATTATGAAAAGGGAAGGTGCAAGCACCCTTTTCATCCATGGTTATCCATGGGCTCTTAGTTACTTATTTAGATCACTTGCTTTTGCTTTTCAATTGTTTGAAATGGTGTTTTGTGTGTGGTTTTTTGAAAATGCTTTGAAAAAGAGGCCTTGTCTAGACAACCTTCGTAATGATTCTTGTTTGAATATATACAAAGGTGTGTGTCTTTTTGACAAGATATTTCAATGTTTTGAAAGTTTGTTTTGAAATTGTGTTGTGATGTGTGTTTGAAAATGGAAAGGATGTTTTGCAAGCTTTTAATCAAGTAACTAAGAGTTGTCTACCCTATTTTACTCAAAGATCTTTCTTATGTTTTTAACCCTTTTGACAGTGTTGTTTTACCATTGCATTTGGTGAACAACCTTGTGTTAGGATGTTAAACGGGACAGGCGCGGGTCATCGCATACAATCATTGAAAGCAACTTGTGAGACGCTCTAGCAATTTTGTAAGGGACAAGATCGTTTTATTGAAGGCAACATCGAGGGTCATCGAGGGACTACGATCTTTGTTTATCGAAGGGGCATTTGCTAGAGTGTCTCATATTCGAGGGACATGATTGCATTTTCCGAAGCAACAAGCGAGGTTACCCTAGAGGTGCAAGTGTGCATTGTGTTTGTCATTTTCTTGCATTTGGATCTTGTGTTAGGTCATCTATCGATTGATTTTAGATTTTCACATACAAACCCTAATCTCTAGTCATGGCATATTTGAAAGCGTAAAAGTGCGAGAATTTAAATTCTAAGCTATTACAACATGATTATGGGGATGGGGGTCCAATTTTGAGTGAGGAGATATTTGACAAGAAATTATAAACCTTAATTTACTATTACATCCAAATTGAATTTTTTTGTGCAAATAAATAAATTGGCAATATTTAATTAAACAAGATAAATAAATATTAAATAAAATGTATTATGAAAAAAAGAATTTTTATTTGTTCATGTATGCAAAAGTATTTTTTTTATGTAAAAAAGTATAAAGAAATAAATAAAAGATTAATTTTATTTGTTTTTAGGGTAAAACCCTAATTTCTTTAAATAAATACAATATATTATTTATGTACAAAAATATATTAATATGTGTAAAAAAAAGAAATATATCTAAAAAAAGGTATTTTTTAGTATAAATAATAATAAAAATAAAAATGTAATATTTTTGTATTTTTATTCTAAGTATTTAATAAAATAAAAGTATATATGTTTATTATGTGTATATTAATCAAATTAAATATGTACAAAATAAAATAAAATATGTACAAAATAAAATATATTCAAGAAAATATTTTTAATATAAATAAAAGTAAAGAACAAAAAATAAAAGTATAAATGTAAATATTTTTCAAGTCTTATTAATATAAAAGAATATTTAAATACTTTTAATGTTAGAAAAAATTAGAATAAAATGCCAAATAAATTAAAAAAAATTATGAAAATATTTTTTGAGCATTTATTATATTTGGAAATAAAATAACAAAGTCAGGAAAGAAAACAAAAATTCAAAAATGCAAAAATATAAGAAATTGGGCCAGGGGGTGTGAAACTGAAAAGAGGGGTGTTAGAAGCAAAACTGGCCAGGCCCAACCCAAGCCTTCATCTTCAACCTCCAGCAATTGTCAAACGCGCGCGCGCCTGGTTCAAACTTGGATATCCTGGAAACGTGTAGATAATTTCAATACGATTCTAACCATATAAAGCATTAATCCTAACTCTCAAAGAGGAGAGAGATTTTCTCTGGCCCTAATATCTGACCTAGTTTTTTCAGCATGTTCATGGATGAAATTCTCCTAGCACACTTAATATAAATGAAAGTTGAGCATATGTATGGCTTCCTAGCAATGAACACTACATTTTTTATTCATAAACCTAAAGCTAAATGTTCCTAAATAGAGAGATAGAAAGTGATGAAAAACCTGTTTCAGTTGGATTCGTGTAGGGAAATGCAGTGCTTCTCAACAAGTTCTAAGGTGTATGGTAGCTTGCCTGAACTTCACTTGATCTTTTCCAATAGCTAGCTTGCCTTGAATGTCTTTGAATCAGCCTCTAGAACTCAACCTGCATAAGCTTGAAATGAAAATGGTGAACACTATAAATGGAGTTACAGTTGGCAATGGAGGTTTGGGATAGCTTGAGTGAGTTGAATGGAATTGAAGCAAAAAGGGGCAAAACACACGAGCCAAATGAGCTGGAGAACTCAAGTTGCAGCACCTGCTCTGTTTTGCCAAAGAAGTGTGATTTCTGGCTATGGGAGGTTTTGAGGCTCAAGCATTCGTGTATCTTGCTCAAAGGGTTGTGTGAAATATGTTTGTAATGTTTTTGTAAGCTAACAATGGCTGGTTTTCAAGTTGGGAGGATTTTGACAAGTTTCTTCTTTGTGAAGCAAGAATGTGTAAGTTGGTATCACAGGCCTGTACAAGCCATATAACATGCTGCATACAATACTTGATAACGAGAAAACATATCGTATAATTAACATGCTTTTTACCGATTTTATATTTCATTAAGTCGTCTAACCCCCGATTATTCCAAGATTATTTGTCTTTTTGCAGGTATAACACTTGTCGACTCAAACCAATGAAAAAGGACAAAATGAAGAAGGCTAGACGAAATACAAAGAGAAAAAGAATAAAAAAATACAAAGTTGGGACTTCTGGATAGGTGACGGTCGTCACGTCCATGTGACGGGCGTAACACCCCACAACATAAGGAAACTCTCGTCACACACACCTGACGAGCGTAAGGCACCACTTCAGCGTGTGACGACCGTCACCCACCTGTGACGACCGTCACGCGCGTGAAGGAGGACGTTACGCATGGATTGAAGACGTGGGCGTGAAGGGCAGACTACTTCTCCCTGTTTCTACTGAATCTCCTATTTTATTGCCACCACTATTACTGCTCCTACAATTTCTCCATGAAGACTTCATCAAGAATTCAAAATTAAACTGCTGATTTTTCCTGCTATATATGTGAGCACCAAGGCACAGTCCAAGGGTCGAAGAATTTTCTACAGACCAAATTTCTATTCTTTTGCAATTATTTTCCATTTTCCTTGTTTTGGAATATTGTTTTCAAGTTCCTGTAATTTTTATTTCAAGTTTTAGTTTTTAGTTTTAAGTGTTAATTCTTCCTTCAAGAATTAACACGAATTATTTACTGCAATCAAGCTCAAGGATTATTGTAATACTTCAATATTACCATAGCAACTTTGATTCCAGGTTTTTATTGCAATTAATATTTATTCAGTTTTTATATTATGCCAATTGTTGTTATGAATTATATTTTGAATTGTATTGCTTTCAAGTTAATTATGTCCGGCTAAATTATTAATACCGGTATGTGACCCGTAAGAACTAAAGAAATTTAGTGATACCTTGGCCAAAAATATCTATAAAACAATTTCTGGTTTCCAATTTCCAAGATTAATTTAACTAACCTTGTCACGAGAGTGAGAGGTTAATTAACATGATTTTGCCACGAGAGTGGGAAATTAATTAAGGCAAGAACCTGTTTGCGAGAGCTGGGGTTCAACCCAGATAGTGGTAACGAAACATTGATTTTTAAATACACGAGAGTGTTTTAATAAATTAATTAAATTCAAATTGTTTTCAAAAAGTGTTATTAAATTTAAAGTGCATCCACTAGGTTTAGTAGCATAACTTATTTCATGAACACGAGAGTGTATGTCTCAGGTTTTTAAACAATTAGCTTTTACCGAAATACTTTATAGGTCAAGCGATTCACCGAATTCCCGAAGTCCGATTACCACATACCGGTATAACTAGTACTATTATTTTTAATTAAACTGTTTCCCCCAAAAATCGAATATTCATCGCTTAGTTAGACAAACTGTAGCATTAGATCGTATGCGATTGATCATCAGTCTCTGTGGGTTCGATAATCTTTTAAAACTAGAACGACTGAACTGTATACTTGCAGTTAGTATCCCGACAGACTCATAAAGTCCCGATCAAGTTTTTGGCGCCGTTGCCGGGGACTGATTAATCAATTAAGTACGATTCTTCTGTTGCGCGTTTAGACTAGGCAACAGAAACCATCTTTCAATTTGTATGCCAAATACTCACTCCCTAAGCGAGCCTTTGCATCTACAAATCTTGTCCCAGTTACTATGTATCACCCGAATTTTTTCTACAACCCCCACTCTGAGTATTTCGAGGAATCACAAGAATCCCATAAATTCGACCTCGAAATACTATTGGAGAATCTCAATGCATCACGAACTCATTCTCATCCGAATTACCTTTCCAACCACCAATCCCAATGTTTTGAGGAATCGCAAGAATATTATAGATCCAACCAAACTTATCCTCAACCAAATTTCCCCTACAATCACTACACCTAATATTTTGAGGAGACGCAAGTATCCTATAAATCCGACCTCGAAATATTAATGGGAAATTTTAATGAAATATCAATGATGACAAAGCGCTTTACGGAAACACAAAATGTGACTCTAACTCAATTTGAAGAATCAGAAGAATCGCATGATTTCAACTTCGAAACATCAATGGAGGATTCCGACGCGACGCTAATTCACTCTAGGTTAGAATCTCTGATGGAGCACTTTGTAGAGACACAAACTGTCCAGAACGAAGAGTTTAGAAAACAAAGTCTTCAAAACAGTGAAAACCTTAGGCAACTGACCACTGTGGTTGAGTCGCTCGCGATCCATAACATAGCCTTAGAGACCTAAATCTCCCAGCTTGAACAAAACCCTCTAGGACCCTTCCCTGAGGAGAAATTGGATGTTGTAACAACCAGTAGTGAAAAACAAGTTGAAAATCCTAAGGAGAGCGATAATGAGGTTGGGGAGAGTGATAATGAGGTTGAGGAGAGTGATGATGTGGATGAGGAGAGTTCATACGAGGAAAGAGTAAAGACTAAGAAAAATCCTCCAACACCATCTAAAAGGGAGGTTGTAGAAGAGGTAGAAAAGGGAGCACCTATTGTTATGCCTCACCCCTATACCCCACCGTTTCCTTTCTCGAAAAGTTTTATGGAAGCTCAGATAGACTCCAAATCTAAAACGTATGTGGAGGTATTGGAAAATATCCACACTAATGCACCCTTGTTGGAAGTCTTGCATAAAAAGAGAAAATTAGAGGACCGTGAAACTAGGGATATAATTACTGTTAAGAAGGTAAGGTTAACCTTTGAGGTGGTGGATGAAATCACTAAGCCCAAACTTGAAAAGTTGATAGATCCAGAACCACCACCACAAGTTCAGAAGAATGAACCACCCCACAGAAGAAAGAAAAGAAAAGGTGAGGGATATGTGAGATGGCTTGATAAGTGGCCATGGAAAATGACAACTACTAAAATTTCAACCGAGGAGTCATCCTCGAGAGAACCACCATGAGTGCTTGCACTCCTGTTCGTCAGGCTTATGACGTTAAACAAAGTGATGCGTGGGAGGCGACCCATCTGTTTGTTTCTGTTTGTTTTTGTCTTTAACTTTCTATTCCGTTTCTATATTCGTTTTCTTTTAAAGCATTATTTTCATTATTTTCTTTTTCATCTTTTCTAAAAAAAATTTTTTTACAACTACTGCTGATTTTCAATCAACTTTACAGGTTTTCTGAAAAAGTCTTTTTCTATCCTACCTTCTCCCCTGATTTGCTTTCCCCCTTTGCTATTTACTATGGAAACCACTTTTAGAGGCAGGAACCAAATGAGGAGGTTTGAGGAATTATCACACAGAAATATTGGTATGACCTTATATTATGATGAACCACCAATGGACACTTTAGGCATTAAGGATAGTGTCCATTGTCTGTTTAGCCAGCTGGGGTGGAAAAATCCCATATTAAATCTAGGTTTGTTACATACCGCGAGCTCACCCTTGAGTTTCTGAGCTCTTTAGTTCATATACCCGAGCGCAGTTTCGGAACTAGAAAGGGATTTATAGCCTTCGAGTTGTTTGGTATTGAATTTGCTTATACCCATAAAGAACTATTCAACCTTCTAGGATTCCCTTGTGGACCTTTTGCTTTTTCTACCACCCAGGCAGAGTTAATGGATTTTGAGCTAGACTACTTTTGGGGGACTTTAACCGGGAACTACCACCCTGAGCCGGATATCATGGATAATAATGAAATACACAACCCCGCTATCCGCTATTTCCATAAGATTCTAGCACATACCATTTTCGGAAAAGAACAGAACCGCACTGCAGTATCTAAAGATGAGATATTTATGCTGCAGTGTATGACCCAGGGCCGACCTGTAAATGCAGTGCCATTCTTAATGCATACCTTTTCCCGCATTGCTGAGAACCCTAGCGAGCCAATCATCATAGGAGGCCTGGTTACCATGATTGCTAACGCCCTCGGACTTAGATACCAGCTATATAGGTGTACATAATTTGGTTCAATCCGCCCTATGAACCATGATTTTTGTTTCCACCTACGAATAATAGGTAACCTAGGTCCTGCACCCTTCGATTACTTGATAAGGGACGAAGTAGTCACGGTATTTACACTTCCTAACCATGCCAAAACAAGTGCCCAAAATCGCGACAATTGGTTGTAGGGGCTTAACCCTCCCGACCACCCTTCGACACATGAGACACCCCAATCCTACCAAGTTTATGATACCACAATGTCTGATGAGAGTGACCCCGAGACCCCTCCTGGTTACCATGATGGTAACAACATCGTAGAGGAAGTTGATGCCCCTGCAATAACAAAAGGGGAATATGCTGAAAATTTGAATAAAATCTTTTCTACGCTGGATGTTTATCAGACGGACATCAATGGAATCAAGAACGAGTTGAAGGGTATGCTTATGGACGTGATAAGCTTAACTGATATAACTGTGGAACAGTTTTCTCACATACATGCAGCTTTAGAAGACTTGAAGATGCGACTGGGATGAAGCAGCAGAATCAACACTTATTTTTACCTTGTGTTTTATGTTTCTAGGCAGTTTATGATTTCATTTTAAACAAGTCTACTTTTTACAGTTTTTAAATGAGCGCAGCGCTTGAAAGAAGACAGCAAGAGCAATATGAGTATCTATGCGCTCAAAACACTCAAATCTTGACTGGGCAGCGGAACATGAATGAGAGGTTGGATGAGGCCCTGTCAGAGCTTAATTCCTTAAGGATGTACGTCAGCACCCTTGGTTTCCAAGATACTGACACAGAAGCCACTCCTACCAGACGCTCGCACTAGGAGCAGAGGACATGGTCACCAGTAGTTTGTCTTTCTTTAATTTCTATGTGATTTGTTATCTTTCTGTTTCATTTCTTTTCCTTTTGTTTTTTGTAATTGTACTTCCCCGCATATATACCGCAACATTGAGGACAATGTCGGATTTTGTGTGGGAGAGGTACCTTTCAATCTTTAATAAAACTAGTAAATTCTTCCGATATGTCTCGATTCAAATTCTTCGCTTTACTTTGCCATACCGAAAAAAAATTTATTATCGCATTAGCCCGACATACCTATTTTAACGAAATCCCAGTTGAGGAAGCCAAAAACGACATAACAAGATCGATACGGTTCTGTCATCGTAGACTTCATACTTACGCGATCCGTTTCAATAACCATTATACCGATATCTGGAGTTTCAAGTCCTAGAAGTAACCCCTAGTAGTTTATACTAGCAGTCAGCACCGTCTTGACACAAACCACGTGGAGAATCGATGAATATAAGTGTTTGATGCCTGATTCTAAAAAATATCCTTCCTATCTCGCTGCTAAAAGAAAAGAAAACTTGTGTACCAAAATATACGGGCACATATAAGAGCCGAGTAAATAATGAAGGAATCCAGTGTTGGTTGGTTCAGAGGTATCTGGTTCTGAACTCGGTAGGGCGTGCTACGGCCCGATCCCCCACAACCTCCAATTTGGATAACATATGTAGGGTTGCCACATTCATGTACCAGACCCCGTGCTAAAGGATCAAAGTCACTAACCGGTTACTCCACTACGTGTATGCTAAGGCAAAGGGCTTAATGTGATTGCGCCAGAACAAAACCGGGTGAAATAGATACAAGGAACTCCGGGCAGAGTTATAACGGAACTGTTGGATAGCTCGTTTAAAATGGAAGTCTACGGGTAAGCTTATTGCTTGCGTCATTAGCGTATCTTTAGTGTTTTACTCGAGTATTGGCCGAACCAACGAGGATTTCCCGAAACCACTTTAAAAATCCAAGGTATGTCATGCTTATGCGCTTAACGAAAACTTGTCCGACCATTCGAATGACTATTTGCTTGAGGACAAGCAAAGGTTTAAGTATGGGGGAATTTGATAACGAGAAAACATATCGTATAATTAACATGCTTTTTACCGATTTTATATTTCATTAAGTCGTCTAACCCCCGATTATTCCAAGATTATTTGTCTTTTTGCAGGTATAACACTTGTCGACTCAAACCAATGAAAAAGGACAAAATGAAGAAGGCTAGACGAAATACAAAGAGAAAAAGAATAAAAAAATACAAAGTTGGGACTTCTGGATAGGTGACGGTCGTCACGTCCCTGTGACGGGCGTAACACCCCACAACATAAGGAAATGCTCGTCACACACACCTGACGAGCGTAAGGCACCACTTCAGTGTGTGACGACCGTGACCCACCTGTGACGACCGTCACGCGCGTGAAGGAGGACGTTACGCATGGATTGAAGACGTGGGCGTGAAGGGCAGACTACTTCTCCCTGTTTCTACTGAATCTCCTATTTTATTGCCACCACTATTACTGCTCCTACAATTTCTCCACGAAGACTTCATCAAGAATTCAAAATTAAACTGCTGATTTTTCCTGCTATATATATGAGCACCAAGGCACAGTCCAAGGGTCGAAGAATTTTCTACAGACCAAATTTCTATTCTTTTGCAATTATTTTCCATTTTCCTTGTTTTGGAATATTGTTTTCACGTTCCTGTAATTTTCATTTTAAGTTTTAGTTTTTAGTTTTAAGTATTAATTCTTCCTTCAAGAATTAACACGAATTATTTACTGCAATCAAGCTCAAGGATTATTGTAATACTTCAAGATTACCATAGCAACTTTGATTCTAGGTTTTTATTGCAATTAATATTTATTCAGTTTTTATATTATGCCAATTGTTGTTATGAATTATATTTTGAATTGTATTGTTTTCAAGTTAATTATGTCCGGCTAAATTATTAATACCGGTATGTGACCCGTAAGAACTAAAGAAATTTAGTGATACCTTGGCCAAAAATATCTAAAAAACAATTTCTGTTTTCCAATTTCCAAGATTAATTTAACTAACCTTGTCACGAGAGTGAGAGGTTAATTAACACGATTTTGCCACGAGAGTGGGAAATTAATTAAGGCAAGAACCTGCATGCGAGAGTTGGGGTTCAACCCAGATAGTGGTAACGAAACATTGATTTTTAAATACACGAGAGTGTTTTAATAAACTAATTAAATTCAAATTGTTTTCAAAAAGTGTTATTAAATTTAAAGTGCATCCACTAGGTTTAGTAGCATAACTTATTTCATGAACACGAGAGTGTATGTCTCAGGTTTTTAAACAATTAGCTTTTATCGAAATACTTTATAGGCCAAGCGATTCACCGAATTCCCGAAGTCCGATTATCACATACCGGTATAACTAGTACTATTATTTTTAATTAAACTGTTTCCCCCAAAAATCAAATATTCATCGCTTAGTTAGACAAACTGTAGCATCAGATCGTATGCGATTGATCCTCAGTCTCTGTGGGTTCGATAATCTTTTAAAACTAGAACGACTGAACTGTATACTTGCAGTTAGTATCCCGACAGACTCATAAAGTTCCGATCAATACTCTTGATACTTACAATTTGTGGATTTGATTTGGCTTCTGAGATCTTGGCCCTATGCTTCAAAGATCATGTTTTGACATAAAGCATACCTTTTCCAAAATGGAAATGTACCTTTTTCTAATTAAGGCTTAGTTTTGTGCATAATGCCCAAATGGCCAAAACAAATGCTTAGACTGATGGATTTGCATTTAATTAAGGAGTGTGAATTTGTTTAGAGGCCTGAAAACTAGTACAAAGCATGCTTGTTTGAAAATGCCACTTGAGTGAACATGTATTGGCCATGGATACAAAGTGAGTTTTTGCCAACTTCAAGCATTCAATTCTCCCTAACCACAAATGTGTTTGAGGAGTTCTTGGACAATTTGGAAAGCTTGCAATATGATCTATAATCCATCTTTGAAATGCAACTTGATACTCCAAGTGGAACTATGTGAAAAATGGCCAAGAAGATGGGTCAAAATCCTACCTAAACTAGGGCAAAATTTCTCTAAGTTAAAAGTTTTAGGGACCCTTGTTCCAAAAATCATAACTTGAGATCTAGGCTTCTTTTGAGAAAACTTTGTGAATCAAAGTTGTAGACTTTGTGGAGGAATACAACTTTAATGTTGTAAGTTTTGTTTGAATCCATTTGCATCATGGTGAAAATGTGGCACAAAGTTAGGAAAAAATAAGAAAATTTCATAACTTAGAAAAATTCTAAGTTATGAAATTTTTTCAACTTTAAACCCTAATTTGCAATTTTGGGTTTCTTGATGAACAAGTTTCATAATTTGACACATCTTGATGAAAAATGACCCTTGGCACTTGATTTTGACCAAAAAGTCAAAGTTTGACTTTTCAGTGTACAATCAAATTTTGATCAGTTGACTGAAAAATTCATCTGTCAATCCCATGCATTTGAGATCTTTTGAACTTGTTGAATAGGTAAAGATGATGCCATTGAGTCCTTGAGTCCTTGGTTGAACCCAATTTTCCATTGGCTAGTTCAAAAAGTCAGAAATTGCCTTTGTACAGTCAAAACCCTAAAAATGACCATTTTGCCCTTTTGGTGATCTGATCAAATTTCTTGTGGAATTGTGATCCAAACTTGATCAAATGGTTCATATGAGTTCATAATGTTGATGTGGGTCAAAATTCATGAGGTTTGACTGTAAATTGGTCACAGTTGACTTTTTCCCCAATACAGCTGATTTCTAGGCCAACTGTCCAATTGACTGGGCAAAAATTTGATCCAAGGCTTGAAACTTGGTATGAGCAAAATTATGAGTCCAACATGAAGTATGAAAGTCAATTTGAGCATTGAAGGTCCAAAAATCATTGTGCAAACTCAAACCCTAATTTAGGTCATCAGTGCAAGGAGGTGTCTTGAGCAGAGCAAACCCTAGCTTGATCTTGAGTTCCAAGAGCCTTGTGATGAGAAATGTTGATAAAATGAGAGGGAAAATTTTGGGGTACAACAATGAGATATCTAGAATACCTCTAAATGAGATCTACACACCACATCCACACATGACGAACTTTAACATGGGCGGAGATGAACCGTCATCTGATGTTTTTTTCAATCCGTATATGCAGTCGGGTGAAAACTTAAAAGAGAAAGACAAATTTCGTAATATATAAGATTGTATCCGAGCCATAAAAAAGTTTCACATGCTAAGGTAGATCGAATAAATCCAGAAAGGTACAAGCTCAGGTGTGTTCACCCATATTGTATGTTCAGGCTCACTGCATGATACAAGTTAAGAGGTGATTGTTGGGTGATAAGTTTTATATCCACCCACACGTGCATCAATTCTACTCAATCACAGAATCATCGTAAACTAAATTATGATCTCACATGTCAAGAAATCCTACCTCTTATCAATAATGATCCGTCATTGAAGGTGAGAACCATAATCTCTCACATCACTACGGTATACAACTATACGTCATACCGAAAGGCGTGGTTAGCAAAGACCAAGGCGATTGAAAAGGTATATGGAAACTGGAAGGAGTCATACAAAGAACTTCCGTGCTACCTGCATGCACTTCAGACGTATTCTCCGGGAACTATTTATATTATGGAAACATTGCCAGTGTACGCCCCAAATGGTACTCATGTCACCAGAAAAGGAATATTCAGTTGACTGTTATGGGATTTTCAACCTTGTATCACAGGGTTTGCATCATGCAAACCTATTATTCAGATTGATGGAACATGGTTGTACGGGAAATACAAAGGCAAGCTACTGATGGCAATTGCATAAGATGGCAACAACAACATTTTCCCAATTGCCTTTGCTCTAGTCGAGGGAGAGACTGGTGGTGCTTGGAGTTTCTTTCTCAAAAATCTCCGAACACACGTGGCTCCTCAACCTGATCTCTGTTTGATCTCCAACAGACATGCATCTATTGAGAGTGCGTACAATAATCCTGCAAACGGTTGGCATAACCCTCCTTTTACGCATGTCTACTGCATTAGACATATCGTACAAAATCTTACGAGGGAGATCAAATACAAGGCTCTTAGGAAAACAATTATGAACGCGGGGTATATATTAACACAACCTACATTCAAACATTATCGTTACGAGATCAGATTGTCAAATCCAGACACATGTAGGTGGATCGATAATATTCCGGTGGAGAAATGGACAAGGTCATACGATAATGGACAACGATGGGGCCACATGACAACACATCTTATAGAATCCGTGAACGGTGTATTCAAAGGCAAACGAAACCTCCTTGTAACCACTTTGGTCAAATCAACATATTTTAGGATGGCTTCGTTATTTGCCAAAAGAGGTGAAATGTGGAATGCGGTCTTACAATCGGGACAACTATGGAGTGAAAGCTGCATGAAGTATATTAAGGCGGAAAATGCTAAAGCCAACGCCCATCTGGTTATAAGGTTCCACCGACACAACCATAACTTCATTGTCAAACAGACAATCGACCATAACGAGGGGCTTCTAAGACAAGAGTATAGGGTTATACTACCATCTCATTGGTGCAATTGTGGCAAGTTTCAAGCCTTTCGTATGCCTTAATCTCATGTCATTGTGAGATGTGCGTATACTAATCAAGACGCATTATAACTTCTATCTCCCATTTACAAGTCCGAAATTTTGCTCGACGTATACAACAATGGATTCCCATTGGTAGCGAAACCTAATTATTAGGCTGCATATGACGGGGAAATAGTATGGCATACCGATCAAATGCGAAGGAATAAAAAGGATCATCCCAAAAGCAAACGTATCACAACTGAAATGGACTCCCTTGACAAGCTAGAAAGAAAGTATGGTTTATGTCGTCAGGTCGAACACAATCGGAAAAAATTGTCCCACTCGGGCTACAAGCTCGACAACATAAAAATCGTATGCAAACCGTCTACACTTTTTAAGTTATAAATATTATTATTTTTCATTAAGAGCATTTGTTACAATAAACCATACGCAAACAACAAATAAAAACACGATAAAACGTCTAAGAAATTACAACCGTCAAAATAATTTCATCTGAGCCATGCATCATCACCATTACGTGTCCTTCTGTTCTGACTTCCTCCAACCAAAAATTAGGTCTTCCAATTGCAAGTGAGATGGTTGTTCTTCTTCTCTGAATCCTTCTAATTTCTTCCCCAGCCTCGATGTCTCCCTCTAACCATCGCATCAACTCTCTCTTCAGGCGTTCCATTGAGTGAATGTGCCAAAATTTCATTTTCATCGGAGGTTTGGTGACCGAGAAAATAATGTATCCATCTCTGGTGAAAATCATGGGAGATGTCATGACGCAAATAACAGAGAAAAAAATCAGAAGACAGTGCGAAAAAGTGTGAAGAACGATGGAGAAATGTGTGATTTATTTATAGAAAATACAATTGTATAGCCAAGTGAGATAGTGTCTCCTCTCCTTTTTATAGTGCATGCGCCATCTCACTTGACTATAACAAAGTGCATGCGCCAAGTGAGATGGCGCATAGGGAAAAAAGGTGATTGCATGCGTCATCTCACTTGAGTCCTCCATTGTGAAGTTTTCTGAAACATAGTTATTTGCGTAATTTTCTCTAAAATATAATTATTTATGTATTTTTTTTCAATACTTAATTATTGCTAAAAAAAATATTTCATTAATGTCAAATCACTAAAATTAATAATTTATATTCCAATCTTTATTGCTACATATGCAAAAAGAGAAGAACACAAAAATGTAAAGAGCATCCTAATAAAAGGACGAGAGGAAACCAAAAGTGCACCCGTAAAATATTGAAAAGAAACACAATTTAGGGTCCAAAAGGTCTTTTCAGTTTCTAAGCTCTACACGGGAAAAGGTAACTCGCTCTACACAATTTGGACTCACTGACTTTGATAACTCGCTTTGCACGACACTGAAAAACATTATCTTCTCTGCTTAGATTAGATCAACAAAACTATCATAGACTGAGAGAAATGGTAATCACAAACTTCAACGGAGCCGGCGTCGGATTTGGTATGTCGAATTTCTTACCACGATCATCCTCTCCAAACCCTAATCACTCGCACTCATATATTTGTCTTTGCAGGTTTCGGTGTTGGTTGCGGTTTCGGTGTAGGATGGGGTTTCGGAGGTCTGTTTCTCCACTCTTCTTCTATATGCTTCAATTTCACATTCTGCAACCGATTCTTACTCCCCAATTTGATATTGGTTTTTTCAAATTCCTTTTTATACAATTCTCATGTCAATGTTTTCGCTTTACAAATTCGTTAGATATGCTTATAATTTGATTAATTTTCATACGCTTTAGGGGCTAAACTGAAGGTTTTTTATATGGTCTAGGGATTACTTATTCTATTTATATAGTTTATCAAGGACTGAATTGGAGAGAAAACGATAGTATAGGGACTAAATTGATGGTTTATTCATTGTACTCCACTTTCTACTAACTCTTCATTTGTGTAACAAGAAATAGCTGTTAGACTCATTTTCATTTCCTTTTTTTACTAGCATATTTTCGGCTGAACCGAATACACCCTTATCATCTTTCTCAGTATCTCTTGCTAAAATTTTTTCTATATGTTGTTACTTTCATTAGTCAAGTCTTCTATAAAGTTTCAGTCTAATTTCGTCTCTCTTAAGAAAAAGATTAGTCCTCAAGTCTGAGTTTAAGAACTTGATTCCTAACATTCACTTCTTCCTCCCATGTGGCTTTTTACACAACTTCTCTGTTGCACTGAACTAAAAAATAGTGAGTAGTATTATTTCTTCCAAAAACTATCCTTTTGCAATAGTCATTGAAGACCAGATTCCTTCTTCCAAGATCTCACTGTTGTTAGTTTGAGGAGCTAGCTTCAAACATTTGACCATTCCCCATAATGTCAACCTCTCTACATTTGTGTAGAGGAACTAAACCCTCATCCATCACAACTCAATCAAAGTAAATAACAAGCCTATTTGATGCTTCCTATCCATCTAATACCTCATCTTCTATAATTCCCAGAATTGAAACCCCATTTGGTTTCCCTTCCAATCCCATAGTTGTTCCTCTTGCATGTAATGTATTTGATCCATCAACATAATGACTAGCTTCCTTATGACCGACCAAGAATGCATCAATGTGTTTCACAATATCAAAAGAACAAACCTTTTTAGAATCAGTGCAAGCATCTTTGGAGGCCTCATTCTCAAGGTAAAACCAACCAATGCCTAGGGAAAAAGATAATTTTGGAAACAACACATCAAAATGATTGCTTTTGTAATATTCATAGGTCTTTTCCATCCATGTATACTCTCCAACCCTTACATCAAATAGCCAATGTAGAAAATAGCTTCAATAGGATCATCAGAATATACTGCAAGCCAGAATTTACGTGGCTCTGAAGCATATCTAGAACTGCCGCTCCTTTACAAATTTGTCATTTGTTTGAAAATAGCTTTGAATATAGGTTTGTGTGTACCTTGCCATATTGATGGATTATTTGGAAGTGATCTCTGAAATTTTTTATTTTATATTTTATTTGGAGTTACTATATGAGAGCTGAGAATTGGAATGCATTGTAGTACTCCTACTTTTTAGGGGCCTCACATTTATCCGGCTTTTCACAAGAAACAGAGTTACAGTCAAAATTGTCCAACATAATCTATAGAACAGAGGTGACAGAAAACTTGGTTGGTTTATTTGGTTCAAATTATCTAATCCAATGCTCTAATTAATTGTATGTAAATTATCATTAATAGTATTACTTCTAAATAAATAAATAAAATTTCCACAGGTTTCAAAATTTGAATCTGATATATGAAAGTCCTTACTTAGGAGTTACGAGATAGATCAATAAGGATAGATGCTATTGCTATTTCTTATTTTTAGCGAAGTGATTGCTTAGCTGACTCCTTTCATTTGAATTGATCTATGTTTAGAGCTTTTATTTTCTTTTTACTGCAGTTGTGACAAGATTTACTATTGTTGTTGTTCTTCCCTGTGTTATTTCCTTTCTGCATATCATAATCCAAGAAAAGAATGCAATGGGCACATGGGTCTTCTCCGTGTTAGGCTATGCAATTTGATCTATTTGCTCCTTTTAAAGATGACGACTTTTTAGTGCTAGATTCAAACCATATTTTGCTTGGGCCTCTTAGGCCCATTCCAATATAGTTACAAAATCAAATTCTAACCACTGAAGTGACACATTTAATGAAGGAGAAAATTGAATTGATTTACTATGTGTTGTAATTCCACGTGTTATTTCCTTTCCGAGTATCAAAATCCAAGAAAAGAATACAATAAAATGGTGAAAGTACCGGTACCGGCTACGCACCCGTACTAGGTACACGTACCGTACTCACGGTACTTTATTTTTTTCCGTTATTCAATTTCGAGTGAAATTTGTGGTTTTCTCAAATATCAATATAGTATTTTAATTTTTCCGTTATTGTATCTTAACATTATTTTTTATTTTTTAAAATTTTATAGTGATGTTTTTTTGTGAAGCTAACAATTTAGTTCTCTAGTCATATTTTATAGAAAACCCTTATTTTTTATTACCGTACCTGTACCTTGATTTTAAAAAAAATTACATATCCCGTGCCGGTATCAGAACCCCCACCGGATACCGTACTCGTACCTATGCATCATAATACACCATATCTCTATTGTTCTTAGGCTTGCTCAATTTACAAATGCGGCAAATTCATGGTTAGATTCTCCATTCTTTTGCTTTTTTACTGTAAAAAAAGGATACAAAGTTGAATTATCAAAGTGAAAAATTGTGTATTGAGTGACATGTTTCAGTTTTAGCTTCTGCATTCTTCTCCAATTTGAGGAGTATTTTTACATGTAATTTTATCTCTGCAAATGCTCTAGATCTATTCACTTCCTCCTCCCTCCAATTTTCTTATTACTTTAGAGGTATAACTAGTATGTTCTTTTATCTACATCTGGTACAGGTATGCCATTGAACTTCTTGGGTCTTGGTGCAGGTATGATACTCATGAATTTTCTTTTTTTACTTACTTTTTTTTTTGAAGAGGCAAAAGAGCAATTATATTATTAAAACAAGTCATGGCATAAGGGGTGCCAAGACTAAAGCTGATACGAACAGTGTGGAACTTTGGGTCCAAAGCATCACAAGCCAAAGCAACTAGACATGATAGCCACCTAATACAAACATATGCAAACTCCAAAACCACACCGATACACCTATAAACTCCAAATTCAAAGGACCAACATACCGTAGCAAGTGTAACAAGAGGAATCAAAAAGGCTAGAATTCTGCAGGGAGCCAAAAACTCAGCCTGCTGTAATAGACATCCTGTTGCAAAAGCGGTATAACGCAATGCGACACATAGCTGAATTCGAGCAGCAAATAAAACCACCACGGTGCAAAACTTCCTGACAAAAAAACACAATTCCATCCGCAGCAGTATAATTCGCGAGACTAAGGAGACCGACCGAGCAAAACAACTCTGCACAATGCGACACAGAACTGAGCTCGAGCAGCAATTAGAACCACCACGGGGCAAAACTTCATCTGCCACTGAAGCTCCTTTACGCCACCGCTTTCACCTTTAGGCCATTCAACTATCGATACCCAAACAGGCGAACGGATTGATTATCCATTGTTGAAGCCTTTCAATTTGCATTTCAACCATTTCCACGATGTAATTTTAATTTCTTCGGTCATTTGCTCCAACCTTCGCTGCTTATCTCTGAACACCTTTTCATTATGCCCGTTCCACAAAACCCAAATGCAGGCGAACCAGACTATGTGAAATTTCTCTGCTTGCTTCATGCCAGATCTGCTAAGTCCTTCAAACTGCTGAAAATTTTCCAGAGCCTTACTGTGCAGAGCTGTATTAATGTTCAACCACCTTAGGATTAAAGACCATACCTGACGGAGCCTTAAAGAAGGAAAGAAAGTAGACTGGTAAAGCATACAAAACTGACTTCAAGAGAACTATTCTCCCACCAATGGATAATTGTTTGTTGTTCCATTTGAAAAGTCTTTGTCGCACTGTATATACAACTGGTTTCCACATTCCCAATATCCGAGGGTTGCTCCCAATCGGTAGACCAAGATACGAGAAAGGAAGACGACCAACTCTACAATTGAGAACCGACGCCGCCTCCTCTAGCCATGACTGCCGAACGTTTACTTAATTTTCACTATATGATGTCGGTAGCGATTTCCCTCCTCTCCATTATCATTTATAGACAGTTGGATTAATCAGGTCACTGATAGTTAATAATTTATGGGATATGGTTGCCCCAATTCCCATTGCCCCCTATCCTTCTGGTTTTGTTAGTCCCATTTTGATTAATTGATATTGATATATCCATTGGACAGAGAATTGATAATTTATGGAACAGAGTTGACCCAATTCCATAGCCTCCCCCACCCTAATCACAAAATGATTATAATTTGTTAGGTTCAAAGTTTATTGTAACCTTTTACTTAAATTTATTATGCATTTAACCTTTCATGAATTAAATATATTCAATTTTATTTTGAAGGTGGAGGCTGTGGCGTTGGAGTAGGACTTGGTTGGGGTTTTGGTACTGCTTTTGGTAGCAGGTACAGGTTGTCAAGGGTCACATTTCAAGGAATGGAATTTGATAGGAAGGAGAAAAGTGATAGCACGGAGTTGTCAAAACCCAGCCCAGAAATAAGAAGTTCAAGATAGCATCTTTGACGTTGCATCTTCAAATTAAATGTTAATTGCTACCTATTACTGAGCAGACATGTGATCTTCAGGGTTGCATGGCCCATAACATTTCTAATAACATGTCATGAGGCCTGTGAAGATGTTCAAATTGTGTCCATAGCTTTGCAGTTCCATTATCTATGATTTAATGGATAATTGTATCAGTTGGTAGCAATTTATGATGTGTGATATGTGAAATATATCTTTGGAAGTTATTGTAGATCTAGTCTATGTCACTGTTATTTTGTGGGCTTAAATAAAATAACTATATTTGCTAAAAATTATCCAGATTTTGCTTTAGTACTTAAAGAACTTTTAATTAACTAACTGTTTCTATTGCTATTATTTTATGAATATTCTTCATTCAATTTAATGTTATTATTGGCCACATTATATCTAAAATTGGATTTAATTTGTATGGTTAATTAGTGTTATACTCCTCCCCTCCCATATTATTTGTCGCAATGAACTATTTCACTCAGATTAAGAAACAATAATAAATGAAAGAGAGAATAGTGATTTTATCAAATTATCAGAAAATAATAAATTAAGATTATTTATTAGATGGTACGATTGAAAGATTAAATATAAAATTTTACCAAATTATCTTGATTAATTATTGGTGTATTCAAATTAGCATTAATGTTAAGTGAGAAAATAATTAAGATTATTTATTAGAGAGTACAATTGAAAGATTAAATATAAAATTGTATTGATAATCTAAATTGATAAATATTTCAGAATTTTTTTCTTTTAAATGTGACATTTAATTTGGGTCGGAGGGAGTATTTTTTATAGTAAAAATCAATTTTAACTTATACGTAATTTACATGTTAAAATCACCTTTATTTTTTTGTTGGTTTGGGTTTCAATTTTAACTAAGAGTGTAAAAGTGATTCTAGAAGAAGTAAAAAATCGTCGGAATCTTAATTTTCAAATCCCTGCGCTCGTAAGCCGTTGGGTATTCTCTGTATCTGCTGTTGTCTTCCTCCCCATTGCTTGTCTTCTCAATGTCTCTATAGATTCCATGCATTTATTCTCTCTTTTCTCTGAGATTGGAGAACCTATCATTGCGAGTCTGCGAAGAGTTCTGCAGCTCCAAATCAGAAGATGGAGAATATTGAAAGGTCAAAATAATATTTGGTTTAGAGTCTTGAAAGCTCGTTATGGTGATTTGTCAATCAAAGTCTTTTGTGGAAATGCCTCCAAGGTCCCTAATTCTCCTTCTTGTTCTTTTTGGTGGAGGGATATTATGAAGATTAAAGATTTTTCTATTGAAGATCCTATTATGTGTAATAGTAGTTTTACTATTCGGAATGGGTTCACAACTCCATTTTAGGAAGCTGAATGGTTGGAGGAGAAATTCTCGAAGGATCTTTTTCTGAGTCTTTATTCTGCTTCTTGCTTGAAGGAAGTGGCGGTGGCGAGAATGGGAGGGTGGATAAACGATGGGTGGTTTTAGGTTGATTTAGGCTTATTGACCGCGGTGGGTCAAAACCCCGAGCTTGTGTCTAATTACATTCTTTTGAGAGGGAAGTTGAAGGAGTTTGGTGGGCTATCAGAATGATCAGATTTGATTGAATGGAGTCTTAATCCGGGTAAATGTTTCTCGGTGTCCTCTTGTTACGGTTGTTATGAGAGTTTTAGGATTTCTTATGGACCGAAAAATAGGAATGATGTTGCTTTGAGCTTGATTTGGAAGATGGAGGTTCCATTTAAAATCAAGGCTTTTTGTTAGAGACTTTTTATGAATAGGCTCCCAACAAAGGACCAATTGGTGTTTAGAGGTATTCCGTTTCCTTTATTTGAATTAAATTGTTCTTTTTGTTTACTAAAGGTGGAAGATAGAGACCATACTTTTCTCTTATGTGATGTGATTAAAAGAAATTGGAAGGAAATTGCTTGGTGGGTTGGTAAGATAGATGATGGAATGAAAGAGTATCTTTCAAATTTTATGAGTTGATACTCTTTTTGTAGAGATAAAAAGGTTAGGGGAGGAAAATTGGGGGTTTTATGATTAGCTACATCTTGAAGTATATGATTGCTTAGAAATGGTATTTGTTTTTGGAAAGATAGTTGGAATGTACATAATACGGCATAGAGCATAAAAATGTTGGTTTAGAAGTGGTCTTTTTACAAAATAATTACATCCTAATTGTAGTTTCTACGAGTTTAGTAAAAATCTTTTGCTATTTTTATCGTATCGTTAATTGATTTATAATTTCTTCTTTTTGGCGGCTTTATCCACTTTATGTAAAAGATTAGAGAACTCTTAATTCTCTCATTAATATAATCTTGCTTATAAAAAAAACAAAAACATATTAGCGAATCTGAATGGATAACAAACGTTAAATTAATAATAATACAATCACATGTACTATTATCGATTTACTCCGATCAATGTTTTTGGTATTCAAAATAGAGGTGTGTAAAAATATAGTTAATTATATTATATATTTATTTAAATTGAATTGCACGCATAAAAACTCTAATAATTTAAATGGATAATTAAGTAAACCACATATTATAAATAATCAAGTCAATCAAACATAAATTCTATGATCTAAATAGATTTGTTATCTTTTTTTTATTTGAGTTAATGGTTTTTTGATTTCTTTGTTTTTATATAAAATATATTGATTTTTCTTAATGAGAAGAAACTTCACTACTAATTAGAATAATTGAAATATTTATTGAGTAAAAATAATTATATTTATATAATCTTAATATTAATTTAATATTTCGTTTTAAAGTTAGTTATATTTTTTAATTTTAATAATATTTAATCTTTACCTTACATAATAATAAATATATAAATAATTTTAATAAAAATAGATTATTGAAGATTATAAATTTTATTATCATAATAATTTTTAATTTTAATTTTATAAAAAATTAATTTCTTTCGTTACTCTTTCTTATATAAAAGACTTTAAAAAATAAAATAATTTAATTTAAGGTTAAATATATTTTCGGTCCTTTTAAATATAGTGGTTTTCAACTTTAATCCCTCTAAATATTTCTTTTAAAGAATGGTCATTCTAAAAATTTTAACTTTAATTTTTGGTCTCTAATAGCAAAACCGTAGCTAAAATGATCTTTAATTCAGTTGCTAAATAAAAATCGTCTTCAAAAATATTGTTAAAACAGTCACTAAATTGTAAAAGTAGTCACTAAATTACAGAAGGGACTAAAAGTTAAAATTAAAATTTTAGAATAACCACTATTTAAAAAAATGTTTAGAAGGACTAAAGTTAAAAACCGTTATATTTAAAGGGATCAAAAACTTATTTAACCATTTAATTTATCTAACATAATAAAGTTATTCATTTGAGGTATAATTCAATCTTAATAAAAAATATAAATATTTTAAAAATTTAAACGGAAAAATATCATAGAATGTCTCCTAAAATTAAATATTTTAATCATATTAAATAGAAAAAAAATTATTTTAATATTTTTTTTAAACCTATCATTGAATTGTCGTTAAAAATGGGAATATGACAAACCGACCTACATAAATTTATAACCTAGATTATTTAAACTTAGACTAAATCAGACCTATCTAATAAATAAGTTAAGCTGAGATTTATTTAAAAACCTGTTTAATTAAATAGATCTGATATAAATTATTAAAAGAATATTCATATACATTATAGATAAAACTTTATAGATAAAATGAACTTTTTAAAAATTTAATGTAAAATAGAGTTTTAAATAGACTTTCAAGTGAAATGAAGCTTTTAAGAATGTCAAATCAAACTAAATTTTTTTTATAAAGACGGTTACAGCTTAACGAGTTAACATGGTTTGATCTTCCTATCCCACATGGTAGAATGGTAGTTGATAACCTAAAAACGTGATAATGCACCAATCATCATATCTACCACCATACTATTAAGTCTACTGCATTGCCAATCATATTCTTTCAATTCTCAAACTATAATAAACATTATTATTTCTCCTCATTTACATCCATGGCAAACCAAAGAGTTTTCACCCTCTCACAAATCTCTCAACACAAATCCAACAAAAACTGTTGGCTTGTCATCAACGGCAGAGTAAGTAGTAACATATTTAATCATGTCATAATTTCATACTTTAACACTTTAAACCGTGACGAAAAGTATTTGAATTTTGAGTTTGTAGGTGTTGGACGTGACCAAGTTTTTGGAGGAACATCCCGGAGGAGAAGAAGTGATTCTAGAGGTTGCAGGGAAGGATGCAACAAAGGAGTTTGATGCTATTGGACATAGTAAAGCAGCTCAAAGTTTAGTCAAGAAATACCAAGTTGGTGTGCTTGAAGGTGCCACGGTTGAAAAGGTTGATGATGATAACGATGTTGTTGTGGAAAAGGAATCAAAGAGGACAGAAATGAGTGCTTTTGTGATTAAAGATGATACTAGTTCAAAAACTGTGAAATTTTTGGAGTTCTTTGTTCCTGTTATTTTTGCTTGTATCTATTTTGGTTACAAGGTCATCACAGTAGGAGACACTGTTGTCTACTAAATCTTTGGGGATGTCTGTCTATATTTACAATGTTTGTAATAAGTCTTTGAAATTAAATAATTAAGTTTTCTTTTAATATTTTAGGGTAAATCATATTTGATTATTTATATCTTCACTTTGTAACATTTGTCTTATATAAATTTTAAACCAAGTCTAATCTAATCATAACTTAACAAATCAAACCTAAACTAAAATTAGTTTGTATTTGAATTAAAAGAATATATTTTTAAAATAAAAATTAGTAAATAATAATATTTTAAGTTTAATTTTAGTCTGGATAGATACAATCTTAAAATCACATGCTTACTAAAAAATCAAACTCAAAATAAATATTAAGAAAGTTTGTCATTCTCACAACCACAAAAACATATATGTTGTCATCATCTCTTCACCGACAACATTCGAGCCACCTACCACCACAACTTCCCCCGCCTATTGGTATCTATTTAGGATCACTGGATTAAAATAGCTATGATAAAAGCCTCTGCATAATTGATTCCGAGGAGGAAAACACAGTTGACGAAAAAGGGAGCAGTGGTGGTAAGTAGTCTGAAAGCAGCGAAGACTGGTCTTTGCATCCAGTGAGAATGAGGATGGTTTGGATAAGACTATCTACAATGACAAAATTATTCAACACTCATTTTTTATACTCTATATCATCTTCTTTCTCTTTTACCTAATAATTCAACATTCATTACAATAGTTTTGTTTAATAAAATTCAACACCTTATTCCATCACTTTTATATCATTTTTTTTTATGTTTTTATTTTTGTTTTTTATTATATATTAATAATAATTATCAATTGAAATTAAATTAAAATAATTAAGAGTTAAATAAATTTTTTTAATTTTTTTTAATTAGAGAGAAAAAAAAAATTTTGGTCCAAATCAAATGAACCAAATCTTTATTTATAGACAAAAAAAATGATGAATTTTGGTGAAAATAAAAATAAATAAAAAATTAATTTTCTATAAAATAATTGACTCCAAATAATTTAGGTGAGATAAAAATATAAACAATCACAACAACCAATTATATTTTACAAATTATTATAAGTGGCTTCTACTCATTTTTCATTTAATATGTTGAATATTTTCGACACAAATTAATCTATGTCACATTCAACACTTTATTCAACAATCCATTAGAGCAATTCAACTATTGAAAAATTATTCAACACCCCGTACAAATAGTCTAAAGATGATTGAGTAGTTGGAGAGATGCTAATAGGTTGGTTACTCAATTTTTTTAATTAAAAAATTAATTTAACACTTGGTTTAATTTCAAGCATCAAATGATTCGAACAACCCAAATTTTTTGAAAGGTAGATTGACGTTTCGGGTAAATGTCAGAGAATCCATATCCTCTCATACTGACATATTTTGATTAACACATAAACAAAAAAATATAATGAATGTCCCATCAACAAACTTTCATATAATCAATGGTTGTTCTAAAAACACACCCCCTCACATTAGCCATACTTTATACTAAGGAATTCAATACATTTATGCCCACAAACAAGCTCTTAAATTAACTTTAAAATTTGAGGTGGATTCATAGAGAATTAAGTTGAATTTTATAGCTATTCTATTTCTAAATTTTTCTAAACCAAAATTAATGTATCATCTGCAAGTTGAAGATGATATAATTGAAAAATGATTGCGAATCAATATGACAACATAAGTACAAACTCGTGTTTTCTAATACACTCAACATGTAATTGAGATCGTCAAGTGCTTTCAAAAACCAAAATGGTGTAAGTAAAATAAAAATAACCTTACATTAACAAGCATTATGTTATGATCTAGGAAGCCAAATATAATATCTAACCCGAATATAAACTTATAGGGTGACTCACCTAAATTTTAGAATAAGTTTACTAGCATTGTTCATATTCTCTTACTAGTTTGTTACTATAATTCAGTTATCGCATACGGCTATATAAACTTGTATTGACCAGGAAAATTATTATGAAATGAGAAATTAGTCTTTTTTTTCTTATCTTTCTTCCGAGGAGCCTTCTCTACCCTTTGAAGTAGAGTAATCAAATTTCCTAACCATAACCTTGGTGTTTTCATTCATGATCACTTCCACCCGATAATCTATCGGAGATGGTGATTTTGGTGTTTGATTGCGAAATAGATGCTTATTGATGGGTGATTTGCACTGAAAAATACTTCAAGAACTGACTCACACCAGAGACACTGAAGATGGCAGTGATTGCACTTGCCATTAAAGGTCTGGCTCTCAAAACAATGCTGGGTGATGATGTTGCTGCTCTTATGCCAAACTTTGCTCCTAAGATAAAGGTTCTTAGAGATGGTAAATTGAGTGAGAAAGAAGCTTCAATCCTAGATCCAAGTGATATCATTAGCTCCAAACTTAGTAACATCATACCAGCCGATCACTCCCGGTCACTCAACATCCAGAACAAAAAGTTTTCTCAGGCTCAACTTGCAAACAAGGAGAAATTGAAGTCATTGTTATTGCAACAAGTGTCCACACATTCTTCGTAAGAGCAACACATTTGGTTGACAATACAAACAATGTTAGCACAATGCCAAATGATTCTCAAATCAATCGAAAACTTCTGTATTTGTTCCATTGTAGTTGGTATGTTGGCTAAGACTCTAATCATGTGTCCTATTCAACATCACAAATATTGTGATGAAATTGACAACCTATTAGTCATTTTTATTGGTATAATTCCTATTTTTATGACAACCATTTTGTTTGTGTCAATGGCTATTGGTTCTCATAAATTTTTTCAACAAGGTGTTATTACAAAAAGCATGACTGCTATTGAGGAAATGGCTGGTTGTAGCCATTCTTGACAGTGGAAAGACAAGGACTTTTACATATACCAAATTACTCATTGATATCAACTTGATTGAAGTTTTTATTAAGGGCATGTATAAAGAACATGTGATTCCTCTTGCTGCTAGGTTGGCCTCTTTTGTTGAAGCTAACTCTAATTACTCCAAAGTTATGCTCTACAACACTTTTAGAGGGTGTATTAAAATTTGGAAAGGTTGGAACAGCTTCTACAACCTTGAGGACAAGGTTGGTTGGTCTTCATGGGGTGGCTAATGATACATGTCATATTTGGGTTCAACGTTTGTTGCCAATGCTTTACGATGAGGTAATAGCTTATATCAAGGTTCTTAAATTTGAAAGAATAAATATAATTAGTCACAAAAAGATGTTAAGGTTATGGTCTTGTTGTATATGGTTGGATAGAGCTTGTATCCATAATGAATAATTTAGAATTATTTCTTATTGTCTTATGGACATTTAGCTTCTATCTATAAAAAAAAGAAAATACTAAAGCTAAATTCTCTCTTTTTATCCGATTATTTTGGCCATTGTTTTTGTCTAATATATTTTTAGAGTTTGTGATAATTCAGTTAGTTTATCTTTGTACTTCAGACTCTTATTAAATTCTCTATTATTGAGTTTATTTTTAGAGTTTGTGATAATTCAGTTAGTTTATCTTTGTACTTCAGACTCTTATTAAATTCTCTATTACTGAGTTTGTGGGAGGCAAATTGAATATAAAAGTTAGGAGACTTTTTATTCCACTTCATATCCAAAAGAAAATATTACGTAATTTCTAAAATATTTTTTTGAAATCGAAAATATATTTTCGGTGTAGACATTTTTTTATTAAAATTGATTTAATATCAAAAGTATAATTATGATTGTAAACCGACAATATATTTTCGATTTCAATGCTGCCAGTAACAGAAAAAAAAGGTAGGCAAGAAAATCCATTATTTTTCTCATTGTTTCGCATTACAGACAAAAATTTATACAAAACATAAAACCAAGACAAATGAAAAACACACACACACACATATATATATATATATATATATATATATATATATATATATATATATATATATATATATATATATATATATATATATATATATATATATATATATATATATATATATATATATATATATATATATATATATATATATATATATATATATATATATATATATATATATATATATATATATATATATATATATATATATATATATTGTTAGTGCGTGAGACACTTTTAGTGAGGAGAGAAAGAGAGAATAATAAAAGAAATAAGGATTTGTATTATTCAAGTGTACAAATAATGATACACACTATGACTATTTATATACAACCCTAATTGGGTTTGGGCTAACACAACTTGGATTATATTAAATATTAAATCTAATCAAATCAAATCTAATCTAATTCAATATTTCAACACACCTCCATAATCCAAGTTGTCGAACATCCTCAAAAATAGTCAATCTGAACTATTCCTAATTTCTTTCTCAAATTCAGGAATATGTCGATCTTCAATCCTTTGGTGAAAGTGTCAGCCAACTGTGCTTCACTTGAGCAATGTCTAACTTCAAGTTCACCTTGATTTACTTTTTCCCTCAAGAAGTGAAACCATGCTTCAATATATTTACTTCTTCCATGCAGAACTGGATTCTTCGCCAGATTTATGGCTGACTTGTTGTCGATTTGCAATACTAAAGGTTTCTTCACTTCGACGGTCATTTCTTCAAGTACAGATCTGATCCAAATTGCTTGACATGCAGCATAGGATCCCGCTATATATTCAGCTTCACACAATGACAATGCCACCACAGGTTGCTTCTTCGAACACCATGAGATTGGGGCACCAAATACTTGAAAGAAATATCCAGTTGTGCTTCTTCGATCTTCCTTATCTCCACACCAATCAGCATCTGAAAAACAATTAACTATTGCTTCTTTGCCTTCAGAATCTCGTCGAAATAGTATTCCACAATTTATTGAACCCTTCAAATATCGAAGGATTCTTCTTGCAGCCTTCATATGTGACACTCTTGGTTCACTCATATATCTGCTTACTAATCCGATTGCGAAATCTATATCAGGTCGACTATTGCACACATACCTCAGAGATCCCACAATTTGCTTGAACAAAGTTGCATCGACTTTGTCTTCCTCTCCATTCTTCTCCAACTTCACATTTGGTTCGACGGGTGAGGATGCAGGATTCGAATCATCCATTCTGAATCTCTTGAGTATTTCTTTGACATAATTTCTTTGATGTAGCACCATACCTTGCTTCGACATTTGAAATTCCATGCCTAGAAAAGAAGACAATTTTCCTAGATCCGACATTTCAAATTCCTTTGTCATCAGCTCTTTGAACTTCGACAAGTTCTCCAAACTATTTCCAGTTACTAGCAAGTCATCAACATGAAAGCATATGATTGTTATATCTTGTGCTACAACCTGAACATAGACACCATACTCTGATTTGCATTTGACAAATCCTAATTCGACTAAGTATGAGTCGATCTTCTTGTTCCATGCCCTAGGTGCCTGCTTGAGGCCATAAAGCGCTTTGTGAAATCTATATACTTTACTCGCTTCCTTATGAATCACAAACCCAGGAGGTTGTGTGACATAAACTTCTTCGTCTAAAGGACCATTCAAAAATGCTGATTTCACATCTAGATGAAATGTTGACCAGCCTTGGTTGCATGCCAATGCTACTACTAGTCGAACAGTCTCTAATCTTGCTACTGGAGCAAATACTTTAGAGTAGTCAAGTCCTGCTCTTTGAAGAAAACCTCGAGCTACTAATCTTGCTTTATGTCTTGCTATTGACCCATCTGCATTGTGTTTCAACTTGAACACCCACTTTACTTCGATAGCTTTTGTATGTGTTGGCAATTCGACTAACTCCTATGTGTTGTTTCTTTCATTGCCTATAACTCTTCGACCATAGCTAACTTCCACTTGTTAATCTTCAAAGCTTCGCTATAGTTGATTGGTTCAACACCTGCAAGTAAAGCAAAATGAACTAATTCTCCATCTGGTGTGATTTCATCATCACCCATCACCTCATAATCATGTAGTCTTGTTGGAAGAACTCTATTTCTTTGAGGTCTTTGGCTTGTTTCAGCAACAACCTCTTCGACTTCGATTGTGACCAGAGTGTCAGTAACCGCTTCCTCTTCGACTTCGACTGGATTCTCAACAATTTCTTCGACCTATACTTCATTAGTTTCTTCGTCGAAATCAAAGTTCATTAAAGATTTGTTAATTGAATTGCTAGAATTCCAATCCCAGGCAGAATTTTCATTAATCACAATATCTCGACTCAACACAATCTTTTCATTAACTGGATTGAATATTCTGTATGCACCAGTTTTATGATATCCTACCAGAATCATAGGTTCACTCTTGTCATCAATCTTCCTTCTCCTTGCATCAGGAACATGCTTGTAACACATAGATCCAAACACCTTCAAGTGACTTACTGATGGTCGTTTTCCACTCCACACTTCTTCAGGAACCTTGTTCTTCAATATCTTAGTAGGACACCTATTCAAAATATAAACTGCAGTCGAAACAGCTTCTCCCCATAAAGATTTTGGCAAATTATTTTGCTTCAGCATGCATCTTGCCATATCTAATATGGTTCTATTTCTTCTTTCAGCAATTCCATTATGTTGAGGTGTGTAAGGAGCAGTTATCTCATGATCAACACCATGTTCTGCATAGAAATCTTCAAACATATTGGATGTGTATTCGCAACCTCCATCTGTTCGTAGAACTTTGATCTTCTTCTCACTCTGGTTTTCGACAAGTATCTTGAATCTCTTAAAGATTTCGAATACTCCGTTCTTTCATTTGATCACATAGATCCACAACTTTAGACTAAACTCATCGAAAAAGGAAACAAAATATCTATTTCCACCAATTGTATGTTCTTCAAATGGACCACATGCATCTAAATGCACCACTTCGAGAATGCAGGATGATCTCATTGACATAGTCGAAACGAAAGAATTTCTGGATTGCTTTCCCACTAAACAACCTTCACAAAGTTTTTCAGGCATCTCAAGACCTGGACTACCAGTAACCATATCTTGAGTAATCAGTTGATTAAGTGATCGAAAATTCAAATGTCCAAACCTCAAATGCCACAACCAACTGATGTGTAAAATTCCGCAAGTGCACGGAAATATCGAAGTAATATAAAATATTGTTGAACCACAGAGACCAATGTCAACCTACTGCAATCTATCGCTACTTTGTAAAGCTAAGGCTAATGAATAATTGGATTTTTGGGGGAAATTAAAGTAGAGGAAAACTAAATCGAACTAAGGGAATAATAATAATAATAAAATGGTCGGTATGTAATATAGTGAACCTAAGTGGATTTAATCAAACCTAAGCATATAAAGATGTTTAACTTAGATGGTTCTGTAGAAATTATCAGTTTAAAAACCCTCAACTCACACTTTCATGGTCTTATCTCGGATTATACCCCTAAAGCCCTATGCCTGCTCTCGCTAGCCCATAAGTGTTTAGAAAATACTCTTTGAAAACTTAATAAAATCTAATTCGTTTTAAAGCGCTCTCGTTGTATTTAAATCAAATGTCTAACTTTAGCTATCCGGTTAAAACCTCACACTCTCGTGATCTTGATTGTAACCTATTCTACTTTCCTTACTCTCGTAACAAAAAGATTGATTTTAATTATAAAAAGTCACAGCCAGAAATTAAGTTAATTTGAATTTTAGCTTAGGAACAATTTAATCCATTTAGTTACTATTATCACATCCCGCCTCTAGAAAATTAGCTAGTCATGGTACTTGAAACAGACAGACAGGAAATATAATCGGGAAACAATAAAACATTCATGATAAATAAATAACAGTAATTTAACATAAGCAAATTGTATTAAAGTTAAATTAAATGCGATTAAAAACCTGAATAATAATATTATTCCTCAAGCTCCCTCTTCCACAAGTCGGCAAGATTGGAACCTTCAGAATCGGAACTTGAAACGAATTTTGAGGCTAAAAACAAATTCTAACTAAAATAGCAATTTCCTAATGTTGGAAATGGCTATTAAAGGGTAAAAGGGAATATAAAACAAGAAAATTAGAAAAAATGAAAGCTGGAAACGGTTCGCAAATTCGGCAGAGCTTCTGCAAGGAATTTGTGAAAATAAAACTTGTTGTAAATAAAAACTTTGTATCTTCTTCATTGAAATCTCTCCTATTTATAGAAGAGAAATTGGAAGTTAAGAAATAAAAGGAACGAGGACTTGCACTTCTTTAGTGGAGAAAGACCAGGACTAGGCGTTGGTGAGGTTGAGAAATTGTATGAGTTGAAGAATCCTTCCATCACGTTGCCCATGTCTCCACGTTCTCCATAACGTTAGTTTTAAGCGTGTGACAGTCGTAAGGCTAAGGTGATGGTCGTAAGACGCTTAAATAGCGTGTTACGTTCGTCAATACTGTGTGACGAGCACTCTTCATGAACTACGCGCGTTACGGTCGTCACACTCCCATGACGACCATCACAACATCAAAATCTGCAGAATTTTGCAGATTTGTTCCTTTTCTTCTGATTTTCATGTTAACTTTCTTCCTATGATCTTTTTCACTAAATTGACTTGAAACATGTTGTACCTGTGAAAAGACATAAAAACTCGGAACAATCGGGAGTTAAATGGATTAATGTAGTATGAAAATAGACTAAAAACGTAGCAATTATACGATACGATTTCTCGTTATCACCAACTATCCTTGTGGTCGACAACAGTTTTCAAACATTGAACTTCTGTCGAACTGATCATAGTCTTAAATGTCATGTTCTTCAATAATGGAGATTTTAAAACCAAATTGTTCTTAGTGTTGAACAATTTCAAAACTCCATCTTTCATGACAACTGAGAAACCTTTTTCAACTAGTTATCCAACACTTAACAAGTTGCATTTCATTCCAGGTACATAGAGCGCATATTTGATCATAGCTTTCCCTCCATTACTCATTTGAAAGACTATGTTGCCAGTACCTTCTGCTTGCAACGAACTATTATCAGCAAGTTTTACCTTGCTCTTCTTTGACTTGTCAAAATCTGCCAACCACTCCTTTCGACCAGTCATATGGTTCGAGCAACCTGAGTCGAGAAACCAGATATTAGATTCAACATGGTTATCTGCAACTGCAGCCATAACCATCATACCACCTTCAGAATCATCTGAATCTTGTCATGCAAGGTTCGCTCCTTCGTCCTTGCCTTTCGACCCCTTGTCTTTTCTGTACCAACAATTCTTGTCCAATTGTCCCAACTTTTCACAGTTATAACACTGCATACCTTTCTTATCTTCTTTGTCCTTTCAATAGTTTCCTCCTCCCCTTTTCGAGGATTCAGAAGCTCTATCTTCGACCTTATTCTTATGGGAATTCGACCAAGACTTATTGCCATGAGCCTTGTCGAACTTGCCTTTGAATTTGTTGGAACCACCATCTTTTTTCCATGATTGAGCTTGCAGTGCCTGTATCGAGTCCTGAACTCCTTTCCTTTCGACAATCCTCATCTCATGCGCCTCCAACGAACCAACCAAATCTTCCACTTTAGTGGTTTCAAGATTGTTGGATTCTTGAATAGCTACGATAACATGATCAAAGTGAGAGGTCAACGTTCTCATTACCTTCTCAACTATCATCTTATCAGTAATGGTTTCACCAAAACCCTTTATGAGATGGACGAGTTTCTGAACCTTCGACACATATTCTGCAACTTTTTCATCTTCTCCCATCGATAATAACTCATACTATCGATGCAAGGTTTGTAATTTGACAACCTTGACTTTCTCACCTCCTTCGAAATACTTTACCAGAATATGCCATGCCTCATTCGCTGTTTCAGCATGAGAGATTTTGTCGAAGTTAGCAGTATCGACAGCCGTTTGAATGCAATAAGAAGCCTTGCAATCTTTTTTCTTGACTTTGTTGTGGGCTTTTTTCTGTTCGTCGGTTGCATTTGTAGCCAATGCCGGAACACCGTCACTAACCACTTCTATGGTTTCATGGAAGCCAAATAAGGATTGCATCTGTTTTTTCCATCGGATCCAACTTTTCCGACAAGCATTGGAAGAGAATTTGGAATGCCCTTATCACTATCCATCTTCGCAGCGGTTGATTTACTTGCCCTAGAAAAACGACGTGAAATTCTTGAAAACTTGATCAAGAACAATAACCGGAAGCTCTGGATACCAATTTGTTAGTGCGTGAGGCACTTTTAGTGAGGAGAGAAAGAGAGAATAATAAAAGAAATAAGGATTTGTATTATTCAAGTGTACAAATAATGATACACACTATGACTATTTATATATATTCCTAATTGGGCTTGGGCTAACACAACTTGGATTATATTAAATATTAAATCTAATCAAATCTAATCTAATTTAATATTTCAACATATATATATATATATATATATATATATATATATATATATATATATATATATATATATATATATATATATATATATATATATATATATATATATATATATATATATATATATATATATATATATATATATATATATATATATATATATATATATATATATATATAGTAGTACACATCATAAAAAATGTTCGTGGTCGATAAAGGATAACTCAAAATGTAATTCAAATACAATAACAAAAAACTAAAACCAAAATACAGATACATCAATAAATACTACTGAATATGGCGGATGATGAGTCGACATGTCACCCTCGAGGCGTCCCTCTGCTGCCTCCTGTAACACATAGCCTCCGCCATGATGGCATCCATGACACCTCTAACATCAAATTCATCAGGAAGTAAACCTCTATCAATACCATCCCGTGCAATATCTATGATACGATGACACTTATGCAACACATCAGTGGCATGATCATCCCTAACCTGCTCCTCCTCTAGGATCTCCTGATGAACTGGCCTCAGTGGATTCTCTGGAGCATCTTGTACCATGTATGGATGGGACTCCCAGAAGAACCATATCATATAACCATACTCGTAGCTCCAATCATCTGGTGCTACGGTACTCCTAGCCTCATCAGGAACAAGATGATTCTCAAAATCATCAAACAAAGCATTCATACCACTTTGTTTCATCACTAGAGGAGCAGATACAACAAGATCACAGGGAATGATCTGGGTGTACCTGAACTGACGCACCACTCGCTCAGGCATATAAGCAGCTCTCTTGTGAATCCTGCAGGCCAACCAACCCGTAAACAACACAACCTCGTCAAATGGTATCGTCACACGGTGGTCGATGTATGAACAAAAGTGTAGGTCCTCATGCACCAGTCGATCAATGTACACCCATAATGACTAAGTCGCCTAGTTACCTCAGAGCGGATCGTATGCGCAGGCACTTGACTTATCTTTAGTATAAACCTGTAGAAAGTGACCAACCGAGATGCAGGAGAAGTGTTGTAGGATCCATCCCTGAAATAACAAAATTAAATAGTTAGTTCCAAAATCAAAAAAATTAACAAAAACCCACAAAGACCAAGAATTTATACTGTTAGGAGTGACATGCTTCCAGTCATCTACCTCGTATTCCACTTAATTCCTTCATCCAACTTCGTATACAAGTAAACTAGGAAGCAGCCCCCCCCCCCCCCAGTTCCACTGGATGATCGTCTCAAAATCATCAAAGAACCGTAGGTACATGGTATCGGTATAAGTAGCACTGGTGTCCATAAAAATCCGTGTGCCAATAAGATACAACAGATATGCTCTCATGGAAAACCTCCGGTGAATGGTAACATGTTTGGGATCACCATCAGCCTCTCGTGTACGCCTAATCTTATCCGTGAACACCCTATCCAAATAACTATACTTGACGTGGAAACCACGAGTTTTATCAATCTCAGGGGTAACTCCCAACTGCTCAACCAACATATCCAACATCTCATATTTATCAATCCTCTCATGATCCAAGAATGTTCTCTAATCGGAATATGAAGCATACACGCGACACCGTCGACTGTGATCGTCATCTCACCATGTGGTAGATGAAACAATGACGTCTCATGGTGCAACCTCTCAACGAACACGTTAATTATACCTCGGTTGATAACTCCGTATCCACACAGGGCCAAATCTTTCAACTTTGTTCTCAATAAAAGCTTATTAAACCATGGATCAACAGGGGGTACGAGTATTCTGATCTTCCGCCCATGGTTAATGACCTTAAGTGTATCACGTTCCTGCATAAATATTTTGACGAATTTAATCAATAAACCAAAATTCCAAATTCATAATAAAAATGTAATAGAAATCAAAATTCATACATGTCTGTCCCAGATATATCTAGCAACATAGTCAGGGTAAAGAGATAAATCAGACGACCATCCTCCAAAAGCCTGAGGCACCGTAGGTGCAACCTGTGCTGGTGGTGTCGCATGTGCAGGCTCAGGTGTCGCAGGTGCAGGCTCAGGTGTCGCAGGTGCAGGCTCAGGTGTCGCAGGTGCAGGCTCAGGTGTCGCTCCATGAGCCTGGGATGACTAAGGAGCCGCCTCAGGTGTCGTTTGGGACTGAGGCTGTGATGGAGGTTGTGGTTGGGCCTCTGGTGTCGCCTGAGAACCAGACGTTTCTCCCGCCTCAAATACACTCAGTGGAGAAGTGTGTCTGTGGGAGGACGAGGGCGGAGACAGATGAACTGGAGAATCCCACCTACTATGGGAGGACGACGTAGTAGGAGTAGAAGCATGAACACCAGAGATTTGAGTTGTAAGAGGTGCATCCGATACAGCCTGTGCAGAGGCAGGATGAGGCTGGGTTGTATGACTCCTTTCTCTTTGCACAGAGGCTTGTTGTACAACCCTGTCGAGCCTCAATCGAGATGGTCTCTCAGTCATTTCTCTTTTAGAAGTACGAAAAAAATGTTAACTTAAGAATCAGTGTTCAAAACAAAGCTGAAAACAGATACAGACTATAACCAAAAATGCACTTGCAATTTTGTTCTTGCTAAAAACGAAAATACATTTTCGGTTCTCCCTGCGATTTCATAGGTCCGTTAATGGCGACCTAGACCACCAAACGAGCCCACGAATACCTCATTAATCATGAAAATGACATTAACAACACCTTTTTAATGATTCCTAATATTGATAACAAACTAAAAAAAACCCAATTTCTAACCTAAATCCTACATTTTAGTAGATTATACATGAACTCTAAAAAGTTCAAAAACAACTTACTTGATTGATTGTAGTTGATTTTCCTTGATTGATTGTGGTTGGATGCTTGATTTAACTGATGTTTGATGATTTAATTGATGCTTGATGATTAGGTGAAAATGAGTGAAATTCTGGCAACAGATACTCAATGTCACAGTGAATGTTATGACACTGTATCTGACACACTTCAAGACAGTAATTTTAAAAGCAGTAAAGAACACAATCAATTGTTTACCCAGTTCAGTGTGAAACAACACCTACTCTGGGGGCTACCAAGCCAGGGAGGAAATGCACTATAAGAGATATTAATTTAGGAATAAACCAACCAGTTTATCTCCTTCACTTAAGACCTATCCAATGCAACTTCAATCTAAGTTCAACTTAAACCTGAGTTCCTACTCACTCCCCCTCAATCACAGCAGTGATACTAAACTATTGATTAATGAAATTATGAAGATACTCTTCAGTACACACACTTGATTTTGCTTCAAAGCTTTAATCAAGTGACACAAAACACTCGTGCTCTAAAGCTTTGAGTGATACACAACCCTTACAATCAAATCCTGCTCCAAGTCAATTATTACAATGATAATTGCTTGGCTCACAGTAGTTACAACTATACAATCCCTTATTGATCTTCTGTCAAAAAGTGTCCTTCACCAAACGTCTTCATGAGGAATATATAGGCAACTATTCTTCAGTTAGGGCTTCCACGAAAATAGGTAGGGTTAATTAGAGTTAACCTCAAGACTTGGTCATAGGTCTTTAATAACCAGATTAGGGTTAAGCAGAGTTAACCTAATGTCCACGTGAGTATCTGATCTGGACTGTATAAACCAGATTCCTGAAAATTCTCAGGAGTAACAAATCTGCACAAATGTTAGATCAGTACAGGATGTCTTAACATTGGTTATGACAACAAGAATCATGTTCACTGATTTTGGTAGAATGCAATAAATATGATCATTGCTTAATGATCAGCTAAACACTCATATTGAATAGCTCCTGTATGACATTCTTTTTCTGCAGAATGTACCTTGTATCCCAGAATGTTATGACATCAGTCATGACATTCACAAAACTGGTTTTACCAAAAAAAATGTCAACAACCAAACACTTACAATGAGTTTGAGAAAGTTTTTGAGTGTCTTGTGTTTTTGTTTTGAAATGTTACTGATATGGAAGGGAAGAGGCAGCGCGCCTTTTAGTGCGTCCAAAAACCAAAAATATATTTACGGTTGTAAATAAAAAATGTACTTACGCTTTGCACCCAATTCTTCATACACATTTCATGTCTAACATGGTGCGTATCGAAAATATACTTTCGATTTTGAGAGACATTTAAAGAATTTCACGTGGTATGCTAGAAAAGTATGGGGTGAAATAAGAAATTCCCAAAGTTTGTTAGTTAGTGTTCCTACCTGGACTCGGCCATGAAAATAGTGGCCCATTAAGATATTAGGTTGTAGTAAGAATTACCCGATGCCAACAAATAATCATGATGAATAACAAGATCAAAGACAATAAAGGAAAGTGATCTAAAGAAGCAAAAGAATAAGATCTCCGAACCATATTAAATTCTGCCTTAGACAAACATTCAATAAACTGGCAAGATCTAATGAAGGCCGTTAAATAAAATAACGAATGATACGACAACACTTGTCTAGAAAATTCGGCTACAAGAAGGGATAAACATCGTAATCAAGGTACGCATTTTCGAAAACTTAGAAACATTCTTCATTGCCTTATTCATTTACTGACTTGAATGTTAGAGTGTTTTCAAATATCGCCATTTCAATTCAGGCGAAAGGGGTCTTTAAAAAACAACTATAGTGAGTGTCGTTATCTTATCAGACCAAAACCTCCTATCAAAGTATTTCTAAATGAGCAAGATCAGCAGAACTTAATATAAGTTGGTTAATTTGTTAATGTCTTACAAACTCTATATATAACAACTCATATAACCATATTTGATATCTTCAACAATATAATATCACGTTCTTAATATAATTCAGTATGATGAATTCGTTCATTATTTCCATTTTTACATTGTGACTTCAATCTTTCTTTAATTTATGAAAGTAACAGTGATATTCTTTACTTTTTTACAAGTCAATTTTATAGCATTGAATGATGTCAAACTATAATTCTACATTTAGTTTAGATTTATGCATTGAGGAGACATGTAATTGATGTTTAGTTCATAACATATTTTGGAATATCCATCGGTTTTAGTAATCGACCTGTAATGGTCATTTGTGCTATTATGAGAAATTATTTGCATTGTTCATATTTCATACTCTTAGTGTATGTTCTTACTGTCAAAATAATTTACAAGTAACGATAGTATTTTCTTGTGAACTCACATGAATGAAGATAATACATTCATCTTCAATTTGCATGTACAACCCATAAAGCTTTGCTATGGATCAAAGAAGGCTTTAAATAATCATCTCAAAGCATTTTACGCGTAATATTGACATCTGAGTATGCTAGCGAAGCGAGAATCATAAAAATAAAAACCTCTCTGGCTTGCTTAAGGGACAGCATAGATTATACAAGACTTCTATTGATATTATTTACTATTTGTATGTCCCCATTTGGTCCCAAACAAAATCTGATATATGATGTCTCTTCATCTTCCTTTCTGCATTGCACAAAATGCAATTAAAACTGCACATAAATCAAAACTGTTAGACAACATTCATATACTACTGCAAGAAAAAGAGAGGAGAAAGGATAAGATAACTGAACACAAGCATCCATATCTGCAACAATTGAACAAAGCATTTAGAATGACAAAGCTTCTATGCCTTTTGTCGAAAAACGACATGTACTTTATGGCCAAAAACATTAGAAGAGTATCAAAAATAGAGACCAAAGCATAAGAAGGCTCGCACAGCACCCCATGGTATGTAGAAACCCTCAACTGTACACAATACCATAGGGCAATATAAACAGTTATTTGAACATATGAAATGATGAAAGATCAGAGCTTACCAATCAAGCAAAGGATAATAACTATCCAGACAGCTATTTGAACAGGCCGGTTGTACTGCATTTGGTATTGAGATCTTTGAAGCTGTCTTTGGAAAGCCCCGTACCACCCCTGGAGTGGCTTATTATAACATCCATCACAACTATGAAGGCAAAGCTTACTTGTTTCATTGCAATCATCTATGGCCTTTTGAGTGAAAAAATAAGTATTAATCAACTTAGCCAATGCATTAAAAATAACTCGAGAAAATGTCTATTTTAACTGAGTCAAAAAAGAAGATTAAAACTCACCCCGTCGTATTCGGTTGACGGTAGTGGTGCATTATCAGTTTCTTGATGATTATCCATTGCTTTCAGCTTCCTATAACCACTCTTCGGCCACTTAAACTTAGAAATGGATTCCACGGAACCAAAAAATCTAGAGACACTGGCTACCTTATGCATAGGAGTATGACCAGAAGAATCTTTAGAAGAAGTCGATTGTTGCGCATCATCCAAAACAGCAATTTTCCAAGAACTAATATCAGCATCAGCGCTAGCCACCCTGCGATGTCCATGTGGTTTCTCCTCCACCGCAACCGCTGCTCTAACCGAATTTCTATCACCTAATTGTGGATTCACACCATTTCTCCCAGTAAATCTAACCGGCAGTTTACCACCAGAAGGCGACAACGGCGTCCCTGAAAGAAACAATGCAAGCTCATTTCGCTCTCTTTCATCCAGCGACACCCAAGGCGGAGACGCTTTTCTACCTAAAGGAACAGATTCATGCAGCTGTAACAAATTCTCCACTTTCGAAATCTTGCCTTCAATCGCAGCAACAAAATCTTGATGCCTATTTCTAGCATCATCACTGGAGCTTTTGCTATAACTCGACTTCACCGCCCGTTGAAATTCATCTAACTGCATTGCACACCAACTTCAACTTCAACAAT
Source organism: Vicia faba (assembly GCA_948472305.1). Classification (NCBI taxonomy): domain Eukaryota; kingdom Viridiplantae; phylum Streptophyta; class Magnoliopsida; order Fabales; family Fabaceae; genus Vicia; species Vicia faba. The sequence goes on from OX451737.1 coordinate 1,061,602,688, forward strand.
ACACTCATTATTATTGTCACAACCCTCTATGTTGTTATGACCGCTCACGCGAAACATAACCCAGAGAGAGTTGTGACAATTATCAAATTTAAAAAAGGATCATAATGATGAATTGATGAATTACCTGCCACTTAGCAGTGCCCATGGCAGTATGAAGATCTCTTCGAAGTTCATCAGAGTTCCAAGTACTGGACGCATTTTTCATTGCATGAATCCATATCCTATACGTGGATTCTACCCTTCAAACAAAAAATCAAATATTTAAATTCAAAATGATTAAAGAGAAAAAGGGAAAAACAAAACATAATTGGAATAATAATAATAATAATACCTATCAGCAGATTCTTGAACTTCTTCAGCGGCGTTAAAGAAAGGATCTTTTTCCCATCGATCAAAAATCGAAGCCATGAAATGAAATTTAATAATCAAAATTTATTTGATAACAATGATGAATCCAATTTAACGAAAACCTAAAAAGTTGAATCCAGAAGCGTAATTAAGAATGTTGTTTATTTTTGACAAGTGTAATAAACCCAAAATCTATCGAAGGAAAAACTATGGGTGATATCCATGTGATTTGGAACGGCGTCGTTTTCTGCAATTTATAGGAAAGTTAAGATACGTAATTTGATATGATACATGGGTCTTGCAATTTAAAGATAACCATAAGATCATGAAAATTTATTATTGAACGTTAATGTATGTCTTATTTTCTATCAGATTATTATTTTTTTTTTTTGGATATTCTTGATTTTCTCTCAGATTGTATTTGAAAAGAAAAATGTTATTTTTGTCATAAATTACACTTACATCGTATTTCAATATTTATCATATTAATAAACAATAAAATATTATGATATTAAAATAATATTTTAAAAAACATATATATTTTTATTTATTCTTTTAAAATTATTGGATTAATTAATTTTATTATATTAAATTTTATATTTTATTAACCAATTTTACTTCACTATTAAAAATTATTTTTAAAAATCTGAATAGTTTATTAACTAACTTTATAATTTTGTTAACTAATTTTTTATATTTTATTAATTAATTTTATTTTACTATTAAAATTATTTTTAAAATTTGAGTGTGTATTAATCAAATTCATCACTTAGTTAGTCAATTTTATTTCATTATTAAAAATTATTGTTCACAAATTATTTATGAATATTATTCACGTATTTTTCACACACTATTTACGATATTGTTCACAATACTGTTTATAAATATATTTTTTTATTCAAAAAAAATATTATTTACCGTATAAATACAATAAACAATATTTATTATAAGTATTAGTGTTAAATTGTGGTGTAAGAATAACATTCCGCATTTGAAAATTATATACGATAATGTCACAAAATGAATTTTTTTTAATCAATATGTCACATTTTTAAAAACCACTCGCCCATCTGATGGACCAATCGTTGCTCCCTTTTTTCTTCTTTGAAGGCTCGCCCACTCAATGGACGAGCGTGTGAAGCAAATTGTTTTCTTTGTTTTATAATATTATTTTATTTTAATATTTTGTAATTATTATTATTTAATTTAATATTAATATTTATTATTATTTTTAAATATTAAGGTATTAATTAATATATATTGAATATTAATTAAAAATATTTTATTATTTTAGTATTAATGAAAATACAAAAATATCACACATTAAAAACAGTGTTTCATATTGTCACGTTTTTAGAGCATGGTCGGCCATCCATTGGACGAGCTGATTAATATTTTAGCTATTTTCTCTCGCTATAAGTAGGATTGTTTTCTCATTAGTTTCTCACGTCACTGACCACCAATATCTTCATTTCAGTCTTAAATATGTCTTTAGTCACACTTCCAACGTTTCAACTTATTAAAAGAGATGCAAACCGTTTTTTTCCGCCAACAAAGCTTTTGATGAAGATCAAATTCTAGAACACACAGACCTTCGAACATTTGCAGAGGCACTTGATCTGCTGGTTAGACAAATAAATTTCTGACGGTGAACAAATCAGGAAAATTGAGAGGCAAGTTACGGTGTTCGGCCCAAATGGAGTAACTCGTTCTTGGAAAACTGTGAAAAATGACGTCGGTGTCCTTATGATGATGCTAACACCAGCCGATATTATATTGATGATTGTAATCTCTTAGATATGTTGATGTGTTGATTCGTTTTATTAGCTTATATTGTTGTTGTTTTCTTAGTGGTTGTCTTTATTTTGTTGTACTTGAATGTTATTTTTTAAAATTGAAATGAGAACTGAATTAGAAAGACATGATATTATATAGCTAAAATATTGATGCAAACACAATGGCCTATTATAGATGGACCTGCTACATTTGGACATTTTCTATGCATATGGCCTATTTCCCAACAGATCTCACGCCTTCTCTTTTCTTTTTCTACATCGTCCATTTCGATTTTAATTCGAGTACTATTTGGACGTCCATTCTTCTTCCTTTTCATAGTCTCCTCATTGTAAATAGTAAATCCTCTATATTATGGTCAGTTTTCCTGGTGCAGAAGTCCAAAGAGCAATTAGTGTTAATGGAGTAAAAAGTATTGGAGGATGTGTTCTCCTTCTTTCCATTTGGGTATTCTGGCGTATACCACTAGTTGCTCATAGGAGTACCGTAGTGTCATCTTATCCATATGGAGTAAGGTTAATTTAAGTTATAACATCTCTTTATTTTTATTTTTATGACATTTCTTTATTTTGACATCTTTTTATTTTAAAAATGCAAGATTTGCTCAACAAGGTATGAAATACCAAAAAAACCCTCGCGCATATCTACATGGACATTGAGACGCATTTGATCACATGGTTTTGACCGATGTAAGTTTGTTTTCAAACTATCTCTCCACGTTTTCATCTACATGATATGTAATTACAATCTAACAAATAAATTTCATGCAACAGTTTTTGTGGAGCTCATACCCTGAATACCCCACGTGTGTTCGTAAGGATAGTCTGGTTTGGATTGCAAAGACATATATTATATGTTTTCATATTGTCGAAATGCATCAAGCGGATAGGGTCAAACTTCAGTTTGAATTTGAACAAGAAATCTCTTCTCCACCTAGATGTCTTGCGAAACACCACGTCTTAGAAATGCAAGATACATTGCATCTTCATTGACGCAACGCGAACATCGATGATGACGAGGAGTGAAAAAAAGAAGAGAATTGGTATTGGGTGGGAACATTGTAAATTGTGAGTATGCCTACAACAAACAATATATGCAATGGTTTAGATCAATTTCATTAATTCATCTTTCTCAGCAACAATTTTTAAACGACCCCCGTCAATATGTCTCATCTTCAACACAATAAATCGCCTAGCCGCATATATATCAAGAGATTCCCCATATGAACCCCCGACAATTTCACTCCCAAACAAACTCACTCCCCCAACAAAAATACCATCACAACTAAACTACACAACAACACACATTGTAACGCGGTGGGAGAACTGACTTGGTTGTTTTGCGTTTGATCGCAACTGTTGTGGTTAACAAGAGCCGCCACTGACTTTTCTTTTATCCAAAAGGAAAGGCTGAAAAGAACAGGAAAGACCTTTGAGATGTTTTCTTGAGTTCGAGGGGTAGATTATGAAAAGGGAAGGTATTAGCACCCTTTTCATCCATGGTTTTCCATGGGCTCTTAGTTACTTTCTAGATCACTTGCTTTTGTTTGAAAATGTGCTTTGTGTGGTTTTTGAAAGTATTTTGTAAAGATGTCATTGTTTAGGCAAACTTTGTAAAGATTCTCGTTCGTAAGAATGTATACAAAGTGTTTGATCTTTTAAAAATGTTTTCAAGTTTGAAAGATGTTTTTGAAAGTGTTGATGTTTTGTTTTAAAAATAGAAAGGATGTTTTTATTTTGAAATTGAGCAAGCAACTAGGAGCATTCTACCTACTCAAAAGTCTTTCATGTTCATTTTCTCTTTCCTTTGACATTGTTATCTTACCATTGATTTGGTAAGTAACCCTATCTTTGGATGTAAAAGGGACGGGCGCGGGTCATCGTATAACCATGATTATCAATGTTGTAAGATATCTTAACATTTTCTTTAGGGACTAATATCATTTTGAAAGACAACATGGATATCGTCATCGAGGGACTATGATCTTGTATTTTGCTTGTTTTTGCTAAGATACCTCACATGCATAATATGGCCATTTTTGTAAGGCAACAAAGTGGGTTTACCCTAAGGGTGTATGTGTGCAAGTGTATTGGTTTACATGCTTGATTTGTCTTGATTAGGATTTGCTACTAGTTGGTTTTAATCTTTCCATACAAAACCATAATTACTAGCATTTGTATATAAAGCATTTAAATTGCGAAAAGTAAAAATACTAAGCTATTACATGAATGGCCAAAGGTTGTGGTTCAGGAGATTCAGAGGTTTGAGCCTCAGAGTTTTGAGTCTCAAGTTGTGGAGATTGTGCATGTTGAGGAGAAGGTGGATTATTATCTGGTTGAGGAGAGGAAGGTTGTGGGATTTCTGGTTGTGGATTGGGAGAGAGTGAAGTTTCTGGTATAGGTGAAAGTGGAATGTCAGGTTGTGGTGAGATGGGAATTTCTGGTTTTGGATTTGGATTTTCTGTTTGGGGAGCGGAAGAGTGTTGTTCTATATCAGAAAGAACTTGTGCAAGTTCTGGTTCTGGTATGGTTGCAGTGTTTGGATTTTGTGGTTTGGAGCGGGATCTTCTGAGAGTTAATGACTCAGAAGGGTCAAAGTCAATGTCAAAATCTTCAAAGGTTTGGGGTGTTGGGATATCAGCTGGAGTTGGAGTGGGAGTAGGAATAGATATGGAAACAGCAGGTGAATCTAAAACAGATACAAAAACAGAATTACCTCTTTTCTTTGGAGTCTGTTGTGATGATCCTTCTGGAGCAGCTTTTCTCTTCTTAGTCTTCTTCAGAACCACCTCTGGTGCCTTCTGCTGAAGATCTTGAATGTTTAGATTGGGTGCTGTTCCATCAGCTTTACAAGCATCCAAATATCTCAGAATTATTTGAGGCTTGGAGTCAATCTCTGAGAACATAGGGAAGTCGTCCAGAGGGACTCTTCTGCTGGAGATTTCAGCAAAAGGAGTGACGCTGGGCTCCTTCTTAATGTTCTCTATCAACTTCATCTTCTTTAGATTCTTGGCATTCAGTTGCTTTCCAACAGAAGGTTCCAGGGTGCTGATCTCTTGTGCCTCTGTCAAGTGTTCAATCAGCCTATTCTCAGTCAAAATATCTGATATCAATCTGCCCAAGGGTATCCAATCCCTTTTAGTGCTTTCATCTTCTCTTGTCTCCTTGACGCTTGTTTTCAGATGGTTGAACAGAAGATGAGCTAGATTAATCTTTACCCTCTGAGAAATAAAATGGATCAGAAACTGCTGATCTATGTTTATGTAATCAGGAGAGCTGGTAGGCTTCCTGTGGTTGAAACATCCCAGAATAATCTTTGCCCAAATTTTGTGCTTATCTCTCAAATCCCTTATCTTGCTGGAGGGAAGCCCCAGCGTGAAAATTCCCTTGCTATAACAGCAACATCTGAGCATCTTTCTGCCATGTCTATACAGCGAATACCACCACCATTGTACCCAATGAGTCTTGCAATTAGGTCTTCAGTAATCACAATCTTCTTCCCCATGATGTAAGAAGTGACTTGGTGATTTGAGGAAGAGGCGAGAATCCAAAATTCCTTAACCAAGATTGGAAAAGTTAGACCCACCAACCTGTCAAAGTATTTCTCCCATCCTTGAGCATGAATCTCTTCTGATAAATCAAAACCATTTTCCTTCAAACTGTTGAAATCCACTATAATCTCTGACAGAACTTCAAGGTTCTTGACTGGAGTGAGTAGCGTTCTGAGAGGAACTTCATATTGCTCAGCTGATGCATCTTTCTGGGAACCTGAAGAGAGATTGCTGCTAGAAGCCATGTTCACACGAGGATTTTTTGAAAAAGCTTTAAGGGGTTTCTTGAGCAAGAAGAACACAAAAAACAGAAGTATTGATTGAAAACGAAAGTTAGGGTAAAAGTTGTGAATGGTGTTTAAATAGATTTCGAAAAAGTTTTTGAAAACATAAACGGTTAAGAGAGAGAAATAAATCATGATTAATTGCATTTAATGATAGCTGATTTTCGGGGATTCAGAAAGATACTTAAACGGTTACCCATGACATGTGTCTCAATGCATCCAATCAGCGCTTGCCTTTTCAGAAGCGTGAACGCGTGTTCAGCCTCAGGAAACAGCTGATGACAGGATGACACTTGTTTGATTGAGTGAACAACACATCTATCCTTGAACTGAAGCGCTCATATCTTCATGGATAGTTTCTGATACAATCTACATTTCTAAAAATTCTGAAAGAGGATTAATCAGAAGTTCACATAGAAATAAACATAATTCTGAAGGTTAATTTATAAAATTAAAACAGTTTTATTCTGGACAGAGCTTCATGCTGAGATGATTCAGAATGAAGTTGAACCTATCTTCAGAAAGTGGTTTTGTAAAGATATTAGCCCATTGATGGTCTGTATCAATAAATTTTAAGTTTAAGATTCCTTTCTGAATATAGTCCCTAATAAAATGATGTTTTATTTCTATATGCTTAGCCCTAGAATGCAAAATTGGATTTCTACTTAAGCAAATAGTAGAGGTGTTATCACAGAGGATAGGAATGTTACTCTCATAAATCTGGAAGTCCTCAAGTTGACTTTTCATCCAGAGCATTTGTGTGCTGCATCCAGCTGCTGCTATATATTCAGCTTCTGCTGTTGATAGAGCAATGGTGGATTGTCTTTTGCTGGACCACGAGATCAGATTTTCTCCCAGAAACTGGCAGCTTCCAGAAGTGCTTTTACGTTCAACTCTGTCTCCAGCAAAGTCAGCATCACAGTAACCTACTAAGCTGTAATCACTAGATTTTCTATAAAACAGACCCAGATTGGTAGTACCTTTCAGGTACTTGAAAATTCGCTTAACAACTGTTAAGTGAGATTCTCTAGGATCTAATTGGAATCTTGCACAAATGCATACACTGAATAAAATATCAGGCCTTGAGGCTATCAGATAAAGAAGAGAACCAATCATACCTCTGTAGACCTTTTGTTCTACCTTTTTGCTTACCTCTTCTCTTTCCAGAATGCACGTGGGATGCATTGGAATCTTTGACGGCTTACATTCTGAGAGATCAAATTTCTTCAGAAGTTCTCTGACATATTTGCCCTGATGAATGTAAGTTCCTTCTGGGGTTTGATTGATCTGAATGCCCAAAAAGAATTTCAGTTCCCCCATGTGATCGGTGGAAATAGAACTGACTGTTTTTAGCTGGTTTCGCGAAATGTCGCGGAAGCAAGAGTGGCCACCGTCTTTTATTTTCTCCAACATGGACAGGACAAAAGCACAGCAAAATTCCTTATGAGAACGTTTCTCAGTTCGGGAGGTAGATTTATAGAAAGGGAAGGTGTTAACACCCTTTCTATCCATGGTTATCCATGGGCTCTTAGATACTTGCTCTTATGTTTTCAAAATGTTTGCTTTTCAAAATGTGAGTGGGCTTGAAAAAGTTTCATTGAAAGATTTCTGAATGACTCTTGTATCTGTCCTCAAGAGTGTTCGAAAAATTTGTTTTGAAAGCTTTTGAAAGTGTCCGTGTGAAAAGATCTTTGTTTTGTTTTTTAGAGAGCAAGTATCCATGAGTCATCTACCTACCCTAGGAAATTAGGCTGTGAAAAAGTCCTTTAGATAGTGCTATCCCACCATTGAAAGGTAGGTAGCACCATCGTTGGAGTTGTTCGGGTCAATTCGATTATCGGGACAGTGTGGTCACCGAAGCAACAGTTAGGACACCTTAGAAGTAACCCTAATGTCCTAGATCCTTTTTAATCCGAGGCAACCGTTTCGAGGCAACTGTTTCGAGGCAACTGTTTTGAGGCAACTGTTTCGAGGCAATTGGGTCTTTGGACTAAGGGTGACCTCTAAGACGTCCTATACTTGATGACCACGTTTCGAAGGCAACGAGTGAGGCGTACCCTAGGAGTGGTGTGTGTATTGTGTGTTATATTCAGTTAATGTTTGTCTTTGTAATTAGTGAGCTACGAGTTGTTTTTATTTACATACATTCTTTCATGCAAATTAACAGTTAAGGGGTGCAGAAAGTAAATTGCGGAAACATAAATCCTACACTATTACAAGGCGCGGGTCTATACATCGCCAAAAATACAAAGACCCGTTTTTGGTAAATAAGTGCGGAAAGTAAATAAAAACAGTAAACCTAATTAGCTATTACATGTATTGGAAGCAATTACATAATAATAAACTGTACGTGAATAAAAATTAAATCGGAATGTTCTAAGGGTGTTGACCCTTTTAAGAAAAGAAATTAATTTTTTTGGTCTTTTTTGTAATTAAAATGAAATTAAAACTAATTAATGACTAATTAATCAATTTAATTAAGAGAAAATATTTTTTGTGTTTTTTTATGTTTTTTATGGAATAAAATAAAAAGAAATAAAACTAAAAGTTAATTTCACCTAATTCTAGATCTATTTTAATTATTTAAGAAAAAGAATTAAAATTGCCTAATTAAACTATTTTAGTTAATATTTATTTACAAAATAAAATAATAATAATAATAATGTTAATTCTATTTTTTTGATTTTTTTATGAAAATATGTTAATTGGTTAATTTGTTAATAATAATAAAATAAAAAGGTTAGAAATTAAATTGGAAAATAAAAAAATGAAAAGAAAAAAAATAAACCAAATGGAAGGGGGTATTGGGCCAGGAAGGAGGGTGCATTGTTGGAATTGTGGCCCATTGAACAAGCCACGTTTGACTTCCCTTGGTTGCCTGCAGCATGCTTGACTCCAGAGTATGGTGTGCTAGCCTTTTGGACCTTTAGATCTGCATCCATGGACACTTGGCCTGCGCTTGGAGGAGGTGTATGATGGAAGTTATTTGAGGATCTGCACAAGAACGCCTTAAAGAAAATAATATGAAAATTATGGGGGACCTGGGAATCGAACCCAGGTCCCAGTGGTGAACCAACACATCACCAACCACTGCATCACTTTGGTGCGTTTGTTAGTAACATAGAAAACAAATGTTATATAAAACAAAAGTGTTATATGCTAACAAACAAAAAGGCGCGCGCAGGATTTGAACGCACCAATCCAGTTCATCCACGCATCATCTTCTTCGTTCTGAAATAAAAAATCACAAGCAAATAGCAGGGGTTTTAAACCCCCACAAAACATCAATGTCAAAAATAGCGATTAGCTATGTGGTGAATATAAAAAGGGCGCGACATGTCCTCCTTGTTTGTCTTGAGCTTCTGAGTTTGACCATGCCTGTTTTGAGGTTCAATTTTACAGTATATAAAAACCCCTAATTCGAAGCTCTGAAAAACCTAGAAATTATCAATGGTGATTTTCGATTTAAAGCATCATTCTCAAATTAAATCACATGGAAAGCTTTGTAACAATGTCAGCAATGTATAACCATGATCAAAATGGATTAATAAGGCATAAAAATAGAATTTCGATTCTCAAAATTTGGACAAACCGTATGACTTGTGTAGCGTGATTCCTTGAGTGATTTGGCTTGTTAATGATTGCAAATTGTTCCTGGGGATGTAAGGAACGTATTTGGATCAAAAGGCAGGATTGAATGATGCTACAAATATGTTTTCAGTTTGTCACTTTTTCCTTGAAAATTTGAGATTGCTTTTTGCTGTATATGTGTTTCTAGCCGTGTATTGTACCAGGAACGCTTGCATATATGTTATGTAATGTGTATCAATCCAAATAATGGACATTAAGCCTTTGCACTTATGTTTGAGATTTTGCCATAACCTCCATTTAAACAACTTGCCATTTTTGTGAAAATTTGAATTTCTATGCCCATAATAGGTCTTGCACGAATTTGGAAGGTACGTCATGGTGTATCAAAGCAATTCAACACAAAATATATCCCTCCATTAATTTTCTTGATTTTTATTTGAATTTTAAAGATTTAAAATGAATTAAATCAAATAAAATCAAATAAAAATGGAAAAATTAATTTTTAATCTTGAAATAAATTGTGGGACACGTGGGAGGCATGGCCAAGCTGAATCAAGTGGAAAAAGTGGGCCCTCTTTGTCAAAAATGAAATTTCAAGGATAGTTGACTTTGGCCAATTCACAAAAATTTCCCAACTTCTCCAATGCATATCTTGCTCAATTTTGAAGCTATGAACATGTTATTGGACATTTTGGAAAGGTCTTGAAGTCCTCTAACCAATGTCTTTGGTCCCATGTCATTTTGATTTACCAATATCAAGTTATGGTCTTTGACTTAAAGTCCCTTTTTGTTGACTTTTGAAAATGACCTATAATGTTGAAATTGATAACTTTTTGTGAGAGAATTTCTTGGACTTGGAGTGTGAAGATGAGTTGTAGGAAATGTCCTCCCCTTCAAGATGAGGATTGGATGGGATTTTTCTGATGAACCATGAAAAAGTTATGCCTTGGTCAAGTTACAGTTGACTTTTCAGCTGTCCAAAAATAGAAACTTTTGCATCTTGATGATTTTTGAGCCATTCTTGTGAAATCATGGTCAAGACTTGACCAAATGATGATTGTGGCTTCAAAATAATATGTTGACCAAAATTTTTTACTTTTGACTGCCAAATGACCATTTTGCCCCTACAGTTGACTGTGAAGCAATTAGGGTTTTTGACTGTGCAACTTGACCTTGTGAGCCTTGAAACTTGACATGTAGGTGCTTGACAATGTATATGGGTATATGTGACTTGATTGGGCCCTTGAAAACCTCAGCTTCCTTGCAAGAACCAAAACCCTAATTTGACTGGCTTTAGGAGGATGGTTGACTGTGTGTTTACCTTGGTTTTTGGTAAACAACCGTTGATCCTCCAAATGGTTACTTATTTGGTTACTCGCAGGATCGATCAGATTGATCCTAGGACATAGGTTGATTTTGAAGTTTGATTAAATTGGATAAGGCTTTAAATAAAAAGGTTTCAAGTAAATTGCATGAAGGAAAGACTTGGTAAAATAAACAAGGCTTAAAGTAAAAGGCTTCGACAGGAATGTAAAGGAGAAAACAAGTAAATTTCTGGAAAAGTAAATGACTTTGATAAATAAAATTGGTGTTTCACACATACATTTCTCAACAATTCTTTCTCACACGCTGGGTACTCGAATCTATATGAGTGACTTTGTATAGAATTGTGAACACACGCGAGAAACTACATGTCTACTACTATTTATACTAAAACATCCCAAGTAACCGTCGGGCAGTTACACTGCTTCGAGATCAATCCACTTGGCACGTTCTCCATGTTCGACGCTCCAGATCCTTGCACGTTTGCACGTGGTAACTGCTGGAAACCGTTTTCCCTCCAAACGCTTGAATTTCAAACTGCTCCACTCTGAACCATCGAACACTTTCGTCAAGAGACATCTTCGACGAGAAACTCCTTCGACGTCGAAGGCAACCAGCCTTCTTCCTTGGAAGAAATCTTCTAAGTACTTTGCCATCTTTCGACGGGCATTTCGACAGACTTAGCCAGTCGAAAACATCTTTCAGCTTTAATGGCTGACATCAACAAAACAAAGGTGTCGAATTTAGGAGCCAACAAATTGCCCCCCAAGAATGCCTTATTTCGACTCTGACAGAAAAAGGCATTCTTTGAAACGCCATTCGACACTTGTCTTTCCACGCTTAGTCACAAATTAACTTGTGCACTTTTTGTTGTTTTCTACCAACTATTGGCAATCCCAAGAAAACCATCATTGATTCGTACCTAGGACGTCACTTTCAGTACGGCGTGCAGTACCAAACGTCATTTCAGGACTTGTCATTATGACAATTCCCAAAAACGAGGACGCACGCTGCGTCCCTCTATTTCTGCAGAAACGGCTAAAACAACAGGGGGTTGCCACGCGTCCCACTAACTCCTGCAGCATTAAATGGCATTTAATGTCCTCGTTATTGGGGATTTTTCCCCACTACTATAAATAGCAGTAAGTACCCCATTGTGGGACTTTTTACGCCATCTAGCCTTTCAAACTTCTCTGTTTTCATACAAGCTTGTTACCTTTGCAGAAACTCTTCCTCTTTCACTTCGTCTTCAACCTCATTTCAAACTCAGCACTAATCCATGGCATCTGGTTCTACTGCTCCTAGTGCTAACGCACCAACTGAAAATGCTAAACCCAAGGTTTTCGTCACTGCTCCGGTAGTAAATTCTACAGGCAAACGAAGGGTTCCTGAACCCTTTGACATCGCCGTTCGCGATGCTTACTCGCGCCACTTGATGATCCCGGTTGGATACTCCAACCAGATCTTTGCAATGTCTGGCCCCATGTATCCAAGTATCTCTGAGGCTTTGAAGATCAAGAGCTATTTCCCGATAGTCGAGAAACTCAAACCAGTCGCATGCGCCAAGAAAGACGCAGAAGACAATGAAGACCCTGCACATGAAAAAATCGACCTCCGCTTCTTCAACAGAGGTGTTAGGGCCTTCAGGTCTTGCCCTAACCTTACCCCAGATTACGTTGCTTGGCTAGTAAAGATGGAGAAGCACCAAACTTCGATCTGGAAGGATATGGGGATCTTCGACCTAGTGATGCTGTCGAAGACAGGTTTGAACTATTCCCCGGAGATGCTGATAGCCTCTCTGCTGTTCTGGGACTACTCCCACTTTACTTTCCATCTTCCCTGTGGGATGCTAACCCCCACACTCTTCGATGTGGCCGCTATTACTGGCCTTCGACCCACCGGGGATTACTTCGATCCGGAGGAGATGTCGGAGGACCAAATTGGCTTCTCTGAGACCAAACCAACATACACCACTTTCATCAACCATTATCATGACAGGTCGACAGATGCTGTGTCGGATGTCGAACACATAGCGTTTCTAGCCTTATGGCTGACTCGCTTTGTATTTTGCTCGAAGTCTTTACAGGTGACCAAAAAGATGGTCACTCTTGCTACTCAACTGCATCATCGCCAAAACATCTGTTTGGCAGAACTGATTCTGGCTAGCCTCTATGATTCGATCAGCAATGGGGCAACTCTTCTGAAACATATCGAGGACAGGGCCAGTTTGCTACTTGCTGGGCCTTTTTGGCTGCTCCAACTGTGGCTCAACGCCACTTTCGAATCTTTCTTGCCTAAGAAGGTTCAGATAAATGAACAGGCTCCAGCGATAGCGAATAGACGCGTCGAAGGAACCAGGCTGGCTCTGCTGACACCTATGGAAGATGGACTGGAGTTTCAGCAAACCTTCACCAACTTCGTTCTAATGTTTGCTCGAAGGAAGGAGTTTGTTTCAACTATGGCTCCATTTGCTCGACGGCAGGTAGGCCCAGCATGGTTCACAAGGCCACATCCAAAGGCGTCGAGTGGTCCCAATGTCGACGAACACACAATACTGTGGGAGGCGTTCCTTACACCAAGGATCATGCCTCTTCGATTCAAGAGTTCCAAGACTCATTTGAGTCTGATTGCCTACCAACCAAATCTGGTATCTCGCCAGTTTGGTATTATCCAAACCCCACCTTCTCCGATTTTTCAAAGAGAGAAGTCCATGCTGTACTTCTGCAATGATTACACAGAAGAAGCTGCCATCAAGCATATCGGAAGATATGCTGGTCGAACAGTTCTCTCGTTGTTTGACTACCAGCTTAATTTTCTTTGTTCACCATCCTTCGAGGAGTGGTGGAGAAGCTATTATGCTGAGTACTTCTTCGACGAGAAGGACTTCATGGATGAGCTGCAGAAGTCTTTTGTCCTTGTGTTGGACAAAATAAAGAAATGTAAGTTCATTCTCTCACATTACTTTTTGTCTTTCTCTTCGACTGCTAGCCTGTTAACTTTTTATTTGCTTTCAGTTGTTCGAAAGCCTGTAGCCAAGAAGGCTACAGAAGGCCAACAGGGAGGAGGCCCTTCAACAAAACCTCCACCGCCGGCGAAGACTACAGCGCCGGCGAAGACCATAAGCAACCAACAGGGGGAAGGCTCTTCGAAGAAGCCTTCTATATCGGTAACCAGACTTTCATCATTTTTTCCTGGCTTTCGACTTTTCACTTTCGATGCAATTATTAAATCGAATTCCTATTGGTTTTCTAGGCACCTTCGCCCAAGAAACGGCTAGCACTGGTGGTCGAATCTGGGAGCGATGAAGAAAGCGATTCTCCTCCTGACCCCTTAAAAAGGCGAAAGTTGACGAAGGATGCTTTTGTTCCTGCTCCTGCTCCTGAAGGTCGAACCGTCAGAATAAAGATTGCTGGGCGAAAGCCTAGGCCACCTCCAGTGATCATTGAGGAGCCAACGGAAGAGGAACTGAACGTTCTTCTTAACAAGCCTGTCGAAAGCGACAATTCCAGCCCTGGGGCTGAAGCTAATCCACAGGTAATCTCTTAGACCCTTTTATAACTTAGGTATAGATACCCGTATTCGATTGTGTCTCTTTCGACCTCTGAAGATTTGTCTTCTTTCCTTTTTCAGGACACTACTGAAAGTTCTCCGCCAAGGACCTCTGAAACGCTGGAATCTGCTGAACTTAACAGGCCTCAGGAAAAAGGCTTGGGAAATGACGAAGCCCATACTGAGAATGAGGCCAATGCTGAAACAGTAGAAAAACCAGCGGAGGAGCCTCAAACGGAGGAACCACAGCCAGAAGCGGTTCAGGTGGTGGATCTGTCAGAAGAGAATCATGAAGAAAGGGACCAAGGTAATGCTGGCGAAGAAAATCAAGATGCTGCTGACGAAGAGAACCAAGGTGGCACTGGCGAAGGACACCAGGGTGACGCTAGCGAAGAGCAACAAGATGACGCTGGCGAAGGGCACCAGGGTGATGCTAGCGAAGAACCACAAGTCGACGCTGGTACTTCCCCAGTCCGAGTCGAAGAGCAACCAGTCGAGGCACCTAACACTCAACAACCTCAAACCCAAGATAATGCTGTTGCAAGGGTTACCTCAACGAAGCACAGGTCTAAAGAGGACTTGGAACTCTTGAAACAAACTGACCCTGTTAGCTACCTCAACGCAATCATCGAGAGCAAGAGTTCGTCTGACGCTAGTCAGGAAGTTCCTACCCTGTCGGGGAAGTCTTCTGAAACTTCTCCCCTTGATGATGCTTTGGCGAAGGTTAAGGCCCAGTTCTTCAAGAGGGACTTGATGAAGACTTTAGAGGGGGACCCCACTGCTCCATCATGCTTGAAGGATGTCTTGAATGCTGTCGACTTTGAAGCTGTAGCCCCAGAAGTTTCAAGCTTGATCATGGAGTTACACTCTATGATTGATCAAGTCTCAGCAGATTACAGGCGCCAAAGGGGGTTTAACAGTCAGCCTGAGGTGTTGTATGGCAAAAGCTCCTCTGCGTGGACTGCTGTCTCAGATTCGACTTCTCGAATTGCGGAGTTGTCGAAACAAAAAGCATCTACGCAAGAGGAAGTCGATGCCATTGATCGAGAGAACGCTTCCTTCCGGGCACAAATCGAAGAAATAGAGGCGAAGATAAACGCCAATATTGTACGCAAGGAGGAACTTCTTTCGACCATCTCAGACACCGAGAGCCAAACTGAGATCAAACAAGGCCTGGAATTCGCTGAGAGGGCCCAAAGCCTCGACGCTCAGATTGCCAAACTAGTGCAGGAGAACGCCTGGTGCAAGAAAAGGTTGGAGCTGCAGCAAGCCAAGTATCTTCGACTCAAGAACTCTCTTTCCTTTTGATTGATTCTCTTTTGTAACCATATTTTGTAATCCATATTCGACAACAATTGCCATCTTGGCTGAAATTTATAAAATTTCCATTTTGGCATTTTTATGGTTAATTTAGTCTTGTTCTTTTATTATTTTATTTTTATCTCTTGAAGTATAGGTTTGTATTTTTTCAAATATTTACCATTTACTCTCAAGAGCCTTTTATCTCCACCTAACTCGTCGACTTCATAGGCTCCACCAGAAAAAGTTTGGATAACTCTAAAGGGTCCTTCCCATTTGGGTGACCATTTCCCCATGCTTCGATCCCTTCGATCCATGGGAAGAATTACCTTCCAAACTAGTTCTTCAGGCAAAAATACCTTAGGTTTTACCTTTCTATTATAAGAATCTTCTACTCTTTTCTTCTGAAGCCTGAGTAGGTCGAGAGCGCGTAATCTCTCTTCGTCTAAATCCACCAGTTCGTCCAACATCATGTTCCAATAGACTTCAGAAGGAATATCATAATGCCTCTGAACCCTTGCAGATTGAAGACAAATCTCTGCTGGCAACACTGCATCATGGCCAAAAGTTAGCCTATACGGTGTTGTACCAGTGGCTTCTTTTGGGGACGTTCGACAAGCCCACAGAATCTGGTCTAACGTCTTATGCCAATTCTTTGGTTTCTTCCCAACATGTTTCTTTATCAAGCCAATCACCACTTTGTTAGCTGCTTCGACTTGACCATTCGCCTGTGCATAATAAGGCGTTGATGTTAGGAGTTTGAAACCTGTTTCCTGAGCAAATTCCTGCATCTTTCGACCAGTGAAAACTGACCCTTGATCAGTTGTTATCGTCTCAGGGATTCCATACCTAAAGATAATGTTCTTTTGAATAAATTCAATGACATTTTCTTGGTCTACATTGACTAAAGGGACAGCTTCGATCCACTTAGTAAAATAATCAATGCCTACCAATATGTATTTCTGACTCTTTGATGATGCTGGTCGAATCTATCCAATGAGATCCAACGCCCATCCTCTAAAGGGCCAAGGCTTCACTATCGAGTGAAGTTCGCTTGCTGGTACATGTTGGATGCCTGTATGAACTTGACACTCTTGACAACCTTTGGCGAACTCAACACAATCTTTCAGCATAGTGGGCCAATATAGTCCTTGTCGAAACAACAACCATTTCATCTTATGGCCTGCTTGGTGAGCCCCACATGCCCCAGCATGCGTCGTCGAAAGGGCAATGTATGCTTCAGTTTCACTTAAACATTTCAGCAACACCCCTTCAGGCGTCTTCTTGAATAACTCATTACCCATGAGTACATAACTCAACGCCCTGAATTTTGTTTTTCGTTTTGTCGAAGCTCCTGGATTTTGAAGATAGTCCACAATGGGTTTCCTCCAATCTTGCTCTGACAAATTATCAATGAACGAAATCTCGAAGTTACTGTGATCAGCATATCCTAGTCTCGTCGATTCCAAGTCTGTTGGTGATAGACAAGTTGCTTTTATCTTTTCTCGAACTTCGATGGCTCTTTGTAATCTCGTTTTTGAAATCTTATACCCAGATGCAATCTGTGCCAAGTCGTTGGCTATTTGATTTTCGACTCTGGGTATGTGTCGAATATTGACCGCTTCAAATTTTTTCAATAAACGATTTGCTATCACAAAGTACATAATGAGATTTTCTCTTATGCATTTATATTCCTTTGTGACTTGCTTAATGACTAACTCTGAGTCTCCCATTATTTCGACTCGAGTTGCCCCCAATTCCAACAATATCTCAAGGCCAGTAATTAGAGCTTCATACTCAGCCTCATTATTCGAACAAGAACCTGATATCTTGTACTTGAATGTTGTTGGAATTTTATCTGGAGAAATAATCAAGACTCCTACCCCTGTTCCATCTTTATGGCTGGAACCATCGAAGTAGAATTTCCAAGGCTCTATCTCCACATAATTAATATCCTCGACTTGAATTGAGTGGTCGACTATGAAATCTGCAACCACTTGTCCTTTTACTGCCTTAAGAGGCATAAAGGTCAAGGAGTATTCAGTTAATGCTAATGCCCACTTGCCAATTCGACTGTGCAAGATAGGTTTCGACAACATATATTTGAAAACATCAAAATGAGACGAAACATAAACATCAACTGGTTTTATATATTGCTTGAGTTTTGTACAAGAGAAATACAGACATAGACACAATTTTTCAACTTCGCTATATCTAGTTTCTGCATCGTTCAAAACTCTACTGAGATAGTAAATGGGTCTTTCGACTCCATTCTCATCCTCTTGGGCTAACATACTTCCCAGAGTTTTGTCAGATGCAGCTATGTACAATCTCATACTCCTATTGCTACAAGGAGGCACCAAAATAGGTGGCTTAGTGAGGTACCCTTTGATTTTGTCGAAGGCGTCTTGTTGCTCTTGCCCCCATTCGAACCCCTCTTTATTCAGTCGAAGTAAGGGTGAAAAGGCCTGAGCTTTCCCACTTAGATTAGATATAAACCTCCTTAAGAAATTTATCTTGCCTAAGAGAGATTGCAATTCCTTCTTATTCGATGGCGCTTTCGCTTCCAGAATTGCCTTCGTCTTGTTCTGGTTGATTTCGATTCCTTTCTTGTGGACAACGAAGCCCAAGAAATCTCCAGCTTTCACACAGAACGCACACTTCAAAGGGTTCATCTTCAGACCATGTTCTCTCATTCTTTCGAATGATTGTCGAAGGTGGTCAATATGATTCTTCCTGGAAACAGATTTTATAACAATATCATCAATATATACTTGCATAAACGTGTTAATAAAATCATGGAAGATAGTATTCATTGCTCGCTGGTACGTTGCCCCAGCGTTTTTTAGGCCAAAAGGCATCACTACCCATTCGTAAGTGCCTAAGGCCCCAGGGCATCGAAAAGCTGTTTTCGACACATCCTCTTCAGCAATGAATATTTGATTATATCCTGAATAACCATCGAGCATACTCAGGTATTCATAACCAGCGGCAGAATCGACTAGCATTTCCGCCACAGGCATAGGATATTCATCTTTGGGGGTGGCAGCATTCAAATCTCTGAAATCTATGCACACCCTTAACGTACCATTTTTCTTAATTACTGGCACAATATTTGCAATCCATTCGACATACCTTGTAACACGGATGAATTTGCATTTCAGAAGTCTTTCGACCTCCGTTTTGATCTTCGACAGTATTTCTGGAGCGAAGCGCCTTGGATTTTGCTTGATTGGCTTCTTCCCAGGTTTGATTGGCAACTGAAGTTCTACCAATCCTCTGTCGAGACCAGGCATTTCGTCATAATCCCATGCAAAACAGTCTTTAAACTCTTTCAGCAATTGGATTACTTCCAACCTAAGTTCTGGATCGATTTTGGCGCTGATGTAAGTTGGCCTTTTCTCTGATCCTTCGCCTAAGTTGATTTCTTCTAAAGGGTCTTGTGCTAACATTTTAATGTTGTTCGCCAAGGGGTCCTTTTCGAAGCCCAAAGGCTCATCGTCTTAGATGGCGTCGAGCCTCTGTTCCTGCATTTCTTCTGGCATGATATCAGGAGGTTTTGGATCGAAATCCTTTCCTGGGCCTACAGCAGATAATTGTTGATCGTTGGCCTGTGTGGCCATGTACTTTACTTCGGCTTCGAGAGTCGTTATCATCTTGGTTTCGGCTACATAAGCCGAAATTCGCTTCAAAGATTGTGACTCAGTCATTATCACTGAATTCACTTCCCCAACCAGTTGGTTGGATATCAGTTAACCCACTGAAGTCTATGTGGGACAAGTCTTCTCTGTCCCATTGGAAACCATGCTCAGGATGCAGGTATAAGGAACAAAAGGTGTTTGGCGCTGGCGCCATGTCGAAGTCAGGTGTTGGACATGGCCCTATGTGAGCCAAGTTCTTGTCGAAATCTGCCAAACCCAGGTGATTCACTTCGCCAAGGTAGTAGCTTTGATCTGCCTCTATGTTTTCGACCATCCCATCTGGACGCCATAGCAGCAGCCTTTGGTGCATTGATGAAGGCACAGCGCCAACACCATGAATCCATTCACGGCATAACAAAAGATTGTAGTTAGGTTTGGCCGATATGACCATGAACATCGTTGGTCGAAGGATAGACCCTACTTTGATATCTAGCTGGATCACTCCCATGGTGGTCCCTATGCCGCCCTCATAGTTCGACAAGACCATGTTGTGAGGCTTAATTTCCTCATCCCTTTTGCCAATTTTCCTTAGCATAGAGTGAGGGATAATATTGATGGTTGCCCCACAATCGACCAATATTTTATTCACAGTAGTTTCTTCGAGTTTAACCCTTATGAATAAAGGCTTGAGGTGATTTTTCATCGCCTCTGTAGGTGGCTCGAAGAAGCCATTTTGTTCCTCAGTAGTGCCATTGTCCATGACAAAATAGCACACTGGCCTATGTTTGGCCATTTCTTGCTCCACTTCCCAGTCACTTGCTTCGACTTCTACCTGTCGATTGAATTCTCTGGGCAGCACTGAAACGATATTCACCATTATGTCCAAAGTATCATCAGACTCAGCATCGTCTTCGTCTTCGACTTCACTTTGGTTAGGCCAAACTAGCCTGTTGGTTACTGGCTCTCTCTCTAGAGGCTTCCTTTGTTTCCTTTGAGGAACATTCGAACTAGTTTCTGCCTTAGGTTCGTTGGCAGCCTCCCTTTCAGCTTTTCGTCTCCTTTGATATCTCCTCCATTGAGATCGAGACATAGGGTTTTTACCTTTGTAGTTGCTGGACACTTGTGCAACCTTAGGTGCAGCAACTTGAGGCTCTTTCTTTTGAATCAAAGAGGAACCTCTTGGCACATCGAAAGAATGCCATTTCTCCTCACTTGGCCTTTTCCGGCCAGAGGTTTTGTACCAAGTGTCTACTGGCACATTTGTTGGAGGCCTAAAAGTCAATGGCCTCTTTTCTTGGTTAGAACCCCTTCTGGGATCATGTCGAAGGTCAGCACTCTCCCTTCTCTTATTCGCCGCTCTTACGCCTTGAATGTGCTCAGCAGCTTTTTTATCAAAGATCGAACTGCATCTTGGACACAGCATCACCTCTGATTTCTTCTTCTGGCATCTTTGTAGAAAATCTGCCAAGTTTTCATTTTCCCGAGGGAAAGCAGTCTTATTAGCTTGCTCTTGCCTCATGGCCTCTTCTGATGCTTTTGGGTCAGAAAGTTCGACCATGTTGATATTCATTGTATCTTTGTTAGCAAGAGTTAACTGCTTCATCTGTACCTCCAGATTCTCCGTCTGGCCTTGAACGGTGGCCAAGTGGGAACTGGCTTTTGATCCAGTTTTTTGTGCTTCAGCGGTCTCCGACTTCGGGCTTTCGACCGCTTTCTGAACAACTTCAATTGTCTTCCTGGATAAATTTCCAGAAAAACTGCCAAAGATTGGCATGTTGATGTGGTCCTTTGAGACTTCGACCATGGTAATTCCTGGCTTCTTCGACTGGACCCTGGTTGCCTCTATCACGTTCACCTCAGAGGGTTCAGCATAGTGGGCTTCAGCCTTCAATGGATTGGAGTCGACAGCCATGGGGGATTTGTCAGCAAACTTCAATCTCCCTTCTTCAATAGCGTCTTGCACAAGATTCCTGAAAAGAAAACATTGAGAAGTTTTATGGCCCAAAAAATTATGATATTTGCAAAAACCTCTCTTCTTTCTTTGATCAAGAGGAGGCACTTTTACCCCTGGAGGTACTATCATTTGGCCATCTTTAACTAGCAAGTCGAATATTTCATCACATTTTGTGATGTCAAAACTATAAGTCTTTTTTGGGAACCTATCGTTGGTCCTTTCTGGACCAATGGGATTTTTCCCATTTGAGGGGACTAACAGTTTACAAGAGTATGGTGGCCCTTGTTTCAGTTCTGCTAAATCGACTTCTCCTTCTTCGACAGTTAAAGTATCGTCGAAGGATTCTAGATCTTCGTCATCCATCTCAACGTACGCTATCCTTTCTCTCTTGTGAGTTTTCGTTGCCTTAGCTTTTTCAGCTTTGAGGCGTTCTACCTGTCGAACTCTATCGGCCAGTTGGGCCATGTCTCTTAGGTATTGGGTGTCTAGCTTCTTCCTAATGGAATAATCTAAACCGCCTGCGGCTATTTCGACCAACTCATGTTCTGGCACTTGTGTAAAACATCTCGCCTTGAGCAACCTAAACCTATTTAGATATTCGTCTATAGGTTCAGTGAAACGTCTCTTCACACTGGCCAGTTCTTTCAGGCTTATCTTGGTTTGCCCCATGTAGAATTGTTCATGGAACAATCTTTCCAACTGAGTCCAATGATGGATCGAATTGGGGGGGGAGAGTTGTAAACCAAGTAAAAGCGTTCTTGGTTAAAGAACTTGGGAAGTACTTGATCCTTAGGTTTTCGTTATTCGAAATGTCTCCTGCTTCGATCAAGTATCTCGCCACATGCTCGACAGTAGATTATGTCGTGTCCCCAGAGAACTTGGTAAATTTGGGGACTTTGCATCTAGGAGGTAAGTCCGTTTGTAACACATATTCTGACAATGGAGATGTAAAGTTGGGCCTTCGAAAGCCCATGTTCATCCCATTCTGAGTCATGATCCTTTCAATCATGGTTGCCAGATTGTTTTCCAAACCCATGTTTTGGTATTGGATATGCTGAACCACTTCGTCAGCATTTTGGTTTCTGTTAACTAACCTTACCTCTGGGGTTATTACCCTAGGTTCCTCGACAGGTTGTTCCAATCGTGCCCTAAGGTTTTCTTCGACAGGCTGTTGAGCCTGGTTAATGGTGGTTTCTTCCTCTAAAAATATCCCCTGATTTCCCCTTATTTGCGCCCTTTGGGGCTGTCGAATAGGTGGGGGTACTCCAAAGAAGTCAGCCAAACGCGTCATTTGCGCTGTAACTTGCTGATTCGATTGAGTAGTGTTTTGTATTAGAGGGTTTAGCACTGTACTCAAAGTTTGTGCCAACATTTGCACCATATCATGGTTGCTTTCGTCCATTTGTTGCCTCAAGACTGCTGTCGAGGCATTTGTAAGGCCATGGGCTACTTGGGACGTTCCTCCTAAGAGTTGGGTCTTATTTCTATTCGCCATGCCTACTCCAGAGCCTTGGAGTGGCGAAGAGGCACTCACTAAAGGGTCTGAAACGGTGGACGCAGCATTCGTCAGGCTTGCCACTTCAGAAGTTGGCATACCATAGAATGGAATAAATCCTGGGGGAACCAAAGGCCTTGTGCCTAAATTTCCCCTTGGTGGGGGGGTTCCCAAAGGCATCCTGGGGCCTGTTAACGAAGGTGTTGGCCCCGTGGTTGTGACCGATACTGCTGGTGTCGAACCAACATTTGTCGCTTCACTTACGGTCATATTAACCGTTGCTCCCACACTCGTTTGTGGGATTTCGTTAGTGTTTGGCGGATTCGCCATCTCTTCCCTTCTTCTGGCAGTATTGTTATCGTTAGTGTATATTCTACCACTTCTCAATAACATACAACTCGAAAAGATGAGATTATTTTCAACAATCAACACACAGTCCCACCGGGTGTGCCAATTTGTTTACCTTGGTTTTTGGTAAACAACCGCTGATCCTCCAAATGGTTACTTATTTGGTTACTCACAGGATCGATCAGATTGATCCTAGGACATAGGTTGATTTTGAAGTTTGATTAAATTGGATAAGGCTTTAAATAAAAAGGTTTCAAGTAAATTGCATGAAGGAAAGACTTGGTAAAATAAACAAGGCTTAAAGTAAAAGGCTTCGACAGGAATGTAAAGGAGAAAACAAGTAAATTTCTGGAAAAGTAAATGACTTTGATAAATAAAATTGGTGTTTCACACATACATTTCTCAACAATTCTTTCTCACACGCTGGGTACTCGAATCTATATGAGTGACTTTGTATAGAATTGTGAACACACGCGAGAAACTACATGTCTACTACTATTTATACTAAAACATCCCAAGTAACCGTCGGGCAGTTACACTGCTTCGAGATCAATCCACTTGGCACGTTCTCCATGTTCGACGCTCCAAATCCTTGCACGTTTGCACGTGGTAACTGCTGGAAACCGTTTTCCCTCCAAACGCTTGAATTTCAAACTGCTCCACTCTGAACCATCAAACACTTTCGTCAAGAGACATCTTCGACGAGAAACTCCTTCGACGTCGAAGGCAACCAGCCTTCTTCCTTGGAAGAAATCTTCTAAGTACTTTGCCATCTTTCGACGGGCATTTCGATAGACTTAGCCAGTCGAAAACATCTTTCAGCTTTAATGGCTGACATCAACAAAACAAAGGTGTCGAATTTAGGAGCCAACACTGTGCAACTCCTTGAGTAGACTTTTGAACCATTTGAGGTGATGCTTGGCAAAACTTTGAAGATTATGGGAGGGCAAATTTTGGGGTACAACAGTTTCCCCTGTTCAATCCTCTTAGATCTGAGGATGTAGATTGGCTTGTGTGCCTTTCGTGATCCGAGGGTGGAAGATGATTGAACACTAAAGTGCCCAGAAATTTGCACTCACATAGTAGGGTATCCGCAGTGTGATAGCGGGAATGGGCTTACAGATGCCATTTGGAGAGATGATGGATAGGAGGATGGGCTTATAGATGCCATATAGAGATGTGACAGAACCTTGTCGGGAATGGGCTTATAGATGCCATGTGCCCCTGTTGGTAAGTGGATGGGCTTATAGATGCCATCTAGGTGTCGATCGCGTAAGAGATTCCTAAGCGAGAACTTGCGTACCTGAGAAAGAAAGATAATTACCTGGCCTGTTACAGGGGTTGATCTTCAAACTCTTCATGCAGACATGCCCTGGCTGGATACAGGTGTCGAATCTACAAACTCTTCAGACGTGCCCTGGCTGGATACAGGAGTTGAGTCCGGAAAATAGTCGTCAACAGATACACCCTGGCAGGATACAGGAATCGGATCTTCAAACTCTTCAGACGTGCCCTGGAAGGATACAGGAATCGAGTCCGGAAAGTAGTCGTCAACAGATACACCCTGGCAGGATACAGGAATCAGATCTTCAAACTCTTCAGACGTGCCCTGGCAGGATACAGGAATCGAGTCTGGAATTAGTCGTCAACAGATACACCCTGGCAGGATACAGGAATCAGATCTTCAAACTCTTCAGACGTGCCCTGGCAGGATACAGGAATCGAGTCTGGAAAATAGTCGTCAACAAATACGCCCTGGCTGGATATAGGAATCGGATCTTCAAACTCTTCAGACGTGCCCTGGCAGGATACAAGAATCGAGTCTGGAAAATAGTCGTCAACAGATACACCCTGGCAGGATACAGGAATCAGATCTTCAAACTCTTCAGACGTGCCCTGGCAGGATACAGGAATCGAGTCTGGAATATAGTCGTCAACAGATACACCCTGGCAAGATACAGGAATCAGATTTTCAAACTCTTCAGACGTGCCCTGGCAGGATACAGGAATCGAGTCCGGAAATAGTCGTCAACAGATACGCCCTGGCTGGATACAGGAATCGGATCTTCAAACTCTTCAGACGTGCCCTGGCTGGATACAGGAATCGAATCTGGAAATAGTCGTCAACAGATACGCCCTGGCTGGATGCAGGAATCAGATCTTCAAACTCTTCAGACGTGCCCTGGCAGGATACAGGAATCGAGTCCGGAAATAGTCGTCAACAGATACGCCCTGGCTGGATACAGGAATTAGATCTTCAAACTCTTCAGACGTGCCCTGGCTGGATACAGGAATCGAGTCCGGAAAATAGTCGTCAATAGATACGCCCTAGCTGGATACAGGAATCAGATCTTCAAACTCTTCAGACGTGCCCTGGCAGGATACAGGAATCGAGTCCGGAAAATAGTCGTCAACAGATACACCCTGGCAGGATACAGGAATCAGATCTTCAAACTCTTCAGACGTGCCCTGGAAGGATACAGGAATCGAGTCCGGAAAATAGTCGTCAACAGATACACCCTGGCAGGATACAGGAATCAGATCTTCAAACTCTTCAGACGTGCCCTGGCAGGATACAGGAATCGAGTCCAGAAAATAGTCGTCAACAGATACACCCTGGCAGGATACAGGAATCAGATCTTCAAACTCTTCAGACGTGCCCTGGCAGGATACAAGAATCGAGTCCGGAAAATAGTCATCAACAGATACACCCTGGCAGGATACAGGAATCGGATCTTCAAACTCTTCAGACGTGCCCTGGAAGGATATAGGAATCGAGTCTGTAAAATAGTCATCAACAGATACACCATGGCAGGATACAGGAATCAGATCTTCAAACTCTTCAGACGTGCCCTGGCAGGATACAGGAATCGAGTCTGGAATTGATCGCTCACAGACATGCCCTGGCTAGATACAGGTATCGAATATGGAATTGCGACAGTTGATAGTAATTATCTTTGGATTGACCTTTTTCTTGAAAAGGTAAAACATCAGTCGTATGCAATGTCATGATGTATGAAAAGCATGATGTCATGATGTTCTCTGGGAGAAATGAGATTGTGTGTTATGATGCGTATGTGCATGCATTGTGTATGTAAGTAGGATGTATGAAATGTGAAATTTCTATGAATGTATTTTCGTCTAGGAAGACAAATCCTTGACGAATGCCGGGAAGTTGAATCCTGGGCTGATGTTTGAAGAGGAGAATTCTTCGTTTCCGCTGGGGATGATAGTTGCAAGAATAAACCGATAGGAGAAGATGACTCCGTTGGAGAATAAACTTGGCGAAGAGATTACTCTGCGGGGAATACTCTGTGGGAAGAGATACTTCGCTGAGGTTTGATGATAACTCCGCTGGGGATACCGTTGATGTGTCATATTGGAAGATTTGATGAACTCTGCTGGGGGATAGGAAGACTTCGCCGGGGACGATCTTTCCGTGGCAATTAGCTGAGGATAACCCAGTTATAAGTTCTGGTGGAGCAATAATCTTCTGAATAAAGCCGGGGGAGCATTCGTACTTTGCAGGTGATAAGCTTCCAGAATCTATTGGGGATAAGCTTCCTGAATCTACTGGGGAGATTGATTGAACTCTCATGGGGAGATCTTTTGAAATTGCACTAGGGAAGTGGCTCCACTGGGGTCGGTATTCCGCCGGGGAACAATCTTAGATCAAGACTGCCGGGGATGCTTGTAGAGGAATATTTGTATACCGCGATGGGGAATATTGAGATTTTCTGGGGGTACCCAACTTCCTTAGGGCTGACAGTAGCCTAACTCTGCTTGGGGAGAGCATTGCTGACTTGCTAGGGATACTGTGCCTCTTCGGGGTTGATGAGAGACCAACTCTGCTTGGGGAGAGCATTGCTGAAACCTGTTTTAGTCCCAGGGAGTGGAGGCCTCTTGGTTATGTTCTTCAGCCGAACCTACCTTGGTACCTTGGTTGACAGAGCAACTAGATCGCTTGGACAACTCATTATTGCCCCTGTTTCTGACGTGAGAGAAGAAGATACCTTGTGAGGTGTTAGACAACTGCCGATTCGACAAATCTTCTTCTGGTAGGCAAGTGACGAGATGACGGGACATAGTCGTACGCTTTGATCCCTAACTTTTGCCTGGACCGCCCTTTCGGGTTTTCAGTCCACCGGGATACCCATTTTTGCCCAAGCCGCCTTTTTAGGTTTTTGACTTGCCGGGTGTACAAATTTTTTCATTTTCATCCCTTATTTTTGCCCGAACCCTTTTGATTCGCCGGGAAGCCCTTATTTTTGCCTAGGTGTGTCAACCTAGCGGGTCTTTGATTATGTGCAGTATTTTTTCGACTATGTCCGTGCTCTCAGAATGTAGGGAGTTGCCCCTGTCAGTAGTGTTGCCATGTTGCCAGAAGATGCTTGATCGTGCAAGATTCGTTGCCAGAATTCATGTCCATGCCCCAAGTGACTCAGGCCGAGATTTGCCCCTAGCTTTGTTGGCATTTGAGAGATTCTCTGAATCTTGACTTGACTGCCCCAGATGATGGACAATGATCATGTCTGCCCCTTGGATTGGAAGTGTTTTTCCATTTGAGGTGACCTTCTGGTTGAGAAGATTTTTGTTCACTGGATATTCGTCGTGCGACTTTCTCTGATGTTCGAACAAATAGTCATATGCAAACAATGTTATTTTAAGAATGCAAAGCTTATGTCTGTTTCGAAGTTTTTTTGAAAATGCATTTTTTCATAAAACCAGTGAATTTTGTAAAGTGTGATGTCAACTCGTTATTTTATCGCAAGCCTTAAGGAGTCAGGATACCTTTCGTAACAGTATGCTTTCGAACTAACCCATGCTTCAGCTAGGACTTTTAAGGGTTATAACGGGGCTTGGTTCATGGTTTAAGAAACAAAGGATAAAGGCTCAAATTTTATTTGCACCCACCCGCTCTTCGTGATGTTCTTCAAACCTAAACTCAGTTGACCGTGCGTTAGACCTTGTTTGAGTCTTTGTCCTGATATTCTGGTGATGGTTCGGATATTGACAATTTGTTGTGGATAGGCAGTCATTTCTTTTTGGTTGAGGGTTTGTAAAACCTCTTCCTTTTTGATTTCGTTATCCCTGTTTTTTGCCTGACCGGTTTACATTCAGCGGGATGCCCCAGTTTTTGTAAGTCTCCTTCATAGGTTTTGACTTAATGGGTTTTTATTTTGAAAGATAATGACTGCCTGTCTTTATGATCATTTGGAACCATCACTGTCTTTTGTTTTGGAAGGCCTCCTTTGATGTTGTTCATTGTGCACCTGTATCAACTGAGAAGACTACCCTGCCCCAGGTTATGATTAAGGGTTTTAATTTTTGTGAAAAGCAAAACTCCTACTTCTTTGGCTCAAAGGGGTTGACGAGGGATTATCTTCCTTATAACTCTAGTGTTTAGGAATTGAAACAATGTCTGTACCTCATCAGCGGGGTCCGTTCAAAAGCATACTGTAAAGATCGTGGTATCATTTTTGTCATCCTCCCTCAAAAGGTTTAGAATTTTTTTTATCGAGAGTTGAACATCAAAAAATGAAAGCAGTTTTAACATAGCGAATGCGAATATATTGATTCAAAACAGACATATGCGATGCATTGATAAAGTAAAAGAGTTTGACATGAACAAATGTTTGAACAAGCAAAGAAAAATACAAATCGAAACTTCCAATGAACAAAAGGTCTTCTCGTCTAGGGATAGTAGAAGAATTCGACCTGACCATCTTGGGTGAATTCCACTGCCCCTTCATCAATCAGGTCCTGGATCTTGTTCTGCAGAGTCCAACAGTCGTCTGTAGCATGCCCCCGGGCTGTCAGAATGATAAGCGCAGCGGGAGTTGGGGTTGTACCTTG
The DNA here is from genome assembly GCA_948472305.1 of Vicia faba. Classification (NCBI taxonomy): domain Eukaryota; kingdom Viridiplantae; phylum Streptophyta; class Magnoliopsida; order Fabales; family Fabaceae; genus Vicia; species Vicia faba. The sequence goes on from OX451737.1 coordinate 1,061,631,720, forward strand.
AAGGTGTCTTGTTGGGATTCTTAGGAGGGTCCCTTAGTGTGATCAGATTCAATCTCAACAGGCGTTGTAAGTCTTGAAACAACGACATGTTGAGCTGGGTGAATTGCCTCTTAGGCTTGTCTGGCTTGCTCTGATCAACCCGTTGTTCTTGGCGAGGTCGTTGTTGGACCTGTGAAGTAGTAGCAGCTTGGAGAGGTCTATTCATTGAACCAAACCTTTGACTTCTTGGAGGCTGATTACTGGTTTGGTCTCTAACCCTGACTACTTGCTTCATACTGTCTTGCTGAAGCTGGTGAGATTGATGCTAAATTTGTAACCCTGAAGCAAGTTGAGGAGCTTTTCCCTTGTCTTCTTGTCTCAAAGGGAATTTAATGACGACTGGCTTTTCGACCTTAGATGTTTGCCCCAGTTGGTTATCCCGAAGCAGTTGGTTGACGAGAACCCTGAGCTCTTCTTGTCTTTGAGCTAAGTCTTGAATGAGAGTCATCTGCCCCAGCATCTGGGTTCTCATTGTATCCATCTCAGCTTGCAGACGTTTCAGCCGTTCGTCCTTATCGTCCTCAGAACTGTTCCTGACCAAAGTCCCCATGAGGAGTGTTCTCAACTCTTCTTGCCCCTTGGATAGGTTTAAGAGGATTTCCCCGAACTGAGCCTCTTGAGCATGAAGATCCTGGTTGTCTTGTTGGGAAGCCATTGCTGAAATAAACAGCGGAGAAGGTAAGTGACCTGTACAAAGGGTACCTGTAATGCAATGATATGTATGATATGCATGCAATGTTTTCAAGGACCTTGTGGGGTAAACAAGAAAATTGTTAGAATCTGGTAGCTTGATGAGGGAACTTCATGTTGTTGAGAGTCCTTCTTCAAGAGTCAAGGCTCACCATATCGAGTGGGTCATAGCCCCTGACTCAAGTCATCAACCTGGCTAGAGGAAAATAAATCCCCTTTTGCCCCTTGCTAGACATTTGGTTCATCATGACCTGCATCACAAACCCTTGAGATCCTTGAAATGGATTAGTCCTTATGTAGGATGTATGCAATGGTATGATGTTATGCTATGCATGGAGTGATGTAAGTAGGCCCTGTAATGAGTCCCAATTAAGGACTGTAAACAAAACCTGCAAGGAACCCGTGTTGTTAGATAACAAGTATGCAAGTAGTTCAAGTATGAAGGCACACGAGTCACACAAAAGAGCCCTTAGATTTTAGGCCAGCATGAAGTTTAGGTACTACCCTCTTTCAGTTTCGTTGGTTAAGACCTGTCCTATCAAAAGTAACCGGGTTCTAGAGGATCCCAATATCACTGACTACCCTCAATCGGTCATAACTCCAGCGTCACAATCTTTTCTTGCGGCCAGAACCATCGCGAGAGTTTAGCCTCAATGGGTGTAGCATACTGCTACTGTTCTATGGCCAAGTTGGGTCACATTAGGGTTCTAAGGTCGGTTGGTGCTTAATGACTCCTCAGAAGACCCATATTCTCCTCGTTGCAACACAAGGGATATCGGTACAGACCAAGGTGCCACACCAATGTAGCCACTGCTTCACCCGTGTCGGTCTATGCCGGATAGGTCCCTCACAGCTTATGCTACCTAAAAGGGTATCCCCAGATCCGGGTTAGGATCTATGAAACTCTGATGCAAAGCCCACAAACATAAAGCAATCAAAGCAAAGCAATTGAAAACATAAGTATGATCTAATCCTAAGGTACACCTCACTTTTATAGTCCCCAGCAGAGTCGCCAGTTCTGTGATCGGTGGAAATAGAACTGACTGTTTTTAGCTGGTTTCGCGAAATGTCGCGGAAGCAAGAGTCGCCACCGTCTTTTATTTTCTCCAACATGGACAGGACAAAAGCACAACAAAATTCCTTATGAGAACGTTTCTCGGTTCGGGAGGTAGATTTATAGAAAGGGAAGGTGTTAGCACCCTTTCTATCCATGGTTATCCATGGGCTCTTAGATACTTGCTCTTATGTTTTCAAAATGTTTGCTTTTCAAAATGTGAGTGGGCTTGAAAAAGTTTCATTGAAAGATTTCTGAATGACTCTTGTATCTATCCTCAAGAGTGTTCAAAAAATTTGTTTTGAAAGCTTTTGAAAGTGTCTGTGTGAAAAGATCTTTGTTTTGTTTTTTAGAGAGCAAGTATCCATGAGTCATCTACCTACCCTAGGGAATTAGGCTGTGAAAAAGTCCTTTAGATAGCGCTATCCCACCATTGAAAGGTAGGTAGCACCATCGTTGGAGTTGTTCGGGTCAATTCGATTATTGGGACAGTGTGGTCACCGAAGCAACAGTTAGGACACCTTAGAAGTAACCCTAATGTCCTAGATCCTTTTTAATCCGAGGCAACCGTTTCGAGGCAACTGTTTCGAGGCAACTGTTTCGAGGCAACTGTTTCGAGGCAACTGTTTCGAGGCAACTGGATCTTTGGACTAAGGGTGACCTCTAAGACGTCCTATACTTGATGACCACGTTTCGAAGGCAACGAGTGAGGCGTACCCTAGGAGTGGTGTGTGTATTGTGTGTTGTATTCAGTTAATGTTTGTCTTTGTAATTAGTGAGCTACGAGTTGTTTTTATTTACATACATTCTTTCATGCAAGTTAACAGTTAAGGGGTGCAGAAAGTAAATTGCGGAAACATAAATCCTACACTATTACAAGGCGCGGGTCTATACATCGCCAAAAATACAAAGACCCGTTTTTGGTAAATAAGTGCGGAAAGTAAATAAAAACAGTAAACCTAATTAGCTATTACATGTCTTGGAAGCAATTACATAATAATAAACTGTGCATGAATAAAAATTAAATCGGAATGTTCTAAGGGTGTTGACCCTTTTAAGAAAAGAAATTAATTTTTTTGGTCTTTTTTGTAATTAAAATGAAATTAAAACTAATTAATGACTAATTAATCAATTTAATGAAGAGAAAATATTTTTTGTGTTTTTTTATGTTTTTTATGGAATAAAATAAAAAGAAATAAAACTAAAAGTTAATTTCACCTAATTCTAGATCTATTTTAATTATTTAAGAAAAGGAATTAAAATTGCCTAATTAAACCATTTTAGTTAATATTTATTTACAAAATAAAATAATAATAATAATAATGTTAATTCTATTTTTTTGATTTTTTATGAAAATATGTTAATTGGTTAATTTGTTAATAATAATAAAATAAAAAGGTTAGAAATTAAATTGGAAAATAAAAAAATGAAAAGAAAAAAAATAAACCAAATGGAAGGGGGTATTGGGCCAGGAAGGAGGGGGCATTGTTGGAATTGTGGCCCATTGAACAAGCCACGTTTGACTTCCCTTGGTTGCCTGCAGCATGCTTGACTCCAGAGTATGGTGTGCTAGCCTTTTGGACCTTTAGATCTGCATCCATGGACACTTGGCCTGCGCTTGGAGGAGGTGTATGATGGAAGTTATTTGAGGATCTGCACAAGAACGCCTTAAAGAAAATAATATGAAAATTATGGGGGACCTGGGAATCGAACCCAAGTCCCAGTGGTGAACCAACACATCACCAACCACTGCATCACTTTGGTGCGTTTGTTAGTAACATAGAAAACAAATGTTATATAAAACAAAAGTGTTATATGCTAACAAACAAAAAGGCGCACGCAGGATTTGAACGCACCAATCCAGTTCATCCACGCATCATCTTCTTCGTTCTGAAATAAAAAATCACAAGCAAATAGCGGGGGTTTTAAACCCCCACAAAACATCAATGTCAAAAATAGCGATTAGCTATGTGGTGAATATAAAAAGGGCGCGACATGTCCTCCTTGTTTGTCTTGAGCTTCTGAGTTTGACCATGCCTGTTTTGAGGTTCAATTTTACAGTATATAAAAACCCCTAATTCGAAGCTCTGAAAAACCTAGAAATTATCAATGGTGATTTTCGATTTAAAGCATCATTCTCAAATTAAATCACATGGAAATCTTTGTAACAATGTCAGCAATGTATAACCATGATCAAAATGGATTAATAAGGCATAAAAATAGAATTTCGATTCTCAAAATTTGGACAAACCGTATGACTTATGTAGCGTGATTCCTTGAGTGATTTGGCTTGTTAATGATTGCAAATTATTCCTGGGGATGTAAGGAACGTATTTGGATCAAAAGGCAGGATTGAATGATGCTACAAATATGTTTTCAGTTTGTCACTTTTTCCTTGAAAATTTGAGATTGCTTTTTGCTATATATGTGTTTCTAGCCGTGTATTGTACCAGGAACGCTTGCATATATGTTATGTAATGTGTATCAATCCAAATAATGGACATTAAACCTTTGCACTTATGTTTGAGATTTTGCCATAACCTCCATTTAAACAACTTGCCATTTTTATGAAAATTTGAATTTCTATGCCCATAATAGGTCTTGCACGAATTTGGAAGGTACTTCATGGTGTATCAAAGCAATTCAACACAAAATATATCCCTCCATTAATTTTCTTGATTTTTATTTGAATTTTAAAGATTTAAAATGAATTAAATCAAATAAAATCAAATAAAAATGGAAAATTTAATTTTTAATCTTGAAATAAATGGTGGGACACGTGGGAGGCATGGCCAAGCTGAATCAAGTGGAAAAAGTGGGCCCTCTTTGTCAAAAATGAAATTTCAAGGATAGTTGACTTTGGCCAATTCACAAAAATTTCCCAACTTCTCCAATGCATATCTTGCTCAATTTTGAAGCTATGAACATGTTATTTGACATTTTGGAAAGGTCTTGAAGTCCCCTAACTAATGTCTTTGGTCCCATGTCATTTTGATTTACCAATCTCAAGTTATGGTCTTTGACTTAAAGTCCCTTTTTGTTGACTTTTGAAAATGACCTATAATGTTGAAATTGATAACTTTTTGTGAGAGAATTTCTTGGACTTGGAGTGTGAAGATGAGTTGTAGGAAGTGTCATCCCCTTCAAGATGAGCATTGGATGGGATTTTTCTGATGAACCATGAAAAAGTTATGCCTTGGTCAAGTTACAGTTGACTTTTCAACTGTCCAAAAATAGAAACTTTTGCATCTTGCTGATTTTTGAGCCATTCTTGTGAAATCATGGTCAAGACTTGACCAAATGATGATTGTGGCTTCAAAATAAGATGTTGACCAAAAATTTTGACTTTTGACTGCCAAATGACCATTTTGCCCCTACAGTTGACTGTGAAGCAATTAGGGTTTTTGACTGTGCAATTTGACCTTGTGAGCCTTGAAACTTGACATGTAGGTGCTTGACAATGTATATGGGTATATGTGACTTGATTGGGCCCTTGAAAACCTCAGCTTCCTTGCAAGAACCAAAACCCTAATTTGACTGGCTTTAGGAGGATGGTTGACTGTGCAACTCCTTGAGTAGACTTTTGAACCATTTGAGGTGATGCTTGGCAAAACTTTGAAGATTATGGGAGGGCAAATTTTTGGGTACAACAGTTTCCCCTGTTCAATCCTCTTAGACCTGAGGATGTAGATTGACTTGTGTGCCTTTCGTGATCCGAGGGTGGAAGATGATTGAACACTAAAGTGCCCAGAAATTTGCACTCACATAGTAGGGTATCCGCAGTGTGATAGCGGGAATGGGCTTACAGATGCCATTTGGAGAGATGATGGATAAGAGGATGGGCTTATAGATGCCATCTAGAGATGTGACATAACCTTGTCGGGAATGGGCTTATAGATGCCATGTGGAACTGTTGGTAAGTGGATGGGCTTATAGATGCCATCTAGGTGTCGATCGCGTAAGAGATTCCTTAGCGAGAACTTGCGTACCTGAGAAAGAAAGATAATTACCTAGCTTGTTACAGGGGTTGATCTTCAAACTCTTCATGCAGACATACCCTGGCTGGATACAGGTGTCGAATCTACAAACTCTTCAGACGTGCCCTGGCTGGATACAGGAGTCGAGTCCGGAAAATAGTCGTCAACAGATACACCCTGGCAGGATACAAAAATCGGATCTTCAAACTCTTCATACGTGCCCTGGAAGGATACAGGAATCAAGTCCAGAAAGCAGTCGTCAACAGATACACCCTGGCAGGATACATGAATCGGATCTTCAAACTCTTCAGACGTGCCCTGGCAGGATACAGGAATCGAGTCTGGAATTAGTCGTCAACAGATACACCCTGGCAGGATACAGGAATCGGATCTTCAAACTCTTCAAACATGCCCTGGCAGGATACAGGAATCAGATCTTCTACCTTTTTGCTTACCTCTTCTCTTTCCAGAATGCACGTGGGATGCATTGGAATCTTTGATGGCTTACATTCTGAGAGATCAAATTTCTTCAAAAGTTCTCTGACATATTTGCCCTGATGAATGTAAGTTCCTTCTGGGGTTTGATTGATCTGAATGCCCAGAAAGAATTTCAGTTACCCCATTAGGCTCATCTCAAATTCTACCTGCATACACTTAGAAAACTTTCTTCCCAGAGAGGGATTAGTAGATCCAAATATTATATCATCAACATAAATCTGGCAGACTAGAATGTCATTCTTAACTGTCTTATAGAATAAGGTTGTGTCCACTTTCCCTCTGGTGAATTCCTTTTCTAACAGGAAGTTACTCAATCTTTCATACCAAGCTCTGGGAGCTTGTTTCAGACCATACAATGACTTCTTTAGTTTGAAAACATATTCTGGATTTTTTGAACTTTCAAAACCAGGGGGTTGGGGCACATATACCTCTTCTTCTATATAGCCATTTAAGAATGCACTCTTGACATCCATCTGATACAGAGTGATGCCTTTATTAACAACAAAAGAAATTAAAAGTCTGATAGATTCTAACCTGGCGACTGGAGCAATGGTTTCTGTATAGTCTATCCCCTCTTGCTGACTATAACCTTGTGCTACCAATCGTGCCTTGTTTCTGATGACTTCACCTTGTTCATTCAGTTTGTTTCTGAACACCCATTTTGTTCCAATGACGTTGAATCCTTTTGGTTTAGGAACTAGATCCCATACGTCATTTCTTGTGAATTGATTCAGCTCCTCTTGCATTGCTAGAATCCAGTCATTGTCCAGAAGTGCTTCATCAATTGAAGATGGTTCAATCAGAGAAAAAAGTCCCATGAGGGATTCTTCAGAGTTTCTGAAGCTGGCTCTTGTTCTGATTGGATCTTCCTTTCTTCCTAAGATTGTTTCTTCTGGGTGATCCATGTTGCTTCTGGATGGTCTTTTCTGAGGTTGATCAACAAAAGATGTTGGATTGCTTGTAGTGCCTCTTTCTGATGTTGAGGGAGTGTCTCTGTTAAGAGCTTCTGATGACTTGTCTTCAGTACCTGTGAATTCAACTTCCATACCTGCAAATACTTCATTCTGCTTTGACTTTTGAGAGTCAAGCTTATCATCAAAACAAACACTGATTGATTCTTCCATAATCTGTGTTTCTGTATTGTATACTCTGTACCCTCTTGAGCGTTCAGAGTATCCTAACATAATACACTTCTGTGCTTTAGAGTCAAACTTGTTCAAATAATTTTTAGTATTCAAAATAAAGCAAGTACATCCAAATGGATGAAAATATGAAATGTTGGGCTTTCTGTTCTTCCACAATTCATATGGAGTCTTTTCCAGAATAGGTCTTATGGAGATTCTATTCTGAATGTAGCACACTGTGTTTATTGCCTCTGCCCAGAAGATCTTAGCAACGTTAGTCTTGTTGATCATGGTTCTGGCCATTTCTTGCAATGTTCTATTCTTTCGTTCTACAACTCCATTTTGCTGGGGAGTTCTAGGACAAGAGAAATCATGCAAAATGCCTTTGTCATTGAAAAATGATTCAAAATCTTTGTTTTCAAACTCTCCACCATGATCACTTATGACTTTGACGATTCTAAGATCCTTTTCATTCTGAACTTGGTTACAGAAGGTAATAAACACAAAGTGTGACTCGCCCTTGTGTCTTAAGAACTTTACCCATGTCCATCTGCTATAGTCATCTACGATTACTAACCCATACTTCTTGCCACTGACTGAAGCAGTTTTAACTGGTCCAAATAAGTCAATGTGCAGAAGTTCTAATGGTTTAGAGGTGGAAACAACGTTTTTAGATTTGAAAGTTGGTTTTGCAAACTTGCCTTTCTGACATGCTTCACACAAAGCATCTGAATTGAACTTCAGGTTAGGAAGTCCTCTGACCAGATTGAGTTTGTTAATCTGAGATATTCTTCTCATACTAACATGCCCCAATCTTATGTGCTAGATCCATTGCTCGTTGTTAACAGACAGAAGACACTTTACATTCTGACTTTTTAGTTCAGAAAGTTTGATTTTGTAAATGTTGTTTCTCCTCTTTCCATTAAACAGGATAGTCCCATCTTTCTGACTAACAACTTTACATGAATTTTGATTAAAGATTATATCATAACCGTTATCACTTAATTGACTTATGGATAACAAGTTATGAATTAATCCATCTACTAATAAGACATTACTGATAGAGGGAAGATTTCCATTACCTACTGTTCCAGAGCCAATGATCTTTCCCCTTTGATTGCCTCCAAAGCCTACATGGCCTCCAAGCTTAAGTTCCAGGCTTTGGAACATATGCCTTCTTCCCGTCATGTGTCGTGAGCAGCCAGAGTCCAGGTACCATGACTGGTGTTTCTGCTTTGCTACTAAAGATATCTGCAACATGTATTATTTTATCCTTAGGTACCCATATTTTCTTGGGTCCTGATTTGTTAGTTTTACCAAAACTCTGGTTGAATTTTGGTTTGACAGAATAATTACTACTAGTATATTTGATGTCGTGTGTGTGCCCATATACAAAGTGTGACTTAAGTGGAGTGCGTTTAATAACTAAATCCATGGCATTCTTTGGTGTAGGTACCTTACCTTGGTATCCTATTCCCTTTCTGCCATTTCTGCTAACTCCATAGATCATTGAAGCCATTTTGCTTCTATCTATGCTTTTAGCAAGAAACTTCTGAAAGCTGTGATCATACTCCTTGATGATCTCATCAGCACTACTGGGAGTTTCAGAAATTGTTTCCTTCTGAGAGTTTTGTAAAAGATTTTCTAATTTTGAAATTTTATTTTTCAACTCAGAATTTTCCAATTTTAGACTCTTAGTTTTATCAGAGTCAGAAGAAAAATCCCTTTTCAGGTTTCTGAATTTGACTCTGATCTGCTGATATCGTTCCAGAATCTCATTAAGGCTTTCAGCTAGTTCAGCCTTAGTAAAATTAATATCAAAGTCAGGAAATACCTCTTCTGTGTCTGATTCAGAGTCTGATCCAGAAGCTTCACTGTCTTCTGATATGTTTGCCATGAGAGCTATGTTTGCTCTCTCATCATATGATTCTGAGTCGGCTTCAGATGTATCAGAATCATCCCATGTGGCCATGAGACTTTTCTTCTTTTCCTTGCCAAACTTTCTTCTGGGCTTTTCCTTCTGAAGCTTTGGGCAATCACTCTTGTAGTGTCCTTGCTAGTTGCATTCATAGCAGATGATGTCCTTGTTGTTTGACTTTCTGTTTCCTGAAGAGCCTTCAGATCTTCTGTGTCCAAAGGAGAATTCTGACCTTCTGTATCTGGAGGAGGATTTGTTCTGGTTCTCAGATCTTCTGGGATTCCTGAACTTTCTTTGCCTCTGCTTCCACAGTTGGTTCACCCTTCTGGAGAGGAGAGACAGTTCATCTTCTTCTGATGAGGACCCATCAGAGGTTTCTTCAACAGCCTGCAAAACCTTGGAGTCAGATTTTCTGTTAGATTTTAAAGCTAATGGCTTACCTTACTTTTGAGGTTCATCAGCTTCTAGCTCTATCTCATGACTTCTGAGGGAGCTGACGAGTTCCTCCAGAGAGATTGTGTTGAGATCCTTAGCTAGCTTCAGCGCTGTGACCATTGGCCTCCACTGTTTTGGCAAGCTTCTGATGATCTTCTTGACATGATCAGCAGTAGAGTAACCTTTGTCCAGAACTTTGAGACCAGTAACCAGAATCTGAAATCTTGAGAACATTGTTTCAATAGATTCACTTTCTTCCATCTTGAATGCCTCATACTTCTGAATGAGCGCAAGAGCTTTAGTTTCTTTAACTTGAAGGTTGCCTTCATGCGTCATTCTCAAAGAGTCAAACATATTCTTTGCAGTGTCTCTGTTTGATATCTTTTCATATTCAGAGTAAGAGATAGCACTGAGAAGAATAGTTCTGGCTTTGTGATGGTTTTTGAAATCACGCTTTTGTTGATCAGACATTGCTTTCCTGTCAATCTTCTAACCATTTGCATTCACTGGGTGTGTGTATCCATCTGTCACCATATCCCACAAATCAGCATCGTGGGCTAGAAAGAAGCTTTCAATTCTGTCTTTCCAGTAATCAAAGTTCTCTCCATCAAAGACTGGAGGTTTGCCACTGAATCTGTCTCTTTCTTTGTTGTTGTCATTGTTGATGTTGTGATGTGTTCCTGCCATAGTGTTTTTCAATGCTGGATCTTGTACTGACACGGTTAAGTGTTATGAACTTATAACCAGACGCTCTGATGCCAATTGAAGAAGTGAAAAACACAAGAAGGGGGGTTGAATTGTTGAAACTTGAAATCAAATGCAGACAACACGTTATTTTTATCCTGGTTCGTTTGATCTCAAACTACTCTAGTCCACCCGTAAAGGTGATTTCGCCTCTCTCCAATGAGGTCTTAATCCATTATATTCAACTGAATACAAAACTGCTTTAACAACTACTAAAGCCTTCTTGAGTCTAACCACAGACCGGTTTCTCAAGGAATTTCTCTTACAGATAAATGAACAAAATGTGTGTTTGATGTTTCTAGAAAAACTATATATCACAACTGTGATAATACACAAAATGAAGCTTATGAAACTAGAATGCTAGAACTATAGAGTAAGCAGTTGAGAGCTTTAGAAAACTGAATAAGTGAGGACGAAGATAATTGGCTTATGCGTGTAGGAGAATTGTAGAGTATTAGCCATTTCTTTTCTCACTGATTTGTTTAAATACTTCTTGGAATAGATACGTTGCAGTCCATAATTCCATTTCAATGCTCATAACATTCTTTCCATTTTGAGAAGATCTTTGTCTTGGAATAAAGCCGTTGGTAATTAATCTGCCTTGAATGCAGTAACGTTGACACTTCAGAATGTTCTGCTTGATGTAAATTAGAGTGTTCTTGGCTTTGGCTTATTCTGACGCTTCTGAGTGCTGATGACATAGTTAGGATCTTGATCAGAATCAGAGTATGTTGAGCGCAGATCCTGTTCATCAGACTTCAGCGTAAGCACATGTTTTGATCTTCTGGTGCTGACATATCATCTGATGCTGATGCTGATATTGACATAATTTTGAGTAGTACATATGTCTTATATAAATCTCATAATTCATTTAATCTTGTATTTTGTTATCATCAAAACTCTAACTGAGGGTTGTAGAATCAAACTATGTTCTAACACAAATTACAAATGGGGAATTGCAAGAAATTAAATCTAAATAATTATTACAACCATATTAAATTTGAATAAATGTACAAAATTGAATAAGTAAAAATGCAAGAATGTGAATGTAAAACGAAATGTGATTTTCTTGTTTGATTTTATGAAAAGGGTTTTTTGATCTAATTAATAAAATAATTAACTAAAAATAAGAAAATTAAGATTAAGTTAGTAAAATTAATTAATTAAAAAAAAACAAGTTTTTTAGGTTTTTTTGTGAATTTAATTACATTAGTAAATAAAAATAATTAAATAAAAGTCCAAAATTCTAAATTGATTTTAATTTACAAGAAAATATTATAATAATAATTAAAATTTATTATCTAAGTATTAAAAAAAGGGAAATTAATTTATTAAAGAAAATGTTCTTGTTCTTTTAGTTTTATGAAAAATAAACTAAATAAAATATAAATAATAAAAATATAAATAGGATTTTTTATTAATGAAAATAATAATAATAATAATAAAAATAATAATAGTAATAATAATAATAATATAATAATAATAATAAAAGATGGAATAAAAATAAAATAAAAATAATAAAGTCAGGGAGGTTAAAATTGAATTTGGAGGTTTGTTAGCAAAACAGTTTTTTGAATCTGGCCCAAATGAAGTTTTTATTTGAAAATAAAAAATAAAAAAAGGGTATATGGGCTGCGTAGTATGAGCAAACAGGGGGGGAGGTTGAGTAAAAAACAAAGCCCATGGGGGAAGGCCCAAGCGCTTCCTGTAACAAAAAAATGTCAAAAAAGTGGAAAAAAAATGCAAAAGGCAGCGCGCTTAGGTTCGAACCCATGACCTCTTGATTACCAGCGCGCTACCTTACCACGGGGGTGGCTATACATCCGTTAATATAACTGAAATGATAAATATATAATACAAAACAAGTCCTGAATACACTTCATCTTCAACCTTCAGCCAGACCACCTGTATCTCATTCATTTCTCAACAAAAATGGAAAATGTAAACATGAAAGTTGCTCCATTTTTCCATACGAATCCAACCATATAAATATCATGAACTATAAATCAGATAAATGAGAATTTTTAAAAGTACCAAATTCTGACCTAATTATTTTCAGAGATTCAATCCTAAAATTCTCCTACCTCAATCAATATAAATAAAATTTATGGACATGTACAACTTCAGAGCAATGATGTCTACATTTTATCTTCATAAATGCAAGCCTAACAATGCCTAAGTAATGAGATAGAAGTTCAAGAAAAATACCTTAAAACTGGAAATCCTGAAATACAAATGAGCTTGATTCAAGGTGCTGCAATGATTAGGTTAGCTTCCTCAAGTTCCCAAGAAGCTAATGCAATGGTTAGCTTGAGTAATGGATGGTTGGAATGGCTTGGAGAAGTCAATGTGCAGACTCTGTTTTTTGGTTATGGAGGTTATGGTAAATGGTGTTACAGTTCTGGAATGAGGATGGGGATGAGTAGTATTTGATGTAAGGAAGCTTTAGGAACCAAAAGGCCAAGAAACGCACGAGGGAAATATGAGTTTGGTGTTCAAGGTCAGAAACTGTGCAACAATGGAGTTTTTGGGCAATTTCTGATTTGAGAGAGTTTTGGTGTGTTTCAGGGTGCTTGAGCTCATGTTCTAGCTCACAAGTGGTGCCCCTATTTATAAGCAACAAGTTTGAAAGCTTGTTGTTGATCAGAATTCAAAATCGCAAGTTTAAGCATAACATGTGATTTTTGAGAAATCCAAGTTTCAAAGTCTTGTGTACTTGCTAAGATAGAGTGGTTATGCTTTAAACACAATTGCTTTTGACTTTGTAGATGGAGTGTGATCATAGGGAACAAGTTAGAGGCTCAAGAATTGACTTTGTGCATAAAGCTTGCTTTTCCAAAATGGAAGTGTTCACTTTGTGCCATTAATGGAAATGTGAATTGGATAAAGCTTAAACCACTTGGATTAAAGCTCAAAATTTTGTGTAATCCATTAACGATGGATAGATATACAAGTTAGAAGGCCTACAAAGCAAGATTATGCAGCCTAACATTGAAATTTCATTTTTGTTCATCATGAAAATGACCTATAATTTTAGTTTGAAACCCTAACTTCCTCTCTTCGATTATCCTTGCTCAAGAATGATATCAATGAGTTCTTGGACATTTTAGAAAGCTTGTAATGTGCTCTACAACCCCTCTTTGAATCACTTTTGAAAATTCCACTTGGAACTATATTAAAAATTGCTATGAAGTTAGGTCAAAATCCTGCCTAAACTAGGGCAAAATTTTCACTAAGTGTTTAGTTTCATGACCATGACTTCATGGATTAATATCTTGAGATCCAAGCATTTATAAGAGAAGTTATGTAAAGCAATATTGTATATCTCATGGAGATCTACAACTTTCATGTTGAAAGTTTCTTTTGAATCATCTTGCATCATGGTGAAAATTTGGCTTAAAGTTGTGAAAAAATATGAAGTTTTCAACAACACTTAGAAAAATTTCTAAGTTTGAAAACTTTGACTTTTCAAAATGAAATCTTGACTTTTTGATTTCTTGATGAACAAGTTTCATATTTTGACATGTTTTGATGAATTGTGATCTTTGACACTTGATTTTGACCAAAAAGGCAAAGTTTGACTTTTCAGTGTACAATTGACTTTTGATCAGTTGACTGAAAATCAACTATCAATCAATTGATCTTTGAGCAATGTTTTAAGTCATTCCATTAGGTAAAAATGATGAAATTTAACTCTTGAGATCATGCCTCAAACCAAATAACCATTTGCTAGGTCAAAAATCAGAAATTGCTATTTCTCAGTCAAAACCCTAATTTTGACCATTTTGCCCTTTTGATGATCTGATCAAATTTCTTGAGGAATTGTAGTCCAAACTTGATCAAGTGATACATATGAGTTTATAATGTTGATATGGATCAAAAATTGTGAAGTTTGACTGTAAATTGGCCACAATTGACTTTTTCCCCAATACAGCTGATTTTTAGGTTAACTGCTCAATTGACTGAGCAAAAATGTGATCCAAGACTTGAAACTTGTCATGAGAAATCTTGGGGGTCCATAATGATCCATTAAAGTCATATTAGACATTAAAAGCTCAATTTTCCTTATGCAATCTCAAACCCTAATTTCAGTCATCAGTGCTTAAGGAGGTGTCTTGAGCTGATCAAACCTTGTGCAGTCTTGAACCAAGAGAGATCTTGTGAGAAAATATTTGATAAATGAGAGGGAAAATTTTGGGGTACAACAGCTTCCCCTGTTCAATCTTCTTAAACCTGAAGAGTTAGATTGGAGGATCCGCCATTCGTGACTTGAAGGTGGAAGATGATTGGACACTAAAGTGCCCAAAAATTTGCACTCGAATATGAAATGGGAATGGGCTTATAGATGCCATTTGGAGGAATACTGGAGATTTTCCGGAGATGGGCTTGTGGATGCCATCCAAAGGTGGATGTTGATAGAGAATGTACTAAGTCTTAACTTGATTTCAATTCGAAAATAATCAGAATAAATCTTTGGAGCGACTTATCTGAACCAGAAGAAGTCTTGTATGTTGTTTGACTGGGAAGAATCAGAATAAATCTTGGAGCGACTTATCTGAACCAGAAGAAGTATTGTATGTTGTTTGACTGGGAAGAATCAGAATAAATCTTGGAGTGATTTATCTGAACCAGAAGTGTTCCTTTTGGAAAGTATCAGGATAAACCGTTGAGGGGTTTAAACTGAACCAAAAGAAATGTTCCTTTGGAAAGTATCAGGATAAACCGTTGAGGGTTTAAAACTGAACCAAAAGAGATCTTGAATATTCTTTAACTGTAAAGAATCAGAGTAAATCTTTGTGTGATTTATCTGAACCAGATAAAGTGTCTCCGGGAAAGAATCAGAACAAACTGTTGAGAGGTTTGAACTGAACCCGAAGTGTTCCTTTGGAAAGCATCAGAATAAACCGTTGATGGGTTTAAACTGAACAAATAGAGATCTTGAATATTATTTAACTAGAAAGAATCAGAGTAAATCTTTGTGTGATTCATCTGAACCAGAGGAAGCGTCTGCAGGAAAGAATTAGAATAAATCGTTGAGAGATTTATCTGAACCAACAGGGATCTGGAGAAGAATCAGAACAAATCATTGAGAGATTTATCTGAACCAGAGAAGACAGTTGCGGGAAAATAATCAGAATAAATTGTTGAGATATTTAAACTGAACCGGCTGAAGTCTGAAAGAAACATATGTTGTGTAGATGGTTGACCAATCCTTTCTTAGGAATTGATCTGTATTTGGACTTGTTGAAAATTTGACGATAATTTTCTGTTGATTGATCTTTCCTGAAAAAGATGAAAGGTTAGTTGCATGTGTGATACAGTGGCCAGAACCGGGACTGTTTTTAGGAATGCTGGTTTGTGTTTTGCGTTTGTGTTTGCAAAATGTCGCGGTAAGCAAGAGTCGCCACCGACTTTTATTTTATCCAACAGGAAAGGAAAAAAGCACAAAAAAATTCCTTTTTCGAGATAGGTAGAATCTTAAGTACTTGCTCAATCCAAACAAACCTTTTCACACTTACACTCCTCTTTTAAACAAAGCTTTCAAAAACACTTTGTAACACTCTTGAAGACAGAAGCAAGAGTTAAATCGAAGTCAAAAACTTTACTTTTCAAATCACACAAATACATAGAAGCAATTTTGAAAATGATGAGCAAGTACCTAAGAGCCCGTAGATAACTACGGATAGAAAGGGTGCTAATACCTTCCCTTTCTATAATCTACCCCCCGTACTCAGAAATATCTCGAAAAAGGAATTTTTCTGTGCTTTTTTCCTTTCCTGTTGGATAAAATAAAAGTTGGTGGCGACTCTTGCTTACCGCGACATTTTGCAAACACAAACGCAAAATGCAAACCAACAGTTCCTAAAAACAGTCCCGGTTCTGGCCACCGCATCAAAATACATAGACCATCGGGATCCCTCCTCAGGTCCTTCATCCGGTCCCGGTATTTCACAGTTAGTTACCAACATGATGCTCTCATCTGGAAACTCGAAATTCATAGACTGGTAATCATCCACTTCCTGATGTGCCAAATGATATGCCAACACACACCCCTTGATCGCTTTTTGGGTTGTGTATTGGATGTCATACTCAATCAAGATCATCTGCCATCTCGCTATTCTTTCGGACAAGGCAAGCTTTTCGAAGATATACTTGATTGGATCCATCTTTGATATCAATAGAGTAGTGTGAGTCAGCATATACTGTCTCAGCTGACGAGCAGCCCATGCCAAAGCGCAGCAAGTTTTCTCAAGCAGTGAGTATCAGGTCTCACAGTCGGTAAACTTTTTGCTAAGGTAGTAAATAGCATGCTCTTTTCGGCCAGACTCGTCATGCTGCCCCAGCACACACCCCATCGAATTGTCGAGTACTGTCAAGTATAAGATCAAAGGTCTTCCCTCCACTGGAGGCATCAGAATATAGGGCTCTTTGAGGTATTCCTTGATCCTTTCGAAAGCGATCTGACATTCATCATTCCATTTTACCACTTGATCTTTCTTCAGAAGCTTGAAGATTAGCTCACAAGTAGCAGTCAGGTGCGAAATGAATCGGGCAATGTAGTTCAGACGTCCCAAAAAGCCTCTGACTTCTTTTTCTGTTCGGGGAGTTGGAATTTCCTGTATAGCCTTTACCTTGGCAGGATCCACTTGAATACCTTTATCACTAACGACGAAACCAAGCAGCTTACCAGACCTTACCCCGAAGGTGCACTTGTTTAGGTTTAACCTCAGCTTGTACATCTTCAACCTATCAAATAGCTTCTGGAGATGGTCAAGATGTTCTTTTTTAGTCTGGGACCTTGCAATCATGTCATTAACGTATACCTCAATCTCATGGTGAATCATGTCGTGGAACAAAGCGACCATGGCACGCTGATACTTTGCCCCAACATTCTTCAACCCGAATGGCATGACTTTGTAGCAAAAGGTACCCCACTTCGTAACGAACGTTGTCTTCTCCATGTCCTCGGGAGCTATTTTAATTTGATTGTAACTGGAGAAACCGTCCATGAAGGAGAAGACCTTATGCTGTGCGGTGTTGTCAACCAGAACGTCGATGTGAGGAAGTGGGAAATCATCCTTGGGGCTTGCCCTGTTCAGATCCCTATAGTCCATACACATTCGTACCTTACCATCTTTCTTCGGTACCGGAACCACGTTGGCAACCCACTGCGGGCAAGAAGTAACTGCTAGAAAACCGGCATCAAATTGTTTCATGACCTCAGCTTTGATTTTCTCAGACATCTCAGGGCGCATACGGCAAACCTTCTGCTTCACTGGAGGACAGTCCTCTTTAGTTGGCAAGCGGTGAACCACAATATCAGTATCCAACCCAGGCATATCTTCATAAGATGAAGCAAAGATCTCAACATAATCGCGCAGCATCTGAATCAACCGTTGCTTGACATTAGACTCCAGATTTGCATCGATCTTAACCTCTTTCTTGTCTTCTTTTGTACCCAAATTTACTGATTCCACTGGCTCTTCATGGGGTTGTATATCCCTCTCTTCCTGTAGTAACAGTCTAGCAAGTTCCCCAGGCACTTCGCAATCATCCTCACCTTCATCCTCGGCTTGGTTGATCGGACTTTCGAAGTCATAACTGGCAGTAGCAGAGTCGTTATCAGTGGGATCCAGAGTGGATGTGGATATGCATTATGATATGTGAGTGTGTGTAAGCCAATAGATGTTTTGATAAAGTGCAAGATAGAAAAGAAAAACAAGGAGCGCAAAATTTGTAATGCAAGAAAACGTCCAATGCTTTATTGATGATATATGGAAATGACAAACATTAAGCCCTCACAAACAAAGCCACGGTGTCTCGGGCAAGGCACCGGGCCGTAAATTTTTAAATTGTCTGTTACAAATCTCAAAACAAAAGTCTATTACTGTGTAATAAAAGAAACTGGCACGAAGTCCTTTGTCGTCCAATTGTTCAGTCCACCATTGGTAGTTGGGTAAATCCAGCTATCAAACTCTGACTCTTCTTCATCATCTTCAATTGTATTCACTTCTGGATTACTGATACGCAGGGGAGGTCTTCCAATCCACACACGCCGAACGTCCCTTTGAGCTTCTGCAGTAAAACCCAAACCAAACTTGTCAATCTTGTGTGCGAAGTTAGGGAGTTGGCCCCAATTTGCACACCCACCTTTTTCTATTACAGCCCGGGCATCCCTGAGGGAAGCCATCTTCATTGGAGGTTCTTCAACAGCAACTTCAGTCGATGCCAGAGTCTGGGGGACTTCTTCAAAGTTTTGACACGGGGTTTCGATGAACTCCCCATCCATCTCCACATACCGAAAAGAGTTGAGGTGGCTTACCATGTACTCCTCTTCTCCTCGTACCGTAATAGTTTTCCCCTTCACTGGATATTTCAACATCTGATGGAGCGTGGAAGTCACTGCCCCAACTTTATGAATCCACGGGCGACCTAGCAAACAAGAATAAGATGGTCGAATGTCCATTACATAGAACGTAGATGCGAAAGTCTGGGAACCAACTTTAACAGGGACATCCACCTCCCTGTGCACCATCCTTTTAGACTCGTCAAAGGCTCTAACCACAATATTACTCGGCTTCAGAACTAACCCTTCACAGTCCAACCGGTCTAACGCTTTCTTGGGTAAAACATTTAATGAGGACCCAGTATCCACCAGCACGTGGGCCAAAGTAGTGCCCCTGCACTCGATCGAAACATGCAGAGCGTCATTGTGATTCCTTCCTTTGGCAGTCATATCTGCGTCGGAGAAACCCAACCCGTTAGTAGCGGTCAAACTAGCCACACAGTCTTTGAATTGATCAGCAGATGTTTCCTGCGGCACATGCGCAGTTTTAAGGAAAGCAACCAAAGCCTTTGCGTGGGCCTCTGAGCACAACAATAACGATAGCATGGAGATCTTGGATGGGGTTTGCCCCAACTGTTCGACTATGTTGTAGTCGCTTTTCTTGATAATCTTCAGAATTTCCTCTATTTCCTGCCTAGAGGTTTCTATAACAATCTTCTTAGGTGCCTCCATCCGGGCAGGCTCACCTGTGATCTCTTTGCCCCGAGCGTCAGATGACTCGGCGACAGGGGTGATAATTGGAACATGTACTGGGACAGTAGCAAACATACTGGCAGACGGAACAATAACAGGCTTTTGAACAGTCGTAGGGGAAATGTTAGGAGAGAAGAGTCTTCCGCTTCGGGTGACCTTGCTGGACCCAACAATATTGCTGACCTCAGTATCAGCCTCTTCAATTTTCAAGTCTTGTTTGATCCCATGATAATACACATCGACCCCATAGTGCCACGGGACAGCCTTATTCGAAGTGTAAGGGATATGACCAGGAATAGTAATGATCAATGGAGCAACTCTTGTAACGGGTGTAATCCTAACAGGCTTTCTTGAGGAAGCCTTGGAAGGATTGGAGGAAATGGTTATTATGGAAACATCTTCAACATGAATCAATGGAATCAAAGTTTTCTCGAACAAGATCTCTTTGTTATCCATCAGGCGTTGAACACCTGATTTCAACAAATGGAAACCAGCAGGCAGGACTGAACACAGGTGGCAACCTTCGCCATAACCCGGAAATAAACCGGCCAATAGTAGATTCTTCTTCACAGTCATCAACGAAGTAGAAATGTCTTCCACAAAGGTCACAAATGAATCATCGTCCACAACATTTACTTTGTGCTTGGGCATAGGAGCAGTCATGACATTAGGCTTTTCTGGCGCGTCAAACTCAATTTCTTTAGTTTTAATCAAATCTTGCACCTTATTCCTTAAGGCCCATCAGTTATTTGCATCATACCCCGGGCTATCAGAGTGATAGGCACAACAGGCGTTCGGATTATACAGCAGTGATGTAGTGCTGGGATTCTTCGGGGCTTCCCTCAGAGTGATCAGGTTGATCTTCAACAATTGTGGTAAAATCTGAGATAAGGTCATACTGAGCCGAGTATACTGTCTTTGCGGTCTCTCTACTCTTTGCTGATTGTTGCATTATGGGGCAACAATGGGTCTTGATATTACTACCGCATTAACTGCTTGGCAGCGTTCAGGTCGGTTTTGGCTCCTTGAGCTGTAAACTGCACTAGCTTCTTCCCTTAAAGGCTTCTTTTCTGTACTTGATGAAGCGCCTTTCTGTATCTTAACATTTTTGATACCAGCTTCTACCCTCTCCCCAGTCAGAATCAATTCAGTAAACCTGAATGATGAACTATCGATCAAGTGATTGAAAAATGGACCAGACAAAGTCCCAAGAAACTTATCCACCAACTCCCTATCAGACAGAGGGGGTTGGACTCTTCCAGCCAGATCTCTCCACTTTTGAGCATAGTCCTTAAAGCCTTCGCCTGTACCCATAGACATACCATGAAGTTGAATACGCATGGGAGCAAGGTCGGCATTGTACTGGTATTGCTTGTAAAAGTCAGCAGCAAGGTCCTCCCAGTTGCGGACATTAGCTCCTTCCAATTGATAGAACCATTCAAGTTGAGTCCCTGACAGACTATCTTGAATGAAATGAACCCACAGGTTTCTATCAGCGGTATAGGGTTGGATCTTTCTGACGTATGAGCGAAGATGGAGTTTTGGGCAAGATGCTCCATCGTACTTAGCAAAGACAGGAGCTTTGAATTTGTGAGGGATCACCACCCCAGATGCCAGTCCCAGATCTCCGAAGTCCAACCCAGGTATCTTTTGAATCTCCATTGCACTCAATCGGTCTTCAAGTTGCTTATACCTATCCTCAGCAGGAGGATACTGGTCTTCATCAAAATCAGTGTCATTATCAGAAACCACAGGACTAGGACCTTTCCTTTCCTCTTGATTCTCTCCTCCTCCAGATGAATGCGACAAATCAGCTTCTTGTCGCAACCTATTCCCAAATCTGTGACCCATATTCAGGAGGACCACCTTCTTCTTCTTCTTTTTCTTCTCTTTCAGGATGAGAGTATTCAAATCCTATTGTCCCTTAGCCAAGTTCAGGAACATCTCCTGGAATTGAGCATTTTGTGCTTGAAGTGCCTTGATGGCTTGATCAGTAGGCGTTTCAGAGGACATTCTGTGCTGAAATAAACAGCGAAGAAGATAAGAAACCTGTAATGGTACCTGTGATGAGGTGCATGATAATGGAATGCATATGAAATGATTTCAAAGACTTTGGGAGATTCAAATTTGTAAAACAAAGAAATAAATAAACTTTATTAGATTCAAACTTGTAAAAAAAATGTTTAACAATGCTTTTAAGGCATTACAAAAGAAATAGACTGAAAATAAATCTAAACTAAGAAAAACAACAAAGAATCAGAAATCCCATGGCCGCCTTCCGTTCGTGCTGACATAATCGTTGATCGTCCTTTCATTCTCAAGCTGCCTTGTAAGCCTCAAGATCTTCCTCTCTTGCTCGTGATACTTCTCCCTGTAGGTATCCCTTTCCTCCTTTAGCTGGATCCAAGATCTCTTTAATGCCCCAAGATCAGTAGGCATATAGGGATGAAGGACTGTGTAAGGAACCCCTTCTTCATTAGTATGCTCCACAATTACTAGAAAAACAGCTTCATAAGGCACCCCCAGCTTTTGAGCATGGGCTCAAACCTATTGTAGATAAGGTTGCATAGGGATGGAAGTCTTCAGTCCTAGCTCTTGAGGGTCAGACCTGTTTACCATGCCCCAGGCTCGTATAAACCTTCGGCGATACTCATTCACGTCCCCCTTGTAATCAAATACAATGTTTGGAAGAAGCAGCTCGTGGGGACCGTCTCTCCGAGCGCGACCAAACTGTCGTAAAGCCAAGCAAGGATTGTAAGTTATACCCCCTCTAATTCCGAGCAACGGGACATTAGGGTATTCCCCACATCGATCAATGATAGCTACTCTTTCCATATCTTTTGAACTCCAAAGAATGTCCGTGTGAGCAAGGGACATAATTCTGTAAGCCCATCCTACACCTTCCTCATTCTTCAATACAAACTTGGGGAGGTGCGAAATAAACCACCTCGCCAACAGCAGCGTGCAACACATGAGGGTTCCTCTTCTACGCGCCGTACGGGTATAAAGAGCATGCAAAATATCACCCAAGAGAGTAGGTATTGGATTACGAGAAAAGAAGATCTTGACCGCATTCACATCTATGAAGGAATCCAGATTCGGGAAAAGAACCAAGTCGTAGATGAGGAGAGCCAAGATGTCTTCGAAAGCTTGAAAATCCAAGTTATCCCAGAATTGTTGAGCTTGATCGATAAGGAACTTAGCCAAGAAACCTTTAACCTTGCTCTGTATCTCCCAGTTAGACACTACATCAGCCTTTTTCAAGTGTAAAGCCGAAGCAATGTCCTCAGGTCTAGGAACCTCCTCCAAACCTGTGAAGGGTGTCTGCTCGAGGATAGATATGCCTAATAAATCAGAAAACTCCTCCAAAGTAGGGACTAGCTGATAATCTGGGAAGGTGAAACCGTGATGCAACGAATCAAAGAACTGGAAAAGGACGCTCATCATTTTCTCATCCAACTTTGAAGTGACCAGGCTAAGGAGATGACCATGTCTCTTAACAAATGAAGAAGTATCAGGAACTTTTGAGACTAACTCTCTGAGCTGAGCAGGGATTTGCACGAAGTTAACTCGGATGGTATTTCTGCGCATAGAAGTCATGATCTGCAAAACAGAACAAAGATAAATCCCCTCGGTCTTTGAAATGGTTAGTTCAATGAAATATGCATGCTATGTCATGATGCATGATGTCATGATAAAAACACACAACAGGTATCACAGATAGCAGGTAACAAACATGGTAAAGGCAAACAAGTCACACAAGAACCCTTAAGTTTCAGGCTTTCATGGGGTCTAGGTACTACCCTCTTGAAGTTCAGTTAGTTCAACCTGTCCTAATAATAGTAACCGGGTTCTATAGGTTCTCAATATCACTGACCATCCTCCATCGGTCATGGTTTCAGCTCACACAATCTTTTCTTGCAGCCAGAACTATCTCGAGAGTATGGTCTCATTGAGTGTAGTATCTAGTATCAACCAGTTCCCAGCTCTATGCCGAGGCCGGCTATCTCACTACTTCCTATGGCCAAGTTGGTCAATTATAGGTTCTAAGGTTAGTTGATGCTTAACGACCCATATAGCAGCCCCATATTCTCCTTGTTGCTCCACAAGGGATATCGGTACTAACCAATGTGTCACATCAACATAGCTACTGCTTCAACCGTATCGGTCTATGCTGTACAGTTCCCTCACAGTTTATTGCTACTTACCTAAAAGGTGTTCCCCAGATCCGGGTTAGGATCTATAGTAACTCCGATACAAAACCCACAAAGATAAAGCAATCAAATCAAACAATAGAAGCAAATATGATGAACTAATCCTAAGGTATACCCCACTTGTTTATTCTCCAGCAGAGTCGCCAGTTCTGTGATACGGTGGCCAGAATCGGGACTGTTTTTAGGAATTGCTGGTTTGCGTTTTGTGTTTGTGTTTGCAAAATATCGCGATAAGCAAGAGTCGCCACCGAATTTTATTTTATCCAACAGGAAAGGAAAAAAGCATAGAAAAATTCCTTTTTCGAGACATTTCTGAGTACGGGGGGTAGATTATAGAAAGGGAAGGTATTAGCACCCTTTCTATCCGTAGTTATCTACGAGCTCTTAGGTACTTGCTCATCATTTTCAAAATTGCTTCTGTGTGTTTGTGTGATTTGAAAAGTAAAGTTTTTTACTTCGATTTAACTCTTGGTTCTGTCTTCAAGAGTGTTACGAAGTGTTTTTGAAAGCTTTGTTTAAAAGAGGAGTGTAAGTGTGAAAAGGTTTGTTTGGATTGAGCAAGTACTTAAGATTCTACCTACTCGAAAAAAGAATTGTTCAATTCTTGTTTCCTTTAGATAGTGCTATCCCACTATTAGTGAGTAGGTAGCACAGTCATCGGAGTTTTGAGGGTCAATTCGAAAGGGACGTACGGTCACTAGAGCAATGTTAGGACGTCTTAGTAATAACCATAATGTCTTAGATCAATTATTCGAGGCAACAATTTCGAGACAACCATTCCGAGGCAACTTTTCCGAACGGGACTTTGATCTTTGTTTAGACAAGAGAGCGACCACTAAAGCATCCTATACTTAATGACTGTTTACCGAAGGCAACCGAAGTGGGACTGTACCCTAGGAGTGCACATGTGCGAGTGGTTCAATTTCAGATTATTATCTTTGCACATTTAGGGTTAGCTAACTTGTTTTAAAGTTTACATACATTCTTGTCATGCAACCCTAATTATTCATACATCTAACAGTCAATATTTTGCGGAATTTTAAAATGCGGAAAGTAAAGCTAAGCTATTACAAGGCTTCGGGTATTTACATAGCCAAAAACAAACCCTTAAAGAAAAGCGATAAATGAAAAGTAAAAGTCCTAATTAAGCTATTACAACTTGTGAGCAATTACATTAATAAGGTAAAAAAATAATATAATAAAGCGCGCGCGAGGAAATTAAGGACGATAAGAAATTAGGGTTTTGACCCCATTCTAACCTAACCGGAAGAAAAAAATGTTTTTGTTGTTTTTAATTATTTTTAAAAAAAGAATTAGGTTTTAAAATTAAATACAAAATTAATGAGTAATTAAATTAATTAATGAAAAATAAATAAATGGCCTATTTTTGTGTTTTTGGTTATTTTAAGAAAAATAAAATATAATTAAGTTAGAAACAAAACCCTAATTGTTCTAATTAATTTTAAGTTATTTACAAAAAGAAATTAAAGTTACCTAAAATTAAAATCTAATTAAATTAATTAATTTTTGTATATAAAAAAATAAATATCCTAAATTTAATTAGATGAAAATATTTATTTTTTGATTTTTTTTTATAAAAAGAATAATTAATTTGTTAGTAAAATAAATAAATTAAATAAAACAAAATATAAAAAGAAAAGATAAAAGAAAACTGGGCCTGAAAGCAATTTGGGGGGGGGGGTGTGAGAATCAGGTTCTGGGCCCAAAAGAATGTGACCCACGTTTGACTCTTGGATCTCATGCTCTGCATTGACTAAAGTGTACCATGGACACTACGTCATGGCCATCAGATCTGGCCTTCTGGACATTTGGCAGATTGGATGATGAAGGACTATGGTGATCCCTTGGCTTGTGTACACGCCTGAACCTGAAAAGAAAAATAATATGCAAGAATGGGGGGACCTGGGATTCGAACCCAGGCCCCAAGGCACTTTCCAAGTGTTCCACTACCAACTGAGCTAGCTTTGCTTCTTGTATATAAAACAAACAATAATTATTATATTATAAACAAGCGTAATATAGAAAAACTCGCGCGGAAATTCAAATGGACGAGTGGTTACTTGCCACGACATCTTCCTCTTCCTTGCTCCGTTGGTAAAAGTCACAGACTTTTACCTACGGACAACATCCATCGCTACAAACCTGCATATTCTCAAAATCAAACACACGCATGATAAATAAAAACTAAAGCCATGTATAGCTTCGTCTGGACCTGCTGAGCACAATGGTGGCCCTTTCATGACCCAATTTCACCTGTATGCAAAGATCCCAAATAGAACCAGAAAACCCTAGCAATGGTGAAATCTCATACAGTCCATATAAATGCAATTAAACGTTACATAAAGCTTGCAAATGTGTTAAGGAACAAGAATCTACAATTATTTCATGCTATAAGTATCAGAATGATGCAATTCGAATTCAAGAAAAAGGCAATGTCGTGGCTGACTTACAGCGAGTTACAGGGCTTGGGAGTGCTTGTTCTTGATTGGTTTTGCTTGATGGGGATCCCAGGAAGCGATTGGGATGGTCAGGAGGCTTTGAAATTGCCTGGAACAATGAATTCGACTCAGCACTTTGTTGTGATTTTTTCAAGTTTTGCTCTTGTTCTCACACCTCTCTCCAGCCTTGTTTTAGGTCTGCACATGCTCAATATATATCAAGGATTGGATTAGGGTTGAAAATCTGATCTTAATCTTCCTCCATCATTGCTTTTGATTTGGATTTGATACACTTGAAAATCTTGCTAAAATTAGAGCAAACTCAATCTTTTTGTGCACACAAAGCCCTTGCACGAATTAAATCACTTGCCAACTGGATATAGGACCTGAAATAAGCACAATATCTTGAGAATTCAATGTTTTGGATTTTTCCATGATTTGTTTTGATTAAAATTGATTTAATTCAAATAAAAATCAAAATAAATAATAAAAACAATATAATGACAAGTGGCAAGGGCTAGGGCTCGTGGACCACGTTGCCAACTCAAAACAAGTGCAAAAGATTAGGCCCATTTGGCAAAAATTGCAATTTTAGGTATAGTTGACTTTTGGCAATTTTGCAAAAAAGGTCAACTTCACCAATGCATAACTTCCTCAATTTTGACTCTTTGAAGGTGTTCTTGGACTTTTTAGAAAGCTTGAGATGTCCTCTAAGCAACCCTTTTGGTATCATCTCAATTTGGTACTCCATGTTCATGTATGAAGCTTTGACAAAAAAGGTGTTTTTGTTGACTTTTCAAAATGACCTATAATGTCCAAATTCATAACTTCTTGTGAGTGCATATTTTGAACTTTGGAGCTGAAGATGGATTGTATGGAATTGAATCCTATTCAAAATGAGCTTTGGATGGGTCATTTCTCATAAGGTATGAGAAAGTTATGCTTGGTCAAAGTTGAGTTGACTTTTCCTACAAAACCCTAATTTAGCAACTTTTGGTTCTTGATGAATTGTGAGCAATCCTTGATGAATCATGATAAACCCTTGATAAAATGATGAATGATAATTCAAAATGAGGATGTTGACCAAAAATCTTGAACTTTGACTGTATGTGGGCCACAATTGACTTTTGCCCTAGCACAGTCGATTTTCAGGCCTTTGAGCAATTGACTTAGCAAACTTTCTCTGTAGGGCTTGAAACTTGACATGGATGATCTTAAGAACATATTAGGATAATAATGAGCATTTGGGATCCCTTGGACTCAAGTATCTTGATGCAACATGAAACCCTAATTTGAGGTAGACTGCCTTAGGAGAGAGCTTGCCTGGTCAACCCTTGGACTTCCTTGAGCAACTTGAGGATCTTTCTTGAAATGTTTTGAGAAATATGGGAGGGAAAATTTTGGGGTACAACAGCATGCAATGTCATAATGTATGAAATTCATGGTACAGTGATGTTTTCAAAATAAATGAGATTGTGTCGTATGTATCTGTGCTGTCAATGCTATGACGTATGAATGTAATGTATGGACACATTAATTGTTATGCTGCAGTGTTGTTGGAGTCAGGGAAAATAAATCCCGAGTACTGTGGGTATGAGGAGTGTAAGTCTTCATGTTTTGAAGTTGAAGTGTTGATGAGTTTCCATTTGTTAGAGAAATAAACTCTGTTGTGTAAAGGAAACGATGTGTATTGCTTGTGAAATCCTGTTGGGGAATCCTGAGAAATTAGGCAACTTTTAATGAGGAATCTTAAGAGTGGTAACTGGAAGTTTTGTTCCGTCGGGGAGGTGAGAGAGTTTGATATCATTAAGCTGCACACTGTAGGGGATTTTATGGAATAGTCTAAAGATATTATCATATTTCTTAAAGCCATTAGTGATTGTCTTTCTATTTTTTGTTCCTCCTTTTTCCGTTCATTTGTAAACAGTAGTCATGTTCAAATGCATATGTTCAAAAATAAACCATTGGACGTTTTTGTAAACAAAACACAAAAATAAAGAAAAACAAATAGTTTTGCACTTTCAAAGGGATATCTTTGTATTTAACTTGAATAAGTATTTTTGTACAATGAGACGAGCATTCTAGTAAGAGGATGTCATCATGGAAAAATGAAAATTTGATACAAAGAAAAGATAGCTATGTGAAACAATCCCATGGGGTTCCCATTCTGCTATAGCCTTCGTGTCTCTGAGCGTCTTGTCCACTTGCTGCCTTGTTCGAAGTTGATTGGATTGATTAGAACCGTTTGAATTTGTCAGTAGATGCTAAAGGTTGTCTGTAAGGTGATCCAACAAGACATAGTTAAACGCATTAATTCCCTAATTTTTTCCTGGACTGCCCTTTCAGGTTTCCAGTCCACCGGGATGCCCTTTTTTGCCCAAGCCGCCCTTTCGGGTTTTCAGCTTGCCAGGTGTACATTTGTTTTTGTATTTTATCCCTAATTTTTGATCGAACCTTTATGGTTCGCCGGGATGCCCTTGTTTTGCCTAGGGGTGTCAACCTAGCGGGTCTCTTATGCGTAGTATCTTTTGACTATGTCTGCGTTCACAGGATGCGGAAAGTCGTCACCATCCATAGTGGTTAAGATCATTGCTCCACCAGAGAATATGCTTTTGATCACAAACGGTCCTTCGTATGTAGGAGTCCATTTGCCCCTGGGATCACCTTGTGGTAATATGATACGCTTGATTACCAAGTCACCAACCTGATATACCTGACGTCTGACCTTTTTGTTAAAAGCTTTGATCATACGTTTTTGGGGGGCCATGACAGACAGCCGTAAGCCTCTTCTCATCAATTAGGTTTAATTGGTCAAGTCGAGTTTGGATCTAATCGTCTTCACTCAGCCCTGCATCCTTTATGATTCTCAGAGAAGGTATTTGGACTTCAATTGGTAGAACAACTTCCATGCTGTATACCAAGGAGAAGGGAGTTGCCCCGGTTGACGTGCGCGCCGTGGTACAGTAATCGTGGAGAGCGAATGGTAGCATCTCATGCTAGTCCTTATAGGTTACTGTCATTTTTGTATGATCTTTTTGATGTTCTTATTTGCGGCTTCGACAATGCCATTCATCTTTGGCCAATAAGGAGAAGAATTATGGTGCTGGATTTTGAATTGCACGCACAGTGCAGTGATCATAGTATTGTTGAGATTTGTACCATTGTCTGTGATGATCCTCTCTAAGATACCGTACCGACAGATGAGATTCTGTTTGATGAATTGGGCTACAACATTCTTGGTAACGGAAGCGAAAGAAGCTGCCTCAACCCACTTTGTGAAATATTCAATGGCCACCAATATGAAGCGGTGTCTATTAGAAGTTGTAGGTTTGATTTCTCCAATCATATCGATGCCCCACATCGCGAATGGCCAGGGAGAAGTCAAGATATTTAGAGGAACTGGAGGCACATGCACTTTGTCAGCATAGATCTGACACTTATGACAGGTTCGTGAATGCTGATAGCAATCTGCTTCCATGGTAGACCAGTAGTACCCTTCCTGTAGGATCTTTTTAGCCATCGTATGCCCACTGGAATGGGTGCCAAAAGTGCCTTCATGTAGATCATCCATGATATTTTCTGCCTCAACCTTATCTATGCAACGAAGCAAAATAGAGTCATGGTTGCATTTGTAGAGAATGCCATTACTGATGAAGAACTTAGCAGAGAATCTCCTCAAGAACTTCTTATCATTGACTGAAGCTCCTTCCGGATACTCTTGAGCCTCGAGATACCTCTTGACTTCATAGAACCAAGGCTGGTCCACTACTTCTTCAGTATCGATCTCGTGACAGTAAGTTGGTTCCTCCATCCATTCAATGGTGATCTGGGGAGCCTCGTTACCCCACTTGAGTTTAAACATGGATGACATGGTGGCTAGCGCGTCTGCTAGTTGATTTTCCTCTCGTGGAAAATGCTCAAAGGTAATTTCCTCAAAATGTGGGATTAATGTCAACACATGTTCTTTATAGGGGATAAGGTTAGGGTGCTTCGTGTCCCATTTACCTTTGATCTGAATGATGACTAAGGCTTAATCTCCAAATACACTTAAGGATTTAATTCCCAAATCTATGGCAGCTTTGAGACCAAAAATACACGCTTCATATTCGGCCATATTATTAGTACAGTTGAATCAAAGTCTTGCGGTAAAGGGAGTATGACATCCTTCAGGGGATATGAGTATAACACCTATGCCATTGCCGAGTGCGTTGGAGGCTCCGTCAAAAACCAAGGTCCATCAGGATTCTTGTTCAGGTCCATCATATGGTCTGAGTTCCTCACAGTTGTTTACCATCATGATGTCTTCATCTGGGAATTCTAATTTCATGGACTGATAGCCATCCATAGCTTGATGAGCAAGGTGATCGCCTAGTACACAACCCTTTATTTCTTTTTGGGTAGTGTACTGAACTTCATATTCAGTTAGAATCATCTGCCATCTCGCTATTCTCCCAGAGAGGGCAGGCTTCTCAAATATGTATTTAATTGGATCCATCTTGGATATCAATAAGGTAGTATGGGTCAGCATATACTGTCTTAGCCGGCGAGCAGCCCATGCCAGAGTGCAACAAGTTTTCTCGAGCAGTGAATATCTTGTTTCACAGTCGGTAAACTTTTTTCTCAGGTAATAAATAACATGCTCTTTTCGGCCAGACTCGTCATGCTGCCCAACACACACCCCATTGAATTTTCCAAAACAGTTAGATACATAATCAACGGTCTTCCCTCGAGGGGCGGCATCAAAACAGGAGGCTCTTGTAGGTACTCTTTGATCTTGTCGAAGGCAAATTGGCATTCATCATTCCATTTGACTACTTGACATTTCTTCAGTAATTTGAAGATTGGTTCACAAGTAGCTGTTAAGTGAGAAATGAATTTGGCAATGTAATTTAGTCGTCCTAAGAATCCTCTGACTTCCTTCTCGGTGCGAGGAGCATGCATTTCTTGTATTGCTTTCACCTTGGCAGGGTCCACTTCGATACCTTTACCGCTGACGACGAAGCCTAGGAGTTTATCGGACCTCACCCCAAATGTGCATTTATTTGGGTTCAACCTTAGCTTGTATTTCTTTAGCCTTTCAAACAGTTTCTGCAAATGGTCGAGATGTTCCTCTTCAGTTTGAGATCTGGCTATCATGTCGTCCACATAGACCTCTATTTCGTGATGTATGATGTCGTGAAATAGAGCTACCATGGCACGCTGATAGGTTGCCCCAGCGTTCTTCAAACCGAATGGCATAACCTTGTAACAGAATGTGCCCCACTGTGTGACCAAGGTCGTTTTTTCCATGTCCTCAGGTGCCATTTTGATTTGATTGTAGCCTGAGAAACCATCCATAAATGAGAACACTTTATGTTGTGCGGTGTTGTCAACCATAATATCGATGTGGGGAAGTGGGAAATCATCCTTAGGGCTTGCCCTATTCAAATATATGTAGTCCACACACATGCGTACTTTGTCGTCCTTTTTAGGCACTAGAACAACATTGGCGACCCATTGGGGATAGGAGGTGACGGCCAAGAATCCAACGTTGATCTTCTCTGACATGTCTGGCCGCATGCGACGAACTTTCTGTTTTACCGGAGGGAAGTCTTCTTTTGTCAGTAGACGATGGACCATGATATCAACATTAAGTCCCGGAATGTCTTCGTACGACCAGGCAAAGACCTCAACATAATCATGTAGCAACTGAGTTAGACGCTTCTTGACATTGGGTTCTAGATTGGAACGCATCTTGACTTCTTTCTTGTCCTCTTCGGTACCTAGGTTAACAGTGCCCACTGGTTCTTCGTGGGGTTTTATGGTCCTTTCTTCTTGTTATAGTAACCTGGCTAGTTCCCCCTGGCACTTCACAATCTTCCTCACCTTCGTCTTTGGCTTGGTAGATTAGATTTTCAGAGTCACAATAGGCCATAGTAGAATCGTTACCCATGGGATCCCGAGTGGATGTATATCTGCATTTTGAATGTGAGTGTGTGTAAGAGTATAACTATCTTCAAAATAAATAAAAATGTAGATAAAGAAAGACAAAGAGCGTAATGTTTGTATGCAAAAACGTCCATGATTCATTGATGACATATGAAAATGAAGTAACAACCCTTACTGTGATACGGTGAGAGAATTGACTTGAAGGTTTTGCGTCTGATCGCAAATATTGCGGTTAGCAAGAGTTGCCACCGACTTTTCTTTTATCCAAAAGGAAAGGTGAAAAAGCACAGGAAAGACCTTTGAGATTATTTCTTGAGTTCGGGGGGTAGATTATGAAAAGGAAAGGTATTAGCATCCTTTTCATCCATGGTTTTCCATGGGCTCTTAGTTACTTGCTAGATCACTTGCTTTTTGTTTGAAATTGTGCTTGGTGTGGTTTTTTGAAAGTATTTTGTAAAGAGGCCATTGCTTAGACAATCTTTGTAATGATTCTTGTTTGTAAGAATGTATACAAAGATGTTTGATCTTTTGAAAATATTTTCAAGTTTGTAAGATGTTTGAAAGTGTAAGTGTTTATTTTGAAAATAGCAAGGATATTTGTTTTAAATTGAGCAAGTAATTAGGAGCATTCTACCTACTCAAAAGCCTTTCTTGTTCATTTTCCTTTTTCTTTGACAGTGTTATCGTACCATTGATTTGGTAAGTAACCCTATCTTTGGATGTAAATGGGACGGGCGTGGGTCATTGTATAACCATGATTAGAAATGTTGCAAGGTATCTTAGCATTATTTTTGAGGGACTAAGATCATTTGAAAGGCAACTTAGATAGCGTCATCCAGGGACTATGATCTTATATTTGCTTTGTTTATGCTAAGATACCTCACACGCGTAATATGGACATTTTGTAAAGGCAACAAGTGGAATAACCCTAGGGGTTCTTGTGTGCAAATGTATTGTTTTCATGCTTGTTTTTGTCTTGAATTAGGGTTTTCTAAGTATTGGTTTTACTCTTTCCATACAAACCCTAATTACTAGCATGTTATATATAAAAGCGATAAATTGCTGAATTTAAAGTTACTATGCTATTACAACATTTGTGGGGAGGGGGTGTACAAATTGAATGGGGATTGCAAGAATTTTAAAGCTAGTTAGTCTATTACAACCATATTGAATTGGCATCAATGTACAAGGAAATAAATAAGTACAAAGTATAAAATGAATAAAAGTACAAAAATGAAAAATCTGAAGTAAATGGATATTTTTTTGGTTTTCATGAGAAAAAGGGAATTTGTTTTAACCTAATTAATTAAAGAAAATAATTAATCAAACTTAAATTTATTAAGAATTTTTTTTAAATAAAAACCAAAATTTGTTAATTGATTAAAAGAAAATAAGTTTAGAAAAAGTATTTTTTTGGTATTTTTGTCTTAAAAATATTTATAGCATTATAAAATATTTTTGGCCTTTTTTATATATGAATAAATATATTTTAATATGTGTAAAAGAAAAATAAATATAAACCTAGTTTTAATTAAATTTACAAGATGATTTATAAAAAATAAATAAAGTATAGTTAATAAAAACATTTTTTTGAGAAAAAATAGAATAAACTAAGTTAAAATGAAAATCTAATTTTTTTGTATTTTTTATGATTTTTAATATTAGCAAAAAAAAAAATTAAGAAAACAAATGAAATAAAAATAAGAAAATAAAAATAAACTGGGCCAGGGGTGCAATTAGCCTGCAGGGGGTTAATAAGCAAAAAAAAAACAAAATAGGCAGGCCCAAGAAGGCCCAACGCGTGCAAAAAGAAAACTCAGAAAACAAGAAAATGTGAAAAATCCAAAAGGGTACCGCTGGGGCTCGAACCCAGGTCCCAAAGGTTACAGGCGCGCGCTTCTACCACTTGGGTGGCTATACATCCGTTAACATAATCAAAACAATAAATATACAAGGCAAAGCGCGCCCTGATGACTTCATCTTCAACCTCCAGCCAGACCAACTGTAACTTGCTTATTTCTCATCAAAAATGAAAACTGTAAACATGAAACTTGTAGCAAATTTTCTCACGTTTTCAGAAATGTAAATCATTAAAACTATAGATCGAAGATAAGTGTTGTACCCCAAAATTTGGCCTCCCATATTTCTCAACACATGGCAAGTGAGGTCCCCAAATTGGTCAAGGAAGTTCAAGAATTGACCAGACAAACTCTCTCCTAAGGCAATATACCTCAAATTAGGGTTTCCATCTTCATCAAGATGTGTGAACCACAAAGGACTCAAATTTTCACCATTGTCCTAATATGTTCTCAAGATCATCCATGTCAAGTTTCAATCCTTGCAGAAGAAGTTTGCTCAGTCAATTGCTCAAATGCCTGAAAATCAAATGTACTAGATCAAAAGTCAACTGTGGCCCACATACAGTCAAACTTCAAGATTTTTGGTCAACATCCTAATTTTGAAGTATTATCCATCATTTGATCAAGGGTTGATCATGATTCCTCAAGGATTGCTCACAATTCATCAAAACCCAAAAGTTGCTAAATTAGAGTTTTACAGGAAAAATCAACTCAACTCTGACCAAGCATAAATTTCTCATACTTTATCAGAAATGACCCATACAAAGCTCATTTTGAAGAGGATGAAATTCCAAATAATGCATCTTCAACTCCCAAGTCCAGAATCTGCACTCACAAGAAGATATGATTTTTGACATTATAGGTCCTTTTGAAAAGTCAACAAAAACACCTTTTGGGTCAAAGCTTCATACATGAACATGGAAGACTCAATTGAGATGAGACCAAAAGGGTTGTTTATAGGACACCCTAATATTTCTAAAAAGTCCAAGAACACCTCTCTAGGGTCAAAATTGAGAGAGTTATGCATTTGCCAAGTTGACCATTTTTGCAAAACTGCCAAAAGTCAAATGTGCTCAAATTTGCATTTTTTGCTAAATGGGCCCAACTTTTTATGCTTGCACCTCAATTATAATGTGGTCCATGACTCAAATTTTCACTCACCCATTATGTGCTTCATTTTTCAATTTATTTTGATTTTTCATTAATTAAAAAGTGAATTAAATCAAATAAATGATGAAAATTAACAAAGATATGACTTGGTTTGTTTTTTTGACAGATTGGCAATCAAGATATGCTGAGTTAACATGATCAAATCGAATCAAGGTAAATTGGTACAAGAAAGGCATGTTTTGGCTCAAAATAGAAACATATCATATAGCTTGCAAATCAAATCAAATCTTGGATAAATGCAAAGATTTAGTCCAAGTTTGTTAACCGAATTCACTCTAGGTTATATAATGAACAATTCCAGATCAAAAAACAAAGGTTGAGCAGTCGTGAAAACACAAAACAAGATTCCAAAAAAGTGACAAAAAGTGTTGGATCGTTTTTGCATCTAGAGATCAATTCATACCATTCCAACACTGCTAATCGATTCTTGGACCTTCCCAGAAGCCAATTGGATCAGTTGCAAGGCTTGAAGCACTCAGAAACACCAACTGTAACTCACACGGTTTGCATTTTTTTCAGAATCGATTATCCCAATTCTTGCATCATTAGCAATTTTAATTGTCATATTTTTTATTATCATCATGTTTGCAAGCTAACCATGTCATTTAATTGCATTTTTGAAGCCTGTACACGATGTTGCCATTGCTAGGGTTTTTATGTTATTTTTAGGGTTTCTTGATGTAAGAAAAATTAGGCCTTGAATCAGGTACCATGATGCTCGTGAGGATGAGACGAGTTGATTGGTACCATTACATTTCATTTATCTTGCTTGTATGCAATTTTTGAATGGAACAGGGTTATACCTACAGTGGATGTCTGTAGGTAAAAGTCTTTCTTTTTTAAAACGACGGATGAGGAAGAAGAAGATAACGTGTCCCAGCAT
The DNA here is from genome assembly GCA_948472305.1 of Vicia faba. Lineage (NCBI taxonomy): Eukaryota > Viridiplantae > Streptophyta > Magnoliopsida > Fabales > Fabaceae > Vicia > Vicia faba. The sequence continues at coordinate 1,061,667,752 of OX451737.1, forward strand.
CATTGGCCCGTTTGAAAAACTGGCGCATTTTTTGTTCATTCAGCGATCCATTTATTTATTATATAATATGTTTTATTTTCCTTACATTAACAATAAAAGCGTGTAGCACCGTTGGCAATGGGGCATTGGTATTGATCATAAGGACCTGGGTTCGATCCCCAAGTCCCAACGCTTAATTTATATTATTTTCATTCAATAGATCCAGCGTGTTGCTCTTCTTGGTGACCACCATACTCCATCAACATTCATCCAATTGTTCCAGCGTGTCATCAAATCCAACGCCCAGATAGCAAGAGACCATGGTATTCCTCAAAGTCAACGATGCACCTGATCCAACGCTGACCAGGCCTAGAGGCTTAATGGGCCAAGGAATTCAGATTTGCACCCCCTCTCCAGCCAACAACACATGCCCATTCCTAATTTTTTTATTTTCTTATTTTTCTTATTCTTTGCAATTTGTTTATTTATTTTATTTTTAAAATCCACTTTTTTTCCATAAAAAATCCCAAAATCAAGAATTCACAAAATTAGAATTAGTTTTTTTTATTAAATTTAATTAATTAGCTTAATGTAATTTATGGCAATTTAATTCTTCTTTTCACAATTAAAAAACAATTATAACATTAGGTTTAAATTCTTGATTTAATTATTTTATTTTTCCAAATAAAAACACAAAAAATAGGTTAACTTAATTATTTTTCTTAATTAAAGTTAATTGGTAATTAGATTCTTTTCAATTCAATTATTCCTTATTTTCTTAAAATAATAAAAACGACAAAAAATGATTTTTCTTTAATCAATTGCAAGTAGGATTAGTCAAAGGGTCAAAACCCTAGTCGCCTCGCATTTAACTTACCGCGCACACTTAATTCTTTTATAATTTTTGTAACTGTTCAAAGGATGTAATAGTTTTAACTAGGGTTTTTACTTATCGCTTTTCCCCGATTTTTGGTTATGTAATTAATCCACCTCCCCGAAGCCTTGTAATAGTTAGCTTTTATATTTTCGCACTTTTAAATTTTCGCAATTATTAACTGTTAGATGAATGCTAATAGGATTGTATGGCAAGAATGCATGACAAACTTAAAATGGTTAGAAAACCCTAATGTGCAAAGATAATAAACTGAAAATAAATCACTCGCACATATTCACTCTTAGGGTATATTCTCACTTTGGTTGCCTTCGGTAAACGATCATTAAGCATAGGGTGTCTTAGTGGTTGCCCTTCCGTCTAAAAAGATCAAATGTCCCATTCGAATGTTGCCTCGGAAATGTTGACTAGGAAATGTTGCCTCGAAAAAGATCTTAAGACTCTAGGGTTACTACTAAGGTGTCCTAACATCGCTTTAGTGACCGTACGTCCCTTTCGAATTAACCCTTACAAATTCCAACGACGGTGCTACCTATTTCTCAATAGTAGGATAGCGCTGTCTAAAGGAAACAAGAATAGAAACGATCTTTTTTCGAGTAGGTAGATACTAGTAGGTACTTGCTCAAATCAAAACTTTTCACACTAACACCTTTCAAAACAAATTTTCAAAACAACTTCGTCACACTCCTGAGGACTGATACAAGGGTTATCACAAAGTAAAACATTTTCAAAAACAAGCACACAAACACAAGCAATTTAAAAATGAGCAAGCACCTAAGAGCCCGTAGATAACTACGGATAGAAAATGTGCTAACACCTTCCCTTTCTATAATCTACCCCCCGTACTCAAAATCTCGAAAAAGGATTTTTTATGTACTTTTTTCCTTTCTGGTTGGATGAAATAAAAGTCGGTGGCGACTCTTGCTTACCGCGACATTTTGCGAACAAAAAACGCAAACCAGTATTAAACAGTCGGTTCTGCCACCGTATCACAATAAGCAAGAATTTTAATGGCCCTAATCTGAACCCTAAAAATATTGGAAATTTCAGTTTCAAAATTCTCTAAGCTCAAGCAAAATTAATGGAAACTATGGATATGGTTAGCTTTAGGGCAATGGTATCTACATGTTTTGTTCACAAATAAATCATTGTGATGCTTGTATGAAGAGTTCCAAAGTTAGAAAACTTACCTAAAAACTGGAAATCGTGTTTTGAGTTTGAGCTTGTTTCAAGTGATGGTGATAATCAGTTTAGCTTCCTTGAGGCCCCAGGAAGCTAATGCAATGATTAGCTTGAGCAATGGATGGCTGAAATGGTTTAGAGAAGTCAACGTGCATAGCTCTATTTTTGGAAATGGAGGATAGTGTTAATGGTGTTATAGTTCTATAACAGGGTGTGAGATTAACTCTATATGATGTTTAGAAACTTTAGAAACCAAAAGGCCAAGAAACGCACGAGTAGATTATGAGTTTCAAGTTTTTGGTCAGTTTGTGTGAAAATGGAAGTGTGAAGTGTGATTATGAGTTTTAGGTTCTTTCAAGGCTTGAGCATTTCGTCCCTTTATGGTCTAAGGTTTGTGTATGTATAAACAAAAGTGTTTGAGAGCTTTGGACAATCAAAAGTACAAGTTCCTAGCTTTTGGCTAGGTTACTTGATTTTGAAGAAAAGAGGGAAATAAGTTTCAAGAAGAGGTACAAGCATGGGATGGGTGATTGTAAGTGTTTGAAACATTTCTCATGAGTTATAGGACTTGTTTGATCAGAAGAGAACAAGTGCAAGGCTCAAGAACAAGTTTTGTACAAAAAGTCACTTTATCAAAATGGCAATGTGACCTTTCTTCCAAAAATGGATATAAAGCATGTCCATGCATTGAATGCTTGAAGTGAGGCCTATAAAAGCTGTGTAAACCATTAATTATGGAGTGCCTAACAAGTTTGAGGCTTGCAAAGTAGTGTTTATGCAGCATAGTTTGAATTTGAATTTTGTTCATCACTTAAATGACTTGTAATTAAAGTGATGAAACCCTAACTTTATCTCTTCGATTCTCCCTACTCAAGAATGATCTCAAGGAGTTCTTGGACATTTTGGAAAGCTTTCAATATGCTCTACAACCCATATTTGAATTGCTTTAGAATATTCCTCTTGGAACTATATGAAAAAGTGCCATGAAGTTGGGTCAAAATCGTGACCAAATTAGGGCAAAATTTCACTAAGTGTTTTGTTTCATGAGCCTATGTTCATAAAACTATAACTTGAGATCCAAGCACTTTTGGAAGGAGTTGTGTAAATAAAAGTTATAGATTTCATGGAGATCTACAAATTTCATGTTGTAAGTTTCTCTTGAATTATCTTGCATCATGGTGAAAAATTTGTTCAAAGTTGTGAAAAAATATGAAATTTCCAACACAGAAAAATTTCTAAGTTTAGAAATTTTGACTTTTCAAAATGAAATCTTGACTTTTTTTGATTTCTTGATGAATAAGTTTCATATTTTGACATGTTTTGATGAATTATGATCTTTGTCACTTGAATTTGACCAAAAAGTCAAAGTTTGACTTTTCAATATACAGTTGACTTTTAATCAGTTGACTGAAAATTCATCTGTCAATCCAATGGACTTGCAATGTTTTGAACCATGTCATTAGGTCAAAATAAAGCAATTAGACTCTTGAGATCATGACTTAAACCAATTGACCATTTGCTAGGTCAAAAATCAGAAATTGCCCTTTCCCAGTCAAAACCCTAATTTTGACCATTTTGCGCTTTTGGAGATTTGATCAAATTTCTTAAGGAATTGTGGTACAAACTTGATCAAATGATACATATGAGTTTAAAATGTTGATGTGGATTAAAAATTATGAAGTTTGACTGTAAATTGGCCATGGTTGACTTTTTCCCCAATATAACTGATTTTTAGGTCAACTGCTCAATTGACTGAGCAAAAGTGTGATCCAAGGCTTGAAACTTGACATGAGTAATCTTGGGGGTCCATAATGATCCATGAAAGTCACATGGGACATTGGAAGTTCAAAAATCCTTGTGCAAACTCAAACCCTAATTTTGGTCATCAGTGCCTAATTGAGCTGATCAAACCCTAATGCAGTCTTTAGTCAAGGATATCTTGTTAGTAAATTCTTGATAAGTGAGAGGGAAAATTTTGGGGTACAACACTTACAAATGGACCGTTGTGCCTCGGGTAAGACACAAGGTTTTAAAAGTCTGAATTTTTTTAATTATAACAAGTCTGACAAAATTTAAAGACAATTACTGTTGGATAAAAGTAATTGGGACAAAATCTTTTGCTTCCCAGTTACTGAGCCCTCCGTTGATGGTTAGGAAAATCCAATATTCTAGGTCACACTTGTCATCGTCATCATCCACTATATTGACTCCGTGGTTGCTGTACTTCAAAGGTGGTCCCCCGACACGAGCACGACAAACAGCTTTCTGGGCTCCTGAAGTGAAACCCAAACCAAATTTGTCAGATTTGTAAGGGATATCCGAGAGTTGGCCCCAAATAGTACACCCACCTTCTTCGATTATTGCCTTGGCATATTTCAGAGAAGACATCTTTAGCGGAGGTCTTGTAATCTTCGGGACTTGGGAAACAGTCTTGGTAGCTTCCACTGTCTGTGGGACTTCCTCGAAATGCTGAAATGGAGTTTTAATGAATTCACCATCCAATTCCACATATTTGAAGGAGTTCAAGTGACTGACCATATATTCCTCTTCTCCATGGACAGTAATGATTTTTCCCTTGGTTGGGTATTTCAGCATTTGATGTAATGTAGAAGTGATGGCACCAGCGTTGTGAATCCAAGGTCGGCCCAATAAACATGAATAAGAAGGGAGAATGTCCATCATGTAAAAAGTTGAATCAAAGGTTTGAGTTCCAACTTTTATGTGGATGTCCACCTCCCCATGCACCATTATCTTTGAACCGTCGAAGGCCCTTACCACTATGTTGTTGGGTTTTAAGGTCAAACCTTCACAGTCGAGTCTATCAAGAGCCTTCTTAGGCAGTACATTCAAAGATGAACCAGTATCAACCAAGACATGGGCCAAAGTTGTACCCCTGCATTCGACAGAGACATGCAATTCCTCGTTATGTTTCCTCCCTCTAGGTGTCAGGTCAGCATCGAAAAAGCCTAAACCATTGTCAGCGGTCAAACTGGCCACACAGTCTTGGAACTGATCAGCATAGGTTTCTTGTGGCACATAGGCAGCTTTAAGGAATTTTACCAAGGCCTTTGCATGAGCCCCAGAGCACAACAATAAAGCCAGCATGGAAATATTTGACGAAGTCTGCCCTAGCTGTTCGACTATGTTGTAGTCGCTTCTCTTTATGATTTACAAAATTTCTTCCATCTCCTTTTGGGAGGCCTTTGGGATAGATATTGATTGTGCCTTCATCCGGACAGGCTCAACCAGAATTCCTTTGCCACGAGTCTCGGTTGACTTAGTGGTAGGGGTATCAGCAGGGGTAACTATAGGAACAATAGTAGTAGTGTCAACAGGAACGAAAGCAGGGATGATCGCAGGACCAGTAACAGTCTTTAGAGGAGAAATCTCGGGAGAGAATACTCTGCCACTTCGGGTTATCTTGCTGGTTCCCGCAACGTTGCTGATGTCGGGGTCAACCTTCTCAAAAATTGAGTCTTCATCAGCCAACCAATCCTGTTTGACACCGTGATAGTAGACGTCGACCCCATAGTTCCATGGGACAGTTTTATCTGATGAGTACGAGATTGGTCCAGGCATAGTAATTATCAGTGGAGCCACTTTAGGAACTAATTTAATCCTAACGGGTCTTTTGGTGGAGACCCTGTTAGGATTTGCAGAAATGGTTACTATTGAAACATCTTCATAAGAAATGGTTGGAACAGGAGTCTTTTCAAACAAAATCTCTTTGTCATCTATTAGGCGTTGAACACCTGCTTTTAGTAAATGACAGCCAGTTGGTAAGGATAAACAGAGGTGGCAGCTTTCGTCACAGCCCGGAAATAAACTTGCTTTCAACAGGTTCTTCTTGACAGTCAGGCGAGGAGTAACAAGTTCATCAATAGCAGTAACAAACAAATCATCTTCAACAGCGTTAACATCACAGCCATGCTTGAGCATAGGAGCGGTGATAACATTTGGGATCTTAGGAGCATCAAATTTAATTTCTTTTGCTTCAAGAAGGTCTTGCACCTTGTTTTTCAAAGCCCAACAGTTGTTGGTATCATGGCCTGGACTTTCTGAATGGTAAGCACAACGAGCATTAGGGTGGTAATGAGGAGAGGCTGTGTTGGGATTCTTCGAGGATTCTTTCAAGGTTACCAGATTAGATCTCAATAAATGTGGCAGGACTTGAGACAACGTCATATTTATCCAGGTAAACTGTCTTACCGGTCTTTCTGTTCTAGGTTGATTGCTTCTTTGTTGAGTAGGTGCAGGCTTAGGGATCATGATGGCCCCTACCATTGGACAATGTTCAGTTCTATCTTGATTCCTTTGAGGATACACAGCACCAACTTCTTTCTTCCCAATATATGGTTTTCTCACGGCACTGGAGGATACGTCCTTTTGGATCTTCCCACTCTTAATCCCAACTTCCACTCTTTCCCCGGTCAAGATTAATTCAGTGAAGCCTGCTGAGGAGCTTCCAATTAGATGATTGAAAAATGGACCAGACAAGGTCCCTAGAAACATATCCACTAGTTCCCTTTCAAACAGAGGAGGCTGGACTCTTCCTGCTAAGTCCCTCCATTTCTGAGCGTAGTCTATGAAACCTTCGCTTGAAACCATAACCATACTCTGGAGTTGAGTACGGGTGGGAGCAAGGTCTGTGTTGTATTGATACTGTTTATAAAAAGCGGCGACAAGGTCCTCCCAGTTATGAATATTGGCCCTTTCCAGTTGATAGAACCAATCTAGCTGAATCCCTGATAGACTGTCTTGAAAGAAATGGACCCACAAATCTCTGTCAGCAGTGTGAGGCTGTATCTTTCTCACATAAGATCAGAGGTGCATCTTGGGACACGAAACCCCTTCGTACTTAAAAAATACTGGTGCCTTGAACTTTGGTGGAATAACAATCCCAGACACCAAACCCAGCTCTTCAAAGTCCAGCCCGGGAACTTTTTGAATCTCCATTGCACTTAGACGCTCTTCTAGATGTTTGTATTTGTCGTCAGCCGGGGGATACTGGTCCTCGGAGTAATCCTATTCTTCTTCCTCTTCAGATTCTGGCTGGGCAGTCACTTCCTTGCCTTTCCCTTCTTGATTATCCTTTTCACCAGATGACGTTGCGAAGTCTAGGATCCGTTTGGCTGGCCCTGGGAACCTTCTTCCTAGATTCAGAACTCTAGTTGTTTTCTTTGCTTTCTTCTTCTTTTCTTCAATCAGCAAAGTTTTCAAATCCTCTTGTCCTTTGGCTAGAGTCAAGAACATATGTTGAAACTGAGCATTCTGCACCTGGAGGTCTTTTATTGTCTGCTCAAGATCCATCTTACTGAAATAAACAGTAGAAATATGAGGAGACTTGTTGTAAGAAACATGCTTATGTTATGATGAATAGAGATGCATATGCAATGATTTCAAGGAAATTAGAGACTTAAATTTGCTTTAGACAAAAAAAGGAACACACGTCATATTAATAAATCAAAGTTTGAGTACATCATTCCTATTTTGGGCTAATAAAGAAATACAAAAACTTTAAGATAAAAAAGTTGAACGCATCCTGTTTGGTGCGATGTAGGCGTTCAGGCTCCGCTCCTCATGAAGCTGCTTGGTGAGTTCCAGAACCTTCTTCTCGCTGGCGTAGAATTGGGCCTCGAAAGTGTCTCGCTCCCCCTTAAGCTGTATCCAATCCCTTTGCAAGTCTTCAAGAGAGGTGGGTGTGACACGGTGGGATAACTGACTTGGTTGTTTTGCGTTTTATCGCAAATGTTGCGGTTAGCAAGAGTCGCCACCGACTTTTCTTTTATCCAAAAGGAAAGGTGAAAAAGCACAGGAAAAACCTTTGAGATTGTTTCTTGAGTTCGGGGGGTAGATTATGAAAAGGGAAGGTATTAGCACCCTTTTCATCCATGGTTTTCCATGGGCTCTTAGTTACTTGCTAGATCACTTGCTTTTGTTTGAAAATGTGCTTTGTGTGGTTTTTGAAAGTATTTTGAAAAGGCGCCATCGTTTAGGAAAACTTTGTAATGATTCTCTTTTGTAAGAATGTATACAAAGTGTTGATCTTTTGAAAATGTTTTCAAGTTTGAAAGATGTTTTTGAAAGTGTTTGGTGTTTGTTTTTGAAAATAGCAAGGATGTTTTGGTTTAAAATTGAGCAAGCAACTAGGAACAATCTACCTACTCAAAAGTCTTTCATGTTTATTTCCTCTTTCCTTTAACATTTTTATCTTACCATTGATCTGGTAAGTAACCATATCTTTGAATGTAAAAAGGGACAGACATGGGTCATCGTATAGCCATGATTAGCAATGTTGTAAGATATCCTAGCATTTTCTTTAGGGACTAAGATTATTTTGAAAGGCAAATTTGATAGCGTCATCGAGGGACTATGATCTTGTATTTTTGCTTGTTTTTGCTACGATACCTCACATGCGTAATATGGCCATTTATAAGGCAACAAAGTGGATTTACCATAAGGGTGTATGTGTGCAATTATATTGATTTTCATGCTTTGTTTTGTCTTGTATTAGGGTTTGCTACTTGTTGATTTTATCTTCTCATACAAACCCTAATTACTAGCATTTATATAAAGCGATAAATTGCGAAAAGTAAAGTTACTACGCTATTACATCATTAGGGGAGGGGGGGGGGTGTACAAATTTACAAATGGGGATTACAAGAAAATTAAACCTAATTATCTAATACAACCATATTGAGTATTGTACAAAATTTAAAATGAAAATGCAAGAACATAAATGGAAAAAGAAATAATTTTTGTTATTTTTATGAAAGGGGCTTTGTCTTGACCTAATTAAAAAAATGATTAATTAAAATTAAATAAAATTAAACTAATTAAGAAAAGAAATTAATTTGAAAAGGATTTTTAGGGTTTTTTATGAAAAGGTTTTAAATTAATGAAAATAAAAATGGAAATTAATTAATTAAAATAACCTAAGTTCTAAACTTATTTTAACTAAGAAAATAAAATAATATATTAATGTATCCTAAGTCTAAAAATTAATTATTTAAGAAAAGAAAGGAAATTTATTTATTTTAAGAAAAAAATGTTTTTGTTTTATGGAAAATAAATACATGAGTATAAATTTTTTTTGGATTTTTTATGATTTTATGAAAATAATAATAACAATAATAATAATAAAAATATTAATATTAATAATAATAATGAAGAAAAATAAATAAAAATAAAAATATAAAGGAAAAGTCAGGGGGGTTAATCAGTAAGGCAAGAGGTATTGTGAGAAAAAATGCTCAGGCCCACATGAAAATCCCAAGCGCTGCCAAAAAAGACACAAAAAAGATCAGAAAATTGTAAAAAATAGCAAAAGGTCACGTTGGGGCTTGAACCCAGGACCTAAGGATGAACAGGCACGCGCTTTAACCACTGGGGGTGGTGATACATCCGTTAACTTATGTGAAAGGATAAATACATAACACAAAACACGCCCTGATTACACTTCATCTTCAACCTCCAGCCAAAGGACCTGTATCTTCTTCATCTCTCAACAAAAATGAAAAGTTCAAACATGAAAGTTGTGGCATTTCTTTCCACGAATCAAACCATGTAAATAACTTAAGCTAACAATCAAAGATGAATGAAAATTTTTCTGGCCCTAATTTAAAACCTAAAAATTTCAGAAAACTTCAACTCTAAAATTCTCTAAGCTTATGCCATATAAATGAAAATTATGGATATGTACAGCTTCGTGGCAATGGTATCTACATTTTATCTTCACAAATCAAACTCAAATGGAAGTTCAAGAAAAATACCTCAAAACTGGAAATCGTGAAATGGATTTGAGCTTGTTTCAGGCAGTGGTGATGATCAGGTTAGCTTCCTTAGACCTCTAGGAAGCTAATGTAATGCTTAGCTTGAGTTGAGAGTGGCTGAAATGGCCTGGAGAAGTCCAACAACAATGCTCTATTTTTGGATATGGAAGTTGATGAAGATGATGTTACAGTTTGCAAACAGGGACAAGGTTGGTTTGTATTTGATATGAGGAAGCTTTTGAAACTAAAAGGCCAAGAAATGCACGAGTGGTTTTGAAGATTGAAGTTCAAAATCAGAAATGACACAAAAATGGAGGTTTTGGGCAATCTGAGTATTCAGGGATTTTGGGAGCTTATTCAATCTTGTGTTCTGTTGCAATACACTTGTATAATTATATGGAAAAGGCTGGTGCACTTGAGGAGGTCAGAAACACAAGATATAGACTTATGGCTATGTTACTTGAATTTGAAGAAAAGTGACAATATGGTTTTAAGGCATAGTACAAGCATGGAATGAGTTTATGGGAGGATCTAGACATGTTGCTTTTGCCTTTGACATTACTTGTGATCATAAGGAACAAGTGCAAAGCTCTATGCATTGACTTTGTGATTAAATCTTCTTTACAAGAATGGAATGGTTACTCTGTGCCATAAATGGAAAATTTACTTGGATAAAGCTTGAATCAAGTGGATAATAGCTCAAAAGCAAGTGTAATCTTATGATTATGGAGAGATCTTGAGGTTTAGAGGCCTGCAAAGCAAGATTGTGCAGCATAGGTTTGAAATTGAATTCTTGTTCATCACAAAATGACTTGTATTTCAAGTTTGAAAACCCTAACTTCCTCTCTTCGATTCTCACTGCTCAAGAATGATATCAAGGAGTTCTTGGACATTTTGGAAAGCTTGCAATGTGCTATACAACCCCTCTTTGAATCACTTTTGAAATTTACCCTTGGAACTATATGAAAAAGTGCCATGAAGTTAGGTCAAAATCCTGACCAAAACTAGGGCAAAATTTCACTAAGTGTTCAATTTCAAGACCACGACTTTATGAATTAATAACTTGAGATACAAGCATTTTCAGAAGAAGTTGTGTAAAGCAATGTTGTAGATATCATGGAGATCTATAAATTTCATGTTGAAAGTTTCTTCTGAATCACCTTGCATCATGGTGAAAAATTGGCTCAAAGTTATGAAAAAACATGAAGTTTTAAACACTTGGAAAAAATTTCTAACTTAGAAAACTTTGACTTTTCAAAATGAAATCTTGACTTTTTGATTTCTTGATGAGTAAGTTTCATATTTTGACATGTTTTGATGAATTGTGATCTTTGACATTGAATTTTGACCAAAAAGTCAAAGTTTGACTTTTCAGTGTACAATTGACTTTTGACCAGTTGACTGAAAATTCACTATTAATCCAATTGATCTTGAACAAAGTTTTAGGTTATTCCATTAGGTCAAAATGATGCATTTGAACTCTTGAAATCATGATTCAAACCAATTGACCATTTGCTAGGTCAAAAATCAGAAATTGCCTTTTCTCAGTCAAAACCCTAATTTTGACCATTTTGCCCTTTTGATCATTTGATCAAATTTCTTGAGGAATTATGGTCCAAACTTGATAAAATGATACATATGAGTTCATAATGTTGATGTGGATAAAAAATCATGAAGTTTGACTGTAAATTGGCCATAGTTGACTTTTTCCCCAATATAGTTGATTTTTAGGTCAACTACTAATTGACTGAGCAAAAGTGTGATCCAAGGCTTGAAACTTGACATGAGTAATCTTGGGGGTCCATAATGATTCATTAAAGTAATGTGAAGCATTGAAAGTTCAATTATCCTTGTGCAATCTCAAACCCTAATTTTGGTCATCAGTGCTTAAGGAGGTGTCTTGAGCTGATCAACCCTAGTGCAATCTTGAACCAAGAGAGATCTTTGTGAGAAAATACTTGATAAATGAGAGGGAAAATTTTGGGGTACAACAGTGGGCATGTCAGGATGCAAGATAGTGTATGGAACATCTCCTTCCACAATAGGCTCTATGATAATCGGGAGAATGGAGGGGTAAGGCATCATAAGACTTTGAGCACGAGCTCGTACCCATTTGAGGTAAGGCTCAAGAGGGATGGAATTATTATGCCCCAATGTATTTCTATCTACCTTGTTCAACATCCTCCAAGCTCGGATAAACCTCTGGCGGTGACCTTGATCGTCGTTCTCGTAGTCAAATACCAACCCTTGAATAAGCATCTCATGTGGACCATCCCTTTGGGTGTAACCAAACTGTCTTAAGGCTAATCAGGGGTTGTAGGTGATACCTCCTCTAATGCCAAGTAAGGGGACATTAGGGAATTCTCCACAACGGTCGAAAATAGTAACACTCTCCACAGATCGAGAACACCAATGAATGTCTGAATGTTTGAGCGTCATCAACCTATGTGACCACCTTGACCCTTGCTCGTTCTTTAATACAAATTGGGGAAGATGCGGAATAAACCATCTTTCCAAAAGAGGAGTACAACACATAAGGATACCTCTTTTCCTCATAGTGCGAGTGTGAAAAGAATGTAGGATGTCTTCTAACAAAGTAGGCACCGGGTTACGAGACATGAAGATTTTGACGGTGTTCACATCTATGAGTTGGTCAGAATTTGGAAACAAAACCATCCCATAGATGAGGAGAGCCACAATTTCCTCAAAAGCTTGCAAGTCCAAGGAACTCCAACAGTTTTAGGCTTTCTCAAACAAGAACTTGGCTAAGAAACCTTTGACACCACTCCTAGTTTCCCAATTAGTTGTGACATCATATGGTTGCAAGTGTAGGGCTTGAGCAATCTCTTCTGGTTTTGGATATCTTTCCGTACCGTTGAAAGTTAGTTGATTGAGAATGGGAATCCTCAAGAGTTGGGAGAATTCTTCCAAAGTTGGCACAAGTTGATAATCAGGAAATGTGAAGCAATGGTGTAGAGGATCAAAGAATTGGAAGAGCACCTTCATCATGTCCTCATCAGTGTTGGAGGTAACCAAGTTTAGAAGGCAACCACGTCTTTCGATAAATGGAGAATTTTCGAAAACCCTTGATGCTAACTCTTTAAGTTAAATAGGGATCCTTATAAGATTGACTTGAATGGTTTTCCTGTGAATAGAATCCATGTCCTACAAAACAAAACAAAGATAAATCCCAAAATCTCTGAAATGGTTAGTGAGTATGAGTATGATGTTATGATATTTATGATGTTATGTACAAGTAAATATAAACAAACAAAAGAAACAAGTCCTTAGGTTTAGGCTTGCATGGAGTCTCATAGGTAAGTACCCTCTTGAAGTTTAGTTGGCTCAAACCTGTCCTAGCAATAGTAATCGGGTTCTAAGGAGATCAATATCACTGGTTTGTTTCCTTGGGCATTGTTTAAGTGCAAGCCTCTTTAACAACGACCGAAATATCCCAAAAAACCAAACCTCAATGAGTGTAGTATCGAGTATCTACCAACTTTGGACTGCACCAATGCCGGTCATCTCACTACGTCCTAATGGCCAAGTTGGTCAAGCAAAGGTTCTAGAAGTTAGTTAGTGCTTCATGACATCACTCAGTGGCCCCGTATTCTCCTTGACTACTCAAGGGCTACCGGTACCCACAAATATGTCACACTAACGTAGCTATTTCTTAGACCATGTCGTTATACCCCGCACAGTTTCCACAACGTATTGCTACTTACCTATAAGGTATCCCAAATCCGAGTAGAGGATTCAAATCCAAACAAAGAACCAAAATGTAAAGCATACAAGTCAAACAATGAAAGCTAATAAATGTGATCTAACCCTAAGGTAACCCTACTTTAAGAATTGTCCCCAGCAGAGTCGCCAGTTCTGTAACACGGTGGGAGAACTGACTTGGTTATTTTGCGTTTGATCGCAAATGTTGCGGTTATCAAGAGTCACCATCGAATTTTCTTTTATCCAAAAGGAAAGACTGAAAAGAACAGGAAAGACCTTTGAGATGTTTTCTTGAGTTCGGGAGGTAGATTATGAAAAGGGAAGGTATTAGCACCCTTTTCATCCATGGTTTTCCATGGGCTCTTAGTTACTTGCTAGATCACTTGCTTTTGTTTGAAAATATGCTTTGTGTGGTTTTTGAAAGTATTTTGTAAAGATGCCAATGTTCAGGCAAACTTTGTAATGATTCTCGTTCGTAAGAATGTATACAAAGTGTTTGATCTTTTAAAAATGTTTTCAAGTTTGAAAGATGTTTTTGAAAGTGTTGGTGTTTTGTTTTAAAAATAGAAAGGATGTTTTTATTTTGAAATTGAGCAAGCAACTAGGAGCATTCTACCTACTCAAAAGTCTTTCATGTTCATTTCCTCTTTCCTTTGACATTATTATCTTACCATTGATTTGTAAGTAACCCTATCTTTGGATGTAAAAGGGACGGGCGTGGGTCATTGTATAACCATGATTAGCAATGTTGTAAGATATCTTAGCATTTTCTTTAGGGACTAAGATCATTTTGAAAGGCAACATGGATAGCGTCATCGAGAGACTATGATCTTGTATTTTGCTTGTTTTTGCTAAGATACCTCACATGCATAATATGGCCATTTTTGTAAGGCAACAAAGTGGGTTTACCCTAAGGGTGTATGTGTGCAAGTGTATTGGTTTACATGCTTGATTTGTCTTGATTAGGGTTTGCTACTAGTTGGTTTTCATCTTTCCATATAAAACCCTAATTACTAGCATTTGTATATAAAGCATTTAAATTGCGAAAAGTAAAAATACTAAGCTATTACATGATTTAGAGGAGGGGGTGTACAAATTACAAATGGGGAATTGCACGAAATTAAATCTAAATAATTATTACAACCATATTGAATTTGAATAAATGTACAAAATTGAATAAGTAAAAATGCAAGAATGTGAATGTAAAAAGAAATGTGATTTTCTTGTTTGATTTTATGAAAAGGGTTTTTTGATCTAATTAATAAAATAATTAACTAAAAATAAGAAAATTAAGATTAAGTTAGTAAAATAAATTAATTTAAAAAAAAACAAGTTTTTAAGGTTTTTTTGTGAATTTAATTACATTAGTAAATAAAAATAATTAAATAAAAGTCCTAAATTCTAAATTGATTTTAATTTACAAGAAAATATTATAATAATAATTAAAATTTATTATCTAAGTATTAAAAAAAAGGGAAATTAATTTATTAAAGAAAATGTTCTTGTTCTTTTAGTTTTATGAAAAATAAACTAAATAAAATATAAATAATAAAAATATAAATATTTTTGGATTTTTTATTAATGAAAATAATAATAATAATAATAATAATAATATTAATAATAATAATAATAATAATAAAAGATGGAATAAAAATAAAATAAAAATAATAAATTCAGGGAGGTTAAAATTGAATTTGGAGGTTTGTTAGCAAAACAGTTTTTTTGAATCTGGCCCAAATGAAGTTTTTGTTTGGAAATCAGAAAATTAAAAAAGGGTATATGGGCTGTGTAGTATGAGCAAACATGGGGGGGGGGGGGGGGGGGGGGTCAGGTTGAGTAAAAAAACAAAGCCCATGGGGGAAGGCCCAAGCGTTTCCTGTAACAAAAATATGTCGAAAAAAGTGAAAAAAATGCAAAAGGCAACGCACTGAGGTTCGAACCCATGACCTCTTAATTACCAGCGCGCTGCTTTACCACTAGGATGGCTATACATCCGTTAATATAACTGAAATGATAAATATATAATTCAAAACAAGTCCTGAATACACTTCATCTTCAACCTCCAGCCAGACCACTTGTATCTCATTCATTTCTCAACAAAAATGGAAAATGTAAACATGAAAGTTGCTCCATTTTTCCATACGAATCCAACCATATAAATATCATGAACTATAAATCAAAGATAAATGAGAATTTTTGAAAGTACTAAATTCTGACCTAATTATTTTCAGAGATTCAATCCTAAAATTCTCCTAGCTCAATCAATATAAATAAAATCTATGGACATGTACAACTTCAGGGCAATGATGTCTACATTTTATCTTTATAAATGCAAGCCTAACAATGCCTAAGTAATGAGATAGAAGTTCAAGAAAAATACCTCAAAACTGGAAATCGTGAAATGAAAATGAGCTTGATTCAAGGTGCTGTAATGATCAGGTTAACTTCCTCAAGTTCCCAGGAAGCTAATGCAATGGTTAGCTTAAGCAATGGATGGCTGGAATGGCTTGGAGAAGTCAATATGCAGACTCAGTTTTTTGGTTATGGAGGTTATGGTAAATGGTGTTACAGTTCTGGAATGAGGATGGGGATGAGTAGTATTTGATGTAAGGAAGCTTTAGGAACCAAAAGGCCAAGAAACGCACAAGGGAAATATGAGTTTGGTGTTCAAGGTCAGAAACTGTGTAACAATGGAGTTTTTGGGAAATTTCTGATTTGAGAGAGTTTTAGTGTGTTTCAGGGTGCTTCAGCTCGTGTTCTAGATCACAAATAGTGCCTCTATTTATAAGCAACAAGTTTGGAAGCTTGTTGTTGATCAGAATTCAAAATCACAAGTTTAAGCATAACATGTGATTTTTGAGAAATCCAAGTTTCAAAGTCTTGTGTACTTGCTAAGATAGAGTGGTTATGCTTTAAACGCAATTGCTTCTGACTTTGTAGATGGAGTGTGATCAGAGGGAACAAGTTAGAGGCTCAAGAATTGACTTTGTGCATAAAGCTTGCTTTTCCAAAATGGAAGTGTTCACTTTGTACCCCAAAATTTACCCTCTCATGTCTCAAGGGCTCTTAGATTTACTGCAGTCAAGTTTTAAGCCTCATATCATAATTTTCTAAGAAGAATCATTCAAATTGTCAAAAGGGGGCAAAATGAGCAAAATCGGAGTTTCAACTGGAAAAAGTCAACCGGACGTTAAAAAGCCAAACTTTGACTTTTTTTGACCAAATTTGAGTCCCAAAAATCACATTATGTCAAGACATCCAAAAATATGAAATTTGATCATCAAAAATCAAGAGATGCAAGTAATTGGTTAATCTCATTTACTTCATGACATCTTTTACTATAATTCCAAATAATTGAAGATGATGCAAGTAATTCAAGTTATTATAAAGTGACATTTTTGCAAAATTACAAATTCTAAAACTATGTCTTGTTTGAATTTTCTCAAAAAAAACCTTGCCACAATATTTTTTACCCTTGACATAATGTGTATAAAATATTCCACAAGACCAAATTTGTGTCATGCTACAAATTATACTGTCCAAGTTGAACAAAGTGTATTATGCTACATTGCCACAACACCCCAAAACCTGCTCCATTGCTTCCCTACAAGAAACCGTGTGCTATGCTGCACCATAAGTATGCTTATGCTGTCCTATACAGTCCAAAACTGCTCTATGCAGTCTGCCCAAACCTGCATCATAACAACCCCAAGATTGCACAAAAATGGCAAAAGAAAATTGTGTGAAGAAAGTATCAAAACAGCAGGCAAAAACAATTCAAAATAACTTATTTGGTTTCCCCCCTAAACCTCAGTCAAGGGTCTACAAAAAGGATAGTCTCATAAGACACAAGGGAGATTTTTTTGGAAGCAGGAAATTTGAGAGAGAGAATAGAGAGTTTTGTTGAGCAGAAAAAATAGTATTCTTTGTAACCTTGACTCATTCATTTTCAAACCAGTACCAGTTCTTATTCAAAAAAACAAGACCCCAACCCATTACTCCATCATACAAACTCTACCTTAAGCCAAACACCTTATCACATACAAAGATTGTCCAAACATAAAACAGTCCCTGTAGTGCTATCATCTTCACCCTCAAAACACCAAAAACATTACAATATAGTCTAACTTAATTTCAACAGTCTGGAGTAACTTTCTGAAGATTCATTAGGGCCATCACAACATTTAGAAAAGCATTCAGATTTAAAACAGCCAGTGCAGCCCAAAGGTAAGTCTTCTTGACTTAATATCTTTTCACACATCATTGATAATTTGTTTTGAAGATGAGATGTAGCATTTTATGATCCTTTTGAACTGGTTATTTGCTTATTGTTTAGGCTTATCAAATCATTAGCTGTTTATGTTTATCCATCATATGCTGTAAACTAACCTGTACAGACAATAAAAACCATGTTTAAGGCAAAAAATGCAGGATAAGTCGACATGTACTCACATGCGTCGACCCTTTCTAGGTGGAAAAACAGAGTATGAGTCGACACATAGCCTTATGCATTGACTCATACTGTAAAAAAATCTCCAAAACAGAAGCGTTAAAGATGTTTGGGTCGACCCATACGTGTTTCGTGTCAATACAAGAAGAAGTATGAGTCGACACATCTCAGTATGCATCGACTCATACTGAGTTTGGTGAGATTTTACAGGGGCAAGGAAAAGCTATGTGTCGATGCATAGCAACATGGGTCGACACATAGCAGTTCAAAATGCATTTTTCCTTTTATTTTACACTGTTTTTACATTGTTTTCATTATTATTCGATATGGTTGTAATATTTCAGTTTCCACTTCATCCCCATTGTAAATTTGTACCCCCATCCCCCTAAAGTGATGTAATAGCTTAGTATTTTATTTTCCGCATTTTACTTGCTTTCATATATTGCTAGTAATTAGGATGTATGGTAAGATTAAAATCAACAAATAGATAACCTTTCAAATACAAGACAAAATGCATGCAATCAAACACACTTTGCACACTAGCACCCTTAGGGTAATCTCACTTGTTGCCTATCAGAAATTAGTCATGTCCCTCGAACATGGACGTTTTAGCAAAAGACCATCGATAAAAGATCGTAGTCCCCCGACGACCCTCGATGTTGCCTTCGATAAACGATCTAGTCCCTAAAACGACATTGCTAAAAACGTTCCATGGGTGGCCTTCTATGACTATACAAACGTCCCACGCTCGTCCCTTAACATCCAACGATGGGGCTTCTTACCAAAACAATGGTAAGATAGCAACATCTAAAGGAGGAGGAAAAGAACATCTAAGACATTTTGAGTAGGTAGATTTGCTCCTAGTTGCCCGCTTGCTCACAACAAAAACATTTTTTACACCAACACTTTCATCTTAAAATATTTTCAAAAGACAAACACTTTGTACGCGTTCTTATAGAAACGAGAGCCATTACAAAGAAGACACCTTTTCAAAATCACTTTCAAAAACACATTCCACAAACACATCTTTGAACTATTTTCGAAACAACACTTTGTACGCGTTATTATAGAAACGAGAACCATTACAAAGACATTTTCAAAATACTTTCAAAACCCACACCACAAGCACATTGTCAAAACAAAAGCAAGTGATCTAGCAAGTAACTAAGAGCCCATGGAAAACCATGGATGAAAAGGGTGCTAATACCTTCCCTTTTCATAATCTACCCCTCGAACTCAAGAAAACATCTCTAAAGGTCTTTCCTGTGCTTTTTCACATTTCCTTTTGGATAAAAGAAAAGTAGGTGGCGACTCTTGCTAAACCGCAACATTTCTGAACACAAAACGCAAAACTTCAAAGTCAGTTCTCCCACCGTATCACAGAACTGGCGACTCTGCTGGGGACAAACTTAAAAGTTGGGTTACCTTAGGGTTAGATCACCTTTACTTGCTTTCTTTGTTTGACTTGTATGCTTTACTATGATACGGTGGTGGAGAACTGACTGTTTTTGGAATGCTGGTTCGCGTTTTGCGTTTGTTTTCGCAAAATGTCACGGTAAGCAAGAGTCGCCACCATCTTTTATTTTATCCAACAAGGAAAGGAAAAAAGCACAGAAAAATTCCTTTTTCGAGATGTTTCTCGGGTCTGGGGGGTAGATTATAGAAAGGGAAGGTGTTAGCACCCTTTCTATCCGTGGTTATCCACGGGCTCTTAGGTACTTGCTCAAAGTGTTTTCAAAATTTGCTTTTTTTTGTGCTTGTGGGTTTAAAAGAAGTTTTTTGTTTGAAAGGTGTAAGTGCGAAAAGTTTTTGTTTTGTTTCAAAAGAGCAAGTACTTAAGAACCATCTACCTACTCGGAAAAGGAATCAAACTGTGCTAATGTCCTTTAGACAATGTTATCCCACTATTGATGAGTAGGTAGCATCGTCGTTGGAGTTTAAGGGTCAATTCGATTAAGGGACGTGTGGTCACTAAAGCAATGTTAGGACGCCTTAGCAATAACCCTAATGTCTTATATCATTTTTCCAAGGCAACCGTTTCGAGGCAACTATGATCTTTGGACAAGAGGACAACCTCTAAAACTTCCTATACTCAATGACCACGTTCAAAGGCCACCAAGTGAGGTGTACCCTAAGAGTGCACATGTGCGAGTGTGTTGTTTTGAGTTAATTTTATCTTTGTACATGTCAATGGTTATCTATGTTGATTTTAGGTTTAAACATTTGATCTTGTCATGCATTCCCTATTATCAAACATCTAACAGTTTATAAGTTGCGGAAATTAAATTGCGGAAAAAACTAACTATTACAAGGCGTCGGGTATTTACATCGCCAAAAGCAACCCTTGAAATTAAAATGCGGGAAATAAATGAAGCGATAAAAAAAATTTAAAGTCCTATTAAACTATTACATTCCGAGAAACAGATACAATATTGAATAAAGATGGATCGCATGCGAGAAATTAAATCGGGCGAGTTTTTAGGGTTTTGACCCTTTTTGAAAGAAAGCGTTTTTTGGTTATTTTTTGAATTAAAAGGAATTAAATTAGTTAATTAAATAAATAAATAAATTAATTAAAAAAGATATTTTTGGATTTTTTGGATAAAAATAAATTAATCAAAGTTAATAAAACCTAATTGTCTAAATTAATTTTAATTATTTGTAAAAGATATTAAAGTTATTTTCTAATTAAACTAAATTAATTAAGTTAATTATTTATTAATAAAAATAAAATACTAAAAAATTAAACTTAGTAAATAAAATATATTTTGGTTTTTGATTTTATGAGAAAAAGTTTAATTGGTTAATTAAATAATAAAAATAATTAATCAAAATAAATAAGTAAAATAAAAAGAAAGAAAGAAATATAAATAACCAAGGGGGTTTTGGGCCTGATCAGGGGGTTGATTAGAAATTTTGGTGGCCCAATACAAGCAGGCCTGGTTGACTTCTGGACTCCCATGCATACGCGCTGACTTTGGCTCATGGTAGGCATTCATTATGGGTCACCAGATCTGGCCTGGGGCCATCTGGCAGGCATCTGAGTGAGGGAGCATCATGCATCACGCACTTGGTTTCACACTGAATTACCTGTTGCAAAATAATACAAAGCAATATGGGGACCTGGGATTCGAACCCAGGTCCTGTGAGTCACTGGATAGTACACTTACCACTACATCACTATGCTTCATTCGTTAGTGTATTGATAACAATTATTATATGGAAAAACAATTAAATGCCAGAAAATATAAAAAATAAAGTGCGGAATTTGAACTATCCAATAGGAGGGAGACGCGCCATCTTCTTCCTCGTTTGACCCTGTAATATTTCCTGCGGATTCATATCCGCAGCTGAATCCCTAGGTCAACCCTAAAACCAACTCTAAGCCATGAAAACTCAATCTAAAACCACAGTCATGCTCGTCTCTCCCTCCTGAACATGCCTATGTCCATCAATGGCGTCAATTTCACCTGCAAACAAAATGCCCAAAAACAAGAACCAAGAACCCTAGCTTCGGGTATGGCACTACAGGTCATATAAACACAATTAAATAATGCAGAAAGTTTAGAAATTGCACAAGGATCATGAATAGGTCAATGATTTGTCAAGAAAATGCTAGAATGAGAGGTTGCGATTTCAAATACAGGGCGGTTTTTTGAAGGACTTACAGCGCGATTGAGAGAGTATGAGAGTGTGCTTTTGATTGCTTCTGACTCAGTGGAGGTCCAGCAATTGATTCACATTGAGATTTGGTGTTGAAATTGCCTCTAAGAAGGATTTCAGTTTCAAGCTTTTTTCAAGTTTTCTCAAGTTTGCTCCTTGTGATTTTGCAGCCTCTCCCTTTTTATTCGTGTGCCTTTGCATTGTATATGTATGCTGCATTGGATTAGGTCAAGTTTTGGGTCTTGAATCTTTGTAAATCAATGCTTGGAGATATGATTTGATTCACCATTGATAACCTTCCAATTTGGTCCAAAATCCAATATTTTTGTACATGAAAAGCTTGATACGGATTTGATCATGATCATGATGATAATTAAGACCTATAACGACCAAAAAGATCCTAAGTAATCAATATTTGGATTTTATTTGATTTAAATTGATTTAAAATGAATTAATTCAATAAAAAATCAAATAAAATAGAAACATTAATAAATGGACACAAGGCTGAAGCTAGGACACGTGTGTAGTGTGACAAGATCAAATCAAGTGGAAAATAATGGGCCCATTTGACAAAATTTGAAGTTTTGGGGATAGTTGACTTTTGGCAATTTTGCAAAAATGCCCAACTTCAACAATGCATAACTTCTTCAATTTTATACTTTTGGAAGTGTTCTTGGACTTTTTAGAAAGCTTGAGATGTCCTCTAACCAACCCCTTTTGTATCCTCTCATTTTGATATTCCATTCTCATGTTATAAGCTTTGGCAAAAAAAGTGTTTTTGTTGACTTTCAAAAATGACCTATAATGTCCAAATTTGTAACTTCTTGTGAGTGCATTTATTGATCTTGGGGTATGAATATGGATTGTAGGAAATTGCATCCTATTAAAAATAAGCTTTTGATGGGCCATTTCTCATAAAGTATGAGAAAGTTATGCTTGGTCAAAGTTGAGTTGACTTTTCCTACAAAACCCTAATTTAGCAACTTTTGAGTCTTGATGAATTTTGAGCAATCCTTGATGAATCATGATAAACCCTTGATCAAATGATGAAATATCCTTCAAAATGAGAATGTTGACAAAAAATCTTGAGGTTTGACTGTTTATAGGCCACAATTGACTTTTGCCCTAACACAGTCCATTTTTGGACCCTTTGAGCAATTGGCTGACCAAACTTCCTCTGCAAGGCTTGAAATTTGACATGGATGAACTTGAGAACATATTAGGACATTGGGAAGAACTTGAGGTAATTTGGATGCAAGGACCTTGATGCAACACAAAACCCTAATTTGAGGTTGACTGCCTTAGGAGATGATTTGACTATCCAACTCTTGAGCAATCTTGAGCCATTTGGAGATTATTCTTGCAATGTCTTGAGAAATATGAGAGGGAAAATTTTGGGGTGCAACATTTACATTTTTTTCTTTGTTTGGGCTTGATTTGATCCTCCACCTGGATCTGGGACACCTCTTTAGGTAAATAGCAATCGATTGTGGAAACTGTATAGCGTAGACCGATATGGTTGAAACAATGGCTATGTTAGTGTGACGCATTTGTGGGTACCGGTATCCCTCATGGTGAATCGAGGAGAATACGGGGCCGCTGAGTGGCGTCATAAAGCACTAATTGACTTTAGAACCCTAATTGGACAAACTTGGCCATTAGGACGTAGTGAGATAACCGGATTCGGTGTAGAGCTGAAAATTGGTTGATACTCGATACTACACTCATTGAGGCTGGACTTTTGGGATATCTCGGCCGCAAGAAAAGATTGATTGTGCTGAGACAATGCCTAAGAGAAAGGTCGGTGATATTGAGATCCTTTAGAACCCGATCACTATTACTAGGACAGGTTGAGCCAACTAAACTTCAAGAGGGTACTTACCTATAAAACCTCATGCAAGCCTAAAACATAGGGATTTGTTTGCTTTGTATATATTTACTTGTACATAACATCATAAACATCATAAGCATCATGAGCATGCTCACTAACCATTTCAAGGATTTAAAAATTTATCTTTGTTTTTGTTTTGTAGGTCATGAATTCCGTCCGAAGAAACACCATCCGAACCAGCTTTGTAAAAGCACACCCTCAACCTCAAGAGTTAGCCTCAAGAGTGCCCGTGGATTCTCCTTTTACCAAGAAATACGGTCGACTTCTCAGTTTGGCTACATCCGGTTTCCAAGAAGAGATGATGTGTGTGTTGTTCCAATTCTTTGATCCCGTACATCATTGTTTCACTTTCCCGGACTATCAGTTGGTACCTACACTAGAAGAGTTCTCTCTACTCTTGGGGGTGCCCGTGCGCTATCAGATACCATTCACCGATCTAGAAGAGATTCCAAAGCCTGAAGTCATCGTCGAAGCTTTGCATATGAAGAGAGCCAACATCATAGCCAATTGGGAGACAAGAAGCGGGGTTAAAGGTTTCCTAGCCATGTTTCTATTGGAGAAGGCTCGTTCATTATGGGATGACATAGATTTCCAAGCTTTTGAGGACGTCCTGGCTCTTCTCATTTATGGTTTGGTTCTGTTCCCCAACTCAGATCAATTCATAGATGTTAATGCCATCAAATTCTTTCTCTCTCGCAATCCCATACCTACCTTACTGGGAGACATCTTGCATTGCCTTCATACCCGCACCATGAAGAAGAGAGGTACTCTTTTGTGTTGTATTCCCCTACTCGCTAAGTGGTTCACTTCGCACCTACCTTAATCAACATTGAAGAACGATCAAAGACGGACATGGTCCCAAAGGATGATGTCCCTCACCCATTCTAACAGCTGTTGGTGTTCAAGATCCTTGGAAGACGTCTCTATCATTGACCGTTGTGGGTAATTCCCTAACGTCCCTTTGCTTGGTATTAGGGGAGGTATCACCTAAAATCCATGCTTAGCTCTTCGATAGTTTGGGTATGCCTGAAGAGACGGACCTTATGAGATGCTCATTCAAGTTCTGGTGTTCGACTGTGACAAAGAAGACCAAGGTTACCGCCAGAGGTTTACACGAGCTTGGAGAATGGTGAACAAGGTGGACAGTAGGACTTTGGGACACAAAAACTCTACCCCTCTCGAGCCTTACCTTAGGTGGGTACGGGATCGTGCTCAGAGACTCGTGATGCCTTACCATTTGTTGTACCCCAAAATTTTCCCTCCCATATTTCTCAATACATGTCAAGTAAAGTCTTCAAATTGCTCAAGGAAGTCCAAGAGTTGACCAGACAAACTCTCTCCTAAGGCAGCCTACCTCAAATTAGGGTTTCATTTTGCATCAATATGTTTGATCCTAAAGGATCCCAAATGCTCACCATTGTCCTAATATGTTCTCAAGATCATCCATGTCAAGTTTCAAGCCTTGCAGAGAAAATTTGCTCAGTCAATTGCTCAAAGGCCTGAAAATCGACTGTGTTAGGGCAAAAGTCAACTGTGGCCCACATACAGTCAAACTTCAAGATTTTTGGTCAACATTATCATTTTGAAGTATTATTCATCATTTGATCAAGGGTTGATCATGGTTCCTCAAGGATTGCTCATAATTCATCAAAACCCAAAAGTTGCTAAATTAGGGTTTTGTAGGAAAAGTCAACTCAACTTTGACCAAGCATAACTTTTTCATACTTTATCAAAAATGACCCATCCAAAGCTCATTTTGAAGAGGATGTAATCCCATACAATTCATATTCATCTCCCAAGTCCAAAATATGCACTCACAAGAAGATATGAATTTGGACATTATAGGTCATTTTGAAAAGTCAACAAAAACACCTTTTGGGTCAAAGCTTCATACATGAACATGGAAGACTCAATTGATATGAGACAAAAAGGGTTGCTTAGAGGACATCCTAAGCTCTATAAAAAGTCCAAGAACACCTCTCGAGGGTCAAAATTGAGAGTTATGCATTGGCCAAGTTGACCCTTTTTGCAAAATTGCCAAAAGTCAAATGTGTCCAAAATTGCATTTTTTGCTAAATGGGCCCAACTTTTTATGCTTGCACTGAGTTTGTAATGTGACCCACGACCCATGATCCCTTCCACTTGTCGTTCTTTTTATTTTTGTTATTTATTTTGATTTTATTTCATTTAAATCAAATAAAATCAATATAAAATAATGAAAATATAAAAAATCATTAAAACCTTGAGATTTTGTGCATGATTAGGTCCATTATACAGCTGGAGACAAGATCAAATCGTGCAAGGCTTCATATGGACACAAAAAGATTGAATTTGCTTGTTTTGGAAAGATTTGGTACAAGGATGAAATCATTGATCAATCTTCATAATTGGAAAAGATTTGATGCAAATATTAACCCTAATACATCCTAGTATACATAAGGAACAAACGCAGACCAAAAGAAAGAGGCTAGAGGCGTGCAAAGGCAGAGAACAAATTGCAAAAACTCAAGAAAAAAGTGCAAACCAATTTCCAAGTTTCAGGCCATCTCAAGCCATTCTAACCATACCAATCAATTGCTGGACTCCCCAGGATCGTGTTTCAATTGTTAGCAAGCTTCCCCACGCCTTGAAACGCATCGTGGCAGTCACACGGTTTGCATCTTTTATTGAATTCGAATACATTGATTCTGGAATATTTAGCATGATTAATTGGCATATTTATAATCCTTGAGATGTTTGCAAGATAATGACTATATTCAATTGCATTTTTATTGACTGAACATGAAAATGCCATGGCTAGGGTTCGTGCTTTATTTTTAGGGGTTTCTTGTACAGGGAAAATTGGACATTAATAATGGTACCATGATGCTCGTGAGGTTGAAACGAGTTGATTGGTACCATTGGTTTTCATTTATCATTCGTATACAAGATTTTGGAAATGCACAGGGGCTATACCTACGCTTGATGTCCGTAGGTAAAAGTCTTTTATCTAAAACGACAAAATCAATGAAGAAGACAATGGCGTGGCAGTGTGTGAATGGTCAGTTTGAATTTCGCGCATTTTGGGAGGCGTGGCACATTGTTTGCATTATAGTTTATTTGTTTCATTATTGTTACAACTAACATGATAACGCAGATGGTGAGGATGCTGGCCTTTGATGCACACTTCTTGGGTTCGATCCCAGGCGTGTGCATTTTATTTTCTCAACATTTTCAGGGAAATCCAGTGCTTCACCTTCTCAAGCATATTCCATACGCTCACAACATCAGCCATTTGATGTGCTCCTGGCCAGATCCAAGGCTTATCCTTTGAGGGTCCACCATGCGCCTGAGTCAAGCATGCACACAGGATTTGGCAAAGTCAAAAAGGGCCAGGAATTGTTGGGCCAAGAGATCAGATTCACACCCCCTTCTTGCTAAGCAACCAGACCCATCTTTCTTTCTTTTCTATTTATTTCTTTTATTTATTTAATTTGCTTAATTATTTTTAAACAAAATAATTTTCTTTTTCACAAAAAAAATGTAAAATCAAGTTTCACAAAAAAAAATTAGAATTAGGTTTTTATTTTATCAAATTTAATTTAATATTAGTTTAATTTAATTTAGGGGAATTCTAACTTTATATATATATATATATATATATATATATATATATATATATATATATATATATATATATATATATATATATATATATATATATATATATATATATATATATATATATATATATATATATATATATATATATATATATATATATATATATATATATATATATATATATATATATATATATATATATATATATATATATATATATATATATATATATATATATATATATATATATATATATATATATATATATATATATATATATATATATATATATATATATATATATATATATATATATATATATATATATATATATATATATAATTAAAATCAATTAGAAAAATTAGGGTTAGACTTTTGATTTAATTTTTATTTCTTTCTCAAAATAAAAATACAAAAATAGGTTAGTTTAATTATTTTTCTTAAATTAAAATTAATTTGTAATTAGCTTTTTTTTATTATCATTCAATTGAACTTTATTTTCTCAAAATAACAAAAACGACAAAAAATGATTTTTCCTTTAAGGTACAATTAGGTATAGTTGGGGTCAAAATCCTAATTATTCCGCATTCGATTCATCACGCGCGTTTATTATTTTTGCAATATTTATGTAACTGTCCACGGTATGTAATAGCTTAATCTAGGACTTTCTTTTATTTATCGTCTTTTACGGTTTTTTTTGGCTATGTAATTAATCCCCTCCCTGAAGCCTTGTAATAGCATATGTATTATTTTCTCGCATTTCAATTCTCGCAAATATTAACTGTTTAGATGTATGTTAATAGGATTGTATGACAAGATTGCATGATAATTTAAAGCGGCTAGAAAACCCTAATGTGCAAAGATAATAACTGAAATCAAATCACTCGCACATGTGCACTCTTAGGGTATACTCTCACTTCGGTTGCCTTTGGTAAATGGTCATTAAGTATAAGGTGTCTTAGTGGTGGCCCTCCTGTCTAAACAAAGATCAAATGCCCCATTCGAAAATGTTGCCTCAGAAATGTTGTCTCGGAAATGTTGCCTCGAATATGATCTTAAGACTCTAGGGTTATTAGTAAGACGCCCTAATATTGCTTTAGTTATCGTACGTCCCTTACGAATTGACCCTTACAAATCCAATGACGGTGCTACCTATTTCTCAATAGTAGGATAGCATTGTCTAAAGGAAACGAAAATAGAAACGATCCTTTTTTTAGAGTAGGTAGATGCTAGTAGGTACTTGCTCAAACAAACAAACTTTTTCACACCAACACTTTCCAAACAAAGTTTTCAAAAACAACTTTGTAACACTCCTGAGGACAAAAACAAGGGTTAAAACGAAGTAAAACAAAATTTTTCAAAACAAGCACACACAAGCAATTTTAAAAGATGAGCAAGTACCTAAGAGCCCATGGAAAACCATGGATAAAAAGGGTGCTAACACCTTCCCTTTCTATAATCTACCCCCCGTACTCAGAATATCTCGAAAAAGGATTTTTTATGTGCTTTTTTTCCTTTCCGGTTGGATAAAATAAAAGTCGGTGGCGACTCTTGCTTACCGCGACATTTTGCAAACATAAAACGCAAAACGCAAACCAACATTTTCTAAAAAACATTCGGTTCTGCCACTGTATCACAGAACTGGCGACTCTGCTGGGGAATTATAATAAGTGGGGTATACCTTAGGATCTAGTTCATCATGATTGCTTCTCTTGATTGTTTTGTTTGCTTTACTTTTAAGGGTTTTGTTTGGAAGTTACTATAGATCCTAACCCGGATCTGGGGACACCTTTTAGGTAAGTATCAATAAACTGTGAGGGAACAATACGGCATAGACCGATACGGTTGAAGCAGTAGCTACGTTGATGTGGCACATTGGTTGGTACCGGTATCCCTTGTGGAGAAACAAGGAGAATACGGGGCCGCTATGTGGTGTCGTTAAGCATCAACTGACCTTAGAACCTTTAATCGACCAACTTGGCCATTAGAAGGTAGTGAGATAGCCGGCCTCTGTGTAAAGCTGAGAACTGGTTGATACTCGATGCTACACTCATTGAGACCATACTCTCGAGATAGTTCCGACCGCAAGAAAAGATTGTGTGAGCTGAAACCATGATCGATGGAGGATGGTCAGTGATATTGAGAACCTCTAGAACCCGGTTACTTTTGCTAGGACAGCTTGAAACCATCTGAACTTTAAGAGGGTACTACCTTTGACCTCATGCAAGCCTTAAACTTGATGGCTTTGTGTGACTTATTTGTCTTTGCCATGCCTGTTATCTGTTATACCTGTTGTTTGTTTTATCATGACATCATGCATCATAACATGGCATTCATACTTCATTATACTAACCATTTCAAAGACCAAGGGAATTTATCTTTGTTCTGTTTTGCAGATTATGGCTTCCGTACGCAGAAATACCATCCGAGTTAACTTTGTGCAAATACCTGCTCAACTTAAAGAGTTAGCCTCAAGAGTTTCTGAGACTTCTATGTTCATTAAGAGACATGGTCAGCTTCTTAGCCTGGTCACCTCAAATCTTGATGAGCAGATGATGAGTGTGCTTTTCCAGTTCTTCGATCCTGTGCATCATTGCTTCACCTTTCCAGATTACCAGCTGGTTCCCACCTTGGAAGAATTCTCTCACTTATTGGGCATATCCATTCTTGAACAGGTGACCTTCACAGGTATGGAAGAGACTCCTAGAACAGAAGACATTGCCTTAGCTCTGCATCTGAAACGAGCTGATGTAGTATCCAATTGGGAAACACGAAGTGGGGTCGAAGGTTTCCTAGCCAAATTTTTTATAGACCAGGCTCAGCTATTCTGGGATAATTTGGATTTTCAGGATTTTGAAGATGTCTTGGCTCTCCTTATCTATAGTTTGGTTCTCTTCCCGAATCTGGATTCCTTTGTAGACGTAAATGCTGTCAAGATTTTCCTTTCTCGCAATCCTGTGCCTACTCTACTGGGTGATATCTTGCACGCCCTTTATACTCGTACCGTGCGAAGAAGAGGAACTCTTATGTGTTGCATGCCGTTGTTGTCAAGGTGGTTTATTTCGCACCTCCCTAAGTATGTGTTAAAGAACGAAGAAGGTTTGGGTTGGTCCTACAGGATAATGTCACTTGCCCATACGGATATTCTTTGGAGTTCCTGGGCTATGGAAGACACTGCTGTTATTGACCGTTGTGGGGGATACCCTAATGTCCCATTGCTTGGAATCAGAGGGGGTATAACCTACAATCCTTGTCTAGCTTTACGACAATTTGGTCGTGCTCGGAGAGATGGTCCCCATGAGCTACTTCTTGAGGATATTGCATTTGACTACAAGAAGGATGTTCAGGAGCATCGCCGGAGGTTTATACGAGCTTGGGGCATGGTGAACAGATCTAACCCCCAAGAGTTGGGACCAAGGGCTTCCCTTCCTATGCAGCCTTACCTCCAATGGGTCCGAGCTCGTGCCCAGAAGCTTGGGATGCCTTATGAATCCGTGTTACCAGTGATTGTGGAACCCACTAATGAAGAAGGCGTTCCTTACACATTTCTTTATCCCTACATGCCCACTGATCGTAGGGCATTGCAGAGGTTTTGGATTCAACTGAAAGAGGAGAGGGGTACTTACCGGAAAAAGTACCATGAGCAGGAAAGGAAGATTTTGAAGCTCACCGGCAGCTCGAGGAAGAAAGAGTGATCAATGACTACATCGGCACAAAGAGGAAGCGTCCATGGGACTTTTGATTTTGCCTTTCTAGTTTTAGATTTGTTTTCCATTTACTTCTTTGTAACATCTTAAAGGCATTGTTGAACCTTTTACAAGTTAATCTAATAAAGTTTGCTTATTTTTGGTTTGCAAATTTAAATTTCCCAAAGTCTTTGAAATCATTACATATGTGTGATCGGTGGATCTGGAACTGACTGTTTAACGCTGGTTCGCGAAATGTCGCGGAAGCAAGAGTCGCCACCGTCTTTTATTTTCTCCAAATGGAAAGGACAAAAGCACAGAAAAATTCCTTAAAGAGTTTGCTCTCGGTTCGGGAGGTAGGTTATAGAAAGGGAAGGTGTTAGCACCCTTTCTATCCATGGTTATCCATGGGCTCTTAGATACTTGCTCATTGTGTTTTCAAAAATGTTTGCTTGCTTTTCAATTGTGGGTTTAAAAAGTTTCTTTGAAAAATTTCAGTTCGACTCGTACGTCAGAGTGTTTGAAAAATTTGCTTTGAAAGCTTTTGAAAATGTGTTGGTGTGAAAAGATTTCAGTTTGTTTTGAAGAGAGCAAGTATCCATGAGTCGTCTACCTACCCTAAGGAATTCGTCTGTGTAAATGTCCTTTAAAGTAGTGCCATCCCACCATTGAGAGGTAGGTAGCACCACCGTTGGAGGTGTTCGGGTCAATTCGAGTTTTAGGGACGTGGTGATCACCGGAGCAATGGGAAGACACCTTAGAAGCTACCCTCATGCCAGGTTCCCGGATCATGAGGACTTACTAAGACGTCCTCTACTCGACGATCACCTTTCGAAGGCAACAGTGAGGCGTACCCTAGGGGTGGTGTGTGCGATTCGTGTGTCGTTTTCATTTGCATTTGTCTTTTGTCAAGTTCATTGTGATCTACGCTTGATTTTAATTAGGGCCATTCATTCTTGCATGCTTTTTTAACAGTTAATATTTGCGAGGAAAATAAATCTAAACTATTACAAATGGCGCGGGTCCACATCGCCAAAATTAAACCGGATCCGATTTGACGGAAAATAAATAAAGCGAAAGAAATAAAAGTGCGAAAAGTAAAATTGTTACAACGCTTTGGGAGAGTTACATAATTATAATAGACGACATAAAATAAATGCGCGAAATTAAATAAATTACGAACACGGGCGTTGGACCCTTTTGCAAAAAATTAAAGTTAATGAGGAATTAAAATTAAAGTCAAATGTTTTTGGTATTTTGTGTTTTTTAGGATTTAAGGAGAAAAAAGAATTAATTAAAATTAAAATGAAATGTTAAACCTAATTCTAATTATTTTTAAGTTATTAAGAAAAATATTGAATTTTTAACCTAATTTAAACCTAAATTATTTATATACAATTTAATTATGAAAATAAATAAATAATAATATTATGATAAAAGGAAAAATTAAAAGGAATGGAAATTGTTAATTAAACCTAATTCTACCTTTTTTAGATTTATTAAAAAGAATTAAACTTGCAAAAACCCTAATTAAAACTAAATAATTACATATTAATTTATTTACAAGAAAATAATTACAATAAAAATATTTTATTATTTTTGGTCTTTTCTGATTTTTATGATGTTTTTTATATTTTTATAGAAAAAGAATTAATTAATTAAATAAACCATAAAGAAAATAACAATAAAAAAAAATAATAATATAAAAGAATAGAGAAGGCAAACCCAGGGGGTTTCAGTCCCAATTAGGAGGTGTTGTCCCAGCAAATGGCCCAATAAGCTTGCAATTTGTTTGACCTTTTCCAGTTTGTGTGCCAGCGTGTTGACCTGGGCTTATAGTGGACCTTCAATCCCAGCCTTTGATCAGAATCTGTTAGCTACGTGGATGGTTAGATGAGGAAGGAATATGGTGAACCACTTTACTGAGCCTGCATATGAACATACGTGGAAAAATAATATTGAAACTAATCCAGACCTGGGAATCGAACCCAGGTCTTGCACTTCACCAGCCAACACCTGGACCACTACGCCATTTAGCGCGTTGTTAATATATAATAACAATTAAACAATATAAAAGAAAAGCAAAGTTAATGGGAGTCAGCGCGCCAATTTTTAAACCAACGAATTACTGATTGACACGATTCCATCTTCTTCATCGTCCCTGTAAACTAAAACATTGGGCAACGGTTTTCAGAGCGTGGTTTTAGAGGGCCTTTGGAAAAATAGCGATTAGCGCTATGACATCAATAAATTGATCGCGAGGGTCAAGATCTCTTCGTCTTGATGAGCTGGTTTGAATGGCCATAGTTTCGTGGGCTAATTTTTCCTTATTGCTAAAGCCCTAAATTACAGTCCTGCAAAACCCTAGAAATCGCGCATGGTGGAATCGAATATAACGTGTAATAATTCAATCAAAGGCATTGGTTAGCTTCGAAACATCACACTGAACAAGAATTCATAAATAAAAATGCAAAAGGATGCGTGAATTATGATATACGATTTCAAAAATTTTGTGACACAGTTTGAGTATAATCTACCAATTCTTGGAGCTTTGGTTGTTGTTTGTGATTGGCACACGTTCAGAGAACCACAATGAAGCTATTGGAATGGAAATTAAGGCTTGAATCCACCTCTAACCACGTTTTCAGAATTGAGTTCTTAAGTGAAATTTTCAAGTTTGGCAAGGGTCTTTGGGCGCAGCTTCAGGTCTCTAAGGATTAGGTTTTGGTTCAGGCCTTTGTAGTGAATGTATTAGGGCAACAAAACTCAATCAAATCCATGGCCATAATGGTTTTCAATATTTGATTTCCTTAAGATCTTTTCCATATCTTTTCATGTGCATTTTGTATCAATTATGATCAATTAGTCCAATTCTTTCCATGTTTGGGATGTGCACGAGATTTTGAAAGCAAAACATGCATAAAAAGATTTTTTAGGTCAAAATAGATATTTTTCACATATTTAAATAATTTAAATGAATTAATATTAATATAAATTCAAATAAATAAATAAAAATTGAGAAAATACTTCCCTTTTGGCCAAGTGGTCGTGCATAGGCTTGGAATGATGAATCATGGAAGAAAAATGGGCCCATTAGCAAATTTAGGTCATTTGAAGTAAAGTTGACTTTTCAAAATTCCCA
Source organism: Vicia faba (assembly GCA_948472305.1). Lineage (NCBI taxonomy): Eukaryota > Viridiplantae > Streptophyta > Magnoliopsida > Fabales > Fabaceae > Vicia > Vicia faba. The sequence continues at coordinate 1,061,701,735 of OX451737.1, forward strand.
AAAATTTCCCAACTTCCACAAGGCATAACTTGCTCAATTTTTAAGCTTTTCACATGTTCTTGGACATTTTGGAAAGGTCTTTGAGTCCTCTAACCAATACCTTTGGTCCCATGTCATTTTGATTTACCAATCTCAAGTTATGGCCTTTGGCTTAAAGTCCCTTTTTGTTGACTTTTGAAAATGACCTATAATGTTGAAATTGATAACTTTTTGTGTGAGCATTTCTTGGACTTGGAATATGAAGATGAGTTGTAGGAAATGTCTTTCTCTTCAAAATGAGCTTTGGATGGAATTTTTCTGATAATCCATGTGAAAGTTATGCCCTAGTCAATTTCAGTTGACTTTTTCAGCTGTCCAAATATAGTAACTTTTGCATCTTTGATGATTTCTGAGCCAAATTTTTGAGAATCATGATCAAGCATTGATCAAATGATGTTTGTGGCTTCAAAAGGATATGTTGACCAAAAATTTGAACTTTTGACTGCCAAATGACCATTTGCCCCTACAGTTGACTGTAGTGCAATTTAGGGTTTTGACTGTGCAATTTTGAGCTGAATGCCTTGAAACTTGATATGAGGATGCTTGACCACATTTTTAAGCATATGAGACTTGATTGGACCTTTGAAAACTTCATTTTCTTGATCAGAACTCAAACCCTAGTTTTGACTGTATAGGAGACAGTTGCACTGCACAACCCTTGGGGGATTTTGTGACTTGGCTTGGCAATTTCTTGGAGAATATGGGAGGGCAAATTTTGGGGTGCAACAGTTGCCCCTGTTCAATCTTCTTAGACCTGAGGATGCAGATTGGCTGGCGTGCCTTTCGTAATCCGAGGGTAGAAGATGATTGGACACTAGAGTGCCCAGAAATTTGCGCTCACATAGTAACAGTGATGGGGGAATGGGCTTATAGATGCCATTTAGAGGTTGCTGGATAGGGTGATGGGCTTAGAGATGCCATCTGGATGCTGATTGCGTAAGAGATTCCTTAGCGAGAACCTGCTTACCTGCAAAAGAAAAATGAGTACCTGACACGTTGCAGGAGCTGATTTTAGATGCTTGGTATAGATATGTCCTGACTGGTTACAGGAGCTGAGTCTGGAGCTTCAAACAGCGATGAAAGAAACAGGGATGGTTACTGCCTTAGCATGAATGGTAAGAGAACCTTGGGTGATTTTAACTTCAACAACGCTCGTTGAGAAAAATCTTGGCGAGAATTACCATCTTTGCAGTATCGGAACGGGAACCATAGACCTTTATAATCTGAAAGGGAATCACCTCACTCGCCGTTGGAGAGGGAATCATAGGAAAAGGAATTGTCACCTCACTCGCCGTCGGAGAGGGAACCATAAGAGATTATTACCTCACACTCATCGTTGGAGAGGAAAACATCTGAAGAAGGAATTACCACCTCACGCACTTGTCGGAGAGGGGACCATAGGAGACTATCACCTCACACTCACCGTCGGAGAGGAAAACATCTGAAGAAGGAATTACCACCTCACGCACTTGTCGGAGAGGGGACCATAGGAGACTATCACCTCACACTCATCGTCGGAGAGGGAAACATCTGAAGAAGGAATTACCACCTCACGCACTTGCCGGAGAGGGGACCATAAGAGATTATTACCTCACACTCATCGTCGGAGAGGAAAACATCTGAAAAAGGAATTACCACCTCACACACTTGCCGGAGAGGGGACCATAAGAGATTATCACCTCACACTCATCGTCGGAGAGGGAAACATCTGAAGAAGGAATTACCACCTCACGCACTTGCCGGAGAGGGGACCATAAGAGATTATTACCTCACACTCATCGTTGGAGAGGAAAACATCTGAAAAAGGAATTACCACCTCACGCACTTGCCGGAGAGGGGACCATAAGTTCTGCTGAGTCTTTATCAGAAAAATCTGTTGGGAGTCGATTTAGCTGGACTAGAGAAGACTTTGAAATATGTTTGAGCATTCTAACTGCGTCTTTCCTGAAAGGTAAAGGTCAGTCGTATGCAATGCATGCTATGGATCAAGCAATGATATTCTCAACATAAATGAGATTTGTATGATATGATGCGTTATGCATGCTATAATGATGTATGTCTGTGATGTTTTATGGATGCTTTCGTCTAGGAATGTAAATCCTTGACAGGTGTCGGGAAGTCGTATCCTGGGCTGATATTGAAGTATTGATTTCCCTTCCGCTGGGGATGATAGTTGCAAGAATACCGGTAGGAGAAGATGACTCCGTTGCGGAATAAACTTGGCGGATGGAAGATTCTGCGGGGAGAAAAGATACTCTAGCGACCATGCTGGGAAGCAATACTCTGTGGGGATAGAGATGCTTTGCTGAGTTGTTGGTAATAATTTGCTGAGGATATCCTTGTTGTTGGAAGTGTTGATGGACTTCGCTGGGGGTAAGAAGACCGTGTCGACGACGCTCTTTCCGTGGCTTTTGGCTGAGGATAACCCAGTTATATCCTGTTAAGGAAATAACTCTTTGAATAAAGCCGGACGACGCGTTCGTGCTCTGCGAGGGATAAGCTTCCAGAATCTACTGGGGATGAGCTTACTGCTTGGGGAGATGAGTTCCAACTTTCCTGGGGAACTGGATTGGACTTTCCTGGGGAAGTATTGAACTGTATTGGTTATGTTCTTCAATGGAACCTACCTTGATACCCTGGAGGACAGAACAATCAGATTGCTTAGACCACCCATTATTGCCCCTGTTTCTATGGGGGAGGCCCCTGTGGGATGCTGATAATTGTTGAGGGTCAAACCTTCTTCTAGCAGGCAGGTGACAAGAAGACGGGACATAGTCGTACGCTTTAATCCCTAACTTTTGCCTGGACCGCCCTTTCGGGTTTTCAGTCCACCGGGATACCCATTTTTGCCCAAGCCGCCTTTTCAGGTTTTCGACTTGCCGGGTGTACAGATTTTTTTCATTTCATCCCTTCATTTTGCCCGAACCCTTTTGGTTTGCCGGGAAGCCCTTATTTTTGCCTAGGTGTGTCAACCTAGCGGGTCTTTGATTATGCGCAGTGTCTTTTCGACTATGTCCATGTTCTTAGAATGCAGGGAGGTGCCCCTGGCTGCTCTTGTTGCCATATTACCAGAAGGTGTCTGATCGTGCAAGATTTGTTGCTGGAGTGCCCCAAGTGACTCAGGCGGAGATTTGCCCCAGGCTGTTTGGCCTTTGAGAGATTCTCCGAATCTTGACTTAACTGCCCCAGATGATGGACAATAGTCATACCTGCCCCTTGATTGGAAGTGCTTCCGTTCATTAGGCATTCATCATGCGAATTTCCCTGCTGTTCAAACAAAAGTCATATGCAAACAAAGTTATGTTAAAAATGCAAAGCCCATGTCTGTCTTGAAGATTTTGAAAATGCATTCTTTTTCATAAAACAAGTGAATGTTTGTAAAACATGATGTCAATTCCGTATTTACCGTAGGCCTTAAGGAGTCAGGATACCTTTCGTAACAGTATGCTTTCGAACTAACCCATGCTTCAGCTAGGACTTTTGAGGGTTATAACGTGGCCTGGTTCACGGTTTAAGAAACAAAGGATAAAGGCTCAAATTATTTGTACCCACCCGCTCTTCGTGATGTTCTCCAAACCTAAACTCAGTTGATCATACGTTAGACCATATTTGAGTTTTTGTCCTGATGTTCCAATGATGGTTCAGATATTGATGATTTATTCTGAATAGGCAGTCATTTTCTTTTTGTTGAGGGTTTGTATGACCTCTTTCTTTTTGATTTTTGTTATCCCTTTCTTTTTGCCTGAACTGTTTCCTTTTTGGAATTACAGTCAGCGGGATGCCCCAGTTTCATAAGTCCCTTTTACAGGTTTTGACTTCTTGGGCTATTCATTGATGATTTTTTTTGATAGTGACTGCCTGTCCTTATGATTGTTCTGAACCATCACTGTCTTTCTTCGTTTTGTAACGACTTCTTTGGTGCCATTCGTTGTGCACTTGGATCAACTGAGAGAATTACCCTGCCCCAGGTTATGATTAAGGGTTTCAATTTTCGAAAATAAAACTCCTACTTCTTTGGCTCAGATGGGTTGACGAGGGATTATCTTCCTTATAACTCCAGTGTTTAGGATTTGAAACAATGCTTGTACCTCATCAGCGGGGTCTGTTCAAAAGCATACTGTAAGTATCGTGGTATCGTTTTCGTCATCCTCCCTCAAGAGGCTTAGAATTGTTAATCGAGCGTTGATCATCAGAAAAAATATGAAAAGAATTTTGCATATAGTGAATACGAATATATTGCTTCAAAACAGACGTATGCGATGCATTAATGAAATAACAATGTTTAACAATGAACAAATGTTTGAAGAATCAAAAGGGAATTACAACTTGAAAAATCCTAATGAACAAAAATTTCTAGTTTGAGATAGCCATCTCAGATGGAGAATTCTTAGCGGAAGATTTTCATCTCGCCATCCGGCCTGAACTCTATCACCCCTTCATCAATCAAATCCTGAATTTTGTTCTTCAAGGTCCAACAGTCGTCTGTAGCATGCCCCGGGCTGTCTGAATGATAAGCGCAGTGGGTGTCGGGGTTATACCTCGAAGCTGTCCTGTTGGGATTCTTGGGAGGGTCCTTTAGAGTGATCAGATTGACCTCCAGCAAGCGCTTCAGTATAAAGGATGAGGGTATATCAGTCTCTGAGAAATGTCTTCCGGGCGCATTTTGTTTACGTTGACTACCCCGTTGAGGCTGGGCTCGTGACCCTGAAGCAAGCTGAGGAGATTTTCCTTTGTCTTCTTGCCCCGCATGTGGTTGAGTGATGGCTGGAGCTTCCACCTTGGCTGTTTGCCCTACTGGATTATTTTGAAGCAGCTTGGTGACGAGGACCCGGAGTTCTTCTTGTTTTTGAGCTAAGTCCTGAATGAGAGTCATTTGGCCCACCAACTGCCCCATCATTTGGATCTTCATGGTTGCCAACTCAATTTGTAGCCCTTCCAGCTGATCGTTCCTGATGCCCCCTGCATTCCCTAAGGTCAAGTTCCTGGTGAGGAGAGTCTTTATTTCTTCTTGCCCCTGGGATAAGTTCAAGAACATTTCCCGCAGTTGGGCGTTCTGAGTACAGAGATCTTGGTTGTCTGGTCGGAAAGCCATTGCTGAAATAAACAGCGAAGATGGTGAGTGACCTATCAAGAGGGTACCTGTAATGCAATGATACGTATGATATGTATGCAATGTTTTCAAGGATCTCGCAGGGTAAAAGATTGTTAGAATTTGAATTCATAGCTTGATTGAAGGAACTGCATGTTGCGGAGAGTCCTTCTTCAAGGGTCAAAGGCTCACCATATCTAGTGGGTCATAGCCCCTGATAACCTTAGCTAGGGGATCATTCTTCAGGTGTCGAAGCTCACCATATCAAGTGGGTCATAGCCCCTGACAACTTCGGCTAGAGGAAAATAAATCCTCTTTGCCCCTTGCTAGATGTTTGATTTATCATGACCTGCATCACAAGCCCTTGAGGTCCTTGAAATGGGTTAGGATGTATGCAATGGTATGATGTTATGGTATGCATGGGGTAATGTGAGTAACCCTGTTATGAGTCCTGATTAAGGACTGCAAACCAAAACCTGCAAGAAACTTGGTAAAACTTGTCATGAGTTCCAATTAAGGACTAAAACAAACCCTGCAAGAAACTCGGTAAACCTTGTTACGAGCCCTAGTTAAGGACTAAAACAAAAACCTGCAAGAAACTTAGTAAGCCTGTTATGAGTCCATATTAAGGACTATAAACAAAACCTGCAAGAAACTCAAGTGTCAGATAACAAGCATGCAAGTAGTCAAGTACGAAGGCACACAAGTCACACAAGAGAAACCCTTAGGGTTCAGGCCAGCATGGGGTCTGGGTATTACCCTCTTGAAGTTGGTGGGCTCAACCTGTCCTATTAGAAGTAACCGGGTTCTTAGAGGATCCCAATATCATTGACTACCCTCAATCGGTTATAACTCCAGCATCGCAATCTTTTCTTGCGGCCAGAACCATCACGAGAGTTTAGCCTCAATGGGCGTAGCATACTGCTACTGTTCTATTGGCCAAGTTGGGTCAAATTAGGGTTCTAAGGTCGGTTGGTGCTTAATGACTCCTCAGAAGACCCATATTCTCCTCGTTGCGACACAAGGGATATCGGTACAGACTAAGGTGCCACACCAACGTAGCCACTGCTTCACCTGTGTCGGTCTATGCTGGACAGGTCCCTCACAGCTTATGCTACCTAAACAGGGTATCCCCAGATCCGGGTTAGGATCTATGTATCTCCGATGCAACCCACAATAGTAAAGCAAGCAAAAAAATACAAGTGAAAACACAGTTATGACCTAGCCCTAAGGTACACCCCACTTTATAAGATTTCCCCAGCAGAGTCGCCAGTTCTGTGATCGGTGGATCTGGAACTGACTGTTTAACGCTGGTTCGCGAAATGTCGCGGAAGCAAGAGTCGCCACCGTCTTTTATTTTCTCCAAATGGAAAGGACAAAAGCACAGAAAAATTCCTTAAAGAGATTGCTCTCGGTTCGGGAGGTAGGTTATAGAAAGGGAAGGTGTTAGCACCCTTTCTATCCATGGTTATCCATGGGCTCTTAGATACTTGCTCATTGTGTTTTCAAAAATGTTTGCTTGCTTTTCAATTGTGGGTTTAAAAAGTTTCTTTGAAAAATTTCAGTTCGACTCGTACGTCAGAGTGTTTGAAAAATTTGCTTTGAAAGCTTTTGAAAATGTGTTGGTGTGAAAAGATTTCAGTTTGTTTTGAAGAGAGCAAGTATCCATGAGTCGTCTACCTACCCTAAGGAATTCGTCTGTGTAAATGTCCTTTAAAGTAGTGCCATCCCACCATTGAGAGGTAGGTAGCACCACCGTTGGAGGTGTTCGGGTCAATTCGAGTTTTAGGGACGTGGTGATCACCGGAGCAATGGGAAGACACCTTAGAAGCTACCCTCATGCCAGGTTCCCGGATCATGAGGACTTACTAAGACGTCCTCTACTCGACGATCACCTTTCGAAGGCAACAGTGAGGCGTACCCTAGGGGTGGTGTGTGCGATTCGTGTGTCGTTTTCATTTGCATTTGTCTTTTGTCAAGTTCATTGTGATCTACGCTTGATTTTAATTAGGGCCATTCATTCTTGCATGCTTTTTTAACAGTTAATATTTGCGAGGAAAATAAATCTAAACTATTACAAATGGCGCGGGTCCACATCGCCAAAATTAAACCGGATCCGATTTGACGGAAAATAAATAAAGCGAAAGAAATAAAAGTGCGAAAAGTAAAATTGTTACAACGCTTTGGGAGAGTTACATAATTATAATAGACGACATAAAATAAATGCGCGAAATTAAATAAATTACAAACACGGGCGTTGGACCCTTTTGCAAAAAATTAAAGTTAATGAGGAATTAAAATTAAAGTCAAATGTTTTTGGTATTTTGTGTTTTTTAGGATTTAAGGAGAAAAAAGAATTAATTAAAATTAAAATGAAATGTTAAACCTAATTCTAATTATTTTTAAGTTATTAAGAAAAATATTGAATTTTTAACCTAATTTAAACCTAAATTATTTATATACAATTTAATTATGAAAATAAATAAATAATAATATTATGATAAAAGGAAAAATTAAAAGGAATGGAAATTGTTAATTAAACCTAATTCTACCTTTTTTAGATTTATTAAAAAGAATTAAACTTGCAAAAACCCTAATTAAAACTAAATAATTACATATTAATTTATTTACAAGAAAATAATTACAATAAAAATATTTTATTATTTTTGGTCTTTTCTGATTTTTATGATGTTTTTTATATTTTTATAGAAAAAGAATTAATTAATTAAATAAACCATAAAGAAAATAACAATAAAAAAAAAATAACAATATAAAAGAATAGAGAAGGCAAACCCAGGGGGTTTCAGTCCCAATTAGGAGGTGTTGTCCCAGCAAATGGCCCAATAAGCTTGCAATTTGTTTGACCTTTTCCAGTTTGTGTGCCAGCGTGTTGACCTGGGCTTATAGTGGACCTTCAATCCCAGCCTTTGATCAGAATCTGTTAGCTACGTGGATGGTTAGATGAGGAAGGAATATGGTGAACCACTTTACTGAGCCTGCATATGAACATACGTGGAAAAATAATATTGAAACTAATCCAGACCTGGGAATCGAACCCAGGTCTTGCACTTCACCAGCCAACACCTGGACCACTACGCCATTTAGCGCGTTGTTAATATATAATAACAATTAAACAATATAAAAGAAAAGCAAAGTTAATGGGAGTCAGCGCGCCAATTTTTAAACCAACGAATTACTGATTGACACGATTCCATCTTCTTCATCGTCCCTGTAAACTAAAACATTGGGCAACGGTTTTCAGAGCGTGGTTTTAGAGGGCCTTTGGAAAAATAGCGATTAGCGCTATGACATCAATAAATTGATCGCGAGGGTCAAGATCTCTTCGTCTTGATGAGCTGGTTTGAATGGCCATAGTTTCGTGGGCTAATTTTTCCTTATTGCTAAAGCCCTAAATTACAGTCCTGCAAAACCCTAGAAATCGCGCATGGTGGAATCGAATATAACGTGTAATAATTCAATCAAAGGCATTGGTTAGCTTCGAAACATCACACTGAACAAGAATTCATAAATAAAAATGCAAAAGGATGCGTGAATTATGATATACGATTTCAAAAATTTTGTGACACAGTTTGAGTATAATCTACCAATTCTTGGAGCTTTGGTTGTTGTTTGTGATTGGCACACGTTCAGAGAACCACAATGAAGCTATTGGAATGGAAATTAAGGCTTGAATCCACCTCTAACCACGTTTTCAGAATTGAGTTCTTAAGTGAAATTTTCAAGTTTGGCAAGGGTCTTTGGGCGCAGCTTCAGGTCTCTAAGGATTAGGTTTTGGTTCAGGCCTTTGCAGTGAATGTATTAGGGCAACAAAACTCAATCAAATCCATGGCCATAATGGTTTTCAATATTTGATTTCCTTAAGATCTTTTCCATATCTTTTCATGTGCATTTTGTATCAATTATGATCAATTAGTCCAATTCTTTCCATGTTTGGGATGTGCACGAGATTTTGAAAGCAAAACATGCATAAAAAGATTTTTTAGGTCAAAATAGATATTTTTCACATATTTAAATAATTTAAATGAATTAATATTAATATGAATTCAAATAAATAAATAAAAATTGAGAAAATACTTCCCTTTGGGCCAAGTGGTCGTGCATAGGCTTGGAATGATGAATCATGGAAGAAAAATGGGCCCATTAGCAAATTTAGGTCATTTGAAGTAAAGTTGACTTTTCAAAATTCCCAAAAATTTCCCAACTTCCACAAGGCATAACTTGCTCAATTTTTAAGCTTTTCACATGTTCTTGGACATTTTGGAAAGGTCTTTGAGTCCTCTAACCAATACCTTTGGTCCCATGTCATTTTGATTTACCAATCTCAAGTTATGGCCTTTGGCTTAAAGTCCCTTTTTGTTGACTTTTGAAAATGACCTATAATGTTGAAATTGATAACTTTTTGTGTGAGCATTTCTTGGACTTGGAATATGAAGATGAGTTGTAGTAAATGTCTTTCTCTTCAAAATGAGCTTTGGATGGAATTTTTCTGATAATCCATGTGAAAGTTATGCCCTAGTCAATTTCAGTTGACTTTTTCAGCTGTCCAAATATAGTAACTTTTGCATCTTTGATGATTTCTGAGCCAAATTTTTGAGAATCATGATCAAGCATTGATCAAATGATGTTTGTGGCTTCAAAAGGATATGTTGACCAAAAATTTGAACTTTTGACTGCCAAATGACCATTTTGCCCCTACAGTTGACTGTAGTGCAATTTAGGGTTTTGACTGTGCAATTTTGAGCTGAATGCCTTGAAACTTGATATGAGGATGCTTGACCACATTTGTAAGCATATGAGACTTGATTGGACCTTTGAAAACTTCATTTTCTTGATCAGAACTCAAACCCTAGTTTTGACTGTATAGGAGACAGTTGCACTGCACAACCCTTGGGGGATTTTGTGACTTGGCTTGGCAATTTCTTGGAGAATATGGGAGGGCAAATTTTGGGGTGCAACAATATGCATCCCATTATCATGCACACCATTACAGGTACCAGTATAGGTTTCTCATCTTCTTCGCTGTTTATTTCAATTGAAATGTCTTCCGATCAAGCCATCAAAGATCTTCAGGCACAAAACGCCCAATTCCAACAGATGTTCTTGAGTTTGGCTAAAGGGCAAGAGGAACTAAAGACCCTTATTCTGAAAGAGAAGAAGAAAAAGAAGAAGGTCGGTATTCTGAACATGGGTAGAAGATTCAGAGAAAGGATAAGACAATCAGCTGATCTGACCTCCTCATCCAAAGACGGGGAGAACCAAGAAAGGAAAAAGGACCCTAGTCCAACAGTTTATGATAACAATACGGATTATGATGATGAGCAATATCCTCCTGCTGAGGATAGGTACAAGCAACTAGAAGACCATCTCAGTGCTATGGAGATTCAGAAGATCCCTGGTTTGGATTTCGGAGAGCTGGGACTGGTATCGGGAGTGGTGATCCCTCATAAATTCAAAGCTCTAGTTTTTGCCAAGTATGATGGAGTATCCTGTCCAAAACTCCATCTCCGCTCGTACGTCATAAAAATCCAACCTCACACTGCTTATAAAAATTTGTGGATACATTTCTTTCAAGATAGTCTGTCAGGGACTCAGCTTGAATGGTTTTATCAATTGGAAGGAGCCAGTGTCCAAAACTTGGAAGACCTTGTTGCTGCTTTTTACAGGCAGTATCAGTATAACACCAACCTTGCTCCCACTCGTACTCAGCTCCAGGGTATGTCTATGGGTACAAGTGAAGGTTTTAAGGACTATGCTCAAAAGTGGAGAGACTTGGCTAGAAGAGTCCAACCCCCTTTGTCTGATAGGGAGTTGGTTGACATGTTTCTAGGGACGCTATCTGGTCCATTTTTCAATCATCTGATCGGCAGTTCGTCATCTGGGTTTACTGATTTGATTTTGACTGGAGAGAGAGTAGAAGCTGGTATCCGAAGTGGTAAGATACAGAAGGATACTTCATCAAGTGCAGTAAAGAAGCCTTTCACCGGTAAGAAGGAAGCTAGTGCAGTCTATGGCTCGAGGGGCCAAAGCAGACCTGAACACTGTCAAGCAGTAAATGCGGTAGTGATATCAAGACCCACAGTTGCTCCACAATGCAACAATCAGCAAAGGGGGGAAAGACCACAGAGGCAGTTCACTCGGTTCAATATGACCTTGTCTCAAATTCTACCATAATTATTGAAGACCAATCTGGTAACTCTAAGGGAAGCCCCGAAGAACCCCAACACCACTTCTCCTCATTATAACCCGAATGCCCGTTGCGCCTATCACTCCGAAAGTCCAGGCCATGATACACACAACTGTCGGGCCTTGAAAAATAAGGTGCAAGACTTGATCGAAGCCAAAGAGATTCAGTTTGACGCTCCGGAGAAGCCCAACGTCATAACTGCTCCCATGCCCAAACATGGTCATGGAGTAAATGCTGTGGACGATGATTTATTTGTGACCTCTGTGGAAGAAATTTCTACTCATTTGATGACAGTAAAGAAGAATTTGCTATTGGACGGTTTATTTCCGCGTTGTGGTGAAGGTTGCCACATGTGTTCAATTCTGCCTGCTAGTTGCCACTTATTGAAATCAGGTGTTCAGCGCCTGATGGATAATAAAGAGATCTTGTTCGAAAAGACTATGATTCTGTTGGTTCCAATTCAAGATGTTGCCATCATAACCATTTCCTCCAATCCTTCCAAGGTTTCCTCGAGAAAACCTGTTAGGATTACACCCGTACCAAGAATTGCTCCGTTAATAATTACTGTCCCTGGTCCTATCCCATACACTTCGGATAAGGCTGTCCCTTGGCACTATGGTGCTGACGTGTATTACCATGGAGTTAAACAAGACTTAAAGAGTAAGGAAGTTGATGTTGATGTCAGCAATATTGTCGGGGCTAGCAAGGTCACCAGAAGCGGAAGACTCTTTTCTTCCGAGATTTCCCCTCCGACTGTCCACAAACCTGTCGTCATTCCATCTGCTATTACACCAACTGCAATCCCAGTTCCTATTCCAGTCATCACCCCCGTCGCCGAGCCATCTGGGGCTCGGGGCAAAGAAATCATAGGTGAGCCTGCCCGGACGGAGGCACCTAAGAAAATCATTGTAGAAACCTCTAAACAGGAAATAGAGGAAATTTTGAAGATCATCAAGAAGAGAGACTACAACGTAGTCGAGTAGCTAGGGCAGACCCCATCAAAAATCTCCATGTTGTCCTTGTTGTTGTGTTCTGAAGCCCATGCAAAAGCTTTAATTGCATTCCTCAAAACTGCGCATGTGCCGCAGGAAACTTCAGCCGATCAATTCAAAGATTACGTAGCTAGCCTGACCGCCGATAATGGGTTGGGTTTCTCAGATGCAGATCTGACTGCTAAAGGAAGGAATCATAATGATGCTCTGCACGTCTCGATCGAGTGCAGGGGCACTACTATGGCCCATGTACTGGTGGATACCGGGTCCTCATTTAATGTTCTGCCAAAAAAGGCATTAGACCGTCTGGACTGTGAAGGTTTGATTCTAAAGTTGAGAAATATTGTGGCCAGGGCTTTCGACGGGTCAAAAAGGATGGTGCATGGGGAGGTGGACATCCCTGTTAAAGTTGGCTCTCAGACTTTTGCATCCACCTTCTACGTGATGGATATCAGACCATCATATTCTTGCTTGCTGGGTCGCCCTTGGATTCATAAGGCTGGGGCAGTGACTTCACCGCTCCATCAAATGTTGAAATATCTGGTAAAAGGGAAGATTGTCACGGTACGAGGTGAAGAGGAGTATATGGTGAGTCATCTCAACTTCTTCCACTACGTGGAGATGGACGGGGAATTCATCGAAACCCCTTGTCAGAACTTTGAAGAGGTCCCTCAGACTTTAGCGTCAACTGAAGTTACTATCGACAAACCTCCGATGAAGATGGCTTCCCTCAAGGATGTCAGGGCTGTAATTGAAGAAGGTGGGTGTACCAATTGGGGTCAGCTCCCTGATTTCACGCATAAAACTGACAAATTTGGTTTGGGCTTTACTACAGGGGCTCAAAGGGCTGTTAGGCGCGCACGGATTGGAAGACCTCCTCTGCACATCAGCAATCAGGGAGTTAATGCAATTGAGGACAGTGAAGAAGATACATATATCGACAACTGGATCTACCCAACAACTAATGGTGGATTGAACAACTGGATAGCGAAGGACTTCATACCTGTTTCTTTTATTCCACAGTAATTGACTTTTTATTTTAAGATTTGTAATAAACAGTTTGAAACCTTATTGCCCGGTGCCTTGCCCGAGGCACCTTGGTTTTGCTTGTGAGGGCTTATTATTTGTCATTTTTCATATATCATTAATGAAACATTGGACATTTCTTGCATTACAAATCTTGCGCTCTTTGTTTTTCTTTTATGTCTCCCACTCTAGCAAAACAACTATTCTCTTACACACACTCATATATCATACTGCAGATCCATATCCACTCTGGATCCCATTGATAAAAACTCTGCTACTGCCAGTTATGACTTCGAAAATCTGATCAACCAAGCCGAGGACGAAGGTGAGGATGATTGTGAGGTGCCTGGAGAACTTGCTAGACTGTTACTGCAAGAAGAGAGGGCCATACAGCATCATGAAGAGCCAGTCGAGTCAGTGAATTTGGGTACAGAGGAAGACAGGAAAGAGGTTAAGATAGGTGCAAATCTGGAGCCTAGTGTCAAGCAACAGTTGATACAAATGCTACGCGACTATGTTGAGATCTTCGCCCGGTCCTATGAAGACATGCCTGGTTTAGACACTGATATTGTGGTACATCGCCTGCCGACTAAAGAAGACTGCCCTCCGGTAAAACAGAAGGTCCGTTGTATGCGCCCTGAGATGTCTGAGAAAATCAAAGCTGAAGTCATGAAACAGTTCGACGCAGGATTTTTAGTTGTCACTTCTTATCTGCAGTGGGTTGCCAACATTGTTCTAGTACCTAAGAAGGATGGTAAGGTACGGATGTGTGTAGACTATAGAGATCTGAACAGGGCAAGCCCCAAGGATGATTTCCCACTTCCTCACATTGATGTTCTGATCAACAACACCGCTCAACATAAGATCTTCTCCTTCATGGATGGTTTTTCTGGCTACAACCAGATCAAGATGGCTCCTAAGGACATGGAGAAGACAACCTTTGTTACACAGTGGGGTACCTTCTGTTACAAGGTAATGCCTTTCGGGTTGAAGAATGCTGGGGAAACTTATCAGCACTCTATGGTCGCTTTGTTCCGCGACATGATTCACCATGAGATTGAGGTTTATGTTGATGACATGATAGCTAGGTCCCAGACTGAGGAAGAGCACCTCGATCATCTCCAGAAATTGTTTGACAGGTTGAAGACGTACAAGCTGAGGTTAAACCCGAACAAGTGCACCTTCGGGGTAAGGTCTGGTAAGCTGCTGGGTTTTGTTGTCAGTGATAAAGGTATTCAGGTGAATCCTGCAAAGGTGAAAGCCATACAAGAGATGCTGGTCCCCCGCACAGAAAAAGAGGTTAGAGGCTTCTTGGGACGTCTAAATTACATTGCCAGGTTCATTTCACATCTGACTGCTACTTGTGAGCCAATCTTCAAGCTGCTGAAGAAAGATCAAGTGGTAAAGTGGAATGATGAATTTCAGACCGCTTTCAAAAGAATCAAGGAATACCTCCAAGAGCCACCAATTTTGATGCCTCCAGTTGAAGGAAGACCTTTGATCTTATACTTGACAGTACTGGATAGTTCAATGGGGTGTGTGCTGGGGCAGCATGACGAGTCTGGTCGAAAAGAGCACGCTATTTACTACCTTAGCAAAAAGTTTACCGACTGTGAGACCCGATACTCATTGCTCGAGAAAACTTGTTGCGCTTTGGCGTGGGCTGCTCGCCGGCTGAGACAGTATATGCTGACACACACTACCCTATTGATATAAAAAATGGATCCAATCAAGTATATCTTCGAAAAGCTTGCCCTGTCTGGAAGAATAGCGAGATGGCAGATGCTCCTAACCGAGTATGACATCCAATACACAACTCAAAAAGCAATCAAGGGGAGTGTGTTGGTGGATCATTTGGTGCATCAAGCCGTGGATGACTACCAATCCATGAATTTTGAGTTCCCGGATGAGAACATCATGTTGGTGACCGACTGTGAAGAACCTGGACCGGATGAAGGACCTGAGGAAGGATCCCGATGGTCTATGTATTTTGATGGAGCATCAAACGCATTGGGTAATGGCATTGGCGCTGTAATTATATCTCCTGAGGGTTGTCATACTCCGTTTACCGCCCGATTATGTTTTAACTGCACCAACAATATGGCGGAGTATGAAGCATATATCTTGGGTCTTCGAGCTTCTATTGACTTGAGGATTAAGTTCTTGAGTGTATTCAGAGATTATGCTTTAGTGATCAGTCAAATCAAAGGCAATTGGGATACGAAGCACCCAAATCGTATTCCTTACAAAGAATATGTACTGACATTGCTCCCACATTTTGAGGAGATAACCTTTGAACACTTCCCAAGAGAGGAGAACCAGTTAGAGGACGCGCTAGCTACCATGTCTTCTATGTCCAAAGTTAGGTGGGACAATGAAGCTCCCCAGATCACCATTGAGAGGTTGGACAAACCCGCACATTGCTGTGACATCGAGACTGAAGAGGTAGCAGATAAACCCTAGTTTCACGAGGTAAAGAGGTATCTTGAGGCTCAAGAGTACCCCGAGGGTGCATCTGTTAATGATAAGAAGTTATTAAGAAGGTTCGCTACGAAGTTCTTCATCAGTAATGGTGTCCTCTAAAAGCATAACCTTGATTCGACCTTACTGTGATGTATGGACAAAAGCGAGGCAGAAAGGATCATGGCAGAGTTACATGAAGGTAACTTCGGAACTCATCCCAGTGGATATACCATGGCAAAGAAAATCCTACGGGCAGGATATTATTGGTCCACTATGGAAGCCGATTGATATCAGCACTCTCGAACCTGTCATAAGTTCCAAGTCTATGCTGATAAGGTGTATGTACCTCCAGTTCCTCTGAATGTTTTGACAGCTCCTTGGCCTTTTGCAATGTGGGGAATCGACATTGGCGAGATCAGGCCTACTGCGTACAATAGACATCGTTTCATTCTGGTAGCTATTGATTATTTCACCAAGTGGGTTGAGGCAGCTTCCTTTGCTACAGTAACCAAGAACGTCGTGGCGCGGTTTATTCGACACAATCTAATCTGCCGATACGGTGTACCAGAGAGGATCATTACGGACAATGGTAGAAATCTCAACAACATAATGATCACCGAGCTCTGCAAACAGTTCAAGATACAACATCATAACTCTTCTCTCTACCGGCCGAAGATGAATGGGGTCATTGAAGCAGCTAATAAGAACATCAAAAAGATTGTGCATAAGATGACAGTGACATACAAAGACTGGCATGAGATGTTACCATTCGCTCTTCATGGGTACCGTACCTCGGCAAGGACATCAACAGAGGAAACACCTTATTCTCTAGTGTATGGTGTGGAGGCAGTCCTACCCATCAAAGTCCAGATACCCTCTCTCAGGATTATGAAGGATGCAGGTTTGAACAAAGACGACTGGATCCAAACCCGGCTTGATCAGCTGAATTTAATCGATGAAAAGAGACTTACTGCTATTTGTCATGGTCAGACGTATCAAAAGCGAATGATCAAGGCTTTTAACAAGAAATTCATATGTCAAGAATATCAGGTCAGGGATCTAGTGATCAAACGCATCATACTACCGCAAGCTGATCCCAGGGGCAAATGGACCCCCACATACGAAGGGCCATTTGTGGTTAAGAACATTTTCTCGGGAGGAGCTATGATTCTAACCACCATGGATGGTGACGACCTTCCTCACCCCGTCAATGTAGCCATAGTGAAAAAATACTACGCATAATCAAAGACCCGCTAGGTTGACTAGCCTAAGCAAAAATAAGGGCTTCTCGGAGAACCAAAAGGGTTCGGGCAAAAGTAAGGGATGAAAATGAAAAAACTGTACACCCGGCAAGTCGAAAACCTGAAAAGGAGGCTTGGGCAAAAAAGGGTATCCCGGTGGACCGAAAACCCGAAAGGGAGGTCCAGGCAAAAATTAGGGATTGAAGCGTAACACTATGTCTCATTAGATCATCTTGCAACCAGACTTCGGTATCGACTATCAAGCTCAGACGGCGCCAATCAATCTGATCTACCTTCGACCAAGCAAAGTGATGAGACGCTTGAAGATATAAAGGCAGTAGTAGAGTTGGAACCCAATGGGATTGTTTCACATAGCTGTTTTCTTTCTTTTTCACAAATTGTATCATTTCTATCTTTCGGCAGCGTTCTCTTACTAGGACGTTAGCCTCTTGTATAAAACGCCTATTACAGGCCAATGTCAAAAATCAATACAATTCATTTTCACCTAATTTCAAATTGTTTTTGTTCTTTTTGTTTTGTTTTGCAAGAACGTCCAATGATTCATTTTTTATATATGCATTTGAAAATAATTGCTGCTCATAAATATTTACACAAGAAACAAAAGACAATTACTCGTAATTCCAAGAACAGGGGCAAACGAGAAATGTCCAAACCTTACAGTTGCTCTACCCACCAGGTACAGGTATAGAGCCAGCTTGAGAGTATAAGTAAAGGTACATACACTCCCCGCAGAGTAGGAAGTATCCAAAGACAATGGTGTTAGCTCTCCCCCGCCGAGGTTCATAATCGCGAATGAGTCGGCAAATTTCTCCCCAGGAAGAGTTTATCTATCCCCAGTAATAGAGGCTCACCACCAGCTGAGTTTATTTCTCCAAATCAGCAGATCATCCAACAGAGTATCTCTCTTCCCCATAAAGTCATTCTCCCACAAGATTATTCTCAAACAGAATCTCTCCCGGCCGAATATTCTCGAGCAGAACGGATGCAAATCTTCAGCTAATCATCTTTAGTCACTATCCCCAGCAAGCACAAAGAACTTAACTCCTTATACTCTCCAACAGCAGTCCAGGATTTATTCTCCCCAGCCGGAGAACATCACAAGAACATTGCATATCCATACATCGTGGCATGCACATATGCATCATACAACACAATCTCATTTATTTTGAGAACATCATTACTCAATACATTTCATACATCATGACATTACATACGACTAACTCTTTACCTTTCAGGGGAAGATGCAATCAAGTTCTCGCAAGTTTTATCTGGTTCATTCAAATCAATACCAAGATTTCTATTCCAGTTCAAGCTATGAAGCCCGGAAATTGACCAGATAATATCTTGATTTCTCCAAAATACTACGAAGCCTGGAATCGACCAGATAGTGGTATATCTTAAATACAAGCTATGAAGCCTGGAAATCAACCAGAAAACAGCTTAACCCCTCAGCAAGTTATTGTGAAGCCTGGAAATCGACCAGATAGCAATACAAGATACCATGAAGCCTGGAATCGACCAGACAGTGGTATGAGACACCGTGAAGCCTGGCGCATGACTAGATAACGGTATAAGACACTGTGAAGACTGGAGCACGACCAGATAGCGGCAAAGGACATTGAAACTTGGGACACGACCAGATAACAATATAAGATATTGTGAAGATTGGAATTCGACCAAATAGCAGTTTACTTGGCCAATTACTATGAAGCCCGGAAATCGACCGGATATCAGTATGCCTTAAATTCAAGTTGAAACCTGGATGTGACCGGATAACCACTTATTTCCTTTTGAAGCCTGGAGCACGACCAGATAAAAATTGAGAAATTGCACAACCTGGAGCACGACCAGATAGCAGTTCATTGTCACCTCCTCAACCAAGAGATGATTCCCCAGTAGAATAACGGACAACTGAAGCTCCTAAAATTCTATTTCTCCCAAGACAGAGACCAGCATTCCCCAGTGAAGTCCTCCTCAACAACAGGTATACGGGTTCTCGCAAAGGAATCTCTTATGCAACTAACACTTCGTCGGATGGCATCTTTAAGCCCATCTTCCGTCATTGACTTCCAAATGGCATATTTAAGCTCATCTTCCATCATTGACTTCCAAATGGTATCTATAAGCCCATTCCTGATATCGCAAGACAAGTACCACTTCATGCGAGTGCAAATTTCTGGGCACTCTAGTGTTCAATCATCTTCCACTTTTAGATCACGAAAGGTAGACAAGCCAATCTACATCCTCAAGTTTAAGAAGATTGAACAGGGGCAGCTGTTGTACCCCAAAATTTTCCCTCCCATATTTCTCAATACATGTCAAGTAAGGTCTTCAAATTGCTCAAGGAAGTCCAAGAGTTGACCAGACAAACTCTCTCCTAAGGCAGTCTACCTCAAATTAGGGTTTCATTTTGCATCAAGATGTTTGAGCCCAAAGGATCCCAAATGCTCACCATTGTCCTAATATGTTCTCAAGATCATCCATGTCAAGTTTCAAGCCTTGCAGAGAAAATTTGCTCAGTCAATTGCTCAAAGGCCTGAAAATCGACTGTGCTAGGGAAAAAGTCAACTGTGACCCACATACAGTCAAACTTCAAGATTTTTGGTCAACATTCTCATTTTGAAGTATTATTCATCATTTTATCAAGGTTCGATCATGATTCCTCAAGGGTTGCTCACAATTCATCAAAACCCAAAAGTTGCTAAATTAGGGTTTTGTAGGAAAAGTCAACTCAACTTTGACCAATCATAACTTTATCATACTTTATCAAAAATGACCCATACAAAGCTCATTTTGAAGAGGATGTAATTCCCTGCAATTAATCTGCAGCTCCCAAGTCCAAAATATGCACTCACAAGAAGATATGAATTTGGACATTATAGGTCATTTTGAAAAGTCAACAAAAACACCTTTTGGATCAAAGCTTCATACATGAACATGGAAGACTCAATTGAGATGAGACAAAAGGGTTGCTTAGAGTACATACTAAGATTTCTAAAAAGTCCAAGAAAACCTCTCTAGGTTCAAAATTGAGAGAGTTATGCATTGGCCAAGTTGACCCTTTTTGCAAAATTGCCAAAAGTCAAATGTGTCCAAAATTGCATCTTTTGCTAAATGGGCCCAACTTTTTATGCTTGAACTGAGTTTGTAATGTGACCCACGACCCATGAGCCCTTCCACTTGTCATTATTTTATTTTTGTTATTTATTTTGATTTTATTTCATTTAAATCAAATAATATCAATATAAAATAATGAAAATATAAAAAATCATTAAAACCTTGAGATTTTATGCATGATTAGGTCCATTATACAGCTGGAGACAAGATCAAATCGTGCAAGGATTCATATGGACACAAAATGATTGAATTTTCTTGTTTTGGAAAGATTTAGTACAAGGATGAAATGATTGATCAATCTTCATAATTGGAAAAGATTTGATGCAAATATTAACCCTAATACATCCTAGTATACATAAGGAACAAAAGCAGACCAAAAGAAAGAGGCTAGAGGCGTGCAAAGGCAGAGAACAAATTGCAAAGACTCAAGAAAAAAGTGCAAACCAATTTCCAAGTTTCAGGCCATCTCAAGCCGTTCTAACCATACCAATCAATTGCTGGACTTCCCAGGATCATGTTTCAATCGTTAGCAAGCTTCCCCACGCCTTGAAACACACCGTAGTTGTTGTACCCCAAAATTTGCCCTCGCATTTTTCCACAAAAGATCGCAGCTTCCGGCATTTCTTGATTTTTCAAACTGGCTCAAGAATCGGTCAAACTGACTTTTCTCGTCAGTCAAACAAAAATTAGGGTTTTACTGATTTTCAGGGCTCTGGAATGTTTCACACAGTTGGCTTAGGGTTTTGGTTGATTTTGGCTCGACTTTGATCAGGCGAATGCTCTTTGGCATTTAATCAGGAATTATGGTTTGTGCGCGCGTTCTCAGAAAGATCTAAATTCTACAGTGCTTTGCAAGACATTCCGAGATTTGGGTTGAATTCGCATTATTTGATTTAATCAGTAAAAGAAGGCAGTTGGTTTGAATTCACGTTCGTTTGATTGAACCAGTCAAAAGATATACGCAGTTTGGATTTACAGTGTTTGTTGAAAATCAGTGAAGAGGGAATGCGCCTGATCGGTGTTTTGATTAACTGTTGCTTTGCTTTGGATATTAGAGGTACCAGGTTTAACTGATCAATTTGTTAAAGCTTTGTTTATTTAAACTATTTATTATTCTAAAATTAAGTAATTGGAATTTATTTTTCAATTATTTTAATTCAAAGAATTTCAAATAAATGAATAAACAATAAAAGAGAAAATAGAATTAATTGGATAATGAAAACTTTTATTTATTCTTAAATTAATTGTACAATTATTGTTTACAATTTATTTACAAACAATGATTTTACACTAATTTAAATTTAAATAAAAAAATGAAACTATCCTATTTTTTCTAAGTCTTCTATTCTTCAAATTCTTCATCCTTTGCTCCTCTCCATCCAAATATTCATCTGCAATAAATAAGAGAAGAAAAGTCAAATAATAGTTAAATTGAATTGAAAAGACAGATAAAATTACAGTCATCATTAAGGGCCACTGATTGGGATCAGTTAACCCTCTCTGCAAATCACGGGATTTCTCCCGGTTCACAAAGAGGGACGAATTTTATTTGCTAATCATGAATGCAAAGTTGAGAAAAAATGCAAAGCTTGTCAAACATATTGCATAGTTCAAGTCTCAAACAAACTCCAAGTGCAAATCAAACTAAAAAAATCCAAATTGCAACTTGCTGTCAAAATGCCAAAAAGGTTACCCAAGCTGTCAAAGAAAAGAAGATTTGGCAAAGATATGAAAAGTTCCAAAGGTACAAAAGCTGTCAAAAGAAAAGATAAAATATGCAGAGGAAAACTATTATGCAAGCAAACATATTCATGTCATCATTTCCCATAAAATGTCCCTTTCAGAAAAGTACAGCAAAAACATAGTTTAATATTTAACTGTACTGAGAGAGAGAAGAGAAGGGAGATAAGAGAGTAGGTTTTTAGGCTTTAGGCAGATAGAAAGAAAACATATAAAACAAAAGCTGAGCACAATGGATAAAGAGAGCAAATCCAAAAAGCCTTAAACTACTGTCAAGCACAAGACCTGCAGAAGCCTTATTCTTTTCAACACATAACCATCAAGCTACCACATCAAAAATAAGATATCAGCTTAAACCATCAAAAAAGAAGGAGGTCTCAAAAAAAAGGCCTTGTTTTCAAAGAACCATTCAAAACCTGGCCTGATATCCAAAACCATACCAGCATAAACAACATACCAGCCTAGAGCAAGTCAAGCCTCAAAAAACCTGTTAAGCCTCCAGCCAGAAAAACCAGTTCAAGCCATTCAAAAACCATAAATCCTCAAACCTGTTGAGCCTCAAGAACCCAACCTGTCTGAAGAAAACAAACAAAACTATCAGATGCCTTAAGCTTGCATTGAGCCTAAAACCTGTAAAGAACCAGTACAACCTGCCTGAAGCCTCACTAAAGCCAATAACCAGTTCATCAAAACCAGAACCTGCCTAAGCATAAACCAGCAATACATGGCCTAAAACCTTAACCATTCAAAGCCAAATATATCACAAAAAACAGCATATGCCCATAACCAGAAAACCTTACCAGTTGCAAAATCCAACAACTCAAAACATATCTCATCAACACTAAAAAGATCCAACATCACAAGCCTCAGAGAAACTCTCATCATAGGCGAACAAACCAAACATCATCATGGGCCATTAATTCAAGCATACAGTAGAAGAAGAAGAAGAGAGGCTAATCAAAGCAAAGGCTTCAACAATAGCATGTTACAGTTATAGCATTCAAGCCCTCAGAAAGATATCATCACAGGGCAATCAAAAAGCAAGCAACATAAGCATACGAGCAAAGAAGGCAACTATCAAGCTCAACAGTTTCAAAGGCAAGCTCAAGGCAACAAGTCAGAAGAAGAGAGAAAATCTAAGGCAACAGAAGCATACTAATCTCAAGGCAACATAAACAGAAGGCAGGCCAACGAGGAGAAGAGATAAAGAAGAGGAAAAGGTTTTCAAGTCATCATCAAACCCTAAAGAGACAACGATACAAACCAGATTTCCCCAAGCAAGCTAGCTTCACAATCACGTTCTCTCCGCCGTCGAGCCCTCCAAAACGCCTCCTAACCATCTCCAACGAAGGTAACTTTTTTTTTCTTCTCTTCGCACCTTGAACAAAAAGGACACAAATGGTCAGAATCAATAACGAAACTTAATCGAAATCGGAATACAAATTAAACATGCAAGACTTAAAGTTCAAAAACCCTAAAATGCGTTGAAACAGAGATATCACCTTACAGCCTCGTTGGACCGAAGAGGGAGAGGAGATGATGATGGCGTTGGTGGCTTGGGCGAAAGGGGAAATTCAGAAACGCGTAAACGAGGAAGACGAAGAAGACAAGCACGAGCGGCGCGCCTCATAAACCCTAAATGTAATCCCAAATGAACGACATTCAGTGAACCCTAACAAAAACTAATTGTCTCAAGCAAATGGGCTTTGCCCCAACCATCTATGCCTAAGCCCATTAATTTCCAGTTAACACCCCCCATTCGTGGCTCTTTTGTTCTGGGCCACCATAATCCTCCAAGCCCATTTCTTTTATACATAAACTCAACCCTTTCTCTTTTTTTTAATTAAAATAATTTAAACATTAATACTAAAAATACTAAAAATACTTAAAAATACATTTTTTCTAATATACATAATTCAATTCTTGATATTTAATTAAAACATACTTTGTACATAAATTCTTTTTTTAAAAATAAATACATTTTCCTTTCTTAAGAAATTTTTGTACATAATAAATAAATACTTTTTTTTAATATACATAGTAGAATTTAAAACATTTAAGTAAAACATTCTTTTTGTACATATTAAGGAAATACAAGATTATTAATTAAATTAAATAGACATTTAATTTTTCTTTAGGTCAAAACAAATACTTAACAATACTTTCTTAAATTCGCATTGTCGCGCCTGTAAATAATTACTTACACAAATACATTTCACATTATACGCTTGATACAAATACATTTACATTGCTCTTATACACATTTGCTTATCTTATACATTGCTATACGTTACATTTACAATTGATCAATTCGATTTGGTTGTAACTTATTGGACACTACATTCCTAAAGTCTCATCCCCATTTGTGAATTTGTACCCCCACTCCCGGATACTATTTGTAATAGCGTAGATTTTAAATTCTTGCAATTTATCGCTTTCAAATTATACCATGATTAGACTTAGGGTTTGCATGTACATAAAAACCAAACGCTAGATAACCTAATACAAGACAAATACATGAAATCAATACACAATCACACTTTCACCCTCTAGGGTAATCCCACATGTTGCCTTCCAAAATGTGCCATGCTTGCACGTCGAGTATCTTTGGCAAAACGAATTCAAATGATCATAAGTCCCTAGATGACGCTTTCGAAAGTTGCCTAAACAGAATGATCATAGTCCCTTCAAAGCAAATTGCCAAAGACACTTGGCATCATTGCATTCATGGTCCAAACGATGACCCACGCCCGTCCCGTTAAACATCCTAAATGCAAGATTGTCCACCAAATTCAATGGTGGAACAAAATTGTTAAAAAAGGGTTGAAAACATAGAGAAAACCTTTGAGTACAATAGGGGTAGACCAAACTCTTAGTTACTTGAGATCAATTTGCAAAAACACTTGCCTCCTTTCAAAAAACACACTCCATACATATTTTCAAACAAACTCTCAAAAACATTTGAAACATCTTTTCAAAAGACAAAACACCTTTTGTAAAACATTCGAGTAAAGAATTGTTACAAGGGTAGCCTATACAAGGCATCTTTTTAAAACATTTTCAAAACCACACACCAAGCACCATTTCAAACAATTGAAAACCAAGGCAAGTTGATCTAAGCAAGTACCTAAGAGCCCATGGATAACCATGGATAGAAAGGGTGCTAATACCTTCCCTTTCTATAATCTACTCCCCGAACCCAAGAAAAATCTCAAAGGTTTTTGCTGTGCTTTTTTGACCTTTCCTTTAGGATAAAATAAAAAGTCGGTGGCGACTCTTGCTCAACCGCACAAGTGCGAATACAAACGCAAAACTCATAGTCAGTTCTCCCACCGTATCACAGAACTGGCGACTCTGCTGGGGATAAAACTTAAAAGTGGGGTTACCTTAGGGTTTAGATCACCTTTACTTTCTTGCTTTGATTGACTTGATTGCTTTATCTTTTGGGTTCTTGTTTGGGTTTGTTGTAAATCCTCCACCCGGATTTGGGGCACCTTCTTAGGTAAATAGCAAAAAAACTGTGAGGGAACTGTGCGGGGTATACCGACATGGTTGAAGCAGTAAGCTATGTTAGTGTGACATATTTGTGAGTACCGGTAACCCTTGAGTTCAATCAAGGAGAGTACGGGGCCGCTGAGTGATGTCGTGAAGCACTAACGAACTCTTAGAACCTTAATTGACCATCTTAGCCTTTTTAGGGGTAGTGAGATGACCGACTTTGGTGCAGTCCGAAGTTGGTAGATACTCGATACTACACTCATTTGAGGGTTGTTTTCTTGGAATATTTTGGTCGCCAGTAAGTGGCTAAACCGAAACAATGAACACAGAAAACAATCCAATGATTTTGAGTTCCTTAGAACCCGGTTTCTATTTTAGGACAGGATGAGCCAACTAACTTCAAGAGGGTACTTACCTAAACCCCATGCAAGCCTAAACCTAAGGGCTTGTTTGCTTTGTGTGAATATGTTTGCCTGTATATACACTCACTTGCTTTTCGCATACATGTACATGACATCATGACATCATACCATAGCATTTTCAATAACCATTTCAAGGATCTCGAGGGTTCTTTTGATGCAGGGTTACGTTGAACCAGACGTTTATCAAGGGGCAAGAGGTTTCTCCTCTAATCAATGCCAATCAAAGTTCAAGTACAACAACTTGAATCAGTGGCTATGACCCACTCGACATGGTGAGCTTGATTCTCGTGGGAAGACATCCACCACTACAAAGTTCTCCAAACAAAGTTCAAGTGCAACAACTTGAATCAGTGGCTATGACCCACTCGACATGGTGAGCTTGATTCTCGTGGAAGGACGTCCACCGGTGCAAAGTTCTCTAATCCAAGAGCAAAGTTCAACCTCTAACATTTTCTTGTGTTTACCCCAAGAGATCCTTGAAAGCATGCATCCACATTATCATGCATTGCATTTTGACAGTCTCTCCTTTTTCAGGTTTCCTTACTCTCATACTGTTTATTTCAGTAAGAGATGGCTCTAGAAAGGTCTGTCAAAGACATCCAAGACCAGAATGCTCAGCTGCAGGAGATGTTCCTGAACTTGTCTCTGGGACAAGAAGAGATGAAAGCTCTCCTCACAAAGGGCCTGAAGAATTCCAACAATGCCAGGAGTGATCAGCTTGCGGAACTGCAGTTTGATCTGACAACATTGAGGACCCAAGTGATGGGACAGTTGGTGGGCCAGATGGCTCTCATCCAAGATCTATCTCAAAGACAAGAGGAACTCAGAGTTCTTGTCCGCCAACTGCTTCCAAGTAACCAATTGGGGCAAACATCTGAGGGTGAGGAGCAAGTCACCGCTCAGCCTCCATCCACTCAAGAAGACAAGGGGAAAGCTCCTTTGCTTGATTCAGGGTCACAAGCCCATCAACAACCTCGCCAGTGTCAACGGGGTAATCGGCGTAAGCAAGAAACGTCGGGAAGACAGTTCACGGAGACTGAAATACCATCATTTTTCATACTGGAGCGCCTGTTGGAGGTCAACTTGCTTACCGTAAAGGACCATCCTCAGAAGCTCAATATCTCCTCTCCTCACTATCATCCCGATGCATTTTGTGTTTACCACTCCTACAGCCCGGGACACGACACCAACGACTGCTGGGCCTTGAAGAACAAGATTCAAGATCTGATCGACATTGGGGTGCTGGAATTCATGCCAGACGGCGAGATGAAAATCTTCCGTTAAAGGGTTCTCCACTTGAAGTGACGAAGCTCAAGCTGAAAGACTTTTGCTTCTTTTTGAATTTCCAAAGTTGTAGTTTCTTTTGCTTTCAAACAATTATCTGTTAATGTTAAACTCTGTTTTCATTAATGCATTGCATATGTTTGTCTTGAATTCATCCATTCGTTTCAATACTCTTATGCTTTTCTTTATGACATCTGACTCTTGATAAAAAGCTGCAAGCCTTTAGAGGGAGGATGACGAAACAATACCATGATCTTATACAGTATGCTTTTGAAAAGACCTTGCTGATGATGTACAGGCATTTCTTTCAATTCCCAAACACTGGAGTTATAAGGAAGTTAATCCCTAGTCAACCCCTTCGAGCCAAAGAAGTAGGAGTTTTCTGTTCTAAACAAATCAAAACCTTTGATATAAACCCGGGGCAGAGTAGTATCTCAGTTAATTCAAAAGAAGATGCGCATTGAAGTCGCAAACTATCAGTTCATAATACAACGAACGATGCCAAAAAAGAAAGCATTCCTTTTGGAATCAAAAGACAAGGGTGATTCCCTATCACATAGACAGTCAATCTCTCAAAAGAGAAAAGCCCAATGAGCCAAAACCTGTAAAGGAGGCTTAAGAAAGCTGGGGCATCCCGCTGACGGTAATCCCGGAAAACGGTAACAGTCAGGCAAAAGTTAGGGATAACAAATCAAAATCAAAATAGTGAGGTCATTACAAAATCCTCAACAACATGAAAAATGTTGAAAAAGAAAAGAAGAGATGATGACTGTCTCCCCAAATTCAACTGGTGAACCATCGCCCAAAAGTCGTTCCAAACTCAAAACAGAGTGTGACGCACAATTAACTGAGCTTAGGTTGGAGAACATCACGAAGAGCGGGTGGGTACAAATATACTTTGAGCCTTTATCCTTTGTTTCTTAAACCGTGAACCAGGCCACGTTACAACCCTTCAAAAGTCCTAATTGAAGCATGGTTTAGTTCGAAAGCATACTGTTACAAAAGGTATCCTGACTCCTGTAGGGCTTTACTCTAAATCTTGTGTTGACTTGTCTTATGAAAAGTTTTCTGCTAAAAACGCATTTTTCAAAAACTTCGAGACAAACATAAACTTTGCATTGCTTGAATATCACTGTCTGCATTTGGCTTTTGTTTGACAGCGAAGAAATTCATACAACGAATGTTCGGAGGAACGAAGACTCTCTCAGTAAGTAAAAATCACTTCAAGAGGATAACACTTCCATTGCAAATCTCCAATCAGCAAGGGGCATGACATGTCACCATCCAATTAACCCGGGGCAGTCCAGTCAAGGTCCAACAGATCTTTCAAAATTCAATTAACCTGGGGCAGTCCAGTCAAGGTCCAACAGATCTTTCAAAGTTCAGTTAACCTGGGGCAGTCCAGTCAAGATTTCAAGAAATCTCTCAATATGCAGAGTAATCCGATTCAAGATTCCTTCATCACTACTTGGGGCATTCGAATGTCAAAAGTGTTCAACAAATCAATTATTACATTTCCAGACTCGATTCCTGTATCTAGCCAGGGCACGTTTGAAGAGTTTGAAGATTCGATTCCTGTATCCAGCCAGGGCATATCTATCAACTATCACAATTCCAGATTCGACTCCTGTATCCAGCCAGGGCATATCTGTTAACCACATTTCCAGACTCGATTCCTGTATCTAGCCAGGGCACGTCTGAAGAGTTCGAAGATTCGATTCCTGTATCCAGCCAGGGCATATCTATTGACGACTATTTCCAGATTCGATTCCTGTATCCAGCCAGGGCATATCTATCAACTATCACAATTCCAGATTCGACTCCTGTATCCAGCCAGGGCATATCTGTTGACCACATTTCCAGACTCGATTCCTGTATCTAGCCAGGGCACGTCTGAAGAGTTCGAAGATTCGATTCCTGTATCCAGCCAGGGCATATCTGTTAACTATCACCTTTCCAGACTCGATTCTTGTATCTAGCCAGGGCACGTCTGAAGAGTTCCAGATCAACATCTGTAACAAGCCAGGAAAACATCTGTGAACGACCGATTGTAGACCAACCCCTGTAACAAGCCAGGAAATTATCTACATCACCACTTGGGGCATTCGAATGTCAAAAGTGTTCAAAAACCCGATGCAGTTTTACACGAGCTCATCATCAGGAAACCCTACACCGGTTCCTCTTCAAGACTTCTGAAAACAGTTTACGGATTCTTCCCAACAACGGATGTTAATATACCAACTTGTTCAGAGGCAACCTTTGAAAACAGTTTACGGACGCTTCCCAACAACGGATGCTGCTCTATTGCTTATTCAACTTCAAGATTTCTGAAAACAGTTCACGGGTTCTCCAAGTAACGGATGTTAACCTATCGCTTGTTCAGATTCTTCTCAAGCTAACTCCACTCAGAGTCAAGTCTCATTATCCCCAGTGAAGCTAAAACTTCAAATTATCAATCCCCAGCGGAGCCAGACTAATGAACCTTCTCCCCACAGAGTTTTGGGAGGGCAAATCTTGAGTTCCCCAGTGAAGTCGCCAGAGTTACTTCCCACCGAGCTGAAGATTCTCAATCTCACCTCCCCAACATGAGTCTACTAGTTTGGAACTCCCCAGTAGAGGTCATCAGGAATTCTCTTCCCCAGCAGCAGCCAAGGATTTATTTTTCCGGCAGCGGTCAAGATTCTTTTATCTTCAGCCGTCCAAGATTCATTTATCCTCAGCAAGATAGCTCATCAGCTTACATGCGCATTCATCACATTCATGTCATAAACATTGATGTCACATACATTGCATCATGCATCATGACATTGCATACAACTAACCCTTTGCCTTTTCAGGTAAGATCAGTCGACAGACACAGATCATCTTCTGAAATTCATCCAGAAATAGTTCAGATTTGACCCGGACACGGCGACATTCTGATACTTATTCCAGATTCATCCAGATGCAGTTTTACACGAGCTCATCCTCAGGAAACCCTACACCGGTTCCTCTTCAAGATGTCTGAAAACAGTTTACGGATTCTTCCCAACAACGGATGTTAATCTACCAACTTGTTCAGATGCAATTTTTGAAAACAGTTTACGGACGCTTCCCAACAACGGATGCTGCTCTATTGCTTATTCAACCTCAAGACGTCTGAAAACAGTTTACGGATTCTTCCCAACAACGGATGTTAATCTACCAACTTGTTCAGATGCAATTTTTGAAAACAGTTTACAGATTCTTCCCAACAACGGATGTTAATCTACCAACTTGTTCAGACTCTTCTCAACTTTTGAAAATAGTTTACGGACGCTTCCCAACAACGGATGTGGCTCTATTGCTTATTCAATCTCAACTCCTGAAAATAGTTTACGGATTCTCCAGACATGGATGTCAATCTATTGCTTATTTGGACCCTCAATTCAGAGATGTTCCAAAACATGGATGCCTTTCTGATACTCGTCCAGTCACATACAGTTCAACATTTCCTAATGGCATCTTTAAGCCCATTTTCCGATGGCATCTATGAGCCCATCCTCTTACCAGCAGTCACCAAATGGCATCTTTAAGCCCATTTCCAGATGGCATCTCTAAGCCCATCCCCCGACAAGATTCTATCGCACAAGATGGCATCTTTAAGCCCATCACCAAATAGCATCTTTAAGCCCATTCACCTCTACCATCACATCGCCGAGTGCAAATTTTCTGGGCACTTTAGTGTCCAATCTTCTTTTACCTTCAAATCGCGAAAGGCAAACTTGCCAATCTAACTCTTCAGGTTCAAGAAGATTGAACAGGGGCAACTGTTGTACCCCAAAATTTGCCCTCGCATTTTTCCACAAAAGATCGCAGCTTCCGGCATTTCTTGATTTTTCAAACTGGCTCAAGAATCGGTCAAACTGACTTTTCTCGTCAGTCAAACAAAAATTAGGGTTTTACTGATTTTCAGGGCTCTGGAATGTTTCACACAGTTGGCTTAGGGTTTTGGTTGATTTTGGCTCGACTTTGATCAGGAGAATGCTCTTTGGCATTTAATCAGGAATTAGGGTTTGTGCGCGCATTCTCAGAAAGATCTAAATTCTACAGTGCTTTGCAAGACATTCCGAGATTTGGGTTGAATTCGCATTATTTGATTTAATCAGTAAAAGAAGGCAGTTGGTTTGAATTCACGTTCGTTTGATTGAACCAGTCAAAAGATATACGCAGTTTGGATTTACAGTGTTTGTTGAAAATCAGTGAAGAGGGAATGCGCCTGATCGGTGTTTTGATTAACTGTTGCTTTACTTTGGATATTAGAGGTACCAGGTTTAACTGATCAATTTATTAAAGCTTTGTTTATTTAAACTATTTATTATTCTAAAATTAAGTAATTGGAATTTATTTTTCAATTATTTTAATTCAAAGAATTTTAAATAAATGAATAAACAATAAAAGAGAAAATAGAATTAATTGGATAATGAAAACTTTTATTTATTCTTAAATTAATTGTACAATTATTGTTTACAATTTATTTACAAACAATGATATTACACTAATTTAAATTTAATTAAAAAAATGAAACTATCCTATTTTTTCTAAGTCTTCTATTCTTCAAATTCTTCATCCTTTGCTCCTCTCCATCCAAATATTCATCTGCAATAAATAAGAGAAGAAAAGTCAAATAACAGTTAAATTGAATTGAAAAGACAGATAAAATTACAGTCATCATTAAGGGCCACTGATTGGGATCAGTTAACCCTCTCTGCAAATCACGGGATTTCTCCCGGTTCACAAAGAGGGACGAATTTTATTTGCTAATCATGAATGCAAAGTTGAGAAAAAATGCAAAGCTTGTCAAACATATTGCATAGTTCAAGTCTCAAACAAACTCCAAGTGCAAATCAAACTAAAAAAATCCAAATTGCAACTTGCTGTCAAAATGCCAAAAAGGTTACCCAAGTTGTCAAAGAAAAGAAGATTTGGCAAAGATATGAAAAGTTCCAAAGGTACAAAAGCTGTCAAAAGAAAAGATAAAATATGCAGAGGAAAACTATTATGCAAGCAAACATATTCATGTCATCATTTCCCATAAAATGGCCCTTTCAGAAAAGTACAGCAAAAACATAGTTTAATATTTAACTGTACTGAGAGAGAGAAGAGAAGGGAGATAAGAGAGCAGGTTTTTAGGCTTTAGGCAGATAGAAAGAAAACATATAAAACAAAAGTTGAGCACAATGGATAAAGAGAGCAAATCCAAAAAGCCTTAAACTACTGTCAAGCACAAGACCTGCAGAAGCCTTATTCTTTTCAACACATAACCATCAAGCTACCACATCAAAAACAAGATATCAGCTTAAACCATCAAAAAAGAAGGAGGTCTCAAAAAAAAGGCCTTGTTTTCAAAGAACCATTCAAAACCTGGCCTGATATCCAAAACCATACCAGCATAAACAACATACCAGCCTAGAGCAAGTCAAGCCTCAAAAAACCTGTTAAGCCTCCAGCCAGAAAAACCAGTTCAAGCCATTCAAAAACCATAAATCCTCAAACCTGCTGAGCCTCAAGAACCCAACCTGTCTGAAGAAAACAAACAAAACTATCAGATGCCTTAAGCTTGCATTGAGCCTAAAACCTGTAAAGAACCAGTACAACCTGCCCGAAGCCTCACTAAAGCCAATAACCAGTTCATCAAAACCAGAACCTGCCTAAGCATAAACCAGCAATACATGGCCTAAAACCTTAACCATTCAAAGCCAAATATATCACAAAAAACAGCATATGCCCATAACCAGAAAACCTTACCAGTTGCAAAATCCAACAACTCAAAACATATCTCATCAACACTAAAAAGATCCAACATCACAAGCCTCAGAGAAACTCTCATCATAGGCGAACAAACCAAACATCATCATGGGCCATTAATTCAAGCATACAGTAGAAGAAGAAGAAGAGAGGCTAATCAAAGCAAAGGCTTCAACAATAGCATGTTACAGTTATAGCATTCAAGCCATCAGAAAGATATCATCACAGGGCAATCAAAAAGCAAGCAACATAAGCATACGAGCAAAGAAGGCAACTATCAAGCTCAACAGTTTCAAAGGCAAGCTCAAGGCAATAAGTCAGAAGAAGAGAGAAAATCTAAGGAAACAGAAGCATACTAATCTCAAGGCAACATAAACAGAAGGCAAGCCAACGAGGAGAAGAGATAAAGAAGAGGAAAAGGTTTTCAAGTCATCATCAAACCCTAAAGAGACAATGATACAAACCAGATTTCCCCAAGCAAGCTAGCTTAACAATCACGTTCTCTCCGCCGTCGAGCCCTCCAAAACGCCTCCTAACCATCTCCTCCAACGAAGGTAACTTTTTTTTCTTCTCTTCGCACCTTGAACAAAAAGGACACAAATGGTCAGAATCAATAACGAAACTTAATCGAAATCGGAATACAAATTAAACATGCAAGACTTAAAGTTCAAAAACCCTAAAATGCGTTGAAATAGAGATATCACCTTACAGCCTCGTTGGACCGAAGAGGGAGAGGAGATGATGATGGCGTTGGTGGCTTGGGTGAAATGGGAAATTCAGAAACGCGTAAACGAGGAAGACGAAGAAGACAAGCACGAGCGGCGCGCCTCACAAACCCTAAATGTAATCCCAAATGAACGACATTCAGTGAACCCTAACAAAAACTAATTGTCTCAAGCAAATGGGCTTTGCCCCAACCATCTATGCCTAAGCCCATTAATTTCCAGTTAACACCCCCCATTCGTGGCTCTTTTGTTCTGGGCCACCATAATCCTCCAAGCCCATTTCTTTTATACATAAACTCAACCCTTTCTCTTTTTTTTAATTAAAATAATTTAAACATTAATACTAAAAATACTAAAAATACTTAAAAATACATTTTTTTCTAATATACATAATTCAATTCTTGATATTTAATTAAAACATACTTTGTACATAAATTCTTTTTTTTAAAATAAATACATTTTCCTTTCTTAAGAAATTTTTGTACATAATAAATAAATACTTTTTTTTAATATACATAGTAGAATTTAAAACATTTAAGTAAAACATTCTTTTTGTACATATTAAGGAAATACAAGATTATTAATTAAATTAAATAGACATTTAATTTTTCTTTAGGTCAAAACAAATACTTAACAATACTTTCTTAAATTCGCATTGTCGCGCCTGTAAATAATTACTTACACAAATACATTTCACATTATACGCTTGATACAAATACATTTACATTGCTCCTATACACATTTGCTTATCTTATACATTGCTATACGTTACATTTACAATTGATCAATTCGATTTGGTTGTAACTTATTGGACACTACATTCCTAAAGTCTCATCCCCATTTGTGAATTTGTACCCCCACTCCTGGATACTATTTGTAATAGCGTAGATTTTAAATTCTTGTAATTTATCGCTTTCAAATTATACCATGATTAGACTTAGGGTTTGCATGTACATAAAAACCAAACGCTAGATAACCTAATACAAGACAAATACATGAAATCAATACACAATCACACTTACACCCTCTAGGGTAATCCCACATGTTGCCTTCCAAAATGTGCCATGCTTGCACGTCGAGTATCTTTGGCAAAACGAATTCAAATGATCATAAGTCCCTCGATGACGCTTTCGAAAGTTGCCTAAACGGAATGATCATAGTCCCTTCAAAGCAAATTGCCAAAGACACTTGACATCATTGCATTCATGGTCCATACGATGACCCGTGTCCGTCCCGTTAAACATCCTAAACGCAAGATTGTCCACCAAATTCAATGGTGGAACAAAATTGTTAAAAAGGGTTGAAAACATAGAGAAAACCTTTGAGTACAATAGGGGTAGACCAAACTCTTAGTTACTTGAGATCAATTTGCAAAAACACTTGCCTCCTTTCAAAAACCACACTCCATACATATTTTCAAACAAACTCTCAAAAACATTTGAAACATCTTTTCAAAAGACAAAACACCTTTTGTAAAACATTCGAGTAAAGAACTGTTACAAGGGTAGCATATACAAGGCATCTTTTTAAAACATTTTCAAAACCACACACCAAGCACCATTTCAAACAATTGAAAACCAAGGCAAGTTGATCTAAGCAAGTACGTAAGAGCCCATGGATAACCATGGATAGAAAGGGTGCTAATACCTTCCCTTTCTATAATCTACTCCCCGAACCCAAGAAAAATCTCAAAGGTTTTTGCTGTGCTTTTTTGACCTTTCCTTTAGGATAAAATAAAAAGTCGATGGCGACTCTTGCTCAACCGCACAAGTGCGAATACAAACGCAAAACTCATAGTCAGTTCTCCCACCGTATCACAGTAGTATTCACACGGTTTACATCTTTTCTTGAATTCGAATACATTGATTCTGGCATATTTAGCATGATTAATTGGCATATTTATAATCCTTGAGATGTTTGCAAGCTAATGGCTATATTCAATTGCATTTTTATTGACTGAACATGAAAATGCCATGGCTAGGGTTTGTGCTTTGTTTTTAGGGGTTTCTTGTACAGGGAAAATCAGACATTAATAATGGTACCATAATGCTCGTGAGGTTGAAACGAGTTTATTAGTACCATTGGTTTTCATTTATCATGCGTATACAAGATTTTGGAAATGCACAGGGGCTATACCTACGCTTGATGTCCGTAGGTAAAAGTCTTTTATCTAAAACGATAGAATCAGTGAAGAAGACAATGGCGTGGCAGTGTGTGAATGGTTAGTTTGAATTTCGTGCGTTTTGGGAGGCGTGGCACGTTGTTTGCATTATAGTTTATTTGTTTCATTATTATTACAACTAACATGATAGCGCAAATGGTGAGGATTCTGGCCTTTGATGCACACGTCCTGGGTTCGATCCCAGGCGTGTGCATTTTATTTTCTCAACATTTTCAGGGCAATCCAGTGCTTCACCTTCTCAAGCATATTCCATACGCTCACAACATCAACCATTTGATGTGCTCCTGGCTAGATCTAAGGCTTATCCTTTGAGGGTCCACCATGCGCCTGAGTCAAGCATGCACACAGGATTTGACAAAGTCAAAAAGGGCCAGGAATTGTTGGGCCAAGAGATCAGATTCACACCCCCTTCTTGCTAAGCAACTAGGCCCATCTTTCTTTCTTTTCTATTTATTTCTTTTATTTATTTAATTTTCTTAATTATTTTTAAACAAAATAATTTTCTTTTTCACAAAAAAATGTAAAATCAAGTTTCACAAAAAAAATTAGAATTAGGTTTTTATTTTATCAAATTTAATTTAATATTAGTTTAATTTAATTTAGGGGAATTCTAACTTTTTTTTATATATAATTAAAATCAATTAGAAAAATTAGGGTTAGACTTTTGATTTAATTTTTAATTCTTTCTCAAAAGAAAAATACAAAAATAGGTTAATTTAATTATTTTTCTTAAATTAAAATTAATTTGTAATTAGCTTTTTTTTATTATCATTCAATTGAACTTTATTTTCTCAAAATAACAAAAACGACAAAAAAAGATTTTTCCTTTAAGGTACAATTAGGTATAGTTGGGGTCAAAACCCTAATTATTTCGCATTCAATTCATCGTGCGCGTTTATTATTTTTGCAATATTCATGTAACTGTCCACGGTATGTAATAGCTTAATCTAGGACTTTCTTTTATTTATCGTCTTTTACGGTTTTTTGGCTATGTAATTAATCCCCTCCCCGAAGCCTTGTAATAGCATAGGTTTTATTTTCTCGCATTTCAATTCTCACAAATATTAACTACTTAGATGTATGTTAATAGGATTGTATGACAAGATTGCATGATAATTTAAAGCGGCTAGAAAACCCTAATGTGCAAAGATAATAACTGAAATCAAATCACTCGCACATGTGCACTCTTAGGGTATACTCTCACTTCAGTTGCCTTCGGTAAACGATCATTAAGTATAGGGTGTCTTAGTGGTGGCCCTCCTGTCTAAACAAAGATCAAATTCCCCGTTTGGAAATGTTGCCTCAGAAATGTTGCCTCGAATATGATCTTAAGACTCTAGGGTTATTACTAAGACGCCCTAATATTGCTTTGGTGATCGTACGTCCCTTACGAATTGACCCTTACAAATCCAACGACGGTGCTACCTATTTCTCAATAGTAGGATAGCATTGTCTAAAGGAAACGAGAATAGAAACGATCTTTTTTTCGAGTAGGTAGATGCTAGTAGGTACTTGCTCAAACAAACAAACTTTTTCACACCAACACTTTCCAAACAAAGTTTTCAAAAACAACTTCGTAACACTCTTGAGGACAAAAACAAGGGTTAAAATGAAGTAAAATAAAACTTTTCAAAACAAGCACACACAAGCAATTTTAAAAGATGAGCAAGTACCTAAGAGCCCATGGAAAACCATGGATAGAAAGGGTGCTAACACCTTCCCTTTCTATAATCTACCCCCCGTACTCAGAATATCTCGAAAAAGGATTTTTTCTGTGCTTTTTTTCCTTTTCGGTTGGATAAAATAAAAGTCGGTGGCGACTCTTGTTTACCGCGACATTTTGCAAACATAAAACGCAAAACGCAAACCAGCATTTTCAAAAAAATAGTCGGTTCTGCCACCGTATCACACCCTTCCATCCCCCCTATTATCATAGAGCCTGTTGTTGAAGGAGACGTCCCATACACTGTCCTTCATCCTGACATGCCTACCTCTCTCGAAGACTTGCAGAAAGCTTGGGTTCAATTGTAGGAAGAGCGAGACGCCTTTGAAGCTCAATTTTACGCCAGTGAGAAGAAGGTTCTGGAACTCACCAAACTGCTTCATAAAGAGAAGAACTGAACGCCTACACCGTTCCAAAGAGGATGCGTTCAACCTTTCTGTCTTAGGAGTTTTTGTTGTATTTTGTTTCTTTCATTGTAAGCCTAAAGAGGCATGATGTACTCAAACTCAGATTTAATATAACGTATGTTCCTTTTGGTTTGACCAAATTTAAATCTCTAATTTCCTTGAAATCATTTGCATATTGCATCTTCATTCATCATAACATCATACAGGTTTCTTACAATAGGTCTCCTTATCCTTCTATTGTTTATTTCAGTGAGATGGATATTGAACAGACAATGAAAGATCTTCAGGCGCAGAACGTCCAGTTTCAACAAATGCTCTTGACTCTGATAAAAGGACAAGAGGAGTTGAAGACCCTACTAGCTAAAGAGAAAAAGAAGAAAGCGAAGAAACCACCCGGTATTGTGATCATGGGAAGAAGGTTCAAAGGACAAGCCAGACGGACTTTAGACTTCACAACATCATCGAGTGAAGGAGATAATCAAGAAGATAGGACCAAAGAAGTGAACAACAACCCAACATCCGAAGAAGAAGAAGAAGAAGAACCTGATTACTCTGAGGAATAATATCCTCCTGCTGATAACAAATACAAAGAGCTAGAGGATCGTTTGAATGCTATGGAGGTCCAAAGGGTACCCAGACTAGATTTTGAAGAGTTAGGACTTGTCTCAGGGGTTGTCATCCCGCAAAAATTCAAGGTCCCCACTTTTGCTAAATATGACAGTGTCTCTTGCCCAAAGCTGCATTTAAGGTCACACGTTAGAAAGATTCAACCCCATACGGATGATAAGAATCTGTGGGTGCATTTTTTCCAAGAGAGCTTGTCAGGGATGCCGTTGGACTGGTTCTATCAATTAGAAGGGACCAATATTCGCAATTGGGAAGATTTGGCTGCCGCTTTCTACAAACAATATCACTACAATGCTGACTTAGCTCCAACTCGGACGCAATTGCAAGGCATGTCTATGGGTACAGGTGAAGGTTTCAAAACCTATGCTCAGAAATGGAGGGATCTCGCAGGCAGAGTCCAACCCCCTCTATCTGAAATAGAATTAGTGAATATGTTCCTAGGCACATTATCAGGTCCATTCTTTAACCACCTGATCGGAAGTTCCTCAGCTGGATTTACTAAACTAATCATGACCGGTGAGCGGGTTGAAGCCGGTATAAAAAGTGGCAAAATTCAAAGAGATGCATCCTCGAGCACAATGAAGAAACTCTTCACTGGTAAGAAGGAGGCCAGTTCCATTTATAACCCTAGAGATCAGAGCAGAGCGGGATATCGTCCAACGGTAAGTGCTGTAGTAATACCTAGACCTGTGGCTACCCCACAACACAACAATCAACAAAGGGTGGAAAGACCACAAAGGCAGTTCACTCGGATCAACATGACATTGACAGAGGTTCTACCCCATCTGCTAAGATCTAACTTGGCAACTTTGAAAGAGGCTCCCAAGAATCCTAATACCTCTTCTCCTCGATACAATCCGAACGCTCGGTGCGCCTATCATTCTGGGAGTCCCGGTCATGACACAAATGATTGCTGGGCTCTAAGAAATAAAGTACAACATCTAATTGAAGCCAAGGAGATTGAGTTCGACGCTCCGGAGAATCCCAATGTCATAACTGCTCCCATGCCTAAGCACAACCATGGAGTTAACACCGTTGATACCGATCTGTTCGTGACCTCAGTTGATGAAGTTTCTACTCCTCTTATGACTGTTAAGAAGAATCTGTTGTTGGCTGGTTTATTTCCGGGTTATGGTGAAGGTTGCGACATGTGTTCATCCCTGTCTTCTGATTGTTATTTGCTAAAAACAGGTGTCCAACGCCTGATGGACAACAAAGAAATTTTGTTTGAGAAAACTCTGGTTCCCGTTGTTCCATCTGAAGACATTGATATTATAACCATTTCCACCAGTCCTTCCAAGGCCTCCTCGAGAAGACCTGTTAGGATTACATCCGCTACGAGAGTCGCTCCGCTAATAATCACATGTCCTGGTCCTATCCCGTACGCCTCAGACAAAGCTGTCCCTTGGCATTACGGCGCCGATGTTTACTATCATGGCATTAAACAAAACTTGAAGACCGAAGAAGTCGATCCTGATGTTAGTAACATTATCTGGACGTGCAAGGTTACTAGACATGGAAGGGTTTTCTCTCTGAGATCTCCCCGAAGACTGTCACTAAGCCTGTCATTATTTCATCTTCTGCACCCGCCAGTACTTCAGTTACTATTCCTGTTCTTACTCCAGCTGGTACCCCTTCCAATAAGTCATTTGGGACTCGAGGAAAAGAAGTTATAGGTGAGCCTATCCAGACAGAGGCACCTAGAAAAATTGTTGTGGAAACCTCTAAGCAAGAGATAGAGGACATTTTGAAAATAATTAAAAATAGTGACTACAATATGGTCGAACAGCTGGGGCAGACCCCCTCAAAGATATCCATGTTATCCCTAATGTTGTGCTCCGAGGCCCATGCGAAGGCTTTGATTACATTCCTCAAAAATGTGCACGTGCTGCAAGAGACTTCAGCTGATCAGTTTAAAGATTGCATGGCTAGCCTGACTGCTGACAATGTGCTGGGTTTTTCAGAAGCAGACTTAACACCGAAGGGAAGAAAGCATAATGATGCTCTGCATGTCTCGATTGAATGCAGGGGCACCACTATGGCTCATGTGTTGGTGGACACTGGGTCTTCGCTGAATGTTCTGCCCAAGAAGGCGTTGGACCAATTAGATTGCGAGGGATTGACTTTAAATCCTAGTAACATTGTGGTAAGGGCTTTTGACGGGTCAAAAAGAATGGTGCATGGGGAAGTGAACATCCCTGTCAAGATAGGCTCTCATACTTTTGAGTCCACTTTCTATGTGATGGACATCAGGCCATCGTACTCTTGTTTGTTGGGTCGTCCTTGGATCCACAAAGCTGGGGATGTTACTTCTACACTACACCAAATGTTGAAGTATCCAGTGAAGGGGAGGATAGTTACTGTGCATGGCGAAGAGGAGTATATGGTGAGCCACCTGAACTCCTTCAGGTACGTAGAGATGGACGAAGAATTTATAGAGACTCCTTGTCAAAATTTTGAAGAGGTTCCCCAGATTTTGGCGTCAACTGAGACCACTACCGACACCAAACCTCCTCTGAAGATGGCTTCTCTCAAAGACGCTAGAGCAGTAGTTGAAGAAAACAGGAATACCAATTGGGGACAACTTTCTGAATTTATTCACAAAACTGACAAGTTTGGCCTGGGCTTTACTTCAGGAGCTCAGAGGGTTGTTCGACGCGCTCGAGTTGGAGGACCTCCCATACACATCAGCAATCGAGGGGTCAATGCTATTTAAGACAGTGAGGAAGACTTTGATATTGACAGCTGGATTTACCCCACTACCAACGGTGGACCGAGTAATTGGACGACCAGAGATTTCATACCAGTTTCTTTTATTCCGCAGTAATTGTCTTACTTATTTTCTAAGTTTGTAATGAACGATTTTAAACTTTATGGCCTTGCGTCTTACCCGAGGCATAATGCTTTTATCTGTGAGGGTTATTATATGTCATCTCATATATCATCAGTGAAGCATTGGACGTTCTTTGCATACAAATTTTGCACTCTTTGTTTTTCTTTTCTGCCTTTACTTTATCAATACAACTATGCTCTTACACACACTCACATATCAAACTGCAAACTGCCATTGATAACAATCCTGCTATTGCCAGTTATGACTTCGAAAATCCGATCAACCAAGCCGAGGATGAAGGTGATTGTGAGGTACCTGGAGAACTTGCTAGACTGCTACAACAGGAAGAGAGGGCTATACAGCCTCATGAAGAGCCAGTTGAGACAATAAACTTGGGCACATAAATAGACAGAAAAGAGGTTAAAATAGGTGCAAATCTGGATCTTAGCGTCAAACAGAGGTTGATACAGATGTTGCACGACCATGTTAAGATCTTCGCCTGGTCCTATGAAGACATGTCTGGTTTGGACACTGATATTGTGGTACATCGCCTGTCGACTAAGGAAGACTGCCCGCCGGTTAAATAAAAGGTCCGCCGTATGCACCCTGAAATGTCAGAGAAGATCAAGGCAGAGGTCATGAAGCAGTTCGACGCAGGGTTCTTAGCTGTCACCTCCTATCCGCAGTGGGTTGCTAACGTCGTTCCAGTACCTAAGAAGGACGACAAGGTACGAATGTGTGTGGATTACAGAGAACTGAACAGGGCAAGTCCCAAGGATGACTTCCCGCTTCCCCACATTGATGTTCTGGTTGACAACACTGCACAGCACAAAATCTCCTCCTTCATGAATGGTTTCTCTGGCTACAACCAGATCAAGATGGCTCCTGAAGACATGGAAAAGACAACTTTCGTACACAGTGGGGCACCTTATGCTACAAGGTGATGCCTTTTGGGTTAAAGAATGCTGGGGCAACTTATCAGCGAGCTATGGTAGCTCTGTTCCATGACATGATTCACCATGAGATAGAGGTTTACATCGACGATATGATAGCCAGGTCTCAGACTGAGGAAGAGCACCTTGATCATCTCCAAAATCTATTCGACAGGTTTAAGATATATAAGCTGAGGTTGAATCCGAACGAGTGCATCTTCGGGGTAAGGTCCGATAAGCTTTTGGGTTTCATTGTCAACGACAAAGGCATCCAAGTAGATCCTGCAAAGGTAAAGGCTATACAAGAAATTCCAGCTCCCCGTACAGAAAAGGAAGTTAGAGGTTTCTTGGGACGTTTGAATTATATCGCCAGGTTCATTTCACATCTGACTGCTACTTGTGAGCTGATCTTCAAGCTTCTGAAGAAAGATCAAGTGATAAAATGGAATGATGAATGCCAGACCGCTTTCGAAAGAATCAAGGAATACCTTCAAGAACCACCAATTCTGATGCCTCCAGTTGAAGGAAGACCTTTGATATTGTACTTGACAGTGCTATACAATTCAATGGGGTGTGTGCTAGGGCAGCATGACGAGTCTGGTCGAAAAGAGCACGTGATATACTACCTTAGCAAAAAGTTTACCGAATGTGAGACAAGATACTCACTGCTCGAGAAAACTTGCTGCACTTTGGCATGGGCTGCTCGCCGACTGAGACAGTATATGCTGACTCACACTACCTTGTTGATATCAAAGATGGATCCAATCAAGTACATTTTCGAGAAGCCCGCTCTCTCCGGAAGGATATCAAGGTGGAAAATGATCTTAACTAAATACGATATACAATATACATCCCAGAAAGCAATCAAGGGGAGTGTATTGGCTGATCATTTAGCTCATCAGGCCGTGGATGACTACCAGTCCATGAATTTTGAGTTCCCGGATGAGAATATTATGCTGGTGACTGACTACGAAGAACCTGGACCAGATGAAGGACCTGAGGAAGGATCCTGATGGTCTATGTATTTTGATGGAGCCTCAAATGCACTGGGTAACGACATTGGCGCTGTAATCATGTCTCCTGAGGGTTGTCATACTCCGTTCACTGCCCGATTATGTTTCAACTGCACCAATAATATGGCGGAGTATGAAGCATGTATCATGGGTCTTCGAGCTGCTATTGACCTGAGGATTAAGTTCTTAAGTGTATTCGGGGATTCCGCTCTGGTGATCAGTCATATCAATGGCGAGTGGGATAAGAAACATCTGAATCTCATTCCTTACATAGAGCACGTACTGACATTGCTCCCACACTTCGAGGAGGTAACCTTTGAACATTTCCCACAAGAGGAGAATCAGTTAGCGGGCGCGTTAGCCACCATGTCTTCTATGTTCAAAATCCGGTGGGACAACGAAGCTCCCCGAATCACCATTGAAAGGTTGGATGAACCAACACACTGCTGCGAGATTGATACTGAGGAGGTAACAGACAAACCCTGGTTTCACGAAGTAAAAAGGTATCTCGAGGCTCAAGAGTATCCCAAAGGGCATCTGTCAATGATAAGAAGTTTCTGAGAAGGTTCGCTGCAAAGTTCTTCCTCAGTAATGGAATCCTATATAAATGCAACCATGACTCTACCTTACTGCGGTGTGTAGACAAAAGCGAATCAGAGAGGATCATGACAGATCTACACGAAGGTACCTTCGGAACCCATTCTAGTGGACACACCATGGCTAAGAAGATCCTACGGGCAGGATACTACTGGTCCACTATGGAAGCCGATTGTTATCAGCACTCTCAAACTTGCCATAAGTGCCAAATCTACGCTGATAAGGTGCATGTGCCTCCGGTTCCCTTGAACGTCTTGACAGCTCCACGGCCCTTTGCAATGTGGGGCATCGACATGATCAAAGAAATCAGGCCCACCGCTTCTAATGGACATCGCTTCATCCTAGTAGCCATTGATTACTTCACGAAG
This sequence comes from Vicia faba, assembly GCA_948472305.1. Taxonomy (NCBI): domain Eukaryota; kingdom Viridiplantae; phylum Streptophyta; class Magnoliopsida; order Fabales; family Fabaceae; genus Vicia; species Vicia faba. Next base: position 1,061,746,045 of record OX451737.1, read on the forward strand.
TGGGTTGAAGCAACCTCTTTTGCCACAGTAACCAAGAACGTTGTGGCGCGGTTTATCCGACATAATCTGATATGTCGATACGGTGTGCCAAAGAGAATTATTACTGACAATGGTACGAATCTCAACAACACAATGATCACCGAGCTCTGTAAGCAGTTCAAGATACAACATCACAACTCTTCTCCCTACCGGCCGAAGATGAATGGTGCTGTTGAAGCAGCTAACAAGAACATCAAGAAGATTGTACAGAAGATGACGGTGACATACAAAGACTGGCATGAGATGTTACCATTTGCTCTTCATGGGTACCGTACCTCACCACAGACGTTGACAGGGGAAACACCCTACTCTCTGGTATATGGCATGGAGGCAGTCCTACCCATTGAGGTCCAGATCCCTTCTTTAAGGATTATGAAAGATGCAGGTTTAAACGAAGACGACTGAGTCCAGACTCGATTTGATCAACTAAATCTAATTGATGAAAAGAGACTTACTGCTATCTGCCACGGTCAGACGTATCAAAAGCGAATGATCAAGGCTTTCAACAAGAAGGTCAGACGCCAAGAGTATCAAGTCGGGGATTTGGTGATCAAGCGCATCATACTGCCACAAGTTGACCCCAGGGGAAAATGGACACCCACATACGAAGGGCCATTTGTGGTAAAAAACATTTTCTCTGGTGGAGCCATGATTCTAACCACCATGGACAGTGACGACCTTCCTCACCCTATCAATGCAGACATAGTGAAAAGATACTACGCATGATAAAAGACCCGCTAGGTTGACTGGCCTAGGCAAAAATAAGGTCTTCCCGGCGAACCAAAAGGGTTCAGGCAAAAATAAGGGATGAAAATGGAAAAATATGTACGCCCGGCAAGTCGAAAACCTGAAAAGGTGACTTGGGCAACAAAGGGTATCCCGGTGGACTGAAAACCCGAAAGGGCAGTCCAGGAAAAAGTTAGGGATGAAAAGCGTATCACTATGTCCCATTGGATCACCCTGCGACCTGATCTCAGTATCAACTGTCAAACTCAAACGACATCAATCAATCTAATCAGCTTCGGACGAACAACAAAGTGAAGAGACGCTCAAAGGCATGGTGACAATAGCAGATTTAAAACTCAATGGGATTGTTGCACATAGCTGTTTTCTTTTTGTTGTACACAATACTGTATATCTTTCATTTTTATGGCGGTGTTCTCTTACTAGAGCGTCATCTTCCTTGTACAAAAACGCCTGTTATAGGCCAACTTCAACAATTAATTCAAGTCATTTTACAAAACTATTTGTTTTTCTTTGTTTTGTTTTGTTTTTGCAAGAACGTCCAATGATTTATTCTTGACATATGCACTTGAATATAATTGCTGTTCACAAATATTTGCATAAGGAAAGAAATATAATTGCTCATAATTTAAGAAACAGGGACGAAAAACTAGAATGTCAAATCCGACAGCTACCCTGTCCAGCAGGTACCAGAGCAGTGACAGTTTTGGAGCACAGTCATCAAATACATTTGACCTTGTAACATCTGTATTCCCCACAGAGTAGAGGTAATCAAAGCCTTGACATCAGTTCTATCAAAACGGGAAGTAATCTCCCTAGCCAAGGTCGTCCAGAAACCTGACACCTTTGTCCCCCAGTCGAACTTTATAATCGTGAGCGGATCATCATAAATTTCTAAACTCCCCAAGCAAAGTTTATTTCTCTGGATACAGGAGCTCAATCCCCAACAGAGCTTATTACTTCAGCTACGGAAGTCCACCTTCCAATAGAGTCACTCCTCCCGCAGAGTTACTCTCATACATGGTCTCTCCTTGGAAAAATATCCACAAACAGCAGAAGAATAAATCTCTGGCACAGTCATTTCCATTCACTATCCCCAACCGAGGTTCATAATCGCGGGCGAGTCGGTAAATTTCATCCCCGACTGAGTTTATTTCCTCTAGATCAGTAGGTCTACCAACATAATATCTCTTTCCCCTAAGATTGGTCCCTGCATAATTATTCTCAAGCAGAATTTACCCTTGACAGAAGTGCAGTCACTTCCATTCATCATCCCCAGCGGAAGTAGAAGAGTCGTATTTCTCTACAACAGTCAGGAATTTTATTTTCTCTACAACAATCAGGAATTTTATTTTCTCCAGCAGCGGTCAGGGAGTTATTTTCCCAGCCTCGGATATGTCACATCTAACATGCTCATATAGCATAACATGCACATACATATCACATACAACATAATCTCGTTTATTTTGAGAACATCATCTCACAATGCATTCCATGCATCACATATAACTAACCCTGTTATCTTTTCAGGAAAGACAGTTATCACCAACAATTCCAGTAGTTATACATGTCATATCTGCAGGAAACCAAAGGAGAATCAGTTCCCGAAATCAAACGGGTCAACTAATCTACATGATCAAACAAAGTAACCTTACTATCCAGGTTCCATCCCACAAGTCCTACTACCCAGGCTTTCATTTCAAAGTAACCTTACTATCCAGGTTCCTTCCCACAAGCCCTACTACCCAGGTTTTAATTTTGAAGTAACCCTACTATCCATGTTCCTTCTCACAAGCCCTACTACCTAGGATTTCATTTCAAAGTAACCTTACTATCCAGGTTCTTTCTCACAAGCCCTACTATCCAGGCTTTCATTTCGAAGTAACCCTACTATCCAGGTTCCTTCCCATAAGCCCTACTACCCAGGATTTCATTTCGAAGTAACCCTACTATCCAGGTTCCTTCCCACAAGCCCTACTACCCGGGCTTTCATTTCGAAGTAACCATACTATCCAGGTTCCTTCCCACAAGCCCTACTACCCAGGCTTTCATTTCGAAGTAAACCTACTATCTAGGTTCCTTCCCACAAGCCCTACTACCCAGGCTTTCATTTCAAAGTAACCTTACTATCCAGGTTCCTTCTCACAAGCCCTACTACCCAGGCTTTCATTTCAAAGTAACCTTACTATCTGGGTTCCTTCTCACAAGCCCTACTACCCAGGCTTTCATTTTAAAGTAACCTCACTATCCGGGTTCCTTCTCACAAGCCCTACTACCCAGACTTTCATTTCAAAGTAACCTTACTATTCAGGTTCCTTCTCACAAGCCATACTACCCAGGCTTTCATTTCGATGTAATCCTACTATCCGGGTTCCTTCTTATCTCCAGACAACAGGTTACAACACTGAGAGGCTTGAACCCGATCAGATACGATCAATTTTACATTTCCCTAGCGAGTTGCTGTATAGCCTGTACCTTGACCGGATGTACATTCTACTTTCACTCCCTCAATCAAGAGTTATTTCCCCAGTGGAGTAATGGACAACCAAAGCTCCTAGACTTTACTTCCTAGGACATGAACCAACATTCCCCGGTGAAGTCTTCCTCGACAGCAGGAGCATGATTTCTCGCCAAGGAATCCCTTACGCAACCAATCTTTTCTGGATGGCATCTACAAGCCCATCTCCGACAATTCTCCATCATTTCTCCAAATGGCATCTTTTAAGCCCATTCCTTGCACAATCAGCCGCCACATCATCGAGTGCAAATTTCTGGGCACTCTAGTGTTCAATCATCTTCCACCTTCAAGTCACGAATGGTAGGTTCGCCATTCTAACTTTTCAGGTTTAAGAAGATTGATTAGGGGCAGCTGTTGTACCCCAAAATTTGCCCTCTCATGTCTCAAGGGCTCTTAGATTTACTTCAGTCAAGTTTTAAGCCTCAGATCACAATTTTCTAAGAAGAATCATACAAATTGTCAAAAGGGGGCAAAATGAGCAAAATCGGAGTTTCAGCTGGAAAAAGTCAACCGAACGTTAAAAAGTCAAACTTTGACTTTTTTTGACCAAATTTGAGTCCCAAAAATCACATTATGTCAAGACATCCAAAAATATGAAATTTGATCATAAAAAATCAAGAGAATCAAAACCCAACTTTGCAAGACTTTGAAATTTTTCTAAGTATTTTCTATACTTGGTTAATCTCATTTACTTCATGACATCTTTTACTACAATTTCAAATAATTCAAGATGATGCAAGTAATTCAAGTTATTATAAAGTGGCATTTTTTCAAAATTACAAATTCTAAAACTATGTCTTGTTTGAATTTTCTCAAAAAAAACCTTGCCACAATATTTTTTACCCTTGACATAATGTGTATAAAATATCCCACAAGACCAAATTTGTGTCATGCTACAAATTATATTGTCCAAGTTGAATAAAGTGTGTTATGCTACATTGCAACAACACCCCAAAACCTGCTCCATTGCTTCCCCACAAGAAACCTTGTGCTATGCTGCACCACAAGTATGCATATGCTGTCCTATACAGTCCAAAACTGCTCTATGCAGTCTACCCAAACCTGCATCATAACAGCCCCAAGATTGCACCAAAATGGCAAAAGAAATTTGTGTGAAGAAAGTATCAAAACAGTAGGCAAAAACAATTCAAAATAACTTATTTGGTTTCCCCTCTAAACCTCAGTCAAGGGTCTACAAAAAGGATAGTCTCATAAGACACAAGGGAGATTTTTTTGGAAGCAGGAAATTTGAGAGAGAGAATAGAGAGTTTTGTTGAGCAGAAAAAACAGTATTCTTTATAACCTTGACTCATTCATTTTCAAACCAGCACCAGTTCTTATTCAAAAAAACAAGACCCCAACCCATTACTCCATCATACAAACTCTCCCTTAAGCCAAACACCTTATCACATACAAAGATTGTCCAAACATAAAACAGTCCATGTAGTGATATCATCTTCACCCTCAAAACACCAAAAAAATTACAGTATAGTCTAACTTAATTTCAACAGTCCGGAGCAACTTTCTGAAGATTCATTAGGGCCATCACAGCATTTGGAAAAGCATTCAGATTTAAAACAGCCAGTGTAGCCCAAAGGTAAGTCTTCTTGACTTGATATCTTTTCACATATCATTGATAATTTGTTTTGAAGATGAGATGTAGAATTTTATGATCCTTTTGAACTGGTTATTTGCTTATTGTTTAGGCTTATCAAATCATTTGATATTTATGTTTATCCATCATATGCTGTAAACTAACATGTACAGACAAGAAAAACCATGTTTAAGGCAAAAAATGAAGGATGAGTCGACACGTACTCACATGCGTTGACCCTTTCTAGGTGGAAAAATAGAGTATGAGTCGACACATAGCCTTATGCATCGACTCATACTGTAAAAAATCTCCAAAACAGAAGCGTGAAAGATGTTTGGGTCTACACATACGCGTTTCACGTCGATACAAGAAGAAGTATGAATCGACACATCTCAGTATGCATCGACTCATAGTGAGTTTAGTCAGATTTTACAGGGGCAAGGAAAATCTATGTGTCGATGCATAACAACATGGATCGACACATAGCAGTTCAAAATGCATTTTTCCTTTTATTTTACACTGTTTTTACATTGTTTTCATTATTATTCGATATGGTTGTAATATTTCAGTTTCCACTTCATCTCCATTGTAAATTTGTACCCCCATCCCCCTAAATTGATGTAATAGCTTATGATTTTATTTTCCGCATTTTACTTGCTTTCATATATTGCTAGTAATTAGGATGTATGATAAGATTAAAATCAACAAATAGATAACCTTTCAAATACAAGACAAAATGCATACAATCAAACACACTTTGCACACTAGCACCCTTAGGGTAATCTCACTTGTTGCCTATCGGAAATTAGTCATGTCCCTCGAACATGGGCGTTTTAGCAAAAGACCCTCGATAAAAGATCGTAGTCCCTCGACGACCCTCGATGTTACCTTCGATAAACGATCTAGTCCCTAAAACGACATTGCTAAAAACATTCTATGGGTTGCCTTCTATGACTATACAAACGTCCCACGCTCGTCCCTTCACATCCAACGATGGGGCTTCTTACCAAAACAATGGTAAGATAGCAACATCTAAAGGAGGAGGGAAAGAACATCTAAGACCTTTTGAGCAGGTAGATTTGCTCCTAGTTGCCCGCCGCATGCTCACAACAAAAACATTTTTTACACCAACACTTTTATCTTGAAATATTTTCAAAAGACAAACATTTTGTACGCGTTCTTATAGAAACGAGAGCCATTACAAAGAAGACACCTTTTCAAAATCACTTTCAAAAACACATTCCACAAACACATCTTTGAACTATTTTCGAAACAACACTTTGTACGCGTTCTTATAGAAACGAGAACCATTACAAAGACATTTTCAAAATACTTTTAAAACCCACACCAGAAGCACATTGTCAAAACAAAAGCAAGTGATCTAGCAAGTAACTAAGAGCCCATGGAAAACCATGGATGAAAATGGTGCTAATACCTTCCCTTTTCATAATCTACCCCCGAACTCAAGAAAACATCTCTAAAGGTCTTTCCTGTGCTTTTTCACCTTTCCTTTTGGATAAAAGAAAAGTCGGTGGCGACTCTTGCTAAACCGCAACATTTGCGAACACAAAACGCAAAACTTCAAAGTCAGTTCTCCCACCGTATCACAACTACCACCAACAATTTCAACAACAATCCACACATCTACCACCCATGAATTTCACTCCAATTCCTCCACCTAACTTTGACTTCTCATACTTCCGATCCCAACACCAAACCTTCAACCCATCATCCTCCCAACAAAACTTTGACTATTCCTACCCCGATTCTCAACAACAGACATTAAACCCTTCACTCCCAGCCCACCACATCTACACTTGACGCACGAAATGTCTATTATCTAGAAGTTCAACAAACTATGCCAGATACCTTCATACCTTCGCACAACTAGTCCCCTACTATGGACTCACTAATGATGAACTTTTGAAATATCCAACTTTTGGTGTTGACGATATGGATATTGATATAGACGACGATCCATCTCAATAAAACAAAGATTTATCATCCGACAATACTCCATCTCTACCGAGACAACAAACCGAAGTACCTACAAGACAACAAACCCATATACCTACAATATAACAACCTGAGTTACGCAGGAAGAACCACATAAAAAAGAGCACACACGGTGGAACTAGCAGACACCATAATCAAGCATAATATGTATTTGTAGTATTTTTCATTTTAATATTAATAACATTGTTTTTTATTTTCTTTAATTTTTTAATTTTAATAAAATAAAAAATAAAATGCTGAAGTGAAAAACTATTAATATTAAAACTTAAAAAATTAAAAATATTAATATTAATATTAAAATTAATATTATAAATATTAAAATTAAATTATAATAATTAAAAATACATTAAAATATAAAATAATATATAAAAAAAATTTGTTTCACACGCTCGTTCATTGAGTGGACAAGCCTTCAAAGGAAAAAAAAAGCAACACCGGTTCATCCATCAGATGGGCTAGTGGTTTCTAAAAACGTGGTATAATGGTAAAAAAATTTCAACTTGTAGCATTATGGTATATAATTTTCAAATACATGACAATCCTATAAAAAACTCGTATTCTTCTATATGAAAATAATTTTTTTTAATTAATGATTGATGTTTATAAAACAATTTGTATTATATTTTTAGTTTTTTATTTTTATTTTTTTATATTAAGATATCGTAGATTTCAACTCACCGGCATGTAGGTTTAACATGACTTATATATATTTAATATTAATTTATTAAGAAAATAAAGGAAACATTATTATTATTATTGCTGTAAAATAATTTTATATTAGTATTTAATAAGTGATGTGTATTATGTTAAATAAATAAATATTTAAAAATAACTTAAATGATGGTGTTTTTATTGATATAATGTAATTAATTTATACATTTTCGCCAATATCCATTAAATTCTTATTAATTTTACATAATATTTATAAAATATTTATAGAAGAAAACAACCATAATTTTGAAGAAAATTAATATATTAAAAAAATTAAAAAATTTAAAAAAAAACCATTTTATATTAAAGAATAGGAAGACATCTATATTAAAAATTATAACTATTTTCAAGTGTTTTCATATTTTAAAAGTGTTATAATTTTGTTAACACTATCAAGCATGTCACTCTAAAAGACTCAAATTAATTATTTTTTTATTTAACATTTGTTTAGATTCTCTTATTTAAAATTGTCATAGATAAAACAAAATTGAAAATTTTTTAATAACCATTTTTTTTATAAAAAATTCTTAAATAACCACTTTTTTAAAAATATTATTAAAGTAACTACTTTTCAAACAAAAATATTTTGTTTACAGAAAATGAGTTGTTTTGGGTGGCGCATGCATGTAAAATAAAATAAAGAAGAGACGCCATATTGTATGACTTGTCCTCTTATGTAGTGTCACGCAGTGTGGTCCATGCATGTAAGTTGAAGTGAATGCGCCACCTTAGGTGGCTTGACAGTTGTGTTTGATTTCTATAAGTACAACAACTCATCTTCACTATTTCTCGCATCACTCTTAAAAAATGTCTTTCACTCCCTTATCAAGGTTTTTCACTTCATATGCTCATGGTATATATGGACCCAAGAAGACATATATCCCCCATTTACATAGTCGAGAGCGTTTAAGTGTGTACATAAATACCTTCTCCTTGTTGGCAAAGGAGGATTATTGACCTGCTTATCAAAGGGACATTATTTGGCACAATGAACAAATGCGAAGAAAGAAAAAGGGCTGCCCAAACAACACAAATATTAGAACTGAAATGGATACAACCAACAAAATGATAAGATTATGTAGTACATGTCGTCTTCCCGGACACAATCGAAAAAATTGTTCGAATAATGGGTTTAGCTCTGCATCATGACTTTTTATAGCAAACTTTCTGGAGTAATTTATTTGTTGTAAGCAAGAAATTTCAATTTAAATTTGGTTTTTTATTTCATGTTCAAGTTAACATTCTATTACAACATTCAGATAATGACTCAAAGAATTACAACACGACAAACTCAAGACAACTACACAAAATATAACAACACAGTAAGCAGACAAAACAACTAAACACATCATAATAACTAAGAGATTAAAACCATCAACACAATATCGTCTGGTCCAAGCATCATCATCAGGACATCAGTGTCGCATCTTACAATTTTCCATGAACGAGTTACTCCATTTTCGTTCCACACCGTAATTTGCCTTTCAATTTTTATGATCTGTTCATCTTCAAAAATGTCTCCTTCCAACCAGCGAATCAAGTGCCTATGAAAATGCTCGAACGTCTGCGTGTTCCAGAGTTTGATCTTCATCTGAGGCTTTATCATTGAAAAATAACATGAGCATCTCTTTTTATCAGTGAAAACCTTGACAATGGAGTATAAAACCTTGGAAAGGGAGTGGAAGACATTTTTTAAGAGTGATATGAGAAGTAGTGTGAAAATGGTGAAGATGGGTGGTTGTACTTATAGAAAACCAAATACAACTGTCAAGCCATCTAGGATGACACCTCCTCCTAAAAAAGAACATGCATGCGCCATACTATTATCAATAATAATAATTAGATTTAAAATTCCTTTAATTATGCCGATTTACAAATCTGTTATTTACCTAGTTTGTAGTCAAAAGTTAATAGCTACATTAGTGGAAAATCAATAGGAGATTTGTTACCTTGATTTGTTCCAAATTAGGTTTATCAAACCTGTATATATACACTACTGTAAACTAATGAAATTATTCACTTTTCTATATTCACTCTTCTATATGGTATCAGTTGGAAACGATTCAGCCCTATCCTTCTAATTCAGAATGCCGTTTCTCATTCCTGCTGTCAACCTCGTCTCCCATGGCCTCCGACAGTTCCCACTACATCACCAACCCCTATGAGCCATCCAAACCCTTTGTGCGCATCACTCTTAGCAGTGTCACCAAGCTGCTTCCCACCAATTATCTTAATTGGAAACTCCAAGTTGAAGCTTTCCTTGATGGCTTTGATCTCCTAAAATATCCAGATGGATCTTTCCCCGCGCCGCCGGCAACGATCTCTACCACTGCAACACCCTCAGTGACGACAACAAATCCTGCTTATCAAACATGGCGTCGACAAGATCGCCTCATCTATGGCGCTATCCTCACCACTCTCTCCAATGAAGTGGCCTCTCTAGTGTCTCAGACAAAGACTTCGCATAGTCTTTGGACTCTTCTCAAAAACACATATGCCAAGGCCTCTCGCAGCCATCTCAAGCAACTCAAAGAGCGTCTTCGAATGGCTTCCAAAGGTACCCAATCCATCACAACCTATATGCACTCTCTGAAGCAAACAACAGACCTTCTTGCTTCACTCGGATCTCCTGTTTCGGTTGAAGACATGACTGACCATGTTTTGCGTGGTCTCGACGACGGCTACAGAGCAGTCATTGATGGAATAAATGCAAGGGATATCCCAATTAACTTTGATGATCTCCTTGAGAAACTTCTCATCCAAGAACTCTCTATTGTTGCTGCTCAGAGACAAACTCCTGCCCCGGTTACAGCTTTGAATGCTCAGGCTCGACCCAACTATAACAACAAGCCTCGGTCTGGTCAATTCCCTACACCGTCTAATCAACACACCAGCAATCGCAAACCGTTTCTTGGACGCTGTCAGTGGTGCAATGTCAAAGGACATGTTCTATCTCAGTGCCAACTCTTCAAGCAGCAACATCCTGGTATCCCGCCACCATCTCGAAACTTTATTGCTCACACTGGATCGGCTCAGGCCAACATTGCAGCTGCTGGTCCATCTCATACTGATTTCTTGGTTGATAGTGGAGCAACACATCATGTAACCAATGATCTTGCAAATATGGCACTTCATTATCCGTACACTGGTCCTGACTCGCTGTTCATGGGCAATGGTTCAGGTTTAAACATCTCTCATTCTGGAACACTTTTAATTCATGATTTATCCTTGTCTAATGCTCTGTGTGTTCCTTCCATGAAACAACAAATTATTTCTGTCTCTAAACTTACCAAACAGACTGACTCTGCTGTTGTTTTCCTGCCAAACTCCTTTCATGTAAAGAACTTGCAGACATGCCAAATAACCCATAAGGGCTCATGTGCGGATGGACTTTATCTCTGGCCCACCTCCTCACCATCTGTCCATACCGTCCGCGCGGAATCCTCTGCATCATGGCACCATAGGCTTGGGCACCCCTCATCCTCTATCTTTAAATTTATTCAACAACATTTTTCTTTGGGTTCAAATAAATTCCCACAATCCGATTGTAATTCATGTCAAATTAGTAAGAGTCACAAACTTCCTTTTCATGAATCCACTCTTAAATCTTCTTATCCATTAGAAATAATTTTTTCAGATGTATGGACTTCTCCTGTTTTATCTATTGATGGTCTTCGTTACTATTGCATGTTTGTGGATCATTTTACTCGTTATATCTGGCTATATCCAATAAAACACAAATCTGATGTCCAAAATATATTTCCCAAATTTAAATCACTAGTTGAAAATTTTTATCAGCACAAAATCAAAATCTTATACACAGATAATGGTGGTGAATACATTGGACTTCGTCCATTTTTAAGCACTCATGGTATAAGTCACCACACCACCCCACCTCATACACCTGAACACAATGGAATCTCTGAACGCCGGAATCATCACATTGCCGAAACCGGCCTCTCTCTTCTTCACCATTCGGGCTTGCCCCTCACCTATTGGCCTCACGCCATGACTACTGCAGCCTACCTCATAAATCGTCTCCCAACTCCAATTCTTAGGTACAAGTCACCTTATTCCAAATTACTCCACATTAGCCCGGATTATCATAAATTAAAATGTTTTGGATGTTTGTGTTTTCCCTGGATTAAACCATATGCTAACCATAAACTTGCACCAAAGTCTGCTATGTGTGTTTTTGTAGGTTATTCGGCGGATCAACACGCGTATTTGTGTCTCGATCCCACAACTGGAAGGATTTATACCTCTCGCCATGTGAAGTTTGTGGAATCCAAATTCCCATACAGCTCTCTGGTAGCTCAATCTAATTCACATACAGAACCACAAATAATCCCACTTCAACTCTCTATTTTACCGCCCCTAGCTCAACCTATTGACAATACCACTCTAAACCCACCGGAAAACTTATCCGCTGCCCATACCACTCCATCTGTCACCCACTTACCAGATTTGGCTCAAACATCAACCTCAAATGAACCCACCAATACTACTCAAACTTCCCCTTCAAACTCCCAACCCTCCCCCCAACCTTCTCCACCACCCATCAACCCAAACCCAAGACAACAAACCAATGCTGGTGGGATCATCACCCGGTCTAAAAACAACATCATCAAACCTCTTACAAAGCTCAACCTACACGTTCGATCCTCCTCTCCCATTGAACCCAACACCATCACTCAGGCTCTTCGTGATCCTGATTGGCGCTCAGCCATGCAAGCCAAATTTGATGCTTTACACCACAACCACACTTGGGATCTTGTAAGTAGGTCCTCTGCTAAAAATTTGGTTGGTTGTAAATGGGTCTTTCGAATCAAACGGAATCCAGATGGATCAATTGATTGTTACAAGGCTCGGTTAGTTGCCAAAGGGTTTCACCAACGCCCCGGTTGTGACTATACGGAAACATTCAGCCCCGTTGTTAAACCAGTGACTATTCGAATCGTTCTAACACTTGCAGATCGTCAAGGGTGGTCCATCCGTCAGCTTGATGTCAATCATGCATTTCTTCAAGGGACACTCAAAGAGGAAGTCTTTATGGTGCAACCGCCTGGCTTTGTCAACAAAACCTTCCCTAATCATGTTTGTCGCCTCAAAAAGACACTTTATGGGCTGAAGCAGGCACCTCGCGCTTGGTATACAGAACTTCGAGTATTTCTGCTCTCCATTAGTTTCGTTAATTCAACTGCAGATGCATCTTTATTCATCCACCAAAAACTAGGTGTTACTTTGTACTTATTAGTATATGTTGATGATATAATTGTCACTGGGAGTTCTTCTGTAGAATTATCCAGCCTCATTGCCACACTTGCTGCTCGCTTCTCGTTGAAAGATCTTGGATGCCTCAACTACTTCTTGGGTGTCGAAGTAATTCCTTCCGCTGTGGGTATGTTTCTTTCACAAAGAAAATATATCACCGATTGATAACACGAAATCATATCGTTTATTTTCTATGAAATTCACCCGTTCTGTATTATTTTGACCCGATTAATTCCCAAATATTTCGAGTTTGTCATTACTTTTTGCAGGTATTCATAACTCAGCTCAAAACAGAAGAAAACATGAAATAATGCAAGAAAACATCGAAAGAACAGAAGAAAAAGATAAATCTGTCAAAGAACTGCATTTTTGTAGTTGTGACGGTCGTAATGTAGCTGCCACGACCGTAAGCCATCTTGAAGAGTGTTACGACCGTAACACGGGAAAGACCAAAGCTGCTCGTAACGCTCATGTAACGAACGTAATGCGTATATCAGTTTACTTGGAAAATGCAGAACATGGCAAGCATAACAGAAGGAGTTTCCAAACTCCTTAATTCTCTCCAGTCAAACTCCACGTTCACCATTTCTTCCTCAACTACTCACGTTCCTACATTTTTGGAGATTTTCAAGGAAAGCTTAGTTACAAGTTTTCAAGCCAACTGCCAGATTTTATTCTTCTATAAATACCTCAACATTCAACGTTAGAAGTACAGAGTTTATTACAGCTTACTTGTGCCGAAGCTCTGCCAAAATCAAAACCAGTATTATTTCAGTTATTATTTTCCAGCATTTGTTTATTTCAATTCTTTTAATTCCACTGTCCAAGTAATAATTTCCAACACCAGGGAATTATTATTATAGTTTAGGATTTATCATTCAAGCCTCAGAATTTTCCATATTACCGATACCAAGTCCGAGTTTCCGATTTGTGGAAGAAGGATTGAAGTATTGGCTTTACTTTCAGGTTTCTATTTTGCAATTGTATTACATTCATTTTAATTAATTAATTAATGCATGCTTATTATTTATTATTTATAATGTCCAATTTATATTTGTTTGCTTTTATTTACAGTATGTTTATTATAATTTCCATGGCTAGCTAAACCTTTAGTGTCGGTATGGGATAGTAAGAGACATTAGGTATCTGATCAAACTTAGGCTAAAACTTTAATCAACTTAACTCTGGTTATAACTTTTTATGCTTAACAATAAAATCTTTGTTACGAAAGTAAGAAGAGTAAATAGGTTAGATCGAGACCACGAAAGTGTGAGGTTTTTAACCGGATAGCTAAAGTTAGGCATTTGATTTAAATACAGTGAAAGCGCTTTAAACAAAATTAGAATTAATTAAGTTTCCAAAAAATACTTCTAAACACTTATAGGCTAGCGAAAGCAGGTATAGGGCTTTAGATGTATAATCCGAGATAAGACCATGAAAGTGTGAGTTGAGGGTTTTTAAACTGATTAATTCTACAGATAAACCAAGTTGACCATCCTTATATGCCTAGGTCCGATTAGATCCTTTAGGTCGACTCTATTGCATACCGACCATTTCATTCTATAATTACTTTAAAATCAATTAATTTACCTTCCTTAATTTTCCCAAAACCAACGTGACAATTTCCGCCTTAGCTAAACCAACCTGTTTTGCAACACTAGCGTGATTACAAAGTCCCTGTGGATTCGACAATCTTTTATTACTACCGCGATAGGCTGTGCGCTTGCAGTTAAGATACCGTCAGACATTAAGTCGATCGCAGAGCCCATCAAGTTTTTGCCGCCGTTGCCGGGGACTTTAGTTTAGTCACTAGTGTAATCTGAAAACAACGCTGTCTAGACTAAGGCAACTTTTTATATTTCCCTCTGTGTATGCCAAACACTCGTTCTCAAAACGAGCCTTTGCATTTACAAATTAACGATATCGAGCGTTACTTAAGATTAAGACGCCGAATTCAAGAATACCGATCTCTCAATAATCTCCCTCCAACTAAAATTCCTGATATCCCGTTATCGGAATCTATCGAAGAATCGACAATGGCTGACGTACCAAATCTGCCTCGCGCTCTCAAGGACTACGCAGTTCCTTCGTAAGCGGAGCCTCACAACAGCATTGCCGCCCCTGCTATCGCTCGAAACAATTTCGAGCTGAAACCTTCGCTTCTATCCGCCATTCAGCAGAACCAATTTTCTGGATCTCCTACTGACGACCCTAACCTACATCTGTCAGTGTTTGTGCAGTACGCAGACACTGTAAAAGCGAATGGTGTAAACCCCGAGGCGATACGATTGCGCCTATTTCCTTTTTCTTTAAGAGACAGATCCCGAGCCTGGCTCCAATCCCTTCCTTCAAATTCAGTCACCACATGGGATGAATTGAAAAAAGTCTTCTTGGCTAGATATTTCCCACCAAGCAAAACTGCTATGCTTAGAGCTAACATCAACGGTTTTAGACAAAAAGATAACGAATCACTTTTCGAAGAATGGGAACGTTACAAGGACATGATTAGACTCTGTCCTCATCATGGTTTAGAAGAATGGCTAATCATTCATACGTTTTATAACGGTCTGTTGTATAACACAAGAATGACTATAGACGCCGCTGCTGGTGGCGCACTGATGGATAAACCATATGCCGAAGCAAATCAACTTATCGAAAGTATGGCCCAGAACCACTATCAATGGGGAAGCGAAAGAGATAATGTGGAGAAATCCCAAACCAAAGGTGGAATGTCTGAAGTGAATATCCTGGACCAAGTCAATGCTAAAGTGGAAGCTCTTACCCAAAAGCTAGAAAACCTTACCACTGCTCCTGCAGCTACCGTAGCTGCAGTTGTCCAAACTTGCGATCTATGTGGTCTTCAATCACATCTTGCTCCAGAATGCCCACTTCTAACAGGAGTTCTAGCTGAACAAGCAAACTATGTACAAGGGAACCCTTATAGCAATACCTATAACCCTGGCTGGAAAAATCATCCGAACTTTTCATACAAAAGTAACAACGCGTTATACGCGCCTGTACAAGCTCCTGCCACACCACCCTGTTATCCAAAAGCTATCCCAAATCATCCTGGTAATGGACCTAATGCTCCTAGGAAATCTAACCTAGAAATCATGATTGAACACTTCGTTGCTTCCCAAGCTCAGACTAATAAAGACGTTATGAATCAAAATTTACATACTAATGAGCAGATAAAACGATTAGCTAGCAAGGTTGATGCTTTAGCCACTCATAACAAGATGCTTGAGACGCAAATCTCACAAGTAGCTCAACAACAAGCATCTACTGCGGCACCAGCTGGAATTTTTCCTGGTCAACCACAGCCCAACCCGAAAGGACATGCTAATGCTGTGATACTGAGAAGTGGAAAAGAACTCGACGGACCTGTTGACCCGAGACTAGAAAATCCAGCCATGTACCAAAAGCAGAGCGAGCCGCCTGAACAAGCCAATGAACCTAGAGAAAAATAAAAGGAAAGCGAAACGCAAGAGGAAGTGGAGCAAGAGAAGCCTTATGTACCTCCACCACCTTATAAACCACCAATCCCGTATCCTCAGAGATTTACAAATTCCAAAACGATGGGCCAGTTCAAGAAATTCGTTGAACTTCTGAAACAACTCAATATAACAATACCTTTTACAGAAGCCATTACTCAGATGCCCTCGTACGCTAAATTTCTTAAGGAAATTCTATCCAACAAGAAGAAGATAGAGGATAACGAAACAGTTACACTCACTGCCGAGTGTAGCGCGATCATTCAAAACAATATGCCTCCTAAGCTAAAAGACCCAGGTAGTTTCTCTATACCTTGTAATATTGGAAAATTTGTCATAGACAAAGCTCTATGTGACTTAGGAGCAAGCATTAGTGTCATGCCCTTATCTATTTGCAAAAAGCTAGAGATGGGAGAACTCAGACCCACGAAAATGTCCGTCCAATTAGCCGACCGATCGGTTAAATACCCTGTAGGTATACTGGAAAACGTTCCAGTTAGAATAGGTCAATTCTATATCCCTACCGATTTCATCATCATGGACATAACCGAGGACTCAGTTACCCCTATCATATTAGGAAGACCATTCCTAGCCACAGCTGGAGCTATAATTGATGTAAAGAAGGGCAGATTAACATTCGGAGTCAGAGAGGAAAAAGTGGAATTCATCCTCACTCAATTTCTACAAGCACCCTCCATGAACGACACATGTTATTTACTCGATATTATAGACGAGTGCGTGAGAGAAATGGAAGTTGAACAAACCACATATTCCGAAATAATGAAAATTGAAACCCCTCTGATATTCGAAGACGACAATTGGCGAGAACCATATAAAGATGACAGTCTAAGCGAAAGTCTAGCACTTACACCCGATCATATGCCATGTCCCAAGAAACCAAAACTAGAATTGAAAGTTCTACCTAAAAATCTACGATACAAATTCCTTGATACTGAACAAACTCGACCTGTGATAGTGAATTCCAGTTTAGGAACGCTCGAAACTCAGAAACTTTTAGACGTTCTAAGGAAATACCCTACTGCGTTAGGTTACAACATATCAGACTTAAAAGGAATTTGTCCTTCAATTTGTATGCACCGTATTCTATTAGAAGAGGATTGCAAAACCTCTCGAGAACCTCAAAGAAGAATCAATCCGATTCTAAGCACTGTAGTCAGAGATGAAATCAAAAAGCTAATGGAAGCTGGAATTATATACCCGATCTCCGACAGTAAATGGGTTAGCCCAGTGCATGTCGTACCTAAGAAAGGAGGTGTCACTGTCGTGAAAAAAGCACAAGGCGAATCGATAACACAAAGAGTAGTTAGTGGACACAGAGTGTGCATTGATTATCGAAAACTTAACAAAGCTACTCGGAAAGACCATTTTCCTTTACCCTTTATTGATCAAATGTTAGAACGATTAGCCAAACACTCCTACTTATGCTATTTAGACGGTTATTCTGGATTTTTCCAAATCCCAATTCACCCTGATGATCAAGAGAAGACTACATTCACGTGTCCCTATGGAACGTTCGCGTACAGACGTATGCCATTTGGATTATGTAATGCTCCCGCAACTTTCCAACGATGTATGATGGCCATCTTTGCAGATTTCATTGACGACATCATGGAAGTGTTTATGGACGACTTCTCTCTGTGTGGACAAAGCTTTGAAGGATGTCTGTCTAATTTAGAAAGTATTTTAGAACGATGTGTGAAAGTAAACCTTGTGCTCAACTGGGAAAAATGCCACTTCATGGTCAGAGAAGGAATCGTACTTGGACATGTTATTTATAATAAAGGAATTGAAGTTGATAAAGCTAAGATAGAAGTTATTAAAGAACTCAAACCACCAAAGACCATTCGAGAGATACGAAGTTTTCTAGGACACGCCGGTTTTTACCGACGTTTTATTAAAGATTTCTCGAAAATTACAAAACCACTTACCAGTCTATTAATGAAGGATGCTGGGTTCATATTCGATGACGATTGTCTTCAAGCTTTTGAAACCCTTAAAGCCGCACTTATTTCTGCACCAATCATGCAACCACCCGATTAGAGGTTACCTTTCGAAATCATGTGCGATGCAAGTGATTACGCTGTCGACGCAGTTCTTGGACAAAGAAAAGATAAGAAACTTCACGCAATTTACTACGCCAGCAGAACTCTAGACTCAGCCCAGATGAACTACGCCACCATTGAAAAAGAACTCTTAGCCGTGGTCTTCGCGCTTGACAAATTCCGTTCTTACCTTGTAGGAGCGAAAATCATCATTTACACGGACCACGCTGCTATCCGATATTTACTTGCCAAGAAAGATGCAAAACCCAGACTCCTCTGATGGATCTTACTTTTACAAGAATTCGACTTGGAAATTAAAGATAAGAAAGGAACCGAAAACGTCGTAGCGGATCATTTATCCCGTTTAGAAGGTATAAAACCCGAACAAGTGCCAATTAACGACGATTTTCCGTATGAACATCTGATAGCCCATGTGATAGGCGACCTAGCTCAATTGAATTTAAATAAACCAGAAGCTAAAGAAGTCGTGGAAGCCATCGACATGACCATAGGATTGCCTTGGTATGCTGACATCGTTAATTATTTAGCTGTCGGAGCGCTTCCACCTGACTTAACTTACCAACAGAAAAAGAAATTCTTCCATGATCTCAAGAGTTACTATTGGGACGAACCACTTTTATTTAAACGAGGACCTGATGGAATTTTCCGCCGGTGTATACCCGACGAAGAAATAGAAAACGTCATTTCCCATTGTCATTCATCTCCTTATGGCGGACATACTAGCACCTCTAAAACGTGTGCCAAAATTCTCCAAGCCGGCCTTTTCTGGCCTAACCTGTGGAAGGATGTCCACGTCGCCGTTAAAAACTGTGACCGATGCCAACGCACCGGTAATATCTCAAGACGCGACGAAATGCCTCAGAAAGGAATACTTGAAGTGGAAATCTTTGACGTTTGGGGAATAGATTTTATGGGACCTTTCCCATCTTCTTTTGGAAACAAGTTTATACTCGTCGCTGTCGACTACGTTTCAAAATGGATCGAGGCAATAGCTTCTCCTACAAATGACACACGAGTAGTGATAAAGCTTTTCAAGAATATAATTTTCCCGCGTTTTGGTGTTCCCCGACTTGTTATCAGTGACGGTGGATCTCATTTCATTTCGAAGATATTTGATAAATTACTATCTAAATATGGGGTGAACCACCGCGTAGCAACACCTTATCATCCGCAAACTAGCGGACAAGTCGAAGTTTCGAATAGAGAGATTAAACAAATATTAGAAAAAACCGTCGCGATATCTCGAAAAGATTGGTCATCCAAGCTTAACGAAGCTTTATGGGCTTATAGGACGACTTATAAGACTCCTATCAGAACTACACCTTTCAAACTTGTTTACGGAAAATCATGTCATCTCCCGGTAGAATTAGAGCATAAAGCTTATTGGGCGATAAAGGCACTCAATATTAATTACACTGCTGCTGGCGAGAAACGAATCCTCGATTTACATGAACGGGAAGAATTAAGACTAGACGCCTACGAAAACGCTAAAATATACAAAGAACGAACTAAAAAATGGCACGATCAGCGTTTGTCGCGGAAAGAATTTAGTGTGGGAGATGTCGTACTTTTATTTAATTCTAGACTTAGACTCTTCCCTGGAAAACTTAAATCTAGATGGTCCGGTCCTTTCAAAATTACAAGAGTTTTTCCTAGCGGAGCGGTAGAAATCACGGATAGAAATAGCGCCCCGTTTATTGTAAACGGGCAGCGGTTAAAACAATATCATCGTATAGATAATAGAGATTATACGAATAAGCTTAAACTCGTAGAACTACTACCTATTTCTCCCGACTAATCTTTCACTAGGCATTTCGTCAGGCTTATGACGTTAAAAACAGCGCTTCATGGGAGGCAACCCATTTTATTTGTTTTTACCTGCTATTTTGTTTGTATTATTTGTTTTTGCTTGCTATATAAGTATTTTTCATTTTTTTTAAAACTTTTATGAAACTGCTGCTGATTTTAAATCAATTTTACTTGACACAGGATTTCTGAATAGTCTTTTTCTCTTTACTTTCTCCTCTACTCTGTTTCCCCACTTTGTTTTTGCTATGGATCCTCCACAGAACTTTATGGAAACCACCTTTAGAGGTAGAAACCAACGAAGAAGATTTGAGGCTTTGTCTCAGCGAGACATCCGTTTAACCCTGTATCATGATGTACCCACTATGGACTCTTTAGGCATTACTGACAGTGTTTACTACATGTTTAACCAGTTGGGATGGGAGAAAGCCCACCTGAAAAATAGGTTCGTCACTTACCGAGAGCTTACCCTTGAGTTCTTAAGTTCTCTAGTTTACATCCCTGAACACGGTGTTGGATCCCGAAAAGGAATCATTACCTTCAGACTTTTTGGTATTGAGTTCACCTATAACCATAGGGACTTAGCTGCTTTATTAGGATTCCCCAGTGGACCCTTAGCTTTTACAACCCCTGAGGCCGATATATTGGATTTTGAGCTGGATTATTTCTGGGGTACTTTAACCGGAAACTATCACCCTGACCCAGAAAGTATGGATAACAATGAAATACATAACCCAACCATCCGTTATTTCCATAGGATTCTTGCCCACACTCTGTTTGGAAAAGAACAAAATCAAAATGCTGTATCCAAGGATGAACTATCTCTGCTTTATTGTATGAACCTAGGACGACTTGTCAATGCTGTCCCACTCCTGATGAAGACCTTTACCCGCATTAGTGAGGACCCTAATGTTCCTGTCAGTGTGGGAGGATTAGTTACAATGATTGCACATGCTCTTGGACCTCGTTGCCAACTTAATAACTGTGCACCATTTGGATCAATTAGGCCTATGAATATTAATTTCTGTTTCAACAACCGGATAATAGGAAATTTAGGCCCTGCACCTTATGATTACCTGATCAGAGACGAAGTTGTTACTCTTTTTACCCTCCCGAACCATGCCCGAATAAGTGTCCACAACCGTGAAAATTGGTTGTACGAATTGAATCCACCCGACCATCCTTCGACACCAGAAACACCACAATCATATTTTGTTGCTAATAATTTCATGTCTGAAAACGAAACAAATCCTGAAACCCCCTGGTTATCATGACTTTACAAATATGGCTGAAACACAAGCAGCCCCGGATACAAACCAAGGAGAATATACTACACAATTAAACACCATTCTGACCACTTTGGATGCTTATAAAACTGACATTGATGGAATAAAGAATGAATTGAAGACTATGCGTTTGGATCTTATTGGTTTAACTGACATCTCGGTGGAACAATTCTATAACATCACTCAAGCTTTGGAAATATTAAAAGAAAAGATTGGATGAAGCAGTTTTTAGTTTCTTAGTTTTTCAGTTTTTCAATTCTTTGTTTTTAGACTTTTTTCCATTCTGCTTTGTTCCTAAGTAGTTTCAATTTTTTGTTAAGTTACTGCATTTCAATTTACACGTCATTTATTTTCTGTCAAAAAGAACAAGTTACCCAATTTAAATTAATGCAATTGTTTTCAATTTTAAACTTACAATCATTATGCTTCTTACAATGTTTTATGGTTTTCTACTCTATCGCGAATTATATATGTTGGATTATATGTTGAAAAAAATTAATGTTGTGTTTATGTTGGAATGCCTGAGATGTTCTGCTGCTAGAAAAATTTACTCTGTGCAATTGTATTGTGTTATGTTATGTGAAAAACCAAAACTTGTAGCTGCCACGATCGTCATCTATCCCCCACGACCGTAACGCGCCTTTCAGAGCGTTACTCTCGTCAGCCAGGTGTTACGACCGTAACACGGGTTACATCAGTAACCCTGTTAGCAGAACGATCCCTTTTCCTGAACCTTTCTCTCTTCTTCTTCCATAACTCCCCATTAACCCCATTCAACCCACCATTAATCCCTATCAATTTTCAAACTTCCACTATCTTTTTCCACCATATATACATCCATTACCCGTATCATCTTCTCATTCTCTCATTCACCAACCAAGACCCATTTTCACCCAAACACTCTTGCATGCAAATGGAGAACAATCTCTAACCCATTCCTGGCATTACCCTACGAAATGGCGAAGCAGGTGAAACTCAGCGGACACGGTTCCTAAAGTTCCAACACCGAGGCATCCACCCTACGAGGTTCGTCGACACTGACTGCCTCCGAAACCTCGGGTTGCTTGAAAGTGTCCAACACCTACTACAAAGTGTCAACCTTTGGACGCTATGTAGCCAGCCACAACCGACGTACGAGACTCTCATCCTTGAGTTTCTCAGTTCATTTTGCTACATTACTCCAAACGGTGCAAGAAATCAACTTACCGATGTGGTAAGGTTCCGAATTTTCAGCACCGAATACGAATTCCCTCAGAATGCATTCGGTCGCCTACTTGATTTCTGTACCGATGAAGGCGCTCACCTACGTGTGCCTGACACTTTTCATGAAGAATCCTTCAACCTGTGGCATAGCTTAACCAATAATCGGGCTGATTCATACGATCACCTCAATGCCACCCAAATCCACAACTCCGCCATTCGTTACTTCCACCGCATCCTATCCACCACAATCTTTGCAAGAGATAGTAACCACAAGCTCAACTCAAAGGAGCTATTTTTCATGCATTGTGCATTCTCGGGTCAGAAAATTAATGCCGCACCTTTCCTCCTGGCTCATATTCACTCCATCTGCACCAGAGGCGGCAAACCTTTCTATTTTGGAGGGCTTGTCACTTCTCTTGCTTTAGCACTAAACCATGGTGACACCCTTGTTCATCTGCCATCCCGACCACCGGTTCTGCTTACTTTGGATAATTGCAAATCGGCCCACCTCATCCACGAGCAGGACGACGGAAGATTTCATCCAGTGATACAAAACCGAGTTTACACTAACATTGTTTTGCCTTGCAGGGACCGAATCGACCCTCAGAACCGAGCCAACTGGCTATTTAACCCTGAAGGCCCTGCTACTGCTCAAGAAGAACCTCATGTCAGCCCCGCTGATGAGATGCAGGAAGAAATGGATAGAGCTGCTCCCGCGCCTGACATTCCTGGGTCGTCCTCTTCTGCACCACCTCCTTTTACTATGGAGGACGTCCTTAGAGCCCTCCATCAGCAAAATCAGATGGCTGTAGCTCTTGAAAGGAAGAATTAGGAGCATTTCGACGCCTTACATCAGCAAAATGTCCAAATCTTGAGTGGTCAACGCTCGACAAATGAAAGGCTTGATGAAGTGCTATGCGAGCTTAATGCTTTGAGGATGGATGTTACATCTCTTGGACCCCAGGACACTGACCCTGAAGCTACTCCTTCCAGACGGTCACGAACCCGAAGCCGCCGTGGTCGCCAATAGTTTTTCCTTTTCTTGTTGTTTTCCTTGTTTTTCCGATGTATTTTTCATTTAACCTCGCCATTATATCATAACATTGAGACAATGTTTGATATAGTGTGGGAGGAGTACTGCATTCTTAATTCCGGAACGAGTAATTTCATTTCTATTTCAGTTATATTTCGTTATTTCATTTTCTCCCCATTTTATTTAGCCATACCAAAAATTTTCGCCTTTTATATTCGCATAACCGTTAGTTACCTACTTTAACTAAAATCTTAGTTAGAAGGCCGAGAGCGATCCAACGAGAACTATGCGATTATGACACCTTCGACTCTCTACTCACGGGAATCGTCTCCATTTTCGTTATACCGATACTTTGAGTTTTGAATCTTAAATTAGCCCCTAGTAGTTTATATTAGCAGTCAGCACCAGTCTTAACACAATCCACGTGGAAAGTCGATGAACATAAGTGGATGATCTTGCAAATTGATTTAAATAGAATGTTACATGCTTTAAGGAAATAAGTATTGCACCAATTAAATTGGGCGATCCTCACCCGATCGTTTAATCCAACGGATGCAAAAGCTTCTACTAAGTAATATAAGAATCCATTGTCTAGGTGGTTCGGAAGCATCTGGTACTGAACTCGGTAGGGAAGACTACGGTTTGATCCCCCGCATCTTGCAATTGGATAAAAGAGGTTGCCACATAATTGTGCCAGAAACCGTCGTGTTTTGATCAGAACCACTAACCGGCTATTCCACTACGTGCGTGCAAGGATAATGGGCTTAATGTGATTGTGCAAGAACGAAACCGGGTGAAATATGAACGAGAAACCTTGAGTTGAATTATAACGGTATAATTGGACGCTTCGTTTAAAACGGATAGTCGTCGACTAGCTTGTTGCTTGTATCATTTACGTATCGTTGTTGTTTCATTCGATTCTCTCGGCCGAACTAACTTAGGATTTCTTGAAATTGTTTGAAAACGAAAGGTATACTAGTTATGTGCGTTTATAAAAACTTGTCCGATATTTTTAATTGATTATTTTGCTTGAGGACAAGCAAAGGTTTAAGTATGGGGGAGTTTGATATCACGAAATCGTATCGTTTATTTTCTATGAAATTCACCCGTTCTATATTATTTTGACCCGATTAATTCCCGAATATTTCGAGTTTGTCATTACTTTTTGCAGGTATTCATAACTCATCTCAAAACAGAAGAAAACATGAAACAATGCAAGAAAACATCGAAAAAACAGAAGAAAAAGATAAATCTGTCAAAGAAATGCATTTTTGTAGCTGTGACGGTCGTAATGTAGCTGCCACGACCGTAAGCCATCTTGAAGAGTGTTACGACCGTAACACAGTGGCCACGACCGTAACACGGGAAAGACCAAAGCTACTCGTAACGCTCATGTAACGAACGTAATGCGTATATCAGTTTACTTGGAAAATGCAGAACGTGGCAAGCATAATAGAAGGAGTTTCCAAACTCCTTAATTCTCTCCAGTCAAACTCCACGTTCACCATTTCTTCCTCACCTACTCACATTCCTACATTTTTGGAGATTTTCAAGGAAAGCTTAGTTACAAGTTTTCAAGCCAACTGCCAGATTTTATTCTTCTATAAATACCTCAACATTCAACGTTAGAAGTACAGAGTTTATTACAGCTTACTTGTGCCGAAGCTCTGCCAAAATCAAAACCAGTATTATTTCAGTTATTATTTTCCAGCATTTGTTTATTTCAATTCTTTTAATTCCACTGTCCAAGTAATAATTTCCAACACCAGAGAATTATTATTATAGTTTAGGATTTATCATTCAAGCCTCAGAATTTGCCATATTACCGATACCAAGTCCGAGTTTCCGATTTGTGGAAGAAGGATTGAAGTATTGGCTTTACTTTCAGGTTTCTATTTTGCAATTGTATTACATTCATTTTAATTAATTAATTAATGCATGCTTATTATTTATTATTTATAATGTCCAATTTATATTTGTTTGCTTTTATTTAAAGTATGTTTATTATAATTTCCATGGCTAGCTAAACCTTTAGTGTCAGTATGGAATAGTAAGAGACATTAGGTATCTGATCAAACTTAGGCTAAAACTTTAATCAACTTAACTCTGGTTATAACTTTTTATGCTTAACAATAAAATCTTTGTTACGAAAGTAAGAAGAGTAAATAGGTTAGATCGAGACCACGAAAGTGTGAGGTTTTTAACCGGATAGCTAAAGTTAGGCATTTGATTTAAATACAGTGAAAGCGCTTTAAACCAAATTAGAATTAATTAAGTTTCCAAAAAATACTTCTAAACACTTATAGGCTAGCGAAAGTAGGTATAGGGCTTTAGATGTATAATCCGAGATAAGACCATGAAAGTGTGAGTTGAGGGTTTTTAAACTGATTAATTCTACAGATAAACCAATTTGACCATCCTTATATGCCTAGGTCCGATTAGATCCTTTAGGTCGACTCTATTGCATACCGACCATTTCATTCTATAATTACTTTAAAATCAATTAATTTACCTTCCTTAATTTTCCCAAAACCAACGTGACAATTTCCGCCTTAGCTAAACCAACCTGTTTTGCAACACTAGCGTGATTACAAAGTCCATGTGGATTCGACAATCTTTTATTACTACCGCGATAGGCTGTGCGCTTGCAGTTAAGATACCGTCAGACATTAAGTCGATCGCAGACCCCATCACCGATCTACTACATAAATCAGGTATGGCAGATGCGAAACCAGCATCCACTCCGTTGTCTGCAACTATTCCATTACTCAAGGATTCTGGTGATCTTTTGCCTTCCCCAACTGAGTACCGAACACTAGTTGGAAGTCTTCAATACTTGAGTCTTACACGCCTAGACATCGCCTTCAACACCAACAAACTTGCACAGTTCATGCAGAACCCAAGAACGGTGCATTGGTCTACACTCAAAAGAGTGCTCCGCTATCTGGCAGGCTCGTGTGACAAAGGAATCTTCATCTTGGCAACAGCTCCGCTGAACTTTCATGCATATTCGGACGCAGACTGGGCTGGTGACAAAGATGATTATGTTTCAACCACTGGCTACTTGTTATATCTTGGCAGCACTCCCATCTCTTGGAGCTCCCGCAAACAACGTTCAGTTGCTCGATCATCCACAAAAGCAGAGTATAAAGCCTTGGCTGACACATCTAGTGAACTACTATGGGTCCTTTCCTTATTTACGGAACTTGGTCACACTCCAACCGCTAATCCGGTAATATATTGTAACAATCTCGGTGCCACACATCTAAGTGCTAATCCTGTATTCCACTCTCGAATGAAACATATAGCCTTAGCCTATTACTTTGTCCGTGAAAACGTTCAACATGGCAAGTTTCGTGTATCTTTTGTCTCTACTGATGATCAACTTGCTGATATTCTAACAAAGCCTCTGCTTCGCCCACGGTTCGAGTTTTTACTGTCCAAGTTGCATCTCTCTTACAAATTATCCAACTTGCGGGAGGATATCAATAATAATAATTAGATTTAAAATTCCTTTAATTATGCCGATTTACAAATCTGTTATTTACCTAGTTTGTAGTCAAAAGTTAATAGCTACATTAGTGGAAAATCAATAGGAGATTTGTTACCTTGATTTGTTCCAAATTAGGTTTATCAAACCTGTATATATACACTACTGTAAACTAATGAAATTATTCACTTTTCTATATTCACTCTTCTATAACTACATGGCACTACATAAGAGGACAAGCCATGCAGTATGGCGTCCCCTCTTTATTTTGCATGCATACGCCACATAGAGTGGCTCCTCCTCTGTGTGGCGAAAATTTTTTGTTTGAAAGTGATTACTTTGGTAATTTTTTCGAAAAAGTGGTTATTTGAGATTTTTTTAAAAAAAAAGTGGTTATTCAACAAAATTAATTTTGTTAGACTGTTTTAGAAAAGAAATTATTGAAAATAACTTATAATATTTTTATAAATATTTTTTTAACGTATTTGTGTTGTGATATAATTCTAGTTGTATAGTCAAAGCCTAAAGTTAATTAGGGTTAGGGTGTGTTACTTAGTATACAAGTTAGTTAGTTGTATATAAATAGACGTATTGTAAATTAGTTTATTATTCAAGTCAATAATATAATACTTATTTTCATTCTCTTTCATTCCTTCTCTCACCCAAAGTGTCTCATGCACTAACAAATTGGTATTTAGAGCTCCGATTAGGTTTTTGATTGAGTTTTTAAGAATCACACATCGATGATCGTGTTTCCGGGATCGTGGATTGTTAATCAATCGCTGCCAAGATGAATGGTACTAATGGCATTACAAACTCTTTTCCAAATTTTTATGGAAAAAATATGAATTGATGGAGCAAGCAAATGAAATCCTTGTTCGATTTTCACGAAACCCTAGAAGTAGTCGAAAACTGCATTCTTGAGCTTGCTCAGGATTCAACTGACGTGTATAAAACTGCACCCAAGGAGGCGAAGAAGAAATATTTACGGGTTTCTAAGGTTATAAAGAAGAAGAAGAAGGCATTGAAAAGAAAAATAAATGAGGAAGGTGTATAAATATAGTCGTGGGGATAAAACTTTTAAGTTTCCTCTAAAAAGTTGGACAACTGGTGTCTCGAATTGGACATTTGGCATTTAATTTTTTGGGAAAAATTAAATTAAATGATTTCTTTAAATAAGTTAATTTTATGGCCCACAATCATCCTAGGAAATCGGAGTGCTGATGACAATATGCACGTACGTTAGTGACATGACGGTACGACTTGGTGAAAATTGGTCATGATGGTTGTGACGTAAGCAAACTACCTTGAACAGTGTCAAGAAATTACTAAAAATGCCACATTTCTTCAATCATGAGCATTTAATTGAAAGTGGCATTTTAGAGGGGCATTTGTTAGCCTAAAATTTTTTAGCCTAGAATTTTTTAGCTGAAGAATTCGACAGAGAATAGGAAAGACCACATTTGAAAATGACTAAGTATGAAAAGACCCAGTCTTTGACACACTAGTCATGTTGACGAACATGGTTCAACTAACTTACTAGAATTGGTTTGGAAGAGTCTCAGGAACATATCCATAATATTAGGATCACTTTCTCTTTAAAACATGTCCAGAATCTCGAAAAGGTTTGCACATATCAACACTTCGACATGGAGTTATGGTGTATAGGTGTTGAATTTGATATTCTCATTAGATGTTGGTGACTTTTTATATTCTTAAGTCCAAATATTAGGTGATTGAAAAGTATTTTAACACCACAACAGGATTCGACCAAAACATCCCTTGACAAGAGCGGTTTCAAAGACCAGAAACATGTAGGAGTACATTAGAAGATATAAGCCCACGTAGTAGGGTATGTGTAGAACACTTAAAAATTAGTTGTTATCGACAGTTATTAAAGAATTAGTATATAAGTCAAGTTCATTAATGTAACCAAGATCACAAAATTCATCAAGTATTCTCTATAAGACTAAAGTATCCAAGTCATAGAGAAAAACAGTTTGTGAGAAAATGTATGAGTATACGTCTTTTTCTTTAAATTATTTAAGCATTTTTAATTGAAGCATTTGCTTTATTGGCATTTATTATGTTTTGTCTATTTTCTTCTTCCAAATCAATTCTATATTATTTTGATTAGAGTATATGTTCAGTTTATCAACATTCAAACATCTAAGTTCCAATCACAATTATTTTTTGTTTGACTTTTTTGCAAAATTATCTGTAGGATTTTTTTTTTAGTTTAATTTATTAAGTAAACTAAAACTTGTGATTTGGTTTACTAAAAATACCCGTAAACAACATCATCAAAAAAGTGCCACATATTAAAAGAATTTACACCTCAGCGTTATTTGAACCAAAACTGAGGATGAGGGACCAAAATTATTTAAAAAGAAAATAAGATGATTGATTTCGTGAGCAGGCCATAATTGGGAAATCAAAAATGTGATTTAGCCTAAAACAAATTATACTTTGAGATAAATATTTTTGGAACTTATAATTTGGGACAATGGAAGTTTAACTATTACTACTTGTTAATAAAGTAATCGAATTACAATAAAAAATTTCAGAGAAATGATCACATCATACTAAATTATAATCCTATAACTTCTTCCACTAAAACTTCCTGCCAAAATATATAATAAATAATTAATTAAATAAAAAACTTAATAGAAAATCCACTCACTAATTTACTCACTCCCTATTACCCCATTCACCAATATTTCTATTAATTATTAATATATAAATAATAAAAATAAATAACCAACTAACCTTTTTGTCATGGTAAAAAATTGGGAAGACCAAGTTATTGACTAACTTGACTCACAAAATTTAAGAAGTCACCATCGAACTTTATTTTTTTTCAAGGAAAATGGAAAAGATCAAAATCCTATATTAAACATGCAATACAAGAAGTAAAAACTAAAAGCAAATCACAAAGAAGAGATCTAAGGTATGGGAGTTAGTTATACAAAGAGAAGATATTATCACCCTATGTATCTATAGTGCTCTATATGAACCTTTTGTAATATCATTTTTTTGTTAAAATGAGTTGTTTTCTAAAAAGAGTGTGGATGTGAGAAGAGAAATATAGTTTTATTAGTTTTTGTTTGGAAAGATATCAAGTCTTATATCTACGTACCAATGAAAGATCAAAACCTCGTAGTTTATGGTAACAATAACAAAAGGGTTTGTGGTGATTAATTTTAGGAGAAGAGATATTTCATCATCTTAAGGAGAATACTCAAATAATTCCATCACAGGTACGTGAAGATTGATCTCGTATCATCATGAAGGAAGAACTCTTAACTTGAATATGAGATCAACAAGTTACCACTAGCTCCCTAAAGTAGAAAGAATCACATTTACTTCAATCATTACTATGGCGATAGGAGAATTACATCTCTACTATGAAGATGATTTATATCTAATCTTTTAAGAAAAGGTTTTAAATTGAAAGGCCAAGTGGCAAAAGGATTTTGGTAAGGTTGAATCACTTTTAGTCTTATGAAAGAGTTTTATATGCTTAAGTGTATTGAAGCATTTATTAAAGAAGAAAATTTGAGAATGCAATGACAAACTCAAGGTTTTTAATTGAAAGTGGTGAAAGTTTAAAAATGAGATTAGGGTTACGGTACACAAGAATACACAAGGAAAACATTCACAAGGATATTATACAAAAGGTAAACACATGAAGATGATCACAAGACAAACACAAGTACATGACCATCAAGTAAACACTACAACCCCTTTCCTTGGATTTAAAACACAATATTAACCCAATAAAGGATAAACATTAATTACTAGTACGTACATTAAGTTTAAGATCACTAACGGAACAAAAAGCAATCGCACATGCAACAAATGTTACAGATAAAATAAAAAACATGGCTTTAAAGAGAGTCATTTAAGAAAAGTGTTAAATCAAAGATGAAAAACTATTAAACACAATATCTCATGTCAAGATAAACAAAGATGAATCATTAAAGACAAAGTGGGTATTGTTGTACCCCAAAATTTGCCCTCCAATATTTCTCAACACATGGCAAGTGAGGTCCCCAAATTGCTCAAGGAAGTTCAAGAGTTGACCAGACAAACTCTCTCCTAAGGCAGTCTACCTCAAATTAGGGTTTCCATCTTCATCAAGACGTGTGAACCACAAAGGAACCAAATTCTCACCGTTGTCCTAATATGTCCTCAAGATCATCCATGTCAAGTTTCAAGCCTTGCAGAAGAGGTTTGCTCAGTCAATTGCTCAAATGCCTGAAAATCAACTTTGCTAGGTCAAAAGTTAACTGTGGCCCACATACAGTCAAACTTCAAGATTTTTGGTCAACATCCTCATTTTGGAGTATTATTCATCATTGGATCAAGAGTTAATCATGATTCCTCAAGGATTTCCCATAATTCATCAAAATCCAAAAGTTGATAAATTAGGGTTTTGTAGGAAAAGTCAACTCAACTTTGACCAAGAATAACTTTATCACACTTTATCCTAAATGACCCATCCAAAGCTCATTTTGAAGAGGATGAAAATCCATACAATTCATCTTCAGCTCCCAAGTTCAGAATATGCACTCACAAAAAGATATGAATTTTGACATTATAGGCCATTTTGAAAAGTCAACAAAAACACCTTTTGGGTCAAAGCATCATACATGAACATGGAAGACTCAATTGAGATGATACTAAAATGGTTGCTTAGGGGACATCATAAGTTTCTTAAAAGTCCAAGAACACATCTCTAGGGTGAAAATTGAGAGAGTTATGCATTGGCCAAGTTGACATTTTTGGTAAAATTGCCAAAAGACAAATGTGCTCAAATTTGCATTTTTTGTCAAATGGACCTAGTTTTTCATGATTGAATCTTGCTTATGACATGGTCCACGATCCAAATCAGCACCCACACACCTTTTTCTTTATTTATTTATTTTATTTTGATTTTTATCATTTAAAAGTCAAATTAAATCAAATAAATAGCAAAAAATATCAAAGATTTGTTTTATGATCAGATTTTGGGTGGAATCAAATCCAATTATGCTGGCAAATCATATCCAAAACGTGTAAAACAATTTGAACCAAAATTGGCATGATTTGACTTGATATAGAAAGATATCATACAAAGATAAAGACCAAATTAAATCTTCATAATGGACAAGATTCAGCTTGTTTTTGTTGACCTAATTTGTTGCATTACATATACAGAACATAAACAAGGCAAGAAAAAGAGGTTAATAGTGAGCAAAACTGAAAAAATTCAAGAGAAAGTGGTGATCCAATTTCCATCCTAGAGGTCAATTCAAGCCATTCTCACAATACCAATAGACTCCTGGACATCTCTAGAAGGGATTTCAATCAATTGCAAACCTTCTCACGCTTGGAATCGTACACCACAGGTCCTAACTTCCACCATATGCCACCAATATCTGGCCATCAAATTCATCAGCAATCCAGATCCAATGCCTTTCCATTGAAGGTCTATCATGCACCTCAAGTCAACATGTGCATCAGATCCAGCGAAGTCAAACGGGCTTGGATTATTTGGGCTCATAATTTCAACAATATACCCCCATAATTGCTAGCACAGGCCCATCATTCTTTTCTTATTTCTTTTATTTCATTTAATTCTTTTAATATTTCTTTTATTTATTCTTAATTCACAAATTAATCTATTTTTTTCATAAAATCATAAAATCAATAATTCACAAAAAATTAGAATTAGTTTTTTACTATTATCAAATTTAATTTAATTTAGTTTAACTTTGTGAAACTTTAATTTGTTTTCACAATTAAAATTAAATTAGAAAATTAGGTTAACTCTTGATTTCTTTTTTCTCTTTTTCCCAAATACATAAAATACAAAAAATAGGTTTTTTAGATTGAATTAATTTATTTTTTCTTAATTAAAATTAATTAGTAGTTAGGTCTTTTTTTTATTTAATTATTTCATTATTTTCTTAAAACATGACAAAAAAATTTTAATCAATCGCGAATAGGTTTAGTCAAGGGTCAAAACCCTAGTCGTTTCGTATTTGATTCCTCGCGCGCTTATTATTTATTTTTGCCAATATTGTTATAACTGCTCGCTGGTTTGTAATAGTTTAATTTAGGGCTTTTTACTTATCGCTTTTTCCCCGGGTTTTTGGCTATGTAATTACTCCCCCACCCCGAAGCCTTGTAATAGCGTAGATTTACTTTCTCGCATCTTAATTTCTACAAATATTTAACTGTTTAGATGTATGCTAATAGGATTGTATGACAAGAGTGCATGACAAATTAACACAGTTAGAAAACCCTAATGTGCAAAGATAAATGATTGAAACAAATCACTCGCACATAGCACTCTTAGGGTATACTCTCACTTCGGTTGCCTTCGGTAAACGATCATTAAGTATAGGGTGTCTTAGTGGTTACCCTCCTGTCTAAAAGATCAAATGTCCCGTTCGAATGTTACCTCGAATATGATCTTAAGACTCTAGGGTTATTACTAAGATGTTCTAACATTGCTTTAGTGATCGTACGTCCCTTTCGAATTGACCCTTACAACTCCAACGACGGTGCTACCTATTTCTCAATAGTGGGATAACGCTGTCTAAAGGAAACAAGAATAGAAACGATATTTTTCGAGTAGGTAGATGCTAGTAGGTACTTGCTCAAATCAAAACTTTTCATACTTACACATTTCAAAACAATTTTCAAAACAACTTCGTCACACCTTTGAGGACTGATACAAGGGTTATCACGAAGTAAAATATTTTCAAAACAAAGCACATACACAAGCAATTTTAAAAAGATGAGCAAGTACCTAAGAGCCCATGGAAAACCATGGATAGAAAGGGTGCTAACACCTTCCCTTTCTATAATCTACCCCCCGTACTCAAAATCTCGAAAAAGTATTTTTTTTTATACTTTTTTCCATTCCGATTGAATGAAATAAAAGTCAGTGACGACTCTTGCTTACAACGACATTTTGCAAATAAAAAAATGCAAAACGCAAACCAGTATTAAACTGTCGGTTCTGCCACCGTAAGCCAGAACTGGCGACTCTGCTGGGGACTTTATAAGTGGGGTATACCTTAGGATCTAGGTCATCATAATTACTTCTCTTGATTGCTTTGTTTGCTTTACTTTTAAGGGTTTTGTTTGGGGTTACTATAGATCCTACACCCGGATCTGGGGAACACCTTTTAGGTAAGTAGCAATAGACTGTGAGGGAACTGTATGGTATAGACCGATACGGTTGAAGCAATAGCTACATTGGTGTGGCACTTTGGTTGGTACCAGTATCCCTTGTGGAGAAACGAGGAGAATACGGGGCCGCTACATGGTGTCGTTAAGCATCAATTGACCTTAGAACCTTTAATCGCCCAACTTTCCCATTAGAAAGTAGTGAGATAGTCGGCCTCAGTGTAGAGCTAAGAACTGGTTGATACTCGATGCTACACTCATTGATACCATACTCTCGGAATAATTTCGGCCGCAAGAAAAGATTGCGTGAGCTGAAACCATGACCGATGGAGGATGGTCAGTGATATTGAGATCCTCTAGAACCCGATTACTTTTTTCTAGGACAGGTTGAAACCAACTTAAATTCAAGGGGGTACTACCTTTGACCTCATGCAAGCCTTAAACCTAAGGGCTTTGTGTGATTTAAATGTGTTTGCAATATTTGTGTTTGATGCACCTGTGGTTTATCATGACATCATGCATCATAACATGGCATTCATGCTTCATTACACTAACCATTTCAAAGACCAAGGGAATTTATCTTTGTTCTGTTTTACAGATCATGGCTTCTGTGCGTAGAAATACCATCCAAGTCAACTTTGTGCAAATACCTGCCCAACTTAAAGAGCTAGCAGCAAGAGTTTCTGAAACTTCTATGTTCATTAAGAGACACGGTCAACTTCTCAGCCTGGTTACTTCAAATCTTAATGAACAAATGATGAGCATACTATTTCAGTTCTTTGATCCCGTGCATTATTGCTTCACCTTTCCAGATTACCAGCTGGTACCCACCTTGGAAGAGTTCTCTCATCTATTGGGCATATCCATTCTTGAACAGGTACCCTTTACAGGTATGGAAGAAGTTCCTAGGCCAGAAGATATTGCCTCAGCTTTGCATTTGAGACGGGCCGATGTAGTATCCAATTGGGAAAATCGAAGCGGGGTCGAAGGTTTTCTAGCCAAATTTATGATAGACCAGGCTCAGCTATTCTGGGATGATTTGGATTTTCAGGCTTTTGAAGATGTCTTGGCTCTTCTTATCTATGGTTTGGTTCTCTTCCCTAACCTGGATTCTTTTATAGATGTGAATGCTGTAAAGATTTTCATTTCTCGCAACCCTGTGCCTACCTTGCTTGGAGATATCTTGCATGCCCTCCATACACGTACTATGAAGAGAAGAGGTACTCTCATGTGCTGCATGCCGTTGTTGTCAAGGTGGTTTATTTCTCACCTCCCTAAGTATGTGCTGAAGAACGAAAAAGGTTTGGGTTGGTCGTACAGAATAATGTTACTTGCTCATACAAATATTCTTTGGTGTTCCCGAGCTATGGAAAACACTGCTGTTATTGACCGTTGTGGGGGGTACCCTAATGTCCCATTACTTGGTATCAGAGGGGGTATAACTTACAATCCTTGTCTAGTGTTGTGACAATTTGGTCGTGCTCGAAGAGATGGTCCCCATGAACTACTTCTCGAGGACATTGTATTCGACTATAAGGATGATGTTAAGGAGCATCGTCGGAGGTTCATACAAGCTTGGGGCATGGTAAACAGATCTGACCCCGAAGAGTTGGGACCGAAGACTTCCCTTCCTATGCAGCCTTACCTCCAATGGGTCCGAGCTCGTGCCCAGAAGCTTATGATGCCTTATGAGGCCGTATTACCAGTGATTGTGGAGCCCACTAACGAAGAAGGCATTCCTTACACGATTCTCTATCCTTACATGCCTACTGATCCTGGGGAGTTATAGAGGTCTTGGATTCAGCTGAAGAATGAGCGAGATACTTACCGGGAACAGTTCCATGAGCAAGAAAGGAAGATTTTGAAGCTCACCAGGCAGCTCGAGGAAGAAAGAGTGATCAATGACTATATCAGCACAAAGAGGAAGCGACCATGGGACTTTTGATTTTGCTTTTTCTAGTTTTAGATTTTGTTTTATTTACTTATTTTGTAAAGCCTTAAAGGCATTTTGAACCTTCAAAGTTTAAGCTAATAAAGTTCTATTTATTTTGGTTTGTAAATTTAAATCTCCCAAAGTATTTGAAATCATTACATGCATATCCCATTATCATGCACATCATTACAGGTACCCCTACAGGTTTATCATCTTCTTCGCTGTTTATTTCAGCACAAGTGTCTTTGAATCAAGCCATCAAAGATCTTCAGGAGCAGAATGGCTAATTCCAACAGATGTTCATAAGTCTGGCTAAAGGGAAAGAGGATCTAAAAACCCTTATTCTGAAAGAGAAGAAGAAGAAGAAGACCGGAATTCTGAATATGGGCAGAAGGTTCAGAGAAAGGTTGAAGCATCAAACTAATCTGACCTCTTCGTCCAAGTAAGGGGAGAACCAAGAAAGGGAAAAGGACCCTAGTCCTGCGGTTTCTGAAGATGATACTGATTACAATGATGAGCAATATCCTCCTGCTAAGGATAGTGTGATACGGTGGCAAGAACCGGGACGTGGTTTCCCTATTTCGTTAAGGAAATTTGCTGGTTTGCATTTTGCATTTGTTTTCACAAAATGTCGCGGTAAGCAAGAGTCGCCACCGTCTTTTATTTTATCCAACAAGGAAAGGAAAAAAGCACAGAAAAATTCCTTTTTTGAGATATTTCTGAGTACGGGGGGTAGATTATAGAAGGGAAGGTATTAGCACCCTTTCTATCCGTAGTTATCTACGGGCTCTTAGGTACTTGCTCATCATTTTCAAAATTGTTTTCTTTGTGCTTGTGGGTTTTGAAAAGTTTTTGTTTTAACTTCGATTTAACTCTTGCGTCTTTCTTCAAGAGTGTAATGAAGTGTTTTGAAAACTTGTTTGTAAAAGAGTGTAAGTGTGAAAAAGTTTTATTTTGGATGAGCAAGTATCTAAGAGCTAATCTACCTACTCGAAAAAGGAATCGTTCTATGCTAATTTCCTTTAGATAATGCTATCCCACTATTAGTGAGTAGGTAGCACCGTCGTTGGAGTTTTAGGGTCAATTCGAAAGAGGGACATACGGTCACTAAAGCAATGTTAGGATGTCTTAGTGGTAACCCTAATGGCTTAGATCATTTATCCGAGGTAACGATATCCGAGGAAACCTTTCTGAGGCAACTTATGATCTTTTAGACAAGAGGGCGACCTCTAAAATAACCTATACTCAATGATTGTTTACGAAGGCAACCAAGCGGGGTGTACCCTAGGAGCGCACATGTGCGAGTGTGTTGATTTCAGTTATTTTTATCTTTGCGCATGTTTAGGGTGATCTAATTGATTTTAATTTAAACATTCATTCTTGTCATCTAAACCCTATTATCAAACATCTAGCAGTTTGTATATTTGTAGAAATTAAAGGTGCGGAAACTAAACTAAATTATTACAAGGCGTCGGGTATTTACATCACCAAAAGTAACCCTTTGAAATTTAAAAGTGGAAAAATAAATATCCTAATTAATTATTACAAACCAGGAGCAGATACGTTAATTGTATAAAGAAAAATAAAGCGCGCGGTGCAAAAATAAATCAAATTCAAAATTAGGGTTTTGACCCTTTTAACTAAAGAAAATGTTTTGTTGTTTTTTATTTTTAAGAAAAGAAATTAATCCTAAAATTAAATGCTAAATTAATTATTAAATAAATTAATTAATGAAAAATATTAAATGACATATTTTTGGAGTTTTTGTTATTTTAAGAAAGAAAGTAAAATAATTGAATTAATATTAAAACCTAATTATTCTAATTGATTTTTAATATTTACAAAAATAAATTCAAGTTACCTAATTAACCAACCTAATTAATTAATTAATATTTATTAATAAAAAGTAAAGTTTTGAAATTTAATTGGACAAAAATATTTTTTGTGATTTTTTTGATAAAAAGAAATTATGTTATTGGTTAGTAAATAAATAAATAAACAAATAAAATAATGGAATTAAATAAGCAAAATATAAGAAAAGTATAGAATGGGCCTGAGAAAGTGAGGTGTGAATAGCAAGGATGTTGGCCCATTTGTGAAAATCCAATTGAGTTTTGTGATCCCCTGCATGTGCGTTTGACTGGGTCCATGGTACATCTTCAATGCTGGCCACCAGATCTGGCCATCTGGCCATCTGGCGCGCTGGATGGTGAATGTCCATGATGGATGCTTGGCTTGCGTACGCACTAGATTCCCTGAAAATAAACAAGAAAATGGCAAATTGCTGGAGGCAGGGATCGAACCCCTGACCTCCAGCCTTGGGATCCTTATGCGCTGATGTGTTTACCACTGGGCCACTTGCATTTGATTGTTATCATAACACAAAATAATAATAATATAAGAAAACAAATGCGTTAGTGGGATTTTTGCGCGAAATTCAAATAGGCCAATAGAGGGGTGCCACATGGGTCGTCTTCTTCCTGGCACCGTGGGTAAAAGTTTGACAACCTATACCTACGGACAAACGTCCGTTGCTAAAGGCATTGTTCACTCCAAAATCCTCCATGGGCAACATAAATGGAAGCTAGCGCCATGGTTGAGCTCGTCTTGTTCCCCTGAACATGATAGTACTCTTCAGGAATGCCAATTATTCCTGTAATCAAAAACCCTAAAAAACTCCTAAAAAACCTAACAATGGTGATCCACGATTCAATCCATATAAATGAAATTGGCTATTGTAAAAAGCTTGCAAATGATATGGTGATCAAGAATATGCCATTATTTTACACAATAGATGCAAGAATGAATCTAATCGATTTCAAGAAAGAGATGATACCATGACGGCCTTACAGTGCACTGGATGGCTTGAACACGATTGGTCTTGATTGCTTTAGGTTCCTGAGATTGCCAGGAAGCGACTGGGAGAAGTGTCAAGCCTTGAAACTGCCTCTAGGAGTGATTTTGAACTCACACTTTTTGCTTGATTTTTCAGTTTTTGTTCTTGCTCTATAACTGATCTTCAACCCTGATTTTTGTCCGCACCTAACCCTTATGTATTGTACAATGCATTAGGTTTGAATACCCTCTCCAAATCTTCTTCTTTCAATGATTTTGATGTGGATTTGATTTGCTTTGAACAACTTTCCAAAATTGCCTTTTCTCAATATTTTTGTGCAGTCTAAGGCTTGGCACGAATTTGAATGGTGCTAGCTATATAATGAAGCCTGAAATCATCAAAAAATCTTTGGTTTTCAATAATTTTGATTTTATTTGATTTGTTTTGATTTAATTCAAATTAATTCAAATAAAAATCAAAACAATTAATAAAAATATGATATGGACACATGTCCAAGGCTAGAGCACGTAGGCTATAATGCCATCTCAAAACAAGTGAAAAAGAATGGGCCCATTTGGCAAAATTTAAAGTTTTGGGCATAGTTGACTTTTGGCAATTTTGCAAAAAAGTCCAACTTCAACAATGCATAGCTTCCTTAATTTTGAACCTTTGGAGGTGTTATTTGACTTTTTTAGAAAGATTGAGATGTCCTCTAATCAACCCTTTTGGTCTCATCTCATTTTGATATTCCATGCTCATGTATGAAGCTTTGACAAAAAAGGTGTTTTTGTTAACTTTTCAAAATGACCTATAATGTCCAAATTCATAACTTCTTGTGAGTGCATATTTTGCTGTTGGGATATGAAGATGGATTGGATGGAATTGCATCCTCTTCAAAATTAGCTTTGGATGGGTCATTTATCATAAAGTATGATAAAGTTATGCTTGGTCAAAGTTGGGTTGACTTTTCCTACAAAACCCTAATTTAGCAACTTTTGAGTTTTGATGAATTATGAACAATCCTTGATGAATCATGATCAAACCTTGATCAAGTGATGAAATATACTTCAAAATGAGGATGTTGACCAAAAATCTTGAAGTTTGACTGTATGTAGGTCACAGTTGACTTTTTCCCTAGCACAATCGATTTTTGGACCTTTGAGCAATTGACTGAGCAAACTTCTTCTGCAAGGCTTGAAACTTGACATGGATCGTCTTGAGAACATATTAGGACAATGTTGAGCATGTGGGACCACTTGGACTCAAGGATCTTGATGCAACATGAAACCCTAGTTTGGGGTAGACTGCCTTAGGAGAGAGCTTGTCTGATCAACCCTTGGTCTACCTTAAGCAACTTGGAGATTTTTCTTGACATATTTTGAGAAATATGGGAGGGAAAATTTTGGGGTACAACAGCTGCCCCTGTTCAATCTTCTTAAACCCGAGGGTGTAGATTGGCTTTCGCGCCTTTCGTAATCCGAAGATGGAAGTGGATTGAACACTAGAGTGCCCAGAAATTTGCACTCGCATGAAGTGGTAATTGTCTGGTGATGTCGGGAATGGGCTTACATATGCCATTTGGAGGAGTGTCGATCACATAAGAGATTCCGCCAGGGAGGTTTAATCTTTGTTGAGAGAGAGAGAAATTTAGGAGCTTTGTCGTCTGTCATTCTGTTGGTGAGTCGTCTCTGTTGATATTTAGGAACTTCAATCGCCCGTATTCAACTGGGGAATCAACTTTGCTGAGATTTAGGAGCTCGTACGTAATTCAGCTAAGAAGACATCTTTGCTGAGATTTAGGAACTAGTCCGTAATTCAATTGACTTTGTCGAGATTTAGGAGCTTGTCCGTAATTCAACTGGTTTTGTCGAGATTTAGGAGCTTGTCCGTAATTCAACTGATTTTGTCGAGATTTAGGAGCTTGTCCGTAATTCAACTAATTTTGTCGAGATTTAGGAGCTTGTCCGTAATTCAACTGATTTTGTCGAGATTTAGGAGCTCGTCCGTAATTCAACTGATTTTGTCGAGATTTAGGAGCTTGTCCGTAATTCAACTGAACAACCATCTATTGAGATTTATGAGCTTGTCCGTAATTCGGCTGATTTTGTTGAGATTTAGGAGCTTGTCCGTAATTCAACTGATTTTGTCGAGATTTAGGAGCTTGTCCGTAATTCAACTGATTTTGTCGAGATTTAGGAGCTTGTCCGTAATTCAACTAAACAACCATCTGTTGAGATTTAGGAACTCGTCCGTAATTCAACAACTCTGCTGAGATTTAGGAACTCATCCATAATTCAACTGATGAAACAATATTATGCTGAGATTTAGGAACTTGCCCGTAATTCAACTGAGAAAACATCTCCGCTGAGATTTAGGAACCCATCCGTAATTCAACTGAGGAACATCTTTGTCGAGATTTAGGAACTCGCCCGTAATTCAACTGAAGAAACATCTTCACTGAGATTTAGGAACCCATCCGTAATTCAACTGATGAAACAATTATGCTGAGATTTAGGAAATCGCCCGTAATTCAACCGAGAAAACATCTCTGCTGAGATTTAGGAACTTGTCCGTAATTCAACTGGTGAAACATCTTTGTCGAGATTTAGGAACTCGCCCATAATTCAACTGAAGAAACAACTTTGCTGAGATTTAGGAACCCGTCCGTAATTCAACTAATGAAACAATTATGCTGAGATTTAGGAAATCGCCCGTAA
This sequence comes from Vicia faba, assembly GCA_948472305.1. Classification (NCBI taxonomy): domain Eukaryota; kingdom Viridiplantae; phylum Streptophyta; class Magnoliopsida; order Fabales; family Fabaceae; genus Vicia; species Vicia faba. The sequence continues at coordinate 1,061,788,008 of OX451737.1, forward strand.
TTCAACCGAGAAAACATCTCTGCTGAGATTTAGGAACTTGTCCGTAATTCAACTGAAGCAAAAGCTTTGTAGCTTGAATTTTGTGAGAATATTTCCTGAAAGGTAAAGGTTAGTTGTATGTAATGCATGATATGTATCAAGCGATGATGTTCTCAAAATAAATGAGATTGTGTTGTATGATGCGTATGTATGTCATGATGTATGGAAATGTGATGTTTTGAGCTGGGGAAAATAAATCCCGGATTGCTGCTGGAGGAAAGAAATGAATTCTTCGTTCCCGCTGGAGATAGTTGATGAAGTTGTTTGTGAGAAATAACCTGCAGGAGAGGATAACTTCGCTGGGGAATAAACTGACGAGAGAATGACTCTGTCGGGAAGAGATGCTCTGCTAAGGATTCCATTGACAAATTCAGCTGGGGATAAATTACCGTTGCTGGTGATGATGAAACCTGTCGGGGATTGAATTCCTGCTTGTGAAAGGAATGAACTCCGTTGGGGATGAATTTCTAATAGCGACCTTACTGGGGATAGCCTTTTTAGATTCTACTGGGGATAATCTTCTAGAGTCTACTGGGGATGTTCTTTCAAACTCCACTATACTTTTATACTCCGCCGGGGGATGATAAGACTTTTCAGTGCTGATGATAGATAAACTCTGCTTGGGGAGAATATTACCGATTCATTCACAGTTACGAGTCTCAGCTGGGGAGAGCTAATACCACTGTCTTTATCCTACTCTGTGGGGAATGAATGTACTTTCAATCGTTCCCTCCAGCTAGGTCTATCCCTATACCTGGTGGACAGAGTAACTGTACAGTTTGGACATTTCTCGTTTGCCCCCATTTCTGGTATTACAAGTAATCGTCTTTTGTTTCACATGTAAATATTTATGAGCAACAATTAATGTCAAATTCATATATCAAAAACTGAACATTGGACGTTCTTTGCAAAAAAAACAGAAAAAGGAAAAATTTATTCGTGAAAATGAATTGTATTGATTTTGAAGTTTAGCCTGTAAATAGGCGTTTTTGTACAAGAGGCTGACGTCCTAGTAAGAGAACGCCGCTGATCAAATAGAATTTACACAATTTGTGAAAAAGAAAGAAAAACAACTATGTGAACAATCCCACTGGGTTCCAATTCTGCTATTGCATTTATGTCCTCGAGCATCTCATCACTTTGCTACTTGGTTGAAGGTGGATTAGATTGTCTTGGTGTCGTCCGAGCTTGATAGTCGATACCGAAGTCTGGTCGTAAGATGATCCAATGAGACATAGTGTTACGCTTTAATCCCTAATTTTTGCCTGGACCGCCCTTTCGGGTTTTCAGTCCACCGGGATACCCTTGTTTTCCCAAGCCGCCTTTTCAGGTTTTCGACTTGCCGGGTGTACAGATTTTTTCATTTTCATCCCTTATTTTTGCCTGAACCCTTTTGGTTCACCGGGAAGCCCTTATTTTTGCCTAGGCCTGTCAACCTAGCGGGTGCGTAGTATCTTTTCACTATGTCTGTATTGACAGGGTGAGGAAGGTTGTCACCATCCATGGTGGTTAGAATCATAGCTCCTCCCGAGAAAATATTCTTAACCACAAATGGCCCTTCGTAAGTAGGGGTCCATTTGCCCCTGGGATCACCTTGAGGTAATATGATGCGCTTGATAACCAGGTCCCCAACTTGATACTCTTGTCATTTGACTTTCTTGTTAAATTCCTTGATCATCCGCTTTTGATACGTCTGACCATGACAAATAGCAGTAAGTCATTTTTCGTCGATTAGGTTCAGCTGATCAAGCCGGGTCTGAATCCAGTCATCTTCGCTCAAACCTGCATCCTTCATAATCCGAAGAGAGGGTATCTGAACTTTAATGGGCAAGACAACCTCCATGCCATATACCAAGGAATAGGGTGTTTCCCCTGTTGACGTCCACACTGAGGTACGGTACCCATGAAGAGCAAATGGTAACATCTCGTGCCAATCTTTGTATGTCACCGTCATCTTCTGCACAATCTTCTTAATGTTCTTATTAGCCGCTTCTATAGCCCCATTCATCTTCGGCCGGTAAGGAGAAGAGTTGTGATGCTGTATCTTGAACTGCTTGCAGAGCTCAATGATCATCTTATTATTGAGATTTGTACCATTCTCCGTAACGATCCTCTCAGGTACACCATATTGACAGATCAGATTGTGCCGAATAAACCGTGCCACGAAGTTCTTGGTTACTGTAGCAAAGGAAGATGCCTCAACCCACTTTGTAAAGTAATCAATAGTTACCAAGATGAAACGATGCCCGTTGGACGCAGTAGGTCTGATCTCGCCGATCATGTCGATGCCCCACATTGCAAAAGGCCATGGTGCGATCAAAACATTCAGAGGAACTGGGGGTATGTGCACCTTATCAGCATAGACTTGGCACTTGTGACAGGTCAGAGAATGCTGATAACAGTCGGCTTCCGTGGTGGACCAATAATATCCTGCCCAAAGGATCTTTTTCGCCATGGTATGTCCACTGGAGTGAGTTCCAAAAGTACCTTCATGTAACTCTACCATAATTCTTTCTGCTTCGTTCTTATCCACACAACGCAGTAAGGTTGAATCATGGTTACGCTTATAAAAAATGCCATTGCTGATGAAGAACTTCGCCGTGAACCTCCTCAGAAACTTATTATCATTAACAGATGCACCCTCGGGGTACTCCTGAGCTTCAAGATACCTTTTTAACTCATGAAACCAAGGTTTATCTGCTACCTCTTCAGTCTCAATGTAACAACAATGTGCAGGTTCGTCCAACCTCTCAATGGTAATCTAGGGAGCCTCATTGTCCCATTTGACCTTAAACATAGAAGACATCGTAGCTAGCGCGTCCGCCAACTGATTCTCCTCTCTAGGGAAGTGTTCAAAGGTTATCTCCTCGAAGTGTAGAAGCAAAATAAACACATACTCCTTGTAAGGAATAAGATTAGGGTGTTTCATATCCCACTCACCTTTGATCTGACTGATCACGAGAGCTGAATCTCCGAAAACACTTAAGAACTTAATCCTTAGGTCAATAGCTGCTCGAAGACCCATGATGCATGCCTCCTACTCCGCCATGTTGTTGGTGCTGTTGAAACATAATCGGGCGGTGAACAGAGTATGAGAGCCTTCAGGAGATATGATCACGGCGCCAATGCCATTACCCAAAGCGTTTGAGCTCCATCAAAGTACATAGACCATCGAGATCCCTCCTCAGGTCCTTCATCTAGTCCAGGTGTATCACAGTCAGTTACCAACATGATGTTCTCATCCGGGAATTCAAAATTCATAGACTGGTAATTGTCCACTGCCTGATGTGCCAGATGATCCGCCAACACACTTCCCTTGATTGCCTTTTGAGTCATGTATTGGATGTCATACTCAGTCAAGATCATCTGCCATCTTGCTATTCTTCCGGACAAGGCAGGATTTTCGAAGATATACTTGATTAGATCCATCTTTGATATCAATAGAGTAGTGTGAGTCAGCATATACTATCTCAGCCGACGAGCAGCCCATGCCAAAGCGCAACAAGTTTTCTCAAGTAACGAGTATTGGGTCTCGCAGTCGGTAAACTTTTTGCTAAGGTAGTAAATAGCATGCTCTTTTCGGCCAGACTCGTCATGCTTCCCCATCACACACCCTATTGAATTATCGAGTACTGTCAAGTATAAGATCAAAGGCCTCCCTTCAACTGGAGGCATCCGAATAGGTGGCTCTTGGAGATATTCTTTGATCCTTTCGAAAGCGGCCTGACATTCATCGTTCCATCTTACCACTTGATCTTTCTTCAGTAACTTGAAGATTGGCTCACAAGTAGCAGTTAGGTGTGAGATGAATCTGGCGATATAGTTCAGACGTCCCAGAAAGCCTCTGACTTCATTTTCTGTTCAGGGAGATGGCATTTCCTGTATAGCCTTCACCTTTGCAGGGTCCACTTGGATACCCTTATCACTTAAGACGAAACCCAGCAGCTTACCAGATCTCACTCTGAAGGTGCACTTGTTCGGGTTTAACCTCAGCTTGTACAACTTCAACCTGTCAAATAGCTTCTGAAGATGATCAAGATGTTCTTCCTCAGTCTGGTACCTTGCAATCATGTCGTCAACGTATACCTCAATCTCATGATGAATCATGTCGTGGAGCAAAGCGACCATGGCGCACTGATACGTTGCCCCAGCATTCTTCAATCCAAAAGGCATGAATTTGTAGCAAAAGGTACCCCATTGAGTAACAAAGGTTGTCTTCTCCATATCCTCGGGAGGCATCTTAATCTGATTATAACCGGAGAAACCATCCATAAAGGAGAAGATCTTATGTTGTGCCGTGTTGTCAACCATAACATCGATATGAGGTAGAGGGAAATCATCCTTGGGGCTTGCCCTGTTCAGATCCCTATAGTCAACACACATTCGAACCTTACCATCCTTCTTTGGTACCGGAACCACGTTGGCAACCCACTGCGGGTAAGAAGTAACTGCTAGAAAACCGGCATCAAACTGTTTCATAACCTCAGCCTTGATTTTCTCGGACATCTCTGGGCGCATTCGGCGAACTTTCTGTTTCACTGGAGGGCAATCTTCCTTGGCAGGCAATCGGTGAACCATAATATCAGTATCCAACCCAGGCATATCTTCATAAGACCAGGCAAAGATCTCAACATAGTCACGCAACATTTGAATCAACCGTTGCTTAACATTAGGCTCCAGATTTGCACCAATCTTGACCTCTTTCTTATCTTCCTCTGTACCCAGATTTACTGTTTCCACTGGCTCTTCATGCGGCTGTATGGCCCTCTCTTCCTGAAGTAACAGTCTAGCAAGTTCACCAGGCACTTCACAATCATCCTCACCTTCGTCCTCGACTTGGTTGATTGGACTTTCGAAGTCATAACCGGAAGTAGCAGAATCATTATCACTGGGATCCAGAGTGGATTCAGACCTGTATATGTGAGTGTGTGTAAAATAACTGTTTTGCAAGATAAAAAAGAAAAACAAGGAGTGCAAAATTTGAAATGCAAGAAAATGTCCAATGCTTTTATTAATGATATATGGAAATGACACATAATAAGCCCTCAAACAAAGCCACGGTGTCTCGGGTAAAGCACCGGGCCATAAAGTTTAAAAATTGTCTGTTACAAATCCAAAACAAAAGTCTATTACTGTGTAAAAGAAATGGGCATGGAATCCTTTACTGTCCAATTGCTCAAGCCACCATTGGTAGTGGGGTAAATCCAGCTGTCAAACTCAGATTCTTCCATATCATCATCCCCAATAGCATTTACTCCCACGTCATGTTTTGGCATAGGAGCCGTTATGACGTTAGGCTTTTCCGGGGCTTCAAACTCGATCTCCTTAGCATCAATCAGATCTTGTACCTTATTATTCAAGGTCCAGCAGTTATTGGTATCATGCCCTGGGCTATCAGAGTGATAAGCACAATGGGCGTTCGGATTATATAGTGGTGAAGTGGCGTTGGGATTCTTCGGGGCTTCCCTCAGAGTCACCAAGTTAGTCTTCAACAACTGCGGCAGAATTTGGGATAAAGTCACACTGAGCCGAGTAAATTGTCTTTGAGGCCTCTCTGCCCTTGGCTGAGTGTTGCATTGTGTGGCAACAGTTGGTCTTGAAATAACTACCGCATTAACAACTTGGTGGCGTTCAGGACGGTTTTGGTTCTTCGAACTGTAAACTGCACTTGATTCCTTCTTAAAAGGCTTATTCTCTGTGCTTGACGAAGCACCCTTATGTATTTTTCCGCTCTTGATACCAGCTTCAATCCTCTCCCCAGTCATGATCAACTCAGTTAAACCAGCCGATGAACTCCCGATCAAATGATTAAAATACGGACCAGACAAAGTCCCCAAAAACATATCCACTAACTCCCTGTCAGCCAGTGGGGGTTTTACTCTTCCAGCAAGATCCCTCCATTTCTGAGCGTAATCTTTAAAACCTTCGCTCGCACCCATAGACATACCCTGAAGTTGGGTACGCGTGGGAGCAAGGTCGGCATTGTATTGGTACTGCTTGTAAAAAGCAGCAGCAAGGTCCTCCCAATTACGGACGTTAGCTCCTTCTAGCTGATAGAACCATTCAAGCTGAGTCCCTGACAGACTATCTTGAAAGAAGTGAACCCAGAGGTTCCTATCAGCAGTATATGGTTGTATCTTTCTAACGTACGAGCGGAGGTGCAGCTTTGGGCAGGAAACCCCGTCGTATTTAGAAAAGACTGGCGCTTTGAACTTGTGGGGAATCACCACCCCAAATGCTAGGCCCAACTCTCCAAAATCCAGTCCAGGTATCTTCTGGATCTCCATCGCGCTTAACCGGTCTTCAAGCTGTTTATACCTATCCTCGGTAGGAGGATACTGGTCTTCATCAAAGTCAGTCTCGTTGTCAGAGACCACAAGGCTAGGAGCCCTCCTTTCTTCTTGGTTCCCTCCCCCTCCAGATGAGTGAGATAAATCAACTTCCTCCCGCAACTTGTTTCCAAACCTGTGACCCATGTTCAAGAGGACCGTCTTCTTCTTCTTCTTCTTCTTCTTCTTCTTCTTATCCTTCAAGATAAGAGTCTTCAGATCTTTCTGCCCCTTGGTCAGGTTCATGAACATTTCCTGGAACTGAGCTTTCTGAGCTTGAAGGGCCTTAATAGCTTGATCATTTGATGTTTCAGCAGACATGATGCTGAAATAAACAGCGAAGAAGATAAGAGACCTGTAAGGGTACCTGTAATGAGGTGCATGGGAATGGAATGCATATGGTATGATTTCAAAGTCTTTAGGGATTCAAATTTGTAAACCAAAATGAAACACACTTTTATTAGATTAAAAACTTGAAACAATGTTTGACAAATGTCGTTAAGGCGTTACAAAAAGAAAAGCTGAAAAGTAAATCAAAAACTAGAAATAGCAAAAGACATCAGTGCTCCCATGGTCGTTTTCCTCCCGTGCTGACACAGTCGTTGAGGACCTTCTCATTCTCCAGCTGCCTTGTAAGCTTTAGGATCTTCCGCTCCTGCTCATGATACTTTTCTCTGTAAGTATCCCGCTCTTCTCTCAACTGGATCCACGATCTCTTTAATGCCCCAATGTCAGTAGGCATGTATGGGTGGAGGACTGTATGAGGGACCCCTTCTTCATAAGTACTCTCAACAATTACTGGTAAGACAGCTTCGTACGGCATCCCCATCTTTTGGGCACGGGCCCGAACCCACCGGAGATATGGTTCCATCGGAAGAGAAGTATTCGCTCCTAGCTCATGCGGATCAGACCTGTTAACCCTATTCCAAGCTCGTATGTGTGATAGGTGGATCTGGAACTGACTGTTTAATGCTGGTTCGCAAAATGTCGCGGAAGCAAAAGTCGCCACCGTCTTTTATTTTCTCCAAATGGAAAGGACAAAAGCACAGAAAAATTCCTTATTGAGATTAGTTCTCGGTTCGGGAGGTAGATTTATAGAAAGGGAAGGTGTTAGCACCCTTTCTATCCATGGGCTCTTAGATACTTGCTCATTTGTGTTTTCAAAATTGTTTGTTTGCTTTTCAATTGTGGGTTTAAAAAAAGTTTCTTTGAAAATTTCAGTTCGACTCTTGTATCAGTCCTCAAGAGTGTTTGAAAAGTTGCTTTCGAAAGCTTTTTGAAAAGTGTCGGTGTGAAAAGAGTTTTTTGATTTTGTTTTGAAATTAGAGCAAGTATCTAGAGTCGTCTACCTACCCTAAGGAATTCGTCTGTGTAAATGTCCTTAAAGTAGTGCCATCTCACCATTGAGAGGTAGGTAGCACCACCGTTGGAGGTGTTCGGGTCAATTCGAGGGTTTGGGACATGGTGATCACCAGAGCAATAGGAAGACACCTTAGAAGCTACCCTCATGCCATGTTCATGGACATGAGGACTTACTAAAACATCCTCTACTCGACGACCACCTTTCGAGGGGCAAGGCAACAATGAGGCGTACCCTAGGGGTGGTGTGTGATTTGTGTGTCATGTTCATTTATTTTTGTCTTGTTCATGCATTGGTGATATACGCGTTATTTTTATTTTGGCATTCATTCTTTCATGCAAATTATTAACAGTTTAAAAGATGCGGAATTAAAAAGTCCTACGCTATTACAAAGGCACGGGTCTACATCACCAAATTAATCCAAGACCCGATTTGAAATAAAATAAAAATGCGGAAAGATAAATATCCTAATTAATCTATTACATGGCTTTGGGGCAATTACATTATATTCACCAAAAGGAAATAAAAATAAAAATGCGAGAAGAAGTAAAATCGAGAGCGCGAGGGCGTTGGACCCTTTTAAGGAAATTAAATTACAATTAATAAATTAATTAAGTTAAATGAGAAAAGGAAATTATTTTTGAGTTTTTTGTATTTATGGATTTTAGTAAGAAAATTAAATGAAATTAAAAAGAAAAGTTAATTAACCCTAATTCTAAATTGTTTTTTTAATTTGTTAAAAAAATGTTTAAGTTTGTACCCTAATTTTAACCTAATTATTTAATGGCAAATTTATTTACAAAATAAATAATTAATTATTAAATATGGTGAAAAGAAAAGAAAAAGGATAAAAATATTTAAAACCCTAATTCTACATTTTTTTTGGTTTATTAAGAAAAATATTAGAATTAAACCTAGAATTAAAAAGAACTAAATTAATTAATAAAGTTTATTTACAAAAAAAACATTAAATAAAATATATTTTTATTTTTTGTCTTTCTGATTTTTTTATATTATTTTTTTATGTTATGAAAAATTAATTTAAAGAATTGAAATTGAAACTAAATAAAACAAACAAAAAAAAATAAAGAGAATGAGAAAAGCAAACCAATGGGGGGTGTTGACCCCAATTTGGAGGTATTTTCCAGCATTTTTGGCCCATTTATTAGAGGCCTGGTTTGACTTCCTTGGCTTGTGTGTGGCACGTTTGACCTATGCACATGGTGGTCTTCAGATCAAAGCCATTGGATTGATGTTCTGAGACATGTGGCACGGTTGGATAGTGGATGTATGATGAACCCCTGGGCGTACACTGCATGGAATCACATTAAAACAAAATTCATTGAGAAATATGGGGACCTGAGAATCGAACCCAGGTCCCAGTGCTTAAGGGACAACGCATCAACCAACTGTGCCAAGCGCGCTCTTTGTAATATTAATGGAATCTGATTCATATGAGAGAGAACAAGCGTTATTTGGTAAACATGAAAAAATGCGCGAAAATATGAATGGCCCTGTATGGTTGAGACACCTCAGCGTCTTCTCCACCATGCCCTTGCTTTTTCCTGAAAAAACATATCAAATAGCGGGGGTTTTGAACCCCCACTAACCACTGCACAAGAAAATAGAGATTAAGCCATACTCAAATATAAAAAAGGCGCGACTAGTGATTCTGGATCGTCTAAGTGTGCTGAGTTCAATGGTGTAGGTCTCATGTCTCAATTTTTCCAGAATAAGGAAGCCCCAAATTTAAACCTCTGAAAACCTAGAAGATGTTAATGGTAGATTCTCGTACAGGGCATAAAAATTCAATTAAATGATGCCAAAAGCTTTAGAATGATTAGATTAGTGTAAATCAATATAAAAAACATATGAAAAATGCATGGAATTCAGGATGCGATTATGAATATTTTACAGAAAAGAGGGACTCCTATCTACCAATTCTTGATGCGTGGGGACTGGAAAAGAATACGGTTAGGTTCCGGGAAGCCTTGGTAAGCTATTGAAATTGGTTAGAAGCTTTAAATTGTCCTCTAATGCAGTTTTCAGTTTTGACTTTTTCACCAAAAATTGAAAAGTGTGTTTGTGATATGAGGCGCAGCTGGAAGGTTTTTTGGCCTTAGGGTTAGGTTTGCGCTTGTATAAGGAACGATTTTGGTCAATAATCCAAGCCCAAAGCTTTGTCTTTAATGGTTTTCAAAATTTGATTTTTATGAATCTTTTTCAATATTTTCTTCATGAAGAACATGCCAATTTGCACCAAATCTTTCCTTTCTTTGATATGCACGAGATCTTGAGTCTTTAAGGAGTCTATTAGCTGTATCACAAGATTCAAAACACATGCTTTGCTATTTTTGTCATATTTTATTTAATTAAATGAATTAATGGTGATTAAAAATTCAAATAAATAATAAAAAATGATGAAATAACTTCCCTTTGGGCCAATGGTCGTGCATAGCCTTTGGATGATGATTCTTGGAAGAAATTGTGGCCCATTAGCAATTTTAAGGCATTTGAAGCAAAGTTGACTTTTCAAAATTCCCAAATATTTCCCAACTTCCACAAGGCATATCTTGCTCAATTGTTAGTCTTTGATCATGTTCTTGGACATTTTGGAAAGATCTTGAAGTACTCTAACCAATGCCTTTGGTCCCATGTCATTTTGATTTACCAATCTCAAGTTATGGCCTTTGACTTAAAGTCCCTTTTTGTTGACTTTTGAAAATGACCTATAATGTTGAAATTGATAACTTTTTGTGAGAGCATTTCTTGGACTTGAAGTGTTAAGAGGAGTTGTAGGAAATGTATTTCTCTTCAAAATGAGCTTTGGATGGAATTTTTCTGATAAACCATGTGGAAGTTATGCCCTGGTCAAGTTACAGTTGACTTTTTCAACTGTCCAAATATGGAAACTTTTGCATCTTGAGACTTTTTGAGCCATGCCTTGAGAATCATGATCAAGAATTGATCAAATGATGTTTGTGGCTTCAAAATAAGATGTTGACCAAAAATTTGGACTTTTGACTGTCAAATGACCATTTTGCCCCTACAATTGACTGTTTGAGCAATTAGGGTTTTTGACTGTGCAATTTTGTGCTGTGAGTCTTGAAACTTGGCATGAGGATGCTTAACCATGTTTGTAGGCACGTGGGACTTGATTGGGCCCTTGGAAACTTCAATTTTTTGCTAGAATCAAAACCCTAGTTTTTGACTGTTAGGAGGCCATTGAACTGTGCAACCCTTGGGGAGATTTTGAAGCATGCTCTTTGAAAATCTTGAAGAATATGGGAGGGAAAATTTTGGGGTACAACAGTTGCCCCTGTTCAATCTTCTTAGACCTGAGGATGTAGATTGGATGTCTTGCCTTTCGTAGTCTGAAGGTGGAAGATGATTGAACACTAGAGTGCCCAGAAATTTGCGCTCACATAGTAGTGTGATGTGGGGAATGGGCTTACAGATACCATTTGGAGATTGATGGATAGGATGATGGGCTTATAGATGACATGCTAAGAGATGATGGATAGGTGGATGGGCTTATAGATGCCATCTGGATGTCGACCACGTAAGATATTCCTTAGCGAGCACTTGCGTACCTGCAAAAGAAAATGATTACCTGACCTGTTACAGGAACTGATCTTCAAACTTTTTGTATAGAGGTGTCCTGACTGGTTACAGGAGCTGGATCTGGAACTTCAAACGGTGATGAATGAACCAGTGATGGTTACCACCTCAACGGGACGGTGAGAGAACCTTGGACGACTACTACCTCAACAGGAACGCTGAGAGAATCTTGGGGCGATTACTACCTCAACAGTAATGCTGACAGAATCTTGGGGCGATTACTACCTCAACAGGAACACTGAGAGAATCTTGGGGCGATTACTACCTCAACAGTAACGCTGAGAGAATCTTGGGCGTCTTCTATTGGGCTAAGAATCAGGGAGATCTTAGGATCGATCTGACTAAACCAGAGAAGGCCTTTGACTGGATAAGAAACAGGAAAATCTTAGGGTCGATTTAACTGAACCGGACAAGGTCTTGAAATCTTCAACTGGATAAGAAACAGGGAGATCTTAGGGTCGATCTGACTGAACCAGAGAAGGCCTTTGACTGGATAAGAAACAGGAAAATCTTAGGGTCGATTTAACTGAACCGGACAAGGTCTTGAAATCTTCAACTGGATAAGAAACAGGGAGATCTTAGGGTCGATCTGACTGAACCAGAGAAGGCCTTTGACTGGATAAGAAACAGGAAAATCTTAGGTTCGATTTAACTGAACCAGGCAAGGTCTTGAAATCTTCAACTCGATAAGAAATAGGGAGATCTTAGGGTCGATCTGACTGAACCAGAGAAGGCCTTTGACTGGATAAGAAACAGGAAAATCTTAGGGTCGATTTAACTGAACCAGGCAAGGTCTTGAAATCTTCAACTGGATAAGAAACAGGGAGATCTTAGGGTCGATCTGACTGAACCAGAGAAGGCCTTTGACTGGATATGAAACAGGAAAATCTTAGGGTCGATTTAACTGAACCAGGCAAGGTCTTGAAATCTTCAACTGGATAAGAAACAGGGAGATCTTAGGGTCGATCTGACTGAACTAGAGAAGGCCTTTGACTGGATATGAAACAGGAAAATCTTAGGGTCGATTTAACTGAACCGGTCTAGGTCTTGGAATATAGCTGAGAACTTAACTGGATCTTTCCTGAAAGGTAAAGGTCAGTCATATGCAAGGCATGATATGAATCAAGCGATGATGTTCTTAACATAAATGAGATTTGTAAGATATGATGCGTATATGCATGCTATAATGTATGAAAATGTGATGTTTATGAATGTATGTTTTCGTCTTGGGAAAATAAATCCTTGGCGGGTGCCGGGAAGTCACATCCTGGGCTGATGTTGGAGAACAATGCTTTGTTGTTTCCGCTGGGGATGATAGTTGCAAGAATACCGGTAGGAGAAGATAACTCCGTTGGGGAATAAACTTGGCGAATGGATTACTCTGTGGGGAGAAAAGTACTCTAACGATCTTGTTGGGGAGAAATACTCTGTGGGGAGAGAGATACTTTGCTGAAATGTTGATGGTAACTTCGCTGGGGATACCGTTGTTGTGTTGGAAGTGTTAATAGACTTCGCTGGGGATAAGAAGACTTCGCCGAGGACGATCTTTCCGTGGCTTTTGGATGAGGATAACCCAGTTATATCATGGTAGGGAAAATAACTCTTTGAATAAAGCCGGGAGACGCGTTCGTGCTCTACGGGGATAAGCTTCCAGAATCTACTGGGGATAAGCTTACTGCTTGGGGAGATGGATCTCAACTTTCCTGGGGAAACCGGATTGGACTCTCCTGGGGAAATTTTGAAATGTACCGGGGAAGTGACTCCATTGAATGTTTGATATACCGCCGGGGAACAATCTTTAGGTCAAGACTGCCGGGGATGCTTGTTAAGAATGTCTGTATATCGTGCTGGGGAATGTTGAGATCTGTGGGGGTACCCAACTTCCCTAAAGCTGATAATAGCTTTGCTTGGGGAGAGTGCATTGACTTGCTGACGCGCTCTCTGGGGAATTAAGATATGCTGGTTATGTTCAGCTGAACCAACCTTGGTACCTTGGTGGACAGAACAATTAGATCGCTTAGACAACTCATTATTGCCCCTGTTTCTAATGTTACCTGTAATTAATCCTTTGTTTCGTATGCAAATATTCATGAGTTAGCAAATTATTGTCAATGCATATATCACAAATTGAACCTTGGACGTTCTTCGCAAAACAAAACAGAAAAAGGAAAAAACAAAAGGCAATTTGTCTGAAAAGTGTATTTATATTGATTTTGAATTTGAATTGCCTGTAAATAGGCGTTTATGTACAAGAGGCTGACGTCCTAGTAAGAGAACGCCGCCGAACAAAATAATTTATACAATTTGTACAAAGGGAAAACAAAACAGCTGTGTGAAAAGAATAATCCCACTGGGTTCCAACTCTGCTATCGCCTTTATATCTTCGAGCGTCTCATCACTTGATGACCTAGTTGAAGATGAAGCTGATTGATCGATGCCGTCTGAACTTGATGTAGATACCGGATTCTGGATGCAAAGTGATCCAATGAGACATAGTATTACGCTTTATCCCTAACTTTTGTCTGGACCGCCCTTTCGGGTTTTCAGTCCACCGGGATACCCATTTTTGCCCAAGCCGCCTTTTCAGGTTTTCGACTTGCCGGGTGTACAGATTTTTTCATTTCATCCCTTCATTTTGCCCGAACCCTTTTGGTTCGCCGGGAAGCCCTAATTTTTGCCTAGGTATGTCAACCTAGCGGGTCTTTTTTTCATGCGTAGTATCTTTTTACTATGTCTGCATTGGCGGGGTGAGGAAGGTCGTCACGATCCATGGTGGTTAGGATCATGGCTCCCCCTGAGAACACATGTTTAACCACAAATGGCCCTTCGTACGTGGGGGTCCATTTGCCCCTTGGATCACTCCGAGGAAGGATGATTCGCTTGATTACCAGATCCCCGACTTGATATTCTTGTGGTCTGACCTTTTTGTTAAATGCCCTGATCATCCGTTTCTGGTACGTCTGACCATGACAAATAGCAGCAAGTCTCTTTTCGTCAATAAGGTTTAATTGATAAAGTCGTGTCTAGATCCAATCATCTTCGTTCAGATCTGCATCCTTCATTATCCGTAGAGAGGGTATTTGCACTTCGATCGGTAAGACTGCCTCCATACCGTAGACCAAGGAGAAAGGAGTTGCCCCGGTTGACGTCCTGGCTGAGGTACGGTACCCATGTAGAGCGAACGATAACATCTCGTGCCAATCTTTATAGGTCACTGTCATCTTCTGCACGATTTTCTTGATGTTCTTATTTGCTGCTTCTACAGCCCCATTCATCTTCGGTCTGTAAGGAGAAGAGTTGTGGTGCTGTATCTTAAACTGCTCGCAGAGCTCAGTGATCATCTTGTTATTGAGATTGGTACCGTTGTCTGTAATGATTCTTTCAGGGACCCCGTATCGACAGATCAGATTATGCCGAATGAACCGTGCCACAACAGTCTTGGTTACTGTAGCGTAGGATGCTGCCTCAACCCACTTCGTGAAGTAATCGATCGCTACCAGGATGAAGCGATGCCCGTTGGATGCCGTAGGTTTAATCTCACCGATCATATCTATGCCCCACATTGCAAAAGGCCAAGGTGCAGTCAGAACATTTAGAGGGACTGGAGGAACGTGCACCTTATCTGCATATATCTGGCATTTATGACATGTTCGAGAGTGTTGGTAGCAGTCGGCTTCCATTGTGGACCAGTAATACCCTGCCCGAAGGATTTTCTTTGCCATAGTGTGTCCACTGGAATGTGTTCCGAAGGTACCTTCGTGCAGCTCCGCCATGATCCTTTCTGCTTCAGTCTTATCCACACAACGCAGTAAGGTCGAATCATGGTTTCGTTTGTACAGAATACCATTGCTAAGGAAGAACTTCGCTGCGAACCTTCTCAGAAACTTCTTATCGTTGACAGATGCACCTTCAGGGTATTCATGAGCTTCTAAGTATCTCTTCACCTCATGGTACCAAGGCTTCTCAGTCACCAATTCAGTCTCGAGATCACAACAGTATGCGGGTTCGTCCAGTTTCCAGATAATGATCCGGGGAGCCTCATTGTCCCATTTGACCTTGAACATGGAAGACATCGTAGCTAACGCGTCCGCCAGCTGATTCTCCTCTCTCGGGAAATGTTCAAAGGTTATCTCTGTGAAGTGGGGGATCAATGTCAACATACATTCTCTGTAAGGAATAAGATTCGGATGTTTCGTATCCCACTCTCCTTTGATCTGATTGATCACGAGAGCTGAATCTCCGAAGACACTCAGAAACTTGATCCTTAAATCGATCGCAGCTTGGAGACCCATGATGCATGCCTCATACTCCGCCATGTTGTTGGTGCAGTTGAAACATAGCCGGGAAGTAAGTGGAGTATGAGTGCCCTGAGGGGATATGATCACAGCGCCGATACCATTACCCAAAGCGTTGGAGGCTCCGTCAAAGTGCATAGACCATCAGGATCCTTCCTCAGGTCCTTCATCCGGTCCAGGTACTTCACAATCAGTCACTATCATGATACTCTCGTCCAGAAACTCGAAGTTCATTGACTGATAGTCGTCTACTGCCTGATGTGCCAAGTGGTCTGCTAGTACACTTCCCTTGATGGCTTTCTGGGTCGTGTAATGAATGTCGTATTCTGTCAAGATCATTTGCCATCTTGCTATTCTCCCAGACAGAGCAGGTTTTTCAAATATGTACTTTATAGGATCCATCTTTGAGATCAACAAGGTAGTGTGAGTCAGCATATACTGTCTCAGCCGGCGAGCAGCCCATACCAAAGCGCAGCAAGTTTTCTCAAGCAGTGAGTATCGGGTCTCACAGTCGGTAAACTTTTTGCTAAGGTAATAAATGGCATGCTATTTTCGGCCAGACTCGTCATGCTGCCCCAGCACACACCCCATTGAGTTGTCAAGTACTGTCAGGTATAATATCAGAGGTCTCCCCTCAACCGCTGGCATAAGGATGGGTGGTTCTTGGAGATACTCTTTGATTCTGTCAAAAGCAGCCTGACATTCATCATTCCAACGTACTACCTGATCTTTCTTCATCAACTTGAAGATTGGCTCACAGGTAGCAGTTAGGTGTGAGATGAACCGAGCAATGTAATTCAGGCGTCCTAGAAAGCCTCTGACCTCTTTCTCTGTCTTAGGAACTGGCATCTCTTGAATAGCTTTAACCTTGGCAGGGTCCACTTGAATGCCCTTGTCACTTACAACGAAGCCTAGCAACTTTCCAGATCTTACCCCGAAGGTGCACTTGTTCGGGTTCAGCCTCAGCTTGTACAACTTCAGACGGTCAAACAATTTCTACAGATGATCTAGGTGTTCTTCCTCAGTCTGGGACCTTGCGATCATGTCGTCAACATATACTTCTATCTCATGATGGATCATGTCATGAAATAAAGAAACCATGGCACGTTGGTAGGTTACCCCAGCGTTCTTCAGTCCAAAAGGCATGACCTTGTAGCAGAAGGTGCCCCACTGAGTAACAAAGGTAGTCTTTTCCATGTCTTCCGGAGCCATCTTGATCTGATTATAACCTGAGAAACCATCCATGAAAGAAAACACCTTATGCTGAGCAGTATTGTCGACAAGGACATCAATGTGAGGTAGAGGGAAGTCATC
Source organism: Vicia faba (assembly GCA_948472305.1). Taxonomy (NCBI): domain Eukaryota; kingdom Viridiplantae; phylum Streptophyta; class Magnoliopsida; order Fabales; family Fabaceae; genus Vicia; species Vicia faba. Next base: position 1,061,804,966 of record OX451737.1, read on the forward strand.
CTTGGGGCTGGCCCTGTTCAGATCCCTGTAATCAACACACATTCTGACCTTTCCATCTTTCTTTGGTACCGGCACCACATTAGCAACCCACTGAGGGTAAGAAGTCACTGCAAGAAACCCGGCGTCAAAATGTTTCATAACCTCAGCTTTGATCTTCTCGGACATCTCTGGACGCATACGGCGGACCTTTTGCTTGACCGGAGGGCAGTCTTCCTTGGTAGGCAAATGATGGACCACAATGTCAGTATCCAACCCGGGCATGTCTTCGTAGGACCAAGCAAAGATCTCCACATAGTCATGTAGCATCTGAGTCAACCGTTGCTTCACGCTGAGCTCTAGGTTGGCACCAATCTTTACCCCCTTCCTGTCCATCTCAGTACCCAGATTTATTGTTTCCACTGGCTCTTCATGTGGTTGAATTGCCCTCTCTTCCTGGAGTAACAGTCTTGCAAGCTCGCCAGGCACTTCGCAATCATCTTCACCTTCGTCTTCGGCTAAGTTGATCGGATTTTCGAAGTCATAACTGGCAGTAGCAGAGTCGTTACCAGTGAGATCCAGAGTGGATTGAAACCTGTATGAGTGAGTGTGTGTAAATACAACTGTTTTGCAATATATAACGAAAGGAAAGAAAAAAAAGGAGCATAAGATTCGAAATGCGAGAAAACGTCCAAGATCTTTATTCATGATATATGAAATGACAATTTAATATACCCTCACAAATGAAGCCACGGTGCCCCGGGTAAGACACCGGGCCATAGAGTTTTAATTGTTTATTACAAATAACAAAACAAAGGAGTTTATTACTGCGTAACAAAAGTAACAGGAGTATGGTCTTTAGCAATCCAATTGGTCAATCCGCCATCAGTCGTCGGGTAGATCCAGCTATTGAACTCTGATTCTTCCACTTCATCTTCATCCCCAACAACATTCACTCCTGGGTTGGTAATGAGCACAGGAGGTCTTCTGGTCTTTGCCTTGCGTACAACCTTCTGACCCTCTGTAGTAAAACCCAGTCCAAACTTGTCAGTTTTAGGTGTAAAATCAGGGAGCCTGCCCCAGTTAGCACATTCACCTTTCTTGATCACAGCCCGGGCATCCTTCAAGGAAGCCATCTTCAAAGGAACATCCTCTTCGACCATTGTTTCCGCTGCTGCCAATGTTGGAGGTACCTCTTCGAAATGCTGAAAGGGGGTTTCAATAAACTCCCCGTCCATCTCAATATACCTGAAGGAATTCAAATGGCTCACCATATACTCCTCCTCTCCCTGCACAGTGACAATCTTCCCTCTGACGGGGTACTTGAGTTTCTGGTGTAGGGTAGAGGTCACTGCCCCAGCTTTGTGGATCCAAGGTCGACCCAGTAGACAAGAATACGATGGACGGATATCCATCACATAGAAAGTAGAGTCGAATACTTGAGAACCCACCCGAATATGAATGTCTACCTCTCCATGAACCATCCTCTTAGAACCGTCAAAGGCTCTGACGAGGATGTTACTAGGTTTCAGCTCCAGGACCTCACAATCCAAACGGTCTAAGGCCTTCTTGGGTAGCACATTCAGGGAAGAACCAGTGTCTACCAACACGTGCGCAAGAGTAGTGCCCCTGCATTCAATAGAGACATGCAGGGCGTCATTGTGGTCCTTTCCCTTAACAGTAAGGTCGGCATCCGAGAAACCCAAACCATTGTCCGCTGTCAGATTGGCTACGCAATCAGTAAACTGGACTGCAGATGTCTCCTGTGGTACGTGAGCCGTCTTGAGAAATGAAATCAGAGCCTTAGCATGGGCCTCTGAGCACAGCAGCAAGGAGAGCATTGAGATCTTGGAGGGGGTATGCCCCAGCTGCTCAACAACATTAAAGTCACTCTTCTTGATTATTTTCAGAATTTCCTCCATCTCTTGTTGGGAGGCCTCAGCATTCACAGATTTTGGTGCCTCCATCCGGGCAGGCTCATCTTCAATCCCTTTGCCCCGAGCATTAGATGACTCGGCAACAGGGGAAACAACTTGATCAGAACTGGGAACAGGTACACTTGCAGGTGTTATAGTGAGGGGTCTTTGAATAGTTGGTGGTGCAATGTCAGGCGAGAAGAGCCTGCCACTGCGGGTAACTTTTGCTGGACCAGTGATATTGCTGATGCTGGTGCCAGTGTTGAACTCTTGCTTGATTCCATGTACATACACGTCTGCCCCATAGTGCCAGGGGACAACCTTATCAGATTCATAGGGGAGAGGCCCCGGAACAGTAATAACAACGGGTGCGACAGTCATGATTTTAACCGGCTTCCTTGGGAGAGCCTTGATCGGATTATTAAAGATTGTAACAACAGAAACTTCTTCCACCGGAACAAACTGAACAGCAGTCTTCTTGAACAAAATCTCTTTGCTGTCCATCAGGCTTTGGATGCCCAACTTCAGCAAAGGACAACCAGAAAGGGAAACAGCACAGAAAAGGCAACCTTCACTACAACCCGGAAATAAACCGGCCAGTAGTAGGTTCCTCTTAACAGTCATCATAGGAGTAGCTACATCATTCACAGAAATGGCACACACATCTTCATCAACGGCATTCACTCCATGCTGGGGCATAGGAGTAGTCACCACATTTGGCCTCTCAGGCGCTTCAAATTGTATCTCTTTCGCGTCAATAAGGTCTTGCACCTTATTCCTTAAGGCCCAGCAGTCATCAGTGGAATGCCCCGGGCTATCGGAGTGATAAGCACAGCGAGCATTTGGATTGTACTTGGGGGAGGCAGTATTCACAACCTTCGGGGCCTCCCTAACAGCCACCAAATTGGTGGATAGCAACTGCGGCAAGATTTGTGATAGAGTCATACTTAGACGGGTAAACTCTCTTCTGGGTCTTTCACCCCTTTGAGGATTATTTTGCCGAGGAGCGGCAGCAGGCTTAGCAATCATCACCGCGTTGACAGACTGGCGGCGCTCAGGTTTCTCTTGTCTTCTAGACCCATATACAGCACTGGCCTCCTTCTTAAAGGGTTTCTTCCCAGAGCTTGCAGATGCACCCTTCTGAATTTTACCAGACTTTATTCCAGCCTCTATTCTTTCTCCAGTCAGAATAAGATCAGTGAACCCTGCAGACGAGTTACCGATAAGATGATTGAAAAATGGCCCAGATAGGGTCCCCAAGAACATATCCACCAGCTCACAATCTGTTAACGGAGGCTGCACCCTGCCAGCCAGATCCCTCCACTTCTGTGCATACTCTTTGAAACCTTCGCTTGAACCTAGCGACATACCCTGGAGTTGGGTACGTATAGGGGCAAGGTCGGCATTATATTGATACTGCTTGTAAAAAGCAGTAGCCAACTCCTCCCAGTTACGAACCTTGGTCCCATCCAGCTGATAGAACCATTCGAGATGAGTCCCTGAAAGACTCTCCTGGAAGAAGTGGATCCACAAGTTCTTGTCCACTGTGTACGGCTGAATCTTCCGCACCTAGGATCTGAGATGTAGCTTGGGACAAGACGCCCCGTCATACTTGGTGAAAGATGGTGCCTTAAACTTGTGAGGAATAATCACACCAGTAGATAAGCCCAAGTCTCCGAAATCCAGCCCAGGCACTTGTTGGATCTCCATTGCATTCAGTCTGTCTTCCAACTGCTTATACCGGTCTTCAGCCGGAGGATACTGCTCCTCATTAAAGTCAGTCTCGTTGTCAGAGACTACCGGACTAGGACCTTTTCCCCCTTGGGGACTGCTCTTGCCTATAGAAGAACCAGCCTCTTCATTCTGCAGAGTGTTGCCAAACCTTCGGCCCGAGTTGAAAAGAACCGTTCTCTTCTTCTTCTTCTTCTCCTTCTTCAGGAGTAAAGCCTTCAGCTCTTCTTGGCCTTGAGCCAAACCCATGATCAGTTCCTGAAATTGCGCGTTATGTGCCTGAAGGGCCTTGATAGACATCTCGGTTGATGATGAGTCAGGATTCATGATGCTGAAATAAACAGCGAAGAACAGTAAGCAACCTGAAAAGAAGAAAACCTGCTATGCACATGATGAATGATATGTGTTTATGCAATGCATTCAAGGGTTCGAAAGTTCAAATTTGTTGTAGACAAAAAGGAACACACGTTATCATTAAGGAAATAATTGTTCAGTACATCAAAGCCTCATGGGCACATATTACAAAGCAAATCAATCCCAAAAGACACTACGCATCCTCTTTGGAGCTATGTAGGTGTTGAGATTCCTCTCCTCGTGCAATAGGCGGGTGAGCTCCAAGACCTTCTTTTCACTAGCATGTAGACTGGTCTCAAGAGAATTCCGTTCTTCCTTAAGCTGGATCCAGCTCTTCTGCATCTCTTCCCAGGACGTGGGCATGTCAGGATGTTGAATGGTGTAGGACACTTCTCCTTCCAATACTGGCTCTTTGATCACAGGGAGCATATGAGGATATGGCATCACTAACTTCTCGGAGCGGGCTCGTACCCACTTGAGATAAGGCTCCAATGGGATGGAATTCTTGTGCCCCAGTGTCTTACTGTCTATCTTACTGGGCATCCTCCAAGCTCTGATAAATCTATGGCGAAGTCCTTGTGCATCGTTGTCGAAGTCAAAAACTATGTCAAGAATTAACATGTCATGAGGGCCGTCCCTCCGAGCATAACCAAACTGTCTCCAAGCCAGGCATGGGTTGTAAGTAATACCTCCTCTGATTCCAAGTAAAGGAACATTAGGGTACTCCCCGCAACGATCAATGATAGTGACGTCCTCTCTGGACCGAGGGCACCAATGTATATCTGCATGTGTAAGAGTCATCAACCGTTATGACCATCTCAAACCCCGCTCGTTCTTCAAAGCTGATTGTGGAAGGTGCGAAATAAACCACCTTCCCAGGAGAGGAGTGCAACACATAAGGACACCTCTTTTTCTCATGGTTCGAGTGTAACATGAGTGAAGGATGTCCCCCAGTAACGTAGGTATAGGATTCCTGGACATGAAGATCTGGACAACACTGATATCTATAAGCTGATCTGGGTTAGGGAACAACACCAAACCATAGACAAGGAGGGCCACAACTTCTTCAAAAGCTTGTAAGTCAAGGGAGTTCCAACATTCATGGGCCTTTTCAAACAGAAACCTGGCTAAGAACCCTTTGATGCCACTTCTAACTTCCCAATGTCCCTTGAGGTCAGATGATTGTAGGTGTAAGGCTTTAGCAATCTCTTCAAGCTTGGGTTCCTTTTCCGTACCGTTGTAGGGAAGTTGATCAAGGATAGGGATCTTCAGAAGCCGGGAGAACTCCTCCAGTGTAGGTACCAGATGATAATCCAGGAAAGTGAAACAGTGATGCAGAGGGTCAAAGAACTGGAACAGGACCTTTATCATATCTTCCTCAATGTTGGTATTAACCAAGCTGATGAGTCTTCCATGTCTTTCACTGAATGAAGAGCTCTCGGGAATCCTGGATATAAGCTCCTTAAGCTGAGGAGGGATCCTTACAAGGCTGATTTGAATTGTCTTTCTACGAACAGTTTCCATGTCCTACAAAACAAGAACAAAGATGAAGATTCGAACCCCTGAAATGGTTAGTCAATGCATATGATGCTGGATGATGTCATGATGCTATGATTAAACACACCACAGATATTTACAAAGGCAAACATATAAGGCACACAAGTCACACAAGACAAGCCCTTAGAGTTTAGGCCAGCATGTGGTCTGGGTATTACCCTCTTGAAGTTGGTGGGCTCAACCTGTCCTATTAGAAGTAACCGGGTTCTAAGGGTCCCAATATCACTGGATTGCTTTCATTGTTCATCGTTTCGATTTAGCCACTGAACTGGCGACCGAAATATTCCAGGAAAGCAACCCTCAATTGAGTGTAGTATCGAGTATAAACCAACCTCGGACTGCACCAAAGTCAGTTATCTCACTACCCTAAAGAGGCCAAGATAGTTCAATTAAGGTTCCTAAGGTCAGTTGATGCTTCACGACACCACATGGAGGCCCCGTACTCTCCTTGACTGAACTCAAGGGTTACCGGTACACACCAAAGTGCCACATCAACATAGCAGACTGTTTCAACCATGTCGGTATACCCCGCACAGTTCCCTCACAGCCTTGTTGCTACTTTCTAAGAAGGTATCCCCCAGATCCGGGTTAGGATCTATAGAACTCCCAAGACAGTCCCACAATTTAAAGCAAACAAGTCCAAGCAATTGAAAACACAGTGATCTTAGTCCTAAGGTACACCTCACTTTAAGTTAAGTCCCCAGCAGAGTCGCCAGTTCTGTGATCGGTGGATCTGGAACTGACTGTTTAACGCTGGTTCGCGAAATGTCGTGGAAGCAAGAGTCGCCACCGTCTTTTATTTTCTCCAAATGGAAAGGACAAAAGCACAGAAAAATTCCTTATTGAGATTAGTTCTCGGTTCGGGAGGTAGATTTATAGAAAGGGAAGGTGTTAGCACCCTTTCTATCCATGGTTATCCATGGGCTCTTAGATACTTTCTCATTTGTGTTTTCAAAATTGTTTGTTTGCTTTTCAATTGTGGGTTTAAAAAAAGTTTCTTTGAAAATTTCAGTTCGACTCTTGTATCAGTCCTCAAGAGTGTTTGAAAAGTTGCTTTCGAAAGCTTTTTGAAAAGTGTCGGTGTGAAAAGAGTTTTTTGATTTTGTTTTGAAATTAGAGCAAGTATCTAGAGTCGTCTACCTACCCTAAGGAATTCGTCTGTGTAAATGTCCTTAAAGTAGTGCCATCCCACCATTGAGAGGTAGGTAGCACCACCGTTGGAGGTGTTCGGGTCAATTCGAGGGTTCGGGACATGGTGATCACCAGAGCAATAGGAAGACACCTTAGAAGCTACCCTCATGCCATGTTCATGGACATGAGGACTTACTAAAACATCCTCTACTCGACGACCACCTTTCGAGGGGCAAGGCAACAATGAGGCGTACCCTAGGGGTGGTGTGTGATTTGTGTGTCATGTTCATTTATTTTTGTCTTGTTCATGCATTGGTGATCTACGCGTTATTTTTATTTTGGCATTCATTCTTTCATGCAAATTATTAACAGTTTAAAAGATACGGAATTAAAAAGTCCTACGCTATTACAAAGGCGCGGGTCTACATCGCCAAATTAATCCAAGACCCGATTTGAAATAAAATAAAAATGCGGAAAGATAAATATCCTAATTAATCTATTACATGGCTTTGGGGCAATTACATTATATTCACCAAAAGGAAATAAAAATAAAAATGCGAGAAGAAGTAAAATCGAGAGCGCGAGGGCGTTGGACCCTTTTAAGGAAATTAAATTACAATTAATAAATTAATTAAGTTAAATGAGAAAAGGAAATTATTTTTGAGTTTTTTGTATTTATGGATTTTAGTAAGAAAATTAAATGAAATTAAAAAGAAAAGTTAATTAACCCTAATTCTAAATTGTTTTTTTAATTTGTTAAAAAAATGTTTAAGTTTGTACCCTAATTTTAACCTAATTATTTAATGGCAAATTTATTTACAAAATAAATAATTAATTATTAAATATGGTGAAAAGAAAAGAAAAAGGATAAAAATATTTAAAACCCTAATTCTACATTTTTTTTGGTTTATTAAGAAAAATATTAGAATTAAACCTAGAATTAAAAAGAACTAAATTAATTAATAAAGTTTATTTACAAAAAAAACATTAAATAAAATATATTTTTATTTTTTGTCTTTCTGATTTTTTTTTATTATTTTTTTATGTTATGAAAAATTAATTTAAAGAATTGAAATTGAAACTAAATAAAAAAAATAAAAAAAAATAAAGAGAATGAGAAAAGCAAACCAATGGGGGGTGTTGACCCTAATTTGGAGGTATTTTCCAGCATTTTTGGCCCATTTATTGGAGGCCTGGTTTGACTTTCTTGGCTTGTGTGTGGCACGTTTGACCTATGCACATGGCGGTCTTCAAATCAAGGCCATTGGATTGATGTTCTGAGACATGTGGCACGCTTGGATAGTGGATGTATGATGAACCCCTGGGCGTACACTGCATGGAATCACATTAAAACAAAATTCATTGAGAAATATGGGGACTTGGGAATCGAACCCAGGTCCCAGTGCTTAAGGGACAACACATCAACCAACTGTGCCAAGCGCGCTCTTTGTAATATTAATGGAATCTGATTCATATGAGAGAGAACAAGCGTTATTTGGTAAACATGAAAAAATGCGCGAAAATATGAATGGCCCTGTATGGTTGAGACACCTCAGCGTCTTCTCCACCACGCCCTTGCTTTTGCCTGAAAAAACATATCAAATAGCGGGGGTTTTGAACCCCCACTAACGACTGCACAAGAAAATAGAGATTAAGCCATACTCAAATATAAAAAAGGCGCGACTAGTGATTCTGGATCGTCTAAGTGCGCTGAGTTCAATGGTGTAGGTCTCATGTCTCAATTTTTCCAGAATAAGGAAGCCCCAAATTTAAACCTCTGAAAACCTAGAAGATGTTAATGGTAGATTCTCGTACAGGGCATAAAAATTCAATTAAATGATGCCAAAAGCTTTAGAATGATTAGATTAGTGTAAATCAATATAAAAAACATATGAAAAATGCATGGAATTCAGGATGCGATTATGAATATTTTACAGAAAAGAGGGACTCCTATCTACCAATTCTTGATGCGTGGGGACTGGAAAAGAATGCAGTTAGGTTCCGGGAAGCCTTGGTAAGCTATTGAAATTGGTTAGAAGCTTTGAATTGTCCTCTAATGCAGTTTTCAGTTTTGACTTTTTCACCAAAAATTGCAAAGTGTGTTTGTGATATGAGGCGCAGCTTGAAGGTTTTTTGGCCTTAGGGTTAGGTTTGTGCTTGTATAAGGAACGATTTTGGTCAATAATCCAAGCCCAAAGCTTTGTCTTTAATGGTTTTCAAAATTTGATTTTTATGAATCTTTTTCAATATTTTCTTCATGAAGAACATGCCAATTTGCACCAAATCTTTCCTTTCTTTGATATGCACGAGATCTTGAGTCTTTAAGGAGTCTATTAGCTATATCACAAGATTCAAAACACATGCTTTGCTATTTTTGTCATATTTTATTTAATTAAATGAATTAATGGTGATTAAAAATTCAAATAAATAATAAAAAATGATGAAATAACTTCCCTTTGGGCCAATGGTCGTGCATAGCCTTTGGATGATGATTCTTGGAAGAAATTGTGGCCCATTAGCAATTTTAAGGCATTTGAAGCAAAGTTGACTTTTCAAAATTCCCAAAAATTTCCCAACTTCCACAAGGCATATCTTGCTCAATTGTTAGTCTTTGATCATGTTTTTGGACATTTTGGAAAGGTCTTGAAGTACTCTAACTAATGACTTTGGTCCCATGTCATTTTGATTTACCAATCTCAAGTTATGGCCTTTGACTTAAAGTCCCTTTTTGTTGACTTTTGAAAATGACCTATAATGTTGAAATTGATAACTTTTTGTGAGAGCATTTCTTGGACTTGAGGTGTGAAGAGGAGTTGTAGGAAATGTCTTTCTCTTCAAGATGAGCTTTGGATGGAATTTTTCTGATAAACCATGTGGAAGTTATGCCCTGGTCAAGTTACAGTTAACTTTTTCAACTGTCCAAATATGGAAACTTTTGCATCTTGAGACTTTTTGAGCCATGCCTTGAGAATCATGATCAAGAATTGATCAAATGATGTTTGTGGCTTCAAAATAAGATGTTGACCAAAAATTTGGACTTTTGACTGTCAAATGACCATTTTGCCCCTACAGTTGACTGTTTGAGCAATTAGGGTTTTTGACTGTGCAATTTTGTGCTGTGAGTCTTGAAACTTGGCATGAGGATGCTTAACCATGTTTGTAGGCATGTGGGACTTGATTGGGCCCTTGGAAACTTCAATTTTTTGCTAGAATCAAAACCCTAGTTTTTGACTGTTAGGAGGCCATTGAACTGTGCAACCCTTGGGGAGATTTTGAAGCATGCTCTTTGCAAATCTTGAAGAATATGGGAGGGAAAATTTTGGGGTACAACAGTATGAATCTGCAACGATGTCCCTCACTATCCCCTTGGAAGTCAAAGATAATACTCGGAATCAGCAACTCATGAGGACCGTCCTTCCTAGCTCTCCCAAACTGTCGTAAGGCTAGGCAAGAATTATAGGTGATCCCTCCCCTAATTCCAAGCAAAGGAACATTGGGGTATTCTCTGCACCGGTCAATAACAGCTACTTCTTCCATGTCTTTAGTGCTCTAGATGATGTCCGTATGAGCAAGGGACATAATTATGTAGGCCCAACCCATACCTTCCTTGTTCTTCAAAAAAGATTTGGGGAGGTGAGAAATAAACCACCTCGCCAACAATGGTGCACAACACATAAGGGTTCCCCATTTCCGAGCAGTACGAGCATAAAGAGCATGTAGAATGTCACCTAAGAGAGTGGGCACAGGATTACGGGACACGAAGATCTTCACTGCGTTCACGCGACGAAAGAATCTGAATTAGGGAACAAAACCAGACCATATATGAGAAGAGCCAGGATGTCTTCGAATGCTTGAAAATCCAAACTGTCCCAAAACTGATTAGTCTGATCAACCAAGAACTTAGCCAAGAAGCCTTTTGTCCCACTCCAAGTCTCCAAATTAGACATTACCTCAACCTTTGTCAGATGTAGGGCTGTAGCAACATCCTCTGGCCTAAGAGCTTTCTCCCAACCTGTAAATGGCGTCTGCTCTAGAATAGAAATACCAAGTAAATCAAAGAACTCCTCCAAAGTCGAGACTAACTGATAGTCCGGGAAGGTGAAGCAGTGGTGCAATGGGTCAAAGAACTGACACAAGATACTCATCATTTGCTCATCCATCTTGGAAGTGACCAAACTAAGGAGGTGACCATGTCTTCTGACAAAGGAAGAAGTATCTGGAACTTTGGAAACCAAATCTCTGAGCTGAGTATGAATCTGTACAAAGCTGATCCGTATAGTGTTTCTACGCATAGAGGCCATGACCTACAAAACAGAACAAAGATGAATCCCCTCTGTCTTTGAAATGGGTTAGTCTGATGCAAGATGCATGCAATGTCATGATGCATGATGTTATGATAGAAACACACCACAAGTATTCACAGATAGCAAACATGGTAAGGGCAAACAAGTCACACAGTAACCCTTAGATTTCAGGCTGGCATGGAGTTTAAGTATTACCCTCTTTCAGTATAGTTGGTTCAACTTGTCCTAGTAATAATAACCGGGTTCTAGAGGATCTCAATATCACTGACCATCCTCGATCGGTCATAATTCCAGTTTAGCAACCTTTTCTTGCGGCCAGAATCATCGTGAGAGTATGGTTTCAATGAGTGTAGCATACTGCTACTTTTCTATGGCCAAGTTGGTCAATTATAGGTTATAAGGTCAATTGATGCTTAATGACCCATTAGCAGCCCCATACTCTCCTTGTTGCTCCACAAGGGATATCGGTACCAACTAATGTGCCACATCAATGTAGCTACTGCTTCAACCGTATTGGTCTACGCCGTACAGTTCCCTCACAGTCTATTGCTACTTAACTAAAAGGTATCCCCAGATCTGAGTTAGGATCTATAGTAACTCTGATACAAAGCCCATAAATATAAAGCAAACAAATCAAACAATTGAAAACAATATGATGAACTAATCCTAAGGTACACCCACTTATATTACTCCCTAGCAGAGTCACTAGTTCTGTGATACGGTGGCCAGAACCGGGACGTGGTTTCCCTATTTCGTTAAGGAAATTTGCTGGTTTGTGTTTTGCGTTTGTTTTCGCAAAATGTCGCGGTAAGCAAGAGTCGCCACCGTATTTTATTTTATCCAACAAGGAAAGGAAAAAAGCATAGAAAAATTCCTTTTTTGAGATATTTCTGAGTACGGGGGGTGGATTATAGAAAGGGAAGGTATTAGCACCCTTTCTATCCGTAGTTATCTACGGGCTCTTAGGTACTTGCTCATACTTTTCAAAATTGTTTTCTTTGTTCTTGTGGGTTTTGAAAAGTTTTTGTTTTAACTTCGATTTAACTCTTGCGTCTGTCTTCAAGAGTGTAATGAAGTGTTTTGAAAACTTGTTTGTAAAAGAGTGTAAGTGTGAAAAAGTTTTGTTTTGGATGAGCAAGTATCTAAGAGCTAATCTACCTACTCGAAAAAGGAATCGTACTATGCTAATTTCCTTTAGACAATGTTATCCCACTATTAGTGAGTAGGTAGCACCGTCGTTGGAGTTTTAGGGTCAATTCGAAAGAGGGACATACTGTCACTAAAGCAATGTTAGGATGTGTTAGTGGTAACCCTAATGTCTTAGATCATTTATCCGAGGCAATGATATCCGAGGCAACCTTTCTGAGGCAACTTATGATCTTTTAGACAAGAGGGAGACCTCTAAAATAACCATTACTCAATGACTGTTTACGAAGGCAACTAAGCGGGGTGTACCCGAGGAGTGCGCATGTGCGAGTGTGTTGATTTCAGTTATTTTTATCTATGTGCATGTTTAGGGTGATCTAATTGATTTTAATTTAAACATTCATTCTTGTCATCCAAACCCTATTATCAAACATCTAGCAGTTTGTATATTTGCAGAAATTAAAGGTGCGGAAACTAAACTAAATTATTACAAGGCGTCGGGTATTTACATCACCAAAAGCAACCCTTTGAAATTTAAAAGCGGAAAAATAAATATCCTAATTAATTATTACAAACCAGGAGCAGATACATTAATTGTATAAAGAAAAATAAAGCGCGCGGTGCAAAATTAAATCGAATGCAAAATTAGGGTTTTGACCCTTTTAACTAAAGAAAATGTTTTGTTGTTTTTTATTTTTAAGAAAAGAAATTAATCCTAAAATTAAATGCTAAATTAATTATTAAATAAATTAATTAATGAAAAATATTAAATGACATATTTTTGGAGTTTTTGTTATTTTAAGAAAGAAAGTAAAATAATTGAATTAATATTAAAACCTAATTATTCTAATTGATTTTTAATATTTACAAAAATAAATTCAAGTTACCTAATTAATTAACCTAATTAATTAATTAATATTTATTAATAAAAAGTAAAGTTCTGAAATTTAATTGGACAAAAATATTTTTTGTGATTTTTTTGATAAAAAGAAATTATGTTATTGGTTAGTAAATAAATAAATAAACAAATAAAATAATGGAATTAAATAAGAAAAATATAAGAAAAGTATAGAATGGGCCTGAGAAAGTGAGGTGTGAATAGCAAGGATGTTGGCCCATTTGTGAAGATCCAATTGACTTTTGTGATCCCCTACATGTGCGTTTGACTGGGTCCATGGTACACCTTCAATGCTGGCCACTAGATCTGGCCATCTGGCCATCTGGCGCGCTGGATGGTGAATGTCCATGATGGATGCTTGGCTTGCGTACGCACTAGATTCCCTGAAAATAAACAAGAAAATGGAAAACTGCTGGAGGCAGGGACCGAACCCCTGACCTCCAGCCTTGGGATCCTTATGCGCTGATGTGTTTACCTCTGGGCCACTTGCATTTGATTGTTATCATAACACAAAACAATAATAATATAAGAAAACAAATGCGTTAGTGGGATTTTTTCGCGAAATTCAAACAAGCCAATAGAGGGGTGCCACATGGGTCGTCTTCTTCTTGGCACCGTGGGTAAAAGTTTGACAACCTATACCTACGGACAAACGTCCGTTGCTAAAGGCATTGTTCACTCCAAAATCCTCCATGGGCAACATAAATGGAAGCTAGCGCCATGGTTGAGCTCGTCTTGTTCCCCTGAACATGATAGTACCCTTCACGAATGCCAATTATTCCTGTAATCAAAAACCCTAAAAAACTCCTAAAAAACCTAACAATGGTGATCCACGATTCAGTCCATATAAATGAAATTGGCTATTGTAAAAAGCTTGCAAATGATATGGTGATCAAGAATATGCCATTATTTTACACAATATATGCAAGAATGAAGCTAATCGATTTCAAGAAAGAGATGATACCGTGACGACCTTACAGTGCACTGGAGGGCTTGAACACGATTGGTCTTGATTGCTTTAGGTTCCTGAGATTTCCAGGAAGCGATTGGGAGAAGTGTCAAGCCTTGAAACTGCCTCTAGGAGTGATTTCGAACTCACACTTTTTGCTTGATTTTTCAGTTTTTGTTCTTGTTCTATAACTGATCTCCAACCCTGATTTTTGTCTGCACCTAACCCTTATGCATTGTACAATGCATTAGGTTTGAATACCCTCTCCAAATCTTCTTCTTTCAATGATTTTGATGTGGATTTGATTTACTTTGAACAACTTTCCAAAATTGCCTTTTCTCAATCTTTTTGTGCACTCTAAGGCTTGGCACGAATTTTAATGGTGCTAGCTGTATAATGAAGCCTGAAATCATCAAAAAATATTTGGTTTTCAATAATTTTGATTTTATTTGATTTGTTTTGATTTAATTCAAATTAATTCAAATAAAAATCAAAACAATTAATAAAAATATGATATGGACACATGGACAAGGCTAGAGCACGTGGGCTATAATGCCAACTCAAAACAAGTGAAAAAGAATGGGCCCATTTGGCAAACTTTGAAGTTTTGGGCATAGTTGACTTTTGGCAATTTTGCAAAAAAGTCCAACTTCAACAATGCATAACTTCCTCAACTTTGAACCTTTGGAGGTGTTCTTTGACTTTTTAGAAAGCTTGAGATGTCCTATAATCAACCCTTTTTGTCTCATATCATTTTTGATATTCCATGCTCATGTATGAAGCTTTGACAAAAAAAGTGTTTTTGTCGACTTTTCAAAATGACCTATAATGTCCAAATTCATAACTTCTTGTGAGTGAATATTTTGATCTTGGGATATGAAGATGGATTGTAGGGAATTGCATCCTATTCAAAATGAGCTTTGGATGGGTCATTTCTCATAAAGTATGAGAAAGTTATGCTTAGTCAATGTTGGGTTGACTTTTCCTACAAAACTCTAATTTAGCAACTTTTGAGTTTTGATGAATTATGAGCAACACTTGATGAATCATGATCAACCCTTGATCAAATGATGAAATATACTTCAAAATGAGGATGTTGACCAAAAATCTCGAAGTTTGACTGTATGTAGATCACAGTTGACTTTTGCCCTAGCACAGTCGATTTTTGGATCTTTGAGCAATTGGCTGAGCAAACTTCCTCTGCAATGCTTGAAACTTGACATGGATAGTCTTGAGAACATATTGGGACAATGTTGAGCATGTGGGACCACTTGGACTCAAGGATCTTGATGCAACATGAAACCCTAGTTTGGGGTAGACTGCCTTAGGAGAGAGCTTGTCTGACCAACCCTTGGGCTACCTTAAGCAACTTGGAGATTTTTCTTGACATATTTTGAGAAATATGGGAGGGAAAATTTTGGGGTACAACAGATAGATACAAGCAGATAGAATACCGTCTGAGTGCTATGGAAGTTCAGAAGATCCCTGGTTTGGATTTCGGGGAATTGGGACTGGTATCGGGAGTGGTCATCCCTCATAAATTCAAAGCTCTGGTTTTCACCAAGTATGATGGAGTTTCATGCCCAAAGCTCCATCTCCGCTCTTACGTCAGGAAAATTCACTGAGTTCGGTAAAATACAGAAGGATGCCTCTTCGAGTTCACTGAGTTGATTTTGACTGGAGAAAGAGTGGAAGTTGGCATTCGAAAAGGTAAAATACAGAAGGATGCCTCTTCGAGTTCGGTAAAGAAGCCTTTCACTGGTAAGAAGGAAGCTAGTGCAGTCTATAGCCAGAGGGGCCAGAGCAGATATGAACACCGTCAAATGGTAAATGCTGTAGTGATACCAAAACCCGCAGTTGCTCCACAATGCAACAATCAACAAAGGGTGTAAAGACCACAACGATAGTTTACTCGCATCAACATGACTTTGGCTGAAGTTCTGCCTCATCTGTTAAAATCCAACTTGGTAACCTTGAGAGAGGCTCCCAAGAATCCAAACACTACTTCTCCTAGATACAATCCCAACACGCGGTGCGCCTACCATTCTGAGAGTCCTGGCCATGATACAAATGATTGTTGGGCTCTGAGAAACAAAGTGCAAGACTTGCTCGAAACCAAGGAAATATAGTTCGATGCTCCAGAAAGGCCGAATGTTATAATTGCTCCCATGCCCAAACATGGTCGGGGAGTTAATGCTGTTGACACTGATTTCTTTGTGACCTCTGTTGAAGAAATTTCTACTCCTCTTATGACTGTTAAGAAGAATTTGCTGCTGGACGGTTTATTTCCGGGTTGTGGTGAAGGTTGCCACATGTGTTCGACTCTACCTTCCAGTTGTTGTTTGTTGAAGTCAGGTGTTCAGCGCCTGATGGATAACAAAGAAATTTTGTTTGAGAAGACTATGATTCTGTTTGTTCCAAATGAAGACGTTGCCATTATAACCATCTCCGCCAATCCTTCCAAGGTTTCCTCGAGAAAACCTGTTAGGATTACACCTGTTCCAAGAATTGCTCCGCTAATAATCACTGTTCCTGGTCCCATCCCGTACACCTCAGATAAGGCTGTCCCTTGGCATTACGGTGCTGACGTGTACTATCATGGTATTAAGCAAGATCTGAAGAATGAAAAAGTTGATACTGATGTCAGTAATATTGTCGGGACTAGTAAGGTTAACCGAAGTGGAAGGGTCTTCTCTCCCGAGATTTCCCCGAAGACTCTCATCAAGCCTACCGTTATTCCAACTGCTGCTCCAACCAGCACTCCTGACATTTCCCCTGTTCCTACTCCAGTTATTACGCCTGCTACTATTCCTATTCTTACTCCAGTTATCACCCCTGTTGCTGAGCCTTTTAGGACTCGGGGAAAAGAAATTATAGGTGAGCCTGCCCAAATGGAGGCACCTAAGAAAATTGTTGTGGAAGCCTCTAAACAAGAAATAGAGGAAATACTGAAGATTATCAAGAAGAGCGATTACAATGTGGTCGAGCAGCTGGGGAAGACCTCGTCAAAGATCTCCATGTTGTCCCTGCTATTGTGTTCTGAAGCCCATGCGAAGGCTTTGATTGCATTTCTCAAGACTGCGCATGTGCCGCAGGAAACTTCCGCAGATCAGTTCAAAGATTGTGTGGCCAGCCTGACTGCTGACAATGGGATGAGTTTTTCAGATGCGGATCTGATGCCGAAAGGAAGAAATCATAATGATGCTCTGCATGTCTCGATCGAGTGCAGGGGCACCACTATGGCTCACGTGCTGGTGGATACCGGGTCCTCACTAAATGTTCTGCCAAAGAAAGCGTTAGACCGTCTAGATTGTGAAGGTTTGATTCTTAAAGCCGAGTAACATTATGGTAAAGGCTTTTGATGGATAAAAAAGAATGGTGCACGGGGAGGTGGACATCCCTGTCAAAGTGGGTTCTCAGACCTTTGGGTCCACCTTCTACGTAATGGATATCAAGCCATCATATTCTTGCTTGCTGGGTCGTCCTTGGATCCATAGGGCTGGGGCAGTTACTTCCACGCTCCATCAAATGCTGAAGTACCCAGTGAAAGGAAAGATCGTCACAGTGAAAGGTGAAGAAGACTATATGGTGAGTCATCTCAATTCCTTCCGCTACATGGAGATTGTGATACGGTGGGAGAACTGACTAGAGGTTTGCGTTTGTATTCGCACTTGTTCGGTTTAGCAAGAGTCGCCACCGACCTTTTATTTTATCCTAAAGGAAAGGTTTAAAAAAAGCACAGCAAAAACCTTTTGAGATATTTCGTGGGTTCGGGGGGTAGATTATGAAAAGGGAAGGTATTAGCACCCTTTTCATCCATGGTTATCCATGGGCTCTTAGTTACTTGGTTTTTTAGATCACTTGCCTTGATTTTTGATTGCTTGAAAATGGTGTGTGTGTGTGTGTTTTGAAAAATGTTTTTGAAGAGATGCCTTGTCTTAGGCAACCAAGGTAATGACTCGTGTTTGAGTATATACGAAGGTGTGTATCTTTTGAAAAGATGTTTCAAATGTTTTTGAGAGTTTGTTTCGAAAGTGTTTGTGAAGTGTGGTTTTTGAAAAGAAGGCAAGTGTTTTTGCAAGTTGATCTCAAGTAACTAAGAGTTTTGTCTACCCCTATTGTACTCAAAGGTTTTCTCTATGTTTTCAACCCCTTTTAACAATTTTGTTCCAACATTGAATTTGATGGACAATCTTGCGTTTAGGAAGTTTAACGGGACGGGCGCGGGTCATCGTATGGACCATGAATGCAATGGTGCCAAGTGTCTTTGGCAATTTGCTTGAAGGGACTTGATCATTCCATTTAGGCAACTTTCCAAAGCGTCATCGAGGGACTTATGATCATTTTGAATTCGTTTTGCCAAAGATACTCAACGTGCAAGCATGACCCATTTTGGAAGGCAACATGTGGGATTACCCTAGGGGGTGCAAGTGTGATTGTGTATTGATTTCATGTATTTGTCTTTGTATTAGGTTATCTAGCGTTTGGTTTTATGTACATGCAAACCCTAGGTCTAACCATGGTATAATTGGAAAGCGATAAATTGCAAGAATTTAAAGTCTATGCTATTACAAATAGTATCCGGGAGTGGGGGTACAAATTCACAAATGAGGATGAGACTTTAGGAATGTAGTGTCCAATAATTTACAACCAAATCGAATTGCGATAAAAGTGTAAATGTAACGAATATACAAAATAAGCAAATGTATAATGTATCAAATGTAAGTATATTGTGTAAGTGTACGTGTACGTATATGAGAATTATTTACAAGTGCGGAATGTGATTTTTACATGTATTATTAAGTATTGTTAACCTAATGGTGAGAATTAAATGTTTATTTATTTAATCTTTGTAATCTTGTATATTTCTTTAATATGTACAAAAAGAAAATTTACTAAAAGAAAAGAAAATGTTCTAAGTTTGAAAATTATTATTTACATTTGATGTAAATTTGTATCTTTATATTTTGTGTTTAATATATACAAAAGAATATTTTAATTAAATGTTTAAAATTTAAATTATGTATATTAGAAAAATGTATTTTATTGATTATGTACAAATAAGTAAATTTAATAAAAGAAAAGAAAATACCTTAAGTTCTATTTTTTTTATGTATCACTATTAATGTATTTCAATTAGTGTTTTTATGTACAAATTAATTTTAAGAAAAGAAAGTTTTAAGAAAAGATTTAAATCTATGTATTTTTACTTAGTATTCTTATATGCCAAACTAATATCATTTAAAAAGAAAAAAAGGGTTATGTTAAAAGAAAACAAACAAAAATAATTTAGCAAAGGAAGGAAGAAATGAATGGGCCTGGGCCCAACCAAAACACACGCGCTTCAGGAGTGATAAGGGGGTGCATTTATTAGTTTTGACAAATGGGCTTAAGCGTTGAAGAGGGCAAGGCCCAGCATTGACACAAGATTTCGTTTTAGGGTTCACTAGTTTTTGTTTCAATTGGGGAAAGCTTTAGGGCTTGACGTACACAGAAGCGGCGCCGTTCTTCGTTTCACTTCGTCTTCTTCGCCTTTGCCTTTGCCTGAGCTTCTTTTGCCCAATGGCCACCGGTGCTTCAGTCAGCTCCTTCTTCTCCAAGGTCACGTAGGCAACGGTCTACAAGGTACTGATTTTCACTTTGTATGTTTTACGCCTTTGCATGCTTTTATTTACTTCTGATTCTCTTTTATA
The DNA here is from genome assembly GCA_948472305.1 of Vicia faba. Taxonomy (NCBI): domain Eukaryota; kingdom Viridiplantae; phylum Streptophyta; class Magnoliopsida; order Fabales; family Fabaceae; genus Vicia; species Vicia faba. Next base: position 1,061,824,621 of record OX451737.1, read on the forward strand.
TTGTTCAATGTTTGCACGAGATGTGGAAAAGAAAGGAAATGAAGGGTTATACCTTTGGAGAGGAGGTGAGAAGGACCGGAGGCACCTAGGGCGGAGGAAAATATGATGCGTTGCGAGCTAGTTTACTTTGCTGGAACTTGGTATTTCTGTACTTTTCTTTAGGCTTTGTGATGTTTGTGGTACTTCTGGATATACTTCGTATGTTTCTTTGGTTGCCTCGATTACCTCTGATGCTTGCTTTATGAATTGGTTGCCTTGAGTTGCTTGCCTTGTATGCCTCAGTACTTCTTTATCTCCTTCTTCTGTTGCCTTGCCGCCTCTGTATGTTTGACCCTTTGTATGCTTGTTCTTTGGCCAATGATGAATATTTCTGAGGGCTTGTGATGTTTGATCTTTTTGGTGTTTCTGAGTATGCTTATGAGATATGTTTGATGATGCTTATATGGTGTTGGAAGGTTATGTGGAATGCCTTTGGGCTTGACAGGGTTTTGATGGTTTTACTAATTTAAACTTGACAGATTTTGGCCTTGAATGGTTAGGCTGGTTGTTTGTCTTGACTATGCTTTGGCCTGATAGGTTTAAGCTTGCAGGTTTTGATTGATTTACTGGTTTAAGGTTTATGTTGCAGTTTGTTTGAAACTGGCAAAAATCTGTAGGTTTTGCTTCAGGCTTTGAATGGTAAGGCTTCAGGCAGGTTTGAGGTCTGGTTTACTTCAGGCTATGTGTTTGGGCTTGACCGTTTGTATCAAGGTTTATGCAGGTTGTGAGTTCATGTTTTTGGCTTGGACAGGGTAGGCGTTTTGAGTAGTAAGGCTTGATGCTGTCTTAGGATTTTTTCTGGTTCTGAAGCTTGGCTTCAGTTTGGTGCAGGTTAAAGGCTTATGCAGGTTTTGGGTCAGGAGGGTTTTGACAGTTGTGGTTATCTCTGTTTGATATCTCTCTTGATCTGTGTCTCTTGATATCTTATGCTCTCCCTTTTTGATAGCTATTAGCTGTTTATTATATCTTATCTTCTATGCCTAAAGCCAAACCTGTAAGCCTAAACTCTTTTCTCTCTTCTCTCTCCAGTACCATTAAAATAATAAACAATGTTTTATGTGTACTTTTCTGAAAGGGTGACTGATGGAAAATGATGCTTTGAAGAGCTTTGCTTGCTTGCATACTAATCTTTCTCTGCATATCCTTTCATATCTTCTTTTGACAGCTTTGCTTCCTTGTGACAGTATCTTGTACTTTTGTATCTTTGATATCTTTGGCAGCTTTTTGGATAATTTGTGACTTTAGTTAGGCCATTCTGTTTGCCTTTGGACTCTGTAGTTTGATTTGGACTTGGACCTTGCATCATGCTGTTTGAGACTTGAACTATGCAGTTTGACAATTTTGACTTGTGAATTTCAACTTTGTGCATTCATGATTAGCAAACAAACATTCATCCCTCTTTGTGAACCGGGAGAAATCCCGTGATTTGCAGAGAGGGCTAACTGATTCCAGTCAGTTGCCCTTAATGATGAACTTTATTTTTATCTGTCTCTCTCTTTAATATTTATCTGCAATTGACTTTTCTTTTGTTCTTTGTTTTGCAGATAAAATTCCATGGAGTACCGGAGCAAGGGATAGAAGATGAAGAATTGAAGATTTAGAAAAATACTTAGGATAGTTTTTATTTAAATTTAAATAAATGTAATATTGTTATTGTAAACATTTTGTAAACAAAAAAAAACAATTATACAAATAATTTAAAGATAAATAAAAAGTCGTTTTATTTGATTAATTCTTTTCTTCTCCAATTGTTTATTTATTATTTAAAATTCTTTAAATTATAATAAATGGAAAATAAATTCCAATCATTTAAATTCAGAATAGTAATTAATTAAATAAACATTTCTTCGGCATTGATCAATTAAATTTGGCACTTCACAAATCCAAATTAATGCACAGTCAATCGTAACAACTTCCCAGATCTATTCTTCCTCTTACTGATTTTTACCAGACACTGCAAATTCAATCCAAAAGCATCCTTTCACTGATTTAGTCACACAATGCGAATTTAATCCAAATGTTTCAATCCACATCCCAGCATAACTTGAAAAGCACTGTAGAATTTAAATCTTTCCGAGAACGCGCGCACGAAAACCCTAATTCCTGATCAAATGCCAAAGAAGCGTTCGCCTGATCAAAGTTGAGCCAAAATCAACCAAAACCCTAAGCAACTATATGAACTGTTCTAGAGCCATGAAAATCCATGAAAACCCTAATTTTGTCTGACTGTCGAGAAAAGCCTGTTTGACCGAGTCTTGAGCCAGTTTGAAAAATCAGGAAACGCCTGAAGCTGTGATTTCTTGTGGAAAAATACGAGGGCAAATTTTGGGGTACAACAGAGATGGACGGGGAATTCATAGAAACTCCTTGTCAGAACTTCGAAGAGGTCCCTCAGTTCTCGGCATCAACTGAAGTTACTACCAACAGACCTCCGCCGAAGATGGCTTCTCTCAAGGACGCCAGGGCTGTAATTGAAGAAGGGGCTCAAAGGGCTGTTAGGCACGCACGGGCTGGAAGACCTCCTCTACACATCAGCAATCGAGGAATTAATGCAATTGAGGACAGTGAAGAGGATTCAGACATCGACAGCTGGATCTACCCAATAACTAACGGTGGACCGAATAACTGGACATCAAAGGACTTCATACCTGTTTCTTTTATTCCGCAGTAATTGACTTTTGTTTTAAAATTTGTAATAAACAGTTTTAAACTTTACGGCCCGATGCCTTGCCCAAGGCATCTTGGCTTTGCTTGTGAGGGCTTATTATTTGTCATTTCATATATCATTAATAAAGCATTGGACGTTTCTTGCATACAAATTTTGCGCTCCTTGTTTTTCTTTTCTGTTTCTCACTTTATCAAAACAGATATTCTCTTACACACACTCATGTATCATAATGTAGATCCATATCCACTATGGATCCCATTGATAACAGCTATGCTATTTTCAGTTATGACTTCAAAAATCTGATCAACCAAGCCGAGGACGAAGGTGAGGATGATTGTGAGGTGCCTGGAGAACTTGCTAGACTGTTACAACAAGAAGAAAGGGCCATACAGCCTCATGAAGAGCTAGTTGAGTCAGTGAATTTGGGTACAGAGGAAGACAGGAAAGAAGGTAAAATAGGTGCGAATCTGGAGCCTAGTGTCAAACAACGGTTAATACAGATGCTACACGACTATGTTGAGATCTTTGCCTGGTCCTATGAAGACATACCTGGTTTGGACACTGATATTGTGGTACATCACCTGCCGACCAAAGAAGACTTCCCTCCGGTAAAGCAGAAGGTTTGCCGTATGTGCCCCAAAATGTCTGAGAAAATCAAGGCAGAGGTTATGAAACAGTTCGACACAGGGTTCTTAGCTGTCACGTCTTATCCGCAGTGGGTTGCCAATGTTGTTTCGGTACCTAAGAAGGACGATAAGGTACAGATGTGTGTGGACTATAGAGATCTGAACAAGGCAAGCCCCAAGGATGACTTCCCACTTCCTCACATTGATGTTCTAGTCGACAACACCGCGCAACACAAAATCTTCTCCTTCATGGATGGTTTTTATGGCTACAATCAGATCAAGATGGCTCTTGAGGACATGGAGAAGACAAACTACGTTAGACAGTGGGGCACCTTCTGTTACAAGGTAATGCCTTTTGGGTTGAAGAATGCTGGGGAAACTTATCAGCGCGCCATGGTCGCTTTGTTCCATGATATGATTCATCACGAGATCGAGGTTTATGTTGATGACATGATATTCAGGTCCCAGACTGAGGAAGAGCACCTTGATCATCTCCAGAAACTATTTGAAAAGTTGAAGACGTACAAGCTGAAGTTGAATCCGAACAAGTGTACCTTCGAGGTAAGGTCTGGTAAGCTTCTGGGTTTCGTCGTCAGTGACAAAGGTATTCAGGTGGACCCTGCAAAGGTAAAAGCCATACAAGAGATGCCGATCCCCCGCACAGAGAAGGAAGTTAGAGGTTTCTTGGGACGTCTGAATTACATCGCCAGGTTCATTTCACATCTGACTGCTACTTGTGAGCCAATCTTCAAGCTGCTAAAGAAAGATCAAGTGGTAAAGTGGAATGATGAATGCCAGACCACTTTCGAAAGAATCAAGGAATACCTTCAAGAACCACCAATTTTGATGCCTCCAGTTGAAGGAAGACCTTTGATATTATACATGACAGTGCTGGAAAATTCAATGGGGTGTGTGCTGGGGAAGCATGACGAGTCTGGTCGAAAAGAGCACGCCATTTATTACCTTAGAAAAAAGTTTACCGACTGTGAGACCCGATACTCATTGCTCGAGAAAACTTGCTGCACTTTAGCATGGGCTGCTCACCGACTGAGACAGTATATGCTGACTCACACTACCTTATTGATATCAAAGATGGATCCGATCAAGTATATTTTCGAGAAGCCTGCTCTCTCCGGAAGGATAGCAAGATGGCAGATGATCTTAACCAAGTACGACATCCAATACACAACCTAAAAAGCAATCAAGGGGAGTGTATTGGCGGATCATTTGGCGCATCAGGCCGTGGATGACTACCAGTCCATGAATTTCGAGTTTCCGGATGAGAATATCATGTTGGTAACCAACTGTGAAGAACTTGGATCGAACGAAGGACCCGATGAGGGATCTCGATGGTCTATGTATTTTGACGGAGCCTCGAACGTGTTCGGTAATGGCGTTGGAGCTGTAATCATATCTCCTGAGGGCTGTCATACTCTGTTCACCGCCCAATTATGTTTTAACTGCACCAACAATATGGTGGAGTATGAAGCGTGTATCTTGGGTCTTCGAGCTGCTATTGACCTGAGGATTAAGTTCTTGAGTGTATTCGGAGATTCCGCTCTGGTGATAAGTCAGATCAAAGGCGAGTGGGATACGAAGCACCCAAATCTCATTCCTTAAAAAGAGTATGTACTGAAATTGCTCCCACACTTTGAGGAGATAACCTTTGAACACTTCCCACGAGAAGAGAACCAGTTGGCGGACGCGCTAGCTACCATGTCTTCTATGTTCAAAGTCAGGTGGGACAATGAAGCTCCCCAGATTACCATTGAGAGGTTGGATGAACCCTCACATTTCTGTGACATTGAGACTGAAGAGGTAACAGATAAACCCTGGTTTCACGAGGTAAAGAGGTATCTTGAGGCTCAAGAATACCCCGAGGGGGCACCTGTTAATGATAAGAAGTTTTTGAGAAGGTTCGCTGTGAAATTCTTTATTAGTAATGGAATCCTCTATAAGCGCAACCACGACTCTACTTTACTTCGATGTGTAGACAAGAGCGAGGCATAAAGGATCATGGAAGAATTACATGAAGGTACTTTCGGAACTCATTCCAGTGGACATACCATGGCGAAGAAAATCCTACGGGCAGGATATTACTGGTCCACTATGGAAGCCGATTGTTATCAGCACTCTCGAACTTGTTATAAGTGCCAAGTTTATGCTGATAAGGTGCATGTACCTCCGGTTCCCTTGAATGTTTTGACAGCTCCTTGGCCCTTTGCAATGTGGGGCATCAACATGATCGGCGAGATCAGACCTACTGCGTCTAATGGGCATCGTTTCATTCTGGTAGCAATTGATTATTTTACAAAGTGGGTTGAGGCAACTTCCTTTACTACAGTAACCAAGAACGTTGTGGCGCGGTTCATCCGACACAATCTGATCTGTCGATATGGTGTACCAGAGAGGATTATTATTGATAATGGCACAAATCTCAATAATATTATGATCGTCGAGCTCTGCAGATAGTTCAAGGTTCATCATCATAACTCTTCTCCCTACCGACCGAAGATGAATGGGGCTGTTGAAGCAGCTAACAAGAACATCAATAAGATTGTGCAGAAGATGACGGTGACATACAAAGACTGGCACGAGATGTTACCATTCGCTCTTCATGGGTACCATACCTCAGCACGGACGTCGACAGGGGAAACCCCTGCTCTTTGGTGTATGGCATGGAGGCAGTCCTACCCATCGAGGTCCAGATACCCTCTCTCAGGATTATGAAGGATGCGGGTTTGAACGAAGACGACTGGATCCAAACCCAACTTGATCAGCTGAATCTAATTGATGAAAAGAGACTTACTGCTATCTGTCATGGTCAAACATATCAAAAGAGAATGATCAAGGCCTTTAACAAGAAAGTCAGACCCCAAGAATATCAAGTCAGGGATCTAGTAATCAAGCGCATCATACTACCACAAGGTGATCCCAGGGGAAAATGGACCCCCACATACGAAGGGCCATTTGTGGTTAAGAACATTTTCTCAAGAGGAGCTATGATTCTAACCACCATGGATGGTGACGACCTTCCTCACCCCGTCAATGAAGACATAGTGAAAAGATACTACGCATAATCAAAGACCTGCTAGTCTGACTGGCCTAGACAAAAATAAGGGCTTCCCGGCGAACCAAAAGGGTTCGGGCAAAAGTAAGGATGAAAATGAAAAAAACTGTACACCCGGAAAGTCAAAAACCTGAAAAGGCGACTTGGGCAAAAAAGGGCATCTCGGTGGACCGAAAACCCGTAAGGGCGGTCCAGGAAAAAATTAGGGATTAAAGAGTAACACTATGTCTCATTGGATCATCTCGCAACCAGACTTCGGTATCGACTATCAAGCGCATAAGACGCTAATAAATCTGATCCACCTTCTACCAAGCAGCGAAGTGATGAGATGCTTGAAGATATAAGGGCAATAGCAGAGTTGGAACCCAATGGGGTCATTTCACATAACTGTTTTTCTTTCTTTTACACAAATTGTAACTTCTATCTTTCGGCGGCGTTCTCTTACTAGGACGTCAGCCTCCTTGTACAAAACGCCTATTACGGGCCAACTTCAGAAATCAATACAATTCATTTTTACAAGAAATTTCAATTTGTTTTTATTTTTTCTGTTTTGTTTTGCAAGAACGTCCAATGATTCATTTTTGATATATGCATTTGAAAATAATTGCTGCTCATAAATATTTACATAAGAAACAAAAGACAATTACTCGTAATTCCAAGAACAGGGACAAACAAGAAGTGCCCAAACCCTACAGTTACTCTGCCCATCAGGTACCGGCATAGAGCCAACTTGAGAATATGAGCAGTGGTACCTATATTCCCCACAGAGTAAAAAGTATCCAAATACAGTGTTGTTAGCTTTTCCGAACAAGACATAACTCTCCCCAGCTGAGGTTCACCATCGCGAGTGAGTCAGTAAATTGTTCCCCAAGCAGAGTTTATTTCTCTCACAAGCAGAAATTCAATATCCAACACAAATCATTATCACCAGCAACAAAAATTCATCCCCAATGGAGTTTATTTCTCCAAATCAGCAGATCTATCAACAAAGTATCTCCTCTCCAACAAAGTTATTCCCCGCAGAGTTATCCTCAGACAGAGTCTCGTCCGGTAGAATATTTACCAGCCAAGAGGCAAATCCCCAGCTAGTCATCTTTCTTCACTATCCACAAAAAAAGTAGAGGAACTATGGCTTTTACAGCAGTCAAGAATACCATTTTTCATACTCTCCAAACAACAGTCAAGGATTTATTTTCCCGGACTCAGATTATTATGTCAGCATTTCATGTTCATACATAATGACATATGCATACATCACATATAACATAATCTCAGTTATTTCGAGAACCTCATCACAATGCATCTCATGCATCGCACATAACTAACCCTGTATTTCTTTCAGGAAAGACAATTACTATCAACAATTTCCAGCAGGTCCATGATCAACACTCGAAGCTAAATAGAGTAAACATCAGTGCGACAAAAGCCACCTTATCCAGGTTCCTTCTCGCAGCCCTACTATCTAGGCTTTCATCTCAAAGTAACCCTACTATCCAGGTTCCTTCTCACAGCCCTACTATCCAGGCTTTGATATCGAAGTAATCCTACTACCCAGGTTCCTTCTCACAGCCCTACTATCCAGGCTTTCATATCAAGGTAACCCTACTATCCAGGTTCCTTCTTACAAACCTACTATCCAGGTTCTTTCTCACAGCCCTACTATCCAGGCTTTCATATCGAAGTAACCCTACTACCCAGGTTCCTTCTCACATCCCTACTATCCAGACTTTCACCCCGAAGTAACCCTACTACCCAGGTTCCTTCTCACAGCCCTACTATCCAGGATTTCATATCAAAGTAACCCTACCATCCAGGTTCCTTCTCACAACCCTACTATCCAGGCTTTCATATCAAGGTAACCCTACTATCAAGGTTCCTTCTCACAGCCCTACTATCCAGGCTTTCATATCGAAGTAACCCTACTATCCAGGTTCCTTCTCACAGCCCTACTATCCAGGCTTTCATATCGAAGTAACCCTACTATCCAGGTTCCTTCTCACAGCCCTACTATCCAGGCTTTCATATCGAAGTAACCCTACTATCCAGGTTCCTTCTCACAGCCCTACTATCCAGGCTTTCATATCGAAGTAACCCTACTATCCAGGTTCCTTCTCATAACCTTACCATCCGGGTTTTTCCTCTCTTATCCTCGGACAGCAGGCCACAACACTGTAAGACTGGGACCCGATCAAACACGATTGGTTTTGCATTTCCCCAGTAAGTCGCGGTGCAGCATATACTCTGACCAAACACACAGGTCACTTCCGCTTCCCAAACCGGAATTATTCCCCAGTAGAGTAACGGATAACTGAAGCTCCTAAAACTCTATTTCTCCCAAGATAGAGACCGACATTCCCCAGCGAAGTCCTCCTCAACAACAGGTATACGGGTTCTCGCAAAGGAATCTCTTGTGCGATCGACATCTCTTCGGATGGAATATTTAAGACCATCTCCAAAAATTCTCTATCAACTACCAAATGGCATCTATAAGCCCATTCCCGATATCACAAATCATGTATCACTTCATGCGAGTGCAAATTTCTGGGCACTCTAGTGTTCAATCATCTTCCACCTTCAGATCACGAAAGACAGACAAGCCAATCTACACCCTCAGGTTTAAGAAGTTTGAACAGGGGCAGCTGTTGTACCCCAAAATTTGCCCTCCCATATTTCTCAACACATGGCAAGTGAGGTCCCCAAATTGCTCAAGGAAGTTCAAGAGTTGACCAGACAAACTCTCTTCTAAGGCAGTCTACCTCAAATTAGGGTTTCCATCTTCATCAAGACGTGTGAAACACAAAGGACCCATATCCTCACCATTGTCCTAATATGTCCTAAAGATCATCCATGTCAAGTTTCAAGCCTTGCAGAAGAGGTTTGCTCAGTCAATTGCTCAAATGCCTGAAAATCAATTGTGCTAGGTCAAAAGTCAATTGTGGCCCACATACAGTCAAACTTCAAGATTTTTGGTCAACATCCTCATTTTGGAGTATTATTCATAATTGGATCATGGTTTGATCATGATTCCTCAAGGATTGCCCATAATTCATCAAAACCCAAAAGTTGCTAAATTAGGGTTTTGTAGGAAAAGTCAACTCAACTTTGACCAAGCATAACTTTCTCATACTTTATCAGAAATGACCCATCCAAAGCTCATTTTGAAGAGGATGAAACTCCCTACAACTCATCTTCATATCCCAAGTTCATAATATGCACTCACAAAAAGATATGAATTTTGACATTATAGGTCATTTTGAAAAGTCAACAAAAACACCTTTTGGGTCAAAGCACCATACATGAACATGGAAGACTCAATTGAGATGAGACAAAAAGGGTTTCTTAGGGGACATCCTAAGCTTTCTAAAAAGTCCAAGAACACATCTCTAGGGTCAAAATTGAGAGAGTTATGCATTGGCCAAGTTGACATTTTTTGCAAAATTGCCAAAAGACAAATGTGTTCAAATTTGCATTTTTTTGTCAAATGGGCCTAGTTTTTCATGATTGAATCTTGCTTATGACATGGTCCACGATCCGAATCAGCACCCACACACCTTTTGCTTTATTTATTTATTTTATTTAGACTTTTATCATTTAAAAGTCAAATTAAATCAAATAAATAGCAAAAAATATCAAAGATTTGTTTTGTGATCAGATTTTGGGTGGAATCAAATCCAATTATGCTGGAAAATCATATCCAAAACGTGGAAAACAATTTAAACCAAAATTGGCATGATTTGGCTTGATATAGAAAGATATCATACAAAGATAAAGACCAAATCAAATCTTCATAATGGACAAGATTCAGCTCGTTTTAGTTGACCTAATGTGTTGCATTACATATACAGAACATAAACAAGGAAAGAAAAAGAGGTTAATAGTCATGCAGAGCAAGAGCAAAACTGAAAAAGTTCAAGAGAAAGTGGTGATCCAATTTCCATCCTAGAGGCCAATTCAAGCCATTCTCACAATACCAATAGACTCCTGGACATCTCCAGAAGGGATTTCAATCAATTGCAAGCATTCTCACGCCTGTAATCATACACCACAGGTCCTAACTTCCACCATATGCCACCAATATCTGGCCATCAAATTCATCAGCAATCCAAATCCAATGCCTTTCCATTGAAGGTCCATCATGCACCTCAAGTCAACATGTGCATCAGATCCAGCGAAGTCAAACGGGCTTGGATTATTTGGGCTCAGAATTTCAACAATATACCCCAATAATTGCTAGCACAGGCCCATCATTCTTTTCTTATTTCTTTTCTTTTATTTAATTCTTTTAATATTTCTTTTATTTATTCTTAATTCACAAATTAATCTATTTTTTTTCATAAAATCATAAAATCAATAATTCACAAAAAATTAGAATTAGTTTTTTACTATTATCAAATTTAATTTAATTTAGTTTAACTTAGGGAAACTTTAATTTGTTTTCACAATTATAATTAAATTAGAAAATTAGGTTAACTCTTGATTTATTTTTTCTCTTTTTCCCAAATACATAAAATACAAAAAATAGGTTTTTTAGATTGAATTAATTTATTTTTTCTTAATTAAAATTAATTAGTAGTTAGGTCTTCTTTTTATTTAATTATTTCATTATTTTCTTAAAACATGACAAAAACATTTTTAATCAATCGCGAATAGGTTTATTCAAGGGTCAAAACCCTAGTCGTTTCATATTTGATTCCTCGCGCGCTTATTATTTATTTTTGCCAATATTGTTGTAACTGCTCACTGGTTTGTAATAGTTTAATTTAGGGCTTTTTACTTATCGCTTTTTCCCTGGGTTTTTGGCTATGTAATTAATCCCCCACCCGACGCCTTGTAATAGCGTAGATTTAATTTCTCGCATCTTAATTTCTGCAAATATTTAACTGTTTAGATGTATGCTAATAGGATTGTATGACAAGAGTGCATGACAAATTAACACAGTTAGAAAACCCTAATGTGCAAAGATAAATGATTGAAATAAATCACTCGCACATATCACTCTTAGGGTATACTCTCACTTCGGTTGCCTTCGGTAAACGATCATTAAGTATAAGGTGTCTTAGTGGTTGCCCTCCTGTCTAAATAGATCAAATGTACCGTTCGAATGTTGCCTCGAAAATGTTGCCTCAGAAATGTTGTCTCGAATATGATCTTAAGACTCTAGGGTTATTACTAAGATGTCCTAACATTGCTTTAGTGATCGTACATCCCTTTCGAATTGACCCTTACAACTCCAACGACGGTGCTACCTATTTCTCAATAGTGGGATAAGGCTGTCTAAAGGAAACAAGAATAGAAACGATCTTTTTCGAGTAGGTAGATGCTAGTAGGTACTTGCTCAAATCAAAACTTTTCACACTTACACATTTCAAAACAATTTTCAAAACAACTTCGTCACACCTTTGAGGACTGATACAAGGGTTATCACGAAGTAAAACATTTTCAAAACAAAGCACATACACAAGCAATTTTAAAAAGATGAGCAAGTACCTAAGAGCCCATGGAAAACCATGGATATAAAGGGTGCTAACACCTTCCCTTTCTATAATCTACCCCTCGTACTCAAAATCTCGAAAAAGGATTTTTTCTGTACTTTTTTCCTTTCCGATTGGATGAAATAAAAGTCGGTGGCGACTCTTGCTTACCGCGACATTTTGCGAATAAAAAAAATGCAAAACACAAACCAGTATTAAACAGTCGGTTCTACCACCGTATCACAGGTATCATGGTATATAAGGTTAAATCTAATCAAGGTTCATGAAATTAGGATTTTAAGTGCATGTATGAACACATGATCAAATCAATCTTGACATTAGGGTTAAGGGAAAGTCAACATGTTTATCAAGTAAAAGTTGTGACAAAAGATTGAAGATAGAAACATACTTTAATAAAACATTTAATCATAGATCAAATCAACATATAGACAATCAAAACATATAAGGTACATGGAAAGATGGGGAGATACAGAAATTCATGTTATCATGGAAATAATCATTTCTAAACACTAAGAATATTTGAACAAGGTAAGCATCAAAATTTAGAACCAAACAAAGTCATGACATCAAATTTTAGGAGCATACATAAACATGTGATCAAAGAAAAACTTAAGCTCATGGAAAATAATCATCAAGAAATCATCATGGATGTAAGGAAGAGCAATCAACATTAATATCATGCATCAAAGTCAAGGAGAAAGTATCATGATCAATTTAGGATTTTAAAGTATCAAACACATAAAGTGTACTAAACCCTAGGTAGAGATCAATGTCATCAACATCAAACCAGACAAAATCCAATTATACCATAGCCACATTGTTGTACACCAAAATTTTCCCTCTCACTTATCAAGAATTTTCTCACAAGATTTCTTTGACTCAAGGCTGCATTAGGGTTTGACCAGCTCAAGACACCTCCTCATGCACTAATGACCAAAATTAGGGTTTGAGTTTGCACAAGGATTTTTTTGGACTATCAATGCTTAATATGAATTTCAAGGATCATTATGGACCCCCAAGATTACTCATGCCAAGTTTCAAACCTTGAATCACATTTTTGATCAGTCAATTGGACAATTGACCTAAAAATCAACTATATTGGGGAAAAAGTCAACTATGGCCAATTTATAGTCAAACTTCATAATTTTTGATCCACATCAACATCTTAGACTCATATGTATCATTGGATCAGGTTTGGACCATAATTCCCCAAGAAATTTGATCAAATCACCAAAAGGGCAAAATGGTAAAAATTAGGGTTTTGATTGAGAAGGTGCAATTTCTGATTTTTGACCTAGCAAATGATCAATTGGTTTGAAACATGATTTCAAAGGTTCAATTTCACCATATTGATCTAATGACATGATTCAAAACATTACAAATTCATTGGATTGACAGATGAATTTTCCAGTCAACTGATCAAAAGTCAACTATATACTGAAAAATCAAACTTTGACTTTTTGGTCAAATTCAAGTGCCAAGGATCAAAATTCATCAAAACATGTCAAAATGTGAAACTTGTTCATCAAGAAACCAAAGATTGAAGATTTGAATTTGAAAAGTTGAAAAATTCTAACTTAGAAAATTTTCTAAGTATAGAAAATTTCTTATTTTTCTCAACTTTAAGCCAAATTATTACCATGATACAAGATGATTCAAAGGAAGTTCCCAACATGAAAGTTGTAGATCTCCATCCATGAAATCTAACACTTTTCTTCACACATTTTCTCCTAAAGATGCTTGGATATCAAGATATAATTTTGTGAATACATGCTCATGAACTAAAATAACTTAGTGAAATTTTGCCCTAGTTAGGCAGGTTTTTGACCTAACTTCATGGCCACTTTTCACCTAGTTCCAAGAGGAATTTTCAAAATAATTTCAAATATGGGTTGTAGAGCACATTATAAGCTTTCCAAAATGTCCAAGAACTCCTTGAGATCATTCTTGAGTATGGAGAATCGAAGAGATGAAGTTAGGGTTTTATCACTTTGATTATAGGTCATTTTCATGAAGAACAAGTTTTCAAATTTGCAAATTGGCTGTACAATCTTCACTTTTCAGGGCTCAAACTCGTTTGTCACTCCACCATTAATGAATTGCACAAGGTTTCATGCCCTAAAGCCAAGAATTCAATGCATTGTACAAGAAAATAGCCATTTTTGGAAGAAAGGCAACATTGCCATTTTGGAAAAGCATGCTTTTTGCATTTTTCCATTTCTTGAGCCTTTGACTTGTTCTTTCTGCACAAACCAAATCTCTAAACCTGAACAAAACATGTTTAAAGCTTCAAGCCACCCTACAAGATTAGGATCATGCCTTAAGAAGTCACTTCTCACACTTGCTTCAAAAACAAGAAATGTAGCAAGACATGTGATCTTGTACTTCTGAGCAAGCACAAGTCCTCTAACCTTTTGTTCTATATAAAGCCATCATTTTGCAACTAAAACCATGCATGCCCAATCCTTAAAACACCCTAGAATCAGAAGTTGCATACCAAGCCTCCAAACTTGCCATTTCTGACTTGTGAACTGAATCTTCCATTTCACTCATGCGTTTTAAGGCCTTTTGCTCACCCAAGCTTCCTTACCTTACAAGTAAATCATCCCACACCCTGAAACATCAATGTAACTCCATCTTCCCCATTGTTGAAGTTCAAAAACAGAGTAACACAGGTGGACTTCTCCAGACCATTCCAACCACCCTCAAGACAAGCTAAGAATTGCATTAGCTTCCTAGAGGTTCAAGGAAGCTAACATGATCATCACAGCATCCTAAAGCAAGCTCATTTTCAAAACACGATTTCCATTTTCAAGGTGAGTTTTCTATTTTTTATAACTCTTGATACATGCATAGTTAGCTTTCCATTTGTGAATATAGAATGTAGACATCATTGCTACGGAGCTGTACATATCCATAACTTGCATTAATTTGGCTTGAGTTTAGAGAATTTTAAGTTTGAAGTTTCAGAAAAAATTAGATTAAGAATTAGGGCCAACAAAATTCTCTCTGATCTTGGACTTATAGTTTTAGTTATGCACATGGTTAGAATCGTGAAGTAAAATGTTGTAATGTTCATGTTATCACTTTCCATTTTTGATGAGAGATGAAAAAGTTACAGGGGGTCCAGCTGGCCAAAGGTTGAAGATGAAGTACAGGGCAAGGCAATGTTTTGTGTTATGTATTTGTGTTTTCATTTAGAGTAATGAATGTACAGCCACCCCAGTGGTAAGGCAGCGCGCAAAAATGCCCTAGGTCGTGGGTTCGAGCCTTGGCGCTGCCTTCTGCAATTTTTTATACTTTTTCCATTTTTTTGTTGTTTTTGCAGCATGGGCTTCAGCACATTGGGCCTTATGTTTTTTGCTAACTTTCTGCCTCCTATTTTCTTGCAGCACCCTTGGCCCAAATATTTTATTTACTTATTTTTATTTTTATTTTTATTTTATCAAATATATTTTCTTAATCATAAAAACATGTAAAAATGATAAGTATTATATTTTATTTTATTTTATTTTCTCATAAAAAATATTTATTTTTTTATTTAAGTTATATACTATCTTTTTAATAAACTTGTAAATTAAAATAGAATTAGGTTAAATATTTATTTTTCTTCACACCTATTAAATATTTATTTTAACATATAAAAAGACCAAAATACTTCATAAATACCATATATTATTTTCAAGACAAAAATACAAAAATACAAAAATACTTAAAGAAATTTATTTCCTTTTAATAAATTAGAATTATGGTTTAATCAAAATCTTTTCTAAAAATAATTTCCTTCCTTAATTAATTTAAGTTTAACCTTGATTTATTTATTAGGCTTAGGTTAAAACATTTTACATAAAAACCAAAGAAAATCTTCTTTGCATTCATACATATTTACATATTTGATTATCTTGTATATTACTTATTCCAATATTTGTACATATTCAATTTGGTTGTAATAGCTTAATTAGGTTTATTTATTGCAAATCCCTATTCATCAATTGTATACCCCCTCCCACAAATGTTGTAATAGCGTAGGACATTTAAATTTCGCAATTTATCGCTTTAATATAACATGTTAGTAATTAGGGTTTGTATGGCAAGATAAAATCAATCAAATAGAAAACCCTAATCCAAGACGAAATCAAGCATGAGAATGACACACTTGCACACAAGACACCCCTAGGGTTATCCAACTTGGTTGCCTTATACAAAATGGCCATATTACGCATGTAAAGTATCTTAGCAAAAACAAACAAATACAAGATCATAGTCCCTCGATGACGCTATTCAAAGTTGCCTTACAAAATGATCTTAGTCCCTCAAAAAATGCTAAGATACTTTGCAACATTGCTAATCATGGCTATACGATGACCCACGTCCGTCCCGTTTACATCCAAAGATAGGGTTGTTGACCAAATCAATGGTAAGACAACAATGTCAAAGGAAAAGAAAATGAACAAGAAAGACATTTGAGTAGGTAGATTAATTGTAGTTACTTGCTCCATTTCAAAACAAATATCCTTGCTATTTTCAAAACAAACACCTACACATTTCCAAATATCCTACAAAAATTGAAAACATTTTCAAAAAGACAAACATCTTTGTATACATTCTTACGAACGAGAATCGTTACAAAGATTGCCTAAACAATGGCCTCTTTTACAAAATACTTTCAAAACCATACCAAGCACAATTTCAAACAACAAAAGCAAGTGATCTAGCAAGTAACTAAGAGCCCATGGAAAACCATGGATGAAAAGGGTGCTAACAACTTCCCTTTTCATAATCTACCCCCCGAACTCAAGAAACAATCTCAAAGGTCTTTCCTGTGCTTTTCCACCTTTCCTTATTGGATAAAAGAAAAGTCGGTGGAGACTCTTGCTAACCGCAACATTTGCAATAAAACGCAAACCTTCAAGTCAATTCTCCCACCATATCACAGAACTGGCGACTCTGCTGGGGATTTCTTAAAAGTGGGATTACCTTAGGGATTAGATCACATTTATTTGCTTACATTGTTTGACTTGTATGCTTTACATTATGGTTCTTTGTTTGGGTTTGAATCCTCTACCCGGATTTGGGATACATTATAGGTAAGTAGCAATACATTGTGGAAACTGTGCGGGGTATACCGACATGGTCTAAGCAATAGCTACGTTAGTGAGACATATTTGTGGGTACCGGTAGCCTTTGAGTTAATCAAAGAGAATACGGTGCCGCTGAGTGATGTCATGAAGCACTAATGAACTTCTAGAACCTTTACTTGACCAACTTGGCCTTTTAGGATGCAGTGAGATGACCGGCTTTGGTCCAGTCCGAAGTTTGCAGATACTCGATACTACACTCATTGAGATTTGGTTTCTTGGGATATTTCGGTCGCCATTAAAGAGGCTTGAGCTGAAACAATGACCAAGGAAACAATCCAATGATATTGAGATCCTTAGAACCAGGTTACTATTACTAGGACAAGTTTAAGCCAACTAAACTTCAAGAGGGTACTTACCTATAAAACTCATGCAAGCCTAAAATAAGGACTTGTTTGCTTTGCTTGTATATGAATACTTGTACATAACATCATGGACATCATGAACATCATATACATTCACTAACCATTTCAAGGATTTTAGGGATTCATCTTTGTTCTTGTTTTGTAGGATATGGATTCACTCCGCAGGAAAACTATTCAAGTCAACCTTGTAAGAAATCCTCCACAACTTAAGGAGATAGCTTCAAAGATCCATGAGAACTCTCCATTCACCGAAAGACATGGTCGTCTACTCAACTTGGTCACCTCCAACAAATATGAGGATATGATGAAGGTGCTCTTTCAGTTCTTTGATCCTTTGCACCATTGCTTCACATTTCCCGACTATCAACTTGTGCCTACTTTGGAAGAATTCTCCCAGCTCTTGAGGATTCCCATTCTTAATAAACTACCTTTCAACGGTACGGAAAGAGATCTAAAGCCAGAAGAGATTGCTCAAGCTCTACACTTGCACTCATCTGATATCACAACTCATTGGGAAACAAGGAGTGGTGTCAAAGGCTTCCTAGCAAAGTTTCTGTTTGAGAAAGCCCAAAGCTGTTGGAATTCCTTGGATTTGCAAGCCTTTGAGGAAATTGTGGCTCTCCTCATCTATGGGATGGTTTTGTTTCCAAATCTTGACCAACTCATAGATGTGAACGCCGTCAAAATCTTCATGTCACGCAACCCGATGCCTACATTGCTAGGAGATATCCTACACTCTTTTCACACTCGCACAATGAGGAAAAGAGGTGTCCTCATGTGTTGCACTCCTCTCTTGGCAAGATGGTTTATATCTCATCTTCCCCAATCAGTCTTAAAGAATGAGCAAGGTTCAAGGTGGTCACAAAGGTTAATGACGCTCAAACATTCAGACATTCATTGGTGCTCCCGTTCCAAAGAGAATGTTATCATTATCGACCGCTGTGTAGAATTTCCTAATGTCCCTTTACTTGGCATTAGGGGAGGAATCACCTACAACCCATGCTTGGCCTTAAGACAGTTTGGTTATGCCCGAAGGGATGGCCCGCACGAGATGGTAATTCAAGGTTTGGTATTCGACTACGACAATGACGATTAAGGTCTTCGCCCGAGATTTATCCGAGCTTGGAGGATGCTAAACAAGGTGGATAGCAAGACTTTGGGGCACAAGAATTCCATCCCTGTTGAGCCTTACCTCAAATGGGTATGAACTCGTGTTCAGAGTCTTATGATGCCTTACCCCTCCATTCTCTCGGTAATCATTGAGCCTGTCAAGGAGGGAGATGCTCCATACACTATCCTACATCCTAATATGCCCACATCTCTTGAAGACCTACAAAGGGATTAGATACAACTCAAAGGAGAGCGAGATACTTTTGAAGCCCAATTCTACGCAAGCGAGAAGAAGGTTTTGGATCTCACTAGGCTACTTCATGAGGAGTAGACTCTGAATGCCTACATTGCACCAAAGAGGATGCACACTACTTTTCTATCTTAGAGTTTTGTATTATTTTGCCCAAGGCGCATTGATGTACTTAAACTTTATCTTATTAATATAACGTGTGTTTCTTTTTGTCTAAAACAAATTTGAATCTTAGAAATCCTTGAAAACATTTCATATGCACACATCATTCATCATAACATAAACAGGTCTTTTGCAATAAGTCTCCTCATCTCTCTGCTGTTTATTTTAGTAAGATGGATCTCGAGCAAACAGTGAAAGATCTCTAAGATCAGAATACGCAGTTTCAACAGTTGCTCATGACCCTAGCCAAGGGACAAGAAGAATTGAAGACTCTGCTGGATGAAGAGAGGAAAAAGAAAACAAAGAAGGTAACCGGAGTCTTAAACATGGGAAGAAGATTTCAGGGGCAGACAAGAAGGACTTTGAACTTTGCAACAACATTCGGTGAAGGAAAAGGGAAAGGCAAGGAAACAGCTGTCCCGTCAGAATCAGAAGAAGAGGAGGAAGAAGAGGAAGACTACTATGAGGAACAGTATCCTCCAGCTGATGACAAAAACAGACATCTCGAAGAGCGTTTGAGCGCGGTGGAAATACAAAAGGTGCTGGGCTTAAACTTTGAGGAATTGGGACTAGTATCGAGGATTGTGATTCCTCCGAAATTCAAAGTGCCTATGTTTGCAAAGTATGATGGAGTGTTATGCCCTAAAATGCATCTCCGATCATATGTGAGGAAAATTCAACCCCACACCGCTGATAAAGACTTATGGGTGCACTTTTTCCAAGACAGTCTATCTGGAACACAACTCGACTGGTTTTACCAACTAGAAAGAGCCAACGTCCATAATTGGGAAGATCTTGCCGTAGCTTTCTACAAGAAATATCAATACAATGCTGATTTGGCGCCTACCCGTACTCAGCTCCAGAGTATGGCCATGGCTTCCAATGAAGGTTTCAAGGATTACGCACAAAAATGGAGAGATTTGGCTGGAAGAGTTCAACCCCCTCTGTCAGAAAGGGAATTGGTGGACATGTTCTTAGGCACCTTATCTGGACCCTTCTTCAACCTTTTAATCGGAAGTTCATCTGCAGGCTTTACTGAACTAATATTAACCGGAGAGAGGGTGGAAGCTGGCATAAAAAGTGGAAAGATTAAGAAGGATTCATCTTCTTCTACAGCTTTAAGGAAGCCTTTCATCGGGAAGAAAGAGGTAGCTGCTGTATATTCGCAAAGGGACCAAGATAGGGCCGAACGCCGACCAATGGTGGGGGCTGTTATGATTCCCAAGCCTACATATGATCAACAAAGAAGTAATCAACCAAGGGTGGAAATGCCAGTAAGGCAATTCACCAGAATCAACATGACTCTGTCTCAAGTATTACCGCATCTTCTGAGATCCAACTTGGCAACCTTGAAAGAAGCTCCGAAAAACCCCAATACAACATCCCCTCATTATCATCCCAATGCCCGTTGCGCATATCACTCTGAAAGTCCTAGTCACGATACTAATAACATTGGGCCTTGAAGAACAAAATACAAGACCTCATTGAAGCAAAATAAATTGAGTTTGACGCGCCCGAGAAGCAAAATGTCATTTCTGCTCCTATGCCCAGACATGGTCACAATACCAATGCTATTGAAGAAGATTTTTTTGTTACCACAGTTGATGAACTCATGACTCCACTTCCAACCATTAAGATAAACTTGTTGAAAGCCGGTGTATTCTCGGGCTGTAATGAAGTTTGCCATCTCTGCTTGTCCTCCCCAACTGATTTCCCTTTGTTGAAAGCAGGCATTCAATGCCTGATAGATAACAAAGAGATTTTGTTTGAAAGTACTCCTGTTTCACCTATTCCTATTGAAGATGTTTCAATCATTACCATTTCCTCCAATTCTTCCAGGGTCTCCACCAAAAGACTCGTTAGAATTACATCGGTTCTGAAAGCAGCTCCTCTAATAATCACAATTCCTGGGCCAGTCCCATATAAATCAGACAAGACCGTGCCGTGGGATTACGGAGGGGATATTTACTACCATGGCATCAAACAAGACTGACCGGCCGCCGAAGAGATAAATTCAGAAGAAGAAGATTCCGACATCAGCAATATTGCCGGAACTAGCAAAATTACCCGAAGCGGTAGGATCTTTTCTCCAGAAATTGCTCCCCCAAAAGTAGTTTTTGGACCCGTGATCACTCTTGTGGCTGTTCTAAAGGTTACTTCTGTACCCATAATCATCTCTGCAAGTGCTCCTATTGACAAAGATGTTACAACTTCGGTTATCATTCCTACCAATACTCCTGCTGTTGAGACTCGAGGAAAGAGTATTCAAGTGGAGCCTGTCCAGACGAAGGCTCAATCACTGACTATCCCTGAGGCTTCCAAGAAAGAAATGGAGGAGATCTTAAAAATTATAAAGAGGAGCGACTACGATGTAGTTGAACAATTGGGGAAAACTCCCTCCAAAATCTCCATGCTGGCATTACTACTGTGTTTCGAGGCACATGCGAAAGCCTTGGTGAAGTTCCTAAAAACAGCCCATGTGCCTCAAGAGACGTCGGCTGATCAATTCCAAGACTGCGTGGCTAGTTTGACAGCGGATAACAGCCTAGGCTTCTCAGATGCTGATTTGACACCAAGGGGAAGAAAGCACAATGAGGCCTTGTATATCTCAGTGGAATATAGGGGCACCACTCTGGCCCATGTCTTGGTGGACACTGGCTCATCTTTGAATATATTACCCAAAAAAGCTCTTGACAGACTTGACTGTGAGGGGTTGACTTTGAAGCCTAGCAACATAGTAGTAAGGGCATTTGATGACTCGAAGAGGATGGTGCACGGGGAAGTGGATATCCCCATAAAGGTTGGGACTCAAACTTTCAATTTAACCTTTTATGTAATGGATATCCTCCCTTCTTACTCCTGTCTGCTAAGACGGCCATGGATCCACAATGCTGGCGCTGTTACCTCTACATTACACCAGATGCTGAAGTATCCGGATCAAGGGAAGATTATCACTGTCCATGGAGAGGAAGAATACATGATCAACCATCTCAATTCCTTCAGATATGTGGAATTGGACGGTGAATTCATTGAAACTCCATTTCAACATTTCGAAGAAGTCCCCCAAGAAGTGGCAGTGACCAAGACTGTGTCCCAGATTCCCAAGATTACAAGACCTCCACTCCGGATGTCATCACTAAAGGACGCCAAAGCAGTGGTAGAGGAAGGAGGATGCACCATCCGGGGACAACTTCCGGATATCCCATATAAGTATGACAAGTTTGGCCTAGGTTTCACTTCAAGTGCTCAAAAGGCTGTACGCCATGCCCGTGCTGGAGGGCCACCCTTGAAGATTAGCAACCGTGAGGTCAACGCGGTAGAAGATGGTGAAGATGGCTGCAACCTGGAGGAATGGATCTTTCTGACTGTCAATGGAGGGCTCAGCAATTGGGAGGCCAGAGATTTCATCCCAATCACTTTCATCCCTTAGTAATTTATCTTTACATTTTGTTGGATATGTAATATTCAAAACAATTTGCACTCTTAAAACCTTGTGTTTTACCCGATGCACAATGGTCCATTTGTAAGGGTTATTATTTCATCTTCATATGACATCAATGAATCATGGGCGTTTTCGCATACAAACTCTTGTGCTCATTGTTTTTCTTTTACATTTTATTTTCTCTCAAAGATAGCTATATCCTTACACACACCCACACTCGCAATGCAGGAATCCATCCATTCTGGATCCCATGGGTAACGATACTGCTATGGCCTTTTGTGACTCTGAGAATCTAATCTACCAAGCCGAAGACGAAGGTGAGGAAGATTGTGAAGTACCAGGGGAACTGGCCAGACTGCTACAACAAGAAGAAAGAACCATTCAGCCTCACGAGGAACCCGTGGATACAATAAACCTGGGTAACAAAGAAGACAAAAAAGAGGTCAAAGTGGGTGCCAATCTGGAACCCAGTGTCAAGAAGCGTCTGATTCAGTTGTTGCATGATTATGTCGAAGTCTTTTCCTGGTCGTGTGAAGACATGCCAGGACTTGATGAGGATATTGTGGTACATCGTCTGCCTACAAGAGAAGATTGTCCTCCAGTAAAGCAAAAATTACGTCGAATGAGGCCTGATATGTCAGAAAAGATTAAAGCAGAGGTTATGAAGCAATTCAATGATGGATTCTTGGCTGTCACTTCCTACCCTCAATGGGTTTCCATCATTGTTCCCGTACCTAAAAAAGACGACAAAGTACGAATGTGTGTGGACTACAGAGATTTGAATAGGGCGAGCCCTAAAGATGATTTTCCACTCCCTCATATTGATATCCTAGTTGACAATACGACATGACACAAAGTGTTTTCCTTCATGGACGGATTCTTAGGTTACAACCAAATCAAAATGGCACCTGAGGACATGGAGAAAACAACATTTGTCACACAGTGGGGCACATTCTGCTACAAGGTGATGCCATTTGGACTGAAAAATGTTGGGGCAACCTATCAGCACGCCATGGTAGCTTTATTTCATGACATGATACATCATGAGATAGAGGTCTACGTAGACGATATGATAGCCATATCGCAAACAAAAGAAGAGCATCTTGACCACTTACAAAAACTGTTTGAGAGACTGAAGAAGTACAAGCTGAGGTTGAATCCAAAGAAGTGTACATTTGGGGTACGGTCCGGTAAGCTCCTAGGCTTTGTCGTTAGTAACAAAGGTATTGAGGTCGATCCTGCCAAAGTTAAAGCAATACAAGAGATGCCTGCTCCTCGTACTGAGAAGGAAGTCAGGGGATTCTTGGGACGTTTGAACTATATTTCCTGATTCATTTCTCACCTGACAGCTACTTGTGAGCCAATCTTCAAACTATTAAAAAAAGATCAAGTAGTCAAATGGAACAATGAGTGCCAAGTTGCTTTTGACAAAATCAAAGAATACTTTCAAGAGCCTCATGTGTTGATGCCACCAGTCGAGGGAAGACTGTTGATTATGTATCTGACTGTTTTAGAAAACTCAATGGGGTGTGTATTGGGGCAGCGTGACAAGTCTGGCCGAAAAGAGCACGCTATTTACTACCTGAGAAAAAAGTTTACCGACTGTGAAACCAGATATTCACTGCTTGAGAAAACTTGTTGCGCTTTGGCATGGGCTGCTCGCCGGCTAAGATAGTATATGTTGACTCATACTACCTTGTTGATATCTAAGATGGATCCGAGAAAGTACATCTTCGAGAAGCCTGCTCTTTCTGGGAGAATAGTGAGATGTCAGATGATCCTGACAGAATATGACATACATTATACTACCCAGAAAGCTATAAAGGGAAGTATATTAGCCGATCACCTTGTTCACCAAGCTGTAGAAGACTACCAGTCCATGAAATTCGAATTTCCGGATGAAGACATCATGACATTAGACAACTACAAAGAAATCAGGCCATATGACGGACCTGAACAAGGATCCTGATGGACCCTATTCTTTGATGGAGCATCCAATGCACTTGGTAATGGTATCAGTGTTGTACTCCTATCTCCGGAAGGGTGTCATACTCCCTTTACTGCCAGACTTTGCTTCAATTGTACGAACAACATGGCGGAATACGAAGCATGCATCTTTGGTCTCAGAGCTGCCATAAACTTGGGGATCAAGTCATTGGATGTATTTAGAGACTCAACCTTGGTCATCAGTAAGATCAAAGGGGAATGGGACACCAAACATCCAAACCTTATCCCTTACAAAGAACGTGTTTTGACATTGCTACCACATTTTGAGGAGATTACCTTCGAGCACTTCCCGCGAGAAGAAAATAAGCTAGCAGACGCTCTAGCCACACTGTCATCTATGTTTAAACTTAATTGGGATAACGAGGCTCCCCAGATCACCATTGAACCGATGGATAAACCAACACACTGTCACGAGATTAATACTGAAGAAGTAGTGTACCAACCTTGCTTTCACGAAGTCAAGAGGTATCTCGAGGCTCAAGAATATCCAGAAGGAGCTTCAATCAATGATAAAAAGTTCTTAAGGAGATTCTCTTCTAAATTCTTCCTTAGTAATGGCATCCTGTATAAACGCAATCATGACTCTGTGTTACTTCGGTGCGTAGATAAGGTTGAAGCTGAAAGGATCATGGCCGAATTACATGAAGGTACTTTTGGCACCCATTCCAGTGGGCATACGATGGCGAAGAAAATCCTACGGGCAGGCTATTGTTGGTCTACCATAGAAGCAGATTGCTATCAACACTCTTGAACCTGTCATAAATGCTAGATTTATGCCGACAAAGTGCATGTACCCCTGGTTCCTCTGAATGTCTTGACGGATCCCTGGCCCTTTGCTATGTGTGGAATTGATATGATTGGGGAAATCAAGCCGACAACCTCCAATGGACACCGCTTCATCTTAGTGGCCATTGATTATTTTACAAAGTGGGTGGAGGCAGCTTCCTTCGCTTCCGTCACCAAGAACGTTGTTGCCCGCTTCATCAAGCAAAATCTCATTTGTAGATACGGTATCCCCGAAAGGATCATCACTGACAACGGTATAAATATCAACAACACTATGATCACCGCCTTGTGCGAGCAATTCAAGATTCAACATCACAATTCTTCTCCCTATCGGCCAAAGATGAATGGTGTTGTCGAAGCTGCGAATAAGAACATTAAAAAGATCATACAGAAAATGACAGTCACATACAAATACTGGCACGAGATGCTACCATTCGCTCTCCATGGGTACCGTACAACGACTCGCACATCGACTGGGGCAACACCCTATTCCTTGGTTTACGGCATGGAGGCTGTCTTGCCTATCGAGGTCCAGATCCCCTCTCTGAGGATTATGAAGGATGCAGGGTTAAATGAAGACGATTGGATCCAGACACGACTTGATCAACTAAACTTGATTGATGAGAAGAGACTTACTGCTGTTTGCCATGGTCAAATGTATCAAAAGCGGATGATCAAGGCTTTCAACAAGAAAGTCAGACGCCAAGTGTATCAAGTTCGGGATCTAGTGATCAAACGCATCATATTGCCACAAGGTGATCCCAGGGGCAAATAAACTCCTACCTATGAAGGACCATTTATGATCAAAAATATTTTCTCTGGTGGTGCAATGATCTTAACCACCATGGATGGCAACGACCTGGAACACCCTGCAAACGCGAACATAGTCAAAAGATACTACACATAAGAGACCCTATAGGTTGACACACCTAGGAAAAACAAGGGCATCCCGGCGAACCAAAAAGGTTCAGGAAAAAGTTAGGGATAAAACAAAAAAATTTGTACACCCGACAAGTTGAAAACCCGAAAGGGCGACTTGGGCAAAAAAGGGTTTCCCGGTGGACTGAAAACCTAAAAGGGCGGTCCAGGAAAAAGTTAGGGAATTAAAGCGTATGACTATGACCCATTGGATCACTTTATAGACGACCTTTAGCTTCAACTAATAAACTCAGAGGTTCTGATCAATTCAATCAGCTTCGGACAAGGCAACAAATAGACAAGATGCTCAAAGATACGAAGGAAATAGCAGAATGGAAACCCCATGGGATTTTTGTACACATAGCTATCTTTTCTTTGTATCAAAATTTTCATTTTTTACGACAACATTCTCTTACTAGAATGTTTGTCTCCTTGTACAAAAAATACTTAGTCAAAGTCAATACAAAATATTCCTTTGAAAGTGCAAAAACTATTTGTCTTTTCTTTACACTTGTGTTTTGTGTATAAAAACGTCCAATGATTCATTGTTAAGCATATGCATTTGAACATAATTACTGTTTACAAATAAAACAAAATAGAAAAGACAATTACTGATAGGTTTAAAGGATAGAGAAATGTCTCTAGGCTATTCCATAAGTAACCTCCTGCAGTACGTCGTTTAAATCCCCAGCGGAACAAATTTCAAATTATTGATCCCCAGTAGAAGTCGTCAAATTTCTCAGGATTCCCCGACAGGATTCTACAAGCAGTACACGACGTTTTCCTTACAACAAGACATTATTTCTCAAAAGCGAAATTCATCATCAGTTCGACTTCAGGACATGAAGACTTACATATCCTCAGCAACAGTCAGGGATTTGTCCAACAACAATACAACAAATTAGCTCACATACGCATACATTGCATCTACATATCATAAACATAGATAAAGCAAATACATTACATCATACATTTCATGCAACATGACTTTGTATTTTAGCTAACATTTTACCCGTTTCAGGATAAGATTAACAGCTACCGTTAACAATATTCAATCTTGATACAGTTCAGATACGCTCCAGACACGGATGCCATCCTGATACTCATTCAGATCCAACCTTTTGATACAGTTCAGATACGCTCCAGACGCGGATGCTGAAACTCATTCAACTCTCAGATACAGTACAGATACGCTCCAGTTACGGATGCCATTCTGATACTCATTCAATATTCAATCTTGATACAGTTCAGATACGCTCCAGACACGGATGTCATCCTGATACTCATTCAGATTCAACCTTTTGATACAGTTCAGATACACTCCAGACGCGGATGCTATCCTGAAACTCATTCAACTCTCAGATACAGTACAAATACTCTCTAGTTACATATGCCATTCTAATACTCATTCAGATTCAACTCTCAGATACAATACAAATATGCTCCAGATACGGATACCATTCTGATACTCATTCTGATTCAACTTTCATATACAATACGGATACACTCCAAACACGGGTGCCATTCTGATATTCATTCGGATTCGACTTTCAAATACAGTACAAATACGCTCCAGACACAGACGCCATTCTGATACTCATTCTTCCAACTTACAAATTACAATTCAACAATCACCTTTGATGACATATTTAAGCCCATCTCCTGCAACTTTCTGTCACCTCTCCAAATGGCATCTGTAAGCCCATTCCTTCTATCATTACGTCATCGAGTGCAAATTTATGGGCACTCTAGTGTCCAATCATCTCCCACCTCCGAGTCACGAATGGAAAAACTCGACAGTCTAACTCTTCAGGTTTAAGAAGATTGAACAGGGGAAGCTGTTGTACCCCAAATATTGCCCTCTCACTTATCAAGAATTTTTTACAAGATTTCTTTGATTCAAGACTGCATTAGGGTTTGACCAGCTCAAGACACCTCCTCAAGCACTGATGACCAAAATTAGGGTTTAAGTTTGCACAAGGATTTTTTTGGACTATCAATGCTTCATATGACTTTTAAGGATCATTGTGGACCCCCAAGATTACTCATGCCAAGTTTCAAGCCTTGAATCACATTTTTGATTAATCAATTGGACAATTGACCTAAAAATCAGCTGTATTGGGGGAAAAGTCAACCATGGAAAATTTACAGTCAAACCTCATGATTTTTGATCCACATCAACATCTTAGACTCATATGTATCATTTGATCAGGTTTGGACCATAATTCCGCAAGAAATTTGATCAAATCATCAAAAGGGCAAAATGGTCAAAATTAGGGTTTTGACTGAGAAGGTGCCATTTCTGATTTTTGACCTAGCAAATGATCAATTGGTTTGAAACAAGATTTCAAGGGTTCAATTTCATCATCTTGATCTAATGACATGATTCAAAACATTACAAATTCATTGGATTGACAGATGAATTTTCCAGTCAACTGATCAAAAGTCAACTATATACTGAAAAGTCAAACTTTGACTTTTTGGTCAAATTCAAGTGCCAAGGATCACAATTCATCAAAACATGTCAAAATGTGAAACTTATTCATCAAGAAACCAAAGATTTAAGATTTGAATTTGAAAAGTTGAAAAATTCTAACTTAGAAAATTTTCTAAGTATAGAAAATTTCTTATTTTTTCTCAACTTTAAGCCAAATTATCACCATGATACAAGATGATTCAAAGGAAGTCCCCAACATGAAAGTTGTAGATCTCCATGAAATATAAAACTTTTCTTCACACAGTTTCTCCTAAAGATGCTTAGATCTCAAGATATAATTTTGTGAATACATGCTCATGAATTAAAATAACTTAGTGAAATTTTGCCCTAGTTAGGCAGGTTTTTGACCTAACTTCATGGCCACTTTTCACCTAGTTCCAAGAGGAATTTTCAAAATCATTTCAAATATGGGTTGTGGATCACATTACAAGATTTCCAAAATGTCCAAGAACTCCTTGAGATCATTCTTGAGTAGGGAGAATCTAAGAGATGAAGTTAGGGTTTTATCACTTTGATTATAGGTCATTTTCATGAAGAACATGTTTTCAAATTTGCAAATTGGCTGTACAATCTTCACTTTTCAGGCCTCAAACTCGTTTGTCACTCCACCATTAATGAATTGCATAAGGTTTCATGCCCTAAAGCCAAGCATTCAATGCATTGTACAAGAAAATAACCATTTTTTGGAAGAAAGGCAACATTGTCATTTTGGAAAAGCATGTTTTTTGCATTTTTCCATTTCTTGAGCCTTGGACTTGTTCTTTCTGCACAAACCAAGTCTCTAAACCTGAACAAAATATGTTTAAAGCTTCAAGCCACCATACAAGATCAGGATCATGCCTTAAGAAGTCACTTCTCACACTTGCTTCAAAAACAAGAAATGTAGCAAGACATGTGATCTTGTACTTCTGAGCAAGCACAAGTCCTCTAACCTTTTGCTCTATATGAAGCCATCATTTTGCAACTAAAACCACGCATGCCCAAGCCTTGAAACACCCTAGAATCATAAGTTGCATACCAAGCCTCCAAACTTTCCATTTATGACTTGTGAACTGAATATTTCATTTCACTCGTGCGTTTTAAGGCCTTTTGCTTTCCCAAGCTTCCTTACCTTACAAGTAAATCACCCCACACCCTGAAACATCACTGTAACTCCATCTTCCCCATTTTTGAAGTTCAAAAACATAGTAACACATGTGGACTTATCCAGACCATTCCAGCCACCCTCAAGACAAGCTAAGCATTGCATTAGCTTCCTAGAGGTTCAAGGAAGCTAACTTGATCATCATAGCATCCTAAAGCAAGCTCATTTTCAAAACACGATTTCCATTTTCAAGGTGAGTTTTCTGTTTTTTCTAACTCTTGATACGGGCATAGTTAGCTTTCCTTTTGTGAATATAGAATGTAGACATCATTGCTACGAAGCTGTACATATCCATAGCTTGCATTTATTTGGCTTGAGTTTAGAGAATTTTAAGTTTGAAGTTTCTGAAAAAATTAGGTTAAGAATTAGGGCCAACAAAATTCTCTATGATCTTGGAATTATAGTTTTAGTTATGCACATGGTTAGAATCGTGAAGTAAAATGATGTAATGTTCATGTTATCACTTTCCATTTTTGTTGAGAAATGAAAAAGTTACAGGGGGTCCGGTTGGCCAAAGGTTGAAGATGAAGTACAGGGCAAGGCAATGTTTTGTGTTATGTATTTGTGTTTTCACTTAGACTAACGGATGTACAGCCATCCCAGTGGTAAGGCAGCGCGCAAAAATGCCCTAGGTCGTGGGTTCGAGCCTTGGCGCTGCCTTTTGTAATTTTTCATACTTTTTCCATTTTTTTTGTTGTTTTTGCAGCATGGGCTTCAGCACATTGGGCCTTATGTTTTTTGCTAACTTTATGCCTCCTATTTGCTTGCAGCACCCCTGGCCCAAATATTTTATTTACTTATTTTTATTTTTATTTTTATTTTATCAAATATATTTTCTTAATCATAAAAAAATATAAAAATGATAAGTATTATATTTTTTTATTTTATTTAATTTTCTCATACAAAATATTTATTATTTTTATTTAAGTTATATACTATCTTTTTAATAAACTTGTAAATTAAAATATAATTAGGTTAAATATTTATTTTTCTTCACACCTATTAAATATTTATTTTAACATATAAAAAGACCAAAATACTTCATAAATACCATATATTATTTTCAAGACAAAAATACAAAAATACTTAAAGAAATTTATTTCCTTTTAATAAATTAGAATTAGGGTTTAATCAAAATCTTTTCTAAAAATAATTCCCTTCCTTAATTAATTTAAGTTTAATCTTGATTTATTTATTAGGCTTAGGTTAAAACATTTTACATAAAAAACCAAACAAAATCTTCTTTGCATTCATACATATTTACATATTTGATTATCTTGTATATTACTTATTCCAATATTTGTACACATTCAATTTGGTTGTAATAGCTTAATTAGGTTTATTTATTGCAAATCCCCATTCATCAATTGTATACCCCCCTCCCACAAATGTTGTAATAGCGTAGGATATTTAAATTTCGCAATTTATCGCTTTAATATAACATGTTAGTAATTAGGATTTGTATGGAAAGATAAAATCAATCAAATAGAAAACCCTAATCCAAGACAAAATCAAGCATGGAAATGACACAATTGCACACAAGACACCCTTAGGGTTATCCCACTTGGTTGCCTTATACAAAATGGCCATATTACACATGGAAAGTGTCTTAGCAAAATCAAACAAATACAAGATCATAGTCCCTCGATGACGCTATTCAAAGTTGCCTTATAAAATGATCTTAGTCCCTAAAAAAATCCTAATATACTTTGCAACATTGCTAGTCATGGCTATACGATGACCTACGCCCGTCCCGTTTACATCCAAAGATAGGGTTGCTGACCAAATAAATGGTAAGACAACAATGTCAAAGGAAAAGAAAATGAACAAGAAATACATTTGAGTAGGTAGATTACTTTTAGTTACTTGCTCCATTTCAAAACAAATATCCTTGCTATTTTCAAAATAAACACCTACACATTTCCAAACATCCTACAAAATTGAAAACATTTTCAAAAAGACAAACATCTTTGTATACATTCTTACGAACGAGAATCATTACAAAGATTTCCTAAACAATGGCCTCTTTTACAAAATACTTTCAAAAACACACCAAGCACAATTTCAAACAACAAAAGCAAGTGATCTAGCAAGTAACTAAGAGCCCATGGAAAACCATGGATGAAAAGGGTGCTAACACCTTCCCTTTTCACAATCTACCCCCCCGAACTCAAGAAACAATCTCAAAGGTCTTTCCTGTGCTTTTTCACCTTTCCTTATTGGATAAAAGAAAATTCGATGGCGACTCTTGCTAACCGTAACATTTGCGATAAAACGCAAACCTTCAAGTCAGTTCTCCCACCGTATCACACACATGAACACATATGATCAATTAGGTCAAAGCATCAATAAAAACACATAAAAAGAACTAGTTTAACCTAATAAAAATAGACAAAATAAATATTATTTTTGGTATTTTTTTCATGGATTAGTAAAATTGAGGGGATAAATGACAAGTTTGCAAAAAATCAATCAAAAATAAATTAATTTGCATATAGAAATAATCAAAAGAAAATAGGAAATAAAAATAAGTCAAAAGAGTGGTAAAAAGAAGGTTTTGCTGGTCATGAGGGTTGAACCCACACCCTTGAAGTCATAACACAAAATAATTCCCACTGGGCCACATGCCGTGGTTGGTAATAACACACCTCAATGTGATAAAATATGAAACATGCTTATAAAATGATTTTTTTTTTAAAAAGAAAAAGGTCTGGGGCGAGAGGGGTTCAAACCCCAGACCCTTTGCTTCACACACATAAACACACAAACCAGCACACAACCACTAGGGCGCAATGCCAATTCAATAATTATACAACTTGCACTAAATATAAAATAAACTCAAGTTCGAAAATGGAAAATGGCGCCACCAACATCTTTATCTTCTTCGTGAAAGCGACAACAACAACAATGAATGATTTTCAAACTTCCTCATTTCTCA
This sequence comes from Vicia faba, assembly GCA_948472305.1. NCBI lineage: Eukaryota > Viridiplantae > Streptophyta > Magnoliopsida > Fabales > Fabaceae > Vicia > Vicia faba. The sequence goes on from OX451737.1 coordinate 1,061,857,273, forward strand.
AACAAATTAAAAAGTGTAACAACCAAACTTACTCAGAATTTTACGAGGATTTCAAAAACATACATATCACAAATTAATGTCAATTGTAGCTCACGAATTTTACTCAAAAAAAGAAACCCTAAGTTTCCTCAAAGTTAAGTTAAATGATGAACAGACTCAACCAATGCCTATTTTCATAGGGCTTTCATTCATGGCAATTAAACACACATAATAGTATCAAGAAATGTTCAAAATGGTGCTTGTATAAATGATTTCAAAATTAATAAAAACTCATATATTGGAGCAAGGTCCAATGCTTTCTTCAAGCACTTTTAGTGATAACAAAATGATCTCTTTAGCTTGTATGATATCCCAGGAACACAATGAAACTTTTAGTTTTGCTTTGAAACTGTCTCAAATTCTCAAACCAAGTTCAGTGATGTTGGTGAATGAACACGAGTTGGGTGAAGAAATAGAGGTGTTACAGATGCAAACTAATGCATTCAGAAGCTTATATGTGATGTGTAGATGGTGTTTGAGTGATTAGATTGCACAAGACTTGCAAGGTTTGTAAATTTCGAAGAAATTAATTTTGAGCTTTAATGGACTTTTCAAATTTTCACTATGTGTTTCTGAGTTTTCAGGGGATTTGAGGTGTGTTTTGGACTTGAGAATGACTCTTTATTTATAGGGAAAGGTTGATAAATCAAGGGTTGGTGAGAAGTAAAGTTTTGCAAGTTATGGTTTAGTTGGATCACAAATGGAAGTTACACGAGTGATATGGTTCAAAGATGAAAGATTACTTGATTCATGGATAATACAGATGCTTTCCTGAGTTGTAGGAGGTTTCTCATAAGTGTAGTGTGATCATAGATGATAATATATTGGATCAATGAAATATTAGGTGATTAAAGTTATGTTTATGCAAATGGATATGAAGCTTTTTGCAAATTCTTCTAATTATGGTATCATGAAATGGTTAATAGCTCAATTCCTTGTGTAATGAATTAAGGATCTGTGTAAATGCTCAACTATGTTAAGATTTGAAAGTAATATAGCCTGAAAAGAAGATTTCATATCTTAGGCTTTGGAAAATTATGAAGCTTGCCTTGGCCAAAATAACTTGTAATGCAGTCTTAGAAAGTCGTGTTCATCTCTTCGAAACTCATAGCTCAAGTGTGATAAATTCATGCTCTTTGACTTTTTGGAAAGCTAAAAACATCCTCTAAAACTATCACATTGATCATTTGTTTTGAATCAATTGGGATCATGAATAAAAATGGCCATAAATTCAGGTACTTGACAATGCTAAAACACCTGAAAATTTCACTAAGTGTTTGAGTTTTTCAAAAGTGATGACACCTTGACTTTCAAGCTTAATATATTCCAACTCAAGAAACCTTTTGGCCTTAAATTTTCATACATTTGTAGTATCAAACATCCTCTTTAAGAACAGCCATCAAGCACTGCAAAGGGATGTGTAGATTGATCACAATAGTCTTGGAAAGTAGGGCAAATGATAATGTGATTTTGTACTTAGAAAAATTCCATAAACCCTAATCTTTGAGTTTTTTGAACTTTTATTTGAATTTATTGATTAATCATAACCAAATGCATCCATAAACCATATTTTCATGATTCTTAACTCTTGAGGTCCATGTTTGACCAAAAAGTCAAAAGTCAAATTTGACTTTTATTGATAGTTGTCTTTTTTTATCAATTGATCCTCATAACTTTGACTATCATCAATTGTATCTTCTTAACGTATTTGAGCCACACAATTAGGTCACAATGATGTGATTGAACTCCTTGAATCATAATTCAAACTATGATGACATGATCTGGGCCAAAAGTCAACAATCAACTGACTTTGGTCAAAACCCTAATTGATGTATACAATGCTTTGAGTCTTGATGAAATTAATTTGATGTGATACATAAACTTGAATGTTGATAGAGGGAATCACTTGATCACTATGAATTAAAGTAAAGCTTGAATCTTAAGGGTCATTAATTTATCAATTACTCGGACTCATTGATTTAACACACCTATCTTGCAAAAGAGATGGACAAGAAAAGCATATCTTTTGTATCCTTATAAGGTTAGTGATGAGATGATCTCTTAATTTTATGCAATTATGCAAAAGGAAGTGGGATCCTAGGTCAAAAATTAGGGTATGAAAAATTCCCCTATTTAAGTTTCTTTCATCCGGAGATATGATGATGGGAATCTTCATCTCGACGCGAATGGAGAGACTTAAATACAAAAAAAAGCCCAAATTTTGGCCCTAGGATACCACAAAAGACAAAAAAAAAGCATGAATGTGGACAATAGATAATATGTAATCCACAGAGGTATAAATAGAGAGGATGCCTCTATGGAGAAGAAAACATCCAAGGGAAATCAAACCCGCTGGGGAATGAAATCCAACTTACTAGAGAAGTGATTTAGTGATGATTAACAAAAGGAAACATCAGATCTCTGGGTAAAATACCAACTTCTACTGATGGTAAAGAAAACACTAACTTTTACTGACGGTAAACCACCAACTTTTACTGAAGGTAGAGGGATAAAGGAATACACCGACTTTCACTGACGGTAAAATGACATATTTTACTGAAGGTAGAAATATAAAAGAATACACTGACTTTTACTGACAATAAACTACCATCTTTTACAAAATAAAACTTTACTGCATACCCACTTCTATTGGAGGTACATGACCGACCTTCATCTGAACACCAACTTTCATTTGAAGGGTAATAAACCTCCCCACGACGAACGGGCCTTAGTTTCTTCTTTGATAAAGTCTTCTAATTGAAAAGGGTGATAAACCTCCCCATGACAAATGAGTCTCAGTTTCTTCTTTGATCAAGTCTTCTATTTAAAAAGGGTAATAAACCTCCCCACAAGAAATAGGTCTCAGTTTCTTCTTTGATCAAGTCTTCCACTTGAAAAGGGTATCCGACAAGCTCCTTAAAAGGTAATAGCTTGCTACAAGGAATTCACAATGAACTATCTCTATCATATTGAAGAGATCAACCATCCATTGGAGTAGATAAAATTTCACAATGAACTATCTCTATTTTATTAAAGAGATCAATTATCCATTGAAGTAGATATATTGATATCTTGGGACAACTTTTCTAGGAATTAATAGACTATTAAAAGAGACTGTCGTTTTCCATCCAAAAGGGAATCCAAGGACACAGAAGCTTATCAAATAAAGAGACCACCACTTGTTGTTGGGTAATAATTTTAAGAGTATTGTGATAATGTTGCTGGGAAATAAATTCAATTTCCTGGGGAACTGCAAACATATTCATGTTGAGGAGATAAAGTCTTCAGATACGCAAAATACATGTACTATCTGTTGTACCCCAAAATTTGCCCTCCCATATTCTTCAAGATTTGTCAAGATCAATCTTCAAATGGATCAAGGGGTTGCCCAGTCAAACATCCTCCTAAGCCAGTCAAAGTTAGAGTTTTGGTTCCTTCAAGGAATTTGAGGTTTTAAATGGCTCAATCAAGTCCCATAGGCCTATATACATTGCCAAGCATCTACATGTCAAGTTTCAAGACTCACATCATCAAATTGCACAGTCAAAAGTCCCATTTGCTTCACAGTCAACTGCAGGGGTAAAATGGTTATTTTACAGTCAAAAGTCAGAATTTTTGGTCAACATCTTATTTTGAAGCCACAATCATCATTTGATCAAGTCTTGATCATGATTCCACAAGCATGGCTCAAAAATCATCAAAGATGCAAAAGTTGCTATTTTTGGACAGTTGAAAAGTCAACTGTAACTTGACCAAGGCATAACTTTTTAATGGTTCATCAGAAAAATCCCATCCAATGCTCATTTTGAAGGGGATGACATTTCCTACAACTCATCTTCATATTCCAAGTCCAAGAAATACTCTCACAAAAAGTTATCAATTTCTACATTATAGGTCAATTTCAAAAGTCAACAAAAATGCACTTTAAGTCAAAGACCATAACTTAATATTGGTAAATTCAAATGACATGGGACCAAAGGAATTGGTTATAGGACTTCAATACCTTTCCAAAATGTCAGAGAACATGTTCATATGATCAAAATTGAGCAAGATATGCATTGGAGAAGTTGGGAAATTTTTGTGAATTTGCAAAAGTCAACTTTGCTCAAAACACGTCATTTTTGCTAATGGGCCTCAAATTCCTTCTTGAATCTTTACCCAAATCATATGCACGACCCATCAAGCCTATTTGAGTTTATTTTCTTATTTTTATTAATTAATTGGATTTTTTATTAATATTAATTCATTTAATTGATTTAAAATATAAGAAATTCAAATATATGGTTTTCAAATCTTTTTGTGAAGTAAACAAACTCAGGGCAAGCTGGAAAATTCGTGTATCAATCAAAGAGACAAAAATCTCCATGTTTGGCAAGTTTTCTTAATCAAAAAGATTGAAAATTATTTGATTTCCAATCAAATATTGAAACCATAATGCAATGGATTTCTTGGCCAAAAGTTAACCTAATTCCCTTCTATTATAAGTGCATAAGCTAAACCTAAAGCCTTGGACGTGCAAATTGCTGCAGAAACACCATAGCCAATATTGAAAAAATCAAAGAAAACTTGAAATCTGTTTGCAATCTTCCAGGCCAGTTCAAGGCATTTTCTGGATTATCATACATTACATAGGTTCCCAGGAACGTGTAGGGATCAAAATCACGTGCTAAGAACTCAAGGAATCGCCCATTACAGTCACACGATTTACCACTTTTTTCCAATATCATAATCATTGATTCATGCATATTTAACATCTTTTTGTGATTGTTTTGTGTTAATAGGACTCATACGAAGCTATTGGTGTGATTCTATTGCATTAAGACGCCCTGAAACGCAAGTTGCCATGAACGAATTCTAGGTTTTTCAAGCTTCCAGATTAGGGCTTTTCAGCATAGGAAAAATCAAGCCTTCTAAGACACATGGTTAAACTCGTTGAGACCAGACGAATTCAATGGACATGTCACGAAATATTTATGTGAAGCATACGCCTATTCGCTATTTTTCCTCATCCTATTTTGTGGGGGTTAAAAACCCCCGCTATCCATTCGTTTTTTTACAGGAGGGAGGAAGAAGACAGTGACGTGGGGAGGCCTGGTTGGTTCATTCAAAAAAACGCGCGCGTGTACAACATATGTGTTTGTTTTTTATATTATTTTCATTATCCATTATATTATCAAATACAGGCATATGGCGTAGTGGAAAGTGATGTGGCTATTAACCATTGGGACCTGGGTTCGATTCCCAGGTCCCCCAAAATTTCTATATTGTTTTTCATAATATAATTACATGCAGGCTTCATGAGAGGCTCCACCATATGCCTCCAGCGCTCAGCATGCCAAGTGGCTACGGGCGTGCATCCAAAGGCCAAGAGTGAGTGACTATGATGTTCCCCAGTCAAAGCCAGCGTGGACGATCTCAGAAGTCAATAAAGGCTTGATGATAATGGGCCTCAGATTTCTAAACTCACCTCCAAAAAAGGCCTGGCACCCCCTGGTTTCTATTTTCTTTTTTATTTTCTTTCTCTTTTATTTTCTTTTTATTATAATTATTATTATTATTATTATTATTAACTAACAAATTATTTTTATAATAAATTCAGATAATCAAAAGATGTAAATATTTTTATTATTTATTATTTTTACTATTAATTATTATTTTTGTAAATAAATGTAAATTAATTAATTTAGTTAAATTAGGTTAACTTTAATCTTTTTTACAATAAATAAAATTAGCTTAGAATTAGGTTTTACTAACTTTTAATTTTAATTCCTTTTATTTTCATTAAAACATAAAAAACACAAAAATACTTTTTTCTTTAATTAAATAATTAATTAGCAAATTAGGTCAAATATTAATTTAATTATAAAAAAGGACAAATTACTTTCTTTTCTCAAAAAGGGTCAAAACCCTAAGACGTTCCCGATTTAATTTCTTTCGCGCTTTAATACCTTTTGATTATATTGATGTAACTGTTTTCGAGGATGTAATAGTTAATTAAGTCTTTTACCGCTTTCTTTACCTTTCTCGCATTTATTTCCAAACGGGTTATGTTTTTGGCGATGTATATACCCACGCCTTGTAATAGCGTAGATTTACTTTCCTCACTTTACTTTCCCGCAAACTATTAAACTGTTAATTATGCATGACAAGACTTGTATGACAAATAAAATCAACCCGTAGCTCACAAATAACATGTACAAGATAATCTTAACTGAATTCAACACACATGCACATGCCACTCTTAGGGTACGCCTCACTGGTTGCCTCGAAGTGGTCGTCAAGTATAGGGTGTTTTAGAGGTCGCCCTCCTGTCTAAAGATCCAGTTGCCTCGAAACGGTTGCCTCGGATAAAAAGGATCTAGGATATTAGGGTTACCGCTAAGGCGTCCTACTATTGCTTTGGTGACCACACATGTCCCTATAATCGAATTGACCCGAATAACTCCAACGACGGTGCTACCTACTTCTCAATAGTGGGATAGTACTGTCTAAAGGACTCTTACACAACCTAATTCCTTAGAGTAGGTAGATTTCTCCTGGGTACTTGCTCTTTCAAAAAACAAAAACATCTTTTCGCACTTACACTTTCAAAAAGTTTTCAAACCAATTCTTCATACACTCTTCAGGACAGATACAAGAGTTACCTAGAAGTTTTTCAAACTAAACTTTTTTCAAACCCACATACACAAGAAAAGAAAACAATTTTTGAAAACATAGTGAGCAAGTACCTAAGAGCCCGTGGATAACCACAGATAGAAAGGGTGCTAACACATTCCCTTTCTCTAAATCTACCTCCCGAACCGAGAAACATCTCGAAAAGGAATTTTGCTGTGCTTTTGTCCTTTCCTTGTTGGAGAACATAAAAGACGGTGGCGACTCTTGCTTACCGCGACATTTCGCGAACCAGCATTCCAAAACAGTCAGTTCTATTTCCACCGATCATACTATCACTCTAGGATTTACTTTCTAGAGAGGTCCAAACAAACATATTTTTCATAGACCAGGTTTAATCTAGGAACAAACTGGAGAGAAACAGTCAAACAAAACTTCAACCAATGAGGAATAAACTCATCTTGGGATTTATTCGGTCCGAGGGTGTAACGGAAAGCTAAAGCAAATTTCTTCCATGAGGGACAAACTCAGTTAAGAATAAAAAGGAACATATACCTTTCTACCCACAGCTGACACTCTATTGGAGGGAGTAAATACGTCATTGGGAAAGGGAAGTACATTACTTGGGGATAAACACAACCAAAGTAAGTTGACCCAGAAATATAGATAAATGAAAATGTGCATGAATGATGTAAGTATGAATGAATGAAAGAATGAATGAATGTCATATATATGCTGACAAAACAGACCAAAAGTTAAACAAATGATAACACCTGGGATGACAAAACAACACCAGTGTATAACCAAGCACTCGGATAATCTCAATAAAAGGGAATCATCACTGGGAATAAAATAAAAGCCACTGACGGAATGAAGTTCTACTTTAAGGCTCAAATCTATTTGGGGAGAGGAGGATACTTCTTGGGAAGAAACCCAAAGTTCACTCTTCAGACATCAATAATTAAAATAAGAGAGGTAACAATCTTCCTAAAAGATCTACTGGGGAAACAACTGCCATCTGAAAGTCCTCAAAAGTACTTTTCCTTCTCAGTTTTGTGTTTCAGAATACAACCATATTCAGGTTTTGTATTCACGAATCATAGGAAAATATATGTGTTGCTATATATTTAAAAACACGTTTTATTAACATTTTGTTTCAAAATTATCATCAAGAGTAAAAGAAATTTTGCAAAGCTGAAATAAGATAAGAGTTAAAAACAAATGGACAAAGGCTCAAATTTTATTTAATGGAATGGTAGTTCGCAAATGGCGTAACTCCATGGATGATTACAAAGTTGAAAAAATGGTAATCATATGGGAAATGTTACATTGAAATACACAATCATATTCTCCCTATCAACTTTGAATTCCAACTATGTTCAAGCTTCATTGCAGATGATTTGATGAAGAACCTTTGTAAGTGTTTCAAGAAGATCAAGTCTGGCCTGATGCAGTTACTTGTCTTAAAGATCCCTAACTTTTGCCTAGATTGCACTTTCTGGTTTTCAACCTACCAGGATGAATTATATTTCTATTTATGTCTCTAATTTTTTTCTGGGCCACCCTTTTGGGTTTTTAGTCCACCGAGACGCTCATTTTTGCTAAGTCTCTCTTTCGGGTTTTCAACTTAGTGAGTTGTTCTTTTATCTTCTTTAGACAAAGTATTTCTTGACTGCATCTGCATTCACAGGGCGTGGGAGATCCTCACCATCCATAGTCATAAGAGTCATTGCACCGCCAGAGAAGGCTGTTTTAACCACATACGGGCCTTCAAATTAGGAGCCCACCCTCCCCTAGAATTAGGCTGAAAATACAAGATCATCTTAAGTACAAGTTCTCCTTCTCTAAATTCACGAGGTCAAACCTTTTTATAGAATGTATGCTTAATTTTCTTTTGATATAATTAGCCATGACATAAGGTTGTCATCCTTTTCTCTTCGATTGAATTCAACTGGTCATATCTACTTTGACACCATTCAGCCTCAGATAACTCATCTTCCATCAGAAATATCATCGATGGCATCTCAACCTCTACGGGGAGTAATACTTTCATTCCATATACCATAGAAAATGGAGTTGCCCCTGTCAAAGTGAGGACGAATGTGCGATAACCATGCAGAGAAAATGACATCATTTCATGCCAATCCTTATAAGTTACAACCATCTTATGAATAATTTTTTTGATGTTTTTATTAGAAGCCTCGACAACTTTATTCATCTTTGGTATGTACGGAGAGGAGTTGTGATGTTCTATCTTGAAATCATTGCAAATTTCTTTCTTCATTTTATTGTTCAAATTCGACCCATTGTCAGTGATAATCTTGCTCGGCATACCATACCGGCAGATGAGTTGGTTCTTGATAAACTTGACCACTACTTGGCGAGTCACATTCACGTATGAAGTTGCTTCAACCCACTTGGTGAAATAATCAATAGCTACCAGGATGAAACGATGTTCTTTCGAGGGCTTGGGTTCAATCATACCGATCGTATCAATCCCCCCACATAGAGAAAGGCCACGGAGAAGAAATGATGTTGAGAAGAGTCGGAGGTACATGAATTTTATCTGCATAGATATGGAACTTATGAAACTTCTTCACATACTTACAACAATCAGACTCCATTGTCATCCAATAGTAACATGCTCTTAACAGTTTTTTAGCCATCTCATGCCCATTGGTATGGGTACCGAAGGACCCTTCGTGGACTTCTTACATCATCAAATATGCTTCACGTTTATCCACACATCTTAGCAAAACCATATCAAAGTTTCTTTTTTACATTATATCACCATTCAAGAAGAAGTCACCAGACAGTCTCCTCAGAGTCATTTTATCTTTACGAGATGCCCTAGGCTAGTATTCTTGAGTTTGAAGGAAACACTTGACATCATGGAACCAAGGCTTATTGTCTATGACCTCTTCTTCTACAAACACATGAGCAAGTATTTCCAGATGCATGATTTTGATTGTAAGGATATCATTATGATGATTCCTTTGGTAAATGGAAGATAAGGTGGCTAAGGTGTCGGCCATTTCATTCTCTTCTCAGGGAATATGGTATAGATAAACTTTGTTAAAGTAAGTCAACAACCTTATTGCATAATCTTTGTAAGGGATCAAGTCTGGGTGGCGAGTCTCCCACTCTCCTTTTATCTGGTTGATAACAAGATCTGATTATGTGTATATGTCGAGGATCATAATTCTGATTTCGATCGCTTCTTCAAGACCCATAGTACAAGCCTTGTACTCTGCCATATTTTTGGTGCATTCAAACATTAATCTTGCAGAGAAAGGAATATGAGAACCTTTAGGGGTAATGATAACTTCCTCAACTCCACTTACATATGCATTAATAGCTCCATCAAAAATTAAGCCCCACCGAGATTCAGGATCATGCCCTTCCCTAAACACAGGTTCATCACAATCTTTAACCTTGAAGAACATCATGTCTTCGTCTGGAAAATCATATATGACAAATTGGTAATCATCAATAGGTTGTTGCGCCAAATGGTCAGCTAGAACACTTCCTTTTATAGCCTTCTGAGTGTGATACTCAATATTATATTTTGATAACAGCATCTGCCAATGAGAAATTCTTTCGGTCAACGCATGCTTCTCAAAAATAAACTTGATTGGATCCATTTTAGATATCAAATAAGTAGTCTGATTAATCATGTATTGACAAAGATGCTTAGCATCCCAAGCCAATGTGTAATACGGTAGGAAAACTGACTTGGTTGTTTTGCGTTTGATCGCAATTGTTGCGGTTAGCAAGAGTCGCCACCGACTTTTCTTTTATCCAAAAGGAAAGGTTGAAAAGAATAGGAAAGACCTTTCTAGATTTTTCTTGAGTTCGGGGGATAGGTTATGAAAAGGGAAGGTGTTAGCACCCTTTTCATCCGTAGTTATCTACGGGCTCTTAGTTGCTTGCTAGATCACTTGCTTTTTGTTTGAAAGTGTGTTTGTGATGTGGGTTTTGAAAGTATTTTGAAAAGGAATGTCTTTGTAATGGTTCTCGTCTCTATAAGAACACGTACATAGTGTTTTGTCTTTTAAAAAATGTTCCAAAGTGAAGTGTTGGTGTATAAAATGTTTTTTGTAAGCAAGCGAGCAACTAGGAGTATCCTACCTACCCAAAAGGTCTTAAATATTCTTTCCATCCTCCTTTAGATGTTGTTATCTCACTATTGTTTTGGTAAGAAACCCCATCATTGGATGTGAAGGGACGGTCGTGGGTCATTTGTATAGTCATAGAAGGCAACCTATAAGACGTTTTAGCAATGTCGTTTAGGGACTAGATTGTTTACCGAAGGCAACATTGAGGGTCATCGAGGGACTACGATCTTTTATCGAGGGTCTTTGCTAAAACACCCATATTCGAGGGACATAACTATTTTCCGAAAGGCAACAAAGCGAGATTACCCTAAGGGTTCTAGTGTGTTCAATTTAGATGTATTTAGTCTTGATTAGGGTTATCTATTTGTTGATTTCATGTCTTTCCATACAAACCCTAATTACTAGCATTTATATTTGAAAGCGATAAATTGCGGAAAATGTAATGTCCTACGCTATTACATCATTTCAGAGATGGGGGTACATAATTACAAATGGGGATTTGCAAGAATTTAAATCCTAATTATCTATTACAACCATATTGAATTGTACAATATAAGAAAAGGAAAGGACTTGTTTTGAAAATGGTTTTCTGTCTTAATAAATAAAAAAGAAAAATAATTAATTAATAAAAAGAAAATATTTTTTATGTCTTGTTATATTAAAAAGAGTATTAATGCTGAAAATAATAAAAATAGGAAAAAAAAGGAAAAAAACTTATGAAGGCAGGATCAACGCATTGTTGAAAATGAAAATGAAGGGGACCAGAAGTTCTGATGCTGAGCACACCGTGGTTCAAAATGAAACGTCAGAGGTAATCAGAAGTTATGGGTTGATGCATGTTGGAATCCTGAAAGAAATGTTAGAGGGAAAGAACAAAAGTTCTGGGTTGCTACGCGCTGAAGTTCTGAGTGTTAAAACAGTGAGAAAGATCCTAGAATTTATGTGTGTGTTAAAACAGTAGAAAATCCTAGAAGTTTTGTGTGTGTTAAAATAGTGAGAGAAATCCTAGAAGTTCTGTGTATGTTAAAATAGTGAGGAGAACTCAGAAGTTCTGTGTAATGCTAAAACAGTGAGAAAGAAAACCCAGAAATTATGTGTTACATTTCACCTCATTCCTTACATTAGTCAGAACATCTACAATTTATTCAGTTCTTAACAACAACAAACCAGAAAGATAAAGGCACAATAGTTTATAGAAGTTCTAATCCTAATTCTGAGTCTAGCTTTATTCAAGAAGTTTTGATCTACAGTTTTTCTACTTATGCAATGATATGAACAACATCAACATTATGATATTTACATATTTTATGATGTTCTGAATGAAAAAATTCAAAGTCAGAAAGACTTACCTTGAATCTGAAGCGCGTGTTTAAGACTTGAGCTGCTGACTTCATATGTTCTGGGGTTAGAAAGGGACGGAACATAACATTATGTTCTTTGATTCAAAGGGAAGAAAAAAGGTTTTGTTTTGTTTGGGAAGTCTGGGTTTATGAATGATTGACTATTTTCTTTTCTCTCTTTGATAATTTTCTCTCTACAAAAGCCATCCCCTAGAATGTGTGATGGAGCAACTTATTTATAGATGGGTTTGTTGTGGTTTTGGGGGGAAAACAAATGGGATTTTAAAACTTTTTGGCATACTGTTCCATTGATTTTTAATCACAGCTTTTGTATGCTAATTTGGTGCAAGTATGGGGTTTGAGAAAGCGCAGGCGTGGACTGGATCAGCAGCTGATTGCAGGACTGTGCTGTAGCAGTGCAACAGGCTGGTTAAACAAGGTTTTGGGATTTGGTGATGTTCTGATCGCAGAAGCCCAAAGTGAGATTCGAAGGGTCAGGCTCTGATCAAAGTATAGAACGTAGCCTCCATATGATGAAGAGTAATGTTCTGATTGAAGAATCATGTTCTGAACTGTGTATGCAAATTCTGACTGTACTCGCGTGGAGGCTGGCCCAGAAGTTCTGAAGTATCATATTCTCTTAACACTTAGAAAATTTCTAAGTGTTTAGAAAATTTGATTTTTTCAATGCAATTTATGACTTCTGATTTTTGATGAACCAATTTCATATCCTGATGAAATATAATTGTTGAAATTTGATTTTTGATCAAAAAGTCAAAGTTTGACTTTTCAGTGTGCTTTTGACCATTTTGCCCTTGTGAATGACTTTCTTAGAAAATTATAATATGAGAAATGAAACTTGCCAGAAGCAGGCCCGAGGGTCCAGGATAATCTTTTGAGAAATGAGAGGGCAAATTTTGGGGTACAACAGCTGCCCCTGTTCAATCTTCTTAAACCCGAGGAGTTAAATTGGCGAATCTTCCATTCGTGACTTGAAGGTGGAAGATGATTGAACACTAGAGTGCCCAGAAATTTGCACTCTGATGATTTTGAAGTTGAAGTGTAAGGAATGGGCTTAAAGATTCCATTTGGAGAAATGCTGGAGAGTTGGCGGAGATGGGCTTATAGATGCCATCCAAAGGTGATTGTCGACAGAAATTAGGTTGAGTCTAAGTTTGACTTCAACTGGGACAAGAATCAGAGTAAATCTTTGGAGCGATTTATCTGAACCAGAGAAGATATCTGTGGGAGAGAATTAGGATAAACTGTTGAGAGATTTAAACTGAACCAACAAGGTTCTGGAAAAAGAATAAGAATAAATCTTGGAGCGGTTTATCTGAGCCAGAGAAGATGTCTGTAGGAAAGAATCAGGATAAACCGTTGAGAGATTTAAACTGAACCAACATGGGTCTGGAAAAAGAATCAGAATAAATCTTAGAGCGATTTATCTGAACCAAAGAAGATGTCTGCAGGAAAGAATCAGGATAAACTGTTGAGAGATTTAAGCTGAACCAGCAAGGGTCTGGAAAATAATCAGAATAAATCTTGGAGCGATTTTATCTGGACCAGAGAAGGGTGTCTATTGGAAAGGAATCAAGATAAACCGTTGAGAGATTTAAACTAAACCAGCAGGGGTCTGGAAAAGAATCAGAATAAATCTTGGAGCGATTTTATCTGAACCAGAGAAGGGTGTCTACTGGAAAGGAATAGGGATAAACCGTTGAGAGATTTAAACTTAACCAGCAGAGGTCTGGAAAAGAATCAGAATAAATCTTGGAGCGATTTTATTTGAACCAGAGAAGGGTGTCTACTAAAAAGTGTTGTACCCCAATTTTCCCCCCTAAGATCCCTTCATCATATCATATTGATTCAATCACAACAAGATCAAATTAGGGCTTTTGGTCCTCCTCCCTATCTTTAGTCTTTCTCTTTGAGGAATCACCAAGCATCTTGACTTGTTTTCTTTTGTGATCAGGGATATTTTGACTTGATTTTATTTCTAATTGATAAAATACAATGTTGGTTTGTCTTACTTGTTAATAATGTATGTAAAGGCAATGTGGCTTAGCAAGTTGATCCATGGGTTCATGAGTTTATTTTCATGCCCTAGTCAATAAAGCTTGAGAACTTAAAACGTCACCATTTAAGTTGTTTTGGAAGAAATGGCATGGCAAGTTTTATTTTGGTTCATCACACTTCAAAGTTATCAAATTGATTCAGAAGAACAAGGGGTTGATGGAAGAAGTTGTCATGGTTGGACAAGGTCTTGTTCCCATTGATCACAAGTGCATATTTCTCTCAATTCTCAAGATATAGAAGTGGTTTTGGTGGCTATGAGTTGTCATTATCATCCTCAACAACTTCTATTTACAAAGCAAGAGTGTTGGTACAAGAAGGTTGGTCAAAATTGTCAAAGTTCCTCAAAGCATTTTCTTGGTCTAAGAGCTAGGGTTTTGAACTTCAAAGAAGTACATCTTGCTCATCTTTTGGTATTTTTGAGTGATTCCAAAAAAATCATTCTCTTCAAAGGGTTATTAATAAATTACTTCAAAAGTTTCAAGGAGTTTTCATGTGGAAAAAACTTAATGATGAAGAAAGATTACAAGTCCTCTAGATGAACCCCCAATTTCTCAAGTGTAGCTTCAAATGATCATAACTTGGTCAATTTTTATCACCTTGAGCCCACTATTTTCCACAATAGTCTTGGGGATGTGAACTTTATTCCTTCTTTCATGTGCAAAGTGATAAAATGGATGGAAGATGCCCTAAGGATGCAAAAGATTATAGGTCATTTCATGATTTTTTGCCAACTTCAACAATTCATAACTCTCTCAATTTTTTGTGATTTTGAATGGTTCAAGCTTCAAAATGTCATTCAAGAGGTCTATTTCATGCCATATTTTTTGATTAAGAGAAAATTCCAAGTGGAAGGCCATGTTTGGATGCAAAACATTATAGGTCACTTTTGAAGGAAAATTTGAAATATTTCTAAGTATGGAAAGTCAACGCTTTTTCTCCAACTTTGATTCAATGCAACTTTCAGCTCAATCATCCATTTGATTCCATTATTTTTCCATTGAAAAGCTTGTAACCTCATCTTTCTAAAGCATCAAGAATCATATCCTAAGACCCCTTGAGCTGAAAATGCCATTGTTTTGAAATTGGTAGCTTGAAACTGAAGTTTCATCACAAGACAGATTTTAAAATCTTTGTTTTGGCTTCTAATCACAAGTTTTCCATGCATTTTTTCTACTAATCATGTTTATAAACTTTCCAAAGGTGTTTAGGATCATGAAACACACAATTTGGCTGAGTTTTGATGCTAAACAAGTCACATTTTGTTCATGCTGCAGACCCCCATGATTTCCCTCCAAATGTCATCATTTCACACGTTTGAGGATCCCATTCATTATCCTATAAATAGAGGGTCATCCCTCATTCATTTCCTTAAGCTTGGATAGCCAAAATCACCCTGCCAAACTTGTTTCACAACTCACTTTTCTGCAACTTCGAAATCATTGTTCAAGCCTTTTTCAATCCATTTTTTCTATCAATTCACCTTCCTTGATCTTTCTTGAAGCTAACCATACAATTACCTTCAAGAATCGTGCCCTATATTGCTCAATAGAAGTCCAAATTCAGAGCTCTGCAACTAAACTTCAATAGGTAGATTTCTCCATCAATTTTTCAAAACTTTGATATCATTGTGATGCTCTTATTCCCATGGTTCTAGTTGCAACACTTTCTTTTATCTGGAAACACGTTTTGACCATGAAATTTCAAATCCCTTTTCAAAACTTTCCTTCCAAATTGCTTGAGCTACAATTTATATAAATTTGTCGCGAAGGTGTGGTTGTCTTCTCCTTGAAGAGACGAAGTGAATGGCATAGGTCTGAGCTTCTGATTTTACAGTTTGAGAGACCTGCAATTCACGTTGGCTGGAGGTTGAAGATGACCAACGTGTCATCTTCCAACCAATGAAGGCGCGCCACTTGTTTTTTTTTTGAATTTCTGATTTAATAAATGATCTAGTGTTTTATTCGCTAATGACCATGATATGCACAACGCGTCAGATCCCTTGGATTTGATTACTAACGCGTTTTGACTCTCATCCATTGGTCCACATTTTTTTGGTTTTTATTTTATTTTCTGATTTTTATATTTAATTGTTTTAAACTTCAAAAAATCATAGAAAATTCATTCTAGTCCAAAAAATCTGAAAAAATTATAAAAAATATTTTTGATTATTCTCTTTCTGATTTTTATTTTTTCACAATTTTATTTTGTGTTTTGATATTTTTTATAAATTTTCACTTTAATTGATTTGTTTAAATATTTAAAAATACTTTTATACATTTTTAAATTCTGAAAAAATTATGGAAGGATCCAATGATATTGTGACAAATATTGGTGACCTCATTTATTTTTTATTTCTAACTTTGTTATTTTTTTTAATCATTTTTGGTTTATTCTACTCATTTCTTTTAATTTTAGAAATAGTTTCTGACTTTAAAAAATTACCAAAACTTTTATAAAAATATTTGAGTCCTTTTCTGATTTTTCTATGGTCTTACTTTTGATTTCTTGATTAATTTGAACATAGTTGATATTTCTCTCTTTTATTTCTATTTTAAAATATTTTAAAACCTTTTTTAATGTATATATTAAATGCAATATTATTTTGTGATTATTTTCTGGCTGATCTTGGGTTGAATTTTTTATTATGAACTTTGTTAACATCATTGGATCCATAGTGTTGAGTCTAACTCCACAAAAATAGATGAATGATTTTAATAATAGTTTAATTAAAATTTAATTCAAATGTGGTTTGTATTCTTTCCCATCCCTCTTCATCTCATCGCTTTCTTATTGCACTAAGTGTTATTGGAGCATGATCTCTATATCATGTCTCAAAACAAATGGTGCATAAATTGCTATTGTCCGGCCTCAAAATAGGTGCGACTTCTATATAAGTCCACTTACGATTGCTTAACATAGCGGTAAATTTTGTCCTGATTCGAATAAATGATCATTCGTGGCCCAAACACATATTTGCAAGCCCAAGTATGTTAATTTGATCCCTTTGATCCAATAACTTTGAGATTCATTGTATGGAGGTTTTGGTTCTACCAATCCTCTGATGGATCTACAACACTTTTGGTCGATGCGGATCACTTAAACATTGTTGATCATTAAATGATACTTGTGAGAATTTCAAATGGATGATATACTTGACAAAAAACAAATGCAACTTGTTATGTGGAGGCTTTGGTTCTACCAATCCTCTAATGAGTTCCAAATGCAAGTTTCAATATGGTCATCCAACTAACCACTAACTATTAACTTGTTTCACTTTATGCTTTTATTTTTTATGCTTTATGTACCATTTACTTTAAGCATTACATTTCATGTATTTGTATTTTGCTCACTTGAGCATTTCTATCCTTGTTATTTTTGGTTTTGCTCACTTGAACCTTTATTTTCTTTTTCAAGACACTTAATAATCAACATGAACCCTAAAAAAGGCTTTAATGATACTTGTACTATTTGGTTACTATCCTTGGCATTATGAAGCATTGGACTTCTTGGACTTAGGATCAGAAACCTTGGTCTATATTGGAGACCTTGTGACCTTAATTGATATTTTGTCTGGAGTTCTTGAGGTTTACTTCAAGATATTGGGTTGTTTGTTTGTTTTGTGTGCAGATTATTGTGATTACATTCTTTGTTTATAATATGGAATTCACTCGTATACAACCGTTACTCTGTCCAATTTTTGTGAAGACTTAATACACTTGAAGTTTGGTTCTCTCAAGAGGTCTAGTATCTTTGCTTGTTTGGTTTTAATCCAAGGAATGATAATTCTATCTTGACTCATAATTTCAAATATTGGCTTCTTGTTGGTTATATGGTTCTTATTCCTAGCTTTTACCATATACTTTAGGATAGTCTCTTCTTTTCCTCCCATCTTCTTAAATTTCAAAAATCTTCTTCCTCCTTTTGAAAACTCTTCTTGTTTTTTTAAAACTTGAACCACTTTCATAATAAACTTGGACTTAGGTCCATTCATTTTCAAAACCTTTTCATAAATAAAATTCAATCAACTTAATAATACCTTGACATTTTTTTAGAAGACTAAAAGTCAATCAATCTCATTTCAAACCATTTTTCCACTTTTGCTTTTTATTTTAAAACTTTTCTCAAAATATTAGACTCTTGTCAATCCTTGTAGTGATGCAAACAACTATACTTCTACAATATGTAGTAAAGAGAGATATTTTCCACATGGGTGTTGAGTGAGGCATTGTTGATTTTAAAATCCAAGCCATATCCTTCACTTTGAGATGATGCAAAATCTCCTTTCTCATGATTGTGGGTAGTAAGTATGTTTTCCATACGGACAATGACGATGATGTCTTATCTCATAAAATTAACCAACACTTTTGTTTGTTTTAAATTTTTTAAAACGTGAACTACGTGTACCCCGATCCCCTATTGCACGAAAGTTGGTAGGTAGACACTAAAGGTTCGCAACCGCGGCGGATGCAAAAATCATAAAAATATACTTCTTTTCTCACCTCCACCATCTATATTTCATACAACATTTTATAGCCAAAATATATAGATTTTTCAAAGAGGTTCCTGCGGAGTACCATAGATGTTTAGGGTGCTAATACCTCCCCTTTGCATAACCAACCCCCTTACCTTGAATCTTTCCCCCTCTTTTTTGGGTTACTCTCTATATTCCCATTCCTTTGGAAACAATAAAGCGCGGTGGTGATTTTTATTTTGATCTGTACAAGTCTAGTCAATCTAATGGCTTAGTCTTAAACATTTCTACCGCTACAGAAAAATGGCGACTTCACTGGGGACAGATTGACCTCTTGCTGGTCCATCCCTAAATGGGTTGAGCCTATCTTTGTTTATGTATGTATATGTGCTACTGTTTGTTATATATTATATGTTGTATATATGTTTTTCTGGATTTTCCTGGTTTTCAGGGTGCTTGGTAATTACTTATAAGTCCTATACCCGGACTTGGGAAAACTTTAAGATAGGACGGGCGGTATAGTCATGTTAACTTTGAGGGAGTAATCCCAAAAAAAGAGGCATGAGATCCCCTACTCAGTGGAGGCCCCTTTGATTGTAGTGTCGTTTACCGAGTAATCGGGAAGACGTGCTACTTTCGACCTGGGAGCTTGCTGAAGCTGAGGAACGTAGAATACCTAACCCATCTTGGCCTTCTAGATGTAGTGCGGAAGCTATAACGGAGTAATCTAGAAATAGTTGTCACGCGATACTATGCTCGGACGAGTTTTTCTTTGGAATATTACTAATTACCGAGTTAATTGGGAAGTTGGTAATATCCGAAGGAAGGATGTAGACTCTGGGAACCTCTAGAACCTTGTTCGGCAGGTGATAACTTTTAGACTATACCTTATGGGTAGTACCTTCGTCCTCATGCTTGTGACGTTGAACCTATGAACCCTATATGTGTGATCTTGTGTGTGATTGTTACATCATGCATCCATGCACTCATAAGCATCTTTTGAAGGAATTTCATTTCAAGGGACTTAAAAGTTGACCATTTGTAAATATCTCAGGTACCTTTTGACCACGGATTCTGGAAAAAGAAAGATCAGAAAATACAGTTTCAGAATTTTTTTTATTAATAACCAAGTATTAAAAAAATATTTCGCAAATAACCGGGTTTCGGAAAAAATTACGCAAATAACCATGTTTGAGATGGCTCCACAAAGGAGGAGCCAAGTCATTTGGCGCATGCACCTAGGGTTTTGCCCTAGGCGCCATCTCACTTGGCGCCTCCATTGGCTTTTAGCCAAGTGAGATGGCGCATGCTCCTTAAAAAGGAGAGGAGGCGCCATCTCACTTGGCGCCTAGGGCAAAACTAGGGTTTTTTGCTGTTTTATAAATAATTCGTCCGTTTCTTTGAAATTTCTCACACTTTCTCGCACTGTATTTTTATTTTGTACTCCCTTATTTACGTAATGACGTCGCCTATGATTTTTAGCAGAGATGGTTACGTTATATTCTCCGCCACGAAACCCGCGATGAAAATGAAATTCTGGCACATTCACTCCATGGAGCGTCTGAAGCGGGAGTTGATGCGGTGGCTAGATGGAGACATCGCCGAGGGGGAAAAAATTCGAAGGATCCAGCGAAAACGAACAACAACCTCTAACTCGTTATCTTCTTCTTCATCATCAACTGCATCCACCTCATCTTGCTCATTCTCCAAAGGATCAACCTCCTGTGTCACCGGAGGCTCTACCTCCTGTGTCACCGGAGGCTCTTGAAACAGAACGTACAACTCAATAGAGTCGTTTCCAGAATAGACATGGCTGGAAATCATGTTCTGGAAATCCTCGTCATCTTGAATTGCAACCTTATAAAATATGACTTGGTTGTTTCCAAAAAAGACTGGACTCTGATAAAATATCTGGGATACCGGGCCTCGTTCAAGTTTGGCCTCCAATCTTTTCTTAAAGTAGGAGAAATTTGCTTTCCCGTTTAAGAGAAATCGGACATTGTCGGTGTTTCTAAACAAAAACCCAATTGTGGGACACATGTATGTCTCACCGTTGAAATGTGCTTTGACAACAAATTGTGGTGAAGAGGCCATTGTGTAGAATTGTTTTAGGTATGAAGGTGGGAATGTTTTGGGTTTATTGATTATATGAAGGTAAGAATGCTGGAATGTTTGAAGGTTAGATGACTGATTCGAAGGTTGGAAAATTTTACAGTTTATGTGAATGAATGTTATGTTCAACCTAAGGCAAAATATTTCAATTAAGTAAGTGATGCAACCCCCCAAGGCTGCCAATAATATTACATGCATGGGCTTATGCTGCCACCTAGCCTGGCCCTATTCTACACACATAAATGTTTTGTGTAAACCTGCCACCCATCAGCTCCAATGGCCTTGCATGCAACAGAGAAAGGAATCCCAAAGGCTGTCACGTAGCCTGAGCCAATGCTGTAAAACGTGACACCTCTTATTCGCCAAATGGGGTGGCGACAACATTCATTTTTGTACTATTTCGCCAAGTGAGATGGCGCCTCCCTTACTGTCCAATCGTGATACATGCATGGGCTTATGCTGCCACCTAGCCTGGCCCTATTCTACACACATAAATGTTTTGTGTAAGCCTGCCACCCATCAACTCCAATGGCCTTGCATGCAACAGAGAAAGGAATCCCAAAGGCTGTCACGTAGCCTGAG
Source organism: Vicia faba (assembly GCA_948472305.1). NCBI lineage: Eukaryota > Viridiplantae > Streptophyta > Magnoliopsida > Fabales > Fabaceae > Vicia > Vicia faba. Next base: position 1,061,878,626 of record OX451737.1, read on the forward strand.
CCAATGCTGTAAAACGTGACACCTCTTATTCGCCAAATGGGGTGGCGACAACATTCATTTTTGTACTATTTCGCCAAGTGAGATGGCGCCTCCCTTACTGTCCAATCGTGATACATGCATGGGCTGCCACCTAGCCTGCAAGAGTGACACCTTACATTATTTGTAAATGCATGCATGCATATGTGTAACTCCCTAAGCATGCAAATGTGACACCTCGCAGGCATGCAACCACTACATCAAAATTATTTGCCTATAAATACATACCTTATGAAACATCTCTCACACCCACACAACTCTCACTCTCTCACTCTCTGCTACGAAATATTTCTTAAGTCTCTCGTACTCTTTATTTCTTCCTAAGTCTTTCATTCTCTCAAGCGTTCTGAAGAATGGCCCTTCTAACAATGGGAGATACTCACAGAGGCACAAGGGAAAACATTGCTGCATTTGTAAGTCTCTTCTTTGGTTATACATTTTTCATACTTTAAAAAACGTGTTGTTCATCTTAATTAATCTTACTCTTGTTTAATTATGATCTCAGGATACACAAAGATTCAGAATCCGTTCGCACAAATACTTGGCTCCCGACCCTTTTATCGTCCCTTATCTGGAATATGCAGGTTTTGGACACGTGATAAAGATCTCCAACTGCACCATTGACTCCAAATTCATCCTTGCAATGTTGGAGAGGTGGAGACCGGAGACCCATACATTTCACCTACCAATAGGTGAATGTACCATCACTCTCGAAGATGTGTACATGCTATTGGGCCTACCTATTGACGGTAAAGCGGTGAACGGGTCGGTTCAACAACCCAACTCACAGTGTGAAGAACTGTTGGGTAGGGACATGGTAGAAGGTGGTGGAGCAAGAGGGCAGGGAATACTACTTACTGACCTGAAACGGCATTATGCAAGTATGGAATTAAATGAAAATTCCTCAGAAAATGACCGAGTAGTAAAAGCCCGAACGTATATTATGATACTTTTTGGTACTTTTTTATTTCCCGAAAGTACGGGAAATAATGTAAATTTCATGTACTTACATTTACTAACCAATTTTGATAAAACTAGAAAATTTAGTTGGGGTTCTGCAGTATTAGCCCACCTGTACAGTTCCTTGTGCAAAAACGCAGTCAAGGAAAAATGTACATTTTATGGGTGCGCATTTTTACTACAAGCCTGGGGTTGGTGGAGGATGGAGTCCTTAAACCCCATCAACAACAACACTTTTGGTTTCCCTTACGCAACAAAGTAAGTCATTAAGTTATAGCATTTATAACTATTCTTCTCTTTCCAAAATATATGCTAAAAATAACATGTTTCTCATTTCCTATAGGTACTGCGTGAGGGGTATGGATTACGGCAAGAATCCCAGATTCAATGTCGCACTCTACCGGAATCTGTTGGATCACTTAGGCCCAGATGACGTAAGTCGTAGCTTTTAACTTTTGTTCATTTTAATTATTTATACATTACTTTTGCGCTTACCTAATTTAAATTTTATCGCAGTTCGTCTGGAGACCATATTTGGGTTTGGACCATTCTCCAAATCCAGAGGATGCAGCAACTTGGACTGCAAAGACTGCACTCATTCGGTTCAACATTGTGGAGATGCACCACAGCGACCGTGTGAAGATGCAGTTCGGAATGATCCAAGAGATACCAAGTGACCCAACAGATTTGTCCCCCTGGCATCTAAAAAGGGTCGACGCCCAGTGGAATCTAACCAACTGGAAAGACTTTGCTCCAGAATGGTGTAAAATGTGGCAAAGGCGTCACCGCTACATCTTGCAATCCCCTATTTTCCTTACTCAAGGTAACATACGACACACCGATCAATATATGTCGTGGTACAGGTCGGTTAGTAACCCAGATATGCACGTGTCTCATCCGAGGTACTTGGTTGACCCACGCACACAATGGGCACAACCCTCGATTCCCCACCAACAAACCCAAAATCCATCAACCTCAAACCAACCCCCAAGAAGAAACAGACCAACAAACACACAACCACATTCCCCACCACAACACAACTACAACCAAATGTCGTACTACCAACCACAATCACCGCCAAACTACCAATACCCAGATATGCCTCAAACCCAACCATAATACCAACCCCAATACCAGCAAACCCACATACCCCATACACAATTTTAGTCTTCCATATATCCCAATATGGGGCCCTCAACAGCCAGCCTTAGCCCTGATATGGGAATGTCAGAAGATTATGACCAACCCGACCAAACCTACCATCAACCACCATATCACCAAACAACCCAACAACCACAGTACCAAACACCCCAAGATCCATTTTCTTTCTACCCCCCATACTCAGACGACCAATGCTACCGACCAACCATGGAACCCCACCCACCGCCAACACGACCAAACTTCGAGGGTATGGGTAACCGACTGTACCAGAGCGGATCTTCGAGATATGGAGATCTTACTGATTTTATGGATTCAGATCGCATTGCCTTCGCTGGGCCATCGACCTTGCCGCAACAGGAAACGAGACGGCACCCAGCAAGAGAAAGGCGAGGACGGGGATGCAGAACTGGGGGTCATTACCGGGTTCCTGGGGATCATTGATGTATCTTTTTTTTTTCCAGTATTTTTTGTATCTATTTTTTTACTGTTATTTAAATGTAAAACAGTTGAATGTAATTATTTTTTTTCAAATAAAAAATCAATTTTGGTTATCTCTGTCTAATACGCAACGCGCAGGAAAGGAAATTTTTTTTTTTTTTTGACCTAATTTTGCACATAGGCGCCATCTCATTTGGCTTAGGGCTTGCCATTTGCCCTTAGGCGCCAAATGAGATGGCGCCTCCCTTATAAAAATAGGAGGATGCGCCAAATGAGATGGCTCCTCCTTTGTGGAGCCATCTCAAACATGGTTATTTGCGTAATTTTTTCCGAAACCCGGTTATTCGCGAAATATTTTTTTAATACTTGGTTATTAATAAAAAAAATTCTACAGTTTCAAGGATTCTAAGATAGATGAGTTGATCAGTCTAATTCTCGAGATTGAGTGTTCTACAGATTTTCGGAAGAAGTATGGATCCATCATTCCTCTCATGAAGCTTAGGATGAAAAAGGGTATTCTCTCGACCTTGGTCCAGTTCTATGATCCGATGTATCATTGCTTTACTGTCCCTGACTATCAGTTGATGCCTACACTGGAGGAGTATTCTTATCTGTTGGATTTACTTGTTACCGATCGTATCCCTTTTACTGGTTTAGAGGGTGAGCCAAAACCACACGAGATTGCTGCTTTGATCCATCTGGGGAAGTCCGAGGTTGAAGCCCATATGACCACTAAAGGAGGGATTAGAGGGTTACCAGCTCAGTTCTTATTGGAGAAAGCTTGTTACTTTGCTAGGATGAAAAGTACAGTCCCTTTTGAGGCCATCTTTGCTCTACTTGCTTACGAGTTGTTATTATTTCCTAATGTGGATAAGTTTGTTGACGTTAATGCTATCAGGATCTTCATGATTGGAAACCCAGTTCCTACATTATTGGGTGATGCTTATTACTCTATTCATCTTCGGAATTCTTATCATGGGGGGATGATTGTCTGTTGCACGCCTCTATTATACAAGGAAGCTAGAGAGCAGATTGCGAAGGCCTGGCGTCACATTCATAAGAAGAGTAGGAAAGATTTGGGACCAAGGGGGGCTGTTTCTTTGGAACCTTATCTTCAGTGGGTCCAAACGAGAGCTATTCAGCTGAAGATGCCGTATTCTCGGGAAGCACCTATGCCTGATTTATTTGTAAAAACCACTTCTACCTTATTGGATGATATAGAATAACTACAGATTTCTTTGGCCAGGATGCAGTAGGAAAAGGATGCTTGGAAGAATAAGTGCCAAACTTTAGAGATTTCCTATAGAGCAGATTTGAAGGAGAAAGACGACCTGATTGAGATTCTTGAGAGTCGGGCTGTAGAGATGATGGAGAGGCAAGGGGATTTAATTTCTCCTAAGCCTCAGTTGGATGCTAGTTGCTCAATTCCTGATTAAGATGATTGGAAGGAGGTTACCACCAGATATGCGGAAGAAAACCATAAGTTGAAGGCTCAAATTGCCAGGCTTACAGGGAAGCGCCAGCGTATAGAGTGATCTCCATCAGCTTTGCTTCTTAGGGTTTTAGACTTTATTTTCATCTTGTACTTGGGATTATTGAAAATTGTAATCCATTTTGAAGTTATTATAATAAAAAACTTCAGTATTTCAAATGTGATATTACTTTGATATTTGCAATGTGTCTATAAATCTTTAAGTCCCTTGAAATTTTAATAATAAAACAAATCATGTGCATTGCACATCATGCATCATATTGCACATATTTCTTGCATTTCTTTGCATATCCAGGTGTCTTACCAAGCTTCTTTACTTTAATAGCAAGCTGACTCACCACTACCACACTCGAGCTAATTTCAGAAGGAAGATGGACAACTTAGAACAAGAGAATCGTGAGCTACGCGAGGAGGTTTCTGCTTTGAAGGCCGGCATGGCCAATCTTACTGCTCTAATGGAATCTCTGGTGGCTGCTCAGAATCAGCCACTGTGTCCGCTACCCCAGCTGTTGTTTAGAATCGCATGCCTCCAGGTTATCCATGGGGAATGCCAGAGAAATTTACGCCTGAAAGTTTCAGTCTTGGTCCTCAAGAAGCTCTAGTTGTCCAGACTACTATTACTCCTGCACCCCCTGTAGTACATGTTGCTCCTGCTGCACCTCCTTCGGTGAATATGGTTCCATTTGTTAATGATGATATGTGTCGCCCTTTTACTCCACCAAGTGAAGACTTAGGTCTCTATGATAGAATGGATGACTTTCAAGAATAGTTTGACAAGATGCAGAGGGAGATGAAGGCCCTCAGGGGAAAGGAATTATTCGGGCAGAATGTGAATGAATTATGCTTGGTCCCGAATGTTAAGATACTTGCAAAGTTTAAGGTCCCAGAGTTTGAAAAGTACAAGGGCAACACTTGCCCTCGTGCTCATCTGGTAATGTATGTAAGAAGAATGTCTACCCATATTGGTGATCAGCGTATGTTGATTCACTTTTTTCAGAATAGTTTGACCGGTGATGCGCTGAAGTGGTATATGAGTTTGGACAGTGTCAATATCCATACTTTCAATGACTTGGGATAAGCATTTATCAGAAAATACAAATACAACATGGACATGGTGCCTGACCGTGATCAACTCAGGGCCATTGTCCAAAAGGATAGTGAATCGTTAAAAGAATATGCAGAGATGGCGTGAGGTAGCCGCCCAAGTGATTTCTCCCATAGAAGAGAAGGAGATGACTAATATTTTCTTGAAGACTCTGGGTGCTTTCTACTACGAGAGGATGGTAGCAAGTGCGCCAAGTGACTTTACTGAAATGGTAGGCATGGGTATCCGGTTAGAAGAGGTTGTAAGAGAGAACCGTTTAACAAAGAGTGAAGGTTCTGGAAATACAAAGAAGCCATCCTATGGGTTTGACAAAAATAAGGAAGGAGATACAAATGCTGTTATGCAAGAGAGGAGGGTTAATCTTCCTAGAAGAAATTATCAGCATCATCAGCAAGTCGCCTCAGTTACTCCAGTTGTTGGTGTAGCTCAAACGATTGTTGCTTATCAGAAACCATCCCAGTAGGGGAATCAAGGGTATAATCAGAGAAGGGAGAGTTATGACCATATTCCTATGAGTTATACAGAGTTACCATCGACATTAATTCAGAAGAAGTTAGTTTAGACCCGACCACTTCCCGATGTACCATCACCATTGCCTTGGTATTACAAGGCAGACCAAACATGTGCTTTTCATCAGGGAGCACCAGGGCATAATGTTGAGAACTGTTGTCCTTTGAAGACTGAGGTGCAGATATTGGTGAAGTCCGGTATTCTATCTTTCAAAGATGTGGGCCCTAATATGAAAGACAATCCTCTACCCAAGCATGAAGGAGCAAATGATATGAACATGGTATCCGGTTATCCAGGCGACTTCCAGATTTTTGATATTAATCTGGTTAGAGGAGATTTGGTGAAAACGCATGCAGACCTCTATGAATTTAGTTACTATACGCATGACCATGCCGATTGTGCTATTTGCAGTGCAGACATACAGGGTTGCAATAAGATAAAGGCTAATTTGCAGAAGATGATGGATGAAGGTCTCATCCACATAATCAGGCCTAAGGCAGAGTATGAAGAGGAAGTGAACATGGTTTCTGGATGTCCTGGAGAGTTCAAATTTTTTGATGTGGAGTATATGAATGAGGACCTTGTGCAATTGCATGCTACTTTCTGCCACATGGTTGGACAGGTGGAACATCAGTATGGATCTTGCCGACTATGCTGCCAGGACTCCCGAGGATGTTCAATTGTGAGGAAAGGTGTTCAGTTGTTGTTGGATAATGAAACCATCAAGGTTACAAGTCAAAGGGATGATTACCATGAAGTTGATATGATTGAGGTTAGTTTGGCTGAAGAAGAGTTGGATGATGAGTATGCCTCTGCAGATGAGTATTTCTCCTCAGATGAGGATTTGTTTTCCAGAGATGACTCAATAATGATAGATTATGTTAAAGAAGGGGTAAACGTTATTGTGCCTTGTTTTGGTACACCTGCCCATTTTGAAGTTGAGTATCATAGCAAGCCAACTATTACTCCATTGGTGATTAGTTTTCTGGGTCCTGTCCCCTACAAGTCAGATAAGTCGGTACCCTACAAATATAATGCTACAATTTTGGAGGATGGTGTGGAAGTTCCCATTCAGCCAATGCCTGATGTTGGAAATATTGTTGAGACTAGCAGAGTGACCCACAGCAGTCGTGTATTTGCACCAGTTATTCGAGGAGATGTGACCATAGGAAAGAAAATTGTTGAAAATATTGAACCCAAGAAGGCAGTGAGTGAATCTAGTGGAGCTACGCTAGAAAAAGAGGTGGACGATATTTTGAAGATAATCAAGATGAGCGACTACAGAATTGTAGATTAGCTACTGCAGACTCCTTCAAAAATATCTATCTTGGCTTTATTGATGAACTCCTCTGCTCACAGAGAATATTTGATGAGGGTATTGGACCAAGCTTTCGTGGAAAGTGACATCCCAGTAGACCAATTCAGCAGTGTGGTAGGGAACATTACATCATGTAATAACCTGGGTTTCTACAACGACGAACTTCCCGATGAAGGAAGGAATCACAATCTGGCCCTACACATCTCTATGAAATGCAAGAATGATTCATTATCCAATGTGCTGATTAATAATGGATCTGCATTGAACTTTATACCAAGGAGTACACTTATGAAGTTGAAATATCAAGGAACGCTCATGTGCCCAAGTGGCATTATTGTGAAAGCGTTTGATGGATAAGGAAATCTGTTATTGGTGAAGTGGACTTACCTATTCATATAGGCCCACATTTGTTTCAGATTACTTTCCAGGTCATGGATATTGTACCCGCTTATAGCTGCTTGCTGGGACGGTCGTGAATACATGAGGCAGGGGCTGTCACTTCGACTTTACACCAAAAGCTGAATATTGTACGTGAAGGAAAAGTGGTGATTATAAATGGAGAACAAGCATTATTGATATCTCATTTGTCCTCTTCCAGCATTGTGGAGGCGGATGAAGCTACTGTTGGAACCCAGCTCCAAGTTTATCCATTGACAACATAAGGGGAAATGAAAATTCTATGGTTTCACTTAAGGATGCGCAACAGGTTGTGCATAGTGGTTATAATAAGGTATGGGGACAGATTGTGGATCCACCTGTAAACAAGAATAAAGTCAGCTTGATGTTCTCTATGAAGAATGATAAAGGTAAGAGCATGAAGCCGAAGTCTGCTGCAGGCAAGTATCAAGACATCTTCCGTAGCGGGGGTTATCTTCATCCAACTGTTTCCAGGATTAATGCCATTGTGGAAGATGAAGCAGAGCCAGAAATGCCAAATTATGTGACACATGGAGTTAGGGTTCAGAACTGGATCACTGTTGATGTCCCCTATTGCATATATGTTTCAAAGTAATTTGTTTTGTTAATATTTTTGAAAAGCTTTCACTCTTCCCAAGGTGAAAGTATTAATATTATACGGGCTTATCTGTTTGCTGCGACTTTTAAAATTAATAATAAAAGTTATCTTTGTTTCCCAAATTATGTCTTTATTTTTTTTTCTTTTTCTTGGAAAATGGTAATCAGAAAAAAAAACCTTTCAAAATAAATAATAACTGAAATTCAATCTGCATGATCACTTGTTATATGTGTCAGTTTCTAAAAGCAATCATAAATCATATGTGTAGATTAATTAAAAAACCTGTTGAATATAATGAACCTACACCCTCTCCCAACTTTGAATGTCTTGTGTATGGGGATGAAGAAGAATACTATGATGAGATTCCATAAGAGGTCTCACAGTTGCTTGAGCGTGAGAAGGATGCCATTCATCCATATAAAGAGCTATTGGAAGTAATCAATTTGGGTTCAGAAGAAGATCCGAAAGAAGTTAAGATTGGAGCATTGCTGCATTCTGATGTAAAGAGCAGGTTGATTGAGATGTTGAAAGAATATGTGGACATTTTTGCTTGGTCTTACCAAGATATGCCTGGTCTAGATACAAATATTGTAGAGCACCATTTGCCGTTTGAAGCCAGAGTGTCCGCCAATCAAACAGAAGTTGCAAAGAACTCACCCAGATGTGGTAGTGAAGATCAAAGAGGAAGTTCTAAAGCAGATTAATGCCGGTTTTCTTGTGACATCAGTGTACCCTCAATGGATTACCAATATTGTCCCAGTACCAAAGAAAGATGGAAAAGTTCGCATGTGCGTAGATTACAGAGATCTAAATAAAGCTAGTCCAAAAGATGATTTTCCATTGCCACACATTGATATGTTAGTGGATAGCACAACAAAATTCAAGGTTTTCTCGTTGATGGATGGATTTTCCGGGTATAATCAAATAAGGATGGCTCCTGAGGACATGGAAAAACAACATTTATCACACCCTGGGGAACATTCTATTACAGAGTGATTCCCTTCGGGTTGAAGAACGCTGGTGCAACGTACCAGAGGGCTATGACAATCATATTCCATGATCTGATGCACAAGGAAATCGAGGTATATGTTGATGATATGATTGCTAAATCCCAGACTAGAGAAGGACATGTAGAAGATTTATTGAAGTTGTTTCAACGTTTGAGGAAGTATCGTCTCCGCTTGAATCCAAATAAATGTACCTTCGGTGTTTGGTCAGGGAAGTTGTTGGGTTTCATTGTTAGCCAGAGAGGGATTGAATTTGACCCTGATAAAGTCAAAGAAATTCAAGAAATGCTAGCGCCGAGAACTGAAAAGCAAGTCAGAGGGTTCCTCGGGCGTCTGAATTATATTTCCAGATTCATTTCCCACATGACTGTAACGTGTGAACCGATCTTTAAGTTGTTAAAGAAAGATCAAGGTTGTGTGTGGACAGACGAGTGCCAAATGGAATTTGAAAGTATTAAAGAATATATGCTTGAACCTCCTATCTTTCTCCCTCCTGTTGAAGAAAGACCTTTGATTATGTATCTTACAGTGTTAGATACTTCCATGGACTGTATTCTGGGACAACAAGATGAAACAGGGAAGAAAGAGTACGCTATTTATGATCTCAGTAAAAAAGTTTACTGATTGTGAGTCGCGGTATTCCATGCTGGAAAATACATGTTGTGCTCTGGCCTGGGTAGAAAAACGTTTGCGGCAGTATATGTTGAATCACACTACTTGGTTGATCTCCAAAATGGATCCAATCAAGTACAGTTTTGAAAAGCCTGCTCTCACTGGAAGAATTGCTCGCTGGCAGATGTTATCTGAATATGACATCAAATACCGCACTCAAAAAGCTATTAAAAGCAGCGTGTTAGCAGATTATCTTGCTCACCATCCAGTTGATGATTATCATTCTGTGAAGTATGATTTCCCTGACGAGATGTGATGTTTCTGAAAGTGAAAGATTGTGATGAACCATTGCCTGAGGAGGGTCCTGATTTTGAGTCTCGCTGGAGTATGATATTTGATGGAGCTATGAATGCTTATGGTAAAGGAATTGGTGTTGTGATTGTCACTCCACATGGACCACACATTCCTTTTACTGCAAGGTTGACATTTGATTGTACTAATAATATGGTAGAATATGAGGCTTTCATCATGGGTCTTGAGGAAGCTATTGATCTCAGAATTAAAATTCTAGATGTGTATGGTAATTCAACTTTGGTAATAAATCAGATTAAAGGAGAGTGGGATACTCGTCACCCTGGCTTGATCCCTTACAAATATTATGATAGAAGATTGTTACCCTTCTTTAATAAAGTTGAATTCCATCACATCCCTAGAGATGAAAAATCAAATGGCGGATGCTCTGGAAACTCTGGCTTCTATGTATCAATTGAATACTTGGAATGATATACCTCGAATTATGGTTCAGCGACTGGATAGGCCCACTGATGTGTTTATAATATAGGAGGTAGCAGATGAGAAACCTTGGTATTATGATATCAAGCATTTTCTTCAGACTCAGGAATACCCGATTGGTGCATCGAATAAAGATAAAAAGACATTGAGAAGATTAGAAGGCAATTTCTTCCTCAGTGAAAACGTGTTGTACAAGAGAAATTATGACATGGTCCTACTCAGATGCATGGATAGACACAAAGAAGACATGTTGATGCATGAGATTCATGAATGTTAATTTTGCACTCATGCCAATGGACATTCGATGGCTAAAAAGATGCTAAGGGCAGGTTACTATTGGCTGACAATGGAATCTGACTGTTACAAATTTGCAAGAAAGTGTCATAAATGCCAGATTTATGCGGACAAGGTTCATGTGCCTCCGACACTTCTCAATGTTATTTCTTCCTCGTGGCCCTTCTCTATGTGGGGTATTGACATGATTGGGATGATAGAACCCAAAGCTTCGAATGGACACCGTTTTATCTTGGTAGCAATTGATTACTTCACCAAATGGATGGGAGCAGCTTCATATGCTAATGTTACTAAGCAGGTGGTAGTGCGCTTCATTAAGAATAATCTTATATGTTGGTATGGTGTGCCGAGCAGAATTATCACTGACAATGGCCCGAATTTGAACAACAAGATGATGGCAGAACTTTGTGAGGAATTCAAGATTGTGCATCACAACTCATCTTCGTACATGCCAAAGATGAATGGGGCTGTTGGAGTGGATAATAAGAATATCAAGAAGATTATCCAGAAGATGGTTGCTACTTATAAAGATTGGCATGAAATGCTCCCTTTTGTTTGCATGGATATCGAACATCTGTCCGCACTTTAACAGGAGCAACCCCATTCTCCCTTGTGTATTGAATGGAAGTCGTACTCCCAATTGAGGTTGAGATTCCCTCTTTACGTGTGATAATGGAAACCAAGTTGTCAGAGGCTGAATGGATCCAGAACAGGTTTGACCAATTGAATTTGATCGAAGAAAAGAGAATGCCATCTTTGTGTCATGGGCAGTTATATCAGAAGAGAATGAAGAAGGCTTTTGATAAGAAGGTCAAACCTCGTGAATTCAGAGAAGGCGACCTCGTGCTCAGGAAGATCATGTCTTTTAACAATGATTCTAGGGGCAATTGGACTCCCAATTTTGAAGGCCCATATGTTGTCAAGAAAGCCTTCTCTGGCGGTACATTAATTCTTGAAACTATGGATGGCGAGGAGTTCCCACGTCCCATGAATGTTGATGCAGTCAAGAAATACTTCGCCTAAAGAAATAAAAAGAACAACTCGCTAAGTTGAAAACCCGAAAGGGCGGCTTAGGCAAAAAAGAGTGTCTCGGTAGACCGAAAACCCGAAAGGGCAGTCTAGGCAAAAATTAGAGACATAAACAGAATAAATTTCCCGCTAAGTTGAAAAACCGCAAGGGCAACTTAGGCAAAAGTTAGGGACTTTCTTGGCAAGTAACTACATCAGGAAATACTTGATCATTGAAGCAACAATCTTCTCCGATCCTCATCATACTTCAATGGAAGTTGTTGCTCAGGATTTCAAAAGTTGTTAGAGGGGATAGTGGTCATTGTATCTCAATGTATCTTTTCCATTATATATTACCATTTTCTGAACTTTGTAATTATCCATGGAGTCTCGCCATTCGCAGACTACCATTCTATCAATGAAATTTGAGCTTTTACCCAATTCTTTGTATTTCTTGTTTTATTTAGCTTGCAAAGACTCCGTTTATTATTTATAATAATTTTCAAAGCAAAAAGATTAAATAACAAAATTGTTTTTTAAAAAGAATTTACAATTTACTTTTACTTTAGATTTTGTGATTCAAGAGGAAACTAAAAGTGATGATCCCAGAAATGGACGAACTCCAGAAGTTTTGAGAAGTTTTTGTTTCTCCCAGGAAGACTTTCTCCGGATGTTTTCGCTGTATTGGGTTTGTGACTCCAGTGTCCCCAGTCAAGTCTTGATTCTTTTTTCTTCTTTTCTGAGTTTGCAATATATGAAGATACAATTCAAGAATTCTCCAGTGAAGGTTTCTCTTATTGGATAGAAGTCCTCTCTTCCCAGAGAAGTTGGTACAATTATTACTCTCGAAGAACATGTATCTCCGGTTTCTCCAGTGAAGAACGTATATTGGTTTCCCCTTGATGATGTGGTGTTGATATCCTCAATGGAGTCAGCACAAAGTCCCCAATAGATGTCTCGATGATGAAGCGCTATATCCCTTAGTGAAGTTTGTATGCTTTTTCCTCCTTCAAGATGGGCCTGAATTCCCTAGTGAATATTTTGATGATTTGGTGTCCATCAGCTTTATTTGAAATTAGTTTTGCAATCCCCAGTAGAAGTGTTACATTTGAAAATATTTATTTCCCCGTTGAGGTCTGAGTGCTTTTCCCTGGTGAAGCCTGGAGAAGGATGTATATCCTTGTATCTGTACTATTTTGTCGCTATGTTTGTTTCCCCCCAGTAAAGTTAAGCCATGCAGTAGGACTGTGCTTCCTCAGTTGGTGCCTTTTTTTTGGGATGATCGTCTTGGATGTGATTTGGCCGAGTGTTATGGGCCCTCGAGTTAGTTTTGTTTGTTTATCCCCAATATTATATGTTTGTTTTGTCAACATATATATGATAACAGGCATACATTCATACATACATCATACATAGTTAAACTTATCAAATTATTGCTCATTCATATCCGTCAATATCTTGTTGACATATTACCCTGTTTTGCAGAAGTTGTGTTATCCTCTCCCCAATAGAGTGTCAGCCATAACCAGAAAGTGTATATTCTTTCAATTTTCCCACTGAGTTATCCCTCGTGGAAGATTTTTGCTTTAGCCTTCCTACATAGCTCTTTGTCTGGTTGATTTGTGTTTCCCTCTTGAGTTTATTTCTCAGGATATATCTTGGTAGACCATTTTACTCCAGTTTATTTCTGGTTTGAATCTCTGTTTCCCAGCAATATTATTACTTTGGATTTCTGCAAGCTTCAAGTTTTGGTTTGAAAATGTGCATTTATTTTGCACGAGAAGACTTTATCTCTCCAGCAGGAATATGTTGGCACTTCCCCAGGAAGTCATATCTCTTTCCCCATGAAACCATATTGTTTTTCCCCAGGGAGTCATTTTACAATCATTCCTATAACAACAAATAGAAGGTCTCCTTATTTGAGCGACTTATACTTCCCCGTAAATGTCGACGTACTTTTTTTTGCCACCTTCTCCATGAGTGGATAGTTTGCAGTTCGTTGACAAATTACTCCAGTGGATGGCCAGTCGTTGATTGTTAAATTCCACAAGTGCACGGAAATATCAAAGTAATATAAAAGATTATTGAACCACAGAGACCAATGTCAACCTACTGCAATCTTATCGCTACTTTGTAAAGCTAAGGCTAATAAATAATTGGATTTTTGGGGGAAATTAAGAACTAAAACTAAAAATGACTTTAGAAAATATAATAATAAAGAGAGACCGGAATATGGTTTCCGTGTTCCTGAAGGACTTATAGAAAATGGGTACTAATTACAACTATAACTTAGTTCCGTTGAATATACTGACTTAAGGACTTCGTCTCACGCTCTCGCGGTATTAACTAAAGCCATACTTCCTAATCCCAAGATTTTGCTCTCGCTCGCCTGGTAACTAAGAAATATATTTTGAAAGCCAATAATATCCTAAACGCATCTAAAGTGCTCTCGCTGTATTTACATTTGTTGCCTAATTTCCACTATCTGGTTTGATCCCCACGCTCTCGTAGTGCTGGCTCTAACCATAATTGATTTCTCACTCTCGTGACAAAATTGTGTTAAATAATCTTTCACTCTCGTGACAAGGCTATTTAAATTAGACTTGGAAATTAAAACCAAAACAGAATTCTAATCATAAATTTGCACCTATTATTTTTTACCGAGCCTGTTGGTAACAACGGTCCTCATACACTGGACTCAAGAATATTTAGTCGGACATGCTTTTAAGTGAAAATGAATTAAACATGCTTATTACAAAAAGAAATAACATGGTGATTGATCTAAACAAACAAATAATAGTAATAATAATAATAATAGTAATAATAATAATAATGATAATGAAAGTGATAATGATAATAATAATAATAGTAATAATAATAATGATAATGATAGTAATAATAATAATAATAATAGTAATAATAATAATGATAATGATAATGATAATAATAATAAAGCAATAGAATGAAACTAGTAAATATACTGGAAACTGAAATTAATGCTAACACTGGAATTCAGAAAATGCCGGCACGCTTGACAATCAGATACAAAATGGAAATAAAAGAAAAACCACACCTAAAACTAATGGTGTGGTAGTTCCTCGATGTGAGAAACTACCACTTTTACATGGTAAACATTTCTGCCTAAAAACTAAAACAATAGAAATTGGAATTAATCGAATAGAGAGCCTTGTTGCGGTAACTGCTGTCCAATATATACTCCTCTGATAACTTATTTTTGTGAGAGAAAATAGGAAGACTTGGTGTGGTCATGTGTGGAGAAAAAGTAGGAGGAAGTGGTTTAATTGCTACGAAGTTATTGAAAAAGTCTCGTGACGAGGGGAAATGCATGTGACGTGGGGCACGCATGTATTAAGCATGCCGACCGTCAGGGATAGGTGACGACCGTCACCCTTTCATTTTGCTCCTTCCGATCGTCAAGAGGGTGTGACGTGCGTCACACCTTGCACACATGGGCCACACACCTTTTTATCTTTGTGGGCCTTGGGTTCTTCGTGGGCTTTTTTCTTTTCTTTTATATTTTATGCATTTTTACTTCATTTCTTCTCATTTTTACTCCTTTTCTCAAGCAAGCTTTGTAAACATTAAATTCCTGAAACACATTAAAATACTATCATAATACCAACATAAAGCAACATAATTAAGATAAAATAGAGACATAATTTATGTTAATCAAGCCAAATATACTATACATTTTCGTGTTATCAAACTCCCCCACACTTAAACCATTGCTTGTCCTCAAGCAATCGACCAACACGGTAAAAGAAATGATAAAAGAGCTTTAAAACAAGAGCACAACACGACTCTTAATCATACGTGGCTGCTAGGCTAATGTTAGTTTGATAGGTACTAAGTATTCAATACCAAGGGTACCGTAATGATACAATGTTCAAAGACTCTCACTTTATGCAAACCAATTCGAATCATGCCATTATAACTCAACCTATATCTCTCGTTTTTATTTCACTCTATTCATTCAAGCGCAATCACATTAAGCCCGTTATCTGTACACGCACATAGTAGGGGAAATCGGTTAGCGGCTATGATCCTTTTCTTTTCTTTAGCACGGGGTTCTGGTATTTAAGCGGTGTAACCCATTTTTCCCAACTGCGGTTGCGGGGAATCGGACCGTAGCTCGCCCTACCAAGTCCAGTACCAGTGACCTCTGGACCAACCAACAATGGATGCTTATTATTAAATCCTTACAGGCTTAACAATCATTGGGCTAAATGACCGGGTGAGGGTCACCTAACTTAGAAAGTTATTTTTCAATTAAATCATTTATTTATTAAAAACAGGATCATTCACTTATATTCATCGACTCCCTACATAGTTTGTGTTTAAGATGGTGCTGACTGCTAATATAAACTACTTAGAGCTACTTTGAAAACTTGAGTCTAAGGTATTGACATAATGGGTACCCAGATTGATATCACATAATGAGGGGTTTAGGGTGTCATAACGGTATCAATTTTATCGAAACTTTCCCAAGTCTCTCTAACAAAGCCTAGACAACCTATAAACTTTCAGAGTGCGGTGCCATGAATCAAAAAGAAATTTTTTGTTGGAGGCTAGAATTTTAAAAATACGGAGAAATTCGATAATAACTGAAAACATGCATACAGACTTGACAACACATGCTATGACTCAACCAAATACCGAAAACAAGTAAAATTCTAAAAACATGAAATAAACTTAGAAAATGATCAATCGAACTAAAAAGAGATAAATGGAAATCGGTAGAGTTATTCCCCACACTTAAACAAAACATTATCCTCAATGTTTTGAGAAAAGGTGGAAATAGGAAAGACAGAACCTGTATGAATGCTATTGGTGGGCTATCACGACCAAATCCACTTTGCATCCAGAGGAAGTACCTTTTTCTATCGTACTCATCAACAATGTCACCACCAGCAGCGACATTCGTAGGAATGTGCGTGGGCACCGACTCATCTTCGAGATGATCATCTATAAATTTTCCTCCTAGAGATGGCCGAGACGTGAGGAGTAATCCATATCTTTATTTTCTGCAAATTCAGACAATAAAAACAAAACATTAAATTAAAAGCTCGTGGGTTGCCTCCCACGCAACGCTTTTTTAACATTAATAGCTTGACAGCTCAGGAGTGCAAGTACTCGTGGTGGTTCTTTCGAGATTGACTCCTCGGTTGAAATTTTAGTAATCGTCATTTTCCATGGCCACTTATCAAGCCATCTCACATATCCCTCACCTTTTCTTTTCTTTCTTCTGTGGAGTGGTTCATTATTTTGAACTTGTGGTGGTTGTTCTGGATCTATCCTAAGTATCAACTTTTCAAGTTTGGGCTTAGTGATTTCATCCACCACCTCAAAGGTTAACCTTACCCTCTTAACGCTAATAATATCCCTAGTTTCATGGTCCTCTAATTTTCTATTTTTATGCAAGACTTCAAACAAGGGTGCATTGGTGTGGATATTTTCCAATACCTTCATATACGTTTTAGATTGGGAGTCTATCTGAGCTTCCATAAAAAATTTAGGGAAAGGAATCAGTGGGGTATAGGGATAAGGAACAATAATAGGTGCTTCCTTCTTTACCTCTTCTACAACCTCCCTTTCATATTGTGTTTGAGTATTTTTCTTAATATTTACTCTTTTCTCGTCTGAACTCTACTCAACTACATCATCACTCTCCTCAACCTCATTATCACTCTCCTTAGGATTTTCAATTTATTTTTCACTACTGGTTGTTACAACATCCATTTTCTCCTCAGGGAAGGGTCCTAGAGGGTTTTGTTCAAGCTGGGAGATTTGAGTCTCTAAGGTTACGTTGTAAGTCGCGAGGGACTCAACCACAATGGTCAGTTGCCTAAGGGTTTCATTATTTTGAAGACATTGTTTTCTAAAATCTTCATTTTGGACAGTTTGTGTCTCTATAAAGTGCTCCATCATAGATTCTAACCTAGAGTGAATTAACGTCGCATCGGAATCCTCCATTGATGTTTGGAAGTTGAAATAATGCGATTCTTCTGATTCTTCAAAGTGAGTTAGAGTCGCATTTTGTGTTTCCACAAAGCGCTCAGTCATCATAGATATTTCAGTAAAATTTTCCATTAATATTTCGAGGTCGAATTTATAGGATTCTTGCGTCTCCTCGAAATATTGGGTAGTGATTGTAGGGGAAATTTGGTTGAGGATAAGTTTGGTTGGAATTATAATATTCTTGCGATTCCTTAAAATGTTGGGATTGGTAGTTGGAAAGGTAATTCGGGTGAGAATGAGTTTGTGACGCATTGAAATTCTCCAATAGTATTTCGAGGTTGGATTTATGGGGTTCTTGGGATTCTGCGAAATACTCAGAATGGGAGTTGTAGAAAAAATTTGGGTGATACATAGTAATTGGAACAAGAGCGCCTTAGTTTATACGGTGCAACAACGAAATAACAATATTGACTGTTGGTCCCCAGCAACGGCGCCAAAAACATGGTCGGTAAATTCCACAAGTGCACGGAAATATCGAAGTAATATAAAAGATTATCGAACCACGAAGACCTATGTCAACCTACTGCAATCTTATCGCTACTTTGTAAAGCTAAGGCTAATAAATAATTGGATTTTTGGGGGAAATTAAGAACTAAAACTAAAAATGACTTTAGAAAAAATAATAATAAAGAGAGACCGGAATATGGTTTCTGTGTTCCTGAAGGACTTATAGAAAACGGGTACTAATTACAACTATAAATTAGTTCCATTGAATATACTTACTTAAGGACTCCGTCTCACGCTCTCGCGGTATTAACTAAATCCATACTTCATAATCCCAAGATTTTGCTCTCGCTCGCCCGGTAACTAAGAAATATATTTTGAAAGCCAATAATATCCTAAACGCATCTAAAGCGCTCTCGCTGTATTTAGATTTGTTGCCTAATTTCCACTATCTGGTTTGATCTCCACGCTCTCGCAGTGCCATCTCTAACCATAATTGATTTCTCACTCTCGTGACAAAATCGTGTTAAATAATCTTTCACTCTCGTGACAAGGCTATTTAAATTAGACTTGGAAATTAAAACCAAAACAGAATTCTAATCATAAATGTGCACCTAATATTTTCTACCGAGCCCATTGGCAACAATGATCCACATACACCGGACTCAAGAATATTTAGTCGGACAAGCTTTTAAGTGAAAATGAATTAAACATGCTTATTGCAAAAAGGAATAACATGGCGATTGATCTAAACAAACAAATAATAATAATAATAATAATAATGATAATGAAAGTGATAATGATAATAATAATAATAGTAATAATAATAATAATGATAATGATAGTAATAATAATAATGATAATGATAATAATAATAATAATAATAATAATAAAGCAATAGAATGAAACCTGTAAATATACTGGAAACTGAAATTAATGCTAACACTGGAATTAAGAAAATGCCGACACGCTTGACAATCAGATACAAAATGGAAATAAAATAAAAACAACACCTAAAACTAATGGTGTGGTAGTTCCTCGATGTGAGAAACTACCACTTTTACATGGTGAATATTTCTGCCTAAAAACTAAAACAATAGAAATTGGAATTAATTGAATAGAGAGCCTTGTTGCGGTAACTGCTTTCCAATATATACTCCTCAGATAACTTGTTTTTGTGAAAGAAAATAGGAAGACTTGGTGTGGTCATGTGTGGAGAAAAAGTAGGAGGAAGTGGTTTAATTGTTACGAAGTTATTGAAAAAGTCTTGTGACGAGGGGAAATGCATGTGATATGGGGCACGCATGCATTAAGCATGCCGGCCGTCAGGGGTAGGTGACGACCACCACCCTTTCCTTTTGCTCCTTCCGGTTGTCAAGAGGGTGTGACGTGCGTCACACCTTGCACACATGGGCCACACGCCTTTTTATATTTTTGGGCCTTGGGTTATTCGTGAGCTTTTTTCTTTTCTTTTATATTTTATGCATTTTTACTTCATTTCTTCTCATTTTTACTCCTTTTCTCAAGCAAGCTTTGTAAATATTAAATTCCTGAAACACATTAAAATACTATCATAATACCAACATAAAGCAACATAATTAAGATAAAATAGAGACATAATTGATGTTAATCAAGCCAAATATACTATACATTTTCGTGTTATCAAACTCCCCCACACTTAAACCATTGCTTGTCCTCAAGCAATCGACCAACACGGTAAAAGAAATGATAAAAGAGATTTGAAACAAGGGCACAACACGACTTCTAATCATACGTGGCTGCTAGGCTAATGTTAGTTTGATAGGTACTAAGTATTCAATACCAAGGATACTGTAATGATACAATGTTCAAAGACTCTCACTTTATGCAAACCAATTCGAATCATGCCATTATAACTCAACCTATATCTCTCGTTTTTATTTCACCCCATTCATTCAAGCACAATCACATTAAGCCCGTTATCTGTACACGCACATAGTAGGGGAAATCGGTTAGCGGCTATGATCCTTTTCTTTTCTTTAGCACGGGGTTCTGGTATTTAAGTGGTGTAACCCATTTTTCCCAACCGCGGTTGCGGGGGATCGGACCGTAGCTCGCCTTACCAAGTCCAGTACCAGTGACCTCTGGACCAACCAACAATGGGTGCTTATTATTAAATCCTTACAGGCTTAACAACCGTTGGGCTAAATGACCGGGTGAGGGTCACCTAACTTAGAAAGTTATTTTTCAATTAAATCATTTATTTATTAAAAACATGATCATTCACTTATATTCATCGACTCCCTACGTAGTTTGTGTTTAAGATGGTGCTGATTGGTAATATAAACTACTTAAGAGCTACTTTGAAAACTTGAGCCTAAAGTATTGACATAATGGGTACCCAGATTGATATCAAATAATGAGGGGTTTAGGGTATCATAACGGTATCGATTTTATCGAAACTTTCCCAAGTCTCTCTAACAAAGCCTAGACAACCTATAAACTTTCAGAGTGTGGTGCCATGAATCAAAAATAATTTTTTTGTTGGAGGCTAGAATTTTAAAAATACGAGGAAATTCGATAACAACTGGAAACATGCATACAGACTTGACAACACATGCTATGACTCGACCAAATACCGAAAACAAGTAAAATTCTAAAAACACGAAATAAACTTAGAAAATGATCAATCGAACTAAAAAGAGATAAATGGAAGGCGGTAGAGTTCCTCCCCCACACTTAAACCAAACATTATCCTCAATGTTTTGATAAAAGGTGGAATTAGGAAAGACAGAACCTGTATGAATGCTATTGATGGGCTATCACAATCAAATCCACTTTGCATCCAGAGGAAATACCTTCCCCTATCATACTCATCAACAATGTCACCACCAGCAGCGACATTCGTAGGAATGTGCGTGGGCACCGACTCATCATCATCTATAAATTTTCTGCCTAGAGATGGCCGAGACGTGAGGAGCAATCCATATCTTTATTTTCTGCAAATTCAGACAATAAAAACAAAACATTAAATTAAAAGCTCATGGGTTTCCTCCCACGCAGCACTTTGTTTAACGTCGATAGCTTGACGGCTCAGGAGTGCAAGCACTCGTGGTGGTTCTCTCGAGATTGAATCCTCGATTGAAATTTTAGTAATCGTCGTTTTCCATGGCCACTTATCAAGCCATCTCACATATCCCTCACCTTTTCTTTTCTTTCTTCTGTGGGTTGGTTAATTCTTTTGAACTTGTGGTGGTGGTTCTGGATCTATCCCAAGTATCAACTTTTCAAGTTTGGGCTTAGTGATTTCATCCACCACCTCAAAGGTTAACCTTACCCTTTTAACGCTAATAATATCCCTAGTTTCATGGTCCTCTAATTTTCTATTTTTATGCAAGACTTCAAACAAGGGTGCATTGGTGTGGATATTTTCCAATACCTCCATATACGTTTTAGATTGGGATTCTATCTGAGCTTCCATAAAAAATTTCAGGAAAGGAATCAGTGGGGTATAGGGATGAGGAACAAAAATAGGTGCTTCCTTCTCTACCTATTCTACAACCTCCCTTTCAGATCGTGTTTGAGGATTTTTCTTAATATTTAATCTTTTCTCGTCTGAACTCTCCTCAACTACATCATCACTCTCCTCAACCTCATTATCACTCTCCTTAGGATTTTCAATTTATTTTTCACTACTGGTTGTTACAACATCCATTTTCTCCTCAGGGAAGGGTCCTAGAGGGTTTTGTTCAAGCTGGGAGATTTGAGTCTCTAAGGTTATGTTGTGAGTCGCGAGGGACTCAACCACAATGGTCAGTTGCCTAAGGGTTTCATTATTTTGAAGACATTGTTTTCTAAACTCTTCATTTTGGACAGTTTGTGTCTCTATAAAGTGCTCCATCATAGATTCTAACCTAAAGTGAATTAGCGTCGCATTGGAATCCTCCATTGATGTTTCAAAGTTGAAATCATGCGATTCTTCTGATTCTTTAAAGTGAGTTAGAGTCGTATTTTGTGTTTCCATAAAGCGCTCAATCATCATAGATATTTCAGTAAAATTATCCATTAATATTTCGAGGTCTGATTTATAGGATTCTTGCGTCTCCTCGAAATATTGGGTAGTGATTGTAGGGGAAATTTGGTTGAGGATAAGTTTGGTTGGAATTATATTATTCTTGCGATTCCTTAAAATGTTGGGATTGGTAGTTGGAAAGGTAATTTGGGTGAGAATGAGTTTGTGACGCATTGAAATTCTCCAATAGTATTTCGAGGTTGGATTTATGGGGTTCTTGGGATTCCACGAAATACTCGGAATGGGAGTTATAGAAAAAATTTGGGTGATACATAGTAATTGGAACAAGAGTGCTTTAGTCTATACGGTGCAACAACGAAATAACAATATTGACTGTTGGTCCCCGGCAACGACGCCAAAAACTTGGTCGGTAAATTCGGCAAGTGCACGGAAATATCAAAGTAATATAAAATATTATCGAACCACGAAGACCAATGTCAACCTACTGCAATCTTATCGCTACTTTGTAAAGCTAAGGCTAATAAATAATTGGATTTTTGGGGGAAGTTAAGAACTAAAACTAAAAATGAATTTAGAAAATATAATAATAAAGAGAGATCGGAATATGGTTTCCGTGTTCCTGAAGGACTTGTAGAAAATGGGTACTAATTACAACTATAACTTAGTTCCGTTGAATATACTGACTTAAGGACTCCGTCTCACACTCTTGCGGTATTAACTAAAGCCATACTTCCTAATCTGAAGATTTTGCTCTCGCTCTCCCGGTAACTAAGAAATATATTTTGAAAGCCAATAATATCCTAAACGCATCTAAAGTGCTCTCGCTGTATTTAGATTTGTTTCCTAATTTCCACTATCTGGTTTGATCCCCATGCTCTCGCAGTGCCGGCTCTAACCTTAATTGATTTCTCACTCTCGTGACAAAATAGTGTTAAATAATCTTTCACTCTTGTGACAAGGCTATTTAAATTAGACTTGGAAATTAAAACCAAAACAGAATTCTAATCATAAATTTGCACCTACTATTTTCTACCGAGCCCGTTAGCAACAACGGTCCTCATATACCGGACTCAAGAATATTTAGTCAGACATGATTTTAAGTTAAAATGAATTAAACATGCTTATTGCAAAGAGAAATAACATGGTGATTGATCTAAACAAACAAATAATAATAATAATAATAATAACAATAGTAATAATAATAATAATAATATTGATAATGAAAGTTATAATGATAATAATAATAATAGTAATAATAATAATGATAATGATAGTAATAATAATAATGATAATGATAATAATAATAAAGCAATAGAATGAAACCTGTAAATATACTGGAAACTGAAATTAATGCTAACACTGGAATTCAGAAAATGCCGGCATGCTTGACAATCAGATACAAAATGGAAATACAAGAAAAACCAAACCTAAAACTAATGGTGTGGTAGTTCCTCGATGTGAGAAACCACCACTTTTACATGGTGATTATTTCTGCCTAAAAACTAAAATAATAGAAATTTGAATTAATCAAATAGAGAGCCTTGTTGCGGTAACTACTTTCCAATATATACTCCTCTGATAACTTGTTTTTGTGAGAGAAAATAGGAAGACTTGGTGTGGTCATGTGTGGAGAAAAAGTAGGAGGAAGTGGTTTAATTGTTACGAAGTTATTGAAAAAGTCTTGTGACGAGGGGAAATGCATGTGACGTGGGGCACGCATGCATTAAGCATGCCGACCGTCAGGGGTAGGTGATGACCGTTACCCTTTCCTTTTGCTCCTGCCGATTGTCAAGAGGGTGTGACGTGCGTCACACCTTGCACGCATGGGCCACACGCCTTTTTATCTTTGTGGGCCTTAGGTTCTTCGTGAGCTTTTTTCTTTTCTTTTATATTTTATGCATTTTTACTTCATTTCTTCTCATTTTTACTCCTTTTCTCAAGCAAGCTTTGTAAAGATTAAATTCCTGAAATACATTAAAATACTATCATAATACCAACATAAAGCAACAAAATTAAGATAAAATAGAGACATAATTTATGTTAATTAAGCCAAATATACTATACATTTTTGTGTTATCAGTCGTTCAATATCATAGAGACAGTTCGTTAAGAAATCTTTATAAGTGGTAGCCTCTTTATTTGAGACAACTTATACATTACCTTTTCTAGGCAGAATGCCATGGTTAGAGAATAAGTTGAGACCCATTTGGTAGTTCATCATCAATGAACGGTGGTGCTTTGATATGTTCTCTTTCTACCTTCAGTGAAAGTTGGTAGGTCACCTTCAGTGAAAGTTGGTGTTTGTTATCTTTTTGCTACCTTCAGTGAATGTTGGTAGTTCATCGTCAATGAACAACGATGCTATGATATATTCTCTTTCTACCTTCAGTGAAAGTTGGTAGGTCACCTTAAGTGAAAGTTGGTGCTTGTTATCTTTTTGCTACCTTCTGTGAATGTTGGTAGTTCATCGTCAGTGAATGACGATGCCATGATATATTCTCTTTCTACCTTCCGTGAAAGTTGGTAGGTAACCTTCAGTGAAAGTTGGTGTTGTACCCCAAAATTTTCCCTCCCATATTCTTCAAGAAATTGCCAAGCCAAGCTGCAAAATTCCCCAAGGGTTGCACAGTGCAAAGGTCTCCTGTACAGTCAAAACTAGGGTTTGTGTTCTGATCAAGAAAATGAAGTCTTCAAAGGTCCAATCAAGTCCTATATGCCTACAAACATGGTCAAGCATCCTCATATCAAGTTTCAAGACATTCAGCTCAAAATTGCACAGTCAAAACCCTAGATTGCACTACAGTCAACTGTAAGGGCAAAATGGTCATTTGACAGTCAAAAGTTCAAAATTTTGGTCAACATATCATTTTGAAGCCACAAACATCATTTGATCAATGCTTGATCATGATTCTCAAAATTTGGCTCAGAAATCATCAAAGATGCAAAAGTTTCCTTATTTGGACAGTTGAAAAAGTCAACTGAAATTGACCAGGGCATAACTTTCACATGGATTTTCAGAAAAATTCCATCCAAAGCTCATTTTGAAGAGAAAGGCATTTCCTACAACTCATCTTCATACTTCAAGTCCAAGAAATGCTCTCACAAAAAGTTATCAATTTCAACATTATAGGTCATTTTCAAAAGTCAACAAAAAGGGACTTTAAGTCAAAGGCCATAACTTGAGATTGGTAAATCAAAATGACATGGGACCAAAGGCATTGGTTAGAGGACTCCAAGACCTTTCCAAAATGTCCAAGAACATGAGAAAAGCTTAAAAATTGAGCAAGTTATGCCTTGTGGAAGTTGGGAAATTTTTGGATATTTTGAAAAGTCAACTTTGATTCAAATGGTCTAAAAATGCTAATGGGCCCATTTTTCTTCCATGATTCATCATTCCAAGCATATGCACGACCACTTGGCCCAAAGGGAAGTATTTTCTCATTTTTTATTTATTTATTTGAATTATTATTAATATTAATTCATTTAAATCATTTAAATATGTGGAAAATATATAACTTGACCTAAAAAATCTTTTCATGCATGTTTTGCCATCAAGATTTCGTGCATAGGCTAATTAGGAAAGAATTGGACTAATTTGAGCATAATTGATACAAAATACACTTGAAAAAGATATGAAAAGATCTTAAGAAAATCAAATATGCAAAACCATTATTGCATTGGATTTTATTGAGTTTTGTTAACCTAATGCCTTCACTACATAAGCATGATCACAAACCTAACCCTAAGGGACTCTAAGCTGCGCAGGAAACACATTTACAAACTTGGAATTTTTGTCAAAAAAAGCAATTCTGAAAACCACTCTAGAGGTCGATTCAAAGTGCAAAATTTGTTTCAATAGCTTGCCAAGATTGCCCTGAACACATTCCAATCATTAATATCCATTCAAGCCTCAAGAATTGGTAACGAGGACCTTCCCTGTACAGCAAAAAACTCATAATCGTATATCATATTCTAGGCACTCTCATGGCATTCTAGTTGTGGATTTATATTCATTGTGATGTTTTAAAGCTAACCATGATGTTTAATTTAATTGTTATGCTGTATATACAATTGTACCATGCGCGATTTCTAGGGTTTACAGGTTTGCAAATTTGGGGCTTTTGAAACGAAGCAAAATTGGGACACCACAGTACCACCATTGGATAGAGCATACTCAGACGATCATGAACATATATTCACGCCTAATTTATGTTTAGAGATGAGCTAATCGCTATTTTCTCAAAACATCCTTAAAACCACGCTTAAGAAACCGTTGCCATATGTTTTTATGTTTTCAGGAACAGGAAGACGATGAGGTCGTGGCCAAGCGTGATAGGCTGATTTGAATTTTTGCGCGCAAACCCATTAGCGCGTTGTTTCGTATCATATTATTTCTTTGTTATTAATATATCAAAAGCGTTCAATGGCTCAGCTGGCAAGGTGTGACGTTATTAACCCTCATGACCTGGGTTCAAGTCCCAGGTCTTGCATATTTCAACATTATTTTTCTATATGTCATCCCATGCAGATTCAGCGCTAGCGACCACCATGCGTCTCTCCAATCCAACTTGCCACGTCCACTTAGAGATCAATCTAAAGGCTGAGATTGAAGGGACATCCTAAACCCCAGTCAACGTGCCATATTGCATCTGGAAAAAGTCAATGGATCAAAGCTTGCTGGGCCAGAATTTCACAATAAAACCTCCACTTTGGGGACTTCCACCCCCCCTGGTTTGCCATTTTTTTATTATTTTTATATATTTTATTTTCAATTATTGTTTTATTCATTTTACTGCTTTGATTTAATTAAATATTTTTTTTTACAAAATATAAAAAATGCCAAAAACCAGAAAAAGATAAAAAATGTAATAAATTATTTTATTCTAATATTTTCATAAATAAATTAATATGTAATTATTAGTTTTAATTAGGTTACAATTTTAATTTCTTTTAATAACAAAAATACAAAAAATATGTAGAAATAGGTTTAATTATTGTTATTTTATTTCTTTTTCACAATAGTAATATTTATTATATTTATTTTTCATAATTAAAATTGTACATAATTAATTAGGGTTCATTTAGATTTTAATTTAATTTTTTCTTAATAACTTAAAAGTAATTAGAATTAGGTTTAGTATTTTGTTTTAATTAATTTTCTCCATTAAATCTTAAAAAACATAAAAACACCAAAAACATTTTCTTTTAATTTTAATTTTAATTCCCCGTTAACTTTAACATTTTGCAAAAGGGTCCAACGCCCGTATTCTTAATTATTTAATTTCGCATATTTATTTTTATTTTGCTTAAATGATTATGTATCTCTCCCAAAGCGTTGTAACTTAAACTTCTCGCACTTTTCAATTTCGTTATTTACTTTGCTTTCTTTACCTTTCTGTCAAATCGGGTCCGGTTTAATTTTGGCGATGTGGACCCGCGCCATTTGTAATAGTTTAGATTTATTTTCCCGCAAATATTTTAACTGTTAAATAAGCATGCAAGAATGAATGACTTAAATAAAATCAAGCGTAGAACACCTTAACATGAAAAAGACAAATACCAATGAAAACAATACACGAATCGCACACACCACCCCTAGGGTACGCCTCATTGTTGCCTTTCGAAAGGTGATCGTCGAGTAGAGGATGTCTTAGTAAGTCCTCATGATCCGGGAACCTGGCATGAGGGTAGCTTCTAAGGTGTCTTCCCATTGCTCTGGTGATCACCATGTCCCGAACCTCGAATTGACCCGAACACCTCCAACGGTGGTGCTACCTACCTCTCAATGGTGGGATGGCACTACTTTAAAGGACATTTACACAGACGAATTCCTTAGGGTAGGTAGGTTCTCATGGATACTTGCTCTCTTCAAAACCAATAAAAATCTTTTCACACCGACACTTTTCAAAAGCTTTCAAAACAATTTTTCAAACACTCTGACACAAGAGTCGATCTGAAACTTTCAAAGAAACTTTTTTAAACCCACAATTGAAAAGCAAACAAACCATTTTTGAAAACACAATGAGCAAGTATCTAAGAGCCCATGGATAACCATGGATAGAAAGGGTGCTAACACCTTCCCTTTCTATAACCTACCTCCCGAACCGAGAGCAATCTCTTTAAGGAATTTTTCTGTGCTTTTGTCCTTTCCATTTGGAGAAAATAAAAGACGGTGGCGACTCTTGCTTCCGCGACATTTCGCGAACCAGCGTTAAACAGTCAGTTCCAGATCCACCGATCACAGAACTGGCGACTCTGCTGGGGATATCTTTGTACTTAAAGTGAGGTGTACCTTAGGGCTAGGTCATAACTATGTTTTCAATTGCATTGCTTTGTGTGCTTTAAATTGTGGGTTGCTTGGGAGTTCTATAGATCCTAACCCGGATCTGGGGGATACCTTTCTTAAAAAGTAGCAACAAGGCTGTGAGGGAACTGTGCGGGGTATACCGACATGGTTGAAACAGTCTGCTACGTTGATGTGGCACTTTTGTGTGTACCGGTAACCCTTGAGTTCAGTCAAGGAGAGTACGGGGCCTCCGCGTGGTGTCACGAAGCATCAACAGAACTTAGGAACCTTAATTGAACTATCTTGGCCTATTTAGGGTAGTGAGATAACTGACTTTGGTGCAGTCCGAGGTTGGTTGATACTCGATACTACACTCAATTGAGGGTTGCTTTCCTGGAATATTTCGGTCGCCAGTTCAGTGGCTAAATCGAAACGATGAACAATGAAAGCAATCCCGTGATATTGGGAACCTTAGAACCCGATTACTTTGATTAGGACAGGTTGAACCCACCAATTTCAAGAGGGTACTACCCAGACCCCATGCTGGCCTTAAACCCTAAGGGCTTGACTTGTGTGCCTTGTGTGCCTTACATGTTTGTAAATATCTGTGGTGTGTTTAATCATAGCATCATGACATCATCCAGCATCATATGCATTGACTAACCATTTCAGGGGTTCAAATTTTTCATCTTTGTTCTTGTTTTGTAGGACATGGAAACTGTTCGTAGAAAGACAATTCAAGTCAGTCTTGTAAGGATCCCTCCTCAGCTTAAGGAACTTATATCCAGGATTCCCGAGAACTCTTCATTCAGTGAAAGACATGGAAGCCTCATCAGCTTGGTCAACACCAACATTGAGGAAGATATGATTAAGGTCTTGTTCCAATTCTTTGACCCTCTGCATCACTGTTTCACCTTCTTGGACTATCAGTTGGTACCTACATTGGAGGAGTTCTCCCAGCTCCTGAAGATCCCTATCCTTGATCAGCTACCCTTCAACGGTACAGAAAAGGAACCTAAGCTGGAAGAGATTGCTAAAGCCTTGCACCTACAGTCATCTGACCTCAAAGGACATTGGGAAGTCAGAAGTGGTATCAAAGGGTTCTTAGCCAGGTTTCTGTTTGAAAAGGCTCTTGAATGTTGGAACTCCCTTGACTTGCAAGCTTTTGAAGAGGTTGTGGCCCTCCTTGTTTATGGTTTGGTGTTGTTCCCTAACCCAGATCAGCTCATTGATATCAGTGTTGTCCAGATCTTTATGTCCAGGAATCCCATACCTACATTGCTGGGGGACATCCTTCACTCATGTTACACTCGAACCATGAGAAAAAGAGGTGTCCTTATGTGTTGCACTCCTCTCCTGGGAAGGTGGTTTATTTCGCACCTTCCACAATCAGTCTTGAAGAATGAGCGGGGTTTGAGATGGTCACAACGGTTGATGACTCTTACACATGCAGATATACATTGGTGCCCTAGGTCCAGAGAAGATGTCACTATCATTGATCGTTACGGGGAGTACCCTAATGTTCCTTTACTTGGAATCAGAGTAGGTATTACTTATAGCCCATGCCTGGCTTGGAGACAGTTTGGTTATGCTCGGAGGGATGGTCCTCATGACATGTTAATTCCCGACATAGTTTTTGACTTCGACAACGATACTCAAGGACTTCGTCAGAGATTTATCAGAGCCTGGAGGATGCCCAGTAGGATAGACAGCAAAACACTGGGGCACAGGAACTCCATCCCATTGGAACCCTATCTCAAGTGGGTACGCGCCCGATCTCAGAAGTTAGTGATGCCTTATCCTCACATGATCCCGGTAATCAAAGAACCAGTCTTGGAAGGGGAAGTGTCTTACACTATTCAGCACCCTGATATGCCCACATCCTGGGAAGAGATGCAGAAGAGCTGGATCCAGCTTAAGGAAGAGCGGAATTCTCTTGAGACTAGTCTGCATGCCAGCGAAAAGAAGGTCTTGGAGCTCACTCGCCTGTTGCATGAGGAGAGGAATCTCAACACTTACATAGCTCCAAAGAGGATGCGTAGTGTATTTTGGGATTGATTTGATTTTTGTACTTTCGCCCATGAGGCTCTGATGTATCAAACAATGATTTCTTTAATAATAACGTGTGTTCCTTTTTGTCTACAACAAATTTGAACTTTCGAACCCTTGAATGCATTGCATACGCATTTCATACATCATGTGCATAGCAGGTTTTGCCACTTTTCAGGTTGCTTACAGTTCTTCGCTGTTTATTTCAGCATCATGAATCCCGAATCTGCATCAACCAAGACATCAATCAAGGCTCTTCAGGCGCAGAATGCGCAGTTTCAAGAACTAATCAAGGGTCTGGCTAAAGGCCAAGAAGAATTAAAGACTATGCTCCTGAAGAAGGAGAAGAAGAAGAAGAGAAGAACTGTTCTGTTCAACTCGGGCCGAAGGTTTGGCAATACTCTGCAGCATGAAGAGGCTGGTTCTTCTGTTGGCAAGAGTCCTTCTCAGGAAGAAGTAAAGGTCCCTAGTCCGGTAGTCTCCGACAACAAGACAGATTTTGATGAAGAGCAGTACCCTCCTGCAGACGACAGATATAAGCAACTGGAAGACAGGTTGAAGGCTATGGAGGTTCAACAGGTACCTGGGCTGGATTTCGGAGATCTGGGTTTGTCAAATGGTGTGATTATCCCGCATAAGTTCAAAGCACCATCCTTCTCCAAATATGACGGGGCGTCTTGTCCCAAGCTGCATTTAAGGTCCTATGTTCGGAAAATTCAGCCGTACTCTGCGGATAAGAATTTATGGATCCACTTCTTCCAGGAGAGTCTTTCAGGGACTCATCTCGAATGGTTCTATCAGCTGGATGGGACCAAGGTTCGTAACTGGGAGGAGTTGGCTACTGCTTTCTACAAGCAGTATCAATATAATGCCGACCTTGCCCCCACACGTACCCAACTCCAGGGTATGTCGTTAGGTGCAAGCGAAGGTTTTAAGGAGTACGCTCAGAAGTGGAGAGACCTGGCTGGCAGGGTGCAGCCACCGTTGACTGATCGGGAGCTGATAGACATGTTCTTGGGGACCCTATCTGGGCCGTTTTTCAACCATCTCATTGGGAATTCTTCTGCTGGGTTCACTGATTTGATTCTGACTGGAGAAAGAATTGAAGCTGGGTTGAAGTCTGGAAAGATTGCGAAGGGTGCATCATCTAGTTCGGAAAAGAAACCATTCAAGAAGGAGTCTAGTGCCGTGTATGGTTCTAGGAAATCAGAGAGACCTGAGCACCGCCAATCTGTCAGCGCGGTGATGATTGCTAAGCCTGCTGCCGCTCCTCGGCCAAACAATCCTCAAAGGGCTGAAAGACCCCGGAGAGAGTTTACCCGGTTAAGCATGACCCTATCACAGATCCTGCCACAGTTGCTATCCACTAACTTAGTGACTGTCAGGGAGGCCCCGAAGTTCCCCAATACTACATCTCCCAAGTACAACCCGAATGCTCGTTGTGCTTACCATTCAGATAGTCCGGGGCATTCTACTGATGACTGTTGGGCGTTAAAAAACAAGCTGCAGGACCTTATTGACGCTAAGGAGGTACAGTTTGAGGCATCTGACAAGCCTAATGTGGTGACAGCTCCCCTGCCTGCTCATGGAGTAAATGCTATTGGGGACGAAGACGAAGTGGACGATGCTGAGTTTGATAGCTGGATCTACCCGGCAGCCGACGGCGGATCTAACAATTGGAGTGCAAAGGATAACTTATCTGTTTCTCTTGTTACTGAGTAATAAATTTCTTTGTTTCGCTATTTTGTAATAAACAATGATAAACTCTATGGCCCGGTGTCTTACCCGAGGCACCGTGGTTCTATTTGTGAGGGCATACAAACTGTCATTTCATATATCATGAATGAAAATCTTGGACGTTTTTTCGCATTGCAAATATTGTGCTCCTTTTCTGTCTTTCTTTTCCTTTATATAATTTTCAAAACAGCTGTATTTATACACACACTCACTCATACAGGTTCCAATCCACTCTGGATCTCACTGATAACAACTCTGCTACTGCCAATTATGACTTCGAAAATCCGATCAACTTAGCCGAAGGCGAAGGTGAAGATGATTGCGAAGTGCCTGGCGAGCTTGCAAGACTGTTGCTTCAGGAAGAGAGGGCAATTCAACCCCATGAAGAGCCAGTGGAAACCATAAACTTGGGTACTGAGGCAGACAAAAAAGAGGTAAAGATTGGAGCCAACCTAGAGCTCAGCGTGAAGCAACGGTTAACCAAGATGCTGCATGATTATATGGAGATCTTTGCCTGGTCCTACGAAGACATGCCCGGGTTGGATACCGACATTGTGGTCCATCACTTGCCGACTAAGGAAGACTGTCCTCCAGTTAAGCAAAAGGTCCGTCGGATGCGTCCAGAGATGTCCGAGAAGATTAAAGCCGAGGTCATGAAACAGTTTGATGTCGGGTTCCTTGCAGTGACTTCTTATCCTCAGTGGGTTGCTAATGTGGTGCCGGTACCTAAGAAGAACGGTAAGGTCAGAATGTGTGTCGATTACAGGGATCTGAACAGAGCCAGCCCCAAGGATGACTTCCCCTTACCTCACATTGATGTCCTTGTTGATAATACGGCTCAGCACAAAGTGTTCTCTTTCATGGATGGCTTTTCAGGTTACAATCAGATCAAGATGGCACCTGAAGACATGGAAAAGACTACATTTGTTACTCAGTGGGGGACCTTCTGTTACAAGGTCATGCCATTCGGGTTGAAGAACGCGGGGGCAACCTACCAACGTGCCATGGTTGCCTTATTTCATGATATGATCCATCATGAGATAGAAGTGTATGTGGACGACATGATCGCTAGGTCCCAAACTGAGGAAGAGCACCTAGACCATCTGCAGAAATTGTTTGACCGGTTGAAACTGTACAAGCTAAGATTGAACCCGAACAAGTGCACCTTCGGGGTAAGATCTGGGAAGTTGCTAGGCTTCATGGTCAGTGGTAAAGGAATTCAAGTGGACCCTGCTAAGGTCAAAGCTATTCAAGAGATGCCAGTTCCTAAAACAGAGAAGGAAGTCAGAGGCTTTTTAGGACGCCTAAATTACATCGCTCGATTCATCTCACATCTGACTGCTACCTGTGAGCCAATCTTCAAGCTGCTGAAGAAAGATCAGGTAGTACGTTGGAACGATGAATGTCAGGCTGCTTTTGACGGAATCAAAGAGTATCTCCAAGAACCACCTATCCTTATGCCACCGGTTGAAGGGAGACCTCTGATACTATACCTGACAGTGCTTGACAACTCAATGGGGTGTGTGTTGGGGCAGCATGACGAGTCTGGCCGAAAAGAGCATGCCATTTATTACCTTAGCAAAAAGTTTTCCGACTGTGAGACCCGATACTCACTGCTTGAGAAAACTTGCTGCACTTTGGTATGGGCTGCTCGCCGGCTGAGACAGTATATGCTGACTCACACTACCTTATTAATCTCAAAGATGGATCCGATAAAGTACATATTCGAAAAGCCTGCTCTGTCTGGGAGAATTGCAAGATGGCAAATGATCTTGACGGAATACGACATTCAGTACACAACCCAGAAAGCCATCAAGGGGAGTGTATTGGTAGACCACCTGGCACATCAAGCTGTAGATGACTATCAGTCCATGAAATTCGAGTTTCCGGATGAAAGCATTATGATTGTAACTGATTGCGAAGTACCTGGACAGGATGAAGGACCTGAGCCAGGATCCCGATGGTCTATGCACTTTGACGGAGCTTCCAATGCTTTGGGAAATGGTATCGGCGCTATATTCATATCTCCACAAGGTACTCATACTCCACTCACTGCCCGGCTGTGTTTCAACTGTACCAACAACATGGCGGAGTATGAGGCGTGCATCATGGGTCTTCAAGCTGCGATCGACCTAAGGATCAAATTTCTAAGTGTCTTCGGAGATTCCGCTCTTGTGATCAATCAGATCAAAGGAGAGTGGGATACGAAACATCCAAACCTGATTCCTTACAGAGAATGTGTGTTGACCCTAATTCCCCACTTCAACGAGATAACCTTCGAGCACTTTCCAAGAGAAGAGAATCAGCTGGCGGACGCGTTAGCTACAATGTCTTCAATGTTCAAGGTCAAATGGGATAATGAGGCTCCCCGGATCATCATCTGGAAACTAGATGAACCGACATATTATTGTGATCTCGAAACTGAATTGGTGACTGAGAAGCCTTGGTACCACGAAGTGAAGAGATATCTGGAAGCCCAGGAATACCCAGAAGGTGCCTCTGTCAATGATAAGAAATTCCTTAGGAGGTTCGCAGCCAAGTTCTTCCTAAGCAACGACATCTTGTACAAGCGAAACCATGATTCAACCTTACTGCGTTGTGTGGATAAGACTGAAGCAGAAAGGATCATGGAAGAACTACTCGAAGGGACCTTTGGTACACATTCCAGTGGACATACAATGGCTAAGAAGATCCTACGGGCAGGATATTACTGGTCCACAATGGAAGCTGACTGCTACCAACATTCCAGGACATGCCACAAGTGCCAGATTTATGCAGATAAGGTGCATGTTCCTCCGGTTCCCCTGAATGTTCTGACTGCGCCTTGGCCGTTTGCAATGTGGGGCATAGACATGATCGGCGAGATTAAACCTACGGCATCTAATGGACATCGCTTCATCCTAGTGGCGATTGATTATTTTACGAAGTGGGTTGAGGCAGCATCCTATGCTACGGTAACCAAGACTGTTGTGGCACGGTTTATTCGACACAATCTGATCTGTCGATATGGCGTCCCCGAGCGAATTATTACAGACAACGGTACCAATCTGAACAACAAGATGATCGCTGAGCTCTGCGAACAGTTCAAGATACAGCACCACAATTCTTCTCCTTACAGACCGAAGATGAATGGGGCTGTAGAAGCAGCAAATAAGAACATCAAGAAAATCGTGCAGAAGATGACATTGACTTATAAAGATTGGCACGAGATGTTACCGTTCGCTCTACATGGGTACCGTACCTCAGCTAGGACGTCAACCGGGGCAACTCCTTTCTCTCTGGTTTATGGCATGGAGGCAGTCTTGCCGATTGAAGTACAAATTCCCTCTCTCCGGATAATGAAGGATGCAAATCTGAACGAAGATGATTGGATCCAGACACGACTTGACCAACTCAATCTCATTGATGAAAAGAGACTTGCTGCAATCTGTCATGGTCAGACGTATCAGAAACGGATGATCAGGGCATTTAACAAAAAGGTCAGACCACAGGAATATCAAGTCGGGGATCTGGTAATCAAGAGAATCATCCTTCCTCAGAGTGATCCAAGGGGCAAATGGACCCCTACGTACGAAGGGCCATTTGTGGTTAAGCATGTGTTCTCAGGAGGAGCCATGATATTGACCAACATGGATGGTGACGACCTTCCTCACCCCGCCAATGCAGACATAGTAAAAAAATACTACGCATGAAAAAAAAGACCCGCTAGGCTGACATGCCTAGGCAAAAATTAGGGCTTCCCGGCGAACCAAAAGGGTTCGGGCAAAATGAAGGGATGAAAATGAAAAAATCTGTACACCCGGCAAGTCGAAAACCTGAAAAGGCAGCCTGGGCAAAAATGGGTATCCCGGTGGACTGAAAACCCGAAAGGGCAGTCCAGGCAAAAATTATGGATAAAAGCGTAATACTATGTCTCACTGGATCACTTTGCATCCAGAATCCGGTATCTACATCAAGTTCAGACGGCATCGATCAGTCAACTTCACCTTCAACCAAGGTCATCAAGTGATGAGACGCTCAGAGTTATAAAGACAATAGCAGAGTTGAAACCCAGTGGATCATTCATACTTCACACAGCTGTTTTATTTTCTTTTGTACAAAATTTGTATAAACTCTCTGGTTCGGCGGCGTACCTCTTACTAGGACGTCAGCCTCTTGTACACAAAAACTCCTATTCACAGGCCATTCAAAATCAATACAAATATATTTTCAGTTAAAAGTGCCAAGTGTTTTTCTTTTTCTGTTTTGTTTTGCGAAGAACGTCCAAGGTTTAGTTTGTGATATATGCATTGACAATAATTTGCTAACTCATAAATATTTGCATACGAAACAAAGGAATTAATTGCAGGTGACACTAGAAACAGGGGCAATAAAAGAGTTGTCCAAGCAGTCTAATTGTTCTATCCTCCAAGGTACCAAGGTAGGTTCAGCTAAAGAACACGACCGGTACATATTAAATCCCCAGAGAGTGGTTCAGCAAGACAATACACTCCTCTCCAAGCAAAATTATAAATCTCAAGGAAATTGAGTATCCTCCCGTAGATCTCAATACTTCCCCAGCAACATATATATTCATAACAAGCATCCCCGGCAGTCTTGGTCTAAAGATTGTTCCCCGGCGGCATAACATTCAAAAGGAATCGCTTCCCCCAGCATATCAAAACCCCCAGAAGAGTCCAATTTGCTTCCCCAGGAAATTTGGAATTCATATCTCCCCAAGCAGTAAGCTTATCCCCAGTAGATTCTGGAAGCTTATCCCCTCGCAGAGCACGAACGCGTCTCCCGGCTTTATTCAAAGAGTTATTTCCTTAATAGGATATAACTGGGTTATCCTCAGCCAAAAGCCACGGAAAGAGCGTCCTCGACAAAAGTCTTCTTACCCCAGCGAAGTCCATCAACACTTCCAATACAGCAAGACATCCTCAGCAAGTTACTCTCAACACTCAGCAAGGCATCCCTCTTCCCACAGAGTATTGCTTCCCAGCATGGTCGCTAGAGTATTTTTCTCCCCGCAGAATTTTCCATTTGCCAAGTTTATTCCGCAACGGAGCCATCTTCTCCTACCGGTGTTCTTGCAACTATCATCCCCAGCGGAAGCAAAATCAATACTTCAACATCAGCCCATGATACGACTTCCCGGCACCCGTCAAGGATCTACTTTCCTAGACAAAAACATTCATAAAACATCACATACATCATTATAGCATGCATAGACGCATCATATCATACAAATCTCATTTATGTTGAGAACATCATTGCTTGATCCATATCATGCATTGCATATGACTGACCTTTACCTTTCAGGAAAGGCGCAGTTAAAATGCTTAAACATATTTCAAAGCCTTCTCTAGTCCAGCTAAATCGACTCCCAACAGATTTTTCTGATAAAGACTCAGCAGAAGCTTATGGTTCCCTCTCCGACGGTGTGTGAGGTGGTAAGTCCTTTTCAGATGTTTCCCTCTCCGACGATGAGTGTGAGGTGATAGTCTCCTATGGTCCCCTCTCCGACAAGTGCGTGAGGTGGTAATTCCTTTTTCAGATGTTTCCCTCTCCGACGATGAGTGTGAGGTGATAGTCTCCTATGGTCCCCTCTCCGACAAGTGCGTGAGGTGGTAATTCCTTCTTCAGATGTTTCCCTCTCCGACGGTGAGTGTGAGGTGATAGTCTCCTATGGTCCCCTCTCCGACAAGTGCGTGAGGTGGTAAGTCCTTTTCAGATGTTTCCCTCTCTGACGATGAGTGTGAGGTGATAGTCTCCTATGGTCCCCTCTCCGACAAGTGCGTGAGGTGGTAATTCCTTCTTCAGATGTTTCCCTCTCCGACGGTGAGTGTGAGGTGATAGTCTCCTATGGTCCCCTCTCCGACAAGTGCGTGAGGTGGTAATTCCTTCTTCAGATGTTTCCCTCTCCGACGGTGAGTGTGAGGTGATAGTCTCCTATGGTCCCCTCTCCGACAAGTGCGTGAGGTGGTAATTCCTTCTTCAGATGTTTCCCTCTCCGACGGTGAGTGTGCGGTGATAGTCTCCTATGGTCCCCTCTCCAACGGTGAGTGAGGTGGTAATTCCTTTTTCAAGATGTTTCCCTCTCCGACGGTGAGTGTGAGGTGATAGTCTCTTATGGTTCCCTCTCCGACGGTGAGTGAGGTGACAATTCCTTTTCCTATGATTCCCTCTCCGACGGCGAGTGAGGTGATCCCCTTTCAGATTATAATAGCCTATGATTCTCGTTCCGATCCTGCGAAGAGGGTATTTCCCATCAAGATTTTCTCAACTAGCGTTGTTGAAGTTAAAATCACCCAAGGTTCTCTTATCATTCATGCTACGGTAGTAACCATACCTGGTTCATTCATCGCCGTTTGAAGCTCCAGATTCAGCCCCTGTAACCAGTCAGGACATATCTATACCAAGCATCTAAAATCAGCTCCTGCAACGTGTCAGGTACTCATTTTTTCTTTTGCAGGTATGCAGGTACTCGCTAAGGAATCTCCTACGCAATCAACATCCAGATGGCATCTATAAGCCCATCATCCTATCCAGCAATCTCCAAATGGCATCTATAAGCCCATTCCCTCATCACACTGCCAACATGTGAGCGCAAATTTCTGGGCACTTTAGTGTTCAATCATCTTCCACCCTCGGATTACGAAAGGCACGTCAGCCAATCTGCATCCTCAGGTCTAAGAAGATTGAACAGGGGCAACTGTTGTACCCCAAAATTTGCCCTCCCATATTCTTCAAGAAATTGCCAAGCCAAGCTGCAAAATTCCCCAAGGGTTGCACAGTGCAAAGGTCTCCTGTACAGTCAAAACTAGGGTTTGTGTTCTGATCAAGAAAATGAAGTCTTCAAAGGTCCAATCAAGTCCTATATGCCTACAAACATGGTCAAGCATCCTCATATCAAGTTTCAAGACATTCAGCTCAAAATTGCACAGTCAAAACCCTAGATTGCACTACAGTCAACTGTAAGGGCAAAATGGTCATTTGACAGTCAAAAGTTCAAAATTTTGGTCAACATATCATTTTTAAGCCACAAACATCATTTGATCAATGCTTGATCATGATTCTCAAAATTTGGCTCAGAAATCATCAAAGATGCAAAAGTTTCCTTATTTGGACAGCTGAAAAAGTCAACTGAAATTGACCAGGGCATAACTTTCACATGGATTATCAGAAAAATTCCATCCAAAGCTCATTTTGAAGAGAAAGGCATTTCCTACAACTCATCTTCATACTTCAATTCCAAGAAATGCTCTCACAAAAAGTTATCAATTTCAACATTATAGGTCATTTTCAAAAGTCAACAAAAAGGGACTTTAAGTCAAAGGCCATAACTTGAGATTGGTAAATCAAAATGACATGGGACCATAGGCATTGGTTAGAGGACTCAAAGACCTTTCCAAAATGTCCAAGAACATGAGAAAAGCATAAAAATTGAGCAAGTTATGCCTTGTGGAAGTTGGGAAATTTTTGGATATTTTGAAAAGTCAACTTTGATTCAAATGGTCTAAAAATGCTAATGGGCCCATTTTTCTTCCATGATTCATCATTCCAAGCATATGCACGACCACTTGGCCCAAAGGGAAGTATTTTCTCATTTTTTATTTATTTATTTGAATTATTATTAATATTAATTCATTTAAATCATTTAAATATGTGGAAAATATATAACTTGACCTAAAAAATCTTTTCATGCATGTTTTGCCATCAAGATTTCGTGCATAGGCTAATTAGGAAAGAATTGGACTGATTTGAGCATAATTGATACAAAATACACTTGAAAAAGATATGAAAAGATCTTAAGAAAATTAAATATGCAAAACCATTATTGCATTGGATTTTATTGAGTTTTGTTAACCTAATGCCTTCACTACATAAGCATGATCACAAACCTAACCCTAAGGGACTCTAAGCTGCGCAGGAAACACATTTACAAACTTGGAATTTTTGTCAAAAAAAGCAATTCTGAAAACCACTCTAGAGGTCGATTCAAAGTGCAAAATTTGTTTCAATAGCTTGCCAAGATTGCCCTGAACACATTCCAATCATTAATATCCATTCAAGCCTCAAGAATTGGTAACGAGGACCTTCCCTGTACAGCAAAAAACTCATAATCGTATATCATATTCTAGGCACTCTCATGGCATTCTAGTTGTGGATTTATATTCATTGTGATGTTTTAAAGCTAACCATGATGTTTAATTTAATTGTTATGCTGTATATACAATTGTACCATGCGCGATTTCTAGGGTTTACAGGTTTGCAAATTTGGGGCTTTTGAAACGAAGCAAAATTGGGACACCACAGTACCACCATTGGATAGAGCATACTCAGGCGATCATGAACATATATTCGCGCCTAATTTATGTTTAGAGATGAGCTAATCGCTATTTTCTCAAAACATCCTTAAAACCACGCTTAAGAAACCGTTGCCATATGTTTTTATATTTTCAGGAACAGGAAGACGATGAGGTCGTGGCCAAGCGTGATAGGCTGATTTGAATTTTTGCGCGCAAACCCATTAGCGCGTTGTTTCGTATCATATTATTTCTTTGTTATTAATATATCAAAAGCGTTCAATGGCTCAGCTGGCAAGGTGTGACGTTATTAACCCTCATGACCTGGGTTCAAGTCCCAGGTCTTGCATATTTCAACATTATTTTTCTATATGTCATCCCATGCAGATTCAGCGCTAGCGACCACCATGCGTCTCTCCAATCCAACTTGCCACGTCCACTTAGAGATCAATCTAAAGGCTGAGATTGAAGGGACATCCTAAACCCCAGTCAACGTGCCATATTGCATCTGGAAAAAGTCAATGGATCAAAGCTTGCTGGGCCAGAATTTCACAATAAAACCTCCACTTTGGGGACTTCCACCCCCCCTGGTTTGCCATTTTTTTATTATTTTTATATATTTTATTTTCAATTATTGTTTTATTCATTTTACTGCTTTGATTTAATTAAATATTTTTTTTTACAAAATATAAAAAATGCCAAAAACCAGAAAAAGATAAAAAATGTAATAAATTATTTTATTCTAATATTTTCATAAATAAATTAATATGTAATTATTAGTTTTAATTAGGTTACAATTTTAATTTCTTTTAATAACAAAAATACAAAAAATATGTAGAAATAGGTTTAATTATTGTTATTTTATTTCTTTTTCACAATAGTAATATTTATTATATTTATTTTTCATAATTAAAATTGTACATAATTAATTAGGGTTCATTTAGATTTTAATTTAATTTTTTCTTAATAACTTAAAAGTAATTAGAATTAGGTTTAGTATTTTGTTTTAATTAATTTTCTCCATTAAATCTTAAAAAACATAAAAACACCAAAAACATTTTCTTTTAATTTTAATTTTAATTCCCCGTTAACTTTAACATTTTGCAAAAGGGTCCAACGCCCGTATTCTTAATTATTTAATTTCGCATATTTATTTTTATTTTGCTTAAATGATTATGTATCTCTCCCAAAGCGTTGTAACTTAAACTTCTCGCACTTTTCAATTTCGTTATTTACTTTGCTTTCTTTACCTTTCTGTCAAATCGGGTCCGGTTTAATTTTGGCGATGTGGACCCGCGCCATTTGTAATAGTTTAGATTTATTTTCCCGCAAATATTTTAACTGTTAAATAAGCATGCAAGAATGAATGACTTAAATAAAATCAAGCGTAGAACACCTTAACATGAAAAAGACAAATACCAATGAAAACAATACACGAATCGCACACACCACCCCTAGGGTACGCCTCATTGTTGCCTTTCGAAAGGTGATCGTCGAGTAGAGGATGTCTTAGTAAGTCCTCATGATCCGGGAACCTGGCATAAGGGTAGCTTCTAAGGTGTCTTCCCATTGCTCTGGTGATCACCATGTCCCGAACCTCGAATTGACCCGAACACCTCCAACGGTGGTGCTACCTACCTCTCAATGGTGGGATGGCACTACTTTAAAGGACATTTACACAGACGAATTCCTTAGGGTAGGTAGGTTCTCATGGATACTTGCTCTCTTCAAAATCAATAAAAATCTTTTCACACCGACACTTTTCAAAAGCTTTCAAAACAATTTTTCAAACACTCTGACACAAGAGTCGATCTGAAACTTTCAAAGAAACTTTTTTAAACCCACAATTGAAAAGCAAACAAACCATTTTTGAAAACACAATGAGCAAGTATCTAAGAGCCCATGGATAACCATGGATAGAAAGGGTGCTAACACCTTCCCTTTCTATAACCTACCTCCCGAACCGAGAGCAATCTCTTTAAGGAATTTTTCTGTGCTTTTGTCCTTTCCATTTGGAGAAAATAAAAGACGGTGGCGACTCTTGCTTCCGCGACATTTCGCGAACCAGCGTTAAACAGTCAGTTCCAGATCCACCGATCACAGTTGGTGCTTGTTATCTTTTTGCTACCCTCAGTTAACGTTGGTAGTTAGTCGTCAGTGAACGGAGATGCCATGATATATTCTCTTTCTACCTTTAGTGAAGGTTGGTAGGTCACCTTCAGTGAAAGTTAGTGCTTGTTATCTTTTTGCTACCCTTAGTGAACGTTGGTAGTTCATCATCAGTGAACGGTGATGCCATGATATATTCTCTTTCTACCTTCAGTGAAAGTTAGTAGGTCACCCTTCAGTGAAAGTTGGTGTTTTTTTATCTTTTTGCTACCCTCAGTGAACATTGGTAGTTCATCGTTAGTGAACGATGATGCTTTGATATATCCTCTTTCTACCTTCAATGAACGTTGGTAGTTTCACCTTCAATAAAAGTTGGTGTATCCTTTGACTTTTTAGCATCCTCTATAAGTCGGGTCTTTTGATCCACTAGTGATTTATTTTCCTTGTCGGGTTTCTCTTTTATTTCTTTATTTTGTTACATCCCTAGTGGTGTTTTGCGTCCCTTTGAATTTGTCCATGTGCATTCATATGCATAAGCATTACATGGTATCTTAGGGTTAAAAATAGGGTTTGTTTTATATTTAAGTATCTTCGATCACGTCGACACGAAGATTTTTAACCTTCGTATCTCCGGATAGAAGAAACTTAAATAAGGGAAGCTGTTGTAACCCAATTTTTGCCCCTAAGATCCCTTCATCATACCATATTGATTCAATTACAACAAGATCACATTAGGGCTTTTGGTCCTCCTCCCTATCTTTAGTCTTGCTCTTTGAGGAATCACCAAGCATCTTGACTTGTTTTCTTTTGTGATCAGGGATATTTTGACTTGATTTTCTTTCTAATTGGTCTTACTTGTTAATAATGTAGGTAAAGGCAATGTCGCTTAGCAAGTTGATCCATGGGTTCATGAGTTTATTTCCATGCCCTAGTCAATAAAGCTTGAGAACTTCAAACCTCACCATTGAAGTTGTTTTTGGAAGAAATGGCATGGCAAGGTTTATTTTGGTTCATCACACTTCAAAGTTATCAAATTGATTCAGAAGAACAAGGGGTTGATGGAAGAAGTTGTCATGGTTGGACAAGGTCTTGTTCCCATTGATCACAAGTGCATATTCATCTCAATTCTCAAGATATGGAAGTGGTTTTGGTGGCTATGAGTTCTGATTATCATCCTCAACAACTTCTATTTACAAATCAAGAGTGTTGGTACAAGAAGGTTGGTCAAAATTGTCAAAGTTCCTCAAAGCATTTTCTTGGTTAAGGAGCTAGGGTTTTGAACTTCAAAGAAGTACATCTTGCTCATATTTTGGTATTTTTGAGTGATTCCAAAAACATCCTTCTCTTAAAAGGGTTATTAACAAATTACTTCAAAAGTTTAAAGGAGTTTTCATGTGAAAAAAACTTGATGATGAAGAAAGATTACAAGTCCTCGAGATGAACCCCCAATTTCTCAGGTGTAGCTTCAAATGATCATAACTTGGTCAATTTTTATCACCTTGAGCCAACTCTTTTTCTACAATGATCTTGAGAATGTGAACTTTATTCCTTCTATGACGTGCAAAGTGATAAAATGGATGGAAGATGCCCTAAGGATGCAAAAGATTATAGGTCATTTCATGATTTTTGCCAA
Organism: Vicia faba; assembly: GCA_948472305.1. Classification (NCBI taxonomy): domain Eukaryota; kingdom Viridiplantae; phylum Streptophyta; class Magnoliopsida; order Fabales; family Fabaceae; genus Vicia; species Vicia faba. The sequence goes on from OX451737.1 coordinate 1,061,922,974, forward strand.
CTTCAACAATTCAAAACTCTCTTAATTTTTGGAGATTTTAAATGGTTCAAGCTTCAAAATGTCATTCAAGAGGTCTATTTCCTGCCATATTTTTTGATCAAGAAAAAAATTCCAAGTGGAAGGCCATGTTTGGATGCAAAACATTATAGGTCACTTTTGAAGGAAAATTTGAAATATTTCTAAGTATAGAAAGTCAACCCTTTTTCTCCAACTTTGACTCAATACAACTTTTAGATCATGCATCCATTTGATTCCATTCTTTTTCCATTGCAAAGCTTGTAACCTAATCTTTCTAAAGCATCAAGAATCATGTCCTAAGACCCCTTGAGATGAAAATTCCATTTGTTGTACCCCAAAATTTGCCCTCTCATTTATCAATTATTTTCTAACAAGATCTTTTTTGGTTCAAGACTGCACAAGGGTTGATCAGCTCAAGACACCTCCTTAAGCACTGATGACTAAAATTAGGGTTTGAGATTGCACAAGGATAATTGAACTTTTAATGCCTCATATGACTTTAATAGATCATTATGGACCCTCAAGATTGCTCATGTCAAGTTTCAAGTCTTGGATCACATTTTTGCTCAGTCAATTGAGCAGTTGACTTAAAAATCAGCTGTATTGGGGAAAAAGTTAACTGTGGCCAATTTACAGTCAAACTTAATAATTTTTTATCCATATCAATATTTAAACTCATATGTATCATTTTATCAAGTTTGGACCACAATTCCTCAAGAAATTTGATCAGATCCTCAAATGGGCAAAATGGTCAATTAGGGTTTTGACTGAGAAAGGGCAATTTCTGATTTTTGACCTAGCAAATGGTTAATTGGTTTGAGGCATGATCTCAAGATTTCAATTGCATCATTTTGACCTAATGTCATGACTCAAAACATTGCTCAAGGTCATTTGATTCATAGTTGATTTTCAGTCAACTGATCAAAAGTCAATTGTACACTGAAAAGTCAAACTTTGACTTTTTGGTCAATATCTAGTGTCAAAGATCACAATTCATCAAAACATGTCAAAATATGAAACTTGTTCATCAATAAATCAAAAAGTCAAGATTTCACAATTTTGAGCCATTTGTTTACCATGATACAAGATGATTCAAAGGAAACTTTCAACATGAAAGTTGTAGATCTTAATGAGATCTAAAACATTGCTTTACACAACTTCTCCTAGAAATGCTTGAATCTCAAGTTATTAATCCAGGAAGTCATGGTCATGAAACTAAAACACTTACTGAATTTTTGAGCATTTTTGGTCAGGATTTTGACCTAACTTCTGGGCCAAGTTTCATATAATTAAATTTCGATTTTCCAAAAGTGATTCAAAGAGGGGTTGTAGAGCACGTTACAAGCTTTCCAAAATGTCCAAGAACTTCTTGAGATCAATTGTGATCAAGGAGAATCGAAGGCCAGAAGTTTGGGTTTCAAGTTGTTTTGCAAGGCAAAATTTATGATGCAACATGAACCAAATCTATAGCCATGCTGCATAATATTCACTTTGCAGGCCTCAAACTTGTTTGTCACTCCTTAATTTAATGTTTACACAATATATGGAGCCATTGTCCAAGCATTTGAATCATTATCCAAGTTGCATTTCCATTTTTGGAAGAAAGGCACCATTGTTATTCTTGAAAAGTGACTTTAATCACAAAGTCAACTTGTATGGAGCTTTGCACTTGTTCTTTCTGCACAAGCATACTCTATAAACTCATAACAAACATGTTTAAAGTTGCTAGCCACCCTACGAGACATGTACCTTGCATTGAAACCATGTTTGTCAAGATAACTTCAAAACCAAGTCAAGAAATCATAACATGTGATTCTTTGTTTCTGATCATTTCAAACCTCAAAATGTTTCTTCTATAAATAGAGATACTATTTGCAAGAGAACCCACTCATACACAAGCCCTCAAACTCCATAGAACTCAGAATTGTATCACCAATCACCATTGTTACACATTCTGACCAAAAACTTGAAACTCACATTTCCCTCATGCATTTTCAAGTCTTTTGGTTCCTAAAGCTTCTAAACATCAAATACAACTCATCCCTGACCCTGTTTCATAACTGTAACTCCATTTTATTCAAACTCCATAACCAAAAATAGAGTTATGTAAGTTGACTTCTCCAAAACTCCTCAGCCACTTTCAGCTCAAGCCAAGCATCACATTAGCTTCCTGGGAACTTGAGGAAGCTAACCCAATCACTGGAACTCATCAAAAGCTGCTCAAACTCAAAACACGATACCCTCTTGCAAGGTGAGTTTTCTGACTTTTGAACTCTTCATATAGGCATCATTAATGTTTAATTTGTGAATGAAAAATGTAGATATCATTTCCCTAAAGCTAACCTGTCCATAGTTTTCATTTATGTTGCTTGGGCTTAGAGAATTTAAGATTGAAGTTTCTGGAAAAGTTAGGGTTCAGATTAGGGCCAATAAAATTCATGCATGTCTTTGATCTATAGTTTTAATGCTTTACATTTCTGAAATCGTGAGGAAATCTTCCACAAGATTCATGTTTACACTTTTGCAAATGGATGAGAAATGAACATGATGCAGGTGGTCTGGCTAGGCGCGAGGTTGAAGATGAAGTTGTCTTCAGGAAGCAGTTTCTAATATATATTTATTGTTTGATATAAGTTAACAGATATATAGCCACCCCAGTGGTATGGCAACGCGTTGGTGACCAAGAGGGTGTGGGTTCAACACCCAGCACGCTACCGTTTGTCTTTTCATACTTTTTCCACATTTTTGTTCCTTTACAGCGCCTGGGCCCAACTTTGGGCTTTCTCCATTTTTGCTGCACCACACCCCCTATTTCACTTTCATACATCCTAGCCCATTTTCTTTCTTTTATTTTTTTATTTTATTTATTTATTTATTATTATTATTAATATTATTTTTATTGTCATTAATAAAAGTCCAAAAAAATATTTTTATTTTATTATTTATATTTATTTAGTTTATTTTTCTTCATAAAACAAAAGAATAAAAAACATTTTCTTTAATAAGTTTATTTTCCTTTTTTTTAAAATACTTAGATAATTAGTCTTAATTATTATATATTATTTTCTTGTAAATTAAAATCAATTTAGAACTTAGGACTTTTATTTAATTAATTTTATTTAATCAAATTCACAAAAAAACCCTAAAATTTTTGTTCTCTTTAAATTAATTTATTTTACTAACTTAATCTTAAATTTCTTATTTTTAGTTAATTATTTTATTTTAGTTAACTAGGTCAAAAAACCTTTTCATGAAAACCAAACAAAAATCACATTTCATTTTAAATTTACATTCTTGCATTTTTATTTATTCATTTTTTGTACAATATTCAATATGGTTGTAATAATTATTTAGATTTAATTTTCTTGCAATTTCCCCATTTGTAAATTTGTACACCCCCTCCCCTAAATGATGTAATAGCTTAGTATTTTTATTTTCCGCAATTTAATGCATTATATACAAATGCTAGTAATTAGGGTTTGTATGGAAAGATTAAAACCAACGAATAACAAACCCTAATCAAGACAAATCAAGCATGCAAACCAATACACTTGCACACATACACCCTTAGGATAAATCTACTTTGCTGCCTTACAAAATGACCATATTATGCATGTGAGGTATCTTAGCAAAAACAATCAATAAAATACAAGATCATAGTCCCTCGATGACGCTATCAAAGTTGCCTTTCAAAAATGATCTTAGTCCCTTAAAGAAAATGCTAAGATATCTTACAACATTTCTAATCATGGCTATACGATGACCCTTGCCCGTCCCTTTTACATCCAAAGATAGGGTTACTTACCAAATCAATGGTAAGATAACAATGTCAAAGGAAAGAGGAAATAAACATGAAAGACTTTTGAGTAGGTAGAATGTTCCTAGTTGCTTGCTCATTTTCAAACCAAAACATCCTTGCTATTTTCAAAACAAACACCAACACTTTTAAAACATCTTTCAAACTTGAAACATTTTTCAAAAGATCAACACTTTGTATACATTCTTACTAACGAGAATCATTACAAAGTTTGCCTAAACGCTGACGCCTTTTCAAAATACTTTCAAAAACCACACAAAGCACATTTTCAAACAAAAGCAAGTGATCTAGAAAGCAACTAAGATCCCGTAGATAAATACGGATGAAAAGGGTGCTAATACCTTCCCTTTTCATAATCTACCCCCCGAACTCAAGAAAACATCTAAAAGGTTTTTCGTGTTCTTTTCAGTCTTTCCTTTTGGATAAAAGAAAAGTCGGTGGCGACTCTTGCTAACTGCAACATTTGCGATAAAACGCAAAACGACCAAGTCAGTTATCCCACCGTATTACACCATTGTTTTGAAATTGGTAGCTTGAAACAAAAGTTTAATCACAAGTCATATTTTGAAATCTTTATTTTGGCTTCTAATCACAAGTTTTCCACGCGTTTTTGCTTCTAATCATGTTTAGCAACTTTCTAAAGGTATTTAGCATCATGAAATGCAAGATTTGGCTGAGTTTTGATGCTAAACAAGTCACACTTTGTTCATGGTGCAGACCCCCCACGATTTCCCTCCAAACTTCATCATTTCACACGCTTGAGGATACCATTCATTCTCCTATAAATAGAGGGTCATCCCCCATTCATTCCTTAAGCTTGGATAGCCAGAATCACCCTTCCAAACTTATTTCATAACTCACTTTTCTCCAACTTCGAAATCATTGTTCAAGCCTTTTTCAATCCATTTTTTCTATCATTTCACCTTCCTTGATCTTCCTTGAAGCTAACCATATAATTACCTTCAAGAATCGTGCCCTATATTGCTCCATAGAAGTCCATTTTCAGAGCTCTGTAACTCAACTTCAATAGGTAGATTTCTCCATCAATTCTTCAAAACTTTGATATCATTTTGATGCTCTCATTTCCATGGTTCTAGTTGCAACACTTGCTTTTATCTGGAAACACATTTTGACCATGAAATTTCAAATCCATTTTCAAAACTTTCCTTCCAAATTGCTTGAGCTACAATTTATATAAATTTGTCGCGAATGTGTGGTTGTCTTCGTCTTGAAGATACAAAGCGAATAACATAGGTCTGAGCTTCTGATTTTACAGTTGGAGAGACCTGCAATTCATGTTGGCTGGAGGTTGAAGATGACCAACGTGTCATCTTCCAACCAATGAAGGCGAGCTACTTGTTTTTTTTTTAATTTCTGATTTAATAAATGACCCAGTGTTTTATTCACTAATGACCATGATATGCACAGCGCGCCAGATCCCTTGGATTTGATTACTAACGCGTTTTGACTCTCATCCATTGGTCCACATCTTTTTGGTTTTTATTTTATTTTCGGATTTTTATATTTAATTGTTTTAAACTTCAAAAAATCATAGAAAATTCATTTTTAGTCCAAAAAATCTGAAAAATCATAAAAAATATTTTTGATTATTCTATTTCTGAATTTTATTTTGTGTTTTGATATTTTTTTATAAATTTTCACTTTATTTGATTTGTTTAAATGTTTAAAAATACTTTTATACATTTTTAAATTCTGAAAAAATTATGGAAGGATCCAATGATATTGTGACAAATATTGGTGACCTCATTTATTTTTTATTTTTGTCTTTGTTATTTTTTTTAATCATTTTTGGTTTATTCTACTCATTTCTTTTAATTTTAAAAATAGTTTCTGACTTTAAAAAATTACCAAAAATTTTATCAAAATATTTGAGTCTTAATTTTTATTTCTTGATTAATTTGAACATAGTTGATATTTCTCTCTTTTATTTCTATTTTTAAATATTTTAAAACCTTTTTAATTGTACATATTAAATGCAATATTATTTTCTGATTATTTTCTGGCTGATCTTGGGTTGAATTTTTGATTATGAACTTTGTTAACATCATTGTATCCATAGTGTTGAGTCTAACTCCACAAAAATGGATGAATGATTTTAATAATAGTTTAATTAAAATTTAATTCAAACGTGGTTTGTATTCTTTCTCATCCCTCTTCATCTCATCCTTTTCTTATTGCATTAAGTGTTATTTGAGCATGATCTCTATATCATGTCTCAAAACAAATGGTGCATAGATTGCTATTGACCAACCTCAAAAAAGGTGCGACTTCTATATAAGTCCACTTACGATTGTTTAACATAGCGCTAAATTTTGTCCCGATTCGAATAAATGATCATTCGTGACCCAAATCTATGTTTGCAAGCTCAAGTATGTTAATTTAATCTATTTAATCCAATAACTTTGAGATTCATTATGTGGAGGCTTTGGTTCTACCAATCCTCTAATGGATCTACAACACTTTTGGTCGATGCAGATCACTTAAACATCGTTGATCATTAAATGATACTTGTGAGAATTTCAAATGGATGATATACTTGACAAAAAACAAATGCAACGTGTTGTGTGGAGGCTTTGGTTCTACCAATCCTCTAATGAGTTCCAAATGCAAGTTTCAAGATGGTCATCCAACTAACCACTAACTATTAACTTGTTTCACTTTATGCTTTTATTTTTTATGCTTTATGTACCATTTACTTTAAGCATTACATTTCATGTATTTGTATTTTGCTCACTTGAGCATTTCTATCCTTGTTATTTTTGGTTTTGCTCACTTGAGCCTTTATTTTCTTTTTCAAGACATCTAATAATCAACATGAACCCTAAAAAAGGCTTTAATGATACTTGGACTATTTGGTTACTATCCTTGGCATTATGGAGCATTGGACTTCTTGGACTTAGGATCAGAAACCTTGGTCTATATTGGAGACCTTGTGACCTTAATTGATATTTTGTCTTGAGTTCTTGAGGTTTACCTCAAGACATTGGGTTATTTGTTTGTTTTGTGTGCAGATTATTGTGATTACATTCTTTGTTTGTAATATGGAATTCACTCATATACAGCCGTTACTCTGCCCAATTTTTGTGAAGAATTAATACACTTGAAGTTTGGTTCTCTCAAGAGGTCTAGTATATTTGCTTGTTTAGTTTTAATACAAGGAATGTGAATTCTATCTTGACTCATAATGTCAAATATTGGCTTCTTGTTGTTTAGATGGTTCTTATCCCTAGCTTTTACCTTATTCTTTAGGATAGTCTCTTCTTCTCCTCCCATCTTCTTAAATTTCAAAAATCTTCTTCCTCCTTTTGAAAACTCTTCTTATTTTTTTTAAAACTTGAACCACTTTCATAATAAACTTGGACTTAGGTCCATGCATTTTCAAAACCTTTTCATAAATAAAATTCAATCAACTTAATAATACCTTGACATTTTTTTTAGAAGACTAAAAGTTAATCAATCTCATTTCAAACCATTTTGCCACTTTGGATTTTTATTTTAAAACCTTTCTCAAAAGATTAGACTCTTGTCAATCTTTGTAGTAATGCAAATAACTATACTTCTACAATATGTAGTAAAGAGAGATATTTACCACTTGGGTGTTGAGTGAGGCATTGTTGATTTTAAAATCCAAGTCATATCCTCCACTTTGAGATGATGCAAAATATTCTTTCTCATGATTGTGGGTAGTAAGTATGTTTTCCATACGGACAATGACGATGATGTCTTATCTCATAAAATTAACCAACACATTTGTTTGTTTTAAAATTTTTAAAAGGTTAACTACGTGTACCCTGATCCCCTATTGCACGAAAGGTGGTACGTAGGCACTAAAGGTTCACAACCGCGTCGGTTGCAAAAATCATAAAAATATACTTGTTTTCTCACCTCCACCATCTATTTTTCATTCAACATTTTATAGCCAAAATATATAGATTTTTCAAAGAGGTTCCTGCGGAGTACCGTAGATGTTTAGGGTGCTAATACCTTCCCTTTGCATAACCAACCCCTACCTTGAATCTTTCCCCCTCTTTTTTGGGTTACTCACTCTTTTCCCATTCCTTTGGAAACAATAAAGCGCGGTGGCAATTTTCATTTTGATCTGTACAAGTCTAGTCAATCTAATGGCTTAGTCTTAAACATTTCTACCGCTACAAAAAGGAATCAGGATAAACCATTGAGAGATTTAAACTGAACCAGCAGAGGTCTGAAGGGAGCATTTGTCATGTAGATAGTCAATTTAGTCTTGTTTCGTGAATTGATCTAACATTGATTTGTTCACAGATAATTGCCTTGACTTGTTGAAAAATTTGTTGATGATAATGTTCTGTTGATTGTTCTTTCCCGAAAAGGTAAAGAGTTAGCTGTATGTAATGTCTTGATGTATGAAATGCATGGCGTAACGTTGTTTCTCAAAATAAATGAGATTGTGATGTATGCATTCATGTTGTTAATGTTATGGCGTATGAATGCAATGTATGCACAAATTAAGCTATTCTGCTGCAGTGTTGTTGGATTAGGGAAAATAAATCCCTGATTGCTGTTGGTAATGAGTCTTCGTGCTTTGTTGAAGTTGAAGCATTGATGGATGGGTTTCCAAAATCATAGAAATAAACTGTGTTAGGGAAAAGAAACGTCGTGCATTGCTTATGGACTTCGTGAAATCCTGCTGGGGAATCCTGAGAAGCTGGGCGACTTTTACTAGGGAATCTTTGAGGTGGTAACTGGAAGTTTTGCTCCATCAGGGATATGAAGGCAAAAGATACCACTAAGCTGCATGTTGGATATATGACAACGACCTCGTAGTAGGATGTTCTTGCTTCTGCTCTGTTTAAAGAAAGTATCTGCAGGGATTTTGTGGAACGACCCATGGATATTGTCCTGTTTCTTAAAGCCATTTCTATTTAGTTCTCCCTTTTTTAGGCGTTCATTTATAAACAATAATTATGTTCAAAAATAAATACTGGACGTTTTTGCAAATAAAACAGGAAAGTAAAATAAAAACAGATAGTCTTGCACTTTTAAGAGAATGTTTTTGTATTAACTTGAATAAGTATTTTATACAAAGAGACGAACATCCTAGTAAGAGAATGTCGTCGTAAAAATGAAAACTAATACAAAGAAATGAAATCTATGTGAAATAATCCCATGGGTTCCCACTTTGCTATAACTTTCATGTCTCTGAGCGTCTCATCTACTTGTTGCTTTGTCCGAAGGTGATTGGATTGATTAAACCTGTTTGAGTTTGATGACTGATGCTGAAGATTGGTTGTAAGGTGATCCAACAGGACATAGTCATACGCTTTAAATCCCTAACTTTTGCCTAGACCTCCCTTTCGGGTTTTCGGTCCACCGGGATACCCTCTTTTGCCCAAGCCGCCTTTTCAGGTTTTCAGCTTGCCGGGTGTACATATTATTTTTTTTTGTATTTCATCCCTAATTTTTGACCGAACCCTTTTGGCTCGCTGGGATGCCCTAATTTTTGCCTAGGCCAGTCGACCTAGCGGGTCTTTGTTCATGCGTAGTATCTTTTAACTATGTCCGCGTTTACAGGATGCGGAAGGTCGTCGCCATCCATAATGGTTAAGATCATTGCCCCATCAGAAAATAGGTTTTTATACCACAAACGATCCTTCGTATGTAGGAGTCCATTTGCCCCTGGGATCACCTTGTGGCAGTATGATACGCTTGATTACCAAGTCACCAACCCGATATACCTGACGTCTGACTTTCTTGTTGAATGCTTTAATCATGCGTTTTTGGTACATCTGGCCATGGCAGACAGCCGTAAGCCTTTTCTCATCAATCAAGTTTAGCTGGTCAAGTCGAGTTTGAATCCATTCATCTTCATTCAACCCCGCATCCTTTATGATTCTTAAAGAAGGTATTTCGACTTCAGTTGGTAGGTCAACTTCCATGCCGTATACTAAGGAGAAAGGAGTTGCCCCTGTTGATGTGCGCGCCGTGGTACGGTAACCATGGAGAGCAAATGGTAACATCTCATGCCAGTCCTCGTAGGTCACTGTCATTTTTTGTATGATTTTCTTGATGTTTTTATTAGCGGCTTCTACAATGCCATTCATCTTCGACCGGTAAGGAGAATAGTTATGATGATGGATCTTGAATTACGTGCATAATGCAGTGATCATAGTATTGTTGAGATTGGTACCATTATCTGTAATGATTCTCTGCAGAATACCATACCGACAGATAAGATTCTGTTTGATAAATCGGGCCACAAAATTCTTGGTGACAGAAGCGAAGGAAGCTGCCTCAACCCACTTTGTGAAGTAATCAATGGCAACCAAGATGAAGCGGTGTACATTAGAAGCTGTAGGTTTGATTTCTCCAATCATGTCAATGCCCCACATCGCAAATGGCCAAGGAGCAGTCAGGGCGTTTAGAGGAACCAGAGGCATATGTACCTTGTCAGCATAGATCTGACACTTGTGACAGGTTCGTGAATGCTGATGACAATCTGCTTCCATAGTGGACCAATAGTATCCTTCCCGTAGAATCTTTTTAGCCATCATATGCCCACTAGAATGGGTGCCAAAGGTACCTTCGTGTAAATCGGCCATGATCTTGTCTGCCTCACTCTTGTCTATGCACCAAAGCAAAGTAGAGTCGTGGTTGTGCTTGTAGAGAATCCCATTACTGAGGAAGAACTTAACAGAGAATCTTCTCAGGAATTTCTTGTCATTGACTGAAGCTCCTTCCGGATATTCTTGGGCTTCAAGATATCTCTTAATTTCATGGAACCAAGGTTTGGCCACTACTTCTTCGGTATCAATCTCGTGACAGTAAGCTAGTTCGTCCATCCTCTCTATGGTGATCTGAGGAGCCTCATTATCCCACCTGATTTTGAACATGGATGACATAGTGGCTAGCACGTCTGCTAGTTGATTCTCATCTCGTGGAAAATGATCAAAGGTAATTTCCTCAAAATGTGGGATTAATGTCAACACATGTTCTTTGTAGGGGATGAGATTAGGGTGCTTTGTGTCCCATGCTCAAAGGTAATTTCCTTAAGGACTTAATTCCCAAATCTATGGAAGCCTTGAGACCTACAATACACGCTTTATATTCCGCCATATTATTGGTACAATTGAAACACAATCTAGCAGTGAAGGGAGTATGGCATCCTTCAGGGGATATGATCACAGCGCCTATGCTGTTGCCGAGTGTGTTAGAAGCTCCGTCAAAAACCAAGATCCATCAGGATCCTTGTTCAGGTCCGTCATATGGTCTGAGTCCTTCACAATTGCTTACCAACATGATGTCTTCGTCTAGAAACTTGAAATTCATGGACTGATAGTCATCCATAGCCTGATGAGAAAGGTGATCGGCTAACACACTTCCCTTTATTGCTTTCTGGGTGGTGTATTGAATGTCGTATTCAGTCAGTACTATCTTCCATCTTGCTATTCTTCCTGAGAGGGCTGGCTTCTCGAATATGTATTTAATTGGATCCATCTTAGATATCAATAAGGTATTATGGGTCAACATATATTGTCTTAGCCGGTGAGCAGCCCATGCCAGAGTGTATTAAGTTTTCTCGAGCAGTGAATATCTGGTTTCACAATCGGTAAACTTTTTGCTCAGGTAGTATATTGCATGCTCTTTTGGGTCAGACTCGTCATGCTGCCCCAGTACATACCCCATTGAATTTTCCAAGACAGTTAGATACATAATCAGAGGTCTTCCCTGAACTGGAGGCATCAAAATGGGAGGCTCTTGAAGGTATTCTTTGATCATGTCGAAGGCAGCCTGGCTATCATGTCATCCACGTAAACCTCTATCTCGTGATGGATCATGTCGTGAAACAGAGCTACCATGGCATGCTGATAGGTTGCCCCAACATTTTTCAACCCGAATGGCATAACTTTGTAACAGGATGTGCCGCACTGTGTGACGAAGGTCGTTTTTTACATGTCCTCAGGTGCCATTTTGATCTGGTTGTATCCGGAGAAACTGTCCATGAAGGGAAATACTTTATGTTGTACGGTGTTGTCAACCAGAATATCGATACGGGGAAGCGGGAAGTCATCAGTGGGGCTTGCCCTATTCAAGTCTCTGTAATCCACACACATACGTACCTTACCGTCCTTTTTAGGCACTAGAACAACATTGGTGACCCATTGTGGATAGCAGGTGACAGCTAAGAATCTGGGGTTGAACTGCTTCATGACTTCAGTCTTAATTTTCTCTGACATTTCGGGCCGCATGTGATGGACTTTCTATTTTACCGGAGGGCAGTCTTCTTTTGTCGGCAGAAGATAGACCATGATATCAGTGTCGAGTCCTGGAATGTCTTCGTATGACCATGAAAAGACCTCAACATAGTCATGTAGTAACTGAGTTAAGTGCTTCTTGACACTAGGTTCCAGATTGATACCTATCTTGATTTCTTTCTTGTCCTCTTCAGTACCTAAGTTAACTGTTTCCACTGGCTCTTCGTGGGGCTGTATAGTCCTTTCTTCCTGTTGTAATAACCTGGATAGCTCCCCTGGTACCTCACAATCTTCCTCACCTTCGTCTTCAGCTTGGTAGATCGGATTTTCAAAGTCATGATAGGCCATAGCAGAATTGTTACCCATGGGATCCTGAGTGGATGTGGATCTGTATTTTGATATGTGAGTGTGTGTAAGATCATAGTTATCTTTGAACAAATAAAAAGGTAGAAAAGAAGATGAAGTAACAACCCTCACAAATGGACAGTTGCGCCTCAGGTAAGAGACAAGGTTTTAAAGTCTAAATTGTTTAATTATTACAAGTCCGACAAAAAATTTTAAGACAATTACTCTTGGATAAAAGTAATGGGTACAAATTCTTTGGCCTCCCAGTTGTTGAGTCCTCCGCTGACAATTGGAAAAATCCACTCGCCCAAGTCATAACTGCCATCATTGTCTTCCACTGCATTGACTCCTTGATTGCTGATACGTAAAGGAGGCTCCCTGGTGCGAGCTCTTCAAACAGCTCTCTGGGCCTCTTAAGTAAAACCCAAACCAAATTTGTTGGATTTGTAGGGAATATCCGGAAGTTGACCCCAGATGGTGCATCCACCCTCCTCAAGTACTGCTCTAGCTTCCTTTAGAGAGGCCACTTTTAATGGAGGTCTGGTAACGTTTGGAGTCTTGGTAGTGTCTTGGCTGTCGAAACTGTTTGTGGGACCTCCTCGAAATGCTAACACAAAGTTTCGATGAACTCACCATCCATTTCCACGTACCTGAAAGAGTTCAGGTGGATGACCATATATTCCTCTTCCCCATGGACAATGATGATTTTTCATTGATTGGGTACTTCAACATCTGATGTAATGTAGAGGTGACGACACCAGCGCCATGAATCCAGGGTCGGTCCAAAAGACAGGAATAGGAAGGGCGAATATCTATCACATAGAAAGTTGAATAAAAAATCTGAGTTCCAACTTTTATAGGGATGTCAACTTCTCCGTGTACTATCCTCTTAGAACTATCAAAGGCTCTCACTACAATGTTGCTCGGCTTTAAAGTAAGTCCCTCGCAGTCTAGCCGGTTAAGAGCGTTTTTGGGCAATACATTCGGTGATGAGCCCATATCCACTAGAACATGGGCTAGCATAGTGCCCCTGCACTCAATAGAGACATGCAAGGCATCGTTGTGTTTCCTTCCTTTGGGAGTCAAGTCGGCGTCAGAGAAGCCCAATCCATTACTAGCAGTTAGACTGGCCACACAATTCTCAAATTGGTCAATGGAAGTCTCTTGGGGCACATGGGCGGTCTTCAGAAACTTTATCAAAGCCTTGGCATGGGCCTTAGAACACAAGAGTAAGGCCAACATTGATATTTTCGAGGGGGTTTTCCCCAACTGTTCCACGACGTTGTAGTCACTTTTCTTGATTATTTTTAGTATCTCTTCTATCTCCTTTCTAAAAGCTTCAGGAATATCCTCTGGATGCACCTTCGACTGGACAGGCTCAGATAACACCTCCTTGCCCCTTGTCTTGGCAGCAGGGATAATAGTAGAATTGTCAACAGGAGTATCACTGGGAATGCTGGTAGGAGCAGTAGCAGGAATAATTACAGGAGTAGCAATGGTCTTTAGATAGATATCAGGTGAGAAGATTCTTCCAGTTCTTGTTATCTTACTGGTCCCAATGATATTGACAACATCGGGATCAATGTCTTTCTCAACTTTGTCTTAGATAGTCAACAGATCTTGCTTGACACTGTAGTAACAGACGTCAGCCCCATAGTTCCAGGGAATAACTTTATCTGAAGAATATGGTATTTGCCTTGGCATGGTGATCACTAGGGGAGCGGACTTTGGAATAGATGTAATCTTAATGGGTCTTTTGGTGGAGACCCTGGGAGGATTTTCGGAGATGGTGATTATTGAGACATCTTTACAGTAATTTATTATAAGAGGAACTTTTTCAAACAAGATTTCTCTGTTAGCCATCAGGCGTTGGACGCCATCTTCAGTAACAAACAACCATTTGGTAGAGTCATACATAATTGACAACTTTCATCACAGCCTGGAAATAGACTGGCTCACAATAGATTATGTTTAATGGTCAAAAGAGGAGTAGTTAAATCATTCAGAGGAAACAAAACACTCATAATCAATAACATTGACACCTTGATCGTGTTTGGGCATTGGCGCTTGTTGTACCCCAAAATTTGCCCTCCCATATTCTTCAAGAAATTGCAAAGTCTAGCTTCAAAGTTCCCCAAGGGTTGCACAGTGTAAAGGCCTCCTAAGCAATCAAGATTAGGGTTTTTGTTCTGATCAGTAGAATGAAGTTTTCAAAGGTCCAATCAAGTCTCACATGCCTACAAATATGGTCAAGCATCCTCATATCAAGTTTCAAGGCTTTCAGCTCAAAATTGCACAGTCAAAAACCCTAATTGCACTATAGTCAACTGTAGGGGCAAAATGGTCATTTGGCAGTCAAAAGTTCAAATTTTTGGTCAACATATCATTTTGAATCCACAAACATCATTTGATCAATTCTTGATCATGATTCTCAAAATTTGGCTCAGAAATCATCAAGATGCAAAAGTTTCCTTATTTGGACAGCTGAAAAAGTCAACTGAAATTGACCAGGGCATAACTTTCACATGGATCATCAGAAAAATTCCATCCAAAGCTCATTTTGAATAGAAAGACATTTCCTACAACTCATCTTCATACTTCAAGTCCAAGAAATGCTCTCACAAAAAGTTATCAATTTCAACATTATAGGTCATTTTCAAAAGTCAACAAAAAGGGACTTTAAGTCAAAGGCCATAACTTGATATTGGTAAATCAAAATGACATGGGACCAAATACATTGGTTAGAGGACTCAAAGACCTTTCCAAAATGTCCAAGAACATGAGAAAAGCTTACAAATTGAGCAAGTTATGCCTTGTAGAAGATGGGAAATTTTTGGATATTTTAAAAAGTCAACATTGATTCAAATGACCTAAAATTGCTAATGGGCCCATTTTTCTTCCACAAATCATCATCCATGACATGTGCACGACCACTTGGCCCAAAGGGAAGTCTTTATTCATTTTTTATTTATTTATTTGAATTTTAATTTATAATAATTCATTTAAATCAAATTAAATATATGAAAAATGTCTAACCTAATTTTTTCAATCTTTTTGTGCACCTTATATCATCAATAATTCGTGCATATCCCAACATGGAAAGATTTGGATTGATTGGTATGATTGAGAACAAAAAAACACATGGAAAAGATTGAAAAAAGATATTGAAAATCAAATTTTCAAAATCAATGAATGCAATGGATTTGTTCTATTTTTCTTGACCTAATTTGTTCATTACATAAGCTAGAATGAAACCCTAATGATCATACACACGCAGCTGCTCAACAAAGCCATAACCAAACTTGAAATTTTTCTCAAAAAAGTCAATTTTGAAAACTCACTTCTAGGGCGATTCAAGGCAGAATTTTTGTTCCATTAGTTTCCTCGAACATCACTGGACGTGTCCCAATCAAAAACATTCACTCAAACTCCAAGAATCGGTATATAGGATTCAAATTGTTTCAAAAAAAATGCATAATCGTGTTTCATGTTTAAGGCATTTTCATTGCGTTTTTGTTATGCATTTACACTAATTGACTTGTTCTAATGCTAATCATATAACTTAATTGAGTTTTTGCAAGCTGTAGGCAATTTCACCATTATCGTTTTCTAGGGTTTACAGGACCTTGGATTAGGGGTTTTTGACTGGGGAAAAATTGGCCCTCAAGACCACCACCATTCAACTCAGCACACTCAGGCAACCTTAAGACCACCCTCGCGCTCAATTTATGAGTGACTGAGGGCTAATCGCTATTTTCTAATAGCATGCCTAGGAGAACACGCGAGAAACCGTTGCCTAATGTTTTTGTATTTCAGGGATGATGAAGAAGATGAGTCCGTGGCAAGACGTGATAGGTTGGTTTGAAATTCGCGCGCAAAGACCCACTAACGCGTAGTTTCATATTATATTATTTGTTGTTTATTTATTTAACAAAAGGATTCAGTGGTTCAGCTGGCAAGCGTTGAGTGTGTTAACGTCTAAGACCTGGGTTCGAGTCCCAGGTCTTCACACTTTCAATATTATTTTCCAATTCACGTTCACATGCAGCGCCAATGTTGAATACCATGGTACACCTTCAGAACCAAGCATACACGTATCCTGGGAGATCAAATCAAAGGATCAGATCTAAAGAACACCTTGCACCCTGGTCAACACTGCTATACGCTGCTTGGAAAAGTCAAATGGACCCAGATTAATGGGCCTGAACCATCAAGAAAATACCTCCCATTTGGGGTCTGAACCCCCTAGGTTTGCATATTTTTCACTCTTCTTTATTTTCTTTATTTATTTAAATCTATTTCTTTTAATTATTATTTGTTTAAATTAATTACTTATTTTCATAAATATAAAAAATGCATAAAAATCAGAAAAGATAAAAAATATAATAAATATTTTATTTTAATATTTCTTGTAGATAAATGCATGTAAATTAATTAGTTTAAATTAGGGTTTTAATTTTAATTCCTTTCATAACAAAAATCTAAAAAATATAGAACTAGGTTTAATTAATGTTTTATTCCTTTTTAATTTTTCTTTTTTACAATAATATTATTTATTTTATTTATTTTCATAATTAAATTTGTATATAAAAATTAGGGTTAATTTAGGTTAAATTCTAACGTCTTCTTAATAAATTAAAATAAAATAGAATTAGGGTTAGCGTTCAATTGCAATTAATTTTTTCTATTAAATCCTAAAATATTAAAAAAATACCAAAAACATTTCCTTTTTTAATTAATTAACTCCACCATTAATTTAATCTTTGCAAAAGGGTCCAACGCCCTCGTTTCGTTGTTAATTTCTTATTAATTCGCGTATTTATTTTATTTTCATTATAATAATTATGTATCTCTCCCGAAGCCTTGTAAATACCTCTCGCACTTTTAATTCTTTATTTACTTTGTTTATTTATTTTCTGTCAAATCGGGTCCTGGTTAAATTTTGCTATGTGGACCCGCGCCTTTGTAATAGTTTAGGAACTTTAATTTCCGCAACTTTTTTAACTGTTAATAATTGCATGCAAGAATGAAAGTCTAAATAAAAACAAACGCATAGATCACCTTGACATGAATAAGACAAAATAACTGAACATGACACAAAAATCACACACCACCCCTAGGGTACGCCTCACTGTTGCCTTGCCTCGAAAGGTGATCGTCGAGTAGAGGATGTCTTAGTAAGTCCTCATGATCCGGGAACCTGGCATGAGGGTAGCTTCTAAGGTGTCTTCCCATTGCTCCGGTGATCACCATGTCCCTAAACTCGAATTGACCCGAACACCTCCAACGGTGGTGCTACCTACCTCTCAATGGTGGGATGGCACTACTTTAAAGGACATCCACACAGACGAATTCCTTAGGGTAGGTAGACGACTCTAGATACTTGCTCTAAATTCAAAACAAATTCAAAAATACTTTTCACACCGACACCTTTTCAAAAAGCATTCGAAAGCAATTTTTCAAACACTCTTGAGGACCGATACAAGAGTCGAACTGAAATTTTCAAAGAGACTTTTTAAAACCCACAGCTGAAAAGCAAACAAACCATTTTTGAAAACACAAATGAGCAAGTATCTAAGAGCCCATGGATAACCATGGATAGAAAGGGTGCTATCACCTTCCCTTTCTATAACCTACCTCCCGAACCGAGAGCAATCTCTTTAAGGAATTTTTCTGTGCTTTTGTCCTTTCCAATTGGAGAAAATAAAAGACGGTGGCGACTCTTGCTTCCGCGACATTTCGCGAACCAGCGTTAAACAGTCAGTTCCAGATCCACCGATCACAGAACTGGCGACTCTGCTGGGGAGTTTAACTTAAAGTTTGGTGTACCTTAGGGCTAGTTCATAACTGTGTTTTCAATTGTTTTCCTTGTGTGCTTTAAATTGTGGGTTGCTTGGGAGTTCTATAGATCCTAACCCGGATCTGGGGGATACCTTCTTAGAAAGTAGCAACAAGGCTGTGAGGGAACTGTGCGGGGTATACCGACATGGTTGAAACAGTCTGCTACATTGATGTGGCACTTTGGTGTGTACCGGTAACCCTTGAGTTCAGTCAAGGAGAGTACGGGGCCTCCGCGTGGTGTCATGAAGCATCAACAGACCTTAGGAACCTTAATTGAACTATCTTGGCCTCTTTAGGGTAGTGAGATAACTGACTTTGGTGCAGTCTGAGGTTGGTTGATACTCGATACTACACTCAATTGAGGGTTGCTTTCCTGGAATATTTCGGTCGCCAGTTCAGTGGCTAAATCGAAACGATGAACAATGAAAGCAATCCCGTGATATTGGGAACCTTAGAACCCGGTTACTTTGATTAGGACAGGTTGAACCCACCAACTTCAAGAGGGTACCACCCAGACCCCATGCTGGCCTTAAACCCTAAGGGCTTGTCTTGTGTGCCTTATGTGCCTTACATGTTTGTCTTTGTAAATATCTGTGGTGTGTTTAATCATAGCATCATGACATCATCCAGCATCATATGCATTGGCTAACCATTTCAGGGGTTCGAATTTTCATCTTTGTTCTTGTTTTGTAGGACATGGAAACTGTTCGTAGAAAGACAATTCAAATCAGTCTTGTAAGGGTCCCTCCTCAGCTTAAGGAGCTTATATCCAGGATTCCTGAGAACTCATCATTCAGTGAAAGACATGGAAGCCTCATCAGCTTGGTCAATACCAACATTGAGGAAGATATGATAAAGGTCTTGTTCCAATTCTTTGACCCTTTGCATCACTGTTTCACCTTCTTGGATTATCAGTTGGTACCTACATTGGAGGAGTTCTCCCGGCTCCTGAAGATCCCTATCCTTGATCGGCTACCCTTCAACGGTACAGAAAAGGAACCTAAGCTTGAAGAGATTGCTAAAGCCTTGCACCTACAGTCATCTGACCTCAAAGGACATTGGGAAGTTAGAAGTGGTATCAAAGGATTCTTAGCCAGGTTTCTGTTTGAAAAGGCCCATGAATGTTGGAACTCCCTTGACTTGCAAGCTTTTGAAGAAGTGGTAGCCCTCCTTGTCTATGGTCTGGTGTTGTTCCCTAACCCAGATCAGCTTATTGATATCAGTGCTGTCCAGATCTTTATGTCCAGGAATCCTATACCTACATTGCTGGGGGACATCCTTCACTCATGTTACACTCGAACCATGA
Organism: Vicia faba; assembly: GCA_948472305.1. Classification (NCBI taxonomy): domain Eukaryota; kingdom Viridiplantae; phylum Streptophyta; class Magnoliopsida; order Fabales; family Fabaceae; genus Vicia; species Vicia faba. The sequence goes on from OX451737.1 coordinate 1,061,942,553, forward strand.
GAAAAAGAGGTGTCCTTATGTGTTGCACTCCTCTCCTGGGAAGGTGGTTTATTTCGCACCTTCCACAATCAGTCCTGAAGAATGAGCGGGGTTTGAGATGGTCACAATGGTTGATGACTCTTACACATGCAGATATACATTGGTGCCCTAGGTCCAGAGAAGATGTCACTATCATTGATCGCTGCGGGGAGTACCCTAATGTTCCTTTACTTGGAATCAGAGGAGGTATTACTTACAGTCCATGCCTGGCTTGGAGACAGTTTGGTTATGCGCGGAGGGATGGTCCTCATGACATGTTAATTCCTGACATAGTTTTTGACTTCGACAACGATACTCAAGGACTTCGCCAGAGATTTATCAGAGCCTGGAGGATGCCAAGTAGGATAAACAGCAAGACACTGGGGCACAGGAACTCCATCCCGTTGGAACCTTATCTCAAGTGGGTACGCGCTCGCTCTCAGAAGTTAGTGATGCCTTATCCCCATATGCTCCCAGTAATCAAAGAGCCAGTCTTGGAAGAGGAAGTGTCCTACACTATTCAGCACCCTGATATGCCCACATCCTGGGAAGAGATGCAGAAGAGCTGGATCCAGCTTAAGGAAGAACGGAATTCTCTTGAGACTAGTCTACATGCCAGTGAAAAGAAGGTCTTGGAGCTCACCCGCCTGTTGCATGAGGAGAGGAATCTCAACACCTACATAGCTCCAAAGAGGATGCGCAGTGTATTTTGGGATTGATTTGATTTTTGTATTATTTTGCCCATGAGGCTCTGATGTACTAAACAATGATTTCCTTAATGATAACGTGTGTTCCTTTTTGTCTACAACACAGTTGAATTTTCGAACCCTTGAATGCATTGCATAAACACATCTCATTCATCATGTGCATAGCAGGTTTTTCTTCTTTTCAGGTTGCTTACAGTTCTTCGCTGTTTATTTCAGCATCATGAATCCTGAGTCTTCATCAACTGAGACCTCCATCAAGGCTCTTCAGGCGCAGAATGCGCAGTTTCAGGAATTAATCAAGGGCCTGGCTCAAGGCCAAGAAGAACTGAAAGCTATGCTCCTGAAAAAGGAGAAGAAGAAGAAGAGAAGAACTGTTCTGTTCAACTCGGGCCGAAGGTTTGGTAATGCTCTGCAGCAGGAAGAGGCTGGTTCTTCTGTTGGCAAGGGTTCTCCTCAGGCAGAAGCAAGGGTTCCTAGTCCGGTAGTCTCCGACAACGAGACTGATTTTGATGAAGAGCAGTACCCTCCTGCAGAAGACAAATACAAGCAACTGGAGGATAGGTTGAAGGCTATGGAGATTCAACAGGTACCTGGGCTGGATTTCGGAGATCTGGGTTTGTCACCTGGTGTGATCATCCCTCACAAGTTCAAAGCACCATCCTTCTCTAAGTATGACGGGGCGTCTTGTCCCAAGCTGCATCTAAGGTCCTATGTTCGGAAAATTCAGCCGTACTCTGCGGATAAGAATTTATGGATCCACTTCTTCCAGGAGAGTCTTTCAGGGACTCATCTCGAATGGTTCTATCAGCTGGATGGGACCAAGGTTCGTAACTGGGAGGAGTTGGCTACTGCTTTCTACAAGCAGTATCAGTATAATGCCGACCTTGCCCCCACACGTACCCAACTCCAGGGTATGTCGTTAGGTGCAAGTGAAGGTTTTAAAGAGTACGCTCAGAAGTGGAGAGACCTGGCTGGCAGGGTGCAGCCACCATTGACTGATCGGGAGTTGGTAGACATGTTCTTGGGGACCCTATCTGGGCCGTTTTTCAACCATCTGATCGGGAATTCTTCTGCTGGGTTCACTGATTTGATTCTAACTGGAGAGAGAATTGAGGCTGGGCTGAAGTCTGGGAAGATTCCGAAGGGTGCATCATCTAGTTCTGAGAAGAAACCCTTCAAGAAGGAGTCTAGTGCCGTGTATGGTTCCAAGAGATCAGAGAGACCTGAGCGCCGCCAATCTGTCAGTGCGGTAATGATTGCTAAGCCTGCTGCCGCTCCTCGGCCGACCAATCCTCAAAGGGCTGAAAGACCCCGGAGGGAGTTTACCCGGTTAAGCATGACCCTATCGCAGATCCTGCCACAGTTGCTATCCACCAATTTGGTGACTGTCAGGGAGGCTCCGAAGTTCCCCAATACTGCATCTTCTAAGTACAACCCGAATGCTCGTTGTGCTTACCATTCAGATAGCCCGGGGCACTCTACCGATGACTGTTGGACGTTAAAGAATAAGGTACAAGACCTTATCGATGCGAAGGAGATACAGTTCGAAGCGCCTGAGAGGCCGAATGTAGTTACTGCTCCTATGCCTCAACATGGGGTAAATGCTGTTGACGAAGACGTTTATGTTGTTTCTGTGGATGATCTAGCCACTCCTCTGAAGATTGTCAAGAAGAACCTACTGCTGGCCGGTTTATTTCCGGGTTGCAGTGAGGGTTGCTTGTTCTGCGCTGTGTCCCTATCTGGTTGTCCCTTGCTGAAGTTAGGCATCCAAAGCCTAATGGATAGCAAGGAGATTCTGTTTAAGAAGTCCGCTGTTCGGTTGGTTCCAGTGGAAGAAGTTTCTGTGGTGACTATCTTCAATAATCCGATCCCGGCTCTCCCGAAGAAGCCCGTTCAAATCATGACCGTTGCACCTGTTATCATCACTGTTCCGGGGCCCCTGCCCTATGTATTTGATAAAGCTGTCCCCTGGCATTATGGGGCAGATGTGTATGTGAATGGGATTAAACTAGAATTCAACGCTGGCGCCAGCATTTGTGACATCACTGGTCCAGCCAAGGTTACCCGCAGTGGCAGGCTCTTCTCGCCTGACATTGCACCGCCTGCTGCCCGAAGACCACTTCTTATAACCCCTGCAAGTGTACCTGTTCCTGCTGCTGATCCAATTGTTTCTCCTGCTGCCGAGTCATCCAATACTCGGGGCAAAGGAGTTGAAGTTGAGCCTGCCCAGAGGAAGGCACCTGTACCGATAATTGCTGAGGCCTCCCAACAAGAGATGGAGGAGATTCTGAAAATTATAAAGAAGAGTGACTTTAATGTTGTGGAACAGCTGGGGCACACGCCCTCCAAGATCTCCATGCTCTCTTTATTGCTGTGCTCCGAGGCCCATGCTAAGGCCTTAATCTCATTCCTCAAGACGGCCCATGTGCCACATGAGACATCTGCAGTCCAGTTCACTGATTGCGTAGCAAATCTGACAGCAGACAATGGCTTGGGTTTTATCAGATGCTGACTTGACCGCGAAAGGAAGAGACCATAATGATGCTCTGCATGTCTCTATCGAATGCAGGGGCACTACCTTGGCACATGTGTTGGTGGATACTGGTTCTTCTTTGAACGTGCTGCCCAAGAAGGCTTTAGACCGTTTGGACTGTGAAGGCCTGGAATGAAAACCCAGTAATATCATCGTCAGGGCCTTCGACGGTTCAAAAAGGATGGTTCATGGAGAGGTCGACATTCCGATTCGTGTGGGCTCTCAGGTGTTCGACTCTACATTTTATGTGATGGATATCCGTCCATCTTACTCTTGTCTATTGGGTCGACCTTGGATACATAAGGCTGGGGCAGTGACCTCCACCTTGCACCAGAAGCTGAAGTACCCCGTCAGAGGGAAGATCGTCACTGTGCAAGGAGAGGAAGAATATATGGTGAGCCACTTGAACTCCTTCAGATACATTGAGATGGATGGGGAGTTTATTGAAACCCCCTTTCAGCATTTCGAGGAGGTGCTTCCCATTACAGCAGCGTCAGAAACAGCAATGGAAGAAATTGTTCCTTTGAAGATGGCTTCCCTAAAGGATGCCCGGGCTGTGGTTCAGAAGGGTGAAAGTGCCAACTGGGGAAGACTTCCAGACTTTACTCAGAAGACTGATAAATTCGGGCTGGGCTTTACTACAGAAGGTCAGAAAGCTATGAGGAGAGCAAAGATCAGAAGACCTCCTGTGTTCATTACAAATCCAGGAGTGAATGCTGTCGGGGAAGACAATGAAGTGGATGAGGCTGAGTTCAATAGCTGGATCTATCCAACGGCTGAAGGCGGGTTGAACAATTGGATCGCTAAGGACCATACTCCTGTTACCTTTGTGACGCAGTAATAAATTTCTTTGTTTCGTTATTTTGTAATAAACAATAATAAACTCTTTGGCCCGGTGTCTTACCCGAGGCACCGTGGTATCATTTGTGAGGGCATACAAATTGTCATTTCATATATCATGAATGAAAATCTTGGACGTTTTCTCGCATTGCAAATCTTATGCTCCTTTCCTGTCTTTCTTTCTTTTACATGTATTTCAAAACAGCTGTATTTACACACACACTCACTCATACAGGTTTCAATCCACTCTGGATCTTACTGATAACAACCCTGCTACTGCCAGTTATGACTTCGAAAATCCGTTCAACTTAGCCGAAGACGAAGGTGAAGATGATTGCGAAGTGCCTGGCGAGCTTGCAAGACTGTTGCTTCAGGAAGAAAGGGCAATTCAACCCCATGAAGAGCCAGTGGAAACAATAAACTTGGGTACTGAGGCAGACAGGAAAGAGGTAAAGATCAGTGCCAACCTAGAGCTCAGCATGAAGCAACGGTTGACTAAAATGCTGCATGATTATATGGAGATCTTTGCCTGGTCCTACGAAGACATGCCCGGGTTGGATACCGACATTGTGGTCCATCACTTGCCAACTAAGGAAGACTGTCCTCCAGTTAAGCAAAAGGTCCGTCGGATGCGTCCAGAGATGTCCGAGAAGATTAAGGCCGAGGTTATGAAACAGTTTGATGCCGGGTTTCTTGCAGTGACTTCTTACCCGCAGTGGGTTGCTAATGTAGTGCCGGTACCTAAGAAGGACGGTAAGGTCAGAATGTGTGTTGATTACAGGGATCTGAACAGGGCCAGCCCCAAAGATGACTTCCCTTTACCTCACATTGATGTCCTTGTTGATAATACAGCTCAGCATAAAGTGTTCTCTTTCATGGATGGCTTTTCAGGTTACAATCAGATCAAGATGGCACCTGAAGACATGGAAAATACTACATTTGTTACTCAGTGGGGCACCTTCTGCTACAAGGTCATGCCGTTCGGGTTGAAGAACACTGGGGCAACCTACCAACGTGCCATGGTTGCTCTATTTCATGACATGATCCATCACGAGATAGAAGTATATGTTGACGACATGATCACAAGGTCCCAGACCGAGGAAGAGCACTTAGATCATCTGCAAAAGTTGTTTGACCGGTTGAAACTGTACAAGCTAAGATTGAACCCGAACAAGTGCACCTTCGGGGTAAGATCGGGAAAATTGCTAGGCTTCGTGGTCGGTGACAAGGGAATTCAAGTGGACCCTGCTAAGGTCAAAGCTATTCAAGAGATGCCAGTTCCCAAGACAGAGAAGGAAGTCAGAGGCTTTTTAGGACGCCTGAATTACATTGCTCGGTTCATCTCACACCTGACTGCTACCTGTGAGCCAATCTTCAAGCTACTGAAGAAAGATCAGGTAGTACGTTGGAATGATGAATGTCAGGCTGCTTTTGACCGAATCAAAGAGTATCTCCAAGAACCACCTATCCTTATGCCACCGGTTGGAGGGAGACCTCTGATCCTATATTTGACAGTGCTTGACAACTCAATGGGGTGTGTGCTGGGGCAGCATGACGAGTCTGGCCGAAAAGAGCATGCCATTTATTACCTTAGCAAAAAGTTTACCGACTGTGAGACCCGATACTCACTCCTCGAGAAAACTTGCTGCGCTTTGGTATGGGCTGCTCGCCGGCTGAGACAGTATATGCTGACTCACACTACCTTGTTGATCTCAAAGATGGATCCTATCAAGTACATATTCGAAAAGCCTGCTCTGTCTGGGAGAATTGCAAGATGGCAAATGATCTTGACGGAATACGAAATTCAGTACACGACCCAAAAAGCCATCAAGGGAAGTGTATTGGCAGACCACCTGGCACATCAGGCCGTAGATGACTACCAGTCAATGAACTTTGAGTTTCCGGATGAAAGCATCATGATTATAACTGATTGTGAAGTACCTGGACCGGATGAAGGACCTGAACCAGGATCCCGATGGTCTATGCACTTTGACGGAGCCTCCAACGCTTTGGGAAATGGTATCGGCGCATATCACCTCAAGGTACTCATACTCCGCTCACTGCCCGGCTATGTTTCAACTGTACCAACAACATGGCGGAGTATGAGGCGTGCATCATGGGTCTCCAAGCTACGATCGACTTAAGGATCAAGTTTCTGAGTGTCTTCGGAGATTCCGCTCTGGTGATCAATCAGATCAAAGGAGAGTGGGATACGAAACATCCGAATCTTATTCCTTACAGAGAATATGTGTTGACCCTGATCCCCCACTTCACAGAGATAACCTTTGAGCACTTTCCAAGAGAAGAGAATCAGTTAGCGGACGCGTTAGCTACAATGTCTTCTATGTTCAAAGTTAAATAGGATAATGAGGCTCCCCGGATCATCATCTGGAAACTGGACGAACCGGCATACTGTTGCGATCTCGAGACTGAATTGGTGACTGAGAAGCCTTGGTACCATGAGGTGAAGAGATACTTGGAAACCCAGGAATACCCTGAAGGTGCCTCTATCAATGATAAGAAATTCCTGAGAAGGTTCGCAGCCAAGTTCTTCCTTAGCAACGACATCTTGTACAAGCGAAACCATGATTCAACCTTACTGCGTTGTATGGATAAGACGGAAGCAGAAAGGATCATGGAAGAGCTACACGAAGGGACCTTTGGCACACATTCCAGTGGACATACAATGGCTAAGAAGATCCTTCGGGCAGGATATTATTGGTCCACCATGGAAGCTGATTGCTACCAACATTCTAGGACATGCCATAAGTGCCAGATTTACGCAGATAAGGTGCATGTTCCTCCAGTTCCCCTGAATGTTCTAACTGCGCCATGGCCGTTTGCAATGTGGGGTATAGATATGATCGGCGAGATCAAACCTACGGCATCTAATGGGCATCGCTTCATCCTAGTGGCGATTGATTACTTTACAAAGTGGGTTGAGGCAGCATCCTATGCTACGGTAACCAAGACTGTTGTGGCACGGTTCATTCGGCATAATCTGATCTGTCGGTACGGCGTCCCTGAGAGAATCATTACAGATAACGGTACCAATCTGAACAACAAGATGATCACTGAGCTCTGCGAATAGTTCAAGATACAGCACCACAATTCTTCTCCTTACAGACCGAAGATGAATGGGGCTGTAGAAGCAGCAAATAAGAACATCAAGAAAATCGTGCAGAAAATGACAGTCACTTATAAGGATTGGCACGAGATGTTGCCGTTCGCTCTACATGGGTACCGTACCTCAGCTAGGACGTCAACCGGGGCAACTCCTTTCTCCCTGGTTTATGGTATGGAGGCAGTCTTGCCGATTGAAGTGCAAATACCCTCTCTCCGGATAATGAAGGATGCAAATCTGAACGAGGATGATTGGATCCAGACACGACTTGATCAACTCAACCTCATTGATGAAAAGAGACTTGCTGCTATCTGTCATGGTCAGACGTATCAAAAACGGATGATCAGGGCATTTAACAAAAAGGTCAGACCACAGGAGTATCAAGTTGGGGATCTGGTAATCAAGAGAATCATCCTTCCTCAAAGTGATCCAAGGGGCAAATGGACCCCTACGTACGAGGGGCCATTTGTGGTTAAGCATGTGTTCTCAGGAGGAGCAATGATATTGACCAACATGGATGGTGACGACCTTCCTCACCCCGCCAATGCAGACATAGTAAAAAGATACTACGCATGAGAAAAAGACCCGCTAGGCTGACATGCCTAGGAAAAAATTAGGGCTTCCCGGCGAACCAAAAGGGTTCGGGCAAAATAAAGGGATGAAAATAAAAAAAAAATCTGTACACCCGGCAAGTCGAAAACCTGAAAAGGCGGCTTGGGCAAAAATGGGTATCCCGGTGGACCGAAAACCCGAAAGGGCGGTCCAGGCAAAAATTAGGGATAAAAGCGTAATACTATGTCTCATTGGATCACTTTGCATCCAGAATCCGGTATCTATATCAAGTTCAGACGGCATCGATCAGTCAGCTTCACCTTCAACCAAGGTCATCAAGTGATGAGACGCTCGGAGTTATAAAGGCAATAGCAGAGTTGAAACCCAGTGGGATCATTCATTTCACACAGCTGTTTTATTTTCTTTTGTACAAAATTTGTATAAACTCTCTTGTCCGGCGGCGTTCCTCTTACTAGGACGTCAGCCTCTTGTACACAAAACGCCTATTCACAGGCCATTCAAAATCAATACAAATATATTTTCAGTTAAACGTGCCAAGTGTTTTTCTTTTTCTGTTTTGTTTTAAAAACGTCCAAGGTTCAATTTGTGATATATGCATTGACAATAATTTGCTAACTCATAAATATCTACATACGAAACAAAGGAATTAATTGCAAGTGACACTGGAAACAGGGGCAATAAAGAGTTGTCTAAACAATCCAATTGTTCTATCCTCCAAGGTACCGAGATAGGTTCAGCTAAAGAATATGACCAGTACATCTTAATTCCCCAGAAAGTAAGTCAGCAATCAGTACATTCTTCTCCAAGCAGAGTTGTCAAATCTCAAGGAAATTGGGTATCCTCCAGCAGATCCCAACATTCCCCAGCAGTATACATAGTCTTAACAAGCATCCCCGGCAGTCTTGGTCTAAAAAAATTGTTCCCCGGCGGCATATCAGCATTCAAAGGAATCACTTCCCCGGCATATCAAAACTTCCCCAGAAGAATCCAATCTAGTTCCCCAGGAAAGTTGGAATTCATCTCCCCCAAGCAATAAGCTTATCCCCAGTAGATTCTGGAAGCTTATCCCTCGCAGAGCACGAACGCGTCTCCCGGCTTTATTCAAAGAGTTATTTCCTTAAACAGGATATAACTGGGTTATCCTCAGCCAAAAGCCACGGAAAGAGCGTCCTCGATGAAGTCTTCTTACCCCAGCGAAGTCCATCAACACTTCCAACAACAAGGGTATCCCCAGCAAATTATTATCAACATTCAGCAAGGCATCCCTCTCCCCACAGAGTATCGCTTCCCAGTATGGTCGCTAGAGTATCTTTTCTCCCCGCAGAATCTTCCATTTGCAAAGTTTATTCCGCAATGGAGTCATCTTCTCCTACCGGTACTCTTGCAGTTATCATCCCCAGCGGAAGCAAAATCTATTCTTCAACATCAGCCCAGGATATGACTTCCCGGCACCCATCAAGGATTTACTTTCCTAGACGAAAACATACATTCATAAAACATCACATACATCATTATAGCATGCATAGACACATTATATCATACAAATCTCATTTATGTTGAGAACATCATTGCTTGGTCCATGTCATGCATTGCATATGACTGACCTTTACCTTTCAGGAAAAGATGCAGATAAATTCTCAATCATATTTCAAGACCTAGACCGGTTCAGTTAATCGACTCCAAAGATTTCTTACCTAGTCCCAGGCCTTCTCTAGTCCAGCTAAATCGACTCCCAACAGATTTTTCTGATAAAGACTCAGTAGAAGTTATCCCAGGTTATAATTTCCTATTGGTTCCCTCTCCGACGGTGAGTGAGGTGATAATCCCTTTTCAGATGGTCCCTTCTCCGACGGTGAGTGAGGTGATAATTCCTTTTCAGATGGTTCCCTCTCCGACGGTGAGTGAGGTGATAATTCCTTTCAGATGGTTCCCTCTCCGACGGTGAGTGAGGTGATAATTCCTTTTCAGATGGTTCCCTCTCCGACGGTGAGTGAGGTGATAATTCCTTTTCAGATGGTTCCCTCTCCGACGGTGAGTGAGGTGATAATTCCTTTTCAGATGGTTCCCTCTCCGACGGTGAGTGAGGTGATAATTCCTTTTCAGATGGTTCCCTCTCCGACGGTGAGTGAGGTGATAATTCCTTTCAGATGGTTCCCTCTCCGACGGTGAGTGAGGTGATAATTCCTTTTCAGATGGTTCCCTCTCCGACGGTGAGTGAGGTGATAATTCCTTTTCAGATGGTTCCCTCTCCGACGGTGAGTGAGGTGATAATTCCTTTTCAGATGGTTCCCTCTCTGACGGTGAGTGAGGTGATAATTCCTTTTCAGATGGTTCCCTCTCCGACGGTGTGTGAGGTGATAATTCCTGTTCAGATATAATTCCCTTTCAGATTATAATTTCCTATGGTTCTCTCCCCGACGGTGAGTGAGGTGATAATTCCCTTTCAGATTATAATTGCCTATGGTTCTCTTCCCGATCCTGCGAAGATGGTAATTCCCACCAAGATTTTCTCGACTAGCGTTGTTGAAGTTAAAGTCACCCAAGGTTCTCTTACCGTTCGTGCTATGGTAGTAACCATCCCAGGTTCATTCATCATCTTGTGAAGCTCCAGATTCAACTCCTGTGACCAGTCAGGACATATCTATACCAAACATCTGAAAACCAGTTCTTGCAACGTGTCAGGTACTCGTTTTTTCTTTTGCAGGTATGCAGGTTCTCGCTAAGGAATCTCTTACACGATCAACATCCAGATGGCATCTATAAGCCCATCATTCCATTCATCAATCTCCAAATGGCATCTGTAAGCCCATTCCATCATCACTGCTACTATGTGAGCGCAAATTTCTTGGCACTCTAGTGTCCAATCATCTTCCACCCTCGGATTACGAAAGGCACGTCAGCCAATCTGCATCCTCAGGTCTAAGAAGATTGAACAGGGGCAACTGTTGTACCCCAAAATTTGCCCTCCCATATTCTTCAAGAAATTGCAAAGTCTAGCTTCAAAGTTCCCCAAGGGTTGCACAGTGTAAAAGCCTCCTAAACAGTCAAGATTAGGGTTTTTGTTCTGATCAGTAGAATGAAGTTTTCAAAGGTCCAATCAAGTCTCACATGCCTACAAATATGGTCAAGCATCCTCATATCAAGTTTCAAGGCTTTCAGCTCAAAATTGCACAGTCAAAAACCCTAATTGCACTATAGTCAACTGTAGGGGCAAAATGGTCATTTGGCAGTCAAAAGTTCAAATTTTTGGTCAACATATCATTTTGAAGCCACAAACATCATTTGATCAATGCTTGATCATGATTCTCAAAATTTGGCTCAGAAATCATCAAGATGCAAAAGTTTCCTTATTTGGACAGCTGAAAAAGTCAACTGAAATTGACCAGGGCATAACTTTCACATGGATCATCAGAAAAATTCCATCCAAAGCTCATTTTGAAGAGAAAGACATTTCCTACAACTCATCTTCATACTTCAAGTCCAAGAAATTCTCTCACAAAAAGTTATCAATTTCAACATTATAGGTCATTTTCAAAAGTCAACAAAAAGGGACTTTAAGTCAAAGGCCATAACTTGAGATTGGTAAATCAAAATGACATGGGACCAAAGACATTGGTTAGAGGACTCAAAGACCTTTCCAAAATGTCCAAGAACAAGAGAAAATCTTAAAAATTGAGCAAGTTATGCCTTGTAGAAGTTGGGAAATTTTTGGATATTTTAAAAAGTCAACATTGATTCAAATGACCTAAAATTGCTAATGGGCCCATTTTTCTTCCACAAATCATCATCCATGACATGTGCACGACCACTTGGCCCAAAGGGAAGTCTTTATTCATTTTTTATTTATTTATTTGAATTTTTATTTATAATAATTCATTTAAATCAAATTAAATATATGAAAAATGTCTAACCTAATTTTTTCAATCTTTTTGTGCACCTTATATCATCAATAATTCGTGCATATCCCAACATGGAAAGATTTGGATTGATTGGTATGATTGAGAACAAAAAAACACATGGAAAAGATTGAAAAAAGATATTGAAAATCAAATTTTCAAAATCAATGAATGCAATGGATTTGTTCTATTTTTCTTGACCTAATTTGTTCATTACATAAGCTAGAATGAAACCCTAATGATCATACACACGCAGCTGCTCAACAAAGCCATAACCAAACTTGAAATTTTTCTCAAAAAAGTCAATTCTGAAAACTCACTTCTAGGGCGATTCAAGGCAGAATTTTTGTTCCATTAGTTTCCTCGAACATCACTGGACGTGTCCCAATCAAAAACATTCACTCAAACTCCAAGAATCGGTATATAGGATTCAAACTGTTTCAAAAAAAATGCATAATCGTGTTTCATGTTTAAGGCATTTTCATTGCGTTTTTGTTATGCATTTACACTAATTGACTTGTTCTAATGCTAATCATATAACTTAATTGAGTTTTTGCAAGCTGTAGGAAATTTCACCATTATCGTTTTCTAGGGTTTACAGGACCTTGGATTAGGGGTTTTTGACTGGGGAAAAATTGGCCCTCAAGACCACCACCATTCAACTCAGCACACTCAGGCAACCTTAAGACCACCCTCGCGCTCAATTTATGAGTGACTGAGGGCTAATCGCTATTTTCTAATAGCATGCCTAGGAGAACACGCGAGAAACCGTTGCCTAATGTTTTTGTATTTCAGGGATGATGAAGAAGATGAGTCCGTGGCAAGACGTGATAGGTTGGTTTGAAATTCGCGCGCAAAGACCCACTAACGCGTAGTTTCATATTATATTATTTGTTGTTTATTTATTTAACAAAAGGATTCAGTGGTTCAGCTGGCAAGCTTTGAGTGTGTTAACGTCCAAGACCTGGGTTCGAGTCCCAGGTCTTCACACTTTCAATATTATTTTCCAATTCACGTTCACATGCAGCGCCAATGTTGAATACCATGGTACACCTTCAGAACCAAGCATACACGCGTCCTGGGAGATCAAATCAAAGGATCAGATCTAAAGAACACCTTGCACCCTGGTCAACACTGCTATACGCTGCTTGGAAAAGTCAAATGGACCCAGATTAATGGGCCTGAACCATCAAGAAAATACCTCCCATTTGGGGTCTGAACCCCCTAGGTTTGCATATTTTTCACTCTTCTTTATTTTCTTTATTTATTTAAATCTATTTCTTTTAATTATTATTTGTTTAAATTAATTACTTATTTTCATAAATATAAAAAATGCATAAAAATCAGAAAAGATAAAAAATATAATAAATATTTTATTTTAATATTTCTTGTAGATAAATGCATGTAAATTAATTAGTTTAAATTAGGGTTTTAATTTTAATTCCTTTCATAACAAAAATCTAAAAAATATAGAACTAGGTTTAATTAATGTTTTATTCCTTTTTAATTTTTCTTTTTTACAATAATATTATTTATTTTATTTATTTTCATAATTAAATTTGTATATAAAAATTAGGGTTAATTTAGGTTAAATTCTAACGTCTTCTTAATAAATTAAAATAAAATAGAATTAGGGTTAGCGTTCAATTGCAATTAATTTTTTCTATTAAATCCTAAAATATTAAAAAAATACCAAAAACATTTCCTTTTTTAATTAATTAACTCCACCATTAATTTAATCTTTGCAAAAGGGTCCAACGCCCTCGTTTCGTTCTTAATTTCTTATTAATTCGCGTATTTATTTTATTTTCATTATAATAATTATGTATCTCTCCCGAAGCCTTGTAAATACCTCTCGCACTTTTAATTCTTTATTTACTTTGTTTATTTATTTTCTGTCAAATCGGGTCCTGGTTAAATTTTGCGATGTGGACCCGCGCCTTTGTAATAGTTTAGGAACTTTAATTTCCGCAACTTTTTTAACTGTTAATAATTGCATGCAAGAATGAATGTCTAAATAAAAACAAACGCATAGATCACCTTGACATGAATAAGACAAAATAACTGAACATGACACACAAATCACACACCACCCCTAGGGTACGCCTCACTGTTGCCTTGCCTCGAAAGGTGATCGTCGAGTAGAGGATGTCTTAGTAAGTCCTCATGATCCGGGAACCTGGCATGAGGGTAGCTTCTAAGGTGTCTTCCCATTGCTCCGGTGATCACCATGTCCCTAAACTCGAATTGACCCGAACACCTCCAACGGTGGTGCTACCTACCTCTCAATGGTGGGATGGCACTACTTTAAAGGACATCTACATAGACGAATTCCTTAGGGTAGGTAGACGACTCTAGATACTTGCTCTAAATTCAAAACAAATTCAAAAATACTTTTCACACCGACACCTTTTCAAAAAGCTTTCGAAAGCAATTTTTCAAACACTCTTGAGGACCGATACAAGAGTCGAACTGAAATTTTCAAAGAGACTTTTTAAAACCCACAGCTGAAAAGCAAACAAACCATTTTTGAAAACACAAATGAGCAAGTATCTAAGAGCCCATGGATAACCATGGATAGAAAGGGTGCTAACACCTTCCCTTTCTATAACCTACCTCCCGAACCGAGAGCAATCTCTTTAAGGAATTTTTCTGTGCTTTTGTCCTTTCCAATTGGAGAAAATAAAAGACGGTGGCGACTCTTGCTTCCGCGACATTTCGCGAACCAGCGTTAAACAGTCAGTTCCAGATCCACCGATCACAGCGCTGTTATGACATTAGGTGTTTCTGGGGGATCAAACTGAATCTCCTTTGCCTCGATAAGGTCTTGTATCTTATTCTTCAAGGCCGAACAATCGTTTGTATCATGCCCTGGTCTTTCAGAATGATAGGCACATCGAGCATTCGGGTTATAGCAAGGAGAAGTTGTATTGGGGTTCTTGGAAGCTTCTTTTAGGGTCACCAGATTGGATTTCAAAAGATGTGACAGAACTTGGGATAAGGTCATGTTGATTCGGGTGAATCGTCTCATGGGCGCCTCTGGCCTGCGCTGATAATTTCGCTGCTGATTTGGTGCAGGATTGGAAATCATAACATCCCCTACTGTCGGGCGACGTTCAGTTTTGTTTTGATTCCTATGGTCGTATGCAACACTGACTTCCTTCTTTCCAGTAAAGGGTTTCTTCATTGCGCTCGAGGATACATCTCTTTGAATTTTGCCACTTTTATGCCGACTTCTACCCTTTCAACAATCATGATTAGTTCAGTAAACCCAGCCGAGGAGCTCACAATCAGGTGGTTGAAGAATGGACCAGATAAAGTGCCTAAGAACATATCCACCAATTCTCTGTCAGATAGAGGGGGTTGGACTCTTCCCGTGAGATCCCGCCATTTTTGAGCATAGGTTTTGAAACCTTCACCTACACCCATAGACATGCCTTGAAATTGTGTCCAAGTAGGAGCTAAGTCAACATTATACTGGTATTTCTTGTAAAAAGTGGCATCCAAATCTCCCCAATTGCGAATATTGGCCCCTTCCAACTGATAGAACCAATCCAACTACGTCCCCGACAAGCTTTCTTGGAAGAAATGAACCCATAGATTCCTATCCACAATATGGGGTTGAATTTTCCTGATGTATGACCTTAAATGCAGCTTTGGACAAGAGACACTGTCATATTTAGCGAAAGTGGGGTCTTTGAATTTCTGGGGGATGACAACCCCTGAGACAAGTCCTAGCTCTTCAAAATCCAATTCGTACCCTCTGGATCTCCATAGCTTTGAGGCGATCCTCCAACTGCTTGTATTTATCATCAGCTAGGGGATACTGTTCTTCAGAGTAGTCCACTTCTTCCTCTTCTTCCGACTCTGGCTGGTCATTCACTTCCTTGTTTTTCCCTTCTTGATTATCTCCTTCACCCGATGATGTTGCAAAATCTAGAGTTCGTCTGGCTGGCCCTTTGAACCTTCTTCCCAGATTCAAAACACCGGCGGGCTCCTTCGCTTTCTTCTTCTTCTCTTTGATCAACAAAGTTTTCAAATCCTCTTTTCCTTTTCCCAGAGTCAAGAACATTTGTTGGAATTGAGCGTTCTGTGCTTGGAGATCCTTTACTGTTTGTCCAATATCCATCTCACTGAAATAAATAATAGAAATATAATGAGACCTGTTGTAAGAAACATGCTTGTGTTATGATGAATGAGGATGCATATGCAAATGATTTCAAGGAGATTAGAGATTTAAATTTGCTTTAGAAAAAAAGGAACACACGTTGCATTAACAAATCCAAGTTTGAGTACATCACACCTCTTTGGGCTTACAATGGAAGAAATAAAATACAAAAACTCCTAAGACAAAAAGGTTTAACGCATCCTCTTTGGCGCGACGTAGGCGTTTAGACTCCGCTATTCATGAAGCTTCTTGGTGAGTTCCAGAACTTTCTTCTCACTGGCGTATAATTGGGCTTCGAAAGTGTCTCGTTCTTCCTTTAGCTGAATCCAATCCTTTTGCAAGTCTTCGAGAGAGGAAGGCATGTCGGGATGAAGGAAAATATACGAGACATCTTCTTCGACAATAGGATCTATGATAACAGGGAGGATATAAGGGTAAGGCATTGCAAGACTATGAGCATGAGCTCGTACCCACCTAAGGTAAGACTCAAGGGGAATGGAATTTCTGTGTCCGAATGTCGTACTATCCACCTTGTTTACCATCCTTCAAGCTCGTATAAACTTCTGACAGTAGCCCTGATCGTCGCTTTCGTATTCGAACACCAAACCTTGGATGAGCATCTCATGGGGACCATCTCTTCGAGCATACCCAAACTGTCGCAAAGCTAAGCAAGGGTTATAAGTGATACCTCCTCTAATGCCAAGTAGAGGGACATTAGGGAATTCCCCACAATGACTGATCATAGTAATGTCCTCCAAGGATCAAGAACACTAGTGGATGTCCGAATTCCTGAGTAACATCAGCCTATTGGACCACCTCAAACCTTGCTCATTCTTTAAATCGGATCGGGGGAGATATGAAGCAAACCATCTAGGCAATAGAGGAGTACAACACATGAGAGTTCCTCTCCTCTTCATGGTGCGAGAGTGGATAGAATGCAAGATATCTCCCAATAGAGTGGGCACCAGATTGTGAGATAAAAAGATTTTGACAACATTTACATCTATAAGTTGGTTAGGATTTGGAAATAGTACCATCCCATAGATGAGAAGAGCCAAAATTTCTTCAAAAGCTCATAAATCTAGATTGTTCCAACAATCTTGAGCTTTTTCCAATAAGAACTTAGCTAAGAACCCTTTGACACCACTTCTTGTTTCCCAATTAGCCGTGACGTCGGACTGTTGCAAGTATAAAGCTCGGGCAACCTCTTCAGGGCTTGGGTCTATTTCAGTACCGTTGAAAGGTAGTTGGTCGAGAATAGGAATTCCTAGGAGTTGAGAAAACTATTCCATAGTTGGTACAAGCTGGTACTCGGGGAAGGTAAAGCAATGGTGCAAAGGGTCAAAGAACTGGAAAAATACCTTCATCATATCTTCATTAAAGCTTGAGGTAACCAAGTTGAGAAGTCGTCCATGTCTTATGGTGAGCGGAGAATTCTCAGGGACCCTTGATGCTAACTCTTTGAGCTGAAAAGGTACTCATACAAGGTTAACTTGGATTGTGTTCCTGCGAGTGGGAGTCATATCCTACAAAACAGAACAAAGATGAATCTCAAAATCCTTGAAATGGTTAGTCTAAAATGCTATGGTATGATGTCATGATGTTATGTACAAGCATATGCACAAGTTAAATCAAACAAATCCTTGGGTTTAGGCTTGCATGAGGTTTTATAGGTAAGTAACCTCTTGAAGTTTGGTTGGCTCAACCTGTCCTAGTAATAGTACTTGGGTTATAGGGGATCTCAATATCACTGATCTTTCTTCACCGAGCATTGTTTCAGCGCAAGCCTCTTTAATGGCGACCAAAATATCCTGAAAGTCTGATCTCAATGAGCGTAGTATCGAGTATCAACCAACTTCGGACTGCATCAAAGTCAGCTACATCACTACTTCCTAATGGCCAAGTTGTTCAAGTAAGGTTCTAGAGTCAGTTAGTGCTTCATGACACCACACAAAGGCCCCCTATTCTCCTTGACTACTCAAGGGCTACCGGTACCAACAAATGTATCACACTAACGTAGTTATTGCTTAGAACATGTCAGTATACCGTGCACAGTTTCCACAACTTATTGCTACTTACCTAAAAAGGTGCCCTAGATCCGGGTAGAGGATCAAAACAAGCCCAAACAAGGAACCATAATATAAAGCAAACAAATCAAACAATGAAAAGCAATTAAAGGTGATCTATCCCTAAGGTAACCCCACTTTTAAGTACTTTCCCCAGAAGAGTCGCCAGTTCTGTAATACGGTGGGAGAACTGACTTGGTTGTTTTGCGTTTGATCGCAATTGTTGTGGTTAGAAAGAGTCGCCACCAACTTTTCTTTTACCCAAAAGGAAAGGTTGAAAAGAACAAGAAATACCTTTTAAGATTTTTCTTGAGTTTGGGGGGTAGGTTATGAAAAGGGAAGGTGTTAGCATCCTTTTCATCCGTAGTTATCTACGGGCTCTTAGTTGCTTGCTAGATCACTTGTTTTTTGTTTGAAAGTGTGTTTGTGATGTGGATTTTGAAAGTATTTTGAAAAGGAATGTCTTTGTAATGGTTCTCGTCTCTATAAGAACGCGTACAAAGTGTTTTGTCTTTTAAAAAATGTTTCAAAGTGAAGTGTTGGTGTATAAAATGTTTTTTGTAAGCAAGCAAGCAACTAGGAGTATGCTACCTACTCAAAAAGTCTTAAATTTACTTTTCATCCTCCTTTAGATGTTGTTATCTCACTATTGTTTTGGTAAGAAACCCCACCATTGGATGTGAAGGGACGGTCGTGGGTCGTTTGTATAGTCATAGAAGGCAACCTATGAGACGTTTTAGCTATGTCGTTTAGGGACTAGATCGTTTACCGAAGGCAACATTGAGGGTCATCGAGGGACTACAATCTTTTACCGAGGGTCTTTGCTAAAACGCCCATATTCGAGGGACACGACTATTTTTCGAAAGGCAACAAAGCGAGATTACCCTAAGGGTGCTAGTGTGCAAGTGTGTTCGATTTACATATATTTAGTCTTGATTAGGGTTATCTATTTGTTGATTTCATGTCTTGTCATATAAACCCTACTTACTAGCATTTATATTTGAAAGCGATTAATTGCGGAAAATGTAAAGTCCTACGCTATTACATCATTTCAGGGATAGGGGTACATAATTACAAATGGGGATTTGCAAGAATTTAAATCCTAATTATCTATTACAACCATATTGAATTGTACAATATAAGAAAAGGAAAGGACTTGTTTTGAAAATGGTTTTTTGTCTTAATAAATAAAAAAAGAAAAATAATTAATTAATAAAAAGAAAATATTTTTATGTCTTGTTATATTAAAAAAAAGTATTAATGATGAAAATAATAAAAATAGGAAAAAAACTAATGAAGGCAGGATCAGCGCATTGTTGAAAACGAAAATGAAGGGGACCAGAAGTTCTGATGCTGAGCACGCTGTGGTTCAAAATGAAACGTCAGAGGTAATCAAAAGTTCTGGGTTGATGCACGTTGGAATCCTGAAAGAAATGTTAGAGGGCAAGAATAGAAGTTATGGGTTTCTACACACTGAAGTTCTGAGTGTTAAAATAGTGAGAAAGATCCTATAAGTTCTGTGTGTGTTAAAACAGTAGGAAAGCCTAGAAGTTCTGTGTGTGTTAAAACAATGAGAAAAATCCTAGAAGTTCTGTGTGTGTTAAAACTGTGAGAGAAATCCTAGAAGTACTGTGTATGTTAAAACAATGAGGAGAACTTAAGTTCTGTGTTATGCTAAAACACTGAGAAAGAAAACCCAGAAATTCTGTGTTACATTTCACCTCATTCCTTACATTAGTCAGAACATCTGCAATTTATTCAGTTCTTAACAACAACAAACCAGAAAGATAAAGGCATAATAGTTTATAGAAGTTCTAATCCTAATTCTGAGTCTAGCTTTATTCAAGAAGTTCTGATCTATAGTTTTTCTACTTATGCAATGATACGAACAACATCAACATTATGATATTTACATATTTTATGATGTTCTGAATGAAAAAATTCAAAGTCAGAAAGACTTACCTTGAATCTGAAGCATGTGTTTGAGACTTGAGCTGCTGCCTTCAGATGTTCTGAGGTTAGAAAGGGACGGAACAGAACGTTATGTTCTTTGATCAAAAGGGAAGAACAAAGGTTTGGTTTTGTTTGGGAATTCTGGGTTTACGAATGTTTGACTGTTTTCTTTTCTCTCTTTGATAATTCTCTCTCTCTAAAAGCCATCCCCTTGAACGTGTGATGAAGCAACTTATTTATAGATGGGTCTGCTGTGGTTTTGGGGGGAAAACAAATGGGATTTTAAACCTTTTTGGCATACTGTTCCATTGCTTTTTAATCACAAATTTTGTATGCTAATTTGGTGCAAGTATGGGGTTTGAGAAAGCGCAGGCGTGGACTGGATCAGTAGCTGATTGCAGGACTGTGCTGTAGCATTGCAGTAGGCTGCTTAAACGAGGTTTTGGGATTTGGTGATGTTCTGATCGTAGAAGCCCAGAGTGAGATTCGAAGGGTGAGGCTCTGATCAAAGCAAAAAACGTAGCCTCCATATGATGAAGAGTAATGTTCTGATTGAAGAATCATGTTCTGAACCGTGTTTGCAAATTCTGACTGTACTCACATGGAGGCTGGCCCAGAAGTTCTGAAGTATCATATTCTCCTAACACTTAGAAAATTTTCTAAGTGTTTAGAAAATTTGATTTTTTTTCAAAGCAATTTATGACTTTTGATGAACCAATTTCATGTCTTGATGAAATATAATTGTTGAAATTTGATTTTTGATCAAAAAGTCAAAGTTTGACTTTTCAGTATGCTTTTGACCATTTTTCCCTTGTGAATGAATTTCTTGGAAAATTATAATCTGAGACTTGAAACTTGCCAGAAGCAGACCTGAGGGTCCAGGATAATCTTTTGAGAAATGAGAGGGCAAATTTTGGGGTACAACACAATGCACAACAAGTTTTCTCAAGCATGGAGTATCGAGATTCACAGTCTGTGAATTTCTTACTCAAATAATAGATGGCGTGCTCTTTTCTTCCAGCTTCATCTTGTTGGCCTAACACACAACCCATTGAATCTTCCAACACAGTTAGATACATAATCACTGACCTACCTTCTACTTGAGGGATCAGAATGGGAGGCTCAAGCAGATACTCCTTGATACTATCAAACTCCCTTTTAAAATCTTAATTCCAGACACAACCTTGGTCCTTTCTGAGAATTTTGAAGATCGGTCCACAAGTAGCTGTCATATGTGATATAAACATGAATATGTAGTTCAAACGTCCAAGGAAGCCTCTTACTTGTTTCTCTATTCTGGGTGCAGGCATATCCTGAATGGCTTTAACTTTGTTAGGATCTACCTTGATACCTCTTTGATTGATGATGAAACCTAGCAGCTTTCTTGATCGAACACCAAAAGTACACTTATTTGGATTCTGGTGGAGTTGATACTTCCCCAGGCGCATAAATAACTTCAACAAATGTTCCACATGGTCTTCTTCAGTTTGTGGCTTAGCAATCATGTCATCCATGTAGACCTCGATTTATCTTTGCATTATATCATGGAACAGAGTAGTCATAGTCCTTTGATACGTTACACCAACATTTTTCAAACTGGAAGTCATCACTCTATAGTAGAACGTTCCTGTTGTACCCCAAAATTTGCCCTCTCATTTTTTACAAGATCTTCTCTTACATGGGTGGTTACAAACACTTGCTTGAAGAAAAATAACAAATTTTGAAGCTGGTCAAAGTGTCCTTCGATGGCGTATACTTCAAAGGCATGTCAACAAAATATCTTTCATTTGGAATCTGAACAAGGTATCTTTCGATTGGCATCTTAACAATGTCTTTCGATTGGCATCTGAACAAAGGCGTCTTCAATTGGCATTTTAAAGTCACTTCGATTGGTCCCAACTGAAGGAAATCGAAAAGAGCAGAACAAAGTTTTCGATCGGTCAACAAGGTACTTCGATTGGCGTCTGAGCAAAGCCTTTCGATTGGCATCTCTAAAATGCCTTTCGATTGGCATCTCCAAAATGCCTTTCGATTGGCATATACATAGTTCCCTTCGATTGGAATTTCAACAAAGCCTTTCGATTGTCCTTGTAGCAAGATCCTTCGATTGGTATGGACAAAGATCCTTCAATTGGAATTCCAAAAGGTCCCTCGATTGGGACTTCAGAGTGTTCTTCGACTGGAACTTCAGAGTTTCCCTCAATCAGAACATCAGAATAAAATGACCTTCGAATGGCACTTCAGTGCAAAGTTTATCTTAATCTAAGATGCTCTGAGGAAGGAAGTTCTGAACACTTTGAATCAGAACTCAGAGTTATCACAAGGCCAAGGGGTGGTCGAAGTTTTCTAATAGGGAATGTTCTGAATAGATTCAAATTGGACTTTAAGGCTGGAAAAGGACGGCCATTCGAAGGAAGTAACAATGACTCATCCGAAGGGTGTATAAGAGGTCCATTCGAAGAAGCACTCAAAAGACCCATTCGAAGGGCGCATAAGAAGTCTATTCGAAGGAGGCAACTCATAGGCCATTCGAAGGAAGTAACAATGACTCATTCGAAGGGTGTATAAGAGGTCCATTCGAATATGCATTCAGAAGGCCCATTCGAAGGGTGCATGAGAAGTCCATTCGAAGGAGGCAACTCATGGGCCAATCGAAGAGAAACGCTGGAGGGTGTTCGATGGAGTCAAGTGTCCAGGTTCATCCAAGATTTCCAAAGAGACATGAATGATTCAAAAAGGAATGCTTTTAATATGTCTGATTCTTGTCCCATGGATTTAAAGGCCTGTTTAAATGGTTGTCTCTTACCGTTACTATGCGCCAGCACACTCCTATAAATACAAGAGCAATCACACAGTACCAGGGGAAAAAAATGGAGGACAAAAGGGGATAAACGCATACATACTGCACACGAAGAGACTACCCACACATGTTGCTCAAAAATACCAAAAGCCTCCCAATCAAAACACCTTTGCAGGTTCCCTCATCCAGGAGTCCACCCCAACTCCTAAGAAAACATCTCCACACCAGAGCCACAAATCATACATCTTCGATTGGTAAGGGTTCACAAAACCAAAATTACACCTTCATGACATAAATACACATTCCACATATATTCTTGTTATTACTTATTATATTGCATGTAAGCTAAAGCGCATAAATGAGATCGTGCCATTGTTGTAGCACGATCTAAGTTCTCCTTCGAATCTTAGGACAAAACAAACCCAGACCCAGACCCATAATCAACAGATTTGAATTGAGGATGGAGTCAAACTGGGAGGAGATTCAAATCAGGGGGTAAAGTCCCCCCTGGATCTCTAACATTTGTTTCGTTTTGCAGGAAACATCTTCTCAGAATCTTGTTCAGAGCTTCGAAGAAGCTCAGCTTCGAACTGGATCCAAGGTTCCCAGATCGAAGGATGATATGTCCAGATCGAACACCCCAAAGTGAAGCCCCTCATGCACCTTCGATCAAGCCTCTTCACTGGATCGAAAGACAGCCCAAGCCTCTTTCGATCTAGACCTCCAGAATTACACCTCTTTTGATTTACTGCCTATGCCTTCGATTTCATCTTTGTTATTGACTATTTTATTTCTTTTTTTTAATCAACATAGAATCAATCAAAAAAACCACAAAAACATTAGGCTAGTTTTTTCTATTAAATTAATTTGGTTAATTAATCTTTTAATTATCTTGTAATAGCTTTAGATTTAAAACTCCGCACTTTTAGTTTCTTGCATTTTTTATGTAATTGTCCCGAAGCCTTGTAATAGTGTAGGATTTACAATTCCCGCACTTTAAATTCCTGTACATATATTAACTGCTTAGATGTTTTCTAACTAGGATTGCATGACAAGATCTGAAAACAAACGGTAGAACACCTAAATGTTTAAAGATAAAATAACTGAAACACAACACACTTCCACATATGCACCTCTAAGGTACATCCACTTTGGTTGCCTTTAAAAAAAATTCATGGGACAGGAATGCTTTAGCAAAGACCCATGAAATCAAAATATCATAGTCCATCGATGACCCTACAGCTGCCTTCTCGGTAAATGATCTAGTCCCTCAAATAGAATTGCTAAAGCATCTCCATAAGTTGCCTTCGTGACTGTAATGTCCCTTCGAATGTCCCTTAACATCCAACGATAAGGCTACCTACTCACTAATAGTAGGATAGCGTTTTCTTAAGGAAAAGAGGAAAAGAATGACCTTTTCGAGTACAAAGTATATAGCTGTTAGAAGTTTGCTCAAAAAACACTTTTTTGCACTTACACAAATACTACTTTTAAAAAAAACAAGTTTCAAAAAGATTTGCTTTGTTAACACTCTTGAGGACTGATACAAGAGTTAAACGCAAAGTAAACCACCGCACTAAGGCGTTTTCAAAACATTTTCAAAACACACAAAGCACAAAGGTATTTCAAAAATGAGCAAACCTCTAAGAGCCCGTGGAAAACCACGGATGGAAAGGGTGCTAACACCTTCCCTTTCCATAATCTACCCCCCTTAATCAGAAAACTCTCAAAAAGGTCTTTTTCTGTTCCTTTCACCCGTTCCTTTGTTGGATAAAAGAAAAGATGGTGGAGACTCTTGCTTACCGCGACTTTTGCGAACAAAAAATGCAAAACCAGTATATAACAATCGGTTCTGCCACCGTATAACAGAACTAGCGACTCTGCTGGGGAGTATTGAATAAAAAGTGGGGTTACCTTAGAGTTAGTTCATTATTTAACTGCTTTGTTGTGCTTTGTTTGCTTTACCCTTGTAGGGCTGTTTGGATTGTTTCTATAGATCCTACACCTGAATCTAGGGCACACTTTTAGGTAAATAACAATAGATTGTGGAGACTGTACGGCATAGACCGATATGGTTGAAGAGATGGCTATGTTGGTGTGACACTTTGGTTGGTATCGGTATCCCTTGTGTTGAATCGAGGAGAATATGGGCCACTGTGTGGTGTCATGAAGCACTAACAAACCTTAGAACCTTAGTTGAATAAACTTGGCCATTAGAAAGTAGTGAAATAGCCGATCTCGGTGTAAAGCTGGGAATTGGTTGATACTCGATACTACACTCATTGAGATCTGGTTTTCGGGATGTTTCGGATGCAAGAAAAGATTGCTAAGCTGAAATAATACCGATAAAGAAAGAACAGTGATATTGAGACTCCTTAGAACCCGATTACTAATTCTAAGACAGGTTGAGCCAACTAAACTTCAAGAGGGTACTTACCTATAAACCTCATGCAAGCCTAAACCTAAGGCTGCTTGTGTGATTTGTTTGCTTTCAACCTGAACTACTTGCAGGGTTTTATTATCTGAAAGCATGATTTCCTTGCAGGATTTGTTTACAGTCATTATCCAATAACTTGGATTTCTTGTAGGGTTTACCTGCTTACATCACCTTACACTTTTGCTTAGCGCATAACATACACATCATGACATCATGCCACAACATTTCCTTAATCATTTCAAGGATCTCAAGGGTTTGTGATGCAGGTTATGGTAAATCAGACGTCTAGCAAGGGGAAAAGGGGATTTATTTTCCTCTAGCGAAAGCCGTCAGAGGATCAAAACTCAATAACTTGAGTCAGGGGCTATGACCCACTTGATATGGTGAGCTTAACTCTCGTAGAAGGACTTTCAACGATACGAAGTTCTTCGATCCAAACTGCAAATTTAAACTGCTGACATCTTCTTGTTTACCCCGCGAGTCCTTGAAAACATTGCATACGCATATCATACATGTTATTGCATAAACAGGTTTCAAAGCAGGGTTCTCATCTTACTCGTTATTTATTTCAGCAAGTAAAGAAATGGCTCTTGAACAAACAATCAAAGACATTCAGGCTCAAAATGCTCAATTCCAACAAATATTCTTGACTCTGACCCAGGGGCAAGAAGACCTGAAAGCTCTGATCGTCAAAAAGAAGGCTAAGAGGGCAAAGAACTCAGTTCGTGTTTCGAGTATGGGAAGAAGAAGACTAGCTAACCGAGCTCTAGATTTGGCAACCTCATCAAAGGGAAGGGATAATCAAGAGGAAGAGGACGAGGAATCAGATGAAGAGAACAACAATTCAATGTCTGAAGAAGATGAACCTGACTAATCTGAGGAGCAATATCCTCCTGCTGACGATAAATACAAATGGCTGAAGGATCGGCTCAATGCCATGGAGATTCAAAGGGTGCTTGGTATGGATTTAGAAGAATTAGTTTTGGTTCCAGGGGTGGTCATCCCACATAAGTTCAAGGTCCCCATATTCGCAAAATATGATGGTGTTTCCTGTCCCAAGCTTCACTTGATGTCATATGTCAAAAAGATCCAGCCTCACACTGCTGACCGGAAGTTATGGGTCCATTTCTTCCAAGAAATTTTGGCTGGCACTCAACTGGACTGGTTCTATCAGCTAGAAGAAACTGAAATCCATACATGGGAATACTTGGCTGATTCTTTCTACAAGCAGTACCAATACAATGCTGACCTGGAACCAACTAGGGTGCAACTGCAGAATATGTCCATGATCTCAAGAGAAGGCTTCAAGGAATATATGCGGAAATGGAGGGATCTACCTGACAGGGTTCAACCTCCTCTGACTGATCGGGAAATGGTGGACATGTTCATGGGCACTCTGACAGGCCCATTCTTCAATTTGTTGATTGAAAGTTCCTCACCGGTTTTACAGAAATGGTTCTGACTGGGGAGAGGATTGAAAGCAGTATCAAGAGTGGGAAGATTCCAATGACGGAATCTTCTAATGTTGAGAGGAAGCCATTTGGTGGTAGAAAAGAAACTAATGTTGTCTATGGTCAAAGGCTCCATAATACAAATAACCACCATCAGTCTGTGGGAGAAGTGTTAATGTCTGATCCTACACCCGTTCAACATCAACGGGACAATAGGCGTAGGATAAAATATAAAGAGAGGCAGTACACTGATATTAATATGTCTTTGTCTCAAGCATTACAATAATTTCCAAAAGCAAAGCTGATTACACTAAAGGATCCTCCTCCAAAACCTGACACCTCTTCTCCTAAGTACAATCCTAATGTAAAATGTGCTTACCATTCTGATAGCCCTGGGCACGACACCGACAGCTGTTGGACTTTGAAGAACAAGATTCAGGATTTGACCGACAACAAGGAGATTGAATTTGACTCTCCTAAGACCCAAATCTGACCACTGCTCCCATGCCAAATCATGGCCAAAATTGAGAGCGTTTATTGCACTTGAATTATCAATTGTAATTCCTTTGTTGCTTAAAACATTTGTCTTTATGTCAAACTTTGGTTATTCATATTAATACATTGCATATGTTTGTCTTGAATTATTTCATTCGTATTCATTATATTCAAACTGTGTTTTTATTTCCTTTTTGTGATATTCAAACTCCTGGTTAAAAAGCTCTAAGCCTTTAAAGGGAGGATGATGAAAATGATACCATAATCTCTACAGTATGATTTTGAACAGACCCCGCTGACGATGTACAAACGTTGTTTCAAATCCCAAACAGTGGAGTTATAAGCAAGATAATTCCTAGTCAACCCCTTTGAGCCAAAGAAGTAGGAGTTTTTCTTTTCACACAAATTAAAACCCTTAATCATAACTTGGGGTCAGGGTAGTTTTCTCAGTTAATTCAGATGTGCATTCAGTCGCAAGCTTTCCCTTCATACACGACAAATAGTGTAAAAGATGCTCTCTAGAAGATGGTGATGGTTCCACATAATCATTAAGAACAGGCAGTCATTATCTCTCAAAATAAAAGCCCATTAAGTCAAAACCTATGAAGGAGACTTAAGAAAAAAATGGGGTATCCCGTTGACTGTAATCACAAAAGAAACAGTTTAGGCAAAAGCAGGGATAACAAAATCAAAAAAAGAGGTCCTACAAATCCTCGTAAAAAAGGTCACAAAATGATTGTCTTCTCAAACAAACATTCAATCTATGAACCATCACCGAAATATCAAGGACATTCCAAAACTCGACTGGGATTCAAAATGCACAATTAACTGAGCATAGGACTGAAGAACATCATGAAGAACAGGTGGGTACAAATAAATTTTGAGCCTTTATCCTTTGTTTCTTAAACCGTGAACCAGGCCACGTTACAACCCTTAAAAGTCCTAACTGAGGCATGGGTTAGTTCGAGAGCATACTGTTACAAAGGTATCCCGACTCCTGTAAGGTTTGCTATAAATCATGAGTTGATATCACATTCTTGCGAATTTTGTTTCACTATAAAAAACACATTTTCAAAAAATTTCAAGATAGACATAAGCTTTGCATTCTTTAAATGACATTGTTTGCACATGGTTAATTGTTCAGATGGCAGAGAAATTGACACAATGAATATTTAGTGAACAAAAACCTTCTCCATGAAAAGGATCACCTCAAGTGGAAAAACACTTCCAACCAAGGGACATGGCATGGTGTCCAGCTGATTTGGGGCAGTCAAGTCAAGATTCGAGGAATCTCTCAAAAATGCCGAATAGCCAGGGGAAGATCTCCATCTGAATCACTTGGGGCATTGGACATGAATTCCAGCAAGGAATCCTATACGATCAAACAAACACCTTCTGGCAGTGTGACAACACTCACTACTATGGACAGTGACAATTCTCCACACCCGATGAACGTGGACATAGTCAGAAAATACTACACATGAAAAAGACCCGCTAGGTTGACTGGCCTAGGAAAAAATAAGGGCATCCCGACGAACCAAAAGGGTTCAGGAAAAAATTAGGGATAAAAACAGAAAAATCTATACACCCGGCAAGTCGAAAACCTGAAAAGGTGACTTGAGCAAAAAAAGGGTATCCTGGTGGACTGAAAATTTGAAAAGACAGTCCGAGAAAAAGTTAGGGATTAAAGCGTACGACTATGTCTAGTCATCTCGTCATCTTGTTATTTGTTTATCAGTAGAAGACTTATCACCTTGATCAACATTTACCAAGCGCCCGAGGAGTTGGCATAACACTTAAACCATCCACAAAGTCTCCGCAGGTACTTTCTCCAGCAGGTACAGAGGCAGGGGCATCTTACTAAAAAGTCGCCGCCATATCCTTAACTTACAACCTAGTGATGTCAGGTGTTCTTGTATCCCCAGCAGAATAGGAATTTTCAACTACTGCTCCGACATCAGGTTTTCTCCTGTAGAGTTTATTTCTCTAGCTGCGGAAGTTCATCCCCTAGTGGAATTCATTCTCCAGATTGGTGAAGCCTCCCAATAGAACTCTTCCCCACGATGAAATCATTCTCAAACAGAAGTCGAAGATCCTCGACAGAGAAAGGGAATAGCCAACAAACCTATCTCCATTCATTATCCCCGGCAAAAATTGAAGAATCACTTTCTTCACTCACCAACAGCAGTCTGGGATTCAGCTTCCCAGTACTCTCCAGCAACAATCAAGGATTCATTTTCCTTAGTTCAACAATACAGCAATGGAATGACTGACACGTTCATACATTGCATTCATACATCATTTTACATATGTCATAACATACGCAGTACGAATGCATATATTACAATCTCATTTATTTTGAGAGCATCATTTACACTTCATGCATCATGACTTTGCATCCAGCTAACCCTGTATCTTTTCAGGTAAAATTCTATAAACAGACAAATATCATCAACTACTTACATGACCAGACAATTTTCTGGTACTCTGTTAAGGTAGCAATCGTTAAAGATTCCTTCATTATTTGTTGAGGTAGCAATCACTAAAGATTCCTTCACTATCTGTTGAGGTAGCAATCGTCAAAGATTCCTTTATCATCTGCTGAGGTAGCAATCGTTAAAGATTCCTTTATCGTCTACTGAGGTATGTTAAAGATTCCTTCATCATCTACTGAGGTAAAAATTGTTAAAGATTCCTTCATCATCTACTGAGGTAGCAATCGTTAAAGATTCCTTCATCATCTACTGGGGTAGCCATCACTAAAGATTCCTTCATTATCTATTGAGGTAGAAATCGTCAAAGATTCCTTCATCATCTGCTGAGGTAGAAATCATCAAAGATTCCTTCATTATCTGTTGAGATAGCAATCACCAAAGATTCCTTCACTATTCGTTGAGGTAGAAATCGTCAAAGATTCCTTCATTATCTGTTGAGGTAGCAATCGTCAAAGATTCCTTCATTATCTGTTGAGGTAGTAATCGTCAAAGATTCATTCACTATTTATTGAGGTAGCAATCGTCAGAGATTCCTTCATTATCTATTGAGGTAGTAATCGTCAAAGATTCCTTCATTGTAACCCTCCAGAGGCAGTCCAACACAGACTCATTCTGAAACAACCCTACACAAGCTCTTCCTAATACATTTTCAGTCAAGAGATAAATCTTCAACAGAGCCTTGGACAACTGAAGTGCCTAGACTCTATTCCCACAAACTTTTCCTCAAATAGGAAAACAACAGAAATCAACATCCCCCAGTGGACTCCTCCTCAGACAGCAGGAACAGGAACCACCAAAGGGATCATGTGTGAAATTAGCATCTACTTTGGATGGCATCTTTAAGCCCATCTCCGACGACTCTCTGTCAACTTACCCAAATGGCATCTGTAAGCCCATTCCCGCCATCATCAACAATCATTGTTACTTCATACGAGTGCAAATTTCTGGGCACTCTAGTGTTCAATCATCTTCCACCCTCAAATCATGAAAGGAAGACAAGCCAATCTATATCTCCAGGTTTAAGAAGATTGAACATGGTCAAAGTGTCCTTCGATGGGGTATACTTCGAAGGCATGTTAAAAAAATATCTTTCATTTGGAATCTGAACAAGGTGTCTTTTGATTGGCATCTTAAAAATGTCTTTCTATTGGCATATGAACAAAGGCGTCTTCGATTGGCATTTTAACGTTACTTCGATTGGTCCCAACTGAAGGAAATCAAAGAGAGCAGAACAAAGATTTTGATCGATCAACAAGGTGCTTTTATTGGTGTCTGAGCAAAGCCTTTCCATTGGCATCTCCAAAATGCCTTTCGATTGGCATCTACATAGTGCCCTTCGATTGGCATTTCAACAAAGCCTTTCGATTGTCCTTGTAGCAAGATCCTTCGATTGGCATTCCAAAAGGTCCTTCGACTGGGACATCAGAGTGTTCTTCGACTGGAACTTCAGAGTTTCCCTCAATCAGAACATCAGAATGAAATGACCTTCAAATGGCATTTAAGTGCAGAGTTTGTCTTAATCAAAGATGCTCTGAGGAAGGACGTTCTGAACACTTCGAATCAGAACTCAGACTCATCACAAGGCCAAGGGCTAGTCGAAGTTGTCTAATAGGAAATGTTCTGAGTAGATTCAAATTGAACTTTGAGGCTGGCAAAGGAAGGTCATTCGAAGGAAGTAACAATGACTCATTCGAAGGGTGTATAAGATGTCCATTCGAAGAAGCGTTCAGAATACCCATTCGAAGGGTGCATCAGAAGTCCATTCGAAGGAGGAAACTCATAGGCCATTCGAAGGAAGTAAAAATGACTCATTCAAAGGGTGTATAAGAGGTCCGTTCGAATATGTATTCAGAAGGCCCATTAGAAGGGTGCATGAGAAGTCCATTCGAAGGAGGCAACTCATGGGCCAATCGAAGAGAAATGCTGGAGGATGTTCGAAGGAGTCAAGTGTCCAGGTTCATCCAAGATTTCCAAAGAGACATGAATGTTTCAAAAAGGAATGCTTTTAATATGTCTGATTCTTGTCCCATGGCTTTAAAGGCCTGTTTAAATGGTTGTCTCTTACCGTTACCATGCGCCAGCACACTCCTATAAATACAAGAGCAATCACACTGTACCAGGGGAACGAAAGGGAGGATAGAAGGGGATAACACGCATACATACTAGTTGTACCCCAAGTTTTGCCCCTAAGATTCCTGCATCATACCATATTGTTTCAATCACAACAAGATCACATTAGGGTTTTTGGTTCTTCTCCCTATCTTTATCCTTGCTCTATTGAGGAGTTACCAAGCACCTTGACTTGTTTTCTTTTGTGATTATGGGATATTTTTCTTTGATTTTCTCTCTAATCAATAAAATACAATATTGGTTTGTCTTACTTGTTAATAATGTAGGTAAAGGCAATGAGGTTTAGCAACTTGCTTCATGGGTTCATGAGTTTATTTCCATGCCCTAGTCAATAGCTTGAGAATTTAAAACTTAACTATTGGAGTGATTTTGGAAGAAATGGCATGACAAGGCTCACTTTGGTTCAACATATTTCAAAGTTATCAAAATTGATTCAAAAGTACAAAGGGTTAAGGGAAGAAGTTGTCATGATTGGACAAGGTCTTGTCCCTATTGGTCACAAGAGCATATTTCTCTCTAATTTCAAGATATGGAAGTGGTTTTGGTGGCTATGAGTCCTCATCATCATCCTAAACAACTTCTATTCACAAAGAAAGAATATTGGCACAAAAAACTTGTTCAAACTTGGAAAATTTCCTCAAAGCATTCTCTTGATCTAGAGGCTAGGGTTTTGGACTTCAAAGGAGAATATCTTGCTCATCTTTTGGTATTTTTGAGTTATTCCAAAAACATACTTCTCTTCAAAGAGTTACCAACAAATCACTTCAAAAGTTCCAAGGAGTTTTCATGTGGAAGGAACTTGGTGAAGAAGAAAGATTACAAGTCACTCAGATGAATCCCCAATTTTCCATATGTGACTTCAAATGGTCATAACTTGGTAAATTTTTATCACCTTGAGCCCATTATTTTTTCATGATGATCTTAAGGATCTGTACTTCATGCCTTCTTTTATGTGCAAAGTAAGAAAATGGATGGAAGTTGCCTTAAGGATGCAAAATATTATAGGTCATTTCATGATTTTTGGCCAACTTCAACAAGTCATAACTTGCTCAATTTTTAGAAATTTTGAGTGGTTAAAATTTAAAAATGTCATTCAAGAGATCTACTTCATTCCATATTTTTTGGTCAAGAAAAAATTCTAAGTGGAAAGCCATGGTTGGATGCAAAAGATTATAGGTCATTTTTAAAGAAGAATTTGAAATATTTCTAAGTATGGAAAGTCAACTCTTTTTCTTCGACTTTGACTCCATGTAGCTTTCAGCTCAAGCATCCATTTGATTCCATCCTTTTTCCATTGCAAAGCTTGTAACCTCATCTTTCCAAAGCATCAGGAATTATGCCCTAAGACCCCTTGAGGTGGAAATGCCATGGATTTGAATTGGGTGGTTTGAAACTGAATTTTTCACAAAGTCAGGATTTTGAAATCTTTGTTTTGGCTTCTAATCACAAGATTTCCACGCGTTTTTGGTTCTAATCATGTTTAGCAACTTGCCAGAAATGATTAGCATCATGAAACACATGATTTGGCTGAGTTTTGATCAAGTTTGAGTCACACTTTCTTCATGATGCAAACCCACACGAATTCACTTCAAAATGCATCATTTGTTATTCCTTTTGATCCCATTTGCTTCCCTATAAATAGAGGGTCATCCCCCATTCAATTTCCCAAGCTTAGATAGCCAGAATCACCCTGCCAAACTTGCTTCACAACCCAGAATTCAGCAACTTCGAAATCTATTCTCAAGCCTTTTTCAATCCATTTTTTCCTTCAATTCACCTTCCTTGATCTTCCCTGAAGCTAATCATATAATTAAATTCAAGAATCGTGCCCTATATTGCTCCATGGAAGTCCAGCTTCAGAGCTCTGCAACTCAACTTCAATAGGTAGATTCCTTCATCAATTCTTCAAAACTCTGATATCATTGTGTTGCTCTCATTGCCCTGGTTCTAGTTGCAACAATTACATTTCACTGGGAGCACGTTTTGACCATGAATTTTCAAATCCCTTTTCAAAACTTTCCTTCCAAATTGCTTGAGCTACAACTTATATAAATTTGGCGGGGGTGTGTGTTTGTTTTCGTCTTGAAGAGACGAAGCGATTGGCATAGGTCTGAGCTTCTGATTTTACAGTTTGAGAGACCCGCAAATCACATTGGCTTGAGTTTGAAGATGACCTACGTGTCATCTTCCAACCAATGATGGCGTGCCATTTGTGTTTTTCAAAAGTCTGATTTATTATTGATTCTGTACATTATTCATTAATGACCATGATATGCACAGCGCGCCAGATCCCTTGGATTTGATTACTAACGCGTTTTGACTCTCATCCAATGGTCCACATCTTTTACTTTTATTTTTCTTTTTCTGATTTTTATATTTTAATTGTTTTAAATTTCAAAAAATCATAGAAAATTCATTTTTAGTCCAAATAATCTGAAAAAATTATGAAAAATATTTTTGATTATTCTCTTTCTATTTTTTATTTTTTCACAATTTAATTTTGTATTTTGGTATTTTTTATGAATTTTAAACTTATTTGATTTGTTTAAAATGTTTAAAAATACTTTTATACATTTTTAAATTCTGAAAAATTTAAGGAATGATCCAATGATATTGTGACAAATATTGGTGACCTTATTTCATTTTTGTTTCTGACTTTACTATTTTTTACTATTTTTGTTTATTTTACCCATTTGTTTTAATTTTTAAAAATAGTTTCTGACTTTTAAAAATTACCAAAATTTTTGTAAAATTACTTGGCCTCTTTTCTAATTTTCCTATGGTCTTATTTTTCATTTCTTGATTAATTTGAATATAATTGACATTTTCCTCATTATTTTCCTTTTTTTAAAAAACATTTTTAAACCTTTTAATGTATATATTAAATACATTTTTATTTTGTGATTATTTTCTGGCTGTCTTGGGTTGATTTTTTGATCATGACTTTATTAACATCATTGGATCCATGGTGTTGAGTTTAACTCCACAAAAATGGATGAATGATTTTAATAATAGTTTAATTAAATTTTAATTCAAAAGTGGTTTATTCATCTTTTGCCCTAATCCTCTTCATCTCATCCCCTTCTCATTGCACTAAATGTTGTTGGAGCATGATCTCTATATCATGTCTCAAAACAAATGGTGCATAGATTGCTATTGACCGGCCTCAAAATAGGTGCGACTTCTATATAAGTCCACTTACGATTGCTTAACATAGCGCTAAATTTTTTCCCGATTCAAATAAATGATCATTTGTGGCCCAAACTTATGATTGCAAGCCCAAGTATGTTAATTTGATCTCTTTGATCCAATAACCTTGAGATTCATTGTGTGGAGGCTTTGGTTCTACCAATCCTCTAATGGATCTACAACACCTTTGGTCAACGCGGATCACTTAAACATCGTTGATCATTAAATGGTACTTATGAGAATTCCAAATGGATGATATACTTGACAAAAAGCAAATGCAACTTGTTGTGTGGAGGCTTTGGTTCTACCAATCCTCTAATGAGTTCCAAATGCAAGTTTCAAGATGGTCATCCAACTAACCACTAATTATTGACTTGTTTATTTTATGCTTTTATTCTTTTATGCTTTATGTACTATTTATTTTTTAAGATTTTTCATTTCATGTCATTTTCATCTTTGCTCATTTGAGCATTTATCTTCTTGCCATTTTTATTTTTGCTCACTTGAGCTTTTCTTTTTCTTTTCCTAATATACTTAATAATCAACATAAACCCTATAAAACTCTTAATGGTACTTGGACTATTTGGTTACTATCCTTGGCATCATGGAGCATGGGACTTTTTCTTGGACTTAGGATTAGAAACATTGGCCTATCTTGGAGACCTTGTGATCCTATCTGATTGTTTTGTCTGGAGTTCTTGAGGTTTACCTCAAGACATTGGGTTGCTTGTTTGTTTTTGTGTGCAGGTTTTTGTGATTACATCCTTTGTTTGTAATCTGGAATTCACCCGCATACAACCGTTACTCTGCCCAATTTTTGTGAAGACTTATACACTTGAAGAGGTCTAGTATCTTTTCTTGCTTGGTTTCAATCCAAAGAATGGGAATTCTATCTTGGCTCATAATGTCAAGTTTTGGCTTCTTGTTGGTTAGATGGTCCTTACCCTTAGCTTTTACCTTATGCTTTAGGATAGCCTCTTCTACTCCTCCCATCTTCTTTAATTTCAAAAATCTTCTCCCTCCTTTTTAAACTCTTCTTGTTTCTAAACTTGAAACACTTTCATAATAAACTTGGACTCAGGTCCATGCATTTTCAAAACATTTTCATCAATAAACTTCAATCAATTTAATAATACTTTGACACTTTTTGTGAGAAGACTAAAAGTCAATCAATCTCATTTCAAACCATTTTGCCATTTTGGCTTTTATCTTTAAACTTTTCTCAAAAGGTTAGACTCTTGTAAATCCTTGTAGTGATGCAAACAACTATACTTCTACAATATGTAGTGAAGTGAGATATTTTCCACTTGGGTGTTGAGTGAGGCATTGTTGATTTTAAAATCCAACTCATATCCTCCACTTTGAGATGATGAAAATTCTCCTTTCTAATGATTGTGGGTAGTAAGTATGTTTTCCACACGGACAATGACGATGATGTCTTATATCTTAAAATCAACCAACACACTTGTGTTTCAAATTTTTAAAAGAGGAACTACGTGTACCCTGATCCCCTATTGCACGAAAGGTGGTACGTAGGCACTAAAGGTTCGCAACCGCGGTGGGTGCAAAAATCATAAAAAAATATATTTCTCTTCTCACCTCCACCATCCATTTTATATACAACACGTTTTACAGCCAAAATATACAAATTTTTCAAAGAGGTTACTGCGGAGTACTGTAGATGTTTAGGGTGCTAATACCTACCCTTTACATAACCAACCCCCTTACCTTGAATCTTTCCCCCTCTTTTTGGGTTATTCGCTCTTTTCCCATTCCTTTAGAAACAATAAAGCATGGTGGCGATTTTTATTTTGATTTGTATAAAGTCTAGTCAATCCAATGGCTTAGTCTTGAACATTTCTACCGCTCCAGAAAAATGGCGACTTCACTGGGGAAAGATTAACCTCTTGCTGGTCCATCCCTAAGTGGGTCGAGCCTATCTTTGTTTATATATGTATATGTGCTATTGTTGTTTATGTGCTATAATTTGTATATATGTTTGTCGGGATTTTCCTGGTTTTCAGGGTGCTTGGTGATTACTCATAAGTCCTATACCCGGACTTGGGCAAACTTTAAGATAGGACGGGCGATATAGTCATGTTAACTTTGAGGGAGTAATCCCAAAAAAGGAGGCATGAGATCCTCCACTCAGTGGAGGCCCCTTTGACTGTAGTGTCGTTTACTGAGTAATCGGGAAGACATACTGCTTTCGACCTGGGAGCCTGCTGAAATTGAGGACCGCAGAATACCTAACCCATCTTGGCCTTTTAGGTGTAGTGCGTAAGCTATGACGGAGTAATTCGGAAATAGTTTTCACGCGATACTATGCTCGGACGAGTCTTTCTTGAGAATATTACTAATTACCGGGTTAATCTGGAAGTTGGTAATATCCGAAGGAAGGATGTAGACTCTGGGAACCTCTAGAACCTTGTTCGGCAGGTGATAACTCTTAGTACAAAACATTATGGGTAGTATCTTCGACCTCATGCTCGTGACGTTGAACCTATGAACCCTATATGTGTGATCTTGTGTGTGATTGTTGCATCATGCATCCATGCACTCATAAGCATCTTTTGAAGAAAACAATATTTCAAGGGATTTAAAGGTTAACTATTTGTGAATATCTCAGGTACTGTTAACCATGCATTCTGGAAAGAGAAAGATCGGGAAATACAGTTTCAAGGATCCCAAGATAGATGAGCTGATCAGTCTAATTCCAGAGATTGAGTGTTCTACAGAATTCCAGAAGAAGTATGGATCCATTATTCCTCTCATGAAGCTGAAGATGAAGGAGGGTGTGATGTGGTGGGAGAACTGACTTGAGGTTTGCGTTTGTGTTTGCAAATGTTGCATTTAGTAAGAGTCGCCACCGACTTTTCTTTTATCCAAAAGGAAAGGTAAAAAAGCATAGGAAAGAACTTTGGGATGTTTTCTTGAGTTCGGGGGGTAGATTATGAAAAGGGAAGGTTCTAGCACCCTTTTCATCCATGGTTTTCCATGGGCTCTTAGTTACTTGTTTAGATCACTTGCTTTGCTTTGTTTTGTTTGAAATGGTGCTTGGTGTGGTTTTGAAAGTATTTTGAAAAGAGGTCATTCGTTTAGGCAATCTTTGTAATGATTCTCGTTCGTAAGAATGTATACAAAGATGTTTGTCTTTTTGAAAATGTTTTCAATGTTTTGTAAAATGTTTTGAAATGTGTGTGTTTGTTTTTTAAAATAGAAAGGAATGTTTTGAAATGGAACAAGTAACTAGAAGACATCTACCTACTCAAATGTCTTTCTTGTGCATTTTTTATTCCTTTGACATTGTTGACTTACCATTGATTTGGTAAGCAACCCTATCTTTGGATGTAAACGGGAGGGGCGTGGGTCATCGTATAACCATGATAGCAATGTTGCCAAGTATCTTAGCATTTTTGAGGGACTAAGATCATTTTGTTTAGGCAACCTTTTGAATAGCGTCATCGAGGGACTACGATCTTATTTTTGTTTTGTTTTGCCAAGATACTTCGCATGCATAACATGGCCATTTTATTTTAGGCAATCAAGTGGGATAAACCCTAAGGGTTCTTGTGTGCAAAGTGTGTCATTTTCATGCTTTTGTCTTGCATTTAGGGTTTTCTATTTTGCTTTGTTTTTGTTCTTGTCATGCAAACCCTAATTTACTAAGCATAGTATATAAAGCAATAAATTGCGTAAAATAAACTAAGCTATTACAACAATTATTATGGGAGGGGGTATACAAGTTTTTAATGGGGATTTTGCACAAATATAAACCTAAAAAATATTATTACAACCCAATCGAATATTGCGCGAATTAAATAAATGTACAAGTATTTAAAATGCAATGCAATGCATTTATATGAAAAATATTTTGGTATTTGTTTTTTGTATGAGAAAATAATTTAATTTAAATCCTAAAAAATAAGGAAAAATAATATTTTTTTGGAGGGGTGAAACCCTAATTTTTTTAATTAAAAGAAAATAATGCTTTATGTTATTATTTTGTCCATTTTTAATAAATAATATTATGCTTAAATATTAAAAATTAAATATGTATAGAAAATAAATATTTTATGAGTATTTTTAAATATATTTACAAGTTATTTAAGACAATAAGTTCTATTTATTAAAATAAACTATTTTTTCAAGTAAAAAAAATAATAAAAAATAAAATAAAATTGCAAAAAATTCTTTAATTATTTTTTAGGATTTTTTTATTGTTCAGAAAAAATAATCAAAAGCAATAAATATAAAAATATGAAGAAATATGAAAAATGTAACAAATAAAGCCAGGGGGTGCATATAGTGGGTCAAGACGTGCAAATATCAAAAACAAAAAGCCCAAGGCGCCAAAAAGCCTAGACTTCATCCCTGTCCTCTAACCAGTCTTCCTTGCGCGCGTTCTTCCATTCAAACTGTAACTCTCATATGCTTGCACAAAAACAAAATCTCATAACATGAAACATGTGGCATTTGAGCTCACGATTCCAACAATATAAATTTTGAGACCTAACTCTAAAAGATCAAAGAGAATTTTAGCAGCCCTAATCCGTGACCTAAATTTTTTAGCATATTCAACCTTCAAATTCTCTCAGCATAGTTAATATAAATGAAAAGTATGCATATGTGCAGCTTCACCATGTTATGGACTACATTTTTTCTTCACAAATTGTGGCTTGAGGATGCCTATTCAGAGAGATAGAGTTCAAGAAAATACCTCCTTCAATTGGATTCGAGTAGAGCAATGTAGGGACTTTAATGGAGGCATGAGGATTGTGTGAGCTTCCTTGAACTTCCTTCAAGATATTCCAATGCTTACTTTGCTTTGAGGATAGATGGAACTCTCTGGACAAGTCAAGTTGCAAGCTTCAAAAGTGAAAATGGTGGATGCTGAAACAGGGCTTACAGAACCAGGGTAAGGGTTTGGCTTGCTTTGGTATGATATGTAGAAGATGTTTGAAGTGTTAAAATACAAAACGCACGAGTCAAAAATTAGTTGGCTTGGGTTTTGCAGAAATGTTGTGTTTGGACAAAAAAATGGTGTTTTTGAGTTTTGGGGAGTTTTAGCTTCAATCCAATCGTGCTAAGCCTTGACACAACTTTGTATATTTGTAAAGAAATGATACAAAGTCCACTCCTTACTAGTTGTACAAGTTCTGACCTTTTGGCAACCTTTCTTGCATTTTAAGCAAAGTGAAGTGACCAATGCTACATGCTTGTACTGGCTAGCTTGAGGGCTGCAAAGAGCTTGTACAAATTGCTTAAGACCTGTGTGAATTGCTTGCACCAAAGGGACAGGTCCAAGGCTCAAGATTGACAAAGTTGCAAAAGTTGCACTTTATGAAAATGACATTGTGAACTTTTGGCCAAAAATGGAATTATCTTTTGCACAAAGCTCCAAAGGCAAAAATAATGCCTTTAGCTTATGAGTTTGCATTTAATTATGGAGTGTAGAGTGAGTTTAGGACCTGTAAATCAAGATTCAAACAACATGGATTGGATTTGCAACTTGATACTTTGTAAAAATGGCTTGATCAAAAGTGATAAAATGCCAACTTCCCTTCTTCGATTCTCCCTACTCAAAAATGATCTTGGAGAGTTCTTGGACATTTTGGAAAGCTTGAAATGTTATCTATAATACATATTTGAAATGAAATTTGAGATACCTCTTGGAACTAGGTGAAAAATGTCCATGAAGTTGGGTCAAAAAACTGCCTAAATTAGGGCAAAATTTCACTAAGTTAAGAAGTTCATGGACCTATATTCACAAATTCATAACTTGAGATCCAAGCATCTTTTGGTAAAAGTTTGTGAAGCAAAATTGTAGATTTCATGGAGGACTACAACTTTCATGTTTGAAGTTTTCTTTGAATCAAAGTGCATCATGGTGAAAAAGTGGTGAAAAGTTGGGAAAAAATAAGAAAATTTTTATACTTAGAAAAATTCTAAGTTATGAAAATTTTCAAATTCAAAACCCTAATTTTCAAAATTGGTTTTCTTGGTGAACAAGTTTCATATTTTGACATATCTTAATGAATTATGACCCTTGGCACTTGATTTTGACCAAAAAGTCAAAGTTTGACTTTTCAATACACAGTTGACTTTTGATCAGTTGACTGCAAAATTCATATGTCAATCCAATGAACTTGAGATCTTTTGAACTATGTAATTAGGTAAAGATGATGCCATTGAACCCTTGAAATCATGCTTGAACTCAATTGGTCATTAGCTAGGTTAAAAATCAGAAATTGCCTTTTCTCAGTCAAAACCCTAATTTTGACCATTTTGCCCTTTTGATGATTTGATCAAATTTCTTGAGGAGTTGTGATCCAAACTTGATCAAATGGTACATGTGGGTCTAAAATGTTGATATGGATCAAAAATCATGAAGTTTGACTGTAAATTGGCCATGGTTGACTTTTTCCCTAATACAACTGATTTTTAGGTCAACTGTCCAATTGACTGATCAAAAATGTGGTTCAAGGCTTGAAACTTAACATGAGTAATATTAAGGGTCCAAGATGATGCATGAAGGTCACATGAAGCATTTATGATCCAAAAATCCTTGTGAAAACTCAAACCCTAATTTTGGGTGATCAGTGCAAGATGAGATGTCTTGAGCTGACCAAACCCTAATCTTGTCTTGAGTCCAAGAAGGCTTGTGAGAATAATCTTGATAAATGAGAGGGCAAATTTTGGGGTACAACAGCTGCCCCTGTTCAATCTTCTTGGACCTCAAGAGTTAGATTGGCGAGCTTTGTCGTTTGTGACTCGAAGGTAAAAGATGATTGGACACTAGAGTTCCCATAAATTTGCACTCGACGAAGCGTAGTTGAAGGAATGGGCTTAAAGATGCCATTTGGAGAGATGATAGAATCTTGTTGGAGATGGGCTTGTAGATGCCATCTAAGAATGTTTGTTGAATTGTAAGTTGTAAGTCAGAAGAATAAGTATCAGAATGGTATCTGTGTTTGGAACGTATCTGAACTGTATTTGGAGACTGAAATCTGAATGAGAAACAGAATAACATCCGTGTCTGGAGCATATCTGAACTGTATCTGAACTTGAAATCTAAATAAGGTCCAGAATGGCATCCGTGTCTAGAGCGTATCTGAACTTGAAATCTGAATGAGTATCAGGATGGCATCCGTGTCTGGAGTGTATCCGAACTTGAAATCTGAATGAGTATCAGGATGGAATCCGTGTCTGGAGCGTACCTAAACTGTATCTGAAAGATGAATGTGAATAAGTGACAGAATGGCAACCGTGTCTGGAGCGTATCTGGACTGTATCTTGAAGTCGAAGTCTGAATGAATATCAGAATGTTTTCCGTGTCTGGAGTGTATCTGAACTGTATCATGAAAGTTGAAATCCTGAATGAGTATCAGAACGACCTCCGTATATGGAGCGTATCTTGGCTGTATCTGAACTAGAATCTGAATGAGTAACAGAATGACTTCCGTGTCTAGAGTGTATATGTACTATATCTGAAAGAATCTGAATGAGTAACAGAATGACTTCCACGTCTGGAGTGTGTCTGTACTGTATCATGATTGCATATTGTTAAACGGTAGCTGTTAATCTTATCCAGAAAAGGGTAAAATGTTAGCTGAAACACAAAGTTATGATGCATGAAATGTATGATGCAATATATGTGTTTTATCAATGTTTATGATATGTGGATGTAATGTATGCGCATGTAAGCTAATTTGTTGTATTGTTGAAGAAAATAAATCCTTGACTGCTGTCGGGGACAATAAATCCTTGATTGCTAAGGATATGTGGATTCTTCATGTCTTGAAGCTGGAGTATTGACAAAAAATTCTGTTATGAGCAATGCCATATATTGCTTGAGTAATCTGCTTGGGGAATCCAGAGAATTTTTGATGACTTCTGCTGAGAATTAAATAATGGGAATCCTTGTTCTGTTGTGGAATAAAGAAAACTCTGTGGGAAGAAAACTTATTCCTGTTTGGAAAAAGTTCAGGAGTTTCGGTCGTCTGCCACTCTACTGGGGAATTATCCTAGGTTGGGGAGAGACAAAAGTTAACTGTTATCCAGTTGATTTTCAGACTTCAAGACAACTTGCTGGGGAATTTGGTGAAACTGAATGGTTTCCGCCGGGGATTGGTAGTTTGAAATTTTAGCTCCGCTGGGGATCTTAATGATGTACTGTAGGGATTGCTCATGGAATAGCCTAAAGACGTTTTCGTATCCTTTCAATCTCTCAGTAATTGTTCTTTTCCATTTTTTTTATTTGTAAACAGTAATTATGTTCAAATGCATATGTTAATTAATGAATCATCGGACGTTTTTGCAAATAAAAACACAAGTGTAAAGGAAAAGGCAAATAGTTTTCTGTACTTTGAAAGAGATATCTTTGTATTTACTTTGAATAAGTGTTTTGTACAAAGGAGACAGACATCCTAGTAAGAGGATGGTGTCATAAAAGTAAGAAAAATTTATACAAAGAAAGATAGCTATGTGTAAAAAATCCCATGGGGTTCCCATTCCGCTATAGCCTTCGTATCTCTGAATATCTTGTCCATCCGTTGCTTCGTCCGAAGATGATTGAATTGATCAGAAGCTCGGAGTTTGTCAGTGAAGAGATTATCCTTAAAATGATCCGACGAGACATAGTCATACACTTTAATTCCCTAACTTTTTCCTGGACCGCCCTTTCCGGTTTTCAGTCCACCGGGAAACCCTTTTTTGTCCAAGTCGCCCTTTCGGGTTTTCAACTTGTCGGGTGTACATATTTTTTTATTTTATCCCTAATTTTTGCCCGAACCTTTTGGTTCGCCGGGATGCCCTTGTTTTGCTTAGGTGTGTCAACCTAGCGGGTCTCTTATGTGTAGTATCTTTTGATTATGTCTGCGTTCGCAGGGTGCGGCAGATCATCGCCGTCCATGGTGGCTAAGATCATTGCCCTACCAAAAAAGATGTTCTTGATTACAAATGGTCCTTCATAGGTAGGAGTCCATTTTCCCCTGGGATCACTTTATGGCAAGATGATACGCTTAATCACTAGATCTCCAACTTGATATATCTGGCGTCTGACTTTCTTGTTGAAAGCCTTGATCATCTATTTTTGATACGTCTGACCATGGCAAACAGTAGCAAGCCTCTTTTCATCAATTAAGTTCAATTGATCAAGTTGGGTTTGAATCCAATCATCCTCACTCAAACCTGCATCCTTCATGATTCTCAAAGAGGGGATCTGAACCTCGATAGGTAGAACAGCCTCTATGCCATAAACCAAAGAATAGGGTGTTACCCCAGTTGACGTGGGAGCCGTGGTACGATACCCGTGGAGAGCAAATGTTAACATTTCATGCCAGTCCTTGTACCTGACTGTCATTTTTTGTATGATCTTTTTAATATTTTTGTTAGAAGCTTCGACTGCACCATTCATCTTTGGCCGATAGGGGGATGAATTGTGATGTTGAATCTTGAACTGCTCGGATAAGGCGGTGATCATAGTATTGTTAAGGTTTGTACCGTTATCAGTGATGATTCTTTCGGGGATACCGTACCGGAAAATAAGATTTTGCTTGATGAAGCGGGCAACAACATTCTTAGTAACAGATGCGAAGGAAGCTGCTTCGACCCACTTGGTAAAATAGTCAATGGCCACAAGAATGAAGCGGTGTCCATTGGATGTTGTAGGCTTGATCTCCCCTATCATGTCAATTCCCCACATAGCGAAGGGCCAAGGAGCTGTTAAGACATTTAGAGGAACCGGAGGCACGTGCACTTTGTCTGTATAAATTTGACATTTATGGCAAGTCCGGGAGTGTTGATAGCAGTCAGCTTCCATGGTAGACCAATAATAGCCTGCCTGTAGGATTTTCTTCACCGTCGTATGCCCGCTAGAGTGAGTGCCAAAGGTACCTTCATGCAATTCAACCATGATCTCTTCAGCTTCAATCTTATCCACACAATGGAGCAGAATAGAA
Organism: Vicia faba; assembly: GCA_948472305.1. NCBI lineage: Eukaryota > Viridiplantae > Streptophyta > Magnoliopsida > Fabales > Fabaceae > Vicia > Vicia faba. The sequence goes on from OX451737.1 coordinate 1,061,987,390, forward strand.
TCATGATTGCGCTTGTACAGGATGCCATTACTCAGGAAGAACTTAGCTGAGAATCTACTTAAGAAATTTTTGTCATTGACTGAAGCTCCTTCTGGATATTCTTGAGCCTCGAGATACCTTTTGACTTCATGAAACCATGGCCGATCCACTACTTCTTCGGTATTAATCTCATGACAATGTGCTGGTTCGTCCATCCGTTCAATGGTAATCTGGGGAGCCTCGTTATTCCAATTAAGTTTAAACATAGATGACATTGTAGCTAAAGCATCTGCTAGCTGATTTTCTTCTCGCGGGAAATGCTCAAAGGTAATCTGCTCGAAATGTGGTAACAATGTCAAAACATGTTCTTTGTAAGGGATAAGGTTTGGATGCTTAGTGTCCCATTCTCCTTTGATCTGACTGATGACTAAAGCTGAATCCCCAAACACATCTAAAGATTTGATTCCCAAGTCTATGGCAGCCTTGAGGCCAAAGATGCATGCTTCGTACTCTGCCATGTTGTTTGTACAGTTGAAGTAAAGTCTGGCGGTAAAAGGAGTATGGCATCCTTCCGGAGATATAAGCACATCGCCGATACCATTACCAAGTGCATTGGATGCCCCATCAAAGTACAGGGTCCATCGGGATCCTTGTTCAGGTCCGTCATATGGTCTGATTTCTTCACAGTTGTCTACTGTCATGATGTCTTCGTCAGGGAAGTCGAACTTCATGGATTAATAATCTTCTACAGCTTGATGGGCCAGATGATCAGCTAGCACACTGCCCTTTATAGCTTTTTGGGTCGTGTACTGTATGTCATATTCTGTTAGGATCATCTGCCATCTAGCTATCCTCCAAGACAGAGTAGGCTTCTCAAAGATGTACTTTATCAGATCCATCTTAGATATCAGCAGAGTGGTATGAGTCAACATATACTGTCTTAGCCGGCGAGCAGCCCATACCAAAGTGCAGCAAGTTTTCTCGAGCAGTGAATATCTGGTTTCATAGTCGGTAAACTTTTTGCTTAGGTAATAAATAGCATGCTCTTTTCGGCCAGACTCGTCATGCTGCCCCAGTACGCACCCCATTGAATTCTCTAAGACGGTCAGATACATGATTAGCGGTCTTCCCTCGACGTGTGGCATCAAGACATGAGGCTCTAGTAAATACTCCTTGATTTTGTTGAAAGCAATCTGACATTCATCATTCCACTTGACTACTTGATCTTTCTTTAATAGCTTGAAGATTGGTTCACAAGTAGACGTTAAGTGAGAAATGAATCTGGAAATATAGTTTAGGCGTCCCAAAAAACCTATGACTTCCTTCTCAATGCGAGGAGCAGGCATTTCTTGTATCGCTTAAACCTTGGCAGGGTCAACCTCGATGCCTTTGTTGCTGACAATGAAACCTAAGAGTTTACCAGACCGGACTCCGAATGTGCACTTGTTTGGATTCAATCTTAGCTTGTACTCCTTCAATCTGACAAACAGCTTTTGCAGGTGATCAAGGTGTTCTTCTTCAGTTTGTGATCGGGCTATCATGTCATCTATGTAGACCTCTATATCATGATGTATCATATCATGAAACAAAGCTACCATGGCGCGTTGATAGGTTGCCCTGGCATTCTTCAGTCCAAATGACATCACTTTGTAGCAGAACGTACCCCACTGTGTGAAAAATGTAGTTTTCTCCATGTCCTCAGGTGCCATTTTGATCTGGTTATAGCCTGAGAATCCGTCCATGAAAGAAAATACTTTGTGTTGAGCTGTATTGTCAACCAGGACATCGATGTGTGGAAGTGGAAAGTCATCTTTAGGGCTGGCCCTGTTTAAATCTCTATAATCCACGCACATTCTTACTTTGCCGTCCTTTTTAGGCACGGGAACAATGTTGGCCACCCATTGAGGATAGGAAGTAACAGCCAGAAATCCAGCATTGAACTGCTTCATAACCTCCGCTTTGATCTTCTCTGACATGTCAGGTCTCATGCGGCGGACCTTTTGTTTCACTGGTGGACAATCTTCTCTTGTGGGTAGACGGTGTACCACAATGTCTGTATCGAGTCCCAACATGTCTTCGTATGACCAGGCAAAGATCTCAACATAATCATGCAACAACGGAATTAGGCTCTTCTTGACACTCGGCTCTAGATTGGCACCCACTATGATTTCCTTCTTATCTTCCTCGGTACCCAAGTTGATTGTATCCAACTGCTCCTCATGAGGTTGAATATCTCTTTCCTCTTGCTATAGTAATCTGGCCAATTCCCCTGGCACCTCACAATCTTCCTCACCTTCGTATTCGGCTTGGTAGATCAGATCTTCAGAGTCACTGAAGGCTATAGCAGTATCGTTACCCATGGGATCCGGAATGGAAGGGTACCTACATTTGTCAGTGTGGGTGTTTGTAAGGGTATAGCCATCTTAAAACAATAAAATGTAAAAGAAAGACAATGAGCACAAAAGGTTTATATATGAAAAAGTGTCCATGATTCATTGAATGACATATGTAGATGAAATAAAAACCCTTACAAATGGACCATTGTGCCTCGGGTAAGACACAAGGTTTTTAAAGTGTGAATTGTTTGTGAATTATTACAAGTCCAACAGAAATGTAAAAGATAAATTACTGAGATATGAAAGTTATCGGAACAAAGTCTTTGGCTTCCCAGTTGCAAAGTCCTCTGTTGACAGTAGGAAATATCTAATCTTCCAAGCTGCCATCCTCTTCATTGTCCTCCACTGCATTGACCCCTTGGTTGGTAATCTTTACAGGTGGCCCCCCAGCACGGGCATAGCGCACAGCCTTCTGAGCAGTCGAAGTAAACCCCAAGCCAAACTTGTCTGATTTGTACGGAATTTCCGGAAGCTGCCCCTAGATGGTGCATCCTCCCTCTTCCACTACTGCCTTTGCATCCTTTAGAGCTGACATCCCAAGCGGAGGTCTTGTGATCTTAGGAATCAAGGATACCGCCTTGGTCGCCGCTATTTCTGGAGAGACTTCTTCAAAATGTTGGAAAGGGGTCTCTATGAACTCGCCATCCAATTCTACATATCAGAAAGAATTCAGATGACTAATCATGTACTCCTCCTTCCCATGGACAGTTATGATCTTCCCTTGGACTGGGTATTTTAGCATCTGATGCAAGGTGGAGGTGACAGCGCCGACATTGTGAATCCAGGGACGTCCCAACAGACAAGAATAAGAAGGACGGATGTCCATCACATAGAAGGTAGAGTTGAAGACCTGAGTTCCCACCTTTATTGGGATGTCCACCTCCCCGTGGACCATCCTCTTTGATCCATCAAAAGCTCTCACCACTATTTTGCTGGGTTTTAAAGTCAGCCCCTCGCAATCCAATCTATCAAGGGCTTTCTTCGGCAAGACGTTTAAAGATGATACAGTATCAACCAAGACATGAGCTAGGGGTATTCATCTGCACTCCACTAAGACATGTAATGCCTCGTTGTGTTTTCTCCCTCTGGGTGTCAAGTCAGCATCAGAGAATCCCATGCCATTATCAGCTATCAAACTGGCCACACAGTCCTAGAACTGGTCAGCAGACGTCTCTTGCGGCACATGAGCTGTGTTCAGAAATTTTACCAGAGCCTTGGCATGTGCTTCAGAGCACAGCAGCAGGGCTAGCATAGAGATCTTGGAAGGGGCCTTCCCCAACTGTTCGACCACATCATAATCACTCTTCTTAATTATTCTCAAGATTTCTTCCATCTCCTTCTTGGATGTTTCAGGAATAGCTAGTGATTGAGCCTTCGTCTGGACAGGCTCCTCTTGAATGTTCTTTCCTTTATTCTCAACAGTAGCAGTAGGGATAGGAATTGTATTGTCTTTGTCAGTGGATACACTTGCAGGTATAATCACTGGTACAAAGGTAATCTTCGGAACGGCCACGGGTCCAAAGACTGTTGTTGGAGTAGCAATCTCTGGAGAGAAGATCCTACCACTGCGGGTGATCTTGCTAGTTCTAACAATATTGCTAATGTCGGAATTATCCTCTTAGGAGCTTTCTTCTTCGGCAGTCAGTTCATCCTGTTTAATACCATGGTAGTAGATTTATCCACCATAGTTCCATGGTACTGTTTTATCTGATTTGTATGGGGCAGGCCCGGGCATTGTAATCTTAAGCGGAGTAGTCTTTGGAGCAGGTGTAATCCTAACGGGTCTTTTAGGGGCCCTGGAAGGATTGGCGTAGATGGTTATTATTGAAACTTCTTTCACTGGAATGGGTGAAACAGGAGTATTCTCAAACAAAATTTCTTGGTTATCCATCAGTCATTGGATACCTTTCTTCAACAGAGGGCAGTCAAATGATGAGGACAAGCAAATATGGCAGTCTTTGTTACAACCTGGGAAAATACCAGCATTCAACAAATTCAACTTGATAATCGAGAGCGGAGTTAACAGTTTATCCACAGTAGCAACAAACAGATCTTCTTTAATAGCGTTGGCATTGTGAACATGCCTAGGCATTGGAGCGGAAATAACATTCGGTTTCTCAGGTGCTTCAAACTCAACTTCCTTTGCATCTATCAGGTCCTGGATTTTGTTCTTCAGAGCCCAAAAATTATTGGTGTCGTGCCCTGGACTTTCAGAATGGTACGCGCATCTGGAGTTGGGATGGTAATGTGGAGAAGTAGTATTAGGATTCTTTGGGGCCTCTTTTAGTGTGGCCAGATTCAACTTCGAGAGATGTGGTAGAACTTGGGCTGGAGTCATGTTAATCTTGGTAAATTGCCGAACCGGCCTTTCTACCCTTTGCTGATTAGTTCTTGGCTGGTCTGATGCAGGCTTCGGAATCATAACGGCCCCCACCGTTGGTCGGTGCTCGGTTCTTCCCTGATTCCTCTATGAATACACAACATATACTTCCTTTCTTCCAGTGAAGGGATTTTTTACAACTGTTGAGGCAGAGGCGCCCTTTTGAATCTTCCCACTTCTTATACCAGCCTCAACTCTTTCGCCGGTTAAAATTAATTCAGTAAACCCTACAGAAGAACTCCCAATCAGATGATTGAAGAATGGTCCTGATAGAGTTCTCAAGAACATTTCTACCAACTCCCTCTCAGATAGAGGGGATTGCACCCTTCCGGCTAGGTCTCTCCACTTTTGTGCGTAATCTTTAAAGCCCTCATTGGAAGCCATAGCCATACTCTGCAGTTGAGTACGGCTAGGTGCCAAGTCGGCATTGTATTGATACTGTTTATAGAAAGCTGCTGCTATGTCTTCCCAATTATGGACATTAGCCATTTCTAATTGGTAGAACCAATCAAGTTGCGTTCCTAATAAACTGTCTTGGAAAAAGTGGACCCACAGGTCTTTGTCGGCAGAGTGTGGTTGAATCTTTCTGACATAGGATCTGAGGTGCATTTTAGGGCAAGACACCCCATCATACTTGGCAAATAGTGGCACTTTAAACTTTGGCGGGATTACAATTCCTGACACCAGCCCTAACTCTTCAAAATCTAGCCCCGGTACCCTCTGGATTTCCATAGCGGTTAGAGGCTCTTCAAGGTGTTTGTACTTGTCATCAGCCGGAGGGTATTGTTGTTCAGAGTAGTCCTCCTCTTCCTCTTCTTCTTTAGAATCTGATGGTACTGCTGTTTCTTTTCCTTTTCTTTCCCCTTCCTCAGATGTTGTTGGAAATTCCAAGGTCCTTCTGGCTTGTCCCTGAAACCTTCTGCCCATGATAACCACACCAGCTGGCTTCTTCTTCTTTTTCTCTTTTTCTTTCTCTAGCAGAGTCTTCAGCTCCTCTTGCCCCTTGGCTAAGGTCATGAGTAACTGTTGAAATTGTGAGTTCTGAGCTTGCAGATCTTTGACCGTTTGTTCGAGATCCATCATACTGAAATAAACAGTAGAGAGATGAGGAAACTTGGTGTGAAGACCTGTTTATGTTTATGATGAATGATATGTATTCATGCAATGCTTTCAAGGATTCAGAAATTCAAATTTGTTTTAAACAAAAAAGAAACACACATCATATTAATAAAATAGAATTTGAGTACATCAATGCCCCTTGGGCAAAATAATACAAAACTCTAAGGTAAAAAGACATTGCGCATCCTCTTTGGTGCAATGTAGGTGTTGAGAGTCTTCTCTTCATGAAGTAGCCGAGTGAGTTCCAAAACCTTCTTCTCGCTTGCGTAGAATTGGGCTTCGAAAGTATCGCGCTATCCTTTGAGCTGTATCCAACTCCTTTGTAGATCTTCGAGTGATGTCGGCATGTCAGGATGTAGGATGGTGTATGGAACTTCTCCTTCCTTAACAGGCTCTATAATCATTGGGAGAATGGAGGGATAAGGCATCATAAGACTTTGGGCGCGGGTTCGTACCCACTTGAGGTAAGGCTCAAGAGGGATGGAATTCTTGTGTCCCAAGGTCTTGCTATCCACCTTGTTTAGCATCCTCCAAGCTCGGATAAATCTCTGGCGAAGTCCTTGGTCGTCGTTGTCGTAGTCGAAAACCAATCCTTGAATCAGCATGTCATGTGGGTCATCCCTTCGGGCATAACCAAACTGTCTTAGAGCCAAGCATGGGTTGTAGGTGATGCCTCCCCTAATTCCAAGTAGAGGGACATTAGGGAATTCCCCACAATGGTCAACAATGATAACATTCTCCTTGGATCGAGAGCACCAATGAATATCTGAATGTTTAAGCGTCATTAACCTTTGTGACCACCTCAAACCTTGCTCATTCTTCAAGACTGATTGGGGAAGATGAGAAATAAACCATCTTTCCAGGAGAGGAGTACAACACATAAGAACACTTCTTTTCCTCATTGTACGAGTGTGAAAAGAGTGTAGGATATCCCCAAGCAATGTAGGCACCGGGTTGTGAGACGTGAAGATTTTGACAGCGCTTACATCTATGAGTTGGTCAGGATTAGGGAACAAGACCATCCCATAGATGAGAAGAGCTACAATCTCCTCAAAATCTTTCAAGTCTAGGGAATTCCAACAACTTTGGGCCTTCTCAAACAAAAACTTTGCTAAGAAGCCTTTGACACCACTTCTAGTTTCCCAATGAGTTGTGACATCAGATGAGTGCAAGTGCAGGGCTTGAGCAATCTCTTCTGGCTTTGGATCTCTTTCCGTACCTTTAAAGGGTAGTTGATTGAGAATAGAAATCCTCAGAAGTTGAGAGAATTCTTCCAAAGTGGGCACAAGTTGATAGTCAGGAAATGTGAAGCAATGATGCAAAGGGTCAAAGAACTGGAAGAGAACTTTCATCATATCCTCCTCTGTGTTAGAAGTGACCAAGTTGAGTAGACGACCATGTCTCTCGGTGAATGGAGAGTTCTCAGGAATCCTTGAAGATAGCTCCTTCAGTTGTGGAGGAATTCTTGCAAGGTTGATTTGGATAGTTTTCCTGCGAAGTGAATCCATAACCTACAAAACAAGAACAAAGATGAATCTCCAAAATCCTTGAAATGGTTAGTGAATGCATATGATGTTCATGATGTCCATGATGTTATGCACAAGTATATATGTACAAGAAAATCAAACAAGTTCTTAGTTTAGGCTTGCATGGGGTTTCATAGGTAAGTAACCTTTTGAAGTTTAGTTGGCTCAACCTGTCCTAGTAAAAGTAACCAGGTTCTAAAGAGCTCAATATCACTGGATTATTTCCTTGTTCATTGTTTCAATTCAAGCCTCTTTACTGGCGACCGAAATATTCCAAGGAACCAACCCTTAATGAGTGTAGTATCGAGTATCTACCAACTTCGGACTGCACTAAATCTGGTCATCTCACTACATCCTAAAAAGGCCAAGTTGGTCAAGTAAAGGTTCTAGAAGTTCATTAGTGCTTCATGACATCACTCAGCGGCCACGTATTCTCTTTGATTGACTCAAAGGCTACCGGTACCCACAAATATGTCGCACTAATATAGTTATTACTTAGACCATGTAGGTATACCCCGCACAGTTTCCATAATGTATTGCTATTTACCTATAATGTTTCCCAAATCCGGGTGGAGGATTCAAACCTAAACAATAGAACCAAAATGTAAAGAAAACAAGTCAAACAATTGTAATCAAATAAAGGTGATCTAAATCCTAAGGTAACCCCACATTTAAAAAATTCCCCAGTAGAGTCGCCAGTTCTGTGATGCGGTGGGAGAACTGACTTGAGGTTTGCATTTGTGTTCGCAAATGTTGCGGTTAGCAAGAGTCGCCACCGGCTTTTCTTTTATCCAAAAGGAAAGGTAAAAAAGCACATGAAAGACCTTTGAGATGTTTTCTTGAGTTCGGGGGGTAGATTATGAAAAGGGAAGGTGCTAGCACCCTTTTCATCCATGGTTTTCCATGGGCTCTTAGTTACTTGTTTAGATCACTTGCTTTGCTTTGTTTTGTTTGAAATGGTGCTTGGTGTGGTTTTGAAAGTATTTTGAAAAGAGGCCACTCGTTTAGGCAATTTTTGTAATGATTCTTGTTCGTAAGAATGTATACAAAGATGTTTGTCTTTTTGAAAATGTTTTCAATGTTTTGTAAAATGTTTTGAAATGTGTGTGTTTGTTTTTAAAAATAGCAAGGATTGTTTTGAAATGGAACAAGTAACTAGAAGCCATCTACCTACTCCAATGTCTTTCTTGTTCATTTTTTATTCCTTTGACATTGTTGACTTACCATTGATTTGGTAAGCAACCCTATCTTTGGATGTAAACAGGAGGGGCGTAGGTCATCGTATAACCATGATAGCAATGTTGCCAAGTATCTTAGCATTTTTGAGGGACTAAGATCATTTTGTTTAGGCAACCTTTTGAATAGCGTCATCGAGGGACTACGATCTTATTTTTGTTTTGTTTTGCCAAGATACTTCGCGTGCATAACATGGCCATTTTATTTTAGGCAATCAAGTGGGATAAACCCTAAGGGTGCTTGTGTGCAAAGTGTGTCATTTTCATGCTTTTTTCTTGCATTTAGGGTTTTCTATTTTTCTTTGTTTTTGTTCTTGTCATGCAAACCCTAATTTACTAAGCATAGTATATAAAGCAATAAATTGCGTAAAATAAACTAAGCTATTATAACAATTATTATGGGAGGGGGTATACAAGTTTTGAATGGGGATTTTGCACAAATATAAACCTAAAAAATATTATTACAACCCAATCGAATATTGCGCGAATTAAATAAATGTACAAGTATTTAAAATGCAATGCAATGTATTTATATGAAAAATGTTTTGGTATTTGTTTTTTGTATGAGAAAATAATTTAATTTAAACACTAAAAAATAAGGAAAAATAATATTATTTTTGGAGGGGTGAAACCCTAATATTTTTAATTAAAAGAAAATAATGCTTTATGTTATTATTTTGTCCATTTTTAATAAATAATATTATGCTTAAATATTAAAAATTAAATATGTATAGAAAATAAATATTTTATGAGTATAAATAATATAATAAAAATAATAAGTATTTTTAAATATATTTACAAGTTATTTAAGACAATAAGTTCTATTTATTAAAATAAACTATTTTTTCAAGTAAAAAAAATAATAAAAAATAAAATAAAATTGCAAAAAATTATTTAATTATTTTTTAGGATTTTTTTATTGTTCAGAAAAAATAATCAAAAGCAATAAATATAAAAATATGAAGAAATATGAAAAATGTAACAAATAAAGTCAGGGGGTGCAAATAGTGGGTCAGGACGTGCAAATATCAAAAACAAAAAGCCCAAAGCACCAAAAAACCCAGACTTCATCCCTGTTCTCTAGTCAGTCTTCCTTGCGCGCGTTCTTCTATTCAAATTTTAACTCTCATATGCTTTCACAAAAACAAAATCTATAATATGAAACATGTGGCATTTGAGCTCACGATTCCAACAATATAAATTATGTGACCTAACTCTAAAAGATCAAAGAGAATTTTAGCCTCCCTAATTCGTGACCTAAAAATTTCAGCATATTCAACCTTCAAATTCTCTCAGCATAGTTAATATAAATGAAAAGTATCCATATGTACAACTTCACCATGTTATGGACTACATTTTTTCTTCACAAATCGTGGCTTGAGGATGCCTATTCAGAGAGATAGAGTTCAAGAAAATACCTCCTTCAGTTGGATTCGAGTAGAGCAATGTAGGGACTTTAATGGAGGCCTGAGGATTGTGTGAGCTTCCTTGAACTTCCTTCAAGCTATTCCAATGCTTACTTTGCTTTGAGGATAGATGGAACTCTCTGGACAAGTCAAGTTGCAAGCTTCAAAAGTGAAAATGGTGGATGCTGAAACAGGGCTTACAGAACCAGGGTAAGGGCTTGGCTTGCTTTGGTATGATATGTAGAAGATGTTTGAAGTGTTAAAATACAAAACGCACGAGTCAAAAATTAGTTGGCTTGGGTTTTGCAGAAATGCTGTGTTTGGACAGAAAAATGGTGTTTTTGAGTTTTGGGGAGTTTTAGCTTCAATCCAATCGTGCTAAGCCTTGCCACAACTTTGTATATTTGTAAAGAAATGATACAAAGTCCACTCCTTACTAGCTGTACAAGTTCTGACCTTTTGGAAACCTTTCTTGCATTTTAAGCAAAGTGAAGTGACCAATGCTACATGCTTGTACTGGCTAGCTTGAGGGCTGTAAAGAGCTTGTACAAATTGCTTAAGACCTGTGTGAATTGCTTGCACCAAAGGGAAAGGTACAAGGCTCAAGATTGACAAAGTTGCAAAAGTTGCACTTTATGAAAATGGCATTGTGAACTTTAGGCCAAAAATGGAATTATCTCTTGTACAAAGCTCCAAAAGCAAAAATAATGCATCTAGCTTCTGAGTTTGCATTTAATTATGGAGTGTAGAGTGAGTTTAGGACCTGTAAAGCAAGATTCAAACAGCATGGGTTGGATTTGCAACTTGATACTTTGTAAAAATGGCTTGATCAAAAGTGATAAAATGCCAACTTCCCTTCTTCGATTCTCGCTACTCAAAAATGATCTTGGAGAGTTCTTGGACACTTTGGAAAGCTTGAAATGTTCTATATAATCAATCTTTGAAATTAAATTTGAGATACCTCTTGGAACTAGGTGAAAAATGTCCATGAAGTTGGGTCAAAAAACTGCCTAAATTAGGGCAAAATTTCACTAAGTTAAGAAGTTCATGGACCAATATTCACAAATTCATAACTTGAGATCCAAGCATCTTTTCGGAAAAGTTTGTGAAGAAAAGTTTTAGATTTCATGGAGTACTAAAACTTTCATGTTGGAAGTTTTTTTTGAATCAAATTGCATCATGGTGAAAAAGTGGTGAAAAGTTTGGAAAAAATAAGAAAATTTATATACTTAGAAAAATTCTAAGTTATGAAAATTTTCAAATTCAAAACCCTAATTTTCAAAATTGGTTTTCTTAGTGAACAAGTTTCATATTTGGACATATCTTAATGAATTATGACCGTTGGCACTTGATTTTGACCAAAAAGTCAAAGTTTGACTTTTCAGTACACAATTGACTTTTGATCAGTTGACTGCAAAATTCATCTGTCAATCCAATGAACTTGAGATCTTTTGAAGTATGTAATTAGGTCAAGATGATGCCATTGAACCCTTGAAATCATGCTTGAACTCAATTGGTCATTGGCTAGGTTAAAAATCAGAAATTGCCCTTTCTCAGTCAAAACCCTAATTTTGACCATTTTGCCCTTTTGATGATTTGATCAAATTTCTTGAGGAGTTGTGATCCAAACTTGATCAAATGGTACATGTGGGTCTAAAATGTTGATGTGGATCAAAAATCATGAAGTTTGACTGTAAATTGGCCATGGTTGACTTTTTGCCCAATACAACTGATTTTTAGGTCAACTGTCCAATTGACTGATCAAAAATGTGGTTCAAGGCTTGAAACTTAACATGAGTAATCTTAGGGGTCCAAGATGATTCATGAAGGTCACATGAAGCATTGATGATCCAAAAATCCTTGTGCAAACTCAAACCCTAATTTTGGGTGATTAGTGCAAGATGAGATGTCTTGAGCTGGCCAAACCCTAATCTTGTCTTGAGTCCAAGAAGTCTTGTGAGAAAAATCTTGATAAATGAGAGGGAAAATTTTGGGGTATAACAAAGGGTATTCACTCGACCTTGGTCCAGTTCTATGATCTGATGTATCACTGCTTTAATTTTCTCGATTATCAGTTGATGCCTACACTAGAGGAGTATTCCTATCTATTGGATTTACCTATTACCGATCATGTTCCTTTTACTGGTTTGGAGGGTGAGCCAAAACCACATGAGATAGCTGCTTTGATTCATCTGGGGAAGTATGGAGTGGAAGCCCATATGACTACCAAAGGATGGATTAGAGGATTACAAGCTCAGTTCTTATTGGAGAAAGCTCGTTACTTTGCCAAGATGAAGAGTAAGGTTGCTTTCGAGGCCATCTTTGCTTTACTTGCTTACGGATTATTCTTATTTCCTAATGTGGACAAGTTTGTCGACATTGATGCTATCATGATTCTCATGATTGGAAACCCAGTTCCTACACTATTGGGTGATGTTTATTACTCTGTTCATCTTTGGAGTTCTTATCGTGAGGGAATGATTATTTGTTGCACACCTCTGTTGTACCGGTGGTTCATCTCTCATATGCCTCAGTCTGATGCTTTTTAGGATGTCAAGAAGGAACCCTGTTGGGCTCCTAAGATCATGGCACTTACTCACTCAGATATTGATTGGTATCATCGAGCTTATCAGGATATTGAGATTATTGACAGTTGTGGTAGTTTCCCCAATGTACTCCTTCTTGGTACAAAGGGAGGAATTAACTATAAACCTGTTCTTGCACGGCGACAACTTGGTTATCTGATGAGGGATAAACCAAACAATATTCATTTGAGTAGTTTCTTTCTGAAGGAAGGAGAAGACCATAGGGAAGCTAGGGAGCAGATTGCGAAGGCCTGGCGTCACATTCTTAAGAAGAGTAGGAAGTATTTGGGACCTAGGGGTGATGCTTCTTTAGAGCCATACCTTCAGTGGGTCCGATCGAGAGCCATTCAGTTGAAGATGCTATATACTCAGGAGACACCCATGCCCGATCTATTTGTGAAGACCACTCCTCCCTTATTAGATGATCTAGAAGAGCTGCAGCTTGCTTTGGTCAGGATGCAACAGGAAAAGGATGCTTGGAAGAACAAGTTCCTGACTTTAGAGAGTTCGTACATGTTGTACCCCAAATTTTGACCTAAGATACCATCTCCCATCTGCATCATTACATTGCAAGTGTTTTGACCTATCTTTATCAATTTTCAAAGCGGATTTTAAATTCATAACTTTTTCAAGTCAAGAGTTGTTTATTTTTGAAACGCTAAATTTATTAATCGATCGATGCTAAAATAACGTTTATTTAATTATTTATTATTCGGAATTTAAATAATTGGAATTTATTTTCAGTTATTATATAAATTAAAGAGTTATAAATAATAAAGTAAATATTTGAAAAGAAGTTTGTTAATTGATCAATAATGTTTATTTAATTATTTATTATTCTGAATTTAAATAATTGGAACTTATTTTCAGTTATTATATAAATTAAAGAATTATAAATAATAAAGTAAATATTTGAAAAGAAGGTTATTAATTGATCAAACAATGTTTATTTAATTATTTATTATTCTAAGTTTAAATAATTGAAATTTTATTTTCAATTATTATAATTTAGAAGAATTATAAATAATGAAGTAAATAATTGAAGAGAAGTTAATTGATCAATGATAGTTATTTAATTATTTATCATTCTAAATTTAAATAATTGGAATTGATTTACAGTTATTATATAATTTAAAGAATTATAAATGATAAAATAAATAATTGCAAAGAAGAAAAGAATTAATTGGTAAAATATTGGAGTTTTATTCATTTTATTCTAATTGTTACAATTGTTGTTTAAATACCGTATTTATTTACAACGTATTTACAATGATAATTTTTACAATATTTAAAATGAAATAAAAGCTATCCTAATTCTTTTTTCCTAATTTCTAAATCTTCATCTTCTATCCAATACTTCTTTAATGTTCACTTTTACCTGCAAAGAATTAAAAGAAAAGTCAGAAATGAATATATAATTAAAAGTGGATGATTAATTTAGCGTTCATCATTAAAAGCAAACAGCTGGAATCAGTTTTTTACCCTTTTTGCAAATCACGGGATTTCTCCCGGTTCACAAAAAGGGATGAATTTTTTTGACAAATATGAATGCACAAGTTAAAAATATGCACAAATTCATTTTTTTGTCAAAACTGCATAATTCAAAATCCACTGCATAGTTCAAAACCATTTACACAAATTCAATTTTTTGTCAAAACTGCATATTTCAAAATCAACATCATATGCATAGTTCAACAACATATGCAATTTTCAAAGCCAATATGCAACGTAAACTGCCAAAAATGTGGGAAGAAGTCAAAACACAAGGCTCCATGCTGTACATGCAGATGACAAGAGAAACATGTGCAGTTTAAAACCAAATATGCAAGCAATATATTTCTAATTTTCATCATTTTCCAGCTTATGCTTTTTCAGAACCAAGTACATAGCATCACATTTTAATGTCAAACTGTACTAAGGAGAGAGAAGAGAGAAAGAGTGTGGGTTTACAGGTTTTGGCCTTAGGCAGAAAAGGGATACAAAGCAAAACAGCAGTAGCACAGTAAAGGAAAGGAAGCATAGAAAAAGAATATGGACAAAACTGAATGGAACAGTAGAGAGGGCAGGGTATCAAAGAAATATAGTTAAAAATATACAAAACCTGTAACATAACCTCAAGGCCAAAAAACTGTTATAACAACAGCAAACCCCTTCAAAAAGTAGAGGGAGTTCAATAACCTGTTTTCAAAACCTTCAAAAAAAACCTCAAAACTGTCAAACAAATACAAAAAAACGAATTCTCAAAGTCTCAAAGCAAAAACCTCAAGAACCTACTGTATCAAGACCAAAACCAATAACCATGGCCTAAAAACCAGTAGAACCTGCTATCTCACAACCAAAAACCATGGCCTAAAAAAATCAGTAAAACACAAAACTGTCTAGCCTAACCAGAAAACCAGAAAAGCCTCAACCAATATGGCCTAAACCATAAAACCTGTGAACCTTGTCAAGGCCATAACCTGCACAACCAGCATATGCCCAACATAACCTGCACAAACCTGTTAAACCATGCCAAACCTGAAACGAGTTTCACCAACACAAAAACCAGTAACACTTTAAGCCCTTTCAAACCATAACTTGTTCAACCTATTTACCTGCCTAAAACCCTCATACCAACCAACATCCAAGGCCAAAATTGGTACCAACCATACACGCCCAAAAAGCCAAAAACCAGAATACCACAACAACACAAACTTTGAAAAACAATGTCCAAACCGGCAAGCCTCAGAGTTATCCCATCATAGGCAAATAATAAAGCAACTGAAGCATGGCAAAGAAGAAGAGAGGAAAAGTATTCAAGCATCAAGTATACAGAAAGTAAGCCAAAGAATCAGAGAAGAAGATAAAGAAGTGTTTCAAGACGTCAAGATCATCAGACAATAAGCATACAGCAAGCTAGCAAGAAGAGGAAAAAGACAGAGTACCAGGTTCCAATCAAAGCAAGCTAGCGCGCCTCCGCCGTCTTCCCCGCCGTCTTGGCCGCCACAACACCCCCAACCTTTCTTCCTCTGTCTCCAAAGGTAGCAATTTCTCCCTCTCTTTCTTTCAAATACCTCAAATAACCATTAATAATTTGAAGTCAGAATCAATGGATGAAAGATCATAACATGCAGTAATGAAACCCTAACGAAATGAAAAAACGAAAATTGTTACCGTGAATCTGTCGCCCTAACGTTTTGTTGGAGGGAAGAAGAAGCTTGGACATGCCGGTGGCCATGGGCAAGGAACTCAGAGGTGAGGGCATGAGAAGGCAAAGGCGAAGAAGACGAAGTGAGCGATGAACAAGCGGCGCCTCTGTCAAAACCTTAACCCTAATCTCTTTTCCCAAACTAAAACAATATGCTTAACCCTAAGAAAAACAAATTATGAAAATTGGACTCAACCCATTTCATCCACCTAAGCCCAACGAATCTCCTTAAGCACACCCCCCCATTTCTGTTTATTTTGATTTGGCTCCTTAGAACTCTTAGGCCCATACATTGCTTATGTACCCCCTTTATTTTTGGACACCCCCTTTCTATTTGCTTTCTTTTAGTTTTTTTTTTCCAGAATTTTTATTAATTTAGTTTAATTATAAAACTTAATCAAATAGAGATAATTTAATTAAACAATTTTTAAATAATTTGACCATTTTTATTAAGTTTAACTTTAAGATTAATTTAGTAATTGTTAGTTTTCTTTTTTTAATTAGATTTAAATTAATAACTTTTAAGTTTTAATTTAGTTTAATTATTTAATAACTCTTAAAAATAATACTTTATATTAATATTAAAAAACATATAAAAATAGAAACTTAATTAAAATGTTTTTGTTTTCTTTAATTTATTCTCTTGCTTTATCCATATAAAAAAAAATATAAAATGCATGTTCACGCCATTTAGGTTTGTTTATTCAATCGTTGTTATGATCATATATCACTTATCTACTTAATCATTATCTGCATAATTTTCTGTTTAATTATTTTGTATTTACATGGTTATTCTGTTTACTTCTAAATCCAAGAGAGAAATGATTAAATTTGTTGACTTCATGTCCTCAAGTCCAATCACGCGAACATCTGCATTTCATTAAAACTTAAGACAATTTTTCCCCAAATATTCAATCTTTTCAAAATTTATACCTTTTAAGCCAAAACTTCGACATTAGGTCGTCGTACCTTCAAACACCCGTCCGTACCCCTTTTCGGCCAAAACAATTTATTTTTAATCAAACGAACATTTTAATAAACAGATATTTCAAAAGGTTCCTATAGAGTACTATAGATACATTGGGTGCTAATACCTTCCCACTGTATAACCAACCCCCGAACCATAGATCTCTTTTCAAGAAAACGCCTTGTATTTTTATTACTTTTAGAAAGTATTATTTTACATTGCATATTTTAGGGTTTTATTTCGCTCTTTCCCCTTTTCCCTTGGAAATAATAAAGCGCGGTGGCGACTCTTGCTTTTGTGAGACGAATTAATCAATAATTCGATCTCCGATTTACCCCGCTACATTTTTTATCGCTACAGAATTGGCGACTCTGCTGGGGAAAGATTGACCTCTTGCTGGTCCATCCCTAAGTGGGTTAAGCCTAATTTGTCTTATCTGTTTTATTATTATTTGATTTGTTTGATTATGTGTTTATATTGGGGTTGTTTGGGTTTTTTGCAAAGGACGAATCCTATACCCGGATTAAGTTACACTTAAGGAATAGGACGGGCGGTACAGTCATGTTAACTTTGAGGGAGTAATCCCGAAGAAGGAGGCGTGAGATCCCCCACTCAATGGAAGGCCCTCTTGAACATAATATTTGTTTACCGAGTAATCGGGAAGACATTATTATTTTCGACCTGGGAGCCAGAGAAATTGAGAACCGTAGAACCCTGACCCATCTTGGCCTTTTAGGTGTAGCGCGGAGACTATAACAGAGTAATTCGGAAGTAGTTGTTACGCGATGCTACGCTCGAATCAGTTTCTCTTGAGAATATTGCTAATTATTGAGTAATCAAGACGTTGGTAATATCCGAAGGAGGAATGTAGACTCTGGGAACTCTTAGAACCTTGTCTTACAGGTGTGATTGAACCGTTAGTACATACCTTGGGGTGGGCTTTACCCTCGACTCCATGCTGAAACGTCGAACCTTTGAACCATGTTTGTGAACTTGTGTGTAACTGTTGCATTATCATTCATTCATGCATTCATCGACATTTTTTGTAAAAAACTTGTTTTTTCAAGGAACTTAGGAGTGATTTTTGCAGACATCTCAGGTACTATTATTATGGAATTTGGAAGGAGAAACACTCGAAGTTTTAGTTTTAAGGAGCCCGAGATTGAAGAACTGAAGAGTTTAATTCCTAAGATCAAGAACCCGACGGATTTTTAGGAAAAGTATGGGTCCATTATACCTCTCATGAAGCTCAAGATGAAGGAAGGCATCCTTAATACGTTGGTCCAATTCTACGATCCTTTGTACCGTTGCTTCACCTTTCCGGATTACCAGTTAATGCCCACCTTAGAAGAGTACTCCTACATACTCGGTTTGCCGATCACCGACTGTGTTCCTCTTTCTGGTTTAGAAGAGGAACCCAAATCTCACGAGATAGGGACTATCACCCACTTGAAGAAATCAGAGATAGAGGAGAACATGACTACAAAAGGAGGAATCTGAGGCTTGTCTGCGCAGTTTTTGTTGAGGAAAGCTCGTCATTTCGCTGAGATAAAAAATACTATTGCCTTTGAAGACGTCTTTGCTTTACTCGCTTATGGTCTATTCTTGTTCCCTAACGTTGATAAGTTTGTGGATATCAACACCATCAGAATTTTCTTGATTGGAAATCCGGTCCCTACGCTGCTAGGAGATACCTACTACTTCATCCATCTTCGAAACTCTTATCAAGGAGGAATGATTATTTGTTGTGCACCGTTGCTGTATCAGTGGTATGTTTCTCACCTACCTAGGTCTGATGTTTTCTGGGATCTCGAGAAGGAGCCGCGGTGGGCGCCAAAAATTATGGCTCTCACTCATTTCGACATTGATTGGTATAATCGAGCTTACTATGATGTGAAGATCATCGATAGCTGTGGTGCTTTTCCTAACGTGCCTCTTCTTGGTACGAAAGGTGGAATTAACTATAACCCTGTTCTCGCGCGCCGTCAGTTTGGATACCCGATGAGGGACAAGCCAAACAACATCCATGTGAGTGGTTTCTTTCTACAGGAAGGACAAGATCACCAGGCAGCTAAGAAGGAGATCTAAGGAGCTTGGCGCCACATCCATAGGAAAGGGAGAGATATGTTAGGACATAGGGGTGCCGTTTCTTTGGAGCCTTACCTACAATGGGTCCGCGCTAGGGCTTGTGCTCTCAAGATGCCCTATAAACCTGAGAAACCTTTATTCCCTACCGTTGCATCATCATCTGTTGATATCCCTATCGAGAATATGGGAGAATACCAAGGAAATCTGGCTAGGATGAAGTCCGAGAGAGATGCTTGGAAAGAAAAGTATAATATGTCTGAATATGAGAATCGGGTCCTGGCTCGACAGCTAAAGGAAAAAGAGGATTTTCTATTTATTCAAGACGGCTGGTTCATTGATCATGATGAGAAACTTTGTCAAAAGGATACTTTACTGAAGAAGTATGCTAGTGAAAGGAAGAGAAATAAGGAAGGTTCGGTAAGCGTTGCTCTTGTTCCTAATCCGCAAAAGGAAATCATTGATCGACTGGTAGCTGAGAAGAAAGAGATGGGAGAATTTTATGAAGAGAAGGTCAGGAAGCTCCAGTTACAGTTGGCATTTGGTCCTTCATCTGATGATTCTGAGTGATCTTTACTTCTTAGTTTTATTTTACTGATGTCATTTTGTAAAACTCTGTAAAAGGGCTTCATGTTCCAAAGTTGTAATTTACTGCTTTTATTATGGGCTTCATGTTCCAAAGTTGTAATTTACTTCTTTTATTATGGGCTTCATGTTCCAAAGTTGTAGTTACTGCTTTATTATTTGGTTGTTATCCCAAAGTGTAATTTATTTTTTTAATTGTTCCAAAGTTGTAAGTTGTAATTTACTGCTTTTGATTAATGGATGAGTTTTTGTTGTTCCAAATTCCTTTACCATTGATGTGTGCAAAATTATTGAAGGTCCTTGAAAAACTATTAAAATGAATCATCATTTGCATCACATATCATGCATCATCCAACATTCCACTTCACATGTTTTCTAGAGTCTCATCCGTGTTTCTTTTTCCACTCCAAAGATTGTCAAGCTGTCTCATCGATACGATACTCGAGCCAATCGTCAGAGGAAAATGGAAGATCTGGAACAGGAAAACCACGAGCTTCGTGAGGAGGTCGCTACCCTTCGTGTCGGTATGGAAATGTTGACTGCACTAGTGGAAAGTTTGATGGTTGCTCAGAATCAGCCATCGACTACAGCTGCTGAGATTTAGACTTCAACTACTGTGGTTTCCGAGATTGTCACTGTTCCAACATCTGTGACTCAAATCAACTCTCTGCTTCAACATCAGATGCCAAAAGGTTTTCTGTGGGGAATGCCTTACAACTTTGTGCCAGAGGGGTATCAGCCTGTCGTACAGCCTTTGTTTCAACCTACTTTGTCTCTTCCTCAACCAGAGACAACTGCCATGCCGCCGGTAATCCCGTCTGTGACACCTTTCCCACAACCGTTGATGACAATTGTCGCTCCTGTGGTTCACTCCGTGCCGTACTTGAATGAACCTACTTATCCTGCCGAGCCTGCTGAAAGTTTGGGTCTTTTTGATAGAATGGAAGAATTTCAAGACCAATTCCAAGAAATGCAGAGGGAGCTCAGAGCGTTAAAGGGGAAGGATTTGTTTGGAAAGAACACTCATGACCTTTGTTTAGTTCTGAATGTCAAGATTCCAGCAAAATTCAAGGTGCCAGACTTTGAAAGATATAAGGGTGATTTGTGTCCTCGGAGTCATTTGACTATGTACGTGAGAAAGATGTCTATATATTCCGATGATCATGACTTGTTGATTCATTATTTTCAAGACAATTTGACGGGTGCTGCTCTAAAGTGGTATATGGGTTTAGACAGCATTCGGATCCGCAACTTTAATGATCTTAGCGAAGCCTTTGTTCACCAGTATAAGTACAACGTTGACATGGCACCGGACAGGGATCAACTCCGGGCGATGTCCCAAAGAGACAGAGAATCTTTTAAGGAATACGCCCAGAGGTGGCGTGAAATTGCTGCTCAAATCTATCCTCCTCTTGAGGAGAAAGAAATGACGAAGATATTCTTGAAGACTTTAGGTTCCTTTTACTATGAAAGAATGATCGCCAACGCACCTAGTGACTTCACCAAAATGGTAAGCATGGGCATGCGGTTGGAGGAAGGGATTCGTGAAGGGCGTTTGGTTAAAGAAGGAAGTCCGTCTAGCAGTACTAAGAAGTTTGGAAGTGTTTTCCAAAAAAGAAAAAAGCAGGATGTCAGCGCAATCTTCCCAGGGAGACCGAGGAGAGGTTACTCACACGTTGCGGCAGTCACTCCGGCTGTCCGCCCAGCTTTGATGACCCCAGCTCATCAAACCCCACCAACTCAACAACGGCCATTTCAGCAGCAGCCTCGACAACAGGCTTATCCATTCAACAACCAGAACCGTTCACCAAGAAAACCGCAATTCGATGCCATTCCTATGACTTATACTGAATTGTTCCCTGCTCTTATCAGAAAGAACCTCATAACGACGAAGCCTCCTCCTGTCGCACCAAACAGTACTTCTCTGTGGTACAAGGCGGATCAGTTTTGTGAATATCATCAAGGTTCGCCGGGGCACAACCTTGAAAATTGTTTTGCTCTAAAGGCGGACGTGCAGAGGTTGATTAAGAATGGTATCTTGTCTTTCAAGGATGTTAACCCAAATGTTAGAGATAATCCTTTGCCTCGACATGGGGCAGCATCAGTGAATATGGTGGAAGGTTGTCCGGGAAAGTTTCGAGTTTTTCAAGTTGAACACATAAGAGAGTCGTTGATCAGGTTACATCAGAGTTTAAGAAAACTTGCCTTTGTTAGGCATCAGCATGATTATGATGTTTGTGAATTTTGTTCAAGAGAGGTTGATTGCCCTATTGTGAAGGAGGATATTCAAAAGTTGTTAGACCAGAGGGTTATCACTATTACATATGACAGAGATCCGGAGGATGAAGTGAATGTTATAATACCACAATTCAATTTGCCTGAATCAGTAGAGATCGTTTACGACAGTCAGACTGCGCCTGTTGCTCCTTTGATCATTTATCCACCTGGTCCTGTGCCTTACAACTCAGACCAAGCTATACCGTATAAGTATAATGCCACAATGATTGAGAATGGGGTAGAAGTCCCTATACCAACAAGGACATCTTTTGTTAACATCGCTGATGTGAGTAGAGTTACGAGAAGCAGACGTGTCTTTGCAGTAGTACCTTTGAAGAGACCAGAAGTTCAAGTCAGGAGGCCCATATCGGCAGAAATTCCAGCGAGAAATGTTGAACCAAGGGTTGAGATAGGCCGATCCAATGAACCTATCCCTCATCCCGAGGATGATGAGATTCTGAAGCTTATCAAGAGAAGTGAATATAAGATTGTGGACCAACTTTTGTAAACTCCTTCCAAAATTTCTTTGCTTGCTTTACTGAGAGATTCTGGTGCCCATAGAGAAGCTTTGATGAAGGTCTTGGACCAGGCATTCGTGGATCATGATGTGACGGTGGACCAATTTGATGGAATTGTGGGAAATATTACTTCGTGTAACAATCTTGGTTTCAATGATGAAGAGCTTCCGGAGGAGGGAAGGAACCATAATATGGCTTTGCATATCTCAATAAGTTGTGGAAGTGATACTTTATCAAGTGTGTTGGTAGATACAGGTTCGTAGTTAAATGTAATACCCAAAACTACATTATCTCGACTCTCATATCAAGGTTCTCCCATGAGACCTAGTGGAGTAATTGTTAAAGCGTTTGATGGTTCTAGGAAGACTATCATTGGTGAAGTGGATCTTCCTATAGTAATTGGTCCTCATACTTTTAAGATCACTTTTCAAGTAGTGGATATTCGTGCTGCCTACAGTTGCCTATTTGGTCGTCCATGGATCCATGATGCAGGGGCAGTCACTTCCACGCTCCATCAGAGATTGAAGTTTGCAAGGCACGGAAAGCTGGTAATGATTGGTGGAGAGCAGGCTATAGTGGTAAGCCATTTTTCATCTTTCTCTTTTATTGATGCTGATGAGGATGTTGGAACCCAATTCCAAGCTTTATCTATTGCTAATAACGAAGTGAAGAAGCAAGGGACATCTATTTCTTCTTTTGAGGATGCGCGACGAGTGGTTAAAAGTGGTTCGGCTGAAGGTTGGGGCCAGGTGTTGACTTTGCCCGAGAACAAGTCTGGAGAAGGTCTTGGTTTTCATCCCGTGTCTGCAAGAGTCAAGCAGGAAGTAGTTACTCGTCTGATACAAGAGGTTTTCCGAAGTGCAGGTTTCATCCATCCGACTCCTCCTGAAGTTGATGCTATAATAGGAGACGATTCTGAAGAGGATTTACCCGATTTTGTAACGCATGGAGTGGTTTGCCAGAATTGGATTGTTGTTGATGTTCCTGTTGTGATGCACATTTCTGAGTAATGTTTTGTTTTATTTTTTAAAAAAAAATTTCGCTCTGCCCAAGGCGAAAAATATTTGTGTCGGGCTATGATGAAAATAAATCCTTTTGCTCTGCCCAAGGCAAAAGAGAAATGTCTGGGCTCTTTGTTTCAAGTATTTCCCGTCATGAATAAAAATGTTATTTTGTCCACTACTGTTTTATTTTTTCACTTTTTCTGGGAAATAGTAATGAAAATTAATTGGTAGTAATAGGAAAATATAATAACTTTTTGTTTTATTTGTACAAATCGATTTCTAAAATAAAGCATAATCATATGTGCAAATTAATCCACGACTTAACCATTGAAAACAATGATCCTATGCCCTCTACCAACTTTGAATTCCCTGTGTTCAGAGCCGAAGAAGAGGTTAGTGAAGAGATTCCTGTTGAAATTTCCCGTTTACTTGAGCACGAGGAAAAGATTATTCAGCCGTTTGAAGAACCTATAGAGTTGATCAATTTGGGTGATGAAGAAGATAAGAAGGAGGTCAAAGTCGGAGCACTGCTTATCCCAGAGGTCAAAGAGAAAATGTTGGAGCTTCCCAAAGAGTATGTTGATGTGTTTGCTTGGTCCTACCAAGACATGCCAGGTTTGGACAACAATATTGTGGAGCATCGTTTACTGTTGAGACCTGAATGTCCGCCGATTAAGCAGAAGTTGAGAAGGACTCATCCCGATATGGCTGACAAGATCAAAGAAGAAGTTCAAAAACAAATTAATGCAGGTTTCCTTGTTACATCGGTCTATCCTCAGTGGTTAGCCAATATAGTGCCTGTTGCTAAGAAGGATGGCAAAGTTCGAATGTGTGTAGACTATAGAGATCTGAATAGAGCTAGCCCAAAGGATGGCTTCCCATTACCACACATTGACGCATTGGTCGACAGTACCGCAAAGTTCAAAGTCTCTTCTTTCATGGATGGTTTCTCTGGTTACAATCAAATCAAGATGGAACTAGAAGATATGGAGAAGTCAACTTTCATTACACCGTGGGGAACACTTTGTTATCGGGTCATGCCGTTTGGTTTGAGGAATGCTGGTGCAACATACCAAAGGGCCATGACTGCTTTGTTCCATGATATGATGCATAAAGAGATAGAAGTGTATGTAGATGACATGATTGCCAAATCACAAACTGAAGAAGATCACTTGGAACATTTATTGAAGTTATTCCAGCGTTTGAGAAAGTATAAA
This sequence comes from Vicia faba, assembly GCA_948472305.1. Lineage (NCBI taxonomy): Eukaryota > Viridiplantae > Streptophyta > Magnoliopsida > Fabales > Fabaceae > Vicia > Vicia faba. Next base: position 1,062,011,856 of record OX451737.1, read on the forward strand.
CTCCGTCTGAATCCCAACAAGTGCACTTTTGGTGTTCGTTCTGGAAGACTTCTGGGTTTCATCGTCAGTCAGAAAGGTATTGAGGTAGATCCTGATAAAGTCAAAGCTATTCGGGAAATTCCTGCACCCAAGACGGAAAAACAAGTAAGAGGATTCCTGGGGAGACTGAACTATATTTCTAGATTTATATCTCATATGACTGCTACCTGTGGGCCGATTTTCAAGCTTCTCAGAAAGAACCAAGGATGTGTGTGGACAGAAGATTGTCAGAGAGCTTTTGATAGCATCAAATAATATTTGCTTGAACCTCCCATTTTGATTCCTCCGGTGGAAGGAAGACCTTTGATTATGTACCTGACTATATTAGAAGATTCCATGGGATGTGTGCTTGGTCAACAAGATGAGACTGGAAGAAAGGAACATGCCATATATTATCTGAGTAAGAAATTCACAGACTGTGAGTCTCGATACTCATTGCTTGAGAAAACCTGTTGTGCTTTAGCTTGGGCTGCTCGCCGACTACGCCAGTATATGATTAACCACACCACTTGGTTGATCTCCAAAATGGATCCGATCAAGTATATCTTTGAGAAACCCGCCTTATCTGGAAGAATAGCCCGTTGGCAGATGTTGTTATCTGAATATGACATTGAGTATCACACTCAGAAATCAATCAAAGGGAGTATTTTAGCCGACCATTTGGCTCACCAACCAATTGACGATTATCAATCCATCAAGTTTTATTTCCCAGATGAAGATGTTATGTACTTGAAAGCTAAGGATTATGAAGAGCCGTTACCTGAAGAAGGACCTGATCTTGAATCCCGTTGGGGTTTAATATTTGATGGAGCTGTGAACTCTTATGGAAGTGGAATTGGGGAAATCATCGTCACTCCCCGAGGTACTCATATCCCGTTCACGGAAAGATTGAAGTTTGACTGCACGAACAACATGGCTGAATATGAGGCATGTATTATGGGTCTCGAAGAAGCAGTGGATCTAAGGATTAAGATCCTTGATATTTACGGAGATTCAACATTGGTAATTAATAAAATCAAAGGGGAATGAGAGACTCGTCATCCGGGTTTGATCCCTTACAGAGACTATGCTAGAAGATTGTTAACTTTCTTCAACAGAGTGGAATTACATCATATCCCTAGAGATGAGAACCAAATGGCTGATGCTTTAGCTACTTTGTCTTTAATGTTTCAAGTGAATGGTTGGAACGACGTGCCTACAATCCGGGTTATGCGCCTCGACAGACCTGCTCATGTGTTCTCAGTAGAAGAGGTTATCGACGACAAACCGTGGTTCTATGACATTAAACGTGTCCTTCAAACTCAAGAGTACCCGCCTGGGGCATCCAATAAAGATAGGAAGACGTTGAGAAGATTAGCAAGTAGTTTCTTCCTCAATGAAGAAGTTTTGTATAAGAGGAATTACGACATGGTCTTGCTCAGATGTGTAGACAGACGTGAAGCAGACATGCTGATGCAAGAGGTACATGAAGGATCTTTTGGCACTCATGCCAACGGACATGCAATGGCTAAAAAGATGTTGAGAGCTGGTTACTATTGGATGACGATGGAATCTGATTGCTGCAAATATGTGAAGAAATGTCATAAATGCCAGATTTATGCGGACAAGATACATGTGCCACCGACCCTCCTCAATGTTATATCTTCACCTTGGCCTTTCTCTATGTGGGGCATTGATATGATTGGAATGATTGAACCCAAAGCCTCAAATGGTCATCGTTTCATCTTGGTAGCGATCGATTATTTTACTAAATGGGTGGAAGCAGCATCTTATGCTAATGTAACCAGACAGGTGGTAGTCAGATTTATCAAGAATCAGATCATTTGTCGATACGGCATCCCGAGCAAGATCATCACTGATAATGGTTCGAATTTGAATAACAAGATGATGAGAGAGCTTTGTGAAGAGTTCAAGATCGAACATCATAATTCTTCTCCTTACAGACCGAAGATGAATGGGGCGGTTGAAGTTGCTAACAAGAGCATCAAAAAGATTGTCCAGAAGATGGTGGTAACTTATAAAGATTGGCATGAAATGCTTCCGTTTGCTCTGCATGGATACCGTACTTCAGTTCGAACTTCAACAGGTGCAACCCCATTTTCCCTAGTTTATGGTATGGAAGCAGTACTCCCCGTGGAGGTTGAGATTCCATCTATGAGAGTGTTGATGGAAGCTAAACTTTCTGAGGCCGAATGGTGTCAGAGTAGATATGATCAGTTGAATTTAATTGAAGAGAAGAGGTTGACAGCGTTGTGTCACGGTCAATTATATCAGCAGAGAATGAAGAAGGCTTTTGATAAGAAGGTTTGACCACGCGAGTTCAGAGAAGGTGACCTTGTGCTCAAGAAGATATTATCTTTCCAACCTGATTCTAGGGACAAGTGGGCTCCGAATTATGAAGGACCGTATGTCGTTAAGAAAGTTTTCTCTGGAGGTGCCTTGATTCTCACAAACATGGACGGTGAAGAGCTCCCGCGCTCCATGAACGCCGATGCAGTCAAGAAGTATTTCGCTTAGGTTTGAGTTGACAATTTGCTAAGTTGAAAACCTGAAGGGGCGGCTTAGGCAAGCTTTTGGTCAGATCGGTCTTGGCATTTGAACACATTTTGGAAATTCGAAGTTGTTAGGGAGAATAGTGATCATTGTTTTTGTGTAACCCTTTCTTTCATGTACTATTTCCCAAGCTTTTGTAAACCGTTGGAGTCGCTTTGTTAGCGAACTACCATCTTATTAATGAAATTTGAGCATTTTTACCATTTGTGGGCAAAATTTTCATTTTTACGGAAATATTTGAAACAAAGTTATTTAAAGTATTCTTATTCTAAAAATGTGTCGTGAATAATGAAAGGAATATTAACAGTTGTTCTGAGGATGATCAAGCCATGAAATGCAAAACAATACGGTAATTTATCCTTGCATGATGAACATGTTTTATTTCAAAATCGTCACGAGGTGTTGGTTGTGTTAAACTTGCGTTTCTCACGGTACTAAGCTTGTTGACTCCCCAGTTGTTCCAGTTAAGCGTTGTTTTGGCTACCTTTATTTGGGCAATTTCTGAAGTGTGGTACGCTTTGTCCCATGCCAGTGGTCTATTGGTATTAGAAGATTGGATTTGAATACTTTTCTCCTCAGAAGACTTGAACCTTGTGGCGTGTTACGCTCCGACGTTGCTTTGTGTTTCCAGTTCCAGTTATTTTCTGTCTTTTTTAAGATTGGCCGAGTATCTATTATGTCGTGACATCTTATTATTTTCAAATTATTCCATCTGTTTGTTTTGTCAGCATAACATTCATTTACTCATTTACACTTATATCACGCATGCATATTCACATTTGTTGTTGATTTTGGGTTGTATACTTTGTTTATTAAAACAATGTACATGTTCTTTCCAAGTAGAAGGTTAGCTTAGGCAGAAAATGTGCTTCCTTTCTAAATTCCCCAACTGAGCTAATCCTCGTGGACGATTTTTGATCTAGCCTACCTTGTCCATTTCTGGATAGGATGAATCCCCAATCGAGTTACTTTCTCATTGGGTGGAGTCTTGTTTGACTGTTTTCTCTCTAGTTTATTCCCGGATGAAGTTGTTGTCTCTTGCATAGGCTATCTCATGATTTCCCCAGTGAAGTCGCGACCTAGACGATTGGTGCATTTATTTTGCACATTTAAGTATGTGATCTCCTCGGGAAGGATTGATTCATGATTCTATTTGACGAAGATTTTATTCTCTGCCAGTGTCATCGCAATTTCCTTCTGAATTATTTTTGGAAAACGACAAGTGGCAGTCTCTTCATGAGCAACTTGTGCGTTATTATTATTTTTGGAAAACGACAAGCGGCGGTCTCTTCATGAGCAACTTGTGCGTTATTATTATTTTTGGAAAACGACAAGCGGCGGTCTCTTCATGAGCAACTTGTGCGTTATTATTATTTTTGGAAAACGACAAGCGGCGGTCTCTTCATGAGCAACTTGTACGTTATTATTTTTGGAAAACGACAAGCGGAGGTCTCTTCATGAGCAACTTGTACGTTATTATTTTTGGAAAACGACAAGCGGCAGTCTCTTTATTTGAGCAACTTGTACGTTATTATTTCTGGGATACAGCAAGTGGCGGCTTCTTTATTTGAGCAGCTTGTATGCTATTAACATCTTTGAACGACAGCAAGGGGCAGCTTCTTTATTTGAGCAGCTTGTATGTCATAGTATTTTTGGAAGACAACAAGTGGCGGCTTCTTTATTTGAGCAGCTTGTATGTTATTGACATCCCTGGACGACAACAAGTGGCAGCTTCTTTATTTGAGCAACTTGTATGTCATAGTATTTTTGGAAGACAGCAAGTGGCAGCTTCTTTATTTGAGGCAACTTGCGTATCTACAATCTTATTATTATTTCAGCATTAATGAGTATATCTCCGGAAATCTCGCAAAGAAGTTTGTTATGAATCTTTACCTTCAGAAGTCGGTAATCCATTATCAGCGAAATTGATACATCTTTTGTCTATCGTTGACCTTGAGATGTGAACTCACCGTTATTTTGGGTCGATAATCTGTTTTTGTGGCCTATGCGAGATGCCTTCTTTGTTAGGTTCAGAGGTCGTATTATCTCAAATTTTTATTCGCCGTCAAGAGTCTATCATTTAAAGTCGATGACTCACTTCCCCAGTAATGTATAATCTATGTTCCTGTGTTTTGTTGGTGTTTGGTTTCTCCAGCATTATCATGTCTCATACAATATCTTTCTCTGTGAATTCAATCACTACGTTCATATCAAACATAATGGCGGTATCTTAGGGCCAAAATTTGCGTATTATGTATTTAAGTACCTTCAATCTCGTCGAGACGAAGATTTTAATCTTCATATCTCCGGATAGAAGAAACTTAAATAGGGGCAGCTGTTGTACCCCAAATTTTGACCTAAGATACCATCTCCCATCTGCATCATTACATTGCAAGTGTTTTGACCTATCTTTATCAATTTTCAAAGCGGATTTTAAATTCATAACTTTTTCAAGTCAAGAGCTGTTTATTTTTGAAACGCTAAATTTATTAATCGATCGATGCTAAAATAACGTTTATTTAATTATTTATTATTCAGAATTTAAATAATTGGAATTTATTTTCAGTTATTATATAAATTAAAGAGTTATAAATAATAAAGTAAATATTTGAAAAGAAGTTTGTTAATTGATCAATAATGTTTATTTAATTATTTATTATTCTGAATTTAAATAATTGGAACTTATTTTCAGTTATTATATAAATTAAAGAATTATAAATAATAAAGTAAATATTTGAAAAGAAGGTTATTAATTGATCAAACAATGTTTATTTAATTATTTATTATTCTAAGTTTAAATAATTGAAATTTTATTTTCAGTTATTATAATTTAGAAGAATTATAAATAATGAAGTAAATAATTGAAGAGAAGTTAATTGATCAATGATAGTTATTTAATTATTTATCATTCTAAATTTAAATAATTGGAATTGATTTTCAGTTATTATATAATTTAAAGAATTATAAATGATAAAATAAATAATTGCAAAGAAGAAAAGAATTAATTGGTAAAATATTGGAGTTTTATTCATTTTATTCTAATTGTTACAATTGTTGTTTAAATACCGTATTTATTTACAACGTATTTACAATGATAATTTTTACAATGTTTAAAATGAAATAAAAGCTATCCTAATTCTTTTTTCCTAAGTTCTAAATCTTCATCTTCTATCCAATACTTCTTTAATGCTCACTTTTACCTGCAAAGAATTAAAAAAAAAGTCAAAAATGAATATATAATTAAAAGTGGATGATTAATTTAGCGTTCATCATTAAAAGCAAACAGCTGGAATCAGTTTTTTACCCTTTTTGCAAATCACGGGATTTCTCCCGGTTCACAAAAAGGGATGAATTTTTTTGACAAATATGAATGCACAAGTTAAAAATATGCACAAATTCATTTTTTTGTCAAAACTGCATAATTCAAAATCCACTGCATAGTTCAAAACCATATGCACAAATTCAATTTTTTGTCAAAACTGCATATTTCAAAATCAACATCATATGCATAGTTCAACAACATATGCAATTTTCAAAGCCAATATGCAACGTAAACTGCCAAAAATGTGGGAAGAAGTCAAAACACAAGGCTCCATGCTGTACATGCAGATGACAAGAGAAACATGTGCAATTTAAAACCAAATATGCAAGCAATATATTTCTAATTTTCATCATTTTCCAGCTTATGCTTTTTCAGAACCAAGTACATAGCATCACATTTTAATGTCAAACTGTACTAAGGAGAGAGAAGAGAGAAAGAGTGTGGGTTTACAGGTTTTGGCCTTAGGCAGAAAAGGGATACAAAGCAAAACAGCAGTAGCACAGTAAAGGAAAGGAATCATAGAAAAAGAATATGGACAAAACTGAATGGAACAGTAGAGAGGGCAGGGTATCAAAGAAATATAGTTAAAAATATACAAAACCTGTAACATAACCTCAAGGCCAAAAAACTGTTATAACAACAGCAAACCCCTTCAAAAAGTAGAGGGAGTTCAATAACCTGTTTTCAAAACCTTCAAAAAAAAGCTCAAAACTGTCAAACAAATACAAAAAAAACGAATTCTCAAAGTCTCAAAGCAAAAACCTCAAGAACCTACTGTATCAAGACCAAAACCAATAACCATGGCCTAAAAACCAGTAGAACCTGCTATCTCACAACCAAAAACCATGGCCTAAAAAAATCAGTAAAACACAAAACTGTCCAGCCTAACCAGAAAACCAGAAAAGCCTCAACCAATATGGCCTAAACCATAAAACCTGTGAACCTTGTCAAGGCCATAACCTGCACAACCAGCATATGCCCAACATAACCTGCACAAACCTGTTAAACCATGCCAAACCTGAAACGAGTTTCACCAACACAAAAACCAGTAAAACTTTAAGCCCTTTCAAACCATAACTTGATCAACCTATTTACCTGCCTAAAACCCTCATACCAACCAACATCCAAGGCCAAAATTGGTACCAACCATACACGCCCAAAAAGCCAAAAACCAGAATACCACAACAACACAATCTTTGAAAAACAATGTCCAAACCGGCAAGCCTCAGAGTTATCCCATCATAGGCAAATAATAAAGAAACTGAAGCATGGCAAAGAAGAAGAGAGGAAAAGTATTCAAGCATCAAGTATACAGAAAGTAAGCCAAAGAATCAGAGAAGAAGATAAAGAAGTGTTTCAAGACGTCAAGATCATCAGACAATAAGCATACAGCAAGCTAGCAAGAAGAGGAAAAAGACAGAGTACCAGGTTCCAGTCAAAGCAAGCTAGTGCGCCTCCGCCGTCTTCCCCGCCGTCTTGGCCGCCACAACACCCCCCAACCTTTCTTCCTCTGTCTCCAAAGGTAGCAATTTCTCCCTCTCTTTCTTTCAAATACCTCAAATAACCATTAATAATTTGAAGTCAGAATCAATGGATGAAAGATCATAACATGCAGTAATGAAACCCTAACGAAATGAAAAAACGCAAATTGTTACCGTGAATCTGTCGCCCTAACGTTTTGTTGGAGGGAAGAAGAAGCTTGGACATGCCGGTGGCCATGGGCAAGGAACTCAGAGGTGAGGGCATGAGAAGGCAAAGGCGAAGAAGACGAAGTGAGCGATGAACAAGCGGCGCCTCTGTCAAAACCTTAACCCTAATCTCTTTTCCCAAACTAAAACAATATGCTTAACCCTAAGAAAAACAAATTATGAAAATTGGACTCAACCCATTTCATCCACCTAAGCCCAACGAATCTCCTTAAGCACACCCCCCCATTTCTGTTTATTTTGATTTGGCTCCTTAGAACTCTTAGGCCCATACATTGCTTATGTACCCCCCTTTATTTTTGGACACCCCCTTTCTATTTGCTTTCTTTTAGTTTTTTTTTCCAGAATTTTTATTAATTTAGTTTAATTATAAAACTTAATCAAATAGAGATAATTTAATTAAACAATTTTTAAATAATTTGACCATTTTTATTAAGATTAATTTAGTAATTGTTAGTTTTCTTTTTTTAATTAGATTTAAATTAATAACTTTTAAGTTTTAATTTAGTTTAATTATTTAATAACTCTTAAAAATAATACTTTATATTAATATTAAAAAACATATAAAAATAGAAACTTAATTAAAATGTTTTTGTTTTCTTTAATTTATTCTCTTGCTTTATCCATATAAAAAAAAATATAAAATGCATGTTCACGCCATTTAGGTCTGTTTATTCAATCGTTGTTATGATCATATATCACTTAGCTACTTAATCATTATCTGCATAATTTTCTGTTTAATTATTTTGTATTTACATGGTTATTCTGTTTACTTCTAAATCCAAGAGAGAAATGATTAAATTTGTTGACTTCATGTCCTCAAGTCCAATCACGCGAACATCTGCATTTCATTAAAACTTAAGACAATTTTTCCCCAAATATTCAATCTTTTCAAAATTTATACCTTTTAAGCCAAAACTTCGACATTAGGTCGTCGTACCTTCAAAAACCCGTCCGTACCCCTTTTTGGCCAAAACAATTTATTTTTAATCAAACGAACATTTTAATAAACAGATATTTCAAAAGGTTCCTATAGAGTACTATAGATACATTGGGTGCTAATACCTTCCCACTGTATAACCAACCCCCGAACCATAGATCTCTTTTCAAGAAAACACCTTGTATTTTTATTACTTTTAGAAAGTATTATTTTACATTGCATATTTTAGGGTTTTATTTCGCTCTTTCCCCTTTTCCCTTGGAAATAATAAAGCGCGGTGGCGACTCTTGCTTTTGTGAGACGAATTAATCAATAATTCGATCTCCGATTTACCCCGCTACATTTTTTATCGCTACAGAATTGGCGACTCTGCTGGGGAAAGATTGACCTCTTGCTGGTCCATCCCTAAGTGGGTTAAGCCTAATTTGTCTTATCTGTTTTATTATTATTTGATTTGTTTGATTATGTGTTTATATTGGGGTTGTTTGGGTTTTTTGCAAAGGACGAATCCTATACCCGGATTAAGTTACACTTAAGGAATAGGACGGGCGGTACAGTCATGTTAACTTTGAGGGAGTAATCCCGAAGAAGGAGGCGTGAGATCCCCCACTCAATGGAAGGCCCTCTTGAACATAATATTTGTTTACCGAGTAATCGGGAAGACATTATTATTTTCGACCTGGGAGCCAGAGAAATTGAGAACCGTAGAACCCTGACCCATCTTGGCCTTTTAGGTGTAGCGCGGAGACTATAACAGAGTAATTCGGAAGTAGTTGTTACGCGATGCTACGCTCGAATCAGTTTCTCTTGAGAATATTGCTAATTATTGAGTAATCAAGACGTTGGTAATATCCGAAGGAGGAATGTAGACTCTGGGAACTCTTAGAACCTTGTCTTACAGGTGTGATTGAACCGTTAGTACATACCTTGGGGTGGGCTTTACCCTCGACTCCATGCTGAAACGTCGAACCTTTGAACCATGTTTGTGAACTTGTGTGTAACTGTTGCATTATCATTCATTCATGCATTCATCGACATTTTTTGTAAAAAACTTGTTTTTTCAAGGAACTTAGGAGTGATTTTTGCAGACATCTCAGGTACTATTATTATGGAATTTGGAAGGAGAAACACTCGAAGTTTTAGTTTTAAGGAGCCCGAGATTGAAGAACTGAAGAGTTTAATTCCTAAGATCAAGAACCCGACGGATTTTCAGGAAAAGTATGGGTCCATTATACCTCTCATGAAGCGCAAGATGAAGGAAGGCATCCTTAATACGTTGGTCCAATTCTACGATCCTTTGTACCGTTGCTTCACCTTTCCGGATTACCAGTTAATGCCCACCTTAGAAGAGTACTCCTACATACTCGGTTTGTCGATCACCGACTGTGTTCCTCTTTCTGGTTTAGAAGAGGAACCCAAATCTCACGAGATAGCGACTATCACCCACTTGAAGAAATCAGAGATAGAGGAGAACATGACTACAAAAGGAGGAATCCGAGGCTTGTCTGCGCAGTTTTTGTTGAGGAAAGCTCGTCATTTCGCTGAGATAAAAAATACTATTGCCTTTGAAGACGTCTTTGCTTTACTCGCTTATGGTCTATTCTTGTTCCCTAACGTTGATAAGTTTGTGGATATCAACGCCATCAGAATTTTCTTGATTGGAAATCCGGTCCCTACGCTGCTAGGAGATACCTACTACTTCATCCATCTTTGAAACTCTTATCAAGGAGGAATGATTATTTGTTGTGCACCGTTGCTGTATCAGTGGTATGTTTCTCACCTACCTAGGTCTGATGTTTTCTGGGATCTCGAGAAGGAGCCGCGGTGGGCGCCAAAAATTATGGCTCTCACTCATTTCGACATTGATTGGTATAATCGAGCTTACTATGATGTGAAGATCATCGATAGCTGTGGTGCTTTTCCTAACGTGCCTCTTCTTGGTACGAAAGGTGGAATTAACTATAACCCTGTTCTCGCGCGCCGTCAGTTTGGATACCCGATGAGGGACAAGCCAAACAACATCCATGTGAGTGGTTTCTTTCTACAGGAAGGACAAGATCACCAGGAAGCTAAGAAGGAGATCGAAGGAGCTTGGCGCCACATCCATAGGAAAGGGAGAGATATGTTAGGACATAGGGGTGCTGTTTCTTTGGAGCCTTACCTACAATGGGTCCGCGCTAGGGCTTGTGCTCTCAAGATGCCCTATAAACCTGAGAAACCTTTATTCCCTACCGTTGCATCATCATCTGTTGATATCCCTATCAAGAATATGGGAGAATACCAAGGAAATCTGGCTAGGATGAAGTCCGAGAGAGATGCTTGGAAAGAAAAGTATAATATGTCTGAATATGAGAATCGGGTCCTGGCTCGACAGCTAAAGGAAAAGGAGGATTTGCTATTTATTCAAGACGGCTGGTTCATTGATCATGATGAGAAACTTCGTCAAAAGGATACTTTATTGAAGAAGTATGCTAGTGAAAGGAAGAGAAAGAAGGAAGGTTCGGTAAGCGTTGTTCTTGTTCCTAATCCGCAAAAGGAAATCATTGATCGACTGGTAGCTGAGAAGAAAGAGATGGGAGACTTTTATGAAGAGAAGGTCAGGAAGCTCCAGTTACAGTTGGCATTTGGTCCTTCATCTGATGATTCTGAGTGATCTTTACTTCTTAGTTTTATTTTACTGATGTCATTTTGTAAAACTCTGTAAAAGGGCTTCATGTTCCAAAGTTGTAATTTACTGCTTTTATTATGGGCTTCATGTTCCAAAGTTGTAATTTACTACTTTTATTATGGGCTTCATGTTCCAAAGTTGTAGTTACTGCTTTATTATTTGGTTGTTATCCCAAAGTGTAATTTATTTTTTTAATTGTTCCAAAGTTGTAAGTTGTAATTTACTGCTTTTGATTAATGGATGAGTTTTTGTTGTTCCAAATTCCTTTACCATTGATGTGTGCAAAATTATTGAAGGTCCTTGAAAAACTATTAAAATGAATCATCATTTGCATCACATATCATGCATCATCCAACATTCCACTTCACATGTTTTCTAGAGTCTCATCCGTGTTTCTTTTTCCACTCCAAAGATTGTCAAGCTGTCTCATCGATACGATACTCGAGCCAATCGTCAGAGGAAAATGGAAGATCTGGAACAGGAAAACCACGAGCTTCGTGAGGAGGTCGCTACCCTTCGTGTCGGTATGGAAATGTTGACTGCGCTAGTGGAAAGTTTGATGGTTGCTCAGAATCAGCCATCGACTACAGCTGCTGAGATTCAGACTTCAACTACTGTGGTTTCTGAGATTGTCACCGTTCCAACATCTGTGACTCAAATCAACTCTCCGCTTCAACATCAGATGCCAAAAGGTTTTCCGTGGGGAATGCCTTACAACTTTGTGCCAAAGGGGTATCAGCCTGTCGTACAGCCTTTGTTTCAACCTACTTTGTCTCTTCCTCAACCAGAGACAACTGCCATGCCGCCGGTAATCCCGTCTGTGACACCTTTCCCACAACCGTTGATGACAACTGTCGCTCCTGTGGTTCACTCCGTGCCGTACTTGAATGAACCTACTTATCCTGCCGAACCTGCTGAAAGTTTGGGTCTTTTTGATAGAATGGAAGAATTTCAAGACCAATTCCAAGAAATGCAGAGGGAGCTCAGAGCGTTAAAGGGGAAGGATTTGTTTGGAAAGAACACTCATGACCTTTGTTTAGTTCTGAATGTCAAGATTCCAGCAAAATTCAAGGTTCCAGACTTTGAAAGATATAAGGGTGTTTCGTGTCCTCGGAGTCATTTAACTATGTACGTGAGAAAGATGTCTATATATTCCGATGATCATGACTTGTTGATTCATTATTTTCAAGACAGTTTGATGGGTGCTGCTCTAAAGTGGTATATGGGTTTAGACAGCATTCGGATCCGCAACTTTAATGATCTTAGCGAAGCCTTTGTTCACCAGTATAAGTACAACGTTGACATGGCACCGGACAGGGATCAACTCCGGGCGATGTCCCAAAGAGACAGAGAATCTTTTAAGGAATACGCCCAGAGGTGGCGTGAAATTGTTGCTCAAATCTATCCTCCTCTTGAGGAGAAAGAAATGACGAAGATATTCTTGAAGACTTTAGGTTCCTTTTACTATGAAAGAATGATCGCCAATGCACCCAGTGACTTCCCCGAAATGGTAAGCATGGGCATGCGGTTGGAGGAAGGGATTCGTGAAGGGCGTTTGGTTAAAGAAGGAAGTCCGTCTAGCAGTACTAAGAAGTTTGGAAGTGTTTTCCCAAAAAGAAAAGAGCAGGATGTCAGCGCAATCTTCCCAGGGAGACCGAGGAGAGGTTACTCACACGTTGCGGCAGTCACTCCGGCTGTCCGCCCAGCTTTGATGACCCCAGCTCATCTAACCCCACCAACTCAACAACGACCATTTCAGCAGCAGCCTCGACAACAGGCTTATCCATTCAACAACCAGAACCGTTCACTAAGAAAACCGCAATTCGATGCCATTCCTATGACTTATACTGAATTGTTCCCTGCTCTTATCAGAAAGAACCTCATAACGACGAAGCCTCCTCTTGTCGCACCAAACAGTACTTCTCCGTGGTACAAGGCGGATCAGTTTTGTGAATATCATCAAGGTTCGCCGGGGCACAACCTTGAAAATTGTTTTGCTCTAAAGGCGGATGTGCAGAGGTTGATTAAGAATGGTATCTTGTCTTTCAAGGATGTTAACCCAAATGTTAGAGATAATCCTTTGCCTCGACATGGGGCAGCATTAGTGAATATGGTGGAAGGTTGTCCGGGAAAGTTTCGAGTTTTTCAAGTTGAACACATAAGAGAGTCGTTGATCAGGTTACATCAGAGTTTAAGAAAACTTGCCTTTGTTAGGCATCAGCATGATTATGATGTTTGTGAATTTTGTTCAAGAGAGGTTGATTGCCCTATTGTGAAGGAGGATATTCAAAAGTTGTTAGACCAGAGGGTTATCACTATTACATATGACAGAGATCCGGAGGATGAAGTGAATGTTATAATACCACAATTCAATTTGCCTGAATCAGTAGAGATCGTTTACGAGAGTCAGACTGCGCTTGTTGCTCCTTTGATCATTTATCCACCTGGTCCTGTGCCTTACAACTCAGACCAAGCTATACCGTATAAGTATAATGCCACAATGATTGAGAATGGGGTAGAAGTCCCTATACCAACAAGGACATCTTTTGTTAACATCGCTGATGTGAGTAGAGTTACGAGAAGCGGACGTGTCTTTGCAGTAGTACCTTTGAAGAGACCAGAAGTTCAAGTTAGGAGGCCCATATCGGCAGAAATTCCAGCGAGAAATGTTGAACCAAGGGTTGAGATAGGCCGATCCAATAAACCTATCCCTCATCCCGAGGATGATGAGATTCTGAAGCTTATGAAGAGAAGTGAATATAAGATTGTGGACCAACTTTTGTAAACTCCTTCCAAAATTTCTTTGCTTGCTTTACTGAGAGATTTTGGTGCCCATAGAGAAGCTTTGATGAAGGTCTTGGACCAGGCATTCTTGGATCATGATGTGACGGTGGACCAATTTGATGGAATTGTGGGAAATATTACTTCGTGTAACAATCTTGGTTTCAGTGATGAAGAGCTTCCGGAGGAGGGAAGGAACCATAATATGGCTTTGCATATCTCAATAAGTTGTGGAAGTGATACTTTATCAAGTGTGTTGGTAGATACAGGTTCGTAGTTAAATGTAATACCCAAAACTACATTATCTCGACTCTCATATCAAGGTGCTCCCATGAGACCTAGTGGAGTAATTGTTAAAGCGTTTGATGGTTCTAGGAAGACTGTCATTGGTGAAGTGGATCTTCCTATAGTAATTGGTCCTCATACTTTTCAGATCACTTTTCAAGTAATGGATATTCGTGCTGCCTACAGTTGCCTATTGGGTCGTCCATGGATCCACGATGCAGGGGAAGTCACTTCCATGCTCCATCAGAGATTGAAGTTTGCAAGGCACGGAAAGCTGGTAATGATTGGTGGAGAGCAGGCTATGGTGGTAAGCCATTTGTCATCTTTCTCTTTTATTGATGCTGATGAGGATGTTGGAACCCAATTCCAAGCTTTATCTATTGCTAATAACGAAGTGAAGAAGCAAGGGACATCTATTTCTTCTTTTGAGGATGCGCGACGAGTGGTTAAAAGTGGTTCGGCTGAAGGTTGGGGCCAGGTGTTGACTTTGCCCGAGAACAAGTCTGGAGAAGGTCTTGGTTTTCATCCCGTGTCTGCAAGAGTCAAGCAGGAAGTAGTTACTCGTCCGATACAAGAGGTTTTCCGAAGTGCAGGTTTCATCCATCCGACTCCTCCTGAAGTTGATGCTATAATAGGAGACGATTCTGAAGAGGATTTACCCGATTTTGTAACGCATGGAGTGGTTTGCCATAATTGGATTGTTGTTGATGTTCCTGTTGTGATGCACATTTCTGAGTAATGTTTTGTTTTATTTTTTAAAAAAAAATTTCGCTCTGCCTAAGGCGAAAAATATTTGTGTCGGGCTATGATGAAAATAAATCCTTTTGCTCTGCCCAAGGCAAAAGAGAAATGTCTGGGCTCTTTGTTTCAAGTATTTCCCGTCATGAATAAAAATGTTATTTTGTCCACTACTGTTTTATTTTTTCACTTTTTCTGGGAAATAGTAATGAAAATTAATTGGTAGTAATAGGAAAATATAATAACTTTTTGTTTTATTTGTACAAATCGATTTCTAAAATAAAGCATAATCATATGTGCAAATTAATCCACGACTTAACCATTGAAAACAATGATCCTATGCCCTCTACCAACTTTGAATTCCCTGTGTTCAGAGCCGAAGAAGAGGTTAGTGAAGAGATTCCTGTTGAAATTTCCCGTTTACTTGAGCACGAGGAAAAGATTATTCAGCCGTTTGAAGAACCTATAGAGTTGATCAATTTGGGTGATGAAGAAGATAAGAAGGAGGTCAAAGTCGGAGCACTGATTATCCCAGAGGTCAAAGAGAAAATGTTGGAGCTTCCCAAAGAGTATGTTGATGTGTTTGCTTGGTCCTACCAAGACATGCCAGGTTTGGACAACAATATTGTGGAGCATCGTTTACTGTTGAGACCTGAATGTCCGCCGATTAAGCAGAAGTTGAGAAGGACTCATCCCGATATGGCTGACAAGATCAAAGAAGAAGTTCAAAAACAAATTAATGCAGGTTTCCTTGTTACATCGGTCTATCCTCAGTGGTTAGCCAATATAGTGCCTGTTTCTAAGAAGGATGGCAAAGTTCGAATGTGTGTAGACTATAGAGATCTGAATAGAGCTAGCCCAAAGGATGGCTTCCCATTACCGCACATTGACGTATTGGTCGACAGTACCGCAAAGTTCAAAGTCTCTTCTTTCATGGATGGTTTCTCTGGTTACAATCAAATCAAGATGGCACCAGAAGATATGGAGAAGACAGCTTTCATTACACCGTGGGGAACATTTTGTTATCGGGTCATGCCGTTTGGTTTGAGGAATGCTGGTGCAACATACCAAAGGGCAATGACTGCTTTGTTCCATGATATGATGCATAAAGAGATAGAAGTGTATGTAGATGACATGATTGCCAAATCACAAACTGAAGAAGATCACTTGGAACATTTATTGAAGTTATTCCAGCGTTTGAGAAAGTATAAACTCCGTCTGAATCCCAACAAGTGCACTTTTGGTGTTCGTTCTGGAAGACTTCTGGGTTTCATCGTCAGTCAGAAAGGTATTGAGGTAGATCCTGATAAAGTCAAAGCTATTCGGGAAATTCCTGCACCCAAGACGGAAAAACAAGTAAGAGGATTCCTGGGGAGACTGAACTATATTTCTAGATTTATATCTCATATGACTGCTACCTGTGGGCCGATTTTCAAGCTTCTCAGAAAGAACCAAGGATGTGTGTGGACAGAAGATTGTCAGAGAGCTTTTTATAGCATCAAAGAATATTTGCTTGAACCTCCCATTTTGATTCCTCCGGTGGAAGGAAGACCTTTGATTATGTACCTGACTATATTAGAAGATTCCATGGGATGTGTGCTTGGTCAACAAGATGAGACTGGAAGAAAGGAACATGCCATATATTATCTGAGTAAGAAATTCACAGACTGTGAGTCTCGATACTCATTGCTTGAGAAAACCTGTTGTGCTTTAGCTTGGGCTGCTCGCCGACTGCGCCAGTATACGATTAACCACACCACTTGGTTGATCTCCAAAATGGATCCGATCAAGTATATCTTTGAGAAACCCGCCGTTTCTGGAAGAATAGCCCGTTGGCAGATGTTGTTATCTGAATATGACATTGAGTATCACACTCAGAAATCAATCAAAGGGAGTATTTTAGCCGACCATTTGTCTCACCAACCAATTGACGATTATCAATCCATCAAGTTTGATTTCCCAGATGAAGATGTTATGTACTTGAAAGCTAAGGATTATGAAGAGTCGTTACCTGGAGAAGGACCTGATCTTGAATCCCGTTGGGGTTTAATATTTGACGGAGCTGTGAACTCTTATGGAAGTGGAATTGGGGAAATCATCGTCACTCCCCGAGGTACTCATATCCCGTTCACGGAAAGATTGAAGTTTGACTGCACGAACAACATGGCTGAATATGAGGCATGTATTATGGGTCTCGAAGAAGCAGTGGATCTAAGGATTAAGATCCTTGATATTTACGGAGATTCGGCATTGGTAATTAATCAAATCAAAGGGGAATGAGAGACTCGTCATCCTGGTTTGATCCCTTACAGAGACTATGCTAGAAGATTGTTAACTTTCTTCAACAGAGTGGAATTACATCATATCCCTAGATATGAGAACCAAATGGCTGATGCTTTAGCTACTTTGTCTTTAATGTTTCAAGTGAATGGTTGGAACGACGTGCCTACAATCCGGGTTATGCGCCTCGACAGACCTGCTCATGTGTTCTCAGTAGAAGAGGTTACCGACGACAAACCGTGGTTCTATGACATTAAACGTGTCCTTCAAACTCAAGAGTACCCGCCTGGGGCATCCAATAAAGATAGGAAGACGTTGAGAAGATTAGCAAGTAGTTTCTTCCTCAATGAAGAAGTTTTGTATAAGAGGAATTACGACATGGTCTTGCTCAGATGTGTAGACAGACGTGAAGCAGACATGCTGATGCAAGAGGTACATGAAGGATCTTTTGGCACTCATGCCAACGGACATGCAATGGCTAAAAAGATGTTGAGAGCTGGTTACTATTGGATGACGATGGAATCTGATTGCTGCAAATATGTGAAGAAATGTCATAAATGCCAGATTTATGCGGACAAGATACATGTGCCACCGACCCTCCTCAATGTTATATCTTCACCTTGGCCTTTCTCTATGTGGGGCATTGATATGATTGGAATGATTGAACCCAAAGCCTCAAATGGTCATCGTTTCATCTTGGTAGCAATCGATTATTTTACTAAATGGGTGGAAGCAGCATCTTATGCTAATGTAACCAGACAGGTGGTAGTCAGATTTATCAAGAATCAGATCATTTGTCGATACGGCATCCCGAGCAAGATCATCACTGATAATGGTTCGAATTTGAATAACAAGATGATGAGAGAGCTTTGTGAAGAGTTCAAGATCGAACATCATAATTCTTCTCCTTACAGACCGAAGATGAATGGGGCGGTTGAAGTTGCTAACAAGAGCATCAAAAAGATTGTCCAGAAGATGGTGGTAACTTATAAAGATTGGCATGAAATGCTTCCATTTGCTCTGCATGGATACCGTACTTCAGTTCGAACTTCAACAGGTGCAACCCCATTTTCCCTAGTTTATGGTATGGAAGCAGTACTCCCCGTGGAGGTTGAGATTCCGTCTATGAGAGTGTTGATGGAAGATAAACTTTCTGAGGCCGAATGGTGTCAGAGTAGATATGATCAGTTGAATTTAATTGAAGAGAAGAGGTTGACAGTGTTGTGTCACGGTCAATTATATCAGCAGAGAATGAAGAAGGCTTTTGATAAGAAGGTTTGACCACGCGAGTTCAGAGAAGGTTACCTTGTGCTCAAGAAGATATTATCTTTCCAACCTGATTCTAGGGGCAAGTGGGCTCCGAATTATGAAGGACCGTATGTCGTTAAGAAAGTTTTCTCTGGAGGTGCCTTGATTCTCACAAACATGGACGGTGAAGAGCTCCCGCGCTCCATGAACGCCGATGCAGTCAAGAAGTATTTCGCTTAGGTTTCAGTTGACAGTTTGCTAAGTTGAAAACCTGAAGGGGCGGCTTAGGCAAGCTTTTGGTCAAACCGGTCTTGGCATTTGAACACATTTTGGAAATTCGAAGTTGTTAGGGAGAATAGTGATCATTGTTTTTGTGTAACCCTTTCTTTCATGTACTATTTCCCAAGCTTTTGTAAACCGTTGGAGTCGCTTTGTTAGCGAACTACCATCTTATTAATGAAATTTGAGCATTTTTACCATTTGTGGGCAAAATTTTAATTTTTACGGAAATATTTGAAACAAAGTTATTTAAAGTATTCTTATTCTAAAAATGTGTCGTGAATAATGAAAGGAATATTAACAGTTGTTCTGAGGATGGTCAAGCCATGAAATGCAAAACAATACGGTAATTTATCCTTGCATGATGAACATGTTTTATTTCAAAATCGTCACGAGGTGTTGGTTGTGTTAAACTTGCGTTTCTCGCGGTACTAAGCTTGTTGACTCCCCAGTTGTTCCAGTTAAGCGTTGTTTTGGCTACCTTTATTTGGGCAATTTCTGAAGTGTGGTACGCTTTGTCCCATGCCAGTGGTCTATTGGTATTAGAAGATTGGATTTGAATACTTTTCTCCTCAGAAGACTTGAACCTTGTGGCGTGTTACGCTCCGACGTTGCTTTGTGTTTCCAGTTCCATTTATTTTCTGTCTTTTTTAAGATTGGCCCAGTATCTATTATGTCGTGACATCTTATTATTTTCAAATTATTCCATCTGTTTGTTTTGTCAGCATAACATTCATTTACTCATTTACACTTATATCACGCATGCATATTCACATTTGTTGTTGATTTTGGGTTGTATACTTTGTTTATTAAAACAGTGTACATGTTCTTTCCAAGTAGAAGGTTAGCTTAGGCAGAAAATGTGCTTCCTTTCTAAATTCCCCAACTGAGCTAATCCTCGTGGATGATTTTTGATCTAGCCTCCCTTGTCCATTTCTGGATAGGATGAATCCCCAATCGAGTTACTTTCTCATTGGGTGGAGTCTTGTTTGACTGTTTTCTCTCTAGTTTATTCCCGGATGAAGTTGTTGTCTCTTGCATAGGCTATCTCATGATTTCCCCAGTGAAGTCGCGACCTAGACGATTGGTGCATTTATTTTGCACATTTAAGTATGTGATCTCCTTGGGAAGGATTGATTCATGATTCTCTTTGACGAAGATTTTATTCTCTGCCAGTGTCATCGCAATTTCCTTCTGAATTATTTTTGGAAAACGACAAGCGGCAGTCTCTTCATGAGAAACTTGTGCGTTATTATTATTTTTGGAAAACGACAAGCGGCGGTCTCTTCATGAGCAACTTGTGCGTTATTATTATTTTTGGAAAACGACAAGCGGCGGTCTCTTCATGAGCAACTTGTGCGTTATTATTATTTTTGGAAAACGACAAGCGGCGGTCTCTTCATGAGCAACTTGTACGTTATTATTTTTGGAAAACGACAAGCGGCGGTCTCTTCATGAGCAACTTGTACGTTATTATTTTTGGAAAACGACAAGCGGCAGTCTCTTTATTTGAGCAACTTGTACGTTATTATTTCTGGGATACAGCAAGTGGCGGCTTCTTTATTTGAGCAGCTTGTATGCTATTAACATCTTTGAACGACAGCAAGGGGCAGCTTCTTTATTTGAGCAGCTTGTATGTCATAGTATTTTTGGAAGACAACAAGTGGCGGCTTCTTTATTTGAGCAGCTTGTATGTTATTGACATCCCTGGACGACAGCAAGTGGCAGCTTCTTTATTTGAGCAACTTGTATGTCATAGTATTTTTGGAAGACAGCAAGTGGCAGCTTCTTTATTTGAGGCAACTTGCGTATCTACAATCTTATTATTATTTCAGCATTAATGAGTATATCTCCGGAAATCTCGCAAAGAAGTTTGTTATGAATCTTTACCTTCAGAAGTCGGTAATCCATTATCAGCGAAATTGATACATCTTTTATCTATCGTTGACCTTGAGATGTGAACTCACCGTTATTTTGGGTCGATAATCTGTTTTTGTGGCCTATGCGAGATGCCTTCTTTGTTAGGGTCAGAGGTCGTATTATCTCAAATTTTTATTCGCCGTCAAGAGTCTATCATTTGAAGTCGATGACTCACTTCCCCAGTAATGTATAATCTATGTTCCTGTGTTTTGTTGGTGTTTGGTTTCTCCAGCATTATCATGTCTCATACAATATCTTTCTCTGTAAATTCAATCACTACATTCATATCAAACATAATGGCGGTATCTTAGGGCAAAAATTTGCGTATTATGTATTTAAGTACCTTCAATCTCGTCGAGACGAAGATTTTAATCTTCATATCTCCGGATAGAAGAAACTTAAATAGGGGCAGCTGTTGTACCCCAAATTTTGACCTAAGATACCATCTCCCATCTGCATCATTACATTGCAAGTGTTTTGACCTATCTTTATCAATTTTCAAAGCGGATTTTAAATTCATAACTTTTTCAAGTCAAGAGCTGTTTATTTTTGAAACGCTAAATTTATTAATCGATCGATGCTAAAATAACGTTTATTTAATTATTTATTATT
Source organism: Vicia faba (assembly GCA_948472305.1). Taxonomy (NCBI): domain Eukaryota; kingdom Viridiplantae; phylum Streptophyta; class Magnoliopsida; order Fabales; family Fabaceae; genus Vicia; species Vicia faba. Next base: position 1,062,033,227 of record OX451737.1, read on the forward strand.
CGGAATTTAAATAATTGGAATTTATTTTCAGTTATTATATAAATTAAAGAGTTATAAATAATAAAGTAAATATTTGAAAAGAAGTTTGTTAATTGATCAATAATGTTTATTTAATTATTTATTATTCTGAATTTAAATAATTGGAACTTATTTTCAGTTATTATATAAATTAAAGAATTATAAATAATAAAGTAAATATTTGAAAAGAAGGTTATTAATTGATCAAACAATGTTTATTTAATTATTTATTATTCTAAGTTTAAATAATTGAAATTTTATTTTCAGTTATTTTAATTTAGAAGAATTATAAATAATGAAGTAAATAATTGAAGAGAAGTTAATTGATCAATGATAGTTATTTAATTATTTATCATTCTAAATTTAAATAATTGGAATTGATTTTCAGTTATTATATAATTTAAAGAATTATAAATGATAAAATAAATAATTGCAAAGAAGAAAAGAATTAATTGGTAAAATATTGGAGTTTTATTCATTTTATTCTAATTGTTACAATTGTTGTTTAAATACCGTATTTATTTACAACGTATTTACAATGATAATTTTTACAATGTTTAAAATGAAATAAAAGCTATCCTAATTCTTTTTTCCTAAGTTCTAAATCTTCATCTTCTATCCAATACTTCTTTAATGCTCACTTTTACCTGCAAAGAATTAAAAGAAAAGTCAGAAATGAATATATAATTAAAAGTAGATGATTAATTTAGCGTTCATCATTAAAAGCAAACGGCTGGAATCAGTTTTTTACCCTTTTTGCAAATCACGGGATTTCTCCCGGTTCACAAAAAGGGATGAATTTTTTTGACAAATATGAATGCACAGGTTAAAAATATGCACAAATTCATTTTTTTGTCAAAACTGCATAATTCAAAATCCACTGCATAGTTCAAAACCATATGCACAAATTCAATTTTTTGTCAAAACTGCATATTTCAAAATCAACCTCATATGCATAGTTCAACAACATATGCAATTTTCAAAGCCAATATGCAACGTAAACTGCCAAAAATGTGGGAAGAAGTCAAAACACAAGGCTCCATGCTGTACATGCAGATGACAAGAGAAACATGTGCAGTTTAAAACCAAATATGCAAGCAATATATTTCTAATTTTCATCATTTTCCAGCTTATGCTTTTTCAGAACCAAGTACATAGCATCACATTTTAATGTTAAACTGTACTAAGGAGAGAGAAGAGAGAAAGAGTGTGGGTTTACAGGTTTTGGCCTTAGGCAGAAAAGGGATACAAAGCAAAACAGCAGTAGCACAGTAAAGGAAAGGAAGCATAGAAAAAGAATATGGACAAAACTGAATGGAACAGTAGAGAGGGCAGGGTATCAAAGAAATATAGTTAAAAATATACAAAACCTGTAACATAACCTCAAGGCCAAAAAACTGTTATAACAACAACAAACCCCTTCAAAAAGTAGAGGGAGTTCAATAACCTGTTTTCAAAACCTTCAAAAAAAAGCTCAAAACTATCAAACAAATACAAAAAAACGAATTCTCAAAGTCCCAAAGCAAAAACCCCAAGAACCTACTGTATCAAGACCAAAACCAATAACCATGGACTAAAAACCAGTAGAACCTGCTATCTCACAACCAAAAACCATGGCCTAAAAAAATCAGTAAAACACAAAACTGTCCAGCCTAACCAGAAAACCAGAAAAGCCTCAACCAATATGGCCTAAACCATAAAACCTGTGAACCTTGTCAAGGCCATAACCTGCACAACCAGCATATGCCCAACATAACCTGCACAAACCTGTTAAACCATGCCAAACCTGAAACGAGTTTCACCAACACAAAAACCAGTAAAACTTTAAGCCCTTTCAAACCATAACTTGTTCAACCTATTTACCTGCCTAAAACCCTCATACCAACCAACATCCAAGGCCAAAATTGGTACCAACCATACACGCCCAAAAAGCCAAAAACCAGAATACCACAACAACACAAACTTTGAAAAACAATGTCCAAACCGGCAAGCCTCAGAGTTATCCCATCATAGGAAAATAATAAAGCAACTGAAGCATGGCAAAGAAGAAGAGAGGAAAAGTATTCAAGCATCAAGTATACAGAAAGTAAGCCAAAGAATCAGAGAAGAAGATAAAGAAGCGTTTCAAGACGTCAAGATCATCAGACAATAAGCATACAGCAAGCTAGCAAGAAGAGGAAAAAGACAGAGTACCAGGTTCCAGTCAAAGCAAGCTAGCGCGCCTCCGCCGTCTTCCCCGCCGTCTTGGCCGCCACAGCACCCCCAACCTTTCTTCCTCCGTCTCCAAAGGTAGCGATTTCTCCCTCTCTTTCTTTCAAATACCTCAAATAACCATTAATAATTTGAAGTCAGAATCAATGGATGAAAGATCATAACATGCAGTAATGAAACCCTAACGAAATGAAAAAATGAAAATTGTTACCGTGAATCTGTCGCCCTAACATTTTGTTGGAGGGAAGACGAAGCTTGGACATGCCGGTGGCCATAGGCAAGGAACTCAGAGGTGAGGGCATGAGAAGGCAAAGGCGAAGAAGACGAAGTGAGCGATGAACAAGCGGCGCCTCTGTCAAAACCTTAACCCTAATCTCTTTTCCCAAACCAAAACAATATGCTTAACCCTAAGAAAAACAAATTATGAAAATTGGACTCAACCCATTTCATCCACCTAAGCCCAACGAATCTCCTTAAGCACACCCCCCCCATTTCTGTTTATTTTGATTTGGCTCCTTAGAACTCTTAGGCCCATACATTGCTTATGTACCCCCTTTATTTTTGGACACCCCCTTTCTATTTGCTTTCTTTTAGTTTTTTTTCCAGAATTTTTATTAATTTAGTTTAATTATAAAACTTAATCAAATAGAGATAATTTAATTAAACAATTTTTAAATAATTTGACCATTTTTATTAAGTTTAACTTTAAGATTAATTTAGTAATTGTTATTTTTCTTTTTTTAATTAGATTTAAATTAATAACTTTTAAGTTTTAATTTAGTTTAATTATTTAATAACTCTTAAAAATAATACTTTATATTAATATTAAAAAACATATAAAAATAGAAACTTAATTAAAATGTTTTTGTTTTCTTTAATTTATTCTCTTGCTTTATCCATATAAAAAAAATAAAAAATATAAAATGCATGTTCACGCCATTTAGGTCTGTTTATTCAATTGTTGTTATGATCATATATCACTTAGCTACTTAATCATTATCTGCATAATTTTCTGTTTAATTATTTTGTATTTACATGGTTATTCTGTTTACTTCTAAATCCAAGAGAGAAATGATTAAATTTGTTGACTTCATGTCCTCAAGTCCAATCACGCGAACATCTGCATTTCATTAAAACTTAAGACAATTTTCCCCCAAATATTCAATCTTTTCAAAATTTATACCTTTTAAGCCAAAACTTCGACATTAGGTCGTCGTACCTTCAAAAACCCGTCCGTACCCCTTTTCGGCCAAAACAATTTATTTTTAATCAAACGAACATTTTAATAAACAGATATTTCAAAAGGTTCCTATAGAGTACTATAGATACATTGGGTGCTAATACCTTCCCACTGTATAACCAACCCCCGAACCATAGATCTCTTTTCAAGAAAACGCCTTGTATTTTTATTACTTTTAGAAAGTATTATTTTACATTGCATATTTTAGGGTTTTATTTCGCTCTTTCCCCTTTTCCCTTGGAAATAATAAAGCGCGGTGGCGACTCTTGCTTTTGTGAGACGAATTAATCAATAATTCGATCTCCGATTTACTCCGCTACATTTTTTATCGCTACACTACAGAGCAGACCTGAACGAGAAAGACGATTTGATTGAGATCCTCGAGAGTCGAGCGGTGGAGTCTATGGAGAGGCAAGGGGATTTATTTTCCCTTAAGCCTCAAATAGGTGTTGATTACTCATTTCCTGATCCAGATGATTGGAAGGAGGTTGCCGTCAGACATGTGGAAGAAAACCAGAGGTTGAGGGCTCAGATTGCCAGGCTCACAGGGAAGCGCCAGCGTACAGATTGATCTCAATCAGTTCTTTTTCTCAGGACTTTTAGATTGTATTTTCATCTTGTACTTGGGATCATTGAAATTTGTAATCCATTTTGAAGTTATTATAATAAAAAAAATTTCAGTATTTCAAATGCGTTATTACTTTGATGTTTGCGATATGTCTATAAATGTTAAATCCCTTGAAATATTAAATGATAAAGCAAAAAATAATAATATGCATTGCATATCATGCATCATATTGCACATATTTCTTGCATTTATTATGCATATCCAGGTGCCTTACCCAGCTTCTTTACTTTGTTCAGCAAGCTGACTCATCACTACAACACTCGGGCTAACTTCAAAAAGAAGATGGATAACTTGGAACAGGAGAATCGCGAGCTATGCGAAGAAGTTTCTGCTTTGAAGGATGGTTTGGCCAACTTGACTACTCTGATGGAAGCTCTGGTGGTTGCTCAGAATCAGCCACCGAGTGTTCAACCTCAACCAACAAGGGCAAATGCTGAAGTTCCTACTGTTCCTGTATCCGCCACTCCGTGTGTTGTTCAAAACCGTATGCCTCAGGGTTATCAGTGGGGAATGCCAGAGAATTTTGCACATGGAGGTTTCAATTTGGGCCCCCAAGATGCTCCAGTGGTTCAAACTATTGTTACTCCAGCACCTCCTGTGGTGCATACTGTTCCTGCTGCACCTCCTTCGGTGAATTTGGTTTCGTTTGTTAATGAAGATGTGTGCCGTCCTTTCCCTCCGCCGAGTGAAAACTTGGGTCTTTATGATAGAATGGATGATTTCCAAGATCAGTTTGATAGAATGCAAAGAGAGATGAAGGCTCTTAGGGGAAAATATCTATTTGGGCAGAATGTGAATGAGCTGTGTTTGGTCCCGAATGTTAAAGTTCCTGCTAAGTTCAAGGTCCCGGAGTTTGAGAAGTACAAGGGCAACACTTGCCCTCACGCTCACTTGGTGATGTACGTGAGGAGAATGTCTACCCACATCGATGATCAGCGTCTCCTGATTCACTTTTTCCAGGATAGTCTGACCAGCACAGCGTTGAAATGGTACATGAGTTTAGACAGCGCCAACATCTATACTTTTAATGATTTGGCAGAAGCATTCATTAAAAAATACAAGTACAATGTGGACATGGTGCCCGGTCGTGACCAGCTTAGGGCCATGGTTCAGAAAGACAGAGAATCGTTCAAAGAGTATGCACAGAGATTGCGCGAAGTGGCTGCACAAGTGATTCCTCCCATGGAGGAGAAGGAAATGACTAAAATTTTTCTGAAGGCGCTGGGCGCTTTCTACTATGAAAGAATGGTATCAAGTGCCCCAAGTGATTTTACAGAGATGGTAGGAATGGGTGTCCGCCTAGAAGAGGTAGTAAGAGAAGGCCGTTTGACAAAGGGTGAAGGATCCGGAGGTGTGAAAAAGCTAGCTTATGGGTTTACAAAGAAGAAAGAGGGGGATACAAATGCTGTCATACAAGAGAGGAGAGTGAACGCTCCTAGAAGGCATTATCAGCGTCACCAGCAAGTTGCCTCAATCACTCCTGTTATGAATGCCGCTCCGACTACCGTTGCTTATCAAAGACAGTCCCAGCAGGGAAACCAAGGGAATAATCAGAGAAGGGGGAACTATGACCCTATTCCCATGAGCTATGCAGAACTACTACCAGCATTGATTCATAAGAAGTTGGTCAAGACACGACCACCTCCCGCCGTACCATCACTATTGCCTTGGTATTACAAAGAAGACCAGACGTGTGCCTTTCATTAGGGAGCACCAGGGCATAGTGTTGAAAATTGTTATCCTTTGAGGACTGAAGTGCAAAGGTTGGTGAAGTTTGGAATTCTATCTTTCAAAGACATGGGACCTAATGTGAAAGACAATCCTCTACCCAAGCACGGGGGAGTGAATGCTGTAAATATGGTGGCCGGTTGTCCAGGCGACTTCCGGATTTTTGACATTAATCTTGTTAGAGGAGATTTGGTGAAGATGCACGCAGACCTCTGTGAATTCAGTTATTATACGCATGACCATGCCGGTTGTGCTGTTTGCAGTACAGACATACAGGGTTGCGAGAAGATAAAGGATGATTTACAGGAGATGATGGATGAAGGTTTAATCCATATAATCAGGCCTAGGGCAGAATATGAAGAGGAAGTAAATATGGTTTCTGGATGTCCGGGTGAATTCAGAATTTTTGATGTGAAGCATTTGAATGAGGATCTCGTGCAGTTGCATGCTACCTTCTGCCATACTGCTGGTTAGGTGGAACACCAATATGGATCTTGCATAGTTTGCTGTCGAGACCCCCAAGGATGTTCTATTGTGAGACTGGGTGTTCAATTGCTGTTAGACAATGGAACTATCAAGATCACAGGTCAGAGAGATGATTATAATGAGATTGATATGGTTGAAGTTTGTTTGATGGAAGAAGAGTCAGAGGAAGAGTATGCCTCTGCGGATGAGTATTTCTCTTCAGACGAAGATTTGTTTACCGGAAATGACTTTTTGATGCCGGATTATGTTGAGGAAGGGTTAAACGTCATTGTACCTTGTTTTGGTGCACCCGCTCATCTTGAAGTGGAGTACCATAGCAAACCAGCTATTACCCCATTAGTAATTAGTCTGCCAGGTCTTATTCCCTATAAATCAGATAAGGCTGTGCCTTACAAATACAACGCTACAATCTTAGAAGATGGGGTGGAAGTTCCCATCCAGCCAATGCTAGATGTTGGAAATATAGTTGGTAATAGCAGGGTGACCCGTAGTGGTCGTGTGTTTGCGCCGGTTGTACGAAGGGATGTTGTTGTTGGAAAGAAAATTGTTGAGAATGATGAGCCTAAGAAGGCTACAGGAGAGACTAGTGGAGCCACATTAGAGAAAGAAGTGGATGATATCTTGAAGATAATTAAGATGAGCGATTATAGAATTGTAGATCAGATATTACAGACTCCTTCAAAGATATCCATCCTAGCTTTATTAATGAATTCCTCTGCTCATAGAGAATCGCTGATGAGAGTACTAGACCAAGATTTTGTAGAGAGCGACATGCCGTTATATCAATTCAGAAGCATAATTGGAAACATTACGTCATGTAACAACTTGAGTTTCTGCGATGATGAGTTACCAGATGAAGGGAGGAATCACAACCTGGCCCTCCACATATCTATGAACTGCAAGAATGATTCGTTGTCCAATGTGCTAATTGATAATGGATCCGCGTTGAATGTTATACCAAGTAATACTCTCATGAAGTTAAAGTATCAGGGAACACCTATGCGCCCGAGTGGAATCATTGTGAAAGCTTTTGATGGGTCGAGGAAATCTGTCATCGGTGAAGTGGACCTACCCATCCATATAAGGCCACATTTGTTCCTGATAACTTTCCAAGTCATGGACATTATTCCCGCATATAGTTGTTTGCTAGGAAGGCCATGGATACACGAGGTAGGGGCTGTCACTTCAACTCTGCATCAGAAGCTAAAATTTGTGCGTGAAGGGAAGGTAGTGATCATAAATGGGGAGCAGGCATTGTTGATATCCCATCTATCCTCTTTTAGTATTGTAGAAGCGGATGAGGCTGCTGTTGGAACCCAGTTCCAAGCCCTATCCATTGACAACATAAGGAGGAATGAGAATTCTGTGGTTTCCCTGAAGGACGCGCAGCAGGTTGTGCGCAATGGTCATAATGCAGTTTGGGGACAACTTGTGGATCCACCCGTGAACAAAAACAGAGCTGGTTTGGGTTTCTCTTAGAGGAATGACAAAGGCGAAAATTTGAAGTCAAAGTCTTCTGTGAACAGTTATCATGATGTTTTCCGCAGCGGAGGCTACCTCCATCCAATTGGTTTTGGAATTAATGCTGTTGAAGAGGATGAAGCAGAGCAGGAAGTACCGAATTATGTGACGCATGGAGTCCGAGTTCAGAACTGGGTCACCATTGATGTTCCTTCTTGCATACATGTTTTAAAGTAATTTTTTTTATTAATTTGTTTCTTTCTTTTGAAAAGCTTTCACTCTGCCCAAGGTGGAAGTATTAATGTTGTAGGGCTTATTTGTTTGCTATAACTTTTAAGATCATTAATAAAAGTTGTCTTTGCTTCCAAAATTATGTCTTTTATTTTCTGCTATTTTCTTGGGAAATGTTAATAATAAAAAAAAACCCTTTCAAAATAAATAATAACTGAAAATTTATCTGCATGATCACTTGTTATATGTGTCAGTTTCTAAAAGCAATCATAAATCATATGTGCAGATTAATTAAAAAACTCGTTGAATATAATGACCCTGCACCCTCTCCCAACTTTGATTGTCCTGTGTTTGGGGCTGAAGAAGAAGATTATGATGAGATTCCAGAAGAGGTCTCACGGTTGCTTGAGCACGAGGAAAATACCATTCAGCCATATAAGGAGCCTTTGGAAGTGATTAATTTGGGTTTAGAAGAAGATCCAAAGGAAGTCAAGATTGGAGCATCGTTGCATCCTGATGTAAAGAGCGGGTTGATTAAGTTGTTGAAAGAGTATGTGGATATTTTTGCTTGGTCTTATCAAGATATGCCTAGTCTAGATACAAACATTGTCGAGCATCATTTTCCGTTGAAGCCAGAGTGTCCGCCAGTTAAACAAAAGTTGAGAAGAACCCACCTAGATATGGCAGTAAAGATCAAAGAGGAGGTCCTAAAGCAGATTAATGCTGGTTTTCTTGTGACATCAATGTATCCTCAATGGATTTCCAATATTGTCCCAGTACTGAAAAAAGACGGAAAAGTCCGCATGTGCGTAGATTACATAAATCTAAATAAAGCTAGTCCAAAAGATGATTTTCCATTGCCTCACATCGACATGTTAGTGGACAGCACATCAAAATTCAAAGTATTCTCGTTCATGGATGGATTTTACGGGTATAATCAAATAAGAATGGCTTCAGAGGACATGGAAAAAACAACGTTTATCACACCCTGGGGAACATTCTGTTACATAGTGATGCCCTTCGGGTTGAAGAACGCTGATGCAACGTACCAGAGGGCTATGACAACCCTATTCCATGATCTGATGCACAAAGAAATCGAATTATATGTTGATGATATGATTGCCAAATTCCAAACTGAAAAAGGGCATATAGAAGATTTGTTGAAGTTATTTCAGCGTTTGAGGAAGTATCGTCTCCGCTTGAATCCAAATAAATGTACCTTCAGAGTTAGATCAGGGAAATTGTTGGGTTTTATTGTTAGCCAGAAAGAAATTGAAGTTGACCTTGATAAAGTCAAATAAATTCAATAAATGGCAGCACCAAGGACTGAAAAGCAAGTCAGGGGTTTCCTCGGGCATTTGAATTATATCTCCAGATTTATTTCCCACATGACTGCAACGTGTGAACCGATCTTTAAGTTGTTAAAGAAAGATCAAGGTTATGTGTGGACGGATGACTGCAAAGGGCATTTGAGAGTATTAAAGAATATCTGCTTGAACCTCCTATCTTGCTCCCTCCCGTAGAAGGAAGACCGTTGATTATGTATCTAACAGTATTAGATAAATCCATGGGTTGTATTCTGGGACAACAGGATGAAACATGAAAGAAAGAGTTCACCATTTTTCATCTAAGCAAAAAGTTCACTGATTATGAGTCGCGGTATTCCACGCTAGAAAAGACATGTTATTTTTTGGCCTGGGCGGCAAAGCGTTTGCGATAGTATATGTTGAATCATACCACTTGGTTGATCTCCAAAATGGATCCAATCAAGTATATTTTTGAAAAGCCTGCTTTTACTGGAAGAATTTCCCGCTGGAAGATGTTGTTATCTGAATATGATATCGAATACCACACTCAAAGGCTATTAAAAGTAGTGTGTTGGCAGATTACCTTGCTCACCAGCCGGTGGAGGATCATCAGTCTGCAGAGTATGAATTCCCCGATAAGGATGTGATGTTCCTGAAAGTGAAAGATTGTGATGAACCATTGCCTAAGGAGGGCCCCGACCCTGAATCTCGTTGGAGTATGATATTTGATGGAGCTGTGAATGCTTATGGTAAAGGAATTGGTGCTATGATTGTTACTCCTCATGGATCACATATTCCTTTTACCGTAAGGTTAACATTTGATTGCACTAATAATATGGCAGAATATGAGGCTTGCATCATGGGTCTTGAGGAAGCTATTGATCTCAAAATCAAAATTCTAAATGTTTATGGCGATTTAGCTTTGGTAATAAATCATATTAAAGGAGAATGGGACACTCGTCACCCTGGCTTGATCCCTTACAAAGATTATGCTAGAAGATTACTACCCTTCTTCAATAAAGTTGAATTCCATCACATTCCTAGAGATGAAAATCAAATGGCGGATGCTCTGGAAACTATGGCTTCCATGTACCAAGTGAATACTTGGAATGATATACCCTGGATTACAATTTGACGACTAGATAGGCCCGCTCATGTGTTTGCGACAGAGGAGGTAGCAGATGAAAAGCCTTGGTATTATGATATCAAGCATTTTCTTCAGACTCAGGAATACCCGGTTGGTGCGTCGAAGAAAGATAGAAAGACACTGAGAAGATTGGCAGGCAATTTCTTCCTCAGTGAAAATGTGTTATACAAGAGAAATTATGACATGGCCCTGCTCAGATGCGTGGATAGACACGAAGCGGACATGTTGATGCATGAGATTCATGAAGGTTCATTTGGCACTCATGCTAATGGACATTCGATGGCTAAAAATATGCTAAGGGCAAGTTATTACTGGTTGACAATGGAATATGACTGTTACAAATTTGCAAAGAAGTGCCATAAATGCCAAATTTATGCAGATAAGATCCATGTGCCTCAGACACTTCTCAATGTGATTTCCTCCCCATGGCCTTTCTCTATGTGGGGTATTGACATGATCGGGATGATAGAACCCAAAGCTTCGAATGGACACCGTTTCGTCTTGGTAGCAATTGACTACTTTACCAAATGGGTAGAGGCTGCTTCATATGCCAATGTTACCAAACAGGTGGTCGTGCGTTTCATCAAAAACAATCTTATATTCCGGTTTGGTGTGCCGAGCAGAATCATCACTGACAATGGCTCAAATTTGAACAACAAGATGATGACAGAATTGTGCGAAGAATTCAAGATTGACCATCACAATTCATCTCCATACAGGCCAAAGATGAATGGGGCTGTTGAAGCTGCTAATAAGAATATCAAGAGAATTATCCAGAAAATGGTTGTCACTTATAAGGATTGGCATGAAATGCTCCCTTTTGCTCTGCATGGATATCGAACATTTGTTCGCACTTCAACAGGAGCAACCCCGTTCTCCCTAGTGTATGGAATGGAAGATGTACTCCCTGTCGAGGTAGAGATTCCCTTGTTGTGTGTGATAATGGAAACCAAGTTGACAGAGGTTGAATGGGTCCAGAACAGGTTTGACCAATTGAATTTGATTGAATAGAAGAGGATAACAGCTTTATATCATGGACAGTTATATCATAAAAGAATGAAGAAGGCCTTTGATAAAAAGGTCAAACCTCGTAAATTCAGAGAAGGCGACCTCGTGCTCAGGAAGATCATGTCTTTCAACACTGATTCTAGGGGCAAGTGGCCTCCCAATTTTGAAGGTCCGTATGTTGTCAAGAAAGCCTTCTCTGGTGGTGCATTAATTCTTGAAACTATGGATGGTGAGGAGTTCCCACGTCCCATGAATGCTGACGCAATCAAGAAATACTTCGCCTAAAGAAATATAAGAACAGCTCGCTAAGTTGAAAACCCGAAAGGGCGGCTTAGGGAAAAAGAAGCGTCTCGGTAGGCCGAAAACCCGAAAGGGCGGTCTAGGCAAAAATTAGAGACATAAACAGAATAAATTTCCCGCTAAGTTGAAAATCCGCAAGGGCATCCTAGGAAAAAGTTAGGGATTTTCTTGGCAAGTAACTACGTCAGACAAGACTTGATTGTTGAAGCAACAATCTTCTCGGATCCTCACCATACTTCAACAAAAGCTGTTGCTCAGGATTTCAAAAGTTGTTAGGGGGAATAGTGGTCATTGTATCTCAATGTATCTTTTCCATTATGTATTACTATTTCCCAAACTTTGTAATCATCCATGGAGTCTCGCCATTCACAGACTACCATTCTATTAATGAAATTCGAGCTTTTGCCTAATTCTTTGTGTTCTTATTTTTATTTAGCTTGCAAAGACTCCATTTATTACTGATAATAATTATTAAAGCAAAAAGATTAAAAAAGCAAAATTGACTTTTCAAAAAAAAGAGATCTTTACGATTCAATTTACTTTGGGATTTGTGATGAAAAAATAACAGCAAGAATGGTGATCCCAAGAATGAACAAACTCCGATTGTTTTAAGAAGTTTACTCCCTTCATGAAGGTTTTCTCAGTTCATTTTTCCGGTATGTGTGCAATCTTTGTTTGTTTCTCAGATAGTTAAAGACAATATCAGTGGGTGCAAGGTACAATATTGGGTTTGTGGTCCCATTATCCCCAGTCAAGTCTTGGTTCGCTTTTGATTTTGGGTTTGCATGGTCAGAAGCCTCCGTCCCAGATTCCCCAGCGAAGTCTTCCCTCATATGATGAAAGGTTATATTCCCTTGGTGTGCTGAGATGTCGCTCTTTTTGAAGTATTGGCACTAGTGTTGACTTCTTGATTTCCTGGGAAGGTTATCCCAGGGCATCTCTTGTTAGAATGAGTGTTCGTGATGAAAATTTTCAATTCGCAGTTTTTTCTCGAGGGAGGTAGGCTTGAATCCCCCAGTGAGGTTTGGTTGTGTCAGTGTCAGTCTGCTTTATTTGAGGCTGGTCTTGCAATCTCCAGTAGGCATGTTGCTTTTGGAAAACTGCTTCTCCGATGAAATCGGAAGAAGAATATTCTATCCTGGTATCTGTTTGATTTGGCTACATCCGGATTATATTTCTCCTCAGTGAAGTTAAGGCAGGCAATAGGTTTGGTTTCCGCAGTTGGTTTTACCTTTCTTGGAATGATATTTCTGGTTGAAGTTTAGCCCAATGTTGTTAGTACCTGAGGCAGTTTTGTTTGTTTGTACTGATTATGTATCCTTTTACCAGCATATGCACGATAGCACTCATACATTCATACATACATCATGCATGGCTAAAAACTATCGTCCATTGACATTATGTTCTTACCTTCCTGCAGTGCTCTTTGCTTAGTTGAATTTGGTTTTCCCTCTTGAGTTTATTTCTCAAGGGATGTATCTTCATTGGCCGTCTTGCTCCAATTTATTTCTGATTTGGATCTGTGGTCGCATGACAATATTATTTACTTTGGATTTCTGAAAACTTTGAGTTTTGGTTTGTGAATTTATTTTGCATGGGAAGACTTTATCTCCTCAGCAGGAATATCGTGGCATTTCCCTGGGAAGTCATATTTCTATCCCCAGAAAGTCATTTCTCTTTGCAATTCCCCATGGCAATGAGTAACAAGTCTCGTCATTTGAGACAGCTTATGTTTGATCTTTTCCAGGCAGATTTCCTTGGTTAAAGAAGAAGTTGAGATTCGTTCTAGGTAAAATACCAGAATTTTGGGATAACTCGATGATTTTATCTTTCTACCTTTAGTGAACGTTGGTAGTACATCGGCAGTGAACGTCGATGTTTATTATCTTTTTGCTATCTTCAATGAACGTTGATAGTTCATCGTCAGTGAACAACGGTGATATGATATATTTTCTCTTTCTACCTTCAGTGAACGTTCGTAGGATATCGGCAGTGAACATCAATGCTTATTATCTTTTTGTTATCTTCAGTGAACATTGATAGTTCATCGTCAGTGAACGACGGTGGTATGATATATTTTCTCTTTCTACCTTCAGTGAACGTTGGTAGTACATCGACAGTGAACGTCGGTGTTTATTATATTTTTTCTATCTTTAGTGAAAGTTGATAGTTCATCGTCAGTGAACGGCGATGCTATGATATATTTTCTCTTTCTACCTTCAGTGAACGTTGGTAGTACATCGGCAGTGAACGTCGGTGTTTATTATCTTTTTGCTATCTTTAGTGAACTTTGATAGTTCATCATCAGTGAACGGTGATGATATGATATATTTTCTCTTTCTACCTTCAATGAACGTTGTTAGGACATCGACAATGAACGTCGGTGTTTATTATCTTTTTGCTATCTTCAGTGAACATTGATAGTTCATCGTCAGTGAACGGCGGTGATATGATATATTTTCTCTTTCTACCTTCAGTGAACGTTGGTAGTACATCGGCAGTGAACGTCGGTGTTTATTATCTTTTTGCTATCTTTAGTGAAAGTTGATAGTTCATCGTCAGTGAACGACGATGATATGATATGCATTCTCTTGCTATCTTCAGTGAATGTTGGTAAGACATCGGCAGTGAACGTTGATGCTTGTTATCTTCCTCTCTAATTCTGTTCTTGTGGTTCACCAGTGATTTATTTTCCTGGTGGGGTTTCTTCTTTGTTTCTTCATTTTTGTTGCATCCCCAATGTTAGTTTGCATCTCTTTGGTTCTGTTCATATGCATTCATATGCATAAGCATTTGCATGGCTTCTTAGGGCCAAAAATAGGGTTTGTTTGATATTTAAGTATCTTCGATCACGTCGACACGAAGATTTTTAACCTTCGTATCTCTGGATAGAAGAAACTTAAATAAGGGCAGCTGTTGTACCCTAATTTTTACCCCTAAGATTCCTGCATCATACCATATTGTTTCAATCACAACAAGATCACATTAGGGTTTTTGGTTCTTCTCCCTATCTTTAGCCTTGCTCTTTTGAGGAGTTACCAAGCACCTTGACTTGTTTTCTTTTGTGATCATGGATATTTTGCTTTGATTTTCTCTCTAATTAATAAAATACAATATTGGTTTGTCTTACTTGTTAATAATATAGGTAAAGGCAATGAGGTTTAGCAAGTTGCTTCATGGGTTCATGAGTTTATTTCCATGCCCTAGTCAATAGCTTGAGAATTTCAAACTTCACTATTGGAGTGATTTTGGAAGAAATGGCATGACAAGGCTCATTTTGGTTCAACATATTTCAAAGTTATCAAAATTGATTCAAAAGTAGAAAGGGTTAATGGAAGAAGTTGTCATGATTGGACAAGGTCTTGTTCCTATTGGTCACAAGAGCATATTTCTCTCTAATTTCAAGATATGGAAGTGGTTTTGGTGGCTATGAGTCCTCATCATCATCCTCAACAACTTTTATTCACAAAGAAAGAATTTTAGCACAAAAAACTTGTTCAAACTTGGCAAATTTCCTCAAAGCATTCTCTTGATCTAGAGGCTAGGGTTTTAGACTTCAAAGGAGCATATCTTGCTCATCTTTAGGTATTTTTGAGTGATTCCAAAAACATCCTTATCTTCAAAGAGTTACCAACAAATCACTTCAAAAGTTCCAAGGAGTTTTCATGTGGAAGGAACTTAGTGAAGAAGAAAGATTACAAGTCACTCAGATGAATCCCCAATTTTCCATATGTGACTTCAAATGGTCATAACTTGGTCAATTTTTATCACCTTGAGCCCATTATTTTTTAATGCCTTCTTTTATGTGCAAAGTAAGAAAATGGATGGAAGTTTCCTTAAGGATACAAAAGATTATAGGTCATTTCATGATTTTTGGCCAACTTCAACAAGTCATAACTTGCTCAATTTTTGGAAATTTTGAGTGGTTCGAATTGAAAAATATCATTCAAGAGATCTACTTCATTCCAACTTTTTTGGTCAAGAGAAAATTCTAAGTGGAAAGCCATGTTTGGATGCAAAAGATTATAGGTCATTTTTAAAGAAGAATTTGAAATATTTCGAAGTATGGAAAGTCAACTCTTTTTCTTCTACTTTGACTCCATGTAGCTTTCAGCTCAAGCATCCATTTGATTCCATCCTTTTTCCATTGCAAAGCTTGTAACCTCATCTTTCCAAAGCATCAAGAATTATGCCCTAAGACCCCTTGAGGTGGAAATGCCATGGATTTGAATTGGGTGGTTTGAAACTGAATTTTTCACAAAGTCAGGATTTTGAAATCTTTGTTTTGGCTTCTAATCACAAGATTTCCACACGTTTTTGGTTATAATCATGTTTAGCATCTTGCCAGAAATGATTAGCATCATGAAACGCACGATTTGGCTGAGTTTTGATCAAGTTTGAGTCACACTTTCTTCATGATGCAAACCCACATGAATTCCCTCCAAAACGCGTCATTTTCTATTCCTTTTGATCCCATTTGCTTCCCTATAAATAGAGGGTCATCCCCCATTCAATTTCCCAAGCTTAGATAGCCAGAATCGCCCTGCCAAACTTGCTTCACAACCCAGAATTCAGCAACTTCGAAATCTATTCTCAAGCCTTTTTCAATCCACTTTTTCCCTCAATTCTCCTTCCTTGATCTTCCCTGAAGCTAACCATATAATTACATTCAAGAATCGTGCCCTATACTGCTCCATAAAAGTCCAGTTTCAGAGCTTTGCAACTCAACTTCAATAGGTAGATTCCTTCATCAATTCTTCAAAACTCTGATATCATTGTGTTTCTCTCATTGTCCTAGTTCTAGTCGCAACACTTACATTTCATTGGGAGTACATTTTGACCAGGAATTTTCAAATCCCTTTTCAAAACTTTCCTTCCAAATTGCTTGAGCTACAGTTTATATAAATTTGGCGCGAGGGTGTGTTTGTTTTCGTCTTGAAGAGACGAAGCGATTGGCATAGGTCTGAGTTTCTGATTTTACACTTTGAGAGACCCGCAAATCACGTTGGCTGGAGGTTGAAGATGACCTACGTGTCATCTTCCAACCAATGATGGCGTGCCATTTGTGTTTTTCAAAAGTCTGATTTATTATTGATTATGTACATTATTCATTAATGACCATGACATGCACAGCGCGCCAGATCCCTTGGATTTGATTACTAACGCGTTTTGACTCTCATCCAATGGTCCACATCTTTTACTTTTATTTTTATTTTTCTGATTTTTATATTTTAATTGTTTTAAATTTCAAAAAATCATAGAAAATTCTTTTTTAGTCCAAATAATCTGAAAAAATTATGAAAAATATTTTTGATTATTCTCTTTCTATTTTTTTCTTCACAATTTAATTTTGTGTTTTGGTATTTTTTATGAATTTTACACTTATTTTATTTGTTTAAAATGTTTAAAAATACTTTTATACATTTTTAAATTCTGAAATATTTATGGAATGATCCAATGATATTGTGACAAATATTGGTGACCTTATTTCATTTTTGTTTCTGAGTTTACTATTTTTTACTATTTTTGTTTATTTTACCTATTTATTTTAATTTTTAAAAATAGTTTCTGACTTTTAAAAATTACCAAAAATTTTGTAAAATTACTTGGCCTCTTTTCTGATTTTTCTATGGTCTTATTTTTCATTTCTTGATTAATTTGAATATAATTGATATTTTCCTCATTATTTTCCTTTTTTAAAAAAACATTTTAAAACCTTTTAATGTATATATTAAATACATTTTTATTTTGTGATTATTTTTTGGCTGTCTTGGGTTGATTTTTTGATCATGACTTTATTAATGTCATTGGATCCATGGTGTTGAGTTTAACTCCACAAAAATGGATGAACGATTTTAATAATAGTTTGATTAAATTTTTAATTCAAAAGTGGTTTATTCATCTTTTTCCCTAATCCTCTTCATCTCATCCCCTTCTCATTGCACTAAATGTTGTTGGAGCATGATCTCTATATCATGTCTCAAAACAAATGTTGCATAGATTGCTATTGACCGGCCTCAAAATAGGTGCGACTTCTATATAAGTCCACTTACGATTGCTTAACATAGCGCTAAATTTTGTCCCGATTCGAATAAATGATCATTCGTGGCCCAAACTTATGATTGCAAGCCCAAGTATGTTAATTTGATCTCTTTGATCCAATAACCTTGAGATTCATTGTGTGGAGGCTTTGGTTCTACCAATCCTCTAATGGATCTACAACACCTTTGGTCAACGCGGATCACTTAAACATCGTTGATCATTAAATGGTACTTATGAGAATTCCAAATGGATGATATACTTGACAAAAAGCAAATGCAACTTGTTGTGTGGAGGCTTTGGTTCTACCAATCCTCTAATGAGTTCCAAATGCAAGTTTCAAGATGGTCATCCAACTAACCACTAATTATTGACTTGTTTATTTTATGCTTTTATTCTTTTATGCTTTATGTACTATTTATTTTTTAAGATTTTTCATTTCATGTCATTTTCATCTTTGCTCATTTGAGCATTTATCTTCTTGCCATTTTTATTTTTGCTCACTTGAACTTTTCTTTTTCTTTTCCTAATATACTTAATAATCAACATAAACCCTATAAAACTCTTAATGGTACTTGGACTATTTGGTTACTATCCTTGGCATCATGGAGCATGGGACTTTTTCTTGGACTTAGGATTAGAAACATTGGCCTATCTTGGAGACCTTGTGATCCTATCTGATTGTTTTGTCTGGAGTTCTTGAGGTTTACCTCAAGACATTGGGTTGCTTGTTTGTTTTTGTGTGCAGGTTTTTGTGATTACATCCTTTGTTTGTAATCTGGAATTCACCCGCATACAACCGTTACTCTGCCCAATTTTTGTGAAGACTTATACACTTGAAGAGGTCTAGTATCTTTTCTTGCTTGGTTTCAATCCAAAGAATGGGAATTCTATCTTGGCTCATAATGTCAAGTTTTGGCTTCTTGTTGGTTAGATGGTCCTTACCCTTAGCTTTTACCTTATGCTTTAGGATAGCCTCTTCTACTCCTCCCATCTTCTTTAATTTCAAAAATCTTCTCCCTCCTTTTTAAACTCTTCTTGTTTCTAAACTTGAAACCCTTTCATAATAAACTTGGACTTAGGTCCATGCATTTTCAAAACATTTTCATCAATAAACTTCAATTAATTTAATAATACTTTGACACTTTTTGTGAGAAGACTAAAAGTCAATAAATCTCATTTCAAACCATTTTGCCATTTTGGATTTTATCTTTAAACTTTTCTCAAAAGGTTAGACTCTTGTCAATCCTTGTAGTGATGCAAACAACTATACTTCTATAATATGTAGTGAAGTGAGATATTTTCCACTTGGGTGTTGAGTGAGGCATCGTTGATTTTAAAATCCAAGCCATATCCTCCACTTTGAGATGATGAAAATTCTCTTTTCTCATGATTGTGGGTAGTAAGTATGTTTTCCACACGGACAATGACGATGATGTCTTATCTCTTAAAATCAACCAACACACTTGTGTTTCAAATTTTTAAAAGAGGAACTACGTGTACCCTGATCCCCTATTGCACAAAAGGTGGTACGTAGGAACTAAAGGTTCGCAACCGCGGTGGGTGCAAAAATCATAAAAAATATATTTCTCTTCTCACCTCCACCATCCATTTTATATACAACACGTTTTATAGCCAAAATATACAGATTTTTCAAAGAGGTTCATATGGAGTACCGTAGATGTTTAGGATGCTAATAGCTTCCCTTTGCATAACCAACCCCCTTACCTTGAATCTTTCCCCCTCTTTTTGGGTTATTCGCTCTTTTCCCATTCCTTTGGAAACAATAAAGCGCGGTTGCGATTTTAATTTTGATTTGTATAAAATATAGTCAATCCAATGGCTTAGTCATGAACATTTCTACTGCTACAATACTGCACACGAAGAGACTACCCACACACGTTGCTAAAAAATCCCAAAAGGCTTCCAATCGAAACACCTTTGCAGGTTCCCTCATCCATGAGTCCACCCTAACTCCTAAGCAAACATCTCCACACCCAGAGCCACAAACCATACATCTTCGATTGGTAAGGGTTCGCAAAACCAAAATTGCACCTTCATGACATAAATACACATTGCACATATATTCTTGTTATTACTGATTATATTGCATATAAGTTAAAGCGCAGAAATGAGATCGTGCCATTGCTGGGGCACGATCTAAGTTCTCCTTCGAATATCAGGACAAAACAAACCCATACCCAGACCCAGACTCAGCACATTCGAATTGAGGAAGGAGTCGAATTGGGAGGAGATTCGAATCAGGGGGGTAAAGTCCCCCCTGGATCTCTAACATTTGTTTCGTTTTGCAAGAAACATCTCCTCAGAATCTTGTTCAGAGCTTCGAAGTAGCACAACTTCGAACTGGATGCAAGGTTCCCAGATTGAAGGATGACATGTCCAGCTCGAACACCCCAAAGTGCAGCCCCTCATGCACCTCCTATCAAGCCTCTTCATTGGATTGAAAGACAGCCCAAGCCTCTTTTGATCCAGACCTCCAGAATTACACCTTTTTTGATTTACTGCCGATTCCTTCGATTTCATCTTTGTTATTGACTATTTTATTTCTTTTTTTAATCAACATAGAATCAATCAAAAAAACCACAAAAACATTAGGCTAGTTTTTTCTATTAAATAAATTTGGTTAATTAATCTTTTAATTATCTTAACATTTTCTCAAAACTAAAATTAAGAAGATTTAGATCATTTTCCAAAAATAAAATAAAACAACAAAAAAGATTTTATTCTTAGGATTTTTAGACGTTATTCTCAAATTCACGCGCATTTTATTTTATTGTAACTGCTCACAGTTGTAATAGCTTTATATTTAAACCTGAGGATGTAGATTGGCTTTCGTGCCTTTCGTGATCCGAAGGTGGAAGATGATTGAACACTAGAGTGCCCAGAAATTTGCACTCGCATGAAGTGGTGTCTATCTTGCGATGTCGGGAATGGGCTTACAGATGCCATTTGGAAATTGCTGATGAGGGGATGGGCTTAAAGATGCCATCTGAAGGAGTGTCGATCGCATAAGAGATTCCTTAGTGAGAGCTTGTATACCTGTTATTGAGGAAGATTCCATTGAGGAATGTTGATCTCGGTCTTGAGAGAAATAGAATTTTAGGAGCTTCAGTCGTCCGTTATTCTACTAGGGTATCATCTCTGTTGAATTTTAGGAACTTCGGTCGTCCGTTATTCTTGTTAAAGAATCATCTCTGTTGAATTTTAGGAACTTCGGTCGTCTGTTATTCTTGTTGAGGAATCATCTCTGCTGAATTTTAGGAACTTCCGTCGTCCGTTATTCTACTGAGGAACCATCTCTGTTTAATTTTAGGAACTTCGGTCGTCCGTTATTCTATTGAGGCATCATCTCTGTTGAAATTTAGGAACTTCGATCGTCCGTTATTCTACTGAGGAATCATCTTTGTTGAATTTTAGGAACTTCGATCGTCCGTTATTCTATTGAGGCATCATCTCTGTTGAAATTTAGAAACTTCGGTCGTCCGTTATTCTACTGAGGCATCATCTCTGTTGAATTTTAGGAACTTCGATCGTCCGTTATTCTATTGAGGAATCATCTATGTTGAAATTTAGGAACTTCGATCGTCCGTTATTCTACTGAGGAATCATCTCTATTGAAATTTAGGAACTTCAGTCGTCCGTTATTCTACTGAGGAATCATCTCTGTTGAAATTTAAGAACTTCGATCGTCCGTTATTCTACTGAGGAATCATCTCTGTTGAAATTTAGGAACTTCGGTCGTCCGTTATTCTACTGAGGAATCATCTCTGTTGAAATTTAGGAACTTCAGTCGTCCGTTATTCTACTGAGGAATCATCTCTGTTGAAATTTAGGAACTTCGGTCGTCTGTTATTCTATTGAGGAATCATCTCTGTTGAAATTTAGGAACTTTGGTCGTCCGTTATTCTACTGAGGAATCATCTCTGTTGAAATTTAGGAACTTCGGTCGTCCGTTATTCTACTGAGGCATCATCTCTGTTGAAATTTAGGAACTTCGGTCGTCTGTTATTCTACTGAGGAATCATCTCTATTGAAGAGGAAAATTGAATTTTAAACTACTATCTGGTTGTGGTCCAGGCTTCATAGTGATAAGACCGACTGTTATTTGGTCGTAATCCAGACTTTACTGGGGATTAAACAATTATCTGGTCGTACTCCAGGCTTCATAGTTTAAAGATAAGCCACTATCTGGTCGAATCCAGGCTTCGCGGTTTTGATACTGCTATCCGGTCGAATCCGGGCTTCACAATATGCTGTAGAAATCAAGATACTATCCGGTCGTATCCGGGCTTCATAGCTTGAATTTTGTGAGAATTTGATTGTATCTTTCCTGAAAGGTAAAGGTTAGTCGTATGTAATGCATGACATGTATTCAGCAATGATGTCCTCAAAATAAATGAGATTGTGCTGTATGATGTGTATGCACATGTCGTGATGTATGGACATGCAATGTTTTTATGATAATCTCTAGCTGGGGAAAATAAATCCCGGGTTGCTGCTGGAGAGTGCAAGAAGTTGAACTCTTCGTTTCCGCTGGGGATAGTGAATGAAGACGATTGTGAGAATGATCCTGTAGGAGAGAATAACTCCGCTAGGGAATAAACTGACGAGGAAATGTCTCTGTGGGGAGGATAAACTCTTCTAGAGAACCTGTTGATTTGGAGAAATAACCTCGGCTGGGGATGAATCCTCATTGTTGGAGATGATAAACTCTGTTGTGAATTGAGTTTCTGTTTGTGAAAGGAATGAACTGCGCTGGGGATGATTTTCCAGTTGCGACTTCACTGGGGATAATCTTTTAGACTATACTGGGACAGTTTTTCCAAACTCTACTGGGGATAATTCTCCAAACTCCACTGGGGATAATCTTTTAGTGCAGGAAATAGATAAACTCTGCTTGGGGAGAATCTTTCCGACTCCTTCGCGGTTGCGAGCCTCAGCTGGGGAGAGTGGTGTCCAGTTCGGGACCGCTAATGTCACTGTCTTTTTCTTACTCTGTGGGGAGTGAATGTTACTGGGACGCATGCTGAGGATATGACGATGACTTTGCATCGAGACTGTTCTGCCCCTGTATCTGCGGGAGAAGGTGCCTACGGAGGCCTTGCAGATCGAGTGTTATCCCAACTTATGAGGTGCTTGGTAACTTTCGATCGAAATGATCAACCTTCTTCTGGTAGGAAAATGACAAGATGACGGGACATAATTGTACGCTTTGATCCCTAATTTTTGCCTGGAACGCCCTTTCGGGTTTTCAGTCCACCGGGATACCCTTTTTTGCCCAAGCCGCCCTTTCGGGTTTTCGACTTACCGGGTGTACATATCTTTTTTGTTTTTTTATCCCTAATTTTTGCCCGAACCCTTTTGGTTCGCAGGGATGCCCTTATTTTTGCCTAGGCCAGTCGACCTAGCAGGTCTTTGTTCATGTGCAGTATTTTCTGACTATGTCCACGCTCTCAGGGTGTAAGGAGTTGTCATTGTCGGTAGTGTTGTGTTGCCACGATACCAGAAGATGTTTGTTTGATCGTACAGGATTTGTTGCTGGCATTCATGTCCAATGCCTCAAGTGATTCAGATGGAGATTTTCCCCTGGCTATTTGGCATTTTTGAGAGATTCCTTGAGTCTTGACTTGACTGCCCCAGATGATGGATAATGATTATGCCGTGCCCCTTGGTTGGAAGTGTTTTTCCACTTGAGGTGATCCTTTTTATTGAGAAGGTTTTTATTCACTAGATATTCGTCGTGCGAATTTCTCTGCTGTTGAACAAATAGTCATATGTAAACAATGTTATTTTAAGAATGCAAAGCTTATGTCTGCCTTGAAATTTTTGAAAATGCATTTTTTGGTAAAACATGCAAATTTTGTAAAATGTGATGTCAACTCAGGATTTACAGCAAGTCCTACAGGAGTCAGGATACCTTCTGTAACAGTATGCTTTCGAACTAACCCATGCTTCAGCTAGGACTTTTAAGGGTTATAACGTGGCCTGGTTCACGGTTCAAGAAACAAAGGATAAAGGCTCAAATTTTATTTATACCCACCCGTTCTCCGTGATGTTCTTCGATCCTATACTCAACTAATCGTGCATTTAGATCTCGTTTGAGTCTTTGCTCGGATATTCCAGTGATGGTTCAGATACTGACAATTTATTTTGAATAGGCAGTCATTTCCTTTTGTTTAGGGTTTGTAGGATCTCTTTCCTTTTGATTTTTACTATCCCTATCTTTTGCCTGAACTGTTTCTTTTGTGATTACAGTTAGCGGGATGCCCCGGTTTTTCTCTTATGTCTCCTTCATAGGTTTTGACTTAATGGACTTTTATTTTTGAGAAATAATGACTGCCTGTCTTGACGATTATAGGGAACCATCACCGTCTTTCGTTTTGGAAGGACGTTTTTGATGCCATTCATTGTGCACCTGGATTAACTGAGAAAACCACCCTGCCCCAGGTTGTGATTAAGGGTTTTAATTTGCGTGAAAAGAAAAACTCCTACTTCTTTGGCTCAAAGGGGTTGACTAGGGATTATATTCCTTATAACTCATCTGTTTAGGATTTAAAACAACACTTGTACATCGTCAGTGGGGTCTGTTCAAAAGCATATTGTAGATATTTTGATATCATTTTCATCATCCTCTGTCTAAAGGCTTAGAGTTTTTTTTTAATCAAGAGTTGAACATCACAAAAAGGAAAGCAATTTAAATATAGTGAATACGAATGGATTGATTCAAAACAGACATATGCAATGCATTGATAAAGTAACAAAGTTTGACATGAATAAACATTCGAACAATCAAAAGATAATTACAAGTTGAAAATTCTAATGGACAAAAGCCTCTCTTGTCAGAACTTGTCACTTCAAATGCTAAGCCTTGGAGGATTGACAGAAACATTCCAGTTGACCATCTTGTGTGAATTCCAATGCTCCTTCATCAATCAGATTTTGAATTTTGTATTTCAACTGCCAATAGTCATCAGTATCATGCCCCGGACTGTTGGAGTGATATGCACACCTTGCATCAGGATTGTAGTTAGGCGAAGAAGTCTTGGGATTCGGGTGAGGTCCTATCAACGTCACCAGATTCAATCTCAACAGGTGTTGCAAATCTTGGGACAGCGGCATGTTGAGCTTGTTAAACTGCCTCTTAGGTGTATCTGGTTTACTCTGATTAACCTGTTGTTTATGGCGAGGTTGTTGTTGGACCCTTGAGGTAGTAGAAACTTGGAGAGGTCTATTCTTCACCAAACCAAACCCTTGTCTTCTTAGAGGTTGATCAATGACTTGGTCCCCAATCTCGACAGTTTGCTTCATACTGTTGTATCGGTCTTGATAAAGCTGGTTGATAAGGGTTCTCAACTCTTCTTGTTCCAGGGCTAGGCCTTGGATAAGAGCCATCTGCCCCAACATCTGGGTTCTCATTGCACCTACCACAGCTTGTAGTTGTTCCAGCCGCTCGTCCTTATTGTCTTCAGGACTTTTCTTTGCCCAGTTTCCAACGAGGAGTGTTTTCAACTCTTCCTGCCCCTTGGATAGGTTTAGGAATATTTCCCTGAACTGAGTTTCTTGAAGATCTCTGTTGTCTTGTTTGAGAGCCATTGCTGAAATAAACAGCGAGGACATGAGAGACCTGTAATGGAAGACCTGTTATGCAATGATATGCATGATATATGTATGCAATGTTTTCAAGGATCTCGCGGGGTAAACAAGAAACTGTTAGAATTTGATTGCAGATTGATTGAAGAAACTTCGTGTCATTAAGAGTCCTTCTTCAAGAGTCAAGCTCACCATATCGAGTGGGTCATAGCCCCTGACTCAAGTTATCGTGTTTTGATCTCTTTATGACATTGGCTAGAGGAAAATAAATCCCCTTGCCCCTTGCTAGACGTCTGATTTACCATAACCTACATCACAAACCTTTGAGATCCTTGAAATGGTTAAGGAAACGTTAAGGCATGATGTTATGATGTGTATCCTATGCGTTTAAGCAAAAGTACGAGGTGATGTAAACAAGTAAATCTGGCAAGAAATACAAGTTATTGGATAAGGACTGTAAACAAAACCTGCAAGGAACTCATGTTGTTAGATAACAAAAGTGTGCAAGTAGTTCAAGTTGAAAGCACATAAGTCACATAAACAACCTTAGGTTTAGGCTTGCATGGGGTCTAGGTATTACCCTCTTGAAGTTCAGTTGGTTCAACCTGTCCTAATAATAGTAACCGGGTTCTAGAGGTTCTCAATATCACTGACCATCCTCCATCGGTCATAATTCCAGTCACGCAATCTTTTCTTGCAGTCGGAACCATCTCGAGAGTATGGTCTCAATGAGTGTAGCATCTTGCTACTTTCTATGGCCAAGTTGGTCAATTATAGGTTCTAAAGTAAGTTAATGCTTAATGACCCATATAGCAGCCCCATACTCTCCTTGTTCCTCCACAAGGGATATCGGTACCAACTAATGTGCCACATCAACTTAGCTACTGCTTCAACCGTATCGGTTTATGTCGTACAGTTCCCTCACAGTCTATTGCTACTTACCTAAAAGGTGTCCCCAGATCCGGGTTAGGATCTATAGTAACTCCGATACAAAGCCCACAAAGATAAAGCAAACAAATCAAACAATTGAAAACAATATGATGAACTAAATCTAAGGTACACCCCACTTATTTCTTCCCCAGCAGAGTCGCCAGTTCTGTGATACGGTGGCCAGAACCGGGACGTGTTTCCCTTTTTAAGGAATTTGCTGGTTTACGTTTGGCGTTTGTGTTCGCAAAATGTCACGGTAAGCAAGAGTCGCCACCGACTTTTATTTTATCCAACAAGGAAAGGAAAAAAGCACAGAAAAATTCCTTTTTCGAGATATTTCTGAGTACGGGGGGTAGATTATAGAAAGGGAAGGTATTAGAACCCTTTCTATCCGTAGTTATCTACGGGCTCTTAGGTACTTGCTCATCATTTTCAAAATTGCTTCTTTGTGTGCTTGTGTGTTTTGAAAAGTTTTTGTTTTGACTTCGATTTAACTCTTGCTTCTGTCTTCAAGAGTGTAATGAAGTGTTTTTGAAAACTTTGTTTGTAAAGGAGTGTAAGTGTGAAAAAAGTTCGTTTTGATTGAGCAAGTACTTAAGAGCTAACCTACCTACTCGAAAAAAGAATCGTTCTATGTTTGTTTCCTTTAGACAGCGTTATCCCACTATTAGTGAGTAGGTAGCATCGTCGTTGGAGTTTTGAGGGTCAATTCGAAAGGGACGTACGATCACTAAATCAATGTTAGGATGTCTTAGTAATAACCCTAATGTCTTAGATCAATCATCCGAGGCAACAATATCCGAGACAACCTTTCCGAGGCAACTTTGATCTTTAGACAAAAGGACGACCACTAAAGCATCCTATACTCAATGATCGTTTACCGAAGGCAACCAAGTGGGAGTGTACCCTAGGAGTGTGCATGTGCGAGTGATTCAATTTCAGATTATTTATCTTTGCACATTTAGGGTTTCCTAACTGTTTTAAAGTTAATCATACATTCTTGTCATGCATCCTAATATCATACATCTAACAGTTTAATTTTTTGCGGAATTTAAAGTGCGGAAATTAAACTAAGCTATTACAAGGTTTCAGGTATTTACATAGCCAAAAACAAACCCTTTGAAAATAAAGCGATAAAAGTAAAGACCTAATTAACTATTACAACTTGTAGGCAGTTACAATAATAGGGTAAAAATAATAAAATAAAGCGCGCGATGAAAATAAGATCGGGAAGAAATTAGGGTTTTGACCCTTCTAACCTAATTAAAAGAAAAATGTGTTTTTTTGTTGTTTTTAATATTTTTTAAAGAAAAGAACTTAGGTTTTAAAAAAATATACAATTAATTAGTTAATTAAATTAATTAATGGAAATAGTTACATGGCCTATTTTTTGTGTTTTTGTTATTTTTAAGAAAAAAGAAAATATAATTAAATTTGGACAAAACCCTAATTTTCTAATTATTTTTTAATTATTTACAAAAAGAATTAAAGTCATCTAAATTAACAACCTAATTAAATTAATTAATTTTTTTGATAAAAATAAAATCTAAACCTAATTTGTGAAAAGTATTATTTTGTGATTTTTTTGATAAAAAAGAAAATAATTAATTTGTTAATAAAGTAAATTAATTAATTAAATAAAGTAAATATAAAAAAATAGAGGAAGAGATTGGGCCTGAAAAATGATTCTGGGGGGTGCAAACAGCAGCTACTGGGCCCAAAAGATGGAAGTCCATGTTGACTTCCCAAATCACATGCTATGCGTTTGACTTGGCTTATGATGCTCCTCTATTGCTGGCCATCAGATCTGGATCTCAAGCCACTTGGCAAGCTGGATTATGAGGTCCCATGATGGATCTTGGTCTTGTGCACACATCTGATTACTGAAAAGAAAATAATATGAAAGGAATAGGGGACCTGGGATTCGAACCCAGGTCCTGGAACACTATCCAACACTCCACTTACCAGCTAAGCTGGCTGCTTGGTTTGTTCATAAGATAAGCAATAATTATAATATGCAAAATAAATGGAGTTAGTGGACAATAAAGAAAATGCGCGCCAGAATTCAAATATGCCAATGGAAAGATGACACGCAGGTCATCCCTGACCTCGTTCTGTTGGTAAAAGTTCCAAACTTTTACCTACGGACGTTTGTCCGTAGCTACAAGCCTGGTTCATCTCAAAATTCTTCATGGGCACGATAAATGACTTCTAATGCCATGGTTGGATTCGTTTTGTCATTCTGAACATGATGGTACCCTTCATGAAGATTAATTTTTCCTATATACAAAAACCCTAAAACAGAACAAAAAAACCTAACAATGGCAATTATCGATTCAGTCTATGAAAACGCATTTGGGTATTATAGAAAGCTTGCAATTGTCATGGTGAACAAGAATCTACGATTATATTATGCTATACATGCCAAAATTATGCAAATAGAATTCAAGAAAGAAGCCATGTCATGATGGACTTACAGCGAGATATAGGGCCTGAAAACGCTTGCTCTTGATTGCTTTTTCTTGCTGGGGATCCCATGAAGTGATTGGAATCGTCCAAGGGTCTTGAATTGGCTTCTAAGTGGGAATTAGTGTTTTCCCTTTTTCTTGATTTTTCCAAGTTTGATTCTTGATGATGCGCCTCCTTCTAACCTCGTTTTAGGTCTGCACTGGTTCTATATGTATTGAGGAGTGAATTAGGGTTGAAAGAATGTGCTCCATCTTCCTCCATCAATGAATTTGATTTTGATTTGATACACCTTGAATATCTTTCCAAAAATGGCCTAATTCAATCTTTTTGTGCACACCATGCCTTTACACGAATTTGATTTGATGCTAGCTGGACATTAAGACTTGAAACAAGCATAAGATCTTTGAATTTCAATGTTTTAGATTTTATATGATTTGTTTTGATTTAAAATGATTTAATTTAAATAAAAATCAAAATAGATAATATAAATAATATAATTACAAGTTGAAAAGGCTAGGGCTCGTGGACCATGTTTCCAACTCAAAACAAGTGAAAAAGATTAGGCCCATTTGGCAAAAATTGAAGTTTTAGGCATAGTTGACTTTTGGCAATTTTGCAAAAAGGGTCAACTTCACCAATGCATAACTTCCTCAATTTTGACTCTTTGAAGGTGTTATTGGACTTTTTAGAAAGATTGAGATATCCTCTAAGCAACCTTTTTGGTACCATCTCAATTTGATATTCCATTCTCATGTATGAAGCTTTGACAAAAAAGGTGTTTTTGTTGACTTTTCAAAATGACCTATAATGTCCAAATTCATAACTTCTTGTGAGTGCATATTTTGAACTTGGGAGATGAAGATGGATTGTATAGCAAGACATCCTCTTCAAAATGAGCTTTGGATGGGTCATTTCTCATAAAGTATGAGAAAGTTATGCTTGGTCAAAGTTGAGTTGACTTTTCCTACAAAACCCTAATTTAGCAACTTTTGGTTCTTGAGGAATTATGAGAAATCCTTGATGAATCATGATCAACCCTTGATCAAATGATGAAATATACTTCAAAATGAGGATGTTGACCAAAAATATTGAAGTTTGACTGTATGTAGGCCACAGTTGAAACTTGACATGGATGATCTTGAGAACATATTAGGACATTGGTGAGCATTTGGGATCACTTGGACTCAAGTATCTTGATGCAACATGAAACCCTAATTTGAGGTAGACTGCCTTAGGAGAGAGCTTGTCTGGCCAACCCTTAGAATACCTTGAGCAACTTGAGGATCTTTTTTTTTGAAATGTTTTGAGAGATATGGGAGGGAAAATTTTGGGGTAAAACAAGATCATTTTCCCAAAATAAAATAAAATAACAAAAAAGATTTTATTCTTAGGATTTTTAGACGTTATTTTCAAATTCGCGCGCATTTTATTTTATTGTAACTGCTCACAGTTGTAATAGCTTTAGATTTAAAACTCTGCACTTTTAGTTTCTTGCATTTTTTATGTAATTGTCCCGAAGCCTTGTAATAGTGTAGGATTTACAATTCCCACACTTTAAATTCCTGTACATATATTAACTGCTTAGATGTTTGCTAACTAGGATTGCATGACAAGATCTGAAAACAAACGGTAGAACACCTAAATGTTTAAAGATAAAATAACTTAAACACAACACACTTGCACATATGCACCTCTAAGGTATGCCCACTTTGGTTGCCTTTAAAAAACAGTCATGTGGCAGGAATGCTTTAGCAAAGACCCGTAAAATCAAAAGATCATAGTCCATCGATGACCCTACAATTGCCTTCTCGGTAAATGATCTAGTCCCTAAAACAGAATTGTTAAAGCATCTCCATAAGTTGCCTTCGAGACTGTAACATCCCTTCGAATGTCCCTCAACACCCAACGATAAGGCTACCTACTCACTAATAGTAGGATAGCGTTATATAAAGGAAAAGAGGAAAAGAACGACCTTTTCGAGTACAAAGTAGATAACTGTTAGAAGTTTGCTCAAAAAACACTTTTTTTGCACTTACACAAATACTACTTTTAAAAAAAACAAGTTTCAAAAACATTTGCTTTGTTAACACTCTTGAGGACTGATACAAGAGTTAAACGCAAATTAAACCGTCGCACTAAGGCATTTTCAAAACATTTTCAAAACACACAAAGCACAAAGGTATTTCAAAAATGAGCAAACCTCTAAGAGTCCGTGGAAAACCATGGATGGAAAGGGTGCTAACAACTTCCCTTTCCATAATCTACCCCCTTACTCAGAAAACTCTCGAAAAGTTCTTATTCTGTTCTTTTCACCCTTTCCTTTGTTGTATAAAAGAAAAGACGGTGGAGACTCTTGCTTACCGCAACATTTGAGAACAAAAAATGCAAAACCAGTATATAACAGTCGGTTCTGCCACCGTATCACAGTTCCCCACGGTGTAATGAAAGCAATCTTCTCCATATCTTCAGGTGCCATCTTGATCTAATTGTAACTCGAGAAACCATCCATGAATTAAAAGACATAGAACTTTGCAGTGTTGTCAACTAATGTGTCAATATGGGATAATGGGAAGTCATCCTTCGGGCTGGATTTGTTTAGGTATCGGT
The DNA here is from genome assembly GCA_948472305.1 of Vicia faba. Lineage (NCBI taxonomy): Eukaryota > Viridiplantae > Streptophyta > Magnoliopsida > Fabales > Fabaceae > Vicia > Vicia faba. Next base: position 1,062,064,648 of record OX451737.1, read on the forward strand.
AATCCATACACATTCGACCTTTCCAAATTTATTTGGAACATTTACTATGTTAGATAACCATTGAGGGTATTCATAGGTGACGAGAAAACTTGCATCAATTTATTTTTGAACTTCCTCTTTAATTTTGATGGCCATATCTGGATAGGTGCTTCTCAATTTTTGTTTAATAGGCAGACTCTCGGGTTTTAACGGCATATGATGCTCCCCAATCTCAGTATCTAATCTAGGCGTGTCTGATAAGACCAAGCAAATATATCCATAAATTCTTTGAGAATCTCTACTACCTTTCCCTTAACTTCAGGGTCAAATAGCACCTCAACCCTGACTTCCTCTCTATCCTCCTCAGTGCCCAAGTTGATTACTTCTACTAATTCATTTTAAGGATGAATGGCTTTGTTTTCATTTTCTAACAGTCAGATAATTTCCTTAGGTATTTCTTCTATATCTTCTTACTCAGCTTTAAACACAGGGAACTCAAAGTCGGGAGAGGGCATATGATTATGTTTTTCAATGGGTTTATGATTTAATATGCACATATGATTTATGTTTGACTTTAGAGATAGGTAAACATGTGGAATTTATGAAGATATTGAAAGTGATTTTTTATTTATTTATCATTTTTGAGGTTTTTTAGGATTGCCATTTTTTCTAAAAAAGATAAAAGTAATTATGTAGGAAACAACATGACTTTTATTAATGATGATAAACTTGAAACAAAAGCCAGACACATGATCTTTTCCACTTTGGGCATAGTGGAAAGAGTTATTTTTGACAAAGCCCTACACAAATACTTTTTCTCCTTGAGCAGAACGAAAGGTTTTTGAAAAATAACAAAAGTATTACTTAGAGATGTGAATAACAGAGGGGACATCAACTGTGATCCAGTTGTGGAAAATCCTTCCATGCGTCATGAAGTTTGGTGAATCCTCTTTGGGATCATCTTCAAGAATGGCATTAACTTTGGGTGTTGTTGGGAAAATAAAGCCTGCACTAGAGAATGTTTCTTGGATTGGACAAATGACAGTATCTCTCTTATCAGTTTGTCGGATGTGGAAGAAAAACCCAGACTTTCGTGGAACTTGTTTTCAGTTAAGTCCAACACGACACCTCAACTAATACTTGTACCTTTTTGTAACATTGATCGATAAATTAGAAAGTGTATTAATTTTACAATGTAGTAATAATGGGAAATCCCAAAGTATCGATCTCAATAACTGCGTATCAGTATCGATTTTAATGTGTGGTTCAATCAAACAAAAACTTGAATTGGGGTTTTGGTTTGTTATTGTCATTGTAAAATTAGCAGAAATATAAATTGTATTTTTACTAATATGAGGAGCATGCCAGGGTGTGGTGTGTAATTTGCCCTATAAGAACCTTGAATTATGATTTCTTCAACAAGTTCATAATACCAATTACCAGCCCTTTAGGTTATTTTCCCCTAAGTCTTTGGTGGGAAAACGTTTGAAGATTCACCCTAAATCCTAAGTCATTAGAGAGTTATGATGAAATCAAGCCTTTGTTTTATCAAGAGTTAACCGATAACTATAGGGTATCCCTAATCCTAGGTGATATCTATTATAGTCTAATCGTACAAAAACATTAACAACCACGGTCCAGCTGGTTGTTAACTGTAAACCAATCCTAATTGGACCAATCAAGAAAGCATAAAAACATTGCACGACTAAATTGAATAATAAAAACCATGGAATTGATAAAATCAGAAATTCAAAGTCATTACAGATTCAAATCAGGGACACCCCTAGCATTGGGGGATTTAGCTGCTCATATTGTTCAAAAGAATTTCAATGATATAAAGGTTAAAAATTACATATAAATGATGAACTTTGATCTTCAATCGCAGCGGCTCATGAAAAATCTTCGTCCTCCAAGAATCTCATATGTTGCTCTCTTCTATCGTCCAAATTCTCTGTGTGATCGGTGGAAATAGAACTGACTGTTTTTTAAGCTGGTTCGCGAAATGTCGCGGTAAGCAAGAGTCGCCACCGTCTTTTATGTTCTCCAACAAGGAAAGGACAAAAGCACAACAAAATTCCTTTTCGAGAATGTTTCTCGGTTCGGGAGGTAGATTATAGAAAGGGAAGGTGTTAGCACCCTTTCCATCCGTGGTTATCCACGGGCTCTTAGGTACTTGCTCTATATTTTCAAAATTGTTTGCTTTTCTGTGTTTGTGGGTTTTGAAAAAGTTTCGTTTGAAAAATTTCTAGGTAACTCTTGTATCTGTCCTCAAGAGTGTATGAAGTGTTTGTTTGAAAACTTTTTGAAAGTGTAGGTGCGAAAAGTATTTTTGTTTATTTTTTGAAAGAGCAAGTACCAAGGAGAAATCTACCTACTCTAAGGAATTAAGTTGTGTAAGAGTCCTTAAGACAGTACTATCCCACTATTGAAAAGTAGGTAGCACCATCGTTGGAGTTATTCGGGTCAATTCGATTATGAGGGACATGTGTGGTCACCAATGCAATGGTAGGACGCCTTAGCGGTAACCCTAATGTCCTAGATCCTTATCCGAGGCAACTGTTTCGAGGCAACTGGATCTTTAGACAGGAGGGCGACCTCTAAAGCACCCTATACTTGATGACCACGTCGAGGCAACCAGTGAGGCGTACCCTAGGAGTGGCATGTGCATGTGTGTTGTTTTTCAGTTAAGATTATCTTGTACATGTATTTGTGAGCTACGCTTTGATTTTATTTTTCATACAAGTCTTTCATGCATATTAACAGTTAAGAGTGCGGAAAATAAAGTGCGGAAAGGTAAATCTACGCTATTACAAGGCGCGGGTCTATACATCGCCAAAAACAAAACCCGTTTGGAAAATAAGTGCGAGAAATTAAAGAAAGCGATAAAGCCTAATTAACTATTACATTTTCGGAAACAGATACATCAATATAACCAAAAGGAATTAAAGCGCAAAAGAAATTAAATCGGGAACGTCTTAGGATTTTGACCCTTTTTGAGAAAAGAATTGAAATTGTCCTTTTTTGCAATTTAATTAAAATTAAACCTAATAACTAATGAATTAATTAATTAAAAGAAAAAGTATTTTTTATGTTTTTTAGGTCTTTAATAAAAATAAAACAAAAGGAATTAAAATTAAGAGTTAGTAAAACCTAATTCTAAGTTTATTTTATTTATTATGAAAAGAATCAAAATTAAATCTAATTATACTAAATTAATTTGTTAGCATTTTATTTACAAAAATAAACTAAGGTGAAATTAATAAATAATATAAATAAAATATTTACATTTTAATTTTCTGAATTTTATTGTGAAAATAATATTAATTATGTTAGTTAAATAAATAATAATATTAACAATAAAAATAATTAGTTAAAAGAAAATAAAAAGAAAAGCAATTAACCAGGGGGGTTTGGGCCAGCTTATGGAGGTGGATTAGCAATCTGAGGCCCAAGAAGCCACCAAGCCACGTTGACTTTGGTAATTGTCTGCATGTTGGTTGACCAGGAACATGATGGTCATCCATCCCATAGCCATTGGATTGATCTTTGAGGCCACTTGGCACATTGATTTGTGAGATTTATGGTGGAACACATGGGGAATCATGCATGCAATCACATTAGAAAAAATAGAAACAATGTTTGGGTGGACCTGGGAATCGAACCCAGGTCCCAATGATTGCCAGACAGCACACTAACCACTACTCCACTCGCCTGCGTTTGTTAATATAATGGATAATGAAAATAATATATAAAAAATCAATTATGATGGAAACCAAGAAAAAGCGCGCATTATGTTTGAATCGTCCAATAACACGTCAACAGGTCATCATCGTCTTCCCTAAACCTGCAAAACAAAGGTTGGATAACGGAGGTTTTTAACCCCCACAACCTGCAAAAAGGGAAAATAACGAATAGGTCTATGCGCTATATAAATATGGCGCGACACATCCAATGCGTTCGTCTTGTCCTCACGAGTCTGACCATGTATCTCACAAGGCTTAATTTTCCTTATATCACAAATCCCCAATTTGAGAGCTTGAAAAACCTAAAATTCAACAATGGCGAATTCTGATTCTATGCGTTTCCATGCAATTAACCTATGCCAAAAGATTCTTGTATATTCAAGCAATGCAAAACAACCAATAAAACATGTTAAATGCTCATGAGATGTGAATTTCGATTATGAAAAATATGTTCAAACCGTGATTCGGTTTAGGGTGATTCCTGGGGCTATGAAACTGGAAATTGATTGTAAATCGTCCTGGGGACCTCCTACAATGGATTGAAATCAATAAAAAGCTTTGAATTGTGCTAGAACATGAAATTCGGTTTTCACTTTTCTTTGATTTTTTTCAATGTTGTTATGGCCCTTTGCAGCAGTTTTGCACGTGAATGGAATTAGGGTTAGGTTCAGCATATATAGTAGAATGGAATTAGGGTACAATCTTGCCAAGAAATCCATTGTATTGAAGTTTCAATATTTGATTGGAAATCAAATAATTTTCAATCTTTTTGATTGACAAAACTTGCCAAACATGGAGATTTTTATCTCTTTGATTGATGCACGAATTTGCCAGCTTGCTCTGAGTTTATTTGCTTCACAAAAGATTTGAAAAAACATATCTTGGTATTTTCCTACAATTAAATGAATTAAATGAATTAATAATCAATTAAAAATCCAATTAATTAATAAAAATAAGAAAATAACTCAATTTAATCTCAATGTGTCGTAGATAAGCCTTGGATAAAGATTCAAGAAGAATTTTGAGGCCCATTAGCAAAAATGAGGTGTTTTGGGCAAAGTTGACTTTTGCACATTCATAAAAATTTCCCAACTTCTCCAATGCATATCTTGCTCAATTTTGATCATATGAACATGTTCTTGGACATTTTGGAAAGGTCTTGAAGTCCTCTAACCAATGCCTTTGGTCCCATGTCATTTGGATTTACCAATATCAAGTTATGGTCTTTGACTTAAAATTCCTTTTTGTTGACTTTTGAAATTGACCTATAATGTAGAAATTGATAACTTTTTGTGAGAGCATTTCTTGGACTTGGAATGTGAAGATGAGTTGTAGGAAATGTCATCCCCTTCAAAATGAGCATTGGATGGGATTTTTCTGATGAACCATGAAAATGTTATGCCCTGGTCAAGTTACAGTTGACTTTTCAGCTGTCCAAAAATAGTAACTTTTGCATCTTTGATGATTTTTGAGCCATGCTTGTTGAATCATGATCAAGACTTGATCAAATGATGATTGTGAGCTCAAAATAAGATGTTGACCAAATTTTTTGACTTTTGACTGCCAAATGACTATTTTACCCCTACAGTTGACTGTGAAGCAAACAAGACTTTTGACTGTGCAATTTGATGCTGTGAGTCTTGCAACTTGACGTGTAGATGCTTGACAATGTATATAGGCCCATGGGACTTGATTGAGCCATTGAAAACCTCAAATTCCTTGACAGAACCAAAACCCTAATTTTGACTGGCTTAGGAGGCAGTTGGGCTGTGCAACCCTTGAGAGATCTTGAACCACTTGAAGATGATTCTTGATAAACTTTGAAGAATATGGGAGGGAAAATTTTGGGGTACAACAGTTGCCCCTGTTCAATCTTCTTAGACCTGAGGATGTAGATTGGCTTGCGTTCCTTTCGTGATCCGAAGGTGGAAGATGATTGAACACTAGAGTGCCCAGAAATTTGCACTCGCATAGTGGAGTATCAGCAATGTGATGTCGGGAATGGGCTTACAGATGCCATTTGGAGAGATGATGGATAGGAGGATGGGCTTATAGATGCCATCTGGAGATGTGACAGAACCTTGTCAGGAATGGGCTTATAGATGCCATTTGGAGACTGTTGGTAGGTGGATGGGCTTATAGATGCCATCCGGAGATTGTCTGTTGGATTGTAATTTTGTAAGTTGAAAGAGGGAACCTGTGTAGGGTTGCCTGATGAGCTCGTGTAAAACTGCATCTTGGAAAGAAGGAAACCTGTGTAGGGTTGACTGATGATGAGCCTGTGTGCAACTGCATCTGAAGCTGAGAAGGAAACCTGTGTAGGGTTTACTGATGACGAGTCCGTGTAAAACTGCATCCTTGGAAATAGAGAACCTGTGTAGGGTTTCTGGGTGACGAGTCCATGTAAAACTTCATCTTTGGAAAGAGAGAACCTGTGTAGGGTTTCTTAATGACGAGTCCGTGTAAAACTTCATCTTTGGAAAGAGAGAACCTTGTAGGGTTTCTTGATGACGAGTCCGTGTAAAACTACGTCTGGAGAGAGAGAACCTGTGTAGGGTTTCTTGATGACGAGTCCGTGTAAAACTACGTCTGGAGAGAGAGAACCTGTGTAGGGTTTCTTTGGGATAAGTTCGTGTAAAACTTCTTGAGGAACCGGGGTAAGGTTACCTTGGGATAAACCCGTGTAAGAATTTGGGAGGAACCGGTGTAGGGTTACCTTGAGATAAGTCAGTGTAAGACTTCTGGAGGAACCGGGGTAAGGTTACTGCAGGGTAAGTTCGTGTAAAACTTCTTGATAAACCGGGGTAAGTTCATCTTGAGATAAGTCCGTGTAAGACTTCGTCTGAAAATTGAGAAGGAATCGGTGTGGGGTTTCCTGATGACGAGTTCGTGTAAAACTACATCTGAAGTTGAGAAGGAACCGGTGTGGGGTTGCTTCATGATGATTAAGTAGATAATTGTCCTGTCTGGTTTCAGATATTAACCCATGATCAGTCGTCCACAGAATTTTCCTGGCTTGTTACCAGTGTTGATCTGGAACTGCAGAGGTGGATGGTAATCATCTTTTGATTGACCTTTTCCTGAAAAGGCAAAACGTTAGCTTTATGCAGTGTCATGATGCATGAACTGTATGATATTAAGATGTTCTCAAGAATAAATGAGATTTGTGTTGTATGATGCGTATGCATGTCATAATGTATGAAGATGTGATGTTTATGAATGTATCTTCATCTGGGAAAATAAATCCTTGACGAATGCCGGGAGTTTGAATCCTGGGCTGATGTTGAAGGTTAGAGTTCTTCGTTTCCGCTGGGGATGATGATTGCAAGAATAAGCCGGTAGGAGAAGATGACTCCGTTGGGGAATAAACTTGTTGAAGAGATTACTCTGCGGGGAATTACTCTGTGGGAAGAGATACTTCGCTGAGATTTTGATGATAACTCTGCTGGGGATTCCAGTTGATAAGTTTCGTTGAGAGATTTGATGAACTCCGCTGGGGGATAGGAAGGACTTCGCCGAGGACGATCTTTCCGTGGTAATTAGCTGAGGATAACCCAGTTATAAGCTCTTGGTGAGGAATAACCATTGAATATGGTCGGGAAGAGACGTATGTACTCTGCAGGTGATAAGCTTCCAGAATCTACTGGGGAGATGATTCAACTCTCTTGGGGAAACTTTTGAACTGTATTGGGGAAGTGGCTCCACTGAGGTGTCTGTATTCCACCGGGGAACAATCTTATACTAAGACTGTTGGGGATGCTTGCTTAGGAACATATGTATACTCCACTGGGTAACGTTGAGATATTTTAGGGACATCCAACTTCCTTAAGGCTGACAATAGACTAACTCTGCTTGGGGAGAGTATCGCTGACTTGCTGGAGATACTGTGCCTTTTCGGGGCTGATGGGAGACCAACTCTGCTCGGGGGAGAGTATCGATGAACCTTGTCTAACTCTATGGTAGGTGAAGGTATCCTGGATACGTTCTTCAGCCGAATCTACCTTTGTACCTGGTGAGCAAAGCAGCTGTATTGTTCAGACAATTCTTATTGCCCCAGTTTCTGCGGGAGAAGGTACCTGTGGAGGCCTTGATAACTGCCGATTTGACAAATCTTCTTCTGGTAGGTAAGTGACGAGATGTCGGGACATAGTCGTACGCTTTGATCCCTAATTTTTGCTGGACCTCCCTTTCGGGTTTTCAGTCCACCGGGATACCCATTTTTGCCCAAGCCGCCTTTTCAGGTTTTCGACTAGCCGGGTGTACAAGTTTTTCATTTTCATCCCTTATTTTTGCCCGAACCCTTTTGGTTCGCCGGGAAGCCCTTATTTTTGCCTAGGTGTGTCAACCTAGCGGGTCTTTGATTGTGCGTAGTATTTTTCCGACTACGTCCATGCTCTCAGGATGTAGGGAGTTGTCACTGTCAGTGGTGTTGTGTTACCATACTACCAGAAGATGTTTGTTTGATCGTCCAATGCCCCAAGTGATCCAGATGGAGATTTTCCCCAAGCTGGTTGGCCTTTTGAGAGATTCTCCGAATCTTGACTTAACTGCCCCAGATGATGGACAATGATCATACCATGCCCCTTGATTGGAGGTGCTTTTGTTCATTAGACATTCGTCGTGTGAACTTCTATGCTGTTCAAACAAATAGTCATATGCAAGCAATGTTATATTAAAAATGCAAAGCTTATGTCTGTCTTGAAGTTTTTGAAAATGCATTTTTTTTCATAAAAACAAGTGAATTTTTGTAAACTGTGATGTGAACTCGTTATTTTACCGCAAGCCTTAAGGAGTTAGGATACCTTTCGTAACAGTATGCTTTCGACCTAACCCATGCTTCAGCTAGGACTTTTAAGGGTTGTAGCGTGGCCCGGTTCACGGTTTAAGAAACAAAGGATAAAGGCTCAAATTATATTTATACCCACCCGCTCTTCATGATGTTCTTCAAACCTAAACTCAGCTGATCGTGCGTTAGACCTTGTTTGAGTCTTTTTCTCTGATATACCAGTGATGGTTCGGATGCTGACAGTTTATTTTGAACAGGCAGTCAGTTCTTTTTTGTGGAGGGTTTGTAGGACCTCTTTCTTTTCGATTTCGTTATCCCTGTTTTTTGCCTGAACTGTTTCTTTTGTGATTACAGTTAGCGGGATGCCCCAGTTTTGTAAGTCTCCTTCATAGGTTTTAACTTGTTGGGCTTTAGTTTTTTTTTGGTAATGACTGCCTGTCTTTATGATTATTCAGAACCATCACTGTCTTTTGTATTGGAAGGACTCCTTTGATTCTATTTTTTGTGCACTTGGCTCAACTGAGAGAACTACCCTGCCCCAGGTTATGATTAAGGGTTTTAATTTTTGAAAAGAAAAACTCCAACTTCTTTGGCTCAAAGGGGTTGACGAGGGATTATCTTCCTTATAACTCTAGTGTTTAGGAATTGAAACAATGCCTGTACCTCATCAGCTGGGTCTGTTCAAAAGCATACTGTAAGGATCGTGGTATCGTTTTCGTCATCCTCCCTCAAGAGGCTTAGAATTATTAACCGAGAGTTGAACATCAAAAAATGAAAGAAATTTTAAGCATAGTAAACATAATTACTTCAAAACAGACACGTGTAATGCATTAATGAAATAAGATAGTTTGACATGAATAAAATGTTTGAACAATCAAAGAAAAATACAACTTGAACATTCGAATGAATAAAAGTTTTCTCAATCCTAGCCATGTTTTGGCAAGGGAGCAGTGATCACATTGGGAGCTTCGGGCGCTTCGAACTGGACCTCCTTTGCGTCGATTAGATCCTGAACCTTGTTCCTCAAAGTCCAACAGTCATCTGTAGCATGCCCCGAGCTGTCAGAATGATAAGCGCAGCGAACGTTGGGGTTATACCTTGAAGGTGTTTTGCTGGGATTCTTAGGAGGGTCCCTTAGAGCTACCAGATTGGTCTCCAGCAACTATGGCAATATCTGGGACAAGGTCATGCTGAGGGGAGTGAATTGCCTTCTAGGTCTTTCTTCCCTTTGTTGATTGTGACGCTGAGGAGCACCAGTAGGCTTTGAAATGACCACCATGTTGACAGCTTGGCGGTGTTCAGATTTATTCTGCCCTCTTGAACCATAGACAACACTAGATTCTTTCTTGGATGGTTTCTTCTCAGTGTTCGAGGAGTCACCCTTTGGTATCTTCCCAGACTTGATACCAGCTTCTATCCTCTCACTAGTCAAGATCAGATCTGTGAACCCAGCAGAAGAATTCCCAATCAGATGGTTGAAGAACGGACCAGACAGGGTCCCCAAGAATATGTCAACAAGCTCACGGTCGGTCAGAGGTGGTTGCACCCTTCCAGAAAGGTCTCTCCACTTTTGAGCATACTCTTTGAATCCTTCACCTGTCCCTAGTGACATACCCTGGAGTTGGGTACGCGTAGGAGCGAGGTCGGAATTATACTGATACTTCTTATAAAATGCAGTAGCCAAGTCCTCTCAGTTACGAATACTTGTTCCATCCAGCTGATAGAACCATTCGAGTTGAGTCCCTGAAAGACTATCCTGGAATAAATGGATCCATAAGTTCTTGTCAGCTGTATACGGTTGGATCTTCCTCGCATATGATCTGAGATGCAGCTTAGGACAGGATGCCCCGTCGTATTTTGAAAAAGCATGTGCTTTGAACTTATGTGGGATCACCACCCCATAGGATAAACCTAGATCTTCGAAGTCCAAGCCGGGCACTTTCTGTATCTCCATAGCACTTAACCGGTCTTCGAGCTGTTTGTACTTGTCCTCAGCAGGAGGCTACTTTTCATCATTATAATCTGTCTCGTTGTCGGAGACCACGGGACGGGACTAGGAACCCTTCTCTCTTGGGGACTGTCTTTGCCCACAGATGAGGTAGTCAGCTCAGCCTCATTCGGTAATCCATTCCCAGATTTGCGTCTAGCGTTGAACAAAACAGTCCTCTTCTTCTTCTTCTTCTTCTCTTTCAGAATCAGAGTTTTCAAGTCCTGTTGACCCTAGGCTAGGCTCATTACCAACTCCTGGAACTGGGCATTCTGGGCCTGGAGGGCCTGGATAGCTTGTTCAGTGGATGGTGTAGTAGACATGATGATTGCTGAAATAAACAGTGAAGAAGATAAGTGACCTGTCAAAGGAGTACCTGTAATGCAATGATATGTATGTATGCATGCAATGTTTTCAAGGATCTTGCGGGGTAAACAAAGAAACTTGTTAGAATTTGAATCTGGTATCTTGATGGAAGGAACTTCATATTGTTGCGAGTCCTTCTTCAAGAGTCAAAGCTCACCATATCGAGTGGGTCATAGCCCCTGACTCAAGTTATCAACCTTGGCTAGAGGAAAATAATCCTCGTTGCCCCTTTCTAGACAGTTGGTTCATCATAACCTGCATCACAGACCCTTGAGATCCTTGAAATGGGTTAGGTAAATGTTATGGCATGATGTTATGATGTGTATGCTATGCATGTAAGTAGGCCCTGTAATGAGTCCCAATTAAGGACTGTACACAAAACCTGCAAGGAACTCGTGTTGTTAGATAACAAGTATGCAAGTAGTTCAAATATGAAGGCACACAAGTCACACATAAGAGCCCTTAGATTTCAGGCCAGCATGAAGTTTGGGTACTACCCTCTTTTAGTTTCGTTGGTTAAGACATGTCCTAGAAAATAGTAACCGGGTTCTAGAGGACCTCAATATCATCGACTACCCTCGATCGGTCAAAACTCCAGCATCGCAATCTTTTCTTGCGGCCAGAACCATCGCGAGAGTTTAGCCTCAATGAGTGTAGCATACTGCTACTGTTCTATGGCCAAGTTGGGTCAATTTAGGGTTCTAAGGTCGGTTGGTGCTTAATGACTCCTCAGAATACCCATATTCTCCTCGTTGCAACACAAGGGATATCGGTACAGACCAAGGTGTCACACCAACGTAGCCACTGCTTCACCCGTGTCGGTCTACGTCGGACAGGTCCCTCACAGCTTATGCTACCTAAAAGGGTATTCCCCAGATCTGGGTTAGGATCTATGAAACTCCGATGCAAGCCCACAAATATAAAAGCAATCAAGGCAAGCAATTGAAAACAAGATTGGTCTAATCCTAAGGTACACCTCACTTATTAAGTATTCCCCAGCAGAGTCGACAGTTCTGTGATTGGTGGAAATAGAACTGACTATTTTTTAAGCTGGTTCGCGAAATGTCGCGGTAAGCAAGAGTCGCCACCGTCTTTTATGTTCTCCAACAAGGAAAGGACAAAAGCACAGCAAAATTCCTTTTCGAGAATGTTTCTCGGTTCGGGAGGTAGATTATAGAAAGGGAAGGTGTTAGCACCCTTTCTATCCGTGGTTATCCACGGGCTCTTAGGTACTTGCTCTATGTTTTCAAAATTGTTTGCTTTTCAAGTGTTTGTGGGTTTTGAAAAAGTTTCGTTTGAAAAATTTCTTGGTAACTCTTGTATCTGTCCTCAAGAGTGTATGAAGTGTTTGTTTGAAAACTTTTTGAAAGTGTAGGTGCGAAAAGTATTTTTGTTTGTTTTTTGAAAGAGCAAGTACCCAGGAGAAATCTACCTACTCTAAGGAATTAAGTTGTGTAAGAGTCCTTAAGACAGTACTATCCCACTATTGAAAAGTAGGTAGCACCGCCGTTGGAGTTTTTTGGGTCAATTCGATTATGAGGGACATGTGTGTTCACCAAAGCAATGGTAGGACGCCTTAGCGGTAACCCTAATGTCCTAGATCCTTCTTATCCGAGGCAACCGTTTCGAGGCAACTGGATCTTTAGATAGGAGGGCGACCTCTAAAGCACCCTATACTTGATGACCACGTCGAGGCAACCAGTGAGGCGTACCCTAGGAGTGGCATGTGCATGTGTGTTGTTTTTCAGCTAAGATTATCTTGTACATGTATTTGTGAGCTACGCTTTGATTTTATTTTTCATACAAGTCTTTCATGCATATTAACAGTTAAGAGTGCGGAAAATAAAGTGCGGAAAGGTAAATCTACGCTATTACAAGGCGCGGGTCTATACATCGCCAAAAACAAAACCCGTTTGGAAAATAAGTGCGAGAAATTAAAGAAAGCGATAAAGCCTAATTAACTATTACATTTCCGGAAACAGATACATCAATATAACCAAAAGGAATTAAAGCGCGAAAGAAATTAAATCGGGAACGTCTTAGGGTTTTGACCCTTTTTGAGAAAAGAATTGAAATTGTCCTTTTTTGCAATTTAATTAAAATTAAACCTAATAACTAATGAATTAATTAATTAAAAGAAAAAGTATTTTTTTATGATTTTTAGGTATTTAATAAAAATAAAACAAAAGGAATTAAAATTAAGAGTTAGTAAAACCTAATTCTAAGTTTATTTTATTTATTATGAAAATAATCAAAATTAAATCCAATTATACTAAATTAATTTGTTAGCATTTTATTTACAAAAATAAACTAAGGTGAAATTAATAAATAATATAAATAAAATATTTACATTTTAATTTTCTGAATTTTATTGTGAAAATAATATTAATTATGTTAGTTAAATAAATAATAATATTAACAATAAAAATAATTAGTTAAAAGAAAATAAAAAGAAAAGCAATTAACCAGGGGGGTTTGGGCTAGCTTATGGAGGTGGATTAGCAATCTGAGGCCCAAGAAGCCACCAAGCCACGTTGACTTTGGTAATTGTCTGCATGTTGGTTGACCAGGAACATGATGGTCATCCATCCCATAGCCATTGGATTGATCTTTGAGGCCACTTGGCGCATTGATTTGTGAGATTTATGGTGGAACACATGGGGAATCCTGCATGCAATCACATTAGAAAAAATAGAAACAATGTTTGGGTGGACCTGGGAATCGAACCCAGGTCCCAATGATTGCCAGACAGCACACTAACCACTACTCCACTCGCCTGCGTTTGTTAATATAATGGATAATGAAAATAATATATAAAAAATCAATTATGCTGGAAACCAAGAAAAACTGTGCATTATGTTTGAATCGTCCAATAACACGTCAACAACTCATCATCGTCTTCCCTAAACCTGCAAAACAACGGTTGGATAGCGGGGGTTTTTAACCCCCACAACCTGCAAAAAGGGAAAATAGCGAATAGGTCTATGCGCTATATAAATATGGCGCGACACATCCAATGCGTTCGTCTTGTCCTCACGAGTCTGACCATGTATCTCATCGGGCTTAATTTTCCTTATATCACAAAGCCCCAATTTGAGAGCTTGAAAAACCTAAAATTCAACAATGGCGAATTCTGATTCTATGCGTTTCCATGCAATTAACCTATGCCAAAAGATTCTTGTATATTCAAGCAATGCAAAACAACCAATAAAACATGTTAAATGCTCATGAGATGTGAATTTCGATTATGAAAAAGATGTTCAAACCGTGATTCGGTTTAGGGTGATTCCTGGGGCTATGAAACTGGAAATTGATTGTAAATCGTCCTGGGGACCTCCTGCAATGGATTGAAATCAATAAAAAGCTTTGAATTGTGCTAGAACATGAAATTCAGTTTTCACTTTTCTTTGATTTTTTTCAATGTTGTTATGGCCCTTTGTAGCAGTTTTGCACGTGAATGGCATTAGGGTTAGGTTCAGCATATATAGTAGAATGGAATTAGGGTACAATCTTGCCAAGAAATCCATTGTATTGAAGTTTCAATATTTGATTGGAAATCAAATAATTTTCAATCTTTTTGATTGACAAAACTTGCCAAACATGGAGATTTTTGTCTCTTTGATTGATACACGAATTTTCTAGCTTGCCCTGAGTTTATTTGCTTCACAAAAGATTTGAAAAAACATATCTTGGTATTTTCCTACAATTAAATGAATTAAATGAATTAATAATCAATTAAAAATCCAATTAATTAATAAAAATAAGAAAATAACTCAATTTAATCTCCATGGGTCGTGCATAAGCCTTGGATAAAGATTCAAGAAGAATTTTGAGGCCCATTAGCAAAAATGAGGTGTTTTGGGCAAAGTTGACTTTTGCACATTCATAAACATTTCCCAACTTCTCCAATGCATATCTTGCTCAATTTTGATCATATGAACATGTTCTTGGACATTTTGGAAAGGTCTTGAAGTCCACTAACCAATTCATTTGGTCCCATGTCATTTGGATTTACCAATCTCAAGTTATGGTCTTTGACTTAAAATGCCTTTTTGTTGACTTTTGAAATTGACCTATAATGTAGAAATTGATAACTTTTTGTGAGAGCATTTCTTGGACATGGAATGTGAAGGTGAGTTGTAGAAAATGTCATCACCTTCAAAATGAGCATTGGATGGTATTTTTATGATGAACCATGAAAAGGTTATGCCCTGGTCAAGTTACAGTTGACTTTTCAACTGTCCAAAAATAGTAACTTTTGCATCTTTGATGATTTTTGAGCCATGCTTGTTGAATCATGATCAAGACTTGATCAAATGATGATTGTGAGCTCAAAATAAGATGTTGACCAAAATTTCTGACTTTTGACTGCGAAATGACTATTTTACCCCTACAGTTAACTGTGAAGCAAACAGGACTTTTGACTGTGCAATTTGATGCTGTGAGTCTTGCAACTTGACATGTAGATGCTTGACAATGTATATAGGCCCATGGGACTTGATTGAGCCATTGAAAACCTCAAATTGCTTGAAAGAACCAAAACCCTAATTTTGACTGGCTTAGGAGGCAGTTGGGCTGTGCAACCCTTGAGAGATCTTGAACCACTTGAAGATGATTCTTGATAAACTTTGAAGAATATGGGAGGGCAAATTTTTGGGTACAACACTCTGCTTGCCAAAAGTCCCTCAATTCATCGTGGAAACTCCACTAAATAGCAAAAACTCATTTAGGTCGATTGGAAGTACCCAAAACACCCCCATAACTTAACATATGGGCAAAATAGAAAAAAAGATCAAAAATCAGCGTGGCATGCAAACACATCTTGTATTGGGCAACACAGCCTGTGTTGGGCAACACGGCCGCCCGTGTTGGCCCTTAAACTTTTAATTATCAAATTCAAGTCCTGGGGGTTGCAACACGGTCTCCCGTGTTGCACCCATGACATCCATAGTTTTTAATGCGCCATAGCTTTCCTCCAGACACGACCCGTGTTGGGAAACACGGCCACCCGTGTCAGGCCTCCTGAAATATGATTTTTGCATTTCTTCTAAAAATCCGAGTTTTGTACTGATTTGTCCCGATTTATTCCTTTGAACCTGAAAACATTAAAACACAAAACCAACGCAAAAAAGTGGCAAAATGAAATAAAACACTCGACGATAAACAAAAAGGATAACTAAAAACATTGGTAAATAACTGTGTAAAAACCACTGGTTAAACTCCCCAAAACTTAAACTGTTGCTTGACCTCAAGTGAAAATTACAAGAACTCATGAAAATCACAGCAGCCCAATACTCATACATGAGAGATCTGTTCAAGTTTATTAAAAGGCAGTCCAATCGATGTTCACATGACGTGAAGAGTTTGTGTGAGAACCTATAAATCTCGAGCTTCCTCTTCAGATACCTCTCTAACCATGCTTTGTACTTAAGTCTTTTTCTGATTTTCCTCCTTTTTCATTCGGACAATCAAATTAAGGCAATGAGAATTTTTGATGATCATCACACGCACAAGACTAATCAATAATTTTTTTTCAGGCACCAAATAAGCAACTTTTGCTCCTTTTTAAATTCAGATGAAATTTTCAAAACTTTTCAGTTAATATATTATCCTTTTGGAGGACGTTTAGGGATCAACCCTCTTTGGGATGAATAACCAGGTGAGGGATACCCAACTTAGTGAGCCAATTTCCTTTTACCGCCTTTCCATCATTTGGTGCCAACTTTACTTATTTCTCAACCGACCATACATGTATGTGAATTTAGATTATGCCAGACTGTATTGATAAACTACTCAAGGAGTATTTCTCAAGATTCAAGCACTATGGTACAAATCTACATGTTAGACTCGTATCCCTGTCACATTATTATGAACTTCCTACCCTTAAAAAATCATCCCTTTGTCTCTATATACCATTCCTGATATCTGTGAAATGCAAAAAAAAAAGATCGATCAAAATTTGGGAAGGACTTCAACTCGTGGATTTACACAACAATTAGCATAGAACCTATAAATAACCCGAAAAGAAAAGCAGTAACCCCCCCCCCCCCCCAAACTTGAACTAAATATTGGCCCCAATGTTTCAGAATAAGCTCGAGGAAGGTGACTCACAGAGGGTAATGCAACACCAGTTGTGCCTCCTATCTTTCACCAGTAAGGCTCCCTTTTTATTCTTGAAAATAAAACTAAACAAACACAAAAATAAAAACTAAGATATTAAAAGCGCGGGTTGCTTCCCACGAAGCGCTTTGTTTAACGTCGTATGGCTCGACGGTTGATACCCTTATGGAGCGTACTTCCTCTTTCACACCTTCCTTTCCGCAACCCAAAACTCATTCAGATCAAAAGTATGGACCACTTTGTGCTTCAGGTCACTTCCATCTTCTCACCTTAGTGTTCCTTCTTATTTTTCTTTTTAACTTCTTGACTGAAGTTGAGAATTTGTATTGATGCCACCTTAAATATTATGCCTGAGACTTCTTCTGGGAGTGATTTTTAAAATTTTCTTTCTCCTTCTACTTTGATCATTCCAACTAAAGGTTGTTTCTTTCCACCTGCACCCTGCTTCTTGATCTCCAACACTTTTAAGGTTATCTCTTCATCAAATGATTTTAATTTTAGATTACCTGTCTCGATATCAAAATTGCACTGACTAGTCAACAGAAATGGTCGACCAAAAATGATAGGAGTCTCTTCATCTTCAGGGATATCCATGATCTGGAAATCAACGGGAAAGACAAAATTGTCAATTTCCACCAATACATCTTTCTCTATCCTGTATGACTGCTTGATGGTGCGATCAGCAAATTTTAATTTTGTCCCATTCCCGCTTATCTTTTTGATGCCAAGCTTTTTGAAAACAGACAAGGGCATTAAGCTCACACTAGATCCAGAATCAAATAGAACCCTCTTGAGTTTTGTTTCTTTTATTATGCACGGTATTGCGACTGACCCCAAATCATTCTGCTTGATAGGGATTTTCCTCTCGAGAGTGATTGCGCATAATTTCTCATCAGCGGGTACATGTCCATCTTCTGTTGGTCTCTTTTTTTCAAGTACCCCCTTCATGAATTTCTGGTACTAGGGTATTTTATCGAGTGCTTCAAAGAATGTTATGTTAATCTCCAACTTTTTAAACAATTTGATAAATTTATTAAACTCTTTCTCTTTTGTGTCCTTCTTTGCAACTCGAGAGGGATACAACACCTTAATCACTAATTTAGTCTTCTCTTCAGCTGGCTTCACAGGTGATATCACTTCTTCATATTTTTTCTTGTTCTCTCTCACTTCTAGATCTACTTCTATGATACTATCATCAAATTTTACCTCATCTTATTTTTCTTCACCAACTCTCTGACTCTTTGTTACGACAGCATTAACATTCCCATGATTTTTTTTATTTCCTTGTGCTTGCAGAGCTACTTGTTCTGCAATATGTCCCATTTGAACTTCCAAAATTTTTATTGTAGTTGTGGTATTTCTATGGTTTCTCCTTGTCTCTTCTTGAAATGTAGAGGTGTGGGAAAACATTTTTTCAATATCCACCTCCCACTCTTCCTTTTGAGGAGCTTGTTGTTGTTGATCTTTCTAGGAGAAGTTAGGATGATTCTTCCACCCAGGATTATAGGTTCTAGAATAACGATTATTATGTTTCAAGAATTCTATCTCCTCAATTTGTCCTGGAGTTGGAAGAAATTGCACAATAATGTGTGGTCCACTATAAATTTCACTAACAACCTTTTGTATCTGTTGAACCTGAGCTACATGTTGAGTACCCATGTTCATTGCTTTACGATTTTTCTCCACTTCTGCAGCAATTGCTTCTTCAATTTTAAGTTGCTTGTTAACTTCTAACTCCAGATCAATCACCCCCTCTGGTTTACTTACAACCATGTCATATAGCTTAAGATGCTTATTTGCAGCAATGGCTTCAATAATCCTCTTTACACCAGTGGTTGTTGTAAAGTTGGATGAGCCACCGACTGTTGTACCAATGAGTTATTTTGTTACATTCAGAGGCCATTCACAAACATCTGTATTTGCTCAGTTTGATCCATATTGTGAGTGGGACAAGCTACCAATAACCTCTTGAACCTCTTGTAAGAATCACCTAATGACTCTCCTTATTTTTGCTTAAAATTCACAGTTTTCATATCTTTTGCGAATGTAAATAGAAGCGGGAAAGTATTCATCAAGAAAAGTCTTCTCCGTCTTTCCCAAGTGGTAATACTTCCAGCAGAAAATGAGTAAAATAACTCTTCAGCATCTTCATACAGCGTGAGTGGAAACATTCTCAATTTCTTTGCCTCTTCGGAGTGCTCCTCAATTTTCAAATTAGTGCTCATGGTGAGGAGTCTCTACAAGCGTTTGTTGAAATCTTCATTCATCTTTCTGGTGAAAGATCTATTCTCAAGCTGTCGGATTGTTGAAGGGTATAATTGAAAATTTGTAACAGTAACCGGTTAATTCACAATAGTAAACCGACCTGCTGGAGCATTTGCTCCTTCATAGTCCCCAAAAATTCTCTCTGGTGGTGGTGGATTTTCACCCATAATTTCAGGTTCTAATTATGAACCCGAGTCTGTATGAACTGAATGTTATTCGTCGAAGGCTAGTATGGCTAGCCGAGATTTTCTTCGCCTTGCGTGAAAGGTTCTTTCTATCTCTGCTTCAAATGGAAATTGAGGCGAGAGCTTTCCTCGCATGCAAAGGTTAGAAAAAAATCAGTAATAACAAATAATTATAAAAATTACAGAAAAGAAAATTTTAGTTGCAGAGAAACAAAATTCTAATTGAACTACAATTAAACTCTATAATTCGACAGTTCCCGGCAATGGCGCCAAAAACTTGATCGGTAAATTAGAAAGTGTACTAATTCACTAATGTAGTAATAATGGGAAATCCCAAAGTATCGATCTCAATGACTGCATATCAGTATTGAGTTTAGTGTGTGGTTCAATAAAACAAAAACTTGAATTGGGGTTTCGGTTTATTATTGTCACTGTAAAATTAGTAGAAATATAAATTGGATTTTTACTAATATGAGGAGCATGTGAGGGTGTGGTGTGTAATTTTCCCTGTAACAACCTTAATTATGATTTCTTCGACAAGTTCATAATACCAATTACCAGCCCTTTAGGTTATTTTCCCCTAAATACTTAGTGGGA
Organism: Vicia faba; assembly: GCA_948472305.1. NCBI lineage: Eukaryota > Viridiplantae > Streptophyta > Magnoliopsida > Fabales > Fabaceae > Vicia > Vicia faba. The sequence continues at coordinate 1,062,084,676 of OX451737.1, forward strand.
AAACCTTTGAACATTCATCCTAAGTCCTTAAAGAGTTATGATAAAATCAAGCCTTCGTTTTATCAAGAGTTAACCGATAACTATAGGGTATCCTTAGTCCTAGGTGATATCTACTATAGTCTAATCATACGAAAACCTTAACAACCACCGTCCAGCTGGTTGTTAACCGTAAATCAATCCTAATTGGTCTGATCAGGAAAGCATAAAAACATTGCACAATTAAATTGAATAATAAAAACCATGGAATTGATAAAATTAGAAATTCAAAGTCATTAAAGATTCAAATTAGGGACACCCCCTATCATTTGGGGGTTTAGCTACTCATATTGTTCAAAAGGATTTCAATGATATAAAGATTAAATATTACAGATAAATGATGAACTTTGATCTTCAATCGCTGCAGCTCATGAAAAATCTTTGTCATCCAAGAATCTCATACGTTGCTCTCTTCTATCATCCAAATTCTCTGCTTGTCAAAAGTCCCCCAATTCATCGTGGAAACTCCTCTAAATAGAAAAAACTCATTTAGGCCAGTTGGAAGTACCCAAAACACCCCCACAACTTAACAAATGGGAAAAATAGAAAAATATCATAAATTAGTGTCACAGGTCAACATGGCCCGTGTTGGGCAACACGACCGCTCGTGTTGGCCCTGGAACTTTTAATTATCAAATTCAAGTTTTAGGGGTTGCACAATGGCCCGTGTTAGGAAACACGGCTGCCCATGTTACACCCCTGACATCCCATAGTTTTCAACACGCCATAGCCTTCCTCCTTACACGGCCCATGTTGGACAACACGACCACCTGTGTTAGGCCTCCTGAAATATGATTTTTGTATTTCTTCCGAAACTCTGAGTTTTGCACCAATTTGTCCTGATTTATTCCTTTGAACCTAAAACATTAAAACACAAAACTAACACATAAAAAGTGGCAAAATGAAATAAAACACCCGACGATAAACATAAAGGGTAATTGAAAGCAATGGTAAATAACTATGTAAAAACCATTGATCAACCACCCATTATGTATCTTTGTACGAATAAATAGATGCCCCATTCTTAGTAATTTCATCAGTAATAGAAAGTGCCTAAAACTGAGTGCCAACATTTTCACTAGCGTCAATGATGGAGAATGACAAGAGATGACTCACTATTAAAGCTTGCTCTCCGCCTACCACAATAAACTTTCCATTTCTCAAAAACTTCCGCTTTTGGTGAAACATTGAAGTGACAGCTCTCGCATCATGAATCCATGGCCGTTCCAATAAACTGTTGTAAGCAACATGGGTATCCATTACTTGAAATGTTATTTGGAAAGAGTGAGGACCAATTTTCATTGGGAGGTCCACTTCGCCAATTACCATCTTTCTTGAACTATCAAATGCTTTAACGATAGCCCCACTACTCCTCATAGGAGTTCCCTGATACGAGAGTCTAGATAGTGTAGATTTAGGCATGGCATTTAGTGATGAACTGGTATCTACCAGCATGTTGGATAGACTATCTAAAAGACAACTCATGGAGATATGCAACGCAAAATTGTGATTCCTTCATTCCTCTAGGAGGTTTTCATAACTAAAGATATGGTTGTTACATGTAGTTATATTTCCCACTATCCCGTTGAATTGGTCAATTGTTACATCATGGTCAACAAATGCTTGGTCTAGTACTTTCATCAGTGCTTCACTGTGGGTTTCAAAATTCATTAGTAGAGAGAGTACAAAGATTTTCGAAATTGTCTGCAAAATCTTATCTATCACTTTGTATTCACTCTTTTTAATCAAATTCATGAGTTCATCAACATCATCATTCAAACTTGTCTTATTGGGCTGTCCATTCTCTACCCCGGGATTAGAAACTATAACAAGAGCTTCAATTGGGACATTCCTAACTTTTCTTGGAGGTACAACAGAGAACACATGGCTGTCGCGGGTCAGACCACTAACATCAGCTATGTTAACAACAAATGAAGGAGAGGGAATAATGTTGTACCCCAAAATTTTCCCTCTCATTTCTCAAAGGATCACTCTAGACCCTCAGGTTTGCTTCTGGCAAGTTTCAACTCTCAGATTACAATTTTCTAAAGAAAGTCATTCACAAGGACAAAATGGTCAAAAGCACAGTAAAAAGTCAAACTTTGACTTTTGGGATCAAAAATCAAGTTTCAACAATTATATTTCATCAAGACATGAAATTAATTCATCAAAATAAAAATTCAAAAATTGCCTTGAAAAAACAAATTTCTAAACATTTAGAAAATTTTCTAAGTGTTAAGAGAATATGATACTTTAGAGATTCTGGGCCAACCTTGACGCAAGTGCAATCAGAATTTGAAAACACGGTTCAGAACATGATGCTTCAATCAAAACATATGGAAGCGATTTTCTTCGGTCAGAACATGACTCTTCAGTATATGGAGGATACACTTCTGGTCTTCTGCGATCAGAACATCACCAAATCCCAAAACCTCGTTTAAGCAGCCTGCTGCCCTGCTACAGCACAGTCCTTCAACCAGCTGCTGATCCAGTCCACGCCTGCACTTTCTCAAACCCCATATTTGCACCAAATTAGCATACAAAAGTTGTGATAAAAAAGCAATGGAACAGTATGCCAAAAAGGTTTAAATCTCATTTGTTTCCCCCCCAAAAAACACAACAAACTCACCTATAAATAAGTTGCTCCATCACACTTTCAAGGGGATGGCTTTTGGAAAGAGAGAATTATCAAAAAGAGAAGAGAAAACAGTAAAACATTCGTGAACCCTGAATTCCTAAACAAAACCAAAATATTTGTTCTTCCCTTTGAATCAAAGAACATAGCATTTCATGTTCCATTCCAGAACATCCGAAGGCAGCAGTTCAAGTTTCAAACACACGTTCCAAATTCAAGATAACTCTTTCTGACTTTGAATCTTTTCATTCAGAACATCATTAAATATGTAAATATCATAGTATTGATGATATCCATATCATTGCATGAGTAGAGAAAAACTGTGGATCAGAACTTCTTGAATAAAGATAGGCTCAGAATTAGGATTAGAACTTTTATAAAATATTGTGTTTTTATCTTTCTAATTTGCTGTTGTTAAAAACTGAATAAGTTGCTGATGAGTTGATTAATGTAAGGAAGGAGTTGAAGTGTAACACAAAACTTCTGGGTTTTTCTTTCCCACTATTTTAGCACAACACAAAACTTATGAGTTCTCCTCACTGTTTAAACACAACTTCTAAGTCCTCCTCACTGTTTTAACACACATAACTTCTAGGCATTCTTACTGTTTAACACAAACACATAACTTCTGACTTTTCACTCACTGTTTTAACACAGCACAGAACTTCTGATTTTCACTCACTATTTAACACATACACAGAACGTCTGACTTTTCACTCACTATTTAACACAACACAAAACTTCTGACTTGTTGCCCACTGTCTAAACACAACCCAGAACTTCTGTTTTTTCCCTCTAACGTTTCTTTCAGGATTCCATTGGCATCAACCCAGAACTTCTGATCACCTCTGAAGTTTCATTTTGAACCGCAACGCGCCTGGCATCAGAACTTTTGATCCCCTTTGTTTTTCTTTCAGCAACATGTTGATCCTATTTCTCTTTATTTTTCCTTTTTTCTCTTTTATTTTATTATTAGTACTATTTTTATTAATATAAAAAAGACATCAAAAAATATTTTCTTTTATTAAATAATTATTTTCTTTTTAATTTGTTAAGACCAAAAAACATTTTTCAAAAAAGGTCTTTTCCTTTTCTTATAGTGTACAATTCAATATGGTTGTAATAATTAATTAGGATTTAAATTCATGCAAATCCCCATTTGTAACTATGTACCCCCATCCCATAATGATGTAATGGCATAGGACTTTACATTTCCGCAAATTTACCGCTTTCAAATATAAATGCTAGTACTTAGGGTGTGTATGGTAAGACATGAAATCAACAAATAGATAACCCTAATCAAGACTAAATGCTTGTAAATCAAACACATCGTTCACACTTTCACCCTTAGGGTAATCCCATTTTGTTGCCTTTCAGAAAATAGTCATGTCCCTCGAACATGGGCATTTCAGCAAAGACCCTCGATAAAAGATCGTAGTCCCTCGATGACGCACAATGTTACCTTCGGTAAATGATCTAGTCCCTAAACGATATTTCTAAAACGTCCCATAGTTTTCCTTCTCTGACTATACAAAAACGTCCTGTGCCCGTCCCTTCACATCCAACGACGGGGTTTCTTACCAAAACAATGGTGAGATAACAACATCTAAAGGAGGAGGAAAAGAACATTTAAGACCTTTTGAGTAGGTAGGTTACTCCTAGTTGCTCACTTGCTCACAACAAAAACATTTTATACACCAACACTTTCATTTTGAAACATTTTCAAAAGACAAACACTTTGTACGCGTTCTTATAGAAACGAGAGCCGTTACAAAGACACCTTTTCAAAATCACTTTCAAAAACACATTCCACAAACACTTCTTTAAACTATTTTCCAATACAACACTTTGTACGCGTTCTTATAGAAACGAGAGCCATTACAAAGACATTTTCAAAATACTTTCAAAAACCACACCACAAGCACATTTTCAAACAAAAGCAAGTGATCTAGCAAGCAACTAAGAGCCCGTAGATAACTGCGGATGAAAAGGGTGATAAGACCTTCCCTTTTCATAACCTACCCCCCAAACTCAAGAAATAATCTTGAAAGGTCTTTCCAGTTCTTTTCAACCTTTCCTTTTGGATAAAAGAAAAGTCGGTGTCAACTCTTTCTAACCGCAACAATTGCGATCAAACGCAAAATACCCAAGTCAGTTATCCCACCGTGTTACAAATAAGAACCTCTTTTCCATTCTCAATCATGGTAGCATTGTATTTATACAACACAACTTTATTAGAATTGTAAGGAATCGGTCCTGAAAAGTAAATAACCATAGGAGAAACTAGAGCTCTTTGACGGTTATGTATTACTTCCAAAGGCTCGGGTATGTTGAAATGAGAGACTATGACATTCACTTCAGCATCCTCATCTCTTCCCCTATAAATAATAACCTCAACATCAACATCAAGAAAATCCTCAACTGACGGCACCATATCAGGTGACACTTCTTCATTTCTTCTCTTATCAATAATAATAGTAATTGATCCATCCTTAAACAGGCCTAGGTTCTTCAATATATGGAGGTCCTTTATCACAGTAGCACATCCATGAGGTCTTTCTTCACATTTTGGACAAGTATCATGGCTGAAATCAATCAACCCCAATTCAACGAACTTGGCATGTATCTCTAAAAGAGTTATCATATCCAGATCTAAAGTCATACATTCATCTGAATAACTTTCAATCATATTCATCCCATTATCATTTTGATTTTTTGTGACTTGAATGATACCCTGATCTAGTAGGCGTTGAAGGCCTCTCTTCACACTGGAGCATCCCCATGAGTCTCTATAATAGATCTGACAAGAACCATAGTTATGTCATTCTTGATCACTCATACCGCAAAAGGTAGCATGCATTTGTACCAGATTTCCTCTCATCAAATGGGCATCAAAGATACGGTACTCTCCAGGGCATCCATATACCATGTTCACAGTGTTTCCTTCGTGATTAGGCAGTGGATTAGCTTGAACATTTGGGCCGACGTCTCTGAATGATAGGAGGCCACTCCTGACCAATTTATGGACTTCAATCTTCAATGGGAAATAATTCTCCGTGATGTGGTCTGGAGCTCCTTGGTGAAAGGCACAATGGGAATCTGCTTTATACCAATACAGAATGTCTTTCAAGATAGAAGGTGGTGCTCTTATCTGAACTAGATTATTTTGTAGTAACCCAGGTGACAATTCATCATATGTCATTGGGATCGGGTCAAAACATGGCGCACTTCTTACCCTATTTTGTTGGTTGTTGTATATTGATTGTTGATTGTTGTAAGCTTGTTGCTGAGGCTATTTTGTTATTTGTTGTTGGGGGGATTGTGACTGGTAAGCTGGAACCGTAGGTGATGGATTAATGACGAGAGTGACAGTTGCAACATGATGTTGTTGTAACCTTCTTCTTGGTCTTCCATGTGAAACCACACTGATATTTTGCTCCTTCTTCTTAGAAAAACTACTTCTGAACTTTTTGACCCCACTTGATGAACCACCTTCTTTGGTTAAACGTCCTTCACGGACACCTTCCTCGAGTCGCATTCCCATATTCACTATTTCGGTGAAATCGATTAGTAAAATGATTCTGCATAGGGCATCTTGTTCAACATGTTTCTCTAGTTGATAGAACATCTTATTTCAACACGGTTCTCCAAAGTTAGTTTTACCAAACATAATGCCAATCACAACAATAGAGAATTAACAATCTCCCTCTTTGGCTTACTTTGGCTAAAATAACTTAATACTTCTTGCACACATAAACATCAAAACAACCCAGGTTTGAAAATACATCAACCACACAAATATCAGAGGCAAGACATCAGAAATTAATTCAATAGAGTAACAACAAGTGGAAGCTACTCAACACAACATCCACAAGAAACATAAATTCTCAACATGTCAGGACATCATGTATGACAATAATTTACAACAGAAACAACAACATTCCAATCAATCTAGAATGGGGACTCCCCCTCAAAACCTGTTAAGTAACACTTCAGAGAATATAGATCCCCCCTCAATAGTAGCAACAAATAATGGTTAAATCACACACAATTACCCCCCCCCCCCCCCCTTTTAGCCATAATATGACAAAGGTGAGTAACTAACCAACAACAACCATAGTAGCACATTAGCAAAAAAGCTAAACATATCCTGGGTGTTGTACCTCAAAATTTTCCCTCTCATTTTTCATTTAAGATATTCTCCTAGGGTTCTCAAATGCTCAAGAATTGATCAGACAAATTATCCTCCTAAGCAATGGGTTCGCAACTAGGGTTTTGTATTTCTCAGGGAAGATTGAGTTTCCAAGGTCTCAAGTGATTTTTATGATTCTTCATATGTCCTCAAGTATGCTCATGTCAAGTTTCAAGCCTTACATCACAAGTTTTCTCAGTCAATGGTTCAGATGACTGAAAATCAACTATATTGGGCAAAAAGTCAATGTTTGCAATTTCAAGTTCAAAGATCATCACTTTTCATTATTCATTATTTTTAGTAGATCTGTTTGCGTATGACTCTCCTTGACGTCATATCCAACTTAACTTTAAAAGTCAAGGGCTAATTATGTGTGTAAGATCACCAAAAGTTTGAATACTTTAGATGTCACTTTCTGGACTTTTACCTAATCTCAAGTAATTGTTGCATAAGTTTCAAGGACCATAAATTCCTCAATTTTAAACATCTTGAGATGATTCTTTTTGCATATTGTCATTAGGAATGTCATCTACAAGTTTGCGTTAGGAATCAAAGTCAAAGTGTGCTTAGAAGGCCATGGAATTTGTTGAAAATATTATGGGTCATTTTGTACTTAGAGTGATTTTAACCTCTAATTTCAATCCATGCTATGATGGTTTATTCAAGACATTTATTCTTATCATTGAATTTAAACCCATTCATCAAGCTTGCAAAGGTGAAAATGGAAATACGCTTGGATTTATTGAGGTTTAAGTAACGAGATGTTCAAATTTAATTCAAATTCATTCAAGTCCATTCATGAGAATTATTTTGAGTTCAAGCCACCAAAGGCAAAACTTTCATCATTTTTCAAGACATGGTTCTGAGTTTCAAATTTGAGATGGAGGGAAATTTTTTTTGTTTCATTACTTGAAGAAAAGCCAATATTCTCTACCATATATTTGAATTTTGAAAGTAAAAGAAGCTACAAGACATGGTTTTAGCCATGCATATTCATTCAAGGGAAATTGATTCAAGCAATTCACATAGTTTCTACATTTGTTACAAGACAACTCAAGTTCTATGTCATAAAGATATTTCAAATTCCATAAGGCCTAAAATTTCAAAGTACATTAACAAGCCTTAGTTTCTCAAGAAAGATGTTGGTTTCATAATGGTTCAAATTCAAAGAATACAAGAGATACAAGAACTTCAAGTTTTCTACACTTGAATTCTATGAACATTACCAGATTTTGATTATTTTTTCTTCAAGTTTCTTGAGCTCTCCAAATTCCTCCATGCTATGCCAAATTTCAAAGTCCAAATTTACTGTCTAAAACTGCCAAAAACAGCCTGCATAAAACCTCCTCTTGTTGTCCACAAACAGCCCAACACTGTCAAAATCCTGCTACAAAAATATCCTCCTATGTCACTCCAAAACCTTCTCTCAAACCTGCATCAAAGTCCTGATTCCCACTGATAAAATAGTCCAAAAATATGCATTGTAGCAGTCCAACAATTGCACAAGAATAACAAAAATAAAACTACATCATTAAAGTTACAAAAAACAGTGTAGTAAATTGTTCAAACTTCACCAACTCCCCCCCCCCCCCCACAAAAAAAAAACTCCCCTTACTGATCTATATATTCAACCTTCACTCACTCTTCAAAAGGGACTGAAAAACAACAAAAACTTCTGTCAAGAGAAAAAACAATCAGCAACCTCTGTAAGCCTCCAACCTCTGCTCACACACAGTGTTGTACCCCAAAATTTGCCCTCTCATTTCTCAAAGGATCATCCTAGACCCTCAGGGTTGCTCCTATCAAATTTCAATTCTTGGATTACAATTTTTTAAGAAAGTCATTCACAAGGGCAAAATGGTCAAAAGTACACTGAAAAGTAAAACTCTGACTTCTTGATCAAAATCAAGTTCCAACAATCATATTCCATCAAGACAAGAAGTTGGTTCATCAAGAAATCTAAAATCAAAAATTGCCTTGAAAAATTAAATTTCTAAACATTTAGAAAATTTTCTAAGTGTTAGGAGAATATGATACTTCAGAACTTCTGGGCCAGCCTCCACGCAAGTGCAATCAGAATTTCCAAAGATGGTTTAGAATATGACCCCTCAATCAGAACATATGGAAGCAATGTTCTCCAATCAGAACATGACTCTTTAGCATATGGAGGCTACATTTCTGGTCTTATGCGATTAGAACATCACCAAATCCCAAAACCTCGTTTAAGCAGCCTGTTGCCCTGCTATAGCACAGTCGTGCAACCACCTGCTGATCCAGTCCATGCTTGCACTTTCTCAATCCCCATATTTGCACCAAATTAGCATACAAAAGTTGTGATTAAAAAGCAATGGAACAATATGCCAAAAGGGTTTAAATCCCATTTGTTTTCCCCCCAAAACCATAGCAAACTCACCTATAAATGAGTTGCTCCATCACACTTTCAAGGGGTTGGCTTTTGGAAAGAGAGAATTATCAAAGAGAGAAAAGAAAACAGAAAAAAATTCATGAACCCTGAATTCCTAAACAAAACCAAAACCTTTGTTTTTCCCTTTGAATCAAAGAACATAGCATTTTCTATTCCATTGTTCTTGCTGACTCCAGAACATATGAGGGCAGAAGCTCAAGTCTCAATCACACATTTCAGATTCAAGGTAAGTCTTTCTGACTTTACATTTTTTCATTCAGAACATCGTTAAATATGTAAATATCATAGTATTGATGTTGTCCATATCATTGCATAAGTAAGAAAAACCGTGGATCAGAACTTCTCGAATAAAGCTAGGCTCAGAATTAGGATTAGAACTTCTATAAATTGTCGTGCTTTTATCTTTATGATTTACTGTTGTTAAGAACTGAATAAGTTGCTGAGGTGTTTATTAATGTAAGGAAGGAGATGAAATGTAACATAGAACTTCTGAATTCTCACCACTGGTTTAACACACAAAACTTCTAGGATTTCTTATTGTTTAACATACAGAACTTCTGATTTTCACTCACTGTTTTAACACACAAAACTTCTAGGATTTCTTACTGTTTAACATACAGAACTTATAATTTTCAGTCACTATTTAACACAACATATAACTTATGATTTTCACTCACTGTTTAACACAACACAAAACTTCTGAGTTCCCCTCACTGTTTTAACACATACAGAACTTCTAGGTTTTCTCACTGTTTTAACACACACAAAACTTCTAGATTTTCTTATTGTTCTAACACTCAGAACTTCAGCACGTAGCGACCCATAACTTCTATTTTCCCCCCTAACGCTTCTTTCAGGACCTCAGCGTTTATCAACTCATAACTTTTGATCACCTCTGATGTTTCTTGCCGAACCATAGGGCGCCTGGCATCAGAACTTCTGGTCCTCTTTATGTTGCTTTCAGCAACATGCTGATCCCATTTCTCTTTTTTTTTTCCCTTTTTTCTCTTTTATTTTATTATTGGTACTATTTTTATTAATATAAAAAGACATAAAAATATTTTCTTTTTGTTAACTAATTATTTCCTTTTTTTTTCTAATTCATTAACACAAAAAAACCATTTTCAAAACAAGTCTTTTCCCCTTTTTCTATATATTGTATAATTCAATATGGTTGTAATAGATAATTAGGATTTAAATTCTTGTAAATCTCCATTTGTAATTTTGTACCCCCCATCCCATAATGATGTAATAGCGTAGGACTTTAAATTTCTGAAAATTTACCACTTTCAGATATAAGTGCTAGTAATTAGGGTTTGTATGGCAAGACATAAAATTAACAAATAGATAACCCTAATCAAGACTAAATGCATGTAAACCAAACACACTTGCACACTAGCACCCTTAGGGTAATCCCATTTTGTTGCCTATCGGAAAATGGCCATGTCCCTCGAATATGGGCGTTTTAGCAAAGACCCTTGATAAAAGATCATAGTCCGTCGATGAACCTCAATGTTGCCTTTGGTAAACGATCTAGTCCCTAAACGACATTGCTAAAACGTCCCATAGGTTGCCTTTATGACTATACAAACGTCCCACGCCCATCCCTTCACATCCAACGATGGGGTTCCTTACCAAAACAATGGTAAGATAACAACATCTAAGGAGGAGGAAAAGAATGTTTAAGACCTTTTGTGTAGGTAGGTTACTCCTAGTTGCTCGCTTGCTCACAACAAAATATTTTATACACCAACACTTCACTTTGAAACATTTTTCGAAAGAAAAAACACTTTGTACGCGTTCTTATAGAGGTGATAACCATTACAAAGACCTTATTTTCAAAATACTTTCAAAACGCACATCACAAACACATTTCCAAACAAAAAGCAAATGATCTAGCAAGCAACTAAGAGCCCGTAGATAACTACAAATGAAAAGGGTGTTAATACCTTCCCTTTTCATAACCTACCCCCCAAACTCAAGAAATAATCTCGAAAGGTCTTTCCTATTATTTTCAACCTTTCCTTATTGGATAAAATAAAAGTAGATGGCGACTCTTTCTATCTGCAACAATTGCGATCAAACACAAAACACCCAAGTCAGTCTCCCATCATGTTATAGAACTGGTGACTCTGCTGGGGAGAATCTTAAAAGTGGGGTTACCTTAGGGCTAGGTCACCTTTAATTGCTTTTCATTGTTTAATTTGTTTGCTTTATATCATGGTTCCTTGTTTGTGTTTGTTTCAATCCTCTACCCAGATCTGGGGCACCTTTTTAGGTAAGTAGCAATAGATTGTGGAAACTGTACGACGTAGACCGATATGGTTGAAACAATGGCTACGTTAGTGTGACACATTTGTTGGTACCGGTATCCCTTGTGATGAATCGAGGAGAATACGGGGCCGCTGAGCAGCATCATGAAGCACTAACTAACCTTAGAACCTTAATTGAACAAACTTGGCCATTAGGACGTAGTGAGATAACCAGTTTCGGTGGAAAGTTGAAAATTGGTTGACACTCTATACTACACTCATTGAGATTGGACTTTTGGGATATCTCGGTCGCAAGAAAAGATTGATTATGCTGAGATAATGCCTAAAAGAATGGTCAGTGATATTGAGATCCTTTATAACCCGGTTACTATTACTAGGACAGGTTGAGCCAACTAAACTTCAAGAGGGTACTTACCTACAAACCCCATGCAAGCCTAAACCTAAGGACTTGTCTTCTTTGTGTGTACATAACAACTTGCTTACTTATACATAACATCATAACATCATAACATCATAAGCATTCTCGCTAACCATTTCAAGGATTTTGGAATTTATCTTTGCTTTGTTTTGTAGGCCATGAATCCCGTCCGAAGGAACACCATCTGAATCAGCTTTGTGAAAGCACACCCTCAGCTCCAAGAGTTAGCATCTAGGGTGCCTGGAGATTCTCCTTTTACCAAGAAATATGGTTGACTCCTCATTTTGGATACCTCTAATTTCCAAGAGGAGATGATGTGCGTGCTCTTCCAATTCTTTGATCCCATACATCATTGCTTCACCTTTCCCGATTATCAGTTGGTACCTACACTAGAAGAGTTCTCTCTAGTATTAGGAGTGCCCGTGCTTGATCAGCTACCGTTCACCAGTCTAGAAGGGATTCTGAAACCTAAGGTCATCGCCGAAGCTTTGCATCTAAAGAGAGCCAACATCATAGAAAATTGGGAGACAAGAAGTGGAGTCAAAGGGTTCCTAGCCAAGTTTCTATTGGAGAAGGCTTGTTCATTATGGAAAGATATGGATTTTCAAGCTTTTGAAGACGTCCTGGCTCTTCTCATCTATGGTTTGGTTCTATTCCCCAACTCGGACCAATTCATAGATGTTAATGCCATCAAAGTCTTTCTCTCGCGTAATCCTATACCTACCTTGCTGGGAGACATCTTACATTGCTTCCATACCCGCACCATGAAGAAAAGAGGTACTCTCTTGTGTTGTATTCCCCTACTCGCCAAGTGGTTCACTTCACACCTACCTCGATCAACATTAAAGAACGAGCAAAGATTGACATGGTCTCAAAGGATGATGTCCCTCACCCACTCTGATATTCATTGGTGTTCGAGATCCTTGGAAGATACTTCTATCATTGATCATTGTGGGGAGTTCCATAACATCCCTCTTATTGGCATTATGGGAGGTATAACTTACAACCCTTGCTTAGCTCTATGACAGTTTGGGTATGCCCGAAGAAATGGTCCTCATGAGATGCTCATCCAAGTTTTGGTGTTAGACTACAAAAGCAATGATCAAGGCTACCGTCAGAGGTTTATACAAGCTTGGAGGATGGTAAATAAGGTGGATAGTAGGACATTGGGACACAAAAATTCCATTCCCCTTGAACCTTAACTTAGGTGGGTGCGAGCTCGTGCTCAGAGTCTCGTAATGCCTAACCCTTCTATCCTCCTTGTTGTCATAGAGCCTGTTGTGGAAGGAGATGTCCCATACACTGTCCTTCATCCTAACATGCCTACCTCTCTCGAAGACTTGAAAAAATATTGGGTTCATCTAAAGGAAGAACGAGACACTTTCGAGGCCCGATTCTATGCCAATGAGAAGAAGGTTTTGGAGCTCACCAAGCAGCTTCATGAACAGCGGAGTCTGAACGCCTACATCGCACCAAAGAGGATGCGCTCAACCTTTTTGTCTTAGGAGTTTTTGTATTTTATATTCTTTCATTGTAAGCCCAAAGAGGCATGATGTACTCAAACTTGGATTTATTAATATAATGTGTGTTTCCTTTTTGTTTGAACAAATTTAAATCTCTAATTTCCTTGAAATCATTTCCATAGGCATTTTCATTCATCATAACACAAACAGGTTTCTTACAAGAGGTCTCCTTATCTTTCTACTGTTTATTTCAGTGAGATGGATATAGAACAGACAGTAAAAGATCTTCAAGCGCAGAACGCTCAAGTTCAACAAATGTTTTTGAATCTGGCAAAAGGACAAGAGGAGTTGAAAACTCTGCTGATTAAAGAAAAGAAGAAGAAAGGGAAGAAATCAGTCGGTGTTTTGAATCTGGGAAGAAGATTCAAAGGACCATCCAGACGGACTCTAGACTTCGCAACATCATCGGGTGAAGGGGATAATCAAGAAGGGAAAAACAAGGAAGTGAATCACCACCCAGAGTCTAAAGAAGAAGAAGAGGTTGATTACTCTGAAGAGCAGTATCCTCCAGTTGATGACAAATACAAACTGTTGGAAGATCGCCTAAATGATATGGAGATCCAAAGGGTACCCGGGTTGGATTTTGAAGAGTTAGGACTTGTCTCAGGGGTTTTCCTCCCACAGAAATTCAAGGTCCCCACTTTCGCCAAATATGACGGTGTCTCTTGTCCAAAGCTCCATTTAAGGTCATACGTCAGGAAAATTCAACCCCATACTGCGGATAGGAACCTATGGGTGCATTTATTCCAAGAAAGCTTGTCGGGGATGTAGTTGGATTGGTTCTATCAGTTGGAAGGGACCAATATACGCAATTGGGAAGATTTGGTTGCCGCTTTCTACAAACAATACCAGTATAAAGCTGACTTATCTCCAACTCAAACACAATTGCAAGGCATGTCTATGGGTGCAGGTGATGGTTTCAAAACCTATGGTCAAAAATGGCATGATCTCGCATGGAAAGTTCAACCCCTTCTATCTGATAGATAATTAGTGGATATGTTCTTAGGCACGTTATCTGGTCCATTCTTCAAACACTTGATCAGAAGCTCCTCGGTTGGATTTACCGAATTAATCATGAATGGTGAGCGGGTAGAAGCGGGTATAAAAAGTGGTAAAATTAAAAGAGATTCATCCTCGAGCACGATGAAGAAACCCTTTACCGGAAAGAAGGAGGTCAGTGTTGCATATGACCATATGAATCAAAACAAAACTGAACGTCGCCCGACGGTAGGGGCTGTTATGATTTCTAATCCTACACAAAATCAACAGAGAAATTATCAACGCAGGCCAGAGACACCCATGAGACGATTCACCCGAATCAACATGACCTTGTATCAAGTTATGTCGCATCTTTTGAAGTCAAATCTGGTAACCCTAAAGGAAGCTCCCAAGAATCCCAATACAGGTTCTCCTCGCTACAACCCGAATGCCCGATGTACCTATCATTCTGAAAGCCCGGGACATGATACCAACGACTGTTGGGCCTTGAAGAATAATATATAAGACCTTATTGAGGAGAAAGAGGTTGAGTTTGATCCCCCAGAAACACCTAATGTGATAACGGCGCCAATGCCCAAACACGACCAAGGTGTAAATGTTGTTGATGATGAGTGTTTTGTTTCCTCTGTGGATGATTTAACTACTCCTCTTTTAACCATTAAACAAAATCTATTGAAAGTCGGTCTGTTCCCGGGCTGTGATGAAAGTTGTCAATTATGTGTATCTCCACCCAATGGCTGTTTGCTACTGAAGATGGGCGTCCAGTGCCTGATGGCTAATAAAGAAATCCTATTTGAAAGAGTTCATTTATTAGAAATTCCTGTGAAGATGTCTCGATAATCACCATCTCCGGCAATCCTCCCAGGATCTCCACCAAAAGACCCGTCAGGATTACATCCGTTACAAAGTCTGCTCCCCTGATCATCACCATGCCAAGGACAATACCATACTCTTTGGATAAAGCTGTTCCTTGGAACTATGGGGATGACGTTTATTACTATGGCGTCAAGCAAGATCTATTGGCTATCAAAGACAAAGTTACAAAAGACACTGATCCTGACACCGTCAATATCATTGGGACCAGTAAGGTAACAAGAAGTGGAAGAATCTTCTCACCTGATATCTCTCTAAGGACCATTGCTACTCCTATAATTATTCCCGCTACTGCTCCTACCAGCACTCCCAGTGATACTCCTGTTGACAATCCTACTGTTATCCCTGCTGCCAAGACAAGGGGCAAGGAGGTGTTATCTGAGCCTGTCCAGATGAAGGCGCATCCAGAGGATATTCTTGAAGCTTCTAGAAAGGAGATAGAAGAGATACTAAAAATAATCAAGAAAAGTGACTACAACATCGTGGAATAGTTGGGGCAAACCCCCTCAAAAATATCAATGTTGGCTTTGCTTTTGTGTTCCGAGGCCCATGCCAAAGCCCTGGTAAAATTTATAAAGACCGCCCACGTGCCCCAAGAGACTTCCATTGACCAATTTGAGATATGTGTGGTCAGTCTAACTGTTGGTAACAAATTAGGCTTTTCTGACACCGACTTGACTCCCAAAGGAAGGAAACACAAAAATGCCTTGCACGTCTCCATTGAGTGCAGGGGCACTATGCTAGCCCATGTTCTGGTGGATATGGGCTCATCGCTGAATGTCTTGCCCAAAAATGCTCTTGACCGGCTACACTGCGAGGGACTCACTTTAAAACCTAGAAACATTGTAGTAAGAGCCTTTGATGGTTATAAGAGGACAGTGCATGGAGAAGTTGACATCCCTATAAAGGTTGGAACTCAGACCTTTGATTTAACTTTCTACGTGATGGATATCCGCCCTTCCTATTCCTGTCTTTTGGGCCGACCTTGGATTCATGGAGCTGGTGCCGTCACCTCTATGTTACATCAGATGTTGAAATACCCAATCAAGGGAAAAATCATCACTGTCCATGGAGAGAAGGAATATATGGTCAGCCACCTGAACTCTTTCAGGTACGTGGAAATGGATGGTGAGTTCAACGAAACTCCGTGTCAGCATTTCAAGGAGGTCCCACAAACAGTTGCGGCAACCAAGACTACTACCAAGACTCCAAAAGTTACCAGACCGCCATTGAAAATGGCCTCTTTGAAGGATGCTAGAGCACTGATTGAAGAAGGTGGATGCACTATCCGGGGTCAACTTCTGGATATTCCTTACAAGTCCAACAAATTAGGTTTGGGTTTCACCTCAGAGGCACAAAGGGCTATTCGACGAACTCGTACAGGGGGCCACCTTTACGTATCAGTAATCAGGGAGTCAACGCAGTGGAAGACAGTGATGGCAGTTGTGACCTGGATGAGTGGATTTTTCCAACTGTCACTGAAGGACTCAACAACTGGGAAGCTAGAGAATTTGTCCCTATTACTTTTATCCAAGAGTAATTGTCTTTAAAATTTTGTCAGACTTGTAATAATTAAAAAATTTAGACTTTAAAACCTTGTGTCTTACCCAAGGCACAACGGTCCATTTGTGAGGGTTGTTGCTTCATCTTCACATGTCATCAATAAATCATGGACGTTTTTGCATGCAAAATCTTAAGCTCATTGTTTTTCTTTTTTAACCTTTATCATTTTTCAAAGATAGATATGCTCTTACACACACTCACATATCAAAATGCAGATCCACATCCACTCAGGATCCCATGGGTAATGATTCTGCTATGGCCTATCATGACTTTGAAAATCCGATCCACCAAGTGGAAGACGACGGTGAGGAAGATTGTGAGGTACCAAGAGAATTAGCCAGGTTATTGCAACAAGAATAAAGGACCATACAACCCCATGAAGAGCCAGTGGAAACAGTTAACTTAGGTACTGAAGAGGACAAGAAAGAAGTCAAGATAGGTGCCAACCTGGAGCTTAGTGTCAAGAAGCGCTTATATCAGTTACTACATGACTATGTTGAGGTCTTTGCCTGGTCATACGAAGAAATTCTAGGACTCGACACTGATATCGTGGTCTATCATCTACCGACAAAAGAAAACTGCCCTCCGGTAAAATAGAAAGTTCGTCGTATGAGGCCAGAAATGTCAGAGAAAATCAAGACTAAAGTCATGAAGCAGTTCAACGCTGGATTCTTAGCTGTCACCTCCTATCCAAAATGGGTCGCCAATGTTGTTTCAGTGCCTAAAAAGGACGGTAAGGTATGTATGTGTGTAGACTACAGAGACTTGAATAGGGCAAGCCCCAAGGATGACTTACCGCTTCCCCATATTGATATTCTGGTTGACAACACCGCACAACATAAAGTATTTTCTTTCATGGACGACTTCTCCGGATATAACCATATCAAAATGGTACCTGAGGACATGGAAAAAACGACCTTCGTCACACAGTGGGGGACGTTCTGTTACAAAGTTATGCCATTCGGGTTGAAAAACGCTGGGGCAACCTATCAGCATGCCATGGTAGCTCTGTTTCACGACATGATCCATCAAGAGATAGAAGTCTACGTGGATGACATGATAGCCAGATCTGAAACTAAGGAGGAACACCTCGACCATATGCAGAAACTATTCAAAAGACTGAAGAGATACAAACTAAGGCTAAATCCGAATAAATGCACTTTTGGAGTGAGGTCCAGCAAGCTCTTAGGCTTCATTGTCAGCGGCAAAGGTATCAAAGTGGACCCTAAAAAAGTAAAAGCAATACAAGAAATGCCTGCTCCTTGCACTGAGAAGGAAGTTAGGGGGTTCTTAGGACGGCTAAATTACATCGCCCAGTTCATTTCCCATCTAACCGCTACTTGTGAACCAATCTTCAAATTACTGAAGAAAGATCAAATGGTGGATTGGAACGACGACTTCCAGGCTGCCTTCGACAGGATCAAAGAGTACCTTCAAGAGCCTCCCGTTTTGATGCCGCCAATCGAGGGAAAACCTTTGATCATGTATCTAATTGTCTTGGAAAATTCAATGGGGTGTGTGCTGGGGCAACATGACGAGTCTGGACGAAAAGAGCACGCAATATACTACTTGAGCAAAAAGTTTACCGACTGTGAAACCAAATATTCACTGCTCGAGAAAACTTGTTGTGCTTTGGCATGGGCTGCTCGCCGGCTAAGACAGTATATGTTGACCCATACTACCTTATTGATATCCAAGATGGATCCAATTAAATACATATTCGAGAAGCCCGCCCTCTCGGGAAGAATAGCAAGATGGAAAATGATCCTGACTGAATACGACATTCAATACACTACCTAGAAAGCAATTAATTGCAGTGTGCTAGCTGATCACCTAGCTCATCAGGCTATGGATGACTATCAGTCCATGAAGTTCGAATTCCCAGATGAAGACATCATGTTGATAAACAATTGTGAAGAACTCAGACCGTATGATGAACCTGAACAAGGATCCCGATGGACCTTGGTTTTTTAAGGAGCTTCCAACGCATTCGGCAACGGCATAGGCGCTGTGATCATATCCCCTGAAGGTTGTCATACTCCCTTCACTGCTAGATTGTGTTTCAATTGTACCAATAATATGGCGGAATATGAAGCGTGTATTATGGGTCTCAAGGCTGCCATAGATTTGGGAATCAAGTCCTTAAGTGTATTTGGAGATTCAGCCTTAGTCATCAGTTAGATCAAAGGAGAATGGGACACGAAGCACCCTAATCTCATCCCCTACAAAGAACATGTGTTGGCATTAATCCCACATTTTGAGGAGATTACCTTTGAGCATTTTCCACGAGAGTAAAATCAACTAGCAGACGCGCTAGCCACTATGTCATCCATGTTCAAAATCAAGTGGGATAATGAGGCTCCTCAGATCACCATCGAGAGAATGGACGAACCAGCTTACTGTCACGAGATCGATACTGATGAAGTAGTGGACAAGCCTTGGTTCCATGAAATTAAGAGATATCTCGAGGCTCAAGAATATCCAGAAGGAGCTTTAGTCAATGACAAGAAATTCCTGAGAAGATTCTCTGCTAAGTTCTTCCTCAGTAATGGAGTTCTCTATAAGCGCAATCACGACTCTACTTTTCTTCGATGCATAGACAAGAGCGAGGCAGACAAGTCATGGATGATCTACACGAAGGCACTTTTGGCACCCATTCTAGTGGGCACACGATGGATAAAAATATTCTACGGGCAGGATACTATTGGTCCACCATGGAAGCAGATTGTCATCAACATTCATGAATCTGTCATAAGTGTCAGATCTATGCTGACAAGGTACATGAGCCTCCAGTTCATCTAAACGTCCTGACCGCTCCTTGGCCATTCGTGATGTGGGGTGTTGTACCCAAAAAATTTCCCTCTCATATTATTAAGATTTTCCTCACAAGACTCCTTGGACTCCAGACAGGATTAAGATTTGCTCAGCTCAAGACATCTCCTTGCACTATTGACCTAAAATTAGGGTTTGAGTTTGCACAAGGATTTTTGGACCATCAATGCTTAATGTGACTTTCATACACCATCTTGGACCCCCAAGATTTCCCATACCAAGTTTCAAGCCTTGAAACACATTTTTGCCCAGTCAATTGGACAGTTGACCTAGAAATCAACTATATTGGGGGAAAAGTCAACTATGGCCAATTTACAGTCAAACTTCATAATTTTTGATCCACAACAACATTTTAGGCTCCTATGTACCATTTGATCAAGTTTGGATCACAACTCCTCAAGAAATTTGATCAGATCATCAAAAGGGCAAAATGGTCAAAATTAGGGTTTTGACTGTGGAAGGGCGATTTCTGATTTTTAACCTAGCCAATGACCAATTGGGTTCAAGCATGATTTCAAGGACTCAATAGCATCATCTTGACCTAATCACATAGTTCAAAAGATCTCAAATACATAAGATTGACAGATGAATTTTGCAGTCAACTTATCAAAAATCAACTATACACTGAAAAGTCAAACATTGACTTTTTGGTCAAAATCAAGTGCCAAGGGTCATAATTTATCAAGATATGTCAAAATGTGAAACTTGTTGATCAAGAAACCTAAATTTGAAAATTAGGGTTTAATTTGAAAATTTTTCATAACTTAGAAAATTTCTAAGTTATGGAAATTTCTTATTTTTTCCCAACTTTCCACAACTTTTTCAGCATGATGCAATTGGATTCAAACAAAACTTCCAACATGAAAGTTGTATTCCTCCATAAAATCTACAACTTTTATTCACAAAGTTTTCCCAAAATATACGTGGATCTCAAGTTATGATTTTGTGAATAGGGGTCCATAAAACTTTTAACTTAGTGAAAATTTGCCCTAGTTTAGGCAGATTTTTGACCTAACTTCATGGAAACTTTTCACCTAGTTCCAAGAGGAATCTCAAAATTCATTTCAAAGATGGATTGTAGAGAATGTTACAAGCTTTCCAAAATGTCAAAGAACTCTCCAAGATCATTTATGGTTAGGGAGAATCAAAGAAATGAAAATGGCATTTTATCACTTTTGTGCAAGGCATTTTTCACATTGTTACAAGTTGTAAATCAGTTTCAAACATGCTTGTACTTGGTTTTAAAGGTCCTAATCCTTTCTACACTCCAAAATTGAATGCTAATTCATTGTACAATGGCTTTATTCTGACCTATGGAGCTTTGCACAATGAATTAATCCATTTATGGCATAAAGCTCTCAATACCATTTTCATAAAGCTTGCTTTTTGTAACTTTGCATTCCTTGAGCATTGAACCTGTTTCTTTGTCACAAGCAAGGTCCATAACATCAGGCAATTGTTTACCAACTCTTATCAGCTAAGGAACTAGCAAGTACAAGCTTTTGGGCATTGTCACTTCAACTTTCTTCAAAAGCAAGAAACTTGCAAAAGTCAAGATATCTCATCCATCTGATAAAGGCAAGCCTTGGCATTATTTTAAACAACCTCAGAACATTGTAACAAGCAGAATACACGAATTGCCAACTTCTCAAACACACTAAAACACAAAAAACACCATTTCTGCCCAAAATAGGGCAATCTCTGCAAATCACAAGCCATTTCCATATTGCCTCGTGCGTTTTTCTTTGAATCACTTCAAACACATTCCATATATCCTACTTAAACTATCCAGGCCTTTTTTTTGCAACTGTAACCCCATGTTTCAAGGATCACCATTTTCACTTTGAAGGTTTGCAGGTTGACTTCTACAGGGAGATTCACACAACTTCAAGACAAGCTGAGCATTGGAGAAGCTTGAGGGAACTTCAAGGAAGCTCACAAGAACTTCAGGCCTCACTCAAAGTTCCCACATTTCCATATCCAAACTCAACTGAACAAGGTATTTTCAAGTTTCTATCTCTCTATTTAGGCATCCTTAAGCTTAGGTTTGTGAAGCAAAGATGTAGTCCTTAACATGCTTGAGCTGTACATATGCATAGATTCCATTTATATTAACTGAGCTAAGAGTATTTGGATGATGAACATGCTGAAAAAACTAGGTCAGAAATTAGGGCCATTAAAATTCTCCTTGGTCTTTTAGATTTAGGTCATGTTCTTTATATCATTGGAATCGTGTGATCATGAGCTACATTTTTCATGTTATAAGTTTTTGATTTTATGCAAAGAATAGCAAGAACAGGATTTGAAGTACATCGCACGCGTTTGTTGGCCAGAGGACAGGGATGTAGATGTTTTGGGCCTGGGCTTTGGGCTGGCTACTTTTTGCACCCCCCATTTTACTTTTGCACCCCCCTTTTGCATTTTCTTTTATTTTTTATATTTTCTTGTTATTTTTATATTTTTGACTTTATTATTTTTTTTCTAAACATTAAAAAATCCAAAAAATATTTTCTGAATTTTTTGCAGTTTTTATTATTTTTATTATTTTTATGGCATAAAAAATAGTTTATTAGGTTAAATAGAATTTATTTTCTTAAATAAACTTGTAAATAATATTAAAATACTTAAATATTACATTTTATTATATTATACACATAAAATATTATTTTCTCACAAATTTTAATTTTTAATATTTATACATAATATTATTAGTATTTTTCTTAAACAAAAATGGACAAATAAATATTAGAAAACATATATTTTCTTTTAATCAAAAACTAGGGTTTTTACCCCTTTCAAAAATAATATTATTTTTCTTATTTTTAGGACTTAGATAATATTATTTTCTCATACATAAAATTAATACAAAAAAACATTTTTGCATATTTACATTTTATTGCATATTTAAATAATTGTTTATTTATTTATTTGTACGATAAATTCAATTGGGTTGTAATAGTAAATTAGGGTTTTATTTTGTGCAAATATCCCCCATTCAAAACTTGTATCCCCCCTCCCATAATATTGTTGTAATAGTTTAGATTTACATTATGCAATTTATCGTATTATATGCATGTTTAGTAAAAACTAGGGTTTGTATGATAAGACAAAATCAAACAAATAGAATGACCTAATTCAAGACAAACAAATGCATGAAAAATGACAAAACCTTGCACACAAGCATCTTTAGGGTTTCACCCATTTGATTGCCTTTAAAAAATGGCCATGGTATGCATGCTAGGTATCTTGGCAAAAATCAAACAAAACAAAAGATCATAGTCCCTCGATGACGCTAGACAAGTTGCCTAAAAACAAATGATCTTAGTCCCTAAAACTTGTTAAGATACTTGGCACCATTGCTATAATGGTCATACGATGACCCACGCCCGTCCCGTTTAACATCCAAAGATAGGGTTATCTACCAAAACAATGGTAGGTTAACAACATCAAAGGAATAAAAATGTGCAAGAAAGACTTTTGAGTAGGTAGATGCTCCTAGTTACTTGATCAAATTTGCAAAACAATCCTTGCTATTTTCAAACACACACATTTCAAAACATTGAAACATTTTTCAAAAGACAAACATCTTTGTATACATTCTTACAAACAAGAATCATTACAAAGATTGCCTAAACAAAGGCCTCTTTTCAAAATACTTTCAAAACCACACACAAAGCACCATTTCAAACAATTGAAAAGCAAAAGCAAGTGATCTAAAACAAGTAACTAAGAGCCCATGGAAAACCATGGATGAAAAGGGTGCTAGCACCTTCCCTTTTCATAATCTACCCCACGAACTCAAAAACAATATCAAAGGTCTTTCCTGTGCTTTTTTACCTTTCCTTTTAGATAAAATAAAAGTCGGTGGCGACTCTTGCTAAACCGCAACATTTGCAAACACAAACGCAAAACCTCAAGTCAGTTCTCCCACCGCATCACAGAACTGGCGACTCTGTTGGGGAGTTATATAAAAGTGGGGTTACCTTAGGGTTTTAGATCACCTTTACATGCTTATCTTACTTGACTTGTATGCTTTACACTTTGGTTCTATTGTTTGGGTTTGAATCCTCTACCCGGATTTGGGAAACATTCATAGGTAAATAGCAATACATTGTGGAAACTGTGCGGGGTATACCGACATGGTCTAAGCAATAACTATATTAGTGCGACATATTTGTGGGTACCGATAGCCTTTGAGTCAATCAAAGAGAATACGGGGCTGCTGAGTGATGTCATGAAGCACTAATAGACTTTTAGAATCTTTACTTGACCAACTTGGCCTTTTAGGATGTAGTGAGATGATCGGCTTTGGTACAGTCTGAAGTTGGTAGATACTCGATACTACACTCATTGAGGGTTGGTTCCTTGGAATATTTTGGTCGCCAGTAAAGAAGCTGAATTGAAACAATGAACAAGGAAACAATCCAGTGATATTGAGCTCCTTAGAACCCGATTACTATTTCTAGGACAGGTTGAGCCAACTAAACTTCAAGAGGGTACTTACCTATGAAACCCCATGCAAGCCTAAACTAGGAACTTGTGTGATTTGCTTGTACATATTTACTTGTGCATAACATCATGGACATCATGAAGCATCATATGCATCCACTAACCATTTCAAGGATTTTGGATTTTCATCTTTGTTCCTGTTTTGTAGGTTATGGATTCACTTCGCAGGAAAACTATCCAAGTCAACCTTGTAAGAATTCCTCCTCAACTCAAGGAGCTAGCTTCAAGGATTCCTGAGAATTATCCATTCACTGAGAGGCATGGTCGTCTTCTCAACTTGGTCATTGTCAACACAGAGGAGGATATGCTGAAAGTTCTCTTCCAGTTCTTTGACCCTTTGCATCATTGCTTTACATTTCCTGACTACCAACTTGTGCCCACTTTGGAGGAATTTTCTCAACTCTTGAGGATTCCTATTCTCAATCAACTACCCTTCAACGGTACGGAAAGAGATCCAAAGCCAGAAGAGATTGCTCAATCCTTACACTTGCACTCCTCTGATGTAATAACACATTGGGAAACTAGAAGTGGTGTCAAAGGCTTCTTGTCAAAGTTTCTGTTTGAGAAGGCCCAAAGCTGCTGGAATTCTTTGGACCTACAAGCTTTTGAGGAGATTGTAGCTCTTCTCATCTATGGGATGGTCTTGTTCCCCAATCCTGACCAACTTATAGATGTGAGTGCTGTCAAAATCTTCATGGCTCGCAACCCGATGCCTACATTGCTTGGAGATATCCTCCACTCTTTTCACACTCGTACAATGAGGAAAAGAGGCGTTCTCATGTGTTGCACTCCTCTACTGGCAAGATGGTTTATTTCTCATCTTCCCCAATCAGTTTTGAAGAATGTGCAAGGTTTGAGGTGGTCACAATGATTGATGACTCTTACACATTCAGACATACATTCGTGTTCTTGATCAAAAGAGAATGTTATCATCATTGACCGTTGTAGGGAATTCCCTAATGTCCCTCTACTAGGAATTAGGGGAGGCATCACCTACAACCGTTGCTTGGCTCTGAGACAGTTTGGGTATGCCTGAAGGGATGGCCCACATGACATGCTGATTCAAGGTGTGGTTTTCGACTTCGACAACGACAACCAAGGACTCCGACAAAAGGTTCATCCGAGCTTGGAGAATGCCCAACAAGGTAGACAGTAAGACCTTGGGACACAAGAATTCCATCCCTCTTGGGCCTTACCTCAAGTGGGTACGAACCCGCGCCCAAAGTCTTATGATTCCTTACCCCTCCATTCTCCCTGTGATTATAGAGCCTGTTATGGAAGGAGAGGTTCCATACACCCTCCTACATCCTAACATGCCAACATCACTAGAAGATTTACAAAGGAGTTGGATACAGCTCAAGGGAGAGCGCGATACTTTTGAAGCCAATTCTACGCAAGCGAGAAGAAGGTTTTGGAACTCACTCGTCAACTTCACGAAGAGCAGACTCTCAACACCTACATTGCACCAAAGAGGATGCGCAACGTCTTTTTACCTTAGAATTTTGTATTATTTTGCCCATGGGGCATTGATGTACTAACAAATTTTATCTTATTAATATGACGTGTTTTCCTTTTTTGTTTAAAACAAATTTGAATTTCTGAATCCTTGAATGCATTACATGAATACATATCATTCATCATATGCATAAACAAGTCTTCACACCAAGTTTCCTCATCTCTCTGCTGTTTATTTCAGCAAGATGGATATTGAACAAACGGTCAAAGACTTACAAGCCCAGAATTCACAGTTTCAACAACTACTCTTGACCTTGGAAAAGGGGCAGGAGGAGCTCAAGACCTTACTAGAGAAGGAAAAAGAGAAAAAGAAGAAGAAGAGAGCTGGTGTGGTTCTCATGGGAAGAAGATTTGAAGGACAAGCCAGACAGACTTTGGATTTCCCCTCAACATCTGATGAAGGGGTAAGAAAAGGTAAAGGAATGGTAGTGCAATCTGAGTCTGAAGCAGAAGAAGAAGAAGAAGAAGATGAGGACTATTCTGAATAGTAGTACCCTCTGGCCGATGACAAATACAAGAACTTGGAAGAGCGTCTAGCTGCCATGGAGATACAGAGAGTCCCGGGGCTGGACTTTGAAGAGTTAGGGCTGGTATCTGGAATTGTAATCCCTCATAAATTCAAAGTACCATTGTTCGCTAAATATGATGGGGTGTCTTGCCCAAAGATGCACCTACGATCTTATGTCAGGAAAATTCAACCACATTCTTCTGACAAGGACCTGTGGGTCCACTTTTTCCAGGACAGTCTTTCGGGAACACAGCTGGATTGGTTCTACCAGTTGGAGAGGTCTGATGTGTATAATTGGGAAGATTTGGCGGCCGCATTCTATAAACAGTACCAATATAACGCCGACTTGGCGCCAACCCGTACTCAACTACAGAGTATGGCTATGGCTACCAATGAGGGTTTCAAAGACTACGCCCAAAAATGGAGGGATTTGGCCGGAAGGGTGCAACCACCTTTATCTGAAAGAGAGCTAGTGGACATATTCTTGGGGACTCTGTCAGGTCCTTTCTTTAATCACCTGATTGGAAGCTCCTCTGCAGGTTTCACTGAGTTGATTCTGACTGGCGAAAGGGTGGAAGCCGGTATTAGAAGCGGGAAAATTCAGAAAGATGCATCTACCTCTGCTGCTGCAAAAAAGCCCTTCACTGCAAAGAAGGAGGTGTCAGATGTCTATGACCAGAGAAATCAGGGAAGAGTTGAAAGACGACCAACTGTAGGGGCAGTTATGATTCAGAAGTCTATGTCAGATCAGTCGAGAAGAAATCAGCCGAGAAATGATTAGCCGAGGAATAATCAGCAAAGGGTGGAAAGGCCTGTAAGGCAATTCACCAAGATAAACATGACTCCTGATCAAGTCTTACCATATCTCTTGAAGTTGAACCTGGCCATGCTAAAGGAAGCCCCTAAAAATCCTAACACTTCATCTCCACACTACCATCCCTACGCCAGATGCGCGTATCATTCAGAAAGCCTGGGGCACGACACCAACAACTGTTGGGCTCTAAAAAATAAGATTAAAGATCTAATTGATGCCAAGGAAGTTGAATTTGAAGCTCCAGAAAAGCCGAATGTTATCTCCTCACCGATGCCCAGGCATGGGCACAATGCCAATGTTGTGGAAGAAGATCTATTTGTTTCTGCTGTGGATGAACTGTCAACTCCTCTCTTAACCATCAAGTTAAATTTGTTGAAGGCTGGGGTGTTCCCAGGTTGTGCCCATGATTTCCATGCTTGCCTGTCCTCTCCATTTGACTGTCCTCTTTTGAAGAAAAGAATCCAACAATTGATTGATAACAAGGAAATTTTGTTTGAGAAAGCTACTGTCTCACCCATTCTAGTTCTTGAAGTTTCAATAATAACCATATACGACAATCCTTCCAGGGTTCCTAAAAAACACGTTAGGATTACATCTGCTCCTGTGACTACTCCGTTGAAGATAACAATGCCAGGGCCAACCCCTTACAAAACTAATAAAATGGTACCATGGAACTATGGTGGAGAAATCTACTACCATGGTGTCAAACATATTAAAGAGACCATTGAAGAAGAAATACCTGAGGAAGATAATCCTGACATTAGTAACATTGCCAGAACAAGCAAAATTACTTGTAGTGGGAGATTCTTTTCTCCAGAGATTGCTCCTCCAACAACAGTCTTTGGACCCGCGGCCATTCCTAAGATTACACATAAACCAGTAACTGCACCTGCAAGTGTACCCGCCAACAATGACAATGAAATTCCCATCCCTGTTTTCGATGCTGAGAAAAAAGGAAAGAATGTTCAAGAGGAGCCTGTCTTGACGAAGGCTCAGTCATTAGTCATTCCTGAAACATCCCAGAAAGAGGTGGAAGAAATTTTGAGAATCATTAAGAAAAGTGATTATAATGTTGTTGAAAAACTGGGGCAGACCCCATCCAAAATATCTATGTTAGCCTTGTTGCTGTGCTCTGAGGCACATGCTAAAGCTTTGGTCAAGTTTTTGAAGACAGCGCACGTGCCGCAAGAGACTTCGTCTGATCAATTCCAAGAGTGTGTGGCCAGCTTAACAGCTGACAATGGCCTGGGATTCTCCGATGCAGACTTAACCTCCAAGGGGAGAAAACATAATGACGCGCTACATGTCTCGGTGGAGTGTAGGGGAACCACCCTAGCTCACATTTTGGTTGATACGGGGTTGTCTCTAAATGTCTTGCCGAAGAAAGCCTTGGATATGTTGGATTGTGAAGGCCTAACCCTGAAACCCAGCAACATCATTGTCAGAGCCTTTGATGGTTCTAAGAGGATGGTCCATGGAGAGGTGGACATCCCGATCAAGGTGAGTACCCAGACGTTCAATTCAACATTCTACGTGATGAACATCCATCCTTCCTATTCTTGCCTATTGGGAAGACCTTGGATCCACCATGCTGGAGCTGTCACTTCCACTCTGCATCAAATGCTCAAGTACCCTGTCCAGGGGAAAATCATAATTGTTCATGGCGAAGAGGAATACATGATCAGTCATCTTAATTCTTTCTGCTATGTAGAATTGGATGGCGAATTCATAGAGACCCATTTCCAACACTTCGAAGAAGTTTCTGAAGAAATAGCGGCAACCAAGGCAGAGTCCTCTGTACCCACAATTACCAGACCTCCGCCTCGGATGTCGTCTCTCAAGGATGTTAGGGCAGTTGTGGAAGAAGGCGGATCCACAATCTGGGGGCAGCTTCCCTACTTTCCTTTCAAAGCAGACAAATTCGGCTTGGGATTTACTTCGACTGGTCAGAAGGCCATGCGCCGCTCCCGTGCCGGAGGGCCACCTGTGAAGGTCAGCCACCGAGGGGTTAATGCACTAGAGGACAGTGAAGAAGAGGGCAACTTGGAACACTGGATTTTCCCTACTGTTGACGGAGGACTGTGCAACTGGGAAGCAAAAGACTTTGTTCCGATTACTTTCATAAATCAGTAATTTATCTTTTCCGTTTCTGTTGGACTGTAAAAATTCACAAACAATTCATACGTTTTCAACCGTGTGTCTTACCCGAGGCACAAAGGTCCATTTGTAAGGGTTCTTATTTCATTCTCATATGTCATTTTAATGAATCATGTACGCTTTTCATATTTTAACACTTTTTGCTCATTGTCTTTCTTTTACATTTTGTTGTTTTAAGATGGCTATGCCCTTACACACACCCACACTCACAAATGCAGGTACCCTTCCATTCTGGAACCCATGGGTAACGATACTGCTATAGCCTTCAGTGACTCTGAAGATCTGATCAACCAAGCCGAATACGAAGGTGAGGAAGATTGTGAGGTGCCAGGGGAATTGGCCAGACTTCTACAGCAAGAGGAAAGAGCAATTTAGCCTCATGAGCAATAGTTGGATATGATCAACTTGGGAACTGAGGATGACAAAAAGGAAATCAAGATAGGTGCCAATCTAGAGCCGAGTGTCAAGGAGCGCCTAATTCAGCTACTGCATGATTATGTTGAGATCTTCGCCTGGTCATACGAAGACATGTCGGGACTTGATACAGACATTGTGGTACACCGTCTCTCCACAAGAGAAGACTGTCCACCAGTTAAACAGAAGGTCCGCCACATGAGACCTGACATGTCCGAAAAGATCAAAGCAGAAGTTATGAAGCAGTTCAATGCTGGATTTCTGGCTGTTAGTTCCTATCCATAATGGGCTGCTAACATTGTGTCCGTGCCTAAGAAAGATGGCAAAGTCAGAATGTGCGTTGGTTATAGAGACTTAAAAAGGGCTAGCGCTAAAGATAACTTTCCACTACCGCAAATTGACATCCTCGTCGACAACACAGCTCAGCACAAAGTATTTTCTTTCATGGAAGGGTTCTCAGGCTATAACCAGATCAAAATGGCACCTGTGGACATGGAGAAAACTACTTTTGTTACATAGTGGGGTACGTTCTGCTACAGAGTGATGCCATTCAGACTGAAGAATGCCGGGGCAACCTATCAACGCGCCATGGTAGCATTGTTTCATGACATGATACATCATGAGATAGAGGTCTACGTAGATGACATGATAGCCCGATCACAAACTGAAGAAGAACACCTTGATCACTTGCAAAAGCTGTTTGTCAGGTTGAAGGAGTACAAGCTCAGACTGAATCCAAACAAGTGTACATTCGGAGTCCGGTCCGGTAAACTCTTAGGTTTCATTGTCAGCAACAAAGGCATCGAGGTTGATCCTGCCAAAGTCAAAGCTATACAAGAAATTCCTGCCCCTCGCACTGAGAAGGAGGTCAGAGGTTTC
Source organism: Vicia faba (assembly GCA_948472305.1). Classification (NCBI taxonomy): domain Eukaryota; kingdom Viridiplantae; phylum Streptophyta; class Magnoliopsida; order Fabales; family Fabaceae; genus Vicia; species Vicia faba. Next base: position 1,062,115,241 of record OX451737.1, read on the forward strand.
TTGGGACGCCTAAACTACATTGCAAGGTTCATTTCTCACCTAACATCTACCTGTGAACCAATCTTCAAGCTGTTGAAGAAAGATTAGGTAGTTAAATGGAATGATGACTATCAAATTGCTTTCAATAAAATCAAGGAGTATTTGCTAGAACCTCCTATCTTGATGCCACCCATCGAAGGAAGACCGCTAATCATGTATCTGATCGTCCTAGAGAATTCAATGGGGTGCGTACTGGGCCAACATGACGAGTCTAGCCGAAAAGAGCATGCCATTTATTACCTTAGAAAAAAGTTTACCGACTGTGAGACCCGATACTCACTGCTCGAGAAAACTTGCTGCGCTTTGCTATGGGCTGCTCGCCGGCTAAGGCAGTACATGTTGACTCATACCACTTTGCTGATATCTAAGATGGATCCGATCAAGTACATCTTTGAGAAGCCTGCTCTATCTGGAAGAATTGCTAGATGGTAGATGATCCTAACGGAATACGATATACAGTGCACAACCCAAAAAGATATAAAGGGGAGTGTGCTAGATGACCTTCTGGCTCATCAAGCTGTCGAAGATTACCAATCCATGAGGTTCGACTTCCCTGACGAAGACATCATGACATTGGACAATGTTGAAGGTTTCAGACCATATGACGGACCTGAACAAGGATCCCGATGGACCCTGTACTTTGATGGGGCCTCCAATGCACTTGGCAACAGTATCGGCACGGTACTCATCTCCCCATAAGGTTGCCATACACCTTTCACTTCTAGACTTTGCTTCAGTTGTACGAACAACATAGCAGAATATGAAGCTTACATCTTTGGACTCAAGGCTGCCATAGACTTGGGAATCAAATCCTTAGATGTGTTTGGGGACTCAGCTTTGGTCATCAGTCAGATCAAAGGAGAGTGGGATACTAAACATCCAAATCTCATCCCTTACAAAGAACATGTCTTGACATTGTTACCACATTTAGAGCAGATTACCTTCGAGCACTTCCCGCGAGAAGAAAATCAGCTAGCAGATGCTCTAGCTACGATGTCATCCATGTTTAAACTTAACTGGGATAATGAGGCTCCCCAAATCACCATTGAACGGATGGACGAACCGACACATTGTCACGAGATTAATACCGAAGAAATAGTGGACCAGCCATGGTTTCATGAAGTCAAAAGGTATCTCGAGGCGCAAGAATACCCTGAAGGAGCTTCAGTCAAAGATAAAAAGTTCTTAAAGAGATTCTCGGCAAAGTTCTTCTTGAGCAATGGCATCCTATACAAGCACAATCATGATTTTGTTCTGCTCCGTTGTGTGGACAAAGCTGAAGCTGAAATAATTATGGCTGATTTGCATGAAGGTACCTTCGGCACTCACTCTAGCGGGCATATGATGGATAAGAAGATTCTACGGGTAGGCTACTACTGGTCTACCATGGAAGCTGACTGCTATCAACACTCCCGCACTTGTCACAAATGTCAAATCTATGCAGACAAGGTGAACGTGCCTCCTGTTCCTATAAATGTCTTAACAGCTCTTTGGCCATTCTCTATGTGGGGAATCAACATGATTGGAGAGATCAAGCCTACAGCATCCAATGGACACCGCTTCATTCTGGTGGCCATTGACTACTTCACCAAGTGGGTCAAAGCAGCTTCCTTTGCATCCGTTACTAAGAATGTGGTTGCCCGCTTCATCAAGCAGAACCTTATATGCCGGTATGGTATCCCCGAAAGGATCATCATTGACAATGGTACAAACCTTAACAATACTATGATCACCGCTTTGTGCGAGCAGTTCAAGATTCAACATCACAATTCATCTCCCTACCGACCAAAGATGGACGGTGCTGTCAAAGCTGCGAACAAAAATATCAAGAAGATCATACAAAAGATGACAGTCAACTAAATAGGACTGGCATGAAATGTTACCGTTTTCTCTTTACGGGTACCGTACCACGACACGCACGTCAACTGGGGAAACACCCTATTCCTTGGTATATGGCATGGAGGTTGTTTTACCTATCGAGGTTCAGATTCCCTCCTTGAGAATCATGAAGGATGATGGTTTGGGTGAAGACGATTGGATCCAAACATGGCTTGATCATTTGAACTTAATTGACGAGAAGAGACTTACAGCTGTTTGCCATGGTCAGACGTATCAAAAGCGGATGATCACGACTTTCAACAGAAAGTCAGACGCCAGATATATCAAGTCGGGGATCTCGTAATCAAGCGCATCATCTTGCCACAAAGTGATCCTAGGGGCAAATGGACTCCTAGCTACGAAGGACCATTTGTGATCAAGAACATCTTTTCTGGTGGGGCAATGATCTTAACCACCATGGACGGCGACGATCTGCCGCACCCTGCGAACGCAGACATAGTCAAAAGATACTACGCATAAACGACCCGCTAGGTTGACACACCTGGGCAAAAAAAGGGCATCCCGGTGAATCGAAAACCCGAAAGGGCGGTTCAGGCAAAAATTAGGTATAAATAAAAAAATCTGTACACCTGACAAGTTGAAAACCCGAAAGGGCGACTTGGGAAAAAAAGGGTTTCCCGGTGGACTGAAAACCTGAAAGGGCGGTCCAGGAAAAAGTTAGGGAATTAAAGCGTATGACTATGTCTCGTCGGATCATTTTATGGACAATCTCTTCACAGACAAACCTGGAGCTTCTGATCAATCCAATCATCTTCGGACGAAGCAGCAAATGGACAAGATATTCGGAGTTACGAAGGCTATAGCAGAATGGGAACCCCATGAGATTTTTACACACATAGCTATTTTTCTTTGTATAAAATTTTCTTACTTTTATGACACCATCCTCTTACTAGGATGTCTATCTCCTTTGTACAAAACACTTAATCAAAGTTAATACAAAGATATCTCTTTCAAAGTACAAAAAAAATTATTTGCCTTTTTCTTTACATTTGTGTTTTATTTGCAAAAACGTCCAATGATTCATTGATGAACATATGCATTTGAAAATAATTATTGTTTACAAATAAACAGGATGGAAAAGAACGATTACTGACAGCCTGAAAGGATAGGAAAATATCTTTAGGCTATTCCAGGAGCAACCCCTACAGTAAATCATCTAGATCCCCAGCGGAGCTAAAACCTTGAAATACATATCCCCAACGGAGCTAATTTCAAACCTTAATCCACCATCAGAGTTAAAACTTCAAACTTCCAATCCCCAGCGGAGCCAAAGCTTTGAGTTACAGATCCCCAGCGGAGCTTAAACCTTCTTCCCCAGTCAAGTCAAGACTTCTAATCCCCAGCGGAAACCATCCAACTTCCCCAGCAAGTTATCTTGAATGCTGGAAATCAACCAGATAACAGTTACCTTTTGTCTCTCCCCAACCTAGGATAACTTCCCAGTAGAATGGCAGACGACCGAAAACTCCTGAACTTACTCTCCAGCAGTAAGCCTTTTTCCCCACGGAGTTTTTACTCCCCAACAGAATGAAGATTCTCATTCTTGATTCCCCAGTAAAGTTGTCAGGGTCTTCATTACTCCCCAGCATGAATTTGTCAGAGTTTGTACTCCCCTGCAGATTGAAGATTCTCAATTTCCCAGTGAAGTCACCAAAGTTTTCATTACTCCTCAACAGAATGAAGATTCTCATTCTTAATTCCCCGCAGAAGTCATCAGAGTTTTCTTTTATTCCCCATCAGAATAAGGGTTTCCCATTGTGTAATCCCCAGTAGAGGTCATCAAAGTTCTCTGGATTCCCCAAGCAGATTTCTCAAGCAGTTTGGCATTACTCTCACAACAGATTTTGTCAATACTCCAACTTCAAGACATGAAGGATCCTTATATCCCCACAAAAGTTGTCAATCCCCAACAGTCACCAAGGATTTCCCATCCTCATCAATCAAAGATTTTTAATCTCCAGCAGGGTCAAGGATTTATTTTCCCTGGCAACAATCAAGGGTTTTTCATTATCCCCAGCCGTCAAGGATTTATTTTCCTCGGCAAGACAGCAAATAAGCTTACATGCGCATACATTACATCCATATATCATAAATCACATATATTGCATCATACATTTCATGCAACATAACTTTGTGTTTCAGCTAATATTTTACCCTTTTCAGGATAAGATTAACAAGCTACCATTAACAGTCTACAATCATGATACAGTACAGATACACTCCAGACACGGAAGTCATTCTGCTATTCATTCAGATTTCAGATACAGTTCAGATACGCTCCAGATACAAAAGCCATCCTGATACTTATTCAGATTTCAACTATCAGATACAGATTAGATACGCTCCAGACACGGAAGTCGTTCTATTTCTCATTCAGATTCAACTATCAAATTCAAGTTTAGATACACTCCAGACACAGAAGTCATTCTGTCACTTATTCAATTTCAAGTTCAGATACACTCCAGACACGGAAGTCATTCTGTCACTTATTCAGATTCCAGTATGGATACGCTCCAGACACAGTTGTCATTCTGTTACCTATTCTGATTTTTTCCCAGCTCAGAGACGCTCCAGACACGGATGTTATTTTATTGCTTATTCAAATACAACATTTAAATACAGCTTGGAGACGCTCCAGACACGGATGCTATTCCTTTGCTCATTCAGATTCAGTCCCCAGATACAGTACAGATACGTTCCAGACATAGAACACCATTCTGATACTCATTCTCCTGACTTACAACATACAACTCAGCAAACATTCTTGGATGGCATCTTTAAGCCCATCTCCAACAAGATTCTATCACATCTCCAAATGGCATCTTTAAGCCCATTTCCTCAACTACATTTTTGACGAGTGCAAATTTATGGGCACTCTAGTGTCCAATCATCTTTTACCTTCGAGTCAAGAACGGCAAAATCGCCAATCTAACTCTTCAGGTTCAAGAAGATTGAACAGGGGAAGCTGTTGTACCCAAAAATTTTCCCTCTCATATTATCAAGATTTTCCTCACAAGACTCCTTGGACTCTAGACAGGATTAGGGTTTGCTCAGCTCAAGACATCTCCTTGCACTATTGACCTGAAATTAGGGTTTGAGTTTGCACAAGGATTTTTGGACCATCAATGCTTAATGTGACTTTCATACACCATCTTGGACCCCCAAGATTTCCCATACCAAGTTTTAAGCCTTGAAACACATTTTTGCCCAGTCAATTGGACAATTGACCTAGAAATCAATTGTATTGGGGAAAAAGTCAACTATGGCCAATTTACAGTCAAACTTCATAATTTTTTATCCAAAACAACATTTTAGGCTCCTATGTACCATTTGATCAAGTTTGGATCACAACTCCTCAAGAAATTTGATCAGATCTTCAAAAGGGCAAAATGGTCAAAATTAGGGTTTTGACTGTGGAAGGGCAATTTCTGATTTTTAACCTAGCCAATGACCAATTGGGTTCAAGCATGATTTCAAGGACTCAATAGCATCATCTTGACCTAATCACATAGTTCAAAAGATCTCAAATGCATAAGATTGACAGATGAATTTTGCAGTCAACTGATCAAAAATCAACTGTACACTGAAAAGTCAAACTTTAACTTTTTGGTCAAAATCAAGTGCCAAGGGTCATAATTTATCAAGATATGTCAAAATGTGAAACTTGTTGATCAAGAAACCTAAATTTGAAAATTAGGGTTTAATTTGAAAATTTTTCATAACTTGGAAAATTTCTAAGTTATGGAAATTTCTTATTTTTTCCCAACTTTCCACAACTTTTTCACCATGATGAAATTGGATTCAAACAAAACTTCCAACATGAAAGTTGTAGTCCTCCATGACATCTAAAACTTTGATTCACAAAGTTTTCCCAAAGGATGCTTGGATCTCAAGTTATGATTTTGTGAATAGGGGTACATAAAACTTTTAACTTAGTGAAAATTTGCCCTAGTTTAGGCAGATTTTTAACCTAACTTCATGGCAACTTTTCACCTAGTTCCAAGAGGAATCTCAAAATGAATTTCAAAGGTGGATTGTAGATAATGTTACAAGCTTTCCAAAATGTCCAAGAACTCTCCAAGATCATTTATGGTTAGTGAGAATCGAAGAAATGAAAATGGCATTTTATCACTTTTGTGCAAGGCATTTTTCACATTGTTACAAGTTGCAAATCGGTTTCAAACATGCTTGTACTTGGTGTTACAGGTCCTAATCCTTTATACACTCTAAAATTGAATGCTAATTCATTGTACAATGGCTTTATTCTGACCTATGGAGCTTTGCACAATGAATTAATCCATTTATGGCATAAAGCTCTCAATACCATTTTCATAAAGCTTGCTTTTTGTAACTTTGCATTCCTTGAGCATTGAACCTGTTTCTTTGTCACAAGCAAGGTATATAACATCAGGAAATTGTTTACCAACTCTTATCAGCTAAGAAACTAGTAAGTACAAGCTTTTGGGCATTGTCACTTCAACTTTCTTCAAAAGCAACAAACTTGCAAAAGTCAAGATATCTCATCCATCTGATAAAGGCAAGCCTTGGAATTATTTCAAACAACCTCAGAACATTGTAACAAGCAGAATACACGAATTTCCAACTTCTCAAACACCCTAAAACACAAAAAACACCATTTCTTCCCAAAACAGGGCAATCTCTGCAAATCACAAGCCATTTCCATATTGCCTCGTGCGTTTTGCTTTGAATCACTTTAAACACATTCCATATCTCCTACCTAAACTATCCAGGCCTTTGTTTTGCAACTGTAACCCCTGTTTCAAGGATCACCATTTTCACTTTGAAGGTTTGCAGGTTGACTTCTACAGGGAGATTCAGGCAACTTCAAGACAAGCTGAGCATTGGAGAAGCTTGAGGGAACTTCAAGGAAGCTTATAAGAACTTCAGGCCTCACTCAAAGTTCCCACATTGCCATATCCAAACTCAACTGAACAAGGTATTTGTCAAGTTTCTATCTCTCTATTTAGTTTCCTTAAGCTTAGGTTTGTGAAGCAAAGATGTAGTCCTTAACATTCTTGAGTTGTACATATGCATAGATTCCATTTATATTAACTGAGCTAAGAGTATTTGGATGATGAACATGCTTAAAAAACTAGGTCATAAATTAGGGCCATTAAAATTCTCCTTGGTCTTTTAGAGTTAGGTCATGTTCTTTATATAATTGGAATCGTGTGATCATGAGCTACATTTTTCATGTTATAAGTTTTTGATTTTATGCAAAGAATAGCAAGAACAGGATTTGAAGTACAGCGCACGCGTTTGTTGGCCAGAGGACAAGGATGAAGATGTTTTGGGCCTGGGCTTTGGGCTGGCTACTTTTTACACCCCACATTTTACTTCTGCACCCCCCTTTTGCATTTTCTTTTATTTTTTATATTTTCTTGTTATTTTTATATTTTTGACTTTATTATTATTTTTCTAAACATTAAAAAATCCCAAAAATATTTTCTTAATTTTTTGCATTTTATTTTATTATTTTTATGGCATAAAAAATAGTTTATTAGGTTAAATAGAATTTATTTTCTTAAATAAACTTGTAAATAATATTAAAATACTTAAATATTTTATTTTATTATATTATACACATAAAATATTATTTTCTCACATATTTTAATTTTTAATATTTATACACAATATTATTAGTATTTTTCTTAAAGAAAAATGGACAAATAAATATTAGAAAACATATATTTTCTTTTAATCAAAAACTAGGGTTTTTACCCCTTTCAAAAATAATATTATTTTTCTTATTTTTAGGACTTAGATAATATTATTTTGTCATACATAAAATTAATACAAAAAAACATTTTTGCATATTTACATTTTATTGCATATTTAAATAATTATTTATTTATTTATTTGTACGATAAATTCAATTGGGTTGTAATAGTAAATTAGGGTTTTATTTTGTACAAATATCCCCCATTCAAAACTTGTATCCCCCCTCCCATAATATTGTTGTAATAATTTAGATTTACATTACGCAATTTATCGTATTATATGCATGTTTAGTAAAAACTAGGGTTTGTATGATAAGACAAAATCAAACAAATAGCATGACCTAATTCAAGACAAACAAATGCATGAAAAATGACAACACCTTGCACACAAGCATCTCTAGGGTTTCACCCATTTGGTTGCCTTAAAAAAATGGCCATGGTATGCATGCCAGGTATCTTGGCAAAAATCAAACAAAACAAATGATCATAGTCCCTCGATGACGCTAGACAAGTTGCCTAAAAACAAATGATCTTAGTCCCTAAAACTTGCTAAGATACTTGGCACCATTGCTATCATGGTCATACGATGACTCACGCCCGTCCCGTTTAACATCCAAAGATAGGGTTATCTACCAAAACAATGGTAGGTTAACAACATCAAAGGAATAAAAATGTGCAAGAAAGATTTGAGTAGGTAGATACTCCTAGTTACTTGATCAAATTTGCAAAACAATCCTTGATATTTTCAAACACACACATTTCAAAACAATTTCCAAACAAACTTTCAAAACATTGAAACATTTTTCAAAAGACAAACATCTTTGTATACATTCTTACAAACAAGAATCATTACAAAGATTTCCTAAACAAAGGCCTCTTTTCAAAATACTTTCAAAACAACACACAAAGCACCATTTCCAACAATTGAAAAGAAGAAGAAAGTGATCTAAAACAAGTAACTAAGAGCCCATGGAAAACCATGGATGAAAGGGGTGCTAGCACCTTCCCTTTTCATAATCTACCCCTCGAACTCAAAAACAATCTCAAAGATCTTTCCTGTGCTTTTTTACCTTTCCTTTTGGATAAAATAAAAGTCAGTGGCGACTCTTGCTAAACCACAACATTTGCAAACACAAACGCAAAACCTCAAGTCAGTTCTCCCACCGCATCACATGGGGCATTGACATGATTGGAGAGATCAAACCTACAGCTTCTAATGGACACCGCTTCATCTTTGTTGCCATTGATTACCTCACGAAGTGGGTTGAAGCAGCTTCCTTCACTTTTGTCACCAAGAATGTCGTGGCCCGATTCATCAAACAGAATCTTATCTGTCGGTATGGTATTCTAGAGATAATCATTACAGATAATGGTACCAATCTCAACAATACCATGATCACTGAACTATGCGTGCAATTCAAGATCCAGCATCATAACTATTCTCCTTACCGGTCGAAGATGAATGGCGTTGTAGAAGCCGCTAATAAAAACATCAAGAAGATCATACAAAGAATGGCAGTGACCTACAAGGACTGGCATGAGATGTTACCATTTGCTCTCCACAGTTACCGTACCACGGCACGCACATCAACAGGGGTAACTGCTTTCTCTTTGGTATACGATATGGAAGTTGTCCTACCAATTGAATTCCAAATACCTTCTCTAAGAATCATAAAGGATACATGGTTGAATGAAGATGAATGGATTCAAACTCTACTTGACCAGCTGAACTTGATTGATGAGAAGAGGCTTACGGCTGTTTGTTGTAACACTCGAGGCCAAAAAGGCGAGGAGTTGTTGCACCGCATGTAACACCCTAGGCCTAAGAGGGAAAAGGTGGTCGCCACATCGGAATGAGAGGGATCCTGAGGCTATGCAAGTATGGGACTGCATGGTTGAAGGAAGGCTTATAAGGATTCATTGGTACTACCTATACCAACAAGATGCATCTTCTTTTTGGTAGCTCATTCATAAGAACTCCATAGTTAAGCGTGCTTAACTTGGAGCAATTCTGGGATGGGTGACCTTCTAGGAAGTTTCTCAGAAAGCGTGCGGGTGAGGATAAAACATGCTGAAAAGACCCATGTTGGTTTGTGGGGTCAGTCAATAATCCTGAAGGTAGTTTGGGGCATTACAAATGGTATCAGAGCCATACCTCTCCCAGTACAATGTGGTTCGAGGACAAACCATGCGGAAGCTGGTGGGCATGTAACACTCGAGGCCAAAAAGGCGAGGAGTTGTTGCACCGCATGTAACACCCGAGGCCTAAGAGGGCAAAGGTGGTCGCCACATCGGAATGAGAGGGATCCTAAGGCTATGCAAGTATGGGACTGCATGGTTGAAGGAAGTCTTATAAGGATTAATTGGTACTACCTATACCAACAAGATGCATCTTCTTTTCGGTAGCTCATTCATAAGAACTCCATAGTTAAGCATGCTTAACTTGGAGCAATTTTGAGATGGGTGACCTTCTGGGAAGTTTCTCAGAAAGCGTGCGAGTGAGGATATAACACGCTGAAAAGACCTGTGTTGGTTTGTGGGGTCAGTCAATAATCCTGAAGGCAGTCTGAGGCGTTACATTTTCCATGACCAAGTGTACCAAAAACGCATGATTAAAGCTTTCAACAATAAGGTCAAATGTCAGGTATATCGGATTGGTGATCTGGTAATCAAACGTATCATACTGCCACAAGGTGATCCCAGAGGCAAATGGACTCCTACATACGAAGGACCATTTATGATCAAAAACCTATTTTCTGGTGGGGCAATGATCTTAACCACTATGGACGGCGACGACCTTCTGCACCCTGTAAACACGGACATAGTTAAAAGATACTACGCATAAACAAAGACCCGCTAGGTCGACTGGCCTAGGCAAAAATTAGGGCAACCCAGCGAACCAAAAGGGTTCGGGAAAAAATTAGGGATAAAATACCAAAAAAATCTATACACCCGGCAAGCTGAAAACCTGAAAAGGCGGCTTGGTCAAAAAAGGGTATCCCAGTGGACTGAAAACCCGAAAGGGCGGTCCAGGAAAAAGTTAAGGATTTAAAAGCGTATGATTATGTCCCGTTGGATCATCTTACAACCAATCTACGGCATCAATCGTCAAGCTCAAACATTTCTAATCAATCCAATCAGCTTCGAACAAAGCAGCAAGTGGATGAGACAATCAGAGACATGAAGGCTATAACAGAATAGGAACCCCATGGGATTATTTCACATAGCTATCTTTCCTTTGTATCAGTTTTACGACGACATTCTCTTACTAGGATACTCGTCTCTTTGTACAAAAACACTTATTCAAGTTAATACAAAAATATTCCTTTGAAAGTGCAAAATTATCTGTTTCTCTTTCACTGTCTTTGTTTTGTTTGCAAAAAACATCCAGTATTTATTTTTAAACATATGCATTTAAATGTAATTACTGTTTATAAATGAATGCATAAAAAGAAAACTAAACAGAAAGACAATCACTAATGGCTTTAAGAAATAGGAAAACATCTATGAGCTATTCCACAAAACCCCCGCAGGTATTTTCTTCAGCAGAGAAGAAGCAAGAACATCATGTTACAGGATCATTTTCATATCCCCAGAAGGTAGCCTAATGGTGCCTTTTGCCTGCATATCCCCGACGGAGCAAAACTCCCAGTTGCCACCTCAAAAATTCTCCAGCAAAGGTCGCTCAGCTTTTCAAGATTTCCCAACAGAATTTCATAAAGCCCACACGAAATGCATGGCATTTCTCTTCCCCAACAGAGTTTATTTGTATGATTATGGAAACCCATCCATCAAAACTTCAACTTCAACAAAATTTGAAGACTTACACCCCTCATTCCCAGCGGTAGTCAGGAATTTATTTTCCCCAATCCGACAACACTACAGCAGAACAACTTACATGCGCATATATCGCATCCATACATCATAAACATAAATGACACAAATGCATATATCGTAATCTCATTGCACTATGCATTTCATACATCATGGCATCACATACAACTAATTCTTTACCTTTTTCAGGAAAGATCAATCAATAGAAAATTATTATCTGAAATTTCAACAAGACAGGGAAAATATCTATGAACAAATCAATTGTAGATCAATTAACAAAACAAGACGGGGTGACTATCCACATGACAATTACTTCCTTCAGACTCCTTCCAGTTCAGTTTAAACCTTTCAACAGTTTATCCTAATTCTTTCCCGCGGACATCTTCTCTGGTTCAGATTAAGTCGCTCCAAAATTTATTCTGATTCTTCTCCAGACCACTGCTGGATCAGTTTAAATCTCTCAATAGTTTATCCTGATTATTTCCTGTAAACATCTTCTCTGGTTCAAATAAGTCGCTCTAAGGCTTGTTCTGATTCTTCTCCAGACCCCTGCCAGTTCAGTTTAAATCTCTCAACGGTTTATCCTGATTCTTTCCTGCAAACATCTTCTCTGGTTCAGATAAGTCGCTCTAAGGCTTGTTCTAAATCTTCTCCAGACCCCTGCTGGTTCAGTTTAAATCTCTCAATGGTTTATCCTGATTCTTTCCTGCAAACGTCTTCTCTGGTTCAGATAAATCGCTCCAAGATTTATTCTGATTCTTTTCCAGACCCCTGTTGGTTCAGTTTAAATCTCTCAACGGTTTATCCTGATTCTTCCCCAGTAGACACTTTCTCTAGTTCAGATAAATCGCTCCAAGATTTATTTTGATTCTTTTCCAGACCCCTGTTGGTTCAGTTTAAATCTCTTAATGGTTTATCCTGATTCTTCCCCAGTAGACACTTTCTCTAGTTCAAATAAATCACTCTAAGATTTATTCTGATTCTCTCCAGTTAAAGAATACCCAAGACCTCTTTTGGTTCAGTTTAAACCTCTCAACGATTTATCCTAATTATTTCCAAGTAAAACACTTTCTCTAGTTCAGATAAATCACTCCAAGATTTATCTTGATTCTTCCCAGTTAAAGATTATTCAAGATTTCTGCCGGATTCAGTTCTAAATCGACCTAAGGTTTATTCTGATTCTTGCCCCAGTTGAAGTCAAGCTTAGACTTAGTCTAATTTCTGTCAACATTCACCTGTGGATGGCATCTATAAGCCCATCTTCTACAACTCTCCATCATTTCTCCAAATGGAATCTTTTAAGCCCATTCCTTACACCTCAACCACAATATCATCAAGTGCAAATTTTCGGGCCCTCTAATGTTCAATCATCTTCTACCTTCAAGTCACGAATGACAGATTCGCCAATCTAACTCTTAAGGTTTAAGAAGATTGAACAGGGGCAGCTCTTGTACCCTAAAATTTTCCCTCTCATTTCTCAATAGATTATCCTAGACCATCAGGGTTGCTCCTATCAAATTTCAAGTCTTGGATTACAATTTTTCAAGAAAGTCGTTCACAAGGGAAAAATGGTCAAAAGTACACTGAAAAGTCAAACTCTGACTTCTTGATCAAAATCAAGTTCCAACAATCATATTCCATTAAGACAAGAAGTTGGTTCATCAAGAAATCTAAAATCAGAAATTGCCTTGAAAAATCAAATTTCTAAACATTTAGAAAATTTTCTAAGTGTTAGGAGAATATGATATTTTAGAACTTTCGGGCCAGCCTCCACGCAAGTGCAATCAGAATTTGCAAATATGGTTCAGAATATGACCCCTCAATCAGAACATATAGAAGTAATGTTCTCCAGTCAGAACATGACTCTTCAGCATATGGAGGCTATGTTTCTGGTCTTCTGCGATCAGAACATCACCAAATCCAAAAAGCTCGTTTAAGCAGCCTGCTGCCCTGCTATAGCATAGTCCTGCACCTAGCTGCTGATCCGGTCCACACCTACACTTTCTCAAACCCCATATTTGCACAAAATTAGCATACAAAAGTTGTGATTAAAATGCAATGGAACAATATGCCAAAAGGGTTTAAATCCCATTCGTTTCCCCCCCAAAACCACAGCAAACTCGCCTATAAATAAGTTGCTTCATCACACTTTCAAGGGGCTGGCTTTTAGAAAGAGAGAATTATAAAAGAGAGAAAAGAAAACAGAAAACATTCGTGAACCCTGAATTCCTAAAAAAAACCATAACCTTTGTTTTTCCCTTTGAATCAAAGAACGTAACATTTTCTGTTTCATTGTTCTTGCTGACTCCAGAACATTTAAGGGCAGCAACTCAAGTCTCAAACACACGCTTCAAATTCAAGGTAAGTCTTTCTGACTTTGCATTTTTTCATTCAGAACATAATTAAATATGTAAATATCATAGTATTGATGTTGTCCATATCATTGCATAAGTAAGAAAAATCGTGGATCAGAACTTCTTGAATAAAGCTAGGCTCAGAATTAGGATTAGAACTTCTATAAACGGTTGTGCTTGTATATTTATGATTGGCTGTTGTTAAGAACTTAATAAGTTGCCGAGGTGCTGATTAATGTAAGGAAGGAGTTGAAATGTAACACAGAACTTCTGAATTCTCACCACTGTTTTAACACACAAAACTTCTAGGATTTCTTACTGTTTAACATACAGAACTTCTGATTTTCACTCACTATTTTAACACACAAAACTTCTAGGATTTCTTACTGTTTAACATACAGAACTTCTGATTTCACTCAATGTTTAACACAACACAGAACTTCTGTTTTTCACTCACTGTTTAACACAACACAGAACTTCTGAGTTCCCCTCACTGTTTTAACACATACAAAACTTCTAGGTTTTCTCATTGTTTTAACACAACAGAACTTCTAGATTTTCTTACTGTTCTAACACTCAGAACTTCAACATGTAGCGACCCAGAACTTCTGTTTTTCTCCCTAACGCTTCTTTCAGGCCTCAGTGTGTATCAACTCAGAACTTCTGATCACCTTTGATGTTTCTTGTGAAACCATGGCGCGCCTGGTATCAGAACTTCTGGTCCTCTTTATGTTGCTTTCAACAACATGCTGATCCCATTTCTCTTTATTTTTTCCTTTTTTCTCTTTTATTTTATTATTAGTACTATTTTTATTAATATAAAAAAGACATAAAATATTTTCTTTTTGTTAACTAATTATTTCCTTTTATTTCTAATTCATTAAAACAAAAAAACCATTTTCAAAACAAGTATTTTCCCCTTTTTTTATACATTTTACAATTCAATATGGTTGTAATAGATAATTAGGATTTAAATTCTTGCAAATCCCCATTTTTAATTTTGTACCCCCCATCCCATAATTATGTAATAGCGTATGAATTTACATTTCTGTAAATTTACCGCTTTCAAATATAAGTGTTAGTAATTAAGGTTTGTATGGCAAGACATAAAATCAACAAATAGATAACCTTAATCAAGACTAAATGCATGTAAATCAAACACACTTGCAAACTAGCACCCTTAGGGTAATCCCATTTTGTTTCCTATCAGAAAATGGTCATGTCCCTCGAATATAGGCGTTTTAGCAAAGACCCTCGATAAAAGATCGTAGTCCCTCGATGACCCTCAATGTTGCCTTTGGTAAATGATCTAGTCCCTAAACGACATTGCTAAAACGTCCCGTAGGTTTCCTTTATGACTATACAAACGTCTCACGCCCGTCCCTTCACATCCAACGATGGGGTTCCTTACCAAAACAATGGTAAGATAACAACAACTAAGGAGGAGGAAAAGAACGTTTAAGACCTATAGGGTTTACTTTGAAACATTTTTCAAAAGAAAAAACACTTTGTACGCGTTCTTATAGAGACGAGAACCATTACAAAGACCTTATTTTCAAAATACTTTCAAAACCCACATCACAAACACATTTCCAAACAAAAAGCAAGTAATCTAGCAAGCAACTAAGAGCCTGTAGATAACTACGGATGAAAAGGGTGTTAATACCTTCCCTTTTCATAACCTACCCCCCGAACTCAAGAAATAATCTCGAAAGGTCTTTCCTGTTCTTTTCAACCTTTCCTTATTGGATAAAAGAAAAGTTGGTGGCGACTCTTGCTATCCATAACAATTGCGATCAAACGCAAAACACCCAAGTCAGTTCTCCCACCGTGTTACACACAGCAAATCCATTCAATCAATTTTGACACAAACCATAGAAAATACACACAAAAAAGACAGAGAAAGATCCTTCTGCTCTTTCAAATACTCCACTTCTCACCAAACCGATATCATTCACATTTCACTCAAATTATTGCTTACACACCAGAAGTTAGATTCAAAGGAGGAAGGATTAAAGAATAGCTTATCACCTCTGGTTTTCTATTTTTTTCACCTGTGTTAGCTTCGAGGTAAGTCACTTCGCATATGCCATTTACTGGTTCATCTTATTCCTTGTGCATTTATCTATTTGAGACCCTTGTGCTCTGATGTTTGCTTGTTAAAATACTTCTGTCTAGACCGCGCCATCATTAAAATGGTTTGGTCCTGCAAAAATAACTGATAACCACATATGCTTAGATAAAATTATTAAAACCCCAAAAATTGGTGAATATTTTTTTTCCTAAGAAGATGGAGTTTTTGTCATAAAGTTAGGATATACACTGAATAGATTGAGCCTTAATCTCGACACTTACTCGAGAACCCATCACCTCTGTTTGTATCCTTCATCCTCAAAGGGGACCGAAAACTCTGGAGTGAAGAACCCTGTGAAGCAGCCTTACAGGTTCCAAACCCTTCACCAAAAGTACGATTGAAGCTCCAAATTTTGTTCGGCTCAACCTCCAAGCCGTACTACGGTCAAACCACAAACCAACGAATAGCATCAAAATCAGAACAAGCTTAGAGCCATCTAAATTGATGATACCGTGACAAAGAAAAATCAAAACTCAGACCGAAGAAGGAGCACCTTACCTCAACAACTTCCGGCGAAACCTCTGCGTCGTAGTTTTGCTTGCTAATTTGGAGTGCGCGTCTGAATCGAGGGAGAGGATAATAGAGATGTGAGAGCATGACGTGAGATCGAGAAGCAATTGGTTATCATTGTTGTTGATTTTAGGCGAGAGAGTTTGAGGAGGAAGAGGTTGTGGGTAGCCGTGTGTGAGAGAGGGAAGCGGCGAAGGAAGAGAGGGAATAATTTGAGAGATGTTGGAGTAGAAAAATGAGAGAGAGGAATAGAAAGAGGGTTCAGAAGCGTTAATTGTGAGAGAATAGGGGTGAGTACGGTAAGTGAGAGAGGGTATCGAATGAGATGATGGTAACATAAAGAGAGAAATTTCTGATCTATTTTAATTTTGTTGTTAATTATATTTTATTTGGAAATAATCAGGATTAATTGAATGAAATTATTTGAATGGATCTTTCACCAATGTAATCATGCATTTGTTCCATCGTCTTGGGCATCCTAGGGTTTCTCATGTGCATTTTCGGGTTGGGCCTTGACCACTAAGCCCATTCGCATTTCCCCCTCCGGCTTAAGCCTAACCCTCGAACTCTATCTGCACACCTTTTTTTCTTTTTTTGATTGGCTGGATGATATAATAATGTTTTGGGCCTTGTTTTTGTTTGTCTCAACTCAGCCTAGCGAAGTCCACTAAGTATATCTCCAGTTTTTTTTTATTATTATTTACTTTTTTCTGATTTATTTAAATGTTGGGCCCCAATGCCAGCCCAATCCGAGATTACTTATTCTCCCCCATGTTTTGCTTGCACCTCGATAATCTTGTTAGAACTCCCCACACTTATTTTACCTTTATTTACTTCTAGTAATTTAGTTTAGTTAATAACTTTAGAATTTTAAGTTCATTTAAGATTAATTTTTTTGAAATTTTAGAATTTTAGTTTAGTTTAGATTTATTTTAATAACTTGAGATTATTTAAATTAGTTTAGATGTTATTTAATAACCTTAAAATTAATTTAGTTTAGATTTAATTTAGTAAATTTTTAGAATTTTAATCTTAGAATTTTAACTTAGTCTAGATAACTTTTGTTTTAGTTACATCTCTATTCTATATTTTTTACTTTCTTTTCTATCAAAACACACCAAAAAAAAAATTTCTTTCTCTTTTCATTTTCTCGTAGTTTACTATTTTCGCATTCTTTCGATTATTGTAATTGCTTACAGTTTGTAAATAGTTTAACTAGGCCTTTACTTTTTTACCCATTCATAAAATTTGTACCCTCCTCCCGAAGCATTGTAATAGAGTAGATTTTATTTTCCGCACTTTACTTTCTGCACCTATAATTACACATGTATGGCAAGATTCAAAATCAACCGCTAGATAACCCTAATCAAGACAAATTAACTGAAAACAAATTAATTTTCACACACGCACCTCTAGGGTGACCACACTAGTTGCCTTCGGAAAATAAAGTCATGTCCCTCGAATATGGGACACTTTAGCAAAGACCCTCGATTAAAAAAGATCTTAGTCCCTCGATGACCCTTCAATGTTGCCTTCGGTAAAACAATCTTAGTCCCTTATGAAAATTGCTAAAGTGCCCCATAAGTTGCCTTCTATGACTGTATGATGTCCTGCGCCTGTCCCTTACATCCAACGATAGGGCTTCCTACTAACTAATGGTAGGTGTGATACGGTGGGAGAACTGACTTGGTGTTTCACGTTTGATCGCAAATGTTGCGGTTAGCAAGAGTCGCCACCGACTTTTCTTTTATATATCCAACATAGAAAGGTGAAAAAGCACAGGAAAGACCTTTAGAGATGTTTTCTTGAGTTCAGGGGGTAGATTATGAAAAGAGAAGGTATTAGCACCCTTTTCATCCGTAGTTATCTATGGGCTCTTAGTTACTTGCTAGATCACTTGCTTTTGCTTTGACAACATGCTTGTGATGTGGGCTTTGAAAGTATTTTGAAAATGTCTTTGTAATGGTTCTCGTTTCTATAAGAACGCGTACAAAGTTTTGTTTCGAAAAAAAAATAGTTCAAAGATGCGTTTGTGGAATTTGTTTTTGAAAGTGGTTTTAAAAAGATGTTTTTGCAATGGTTCTCGTCTCTATAAGAACGTAACACAAAATGTTTCATCTTTTTGAAAATGTTTTGAGATGAAAGTGTTGGTGTAAAAACGTTTTTTTTCCGTGAGCAAGCGAGTAACTAGGAGCGAATATACCTACTCGAAAGGTCTTAAGTGTTATTTTCTTCCTCCGTTATATGTTGCTATCTTACCATTGATTTGGTAAGAAGCCCCATCGTTGGATGTGAAGGCACATGACATTTTTGTATAGTCATAGAAGGAAACTTATGCGACGTTTTAGCAATGTCGTTTTAGGGACTAGATCGTTTACCGAAGGCAACATCGAGGGTCATCGAGGGACTACGATCTTTTATCGAGGGTCTCTGCTAAAACGCCCATATTTGAGGGACATGACTATTTTTTGATAGGTAACTAGGTGGGATTACCCTAAGGGTGCTAGTGTGCAAGTGTGTTTGATTGCATACATTTTGTCTTGTATTTAAGAGTTATCTATTTGTTGATTTTATCTTGCCATACATTCTAATTACTAGCAATATAGGAACGCAAAAATAAAATGCGGAAAATAAAATCCTAAGCTATTACATCTTGAGGGGGATGGGGGTTCAATTTGCAAATAGGGTTGAAATAAATGTCTAATTATTACAACCACATCGAACTAATGGGCAGTAATGAAAAATATATGCATAAACAGTATAGAAAATGGGAGAAACTGCTTTTTGAACCATTATGTGAAGATACATGTTGTTATGCATCGACACATAACCTTTCCTTGCCCCATTAAAGAAAAATCATCTCAGTATGAGTCGACACATAATGGGATGTGTCGACTCATACACCTTCTTTGTGTCGACGCATACGTATTTTGTATCGATTCATGGACTTTTCAACCTTCTATTTTGGGTCCTGGGATCAGTATGAGTCAATGCATGGGGTTTATGTGTCGATTCATACTGTGTTTTTTACTAGGATGAGTCGACACATGTGTGTATGTTTCGATACATACTGCATTTTTCCGCCTTAAACATTGTTTTATTGTCCATACATGGCAGTTTACAACATATGATTGATAAATATAAACAACAAGCAAATAGTTAGCTAAAATGGGGCAACGATTACTACATCTTATCTTCAAGAATAAATCATTAATGATGTATGAAAAAAAATACCAAGTCAAGAAGACTTACCTGGAAACTACACTTGGTGTTTGAAATCTGGATACTTTTCAAGATGTTGTGAGGGCTCTAATGAATCACCAAGCAGCTTGTTCCAAACCGTTGAAACCCAATCAAGGCTTGTTCCAAACTGTTGAAACCCAGTCAAGGCTTGTTCAAAACTGTTGAAATCCAGCCAAGTTATACAATATTGTTTTTATGTTTGGATGGTGAGGATAATGGTACTAACAGAAACTATTTTAGTGTTTTTACACTCTCTATGTGCTAAGGTGTTTGATTTATGGGAGAGTTTGTAAAATGGATTGAAGTTCTGTTTTGAATGAGATTAAAGCTGGTTTCTTTCTGAATGAGTTAAAGTTACAAAGAACACTATTTTTCTATTCAAAACTCTCTCTTCTCTCCAAAAATTCCAACCCACATGTCTTATGAAACAGTCCCTTTTGTAGACCATTGACTGAGGTTTAGGGGGGAAACAAAATAAGTCACTTTGAATTGTTTTTGCCTACTGTTTTGATACTTTATTCACACAATTTTCCTTTGCAATTTTGGTGTAATTTTGGGGCTGTTGTGATGCAGGTTGGTGCAGACTGCATAGAGCAATTTTGGATTGTATAGGACAGCATATGCAGATTTGTGGTGCAGCATAGCACAAGGTTTTTTGCAGGAGAGCAATGGAGCAGGCTTTTAGGGTGTTGGCACAATGCAGCATATCATTCTTTGTTCAACTTGGGCAACAAAATTTGTAGTATGAAACAAATTTGGTCTTGTGGAGTATTTTAGGCACATTGTATCAAGGACAAAACATTGTGACAAGGTTTTGAGTCAAAGGGAGAGGTCCAAGCAATACCAAGTTTAGGGTTTGTAAACTTGCAAAAAATGTCACTTTGTAATAACTTGAATTATTTGCCTCATTTTAAATTATTTGGAATTGTAGTAAAAAAATGTCATGAAGCAAATGAAATTAACAAGTATAGAAAATACTTAGAAAAATTTCAAAGTCTTGCAAAAGTTGGATTTTTTGATTCTCTTGATTTTTGATGATCAAATTTCACCTTTTGGATGTCTTGACGCAATGTGATTTTTGGGACTCAAATTTGGTCAAAAAGTCAAAGTTTGATTTTTCAGTGTGCTTTTGACCATTTTGCCCTTGTGAATGATTTTCTTGGAAAATTTGTAATTCAAGGCTTGAAACTTGATAGAAGCAAACCTGAGGGTCCAGGATGATTTTTTGAGAAATGAGAGAGTAAATTTTGGGGTACAACAGTTTCCCATGTTCAATCTTCTTAAGCCTGAGGATGTAGATTGGCTGGTCTGCCTTTCGTTATCTGAAGGTAGAAGATGATTGAACACTAAAGTGCCCAGAAATTTGCACGCGCATGAAGTAATACTGATTATTGATATTGGGAATGGGCTTATAGCTGCCATTTGGAAGGCGACGGAGAATCGTCAGAGATGGACTTAAAGATGCCATCCAAAAAAGATCAGTTTCCTAAGAGATTCCTTGGCGAGAATTCTTGTACCTGCTGTTAAGGAGAACTTCGTTGGGGAATGTTGATTTATGTCCTGGGAAGTAGAGTCTAAGAGCTTTGGTTATCCATTACTCTGCTAGGGAATTAACTCTTGATTGAGGATGTGAAAGTAGATCGCATATCTGGTTAGGGTCCAGGCTGTACAGCGACTTACTGGGGAAACGTGAAATCGATTGTATCTGGACGGGTCCAGGACTCATAGTGTTTTAAACTGTTGTCTGGAGATAAGAGAGAAGGAATCTGGATAGTAGGGTTTCTCTGAAATGAAAGCCTGGGTAGTAGGGTTGTGAGAAAGAACTTGGATAGTAGGGTTACTTCAAGATGAAAGCCTGGATAGTATGGCTTATGGGAAGGAACCTGGATAGTAGGGTTACTTCAAGATGAAAGCTTGGATCTGAATGAGTATCAGGATGGCATCTATATCTGGAGTGTATCTGAACTGTATCAAAAGTTGAATTTGAATGAGTATCAGGATGGCCTCCGTGTCTAGAGTGTATCTGAACTGTATCTGAAAGCTGAATCTGAATGAGTATCAGGATGGCATCCATGTCTGGAGCATATCTGAACTGTATCAAAAGCTGTCTTTGAATGAGTATCAGGATGGCATTCATGTCTGGAGCGTATCTGAACTGTATCAAAAGCTGTCTTTGAATGAGTATCAGGATGGCATCCATGTCGGGAGCGTATCTGAAATGTATCAAAAGTTGTCTTTGAATGAGTATCAGGATGGCATCCGTGTCGGGAGCGTATCTGAACTGTATCAAAAGCTGTCTTTGAATGAGTATCAGGATAGCATCTGTGTCAGGAGCGTATCTGAACTGTATCAAAAGTTGTCTTTGAATGAGTATCAGGATGGCATTCGTGTCGGAAGCGTATCTGAACTGTATTAAAAGCTGTCTTTGAATGAGTATCAGGATGACATCCGTGTCGGGAGCGTATCTGAACTGTATCAAAAGTTGAATCTGAAAAATCCGTACTGAATTGCTTCAGTTGGTCGTGTAGATAATTGTCCTGGATTGTCTTAGGTAACAATTTATGACTTTTGTAATTTGTTAATGATAGTCATTGATTAATCTTATCCTGAAAAGGGTAAAAACATTAGTTGTATACAATGTCATGATGTATGAAATGCATGGTACAATGAGATTGTGATATATGCATTCGTGTTATCGATGATATATGGATGCGATGTATGCGTATGTGAACTAATCTGTTGCACTGTTGTTGGATTGGGGAAAATAAATCCCTGACTGCGGTTGGAAATGTAGAGTGTAAGTCTTCATGTTTGTGAAGTTGAAGTGCTGATGAGTTTCCGCTTAGAGAAATAGACATTGTTGTAAGGGAAACACCGTGTATTGCTCGTAAAATCTTGTTGGGACATCCTGAGAAATCGAACGACTTCAACTGGGGATTGATAATTGGAAGCTTTGTTCTGCTGGGTATTAAACTGTACACTGTGGGAGATTTATGGAAATAGCTTAGAGAGATTTCCCTGCCTCTTAAGGCCATCAGTGATTGTCTTTCTATTTTGTTTATTTGTAAACAATAATCATGTTCAAATGCATATGTTCAAAAAATAAATCATTGGACGCTTTTGTAAACAAAACAATAGAGTAAAGAAAAACAGATAGTTTTGCACTTTCAAAGGGATATCTTTGTATTTGACTTTGAGTAAGTTTTTTTTGTACAATGAGATAAACATTCTAGTAAGAGAATGCCATTGTAAAAGATGAAAATCTTTATACAAAGAAAAGATAGCTATGTGCAATAATCCCATGGGGTTCCCATTCTGCTATAGCCTCCGTATCTCTGAGCATCTTGTCTATTTGTTGCCTCGTCCGAAGATGATTGAATTGATCAAAACCTCTGAGTTTGAATGTGGAAGCCAAAGGTTGTCCGTATGGGGATCCAACGGGACATAGTCATACGCTTTAATTCCCTAACTTTTTCCTGGACCACCCTTTCGGGTTTTCAGTCCACCGGGATACCCTTTTTTGCCCAAGCCGCCCTTTCGGGTTTTCAGCTTGCTGGGTGTACAAATTTTTTTATTTTATCCCTAATTTTTGCCCGAACCTTTTTGGTTCGCCGGGACTTCCTTATTTTGCCTAGGTGTTTCAATCTAGCGGGTCTCTTTCAAGGTCACCAAATTGGATCTTAGTAGGTCTGGTAATACCTGAGATGGGGTCATGTTAATTTTGGTGAACTGCCTCCCGGTCTTTCCATCCTCGGTTGATTATTTCTTTGTTGATCAGGCGCAGGTTTATGGATCATCAAAACCCCCACCATTGGTCAGCGCTCGGCCCTATCTTGATTTCTCTGAGGATAAACGACAACCACTTATTTCTTTCCAATGAAAGGCTTCCTTACAACTGCAGAAGAGGATGTATCTTTCTGAATCTTTCCACTCTTTATATCGGCTTCTACCCTTTCTCCGGTCAATATTAGTTCAGTAAAACCTGCAGATGAACTTCCAATTAAATGATTGAATAAGGGACCAGACAAGGTGCCCAAGAACATGTCTACCAATTCTCTCTCAGATAGAGGGGGTTGAACTCTTCCGGCTAAATCTCTCTATTTTTGCGCATAGTCCTTGAAACCTTCATTGGAAACCATGGCCATACTCTGGAGTTGAGTACGGGTAGGCGCAAGATCAGCATTGTATTGGTATTGTTTGTAGAAGGCTGCAGCAAGATCTTCTCAGTTGTGAACGTTGGCTCTTTCTAGTTGGTAAAACCAGTCAAGTTGAGTTCCAGACAGAATGTCTTGGAAGAATTGTACCCATAAGTCTTTGTCAGCGGTATGGGGCTGGATTTTCCTTACATAGAATCGAAGATTCATTTTAGGGCATGAGACTCCGTCATACTTGGCGAACACAGGTGCTTTAAGTTTCGGAGGAATGACAATCCTCGGTACTAACCCCAATTCCTCAAAGTCCAAGCCAGGCACTTTTTGGATTTCCATCGCACTCAACTGCTCTTCGAGATGTTTATACTTGTCATCAGCTGGAGGGTATTGTTCTTCAGAATAGTCTTCTTCTTCCTCTTCCTCTTTTGATTCTGACGGGACAACTGTTTCCTTGCATTTCCCATCTTGATTGTCTCTTTCACCAGATGTCGTTGCAAAATCTAGGGTTCTTCTTGTCTGCCCATGAAATCTTCTTCCCGTGTTTAGGACTCTGGTTACCTTATTTGTCTTCTTTTTCTTCTCCTCAGCTAGCAAAGTCTTCAACTCTTCTTGTCCTTTGGCTAGGGTCAAAATCAACTGTTGAAACTATGTATTCTGAGCTTGGAGGTCCTTCACTATTTTCTCGAGATCCATCTTACTGAAATAAACAGTAGAGAGATAAGGAGACATGTTGCAAAAGACCTGCTTATGTTATGATGAATGGTAAATGTGTATGCAATGATTTCAAGGAACTTAGATTCAAATTTGTTTTAGACAAAAAGGAAACACATGTTATATTAATAAGTTAAAGCTTTGAGTACATCAATGCACCTTAGGAAAAATAATACAAAAACTCTAAGATAAAAAGGTAGTTCGCATCCTCTTTGGTGAGATGTAGGCATTTAGAGTCTGCTCCTCATGAAGTTGTCAAGTGAGTTCCAAAACCTTCTTCTCGCTTGCGTATAATTGGGCTTCGAAAGTATCTCGCTCCCCCTTGAGTTGTATCCAATCCCTTTGTAGGTCTACAAGAGAGGTGGGCATATCAGGATGTAGGATAGTGTATGGAACATCTCCCTCCATGACAGGCTCAATGATTACCGGGAGAATGGATGGGTAAGGCATCATAAGACTCTGAGCACGAGTTCGTACCCATTTGAGGTAAGGCTCAAGAGGGATGGAATTCTTGTGCCCCAAAGTCTTGCTATCCACCTTGTTTAACATCCTCCAAGCTCGGATAAATCTATATCGAAGACCTTGATCGTCGTTGTCATAGTCAAATACCAAACCTTGAATCAGCATCTCGTGCGGGCCATCCCTTCGGGCGTAACCAAACTGTCTTAAGGCTAAGCATGGATTGTAGGTGATACCTCCCCTAATTCCAAGTAAAGGGACATTAGGGAACTCTCCACAATGGTCGACAATGATAACATTCTCTTTGGATCGGGAGCACCAATGAATGTCTGAATGTTTGAGCGTCATCAACCTTTATGACCACCTTGAACCTTGCTAATTTTTTAATACAGACTGGGGAAGATGCAAAATAAACCATCTTTCCAAGAGAGGAGTGCAACACATAAGGACACCTCTTTTCCTCATTGTACGAGTGTGAAAAGATTGTAGGATATCTCCTAGCTAAGTAGGCACCGGGTTGCGAGATATGAAGATTTTGACGGCATTCACATTTATGAGTTAGTCAGGATTTGGAAACAAAACCATCTCGTAGATGAGGAGAGCCACAATTTCCTCGAAGGCTTGCAAATCCAAAGAGTTCAAACAGTTTTGGGCTTTCTCAAACAAGAACTTTGCTAGGAAACCTTTGACACCACTCCTTATTCCCAATGAGTTGTCACATCAGATGAGTGCAAGTGTATAGCTTGAGCGGTCTCTTCTGGATTTGGGTCTCTTTCTGTACCGTTGAAAGGTAGTTGATTGAGAATGGGAATCCTCAAGAGTCGGGAGAATTCTTCCAAAGTAGGGACAAGTTGATAGTCGGGAAATGTGAAGCAATGGTGTAAGGGATCAAAGAAATGAAAGAGCACCTTCATCATGTCCTCATCAGTGTTGGAGGTGACCAAGTTAAGTAGGCGGCCATGTCTCTCGGTGAATGGAGAATTTTCCGGAATCCTTGAAGCTAACTCCTTAAGTTGTGGAGGAATCCTTACAAGGTTGACTTGAATAGTTTTACTGCGAAGAGAATCCATATCCTACAAAACAGAACAAAGATAAATCCCAAGATCCTTGAAATGGCTAGTGAATGTGTTATGATGTTATGATGTTCATGATGTTATGTACAAGTATGTATATACAAATAAAGCAAATAAGTCCTTGGGTTTAGGCTTGCATGGAGTCTCATAGGTAAGTACCCTCTTGAAGTTTTAGTTGGCTCAAACCTGTCCTAGTAATAGTAATCGGGTTCTAAGGAGCTTAATATCACTAGTTTGTTTCCTTGGTCATTGTTTCAGCACAAGCCTCTTTAATGGCGACTGAAATATCCCAAGAAACCAAACCTCATTGAGTGTAGTATCGAGTGTCTACCAACTTCGGACTGCACCAAAGCCGGTCATCTCACTACATCCTAAAGGCCAAGTTGGTCAAGTAAATGTTCTTAAAGTTCATTAGTGCTTTATGACATCACTCAGCGGCCCCGTATTCTCTTTGATTAACTCAAAGGTTACCGGTACCCACAAATATGTCGCACTAAGGTAGCTATTGCTTAGACCATGTCGGTATACCCCGCACAGTTTCCACAACGTATGGCTACTTACCTATAATGTATCCCAAATCCGAGTAAAGGATTCAAACCTAAACAAATAACCATAATGTAAAGCATACAAGTCGAACAATGTAAGCAAATAAATGTGATCTATCCCTAAGGTAACCCCACTTTTAGAATTTTCCCCAGCAGAGTCGCCAGTTCTGTGATACGGTGGGAGAACTGACTTGGTGTTTCGCGTTTGATCGCAAATGTTGCGGTTAGCAAGAGTCGCTTCCGACTTTTCTTTTATCCAACAAGGAAAGGTGAAAAAGCACAGGAAAGACCTTTAGAGATGTTTTCTTGAGTTCGGGGGGTAGATTATGAAAAGGGAAGGTATTAGCACCCTTTTCATCCGTAGTTATCTACTGGATCTTAGTTACTTTCTAGATCACTTGCTTTAGCTTTGACAATGTGCTTGTGATGTGGGCTTTGAAAGTATTTTGAAAATGTCTTTGTAATGGTTCTCGTTTCTATAAGAACGCGTACAAAGTTTTGTTTCGAAAAAAAAAGTTCAAAGATGCGTTTGTGGAATGTGTTTTTGAAAGTGGTTTTGAAAAGATGTTTTTGCAATGGTTCTCGTCTCTATAAGAACGTATACAAAATGTTTCGTATTTTTGAAAATGTTTTGAGTTGAAAGTGTCGGTGTAAAAACGTTTTTTTTTGTCGTGAGCAAGCGAGTAACTAGGAGCAAATCTACCTACTCGAAAGGTATTAAGTGTTCTTTTCTTCCTCCGTTAGATATTGCTATCTTACCATTGATTTGGTAAGAAGCCCCATCGTTGGATGTGAAGGCATGGTACATTTTTGTATAGTCATAGAAGGAAACTTATGGGACGTTTTAGCAATGTCGTTTTAGGGACTAGATCGTTTACCGAAGGCAACATCAAGGGTCATTGAGGGAATACAATCTTTTATCGAGGGTCTTTGCTAAAACGCCCATATTCGAGGGACATGACTATTTTTCGATAGGAAACAAGGTGGGATTACCCTAAGGGTGCTAGTGTGCAAGTGTGTTTGATTGCATACATTTTGTCTTGTATTTAAGAGTTATCTATTTGTTGATTTTATCTTGCCATACATTCTAATTACTAGCAATATATGAAAGCAAAAATAAAATGCAGAAAATAAAATCCTAAGCTATTACATCTTGAGGGGGATGGGGTTCAATTTGCAAATAGGGATGAAATAAATGTCTAATTATTACAACCACATCGAACTAATGGGCAGTAATGAAAAATATATGCATAAACAGTATAGAAAATGGGAGAAACTGCTTTTAGAACCATTATGTGTCGACACATGCTGTGCATCGACACATAACCTTTCCTTGCTCCTGTAAAGAAAAATCAGCTCAGTATGAGTCAACACATAATGGGATGTGTCGACTCATACACCTTCTTTGTGTCGACGCATACGCATTTTGTATCGATTCATGGGCTTTTCAACCTTCTGTTTTGGGTCTTGGGATCAGTATGAGTCGATGCATGGGGTTTATATTTCGATTCATACCCTATTTTTTACTAGGATGAGTCGACACATGTGTGTATGTGTCGATACATACTGCGTTTTTCTGCCTTAAACATTGTTTTATTGTCCATACATGGCAGTTTACAACATATGATTGATAAATATAAATAACAAGTAAATGGTTAGCTAAAATGGGGCAACAATTACTACATCTTATCTTCAAGAATAAATCATTAATGATGTATGAAAATAATACCAAGTCAAGAAGACTTACCTGGAAACTACACTTGGTGTTTGAAATCTGAAAACTTTTCAAGATGTTGTGAGGGCTCTAATGAATCTCCAGGCAGCTTGTTCCAAACCGTTGAAACCCAGTCAAGGCTTGTTCCAAAATGTTGAAACCCAGTCAAGGCTTGTTCCAAACTGTTGAAACCCAGCCAAGTTGTACAGTATTGTTTTTATGTTTGGATGGTGAGGATAATGGCACTAACATAAACTATTTTAGTGTTTTTACACTCTCTATGTGCTAAGGTGTTTGGTTTATGGGAGAGTTTGTAAAATGGATTGAAGTTTTGTTTTGAATGAGATTAAAGCTGGTTTCTTTCTGAATGAGTCAAAGTTACAAAGAACACTATTTTTCTGTTCAAAACTCTCTCTTCTCTCCAAAAATTCCAACCCATATGTCTTATGAAACAATCCCTTTTGTAGACCCTTGACTGAGGTTTAGGGGGGAAACAAAATAAGTCATTTTGAATTGTTTTTGCCTACTGCTTTGATACTTTATTCACACAATTTTCCTTTGCCATTTGGGTGCAATTTTGGGATTGTTGTGATGCAGGTTGGTGCAGACTGCATAGAGCAGTTTTGAACTGTATAGGACAGCATATGCAGATTTGTGGTGTAGCATAGCACAAGGTTTTTTGCAGGACAGCAATGGAGCAGGCTTTTGGGGTGTTGGGACAATGCAGCATATCATGCTTTGTTCAACTTGGGCAGCAAAATTTGTAGTATGAAACAAATTTGGTCTTGTGGAGTATTTTATGCATATTGTATCAAGGACAAAACATTGTGACAAGGTTTTGAGTCAAAGGGAAAAGTCCAAGTTTAGGGTTTGTAAACTTGCAAAAAATGTCACTTTGTAATAACTTGAATTATTTGCCTCATTTTAAATTATTTGGAATTGTAGTAAAAAAATGTCATGAAGCAAATGAAATTAACAAGTATAGAAAATACTTCGAAAAATTTCAAAGTCTTGCAAAAGTTGGATTTTTTTTATTCTCTTGATTTTTTGATGATCAAATTTCACCTTTTGGACGTCTTGACGCAATGTGATTTTTGGGAGTCAAATTTGATCAAAAAGTCAAAGTTTGATTTTTTAGTGTGCTTTTGACCATTTTGCCCTTGTGACTGATTTTCTTGGAAAATTTGTAATTCAAGGCTTGAAACTTGATAGAAGCAAACCTGAGGGTCCAGGATGATTTTTTGAGAAATGAGAGGGAAAATTTTGGGGTACAACAGTAGGATAGAGCTATCTAAAGGAGGAGGAAAAGAATGAAGGACCATTGAGTAGGTAGATCATTCATAATCACTTTCTCACAAACTAAAACAATTTTCACACCTCACACTTTCAAAAACAACTATTTTCAAAACACTTTTCAAAAACAAACATTTTGTATACATTCTCAATGATACGAGAATCATTATAAAATTGCCTTACATTGGCATTTTAAAAACATATTTCCAAACACTCCCTTTCAAGAAATATTTTCAAAACAAAACATTTTGTATACATTCTCAACGATACGAGAATCATTACAAAATTGCCACACTTAGGCATTTTTAAAATATTTGCAAAAACATACACAAACATAAAACATTATTTCAAACTGATCTAGCAATTAAGAGCCCATAGATAACTACGGATGAAAAGGGTGCTAACACCTTCCCACTTCATAACCTACCCCCCGAACTCAAGAAAATTTCTCAAAAGATCTTTCCTGTTCTTTTCACTCTTTCCTTCATTGGATAAAAGAAAAGTCAGTGGCGACTCTTGCTATTCGCAATATTTGCGGTAAAATGCAAAACCCAAAAGTCAGTTCTCCCACCGTATTACAGAACTGGAAACTCTGATGGGGATAGACTAAAAGTGGGGTTACCTTAAGAGCTAGATCACCTTTATTTCTTTACTTGATTGTTTTGTTTGCTTTATATTTTGGGATATGATTGGGTACATTTCTTGTATATATTCTATACCCAGATCTGGGGCATTTTAGGTAAGTAGAAATAGATTGTGGAGACTATACCGCGTAGACCAATATGGTTGAAGCGATGGCTACGTTAGTGTGACACATTTGTTGGTACTGATGTCCCTTGAGTTGAACCAAGGAGAATACGGGGTCGTCGTGTGGTGTCATAAAGCACTAACTGACCGTAGAACCTTAGTTGAACAACTTAGCCATTAGAAAGTATTGAGATAACCGGCTTTGGTGCAGACTAAAGTTGGTTAATACTCGATACTACACTCATTGAGATCGGTCTATCGGTATATTTTAGTCGTAATTCTGATACTTGTGCTGAAACAATGCCCGAGAAGAAAGATTAATGATATTGAGATTCCTAGAACCCGATTACTTATTTTAGGACAGGTTGAGCCAACTAAAAATTCAAGAGGGTACTTACCTATAAACTCCTTGCAAGCCTAAAACTAAGGCCTTGTGTGTTTTGTTTGTGTATGACTAAGTGTTTTGTCTGTGTATGATTAAATTATTAGAACATAACATCATAAACATCATGATATCATGCCATATCATTTTCATTAACCATTTCAAGGACCTAGGGATTTATCTTTGTTCTGTTTAATAGGTTATGGCTTTCTCTTACAGAAACACTATCCAATCAGCTTTATAAGGGTGCCTTCTCAACTTAAGGAGTTAGTCTTAAGGGTTCCTGAAAGCTCTCCATTCACCAAAAGGCATGGTCGACTACTCAGTTTGGTTACCTTGGGTTTTGAAGAAGATATGATGAGTGTTTTATTCCAGTTCTTTGATCCCCTCACCAATGTTTCACCTTTCCGGATTATCAACTGGTACCCACCATAGAAGAATTCTTTGAGCTACTGGGAACACTTGTTCTTGACAGGACAACTTTTACCGGTTTAGAGAAAGGTCCATAACTTGAAGAAATTGCAACAGTCTTGCATCTAAAGTGGTCGGACGTTGTAGCTAATTGGGAAACAAGGAGTGTAGTCAAGGTTTTTATAGCTAAATTTCTGTTAGAGAAGGCTCAAGTGTTTTTGGAGGCTATGAATTTTCAAGCTTTCGAAGAAATCTTGGCTTTATTAATCTATGGTTTAGTGCTATTCCCTAATCTAGACCAACTCATAGATGTGAATACTGTCAAAATCTTCCTTTCTCGTAACCCTGTGCCTACTTTGCTCGAAGACATTCTGCATTCTCTTCACACTTGTACTATGAGGAGGAAATGGGCTCTGTTGTGTTGCATACTGTTGCTGTCTGGGTGGTTTGTTTCGCACCTTCCCCGATCAATATTGAAGAATGAACAAGGTTTGAGGTGGTCTTAAAGAATGATGTTGCTATCTCATTCGGATATCTATTGGTGTTCCTGATCTCGTGAGGATATTACTATCATTGACCGTTGTGGGGAATTCCCTAATGTTCCACTCCTTGGCATTAGGGGAGGTATTATTTACAACCCTTCTCTGGCTCTACGACTATTTGGTTATGCTCGAAGAGATGGTCCTCATGACGCACTTATCCAGGGTATCATGTTCGACTATGAGAATGATTTGCAAGGTTATCGTCAAAGGTTAGTACGAGCTTAGGTCATGGTAAGCAAGATTGATAGCAAGACCTTGGGACATAAAACTCCATTCCTCTAGAGCCTTATCTCAAGTGGGTACGAGCTCGCACTCAAAAACTCTTGATGCCATATCCAGATATCCTACCAGTGATTATGGAGCCCATTGCCGAATGAGATATTCCTTATACCATCCTTCATCTAGACATGCCTACTGATCTCGAAGAATTGCAGAAGTCATGGATTCCACTCAAGGGAGAATGAGACACCTTTGAAGCTTGATTCTATGCAAGCGAGAAGAAAGTGTTGGAGTTCACAAAGCAACTTCATGAGGAGCAAAGCCATAATGCATACATCGACATGAAGAGGAAGCATCTGTGGGAGAATTGAGTCTTAGGTTTTAGGAGTTCGTGTTGTTGTCTCTTTGAGATCTTTTTTGTAAGCCCAAGAGGCATATTGTAACTTTGAACTTATTAATGCAATATTTGTTTCTGTTTCTTTTTTGGCTAGAAAATTTAAATCTCATGAGGTCCTTGAAAACATTGCACCCACATATCATGCATCATTTCATAAGCAGGTTTTCCGATACTAGTTTCCTCATCTATTTACTATTTATTTCAGTATAAGATGGCTCTCGAGAAAACCGTCAAAGATATGTAAACTCAACACGCACGGTTTCAAGAGACCCTCTTGAACCTATCTAAAGGGAAACAAGAGATGATGGCGCTCCTCGTCACAAAAAAAGACTAAGAAACGAGTTGCTATCCTCAACATGTGGAGAAGGTTCAAAGCTCCTGCCCGACTGGCTCAGGCAGATGATGTCTCCTCCGAGGAAAACGACAATCAAGAGGAGGATGTTAGAAGCACCAGGGATAGGGGTGGAAATAACCATATTTCTAAGGATGAAGACTAGTCCGACGAGCAGTACCCACTGACAGATGACAAATACAAATAGCTGGAAGACCGACTCAAGGCTGTAAAAATCCAAAAAGTGCTCGGATTGGACTTTGGAGATTTAGGTTTGGTCCCAGGGTGGTCATCCCTCATAAATTCAAAGTCCCTGTCTTTGCAAAATATGATGGGATATCTTGTCCCAAACTCCATTTAAGGTCATATGTGCAAAAGGTTCAACCACACACTACTGACAAGAAGTTATGGGTTCATTTATTTCAAGAGAGCCTATCTGGAACACAATTGGAATGGTTCTATCAACTTGAGGGAACCAATATCCACACATGGAAGGACTTTATTGCTGCCTTCTACATACAATACCAATATAATGCTGACCTTGCACCAACTCGCGTGCAATTAGAGTATGACTATGGGCTCGAATGAAGGATTTAAAGAGTATGCCCAGAAATGGAGGGACCTGGCTGGAAGGGTGCGACCCCCTTTGACTGACTGATAATTGTTGGACATGTTCATGGGTACTCTGACGGGTCCATTCTTTAATTTGCTGATTGGGAGTTCTTCATCAGGGTTTACTGAGCTGATCTTGATTGGCGAACAAGTTGAAAGCGGTATCAAGAGCGGGAAGATTCAGATGGCTTCATCCTCTAGTGCCGTGAAGAAACCATTCATTGGAAAGAAAGAAACCAACGTTGTCTATGGCTAGAGGAGCTATAGTAAGAATGATTGTCACCAGTCTGTAGGGGAAGTATTAATCTCTAACCCAACATCTGTTCGACCACAACATTCTGGAAATCCATGTAGGCCAGAAGATCCGAGGAGGCAGTTCACTAGAATCAATATGCCATTGGCTCAAGCATTACAACATCTGTTGAAAGCACAATTGATAACACTACGGGACCCTCTTTAAAATCCCAACATATCATCTCCGAAATATAACCCAAATGAAAAGTGTGCCTATCATTCCAATAGTTTTGGGCACGATACAAACGATTGTTGGGACCTAAAGAAAAAAATCTAAGACATGATTTATACAAAGGAAATTGAATTTGATCCTCCAGAGACCCCTAATGTGATTATTTCACCCCTCCCAATCATGGTAAAGGTGTTAATGATATTGACGATGTTTCCTATGTCTCCACCATAAGTGACTTGACCACTCCCTTGATGATCGTTAAGAAGATCTGTTACGATCCGGTTTATTTTTGGGTTGTCCTGAAAATTGTTACCATTGTGATTACCAAACTAATAGTTGTATGTGGCTGAAGAAGGGTATTTAACGCTTGATTGATAACCATGAAATTATGTTCGAGAAAAATCTGTCCATGAAGAGTTTGCATGAAAGTATATCTCAAGAACTGAGACTTGAAGATGTTTTTATAATCACAATTTCCAATACTCCTATAAGGATCACCTCTAGAGGCCCTATAAGGATTCATGCTGAGCCGAGGGTGGCTCCCCTGATTATCATTGCACCGGGGCCATTTCCCTATTCCTCTTACATGGTTTTTCCCTGGAATTATGGAGCAGAAGTTTATTACCATGGTGTTAGGCAAGATCCATTTTGATTACCAAAGATGAAGATTATGAAGTTACCAATCTCAATGTCGAAAATATTGTCGGAACTAGTAAAGTTACCCGAACAGGAAGGATCTTCTCCCCAGAGATCTCTCCTCCAAAAACTATCATAACACCTATTCATATTCATGTTGTTGGGTCAACTGCTAACGCCCGGGGCAAGAGAAAGTGATTGAGCCTACCCAGACGGAGACACCCTCAAAAGATGTTACAATTGAAGACTCGTCTAAACAAGAGATAGAAGAAATACTGAAGATCATTCGTAAAAGTGATTACAAAATAGTTGAGTAACTGGGGCAGACACCCTCCAAAATATCCATGTTGTCCTTGTTATTATGCTATGAAGCCCGTGCTCAGGCTTTGTTGAAATTTATGAAGAATGCTCATGTACCACAAGAGACCTCTGCTGATCAGTTTATGAATTGTGTTGCAAGCCTAACAGCTGATAATGGTTTAGGCTTTTATGATGTTGACTTAACTCCAGCGGGGAAGAATCATAACAAGGCTCTGCATAACTCTATTGAGTGTAACGGCACTACTTTGGCGCATGTGTTAGTTGATACATGTTCCTCCCTGAATGTATTACCAAAAGGTGCTCTGGATAGATTGGGCTATGAAGGGCTGGTGCTGAAACCCAATGATATTGTGGTAAAAGCCTTTGATGGATCAAAAAGAATGGTGCATGGAGAAATTGATCTTCTGATCAAGGTGGGATCTCAGGTTTTCAACTCCACTTTTTATGTAATGGATATTCGCCTGGCCTATTCTTGTTTGCTTGGACACCCCTATATTCATGGGGCATGCGCTGTTACCTCTACATTACATCAAATATTGAAGTATCTGGTGAAAGGGAAGATCGTTACAGACTGCAGAGAAGAAGAATATATGGCTAACCATTTGAATTCTTTCAAATATGTTTAAATGAATGGTGAATTTATTGAAACTCCCTGCCAGACATTTGAAGTAATCCCTCCGACGATTGTTGTTGCTAAAGATACTCTTGCTACTCCTAAGATCATCAAGGATTCACCAAGAATGGCTTCTCTGAAGGATGATAGAGCTGTGGTAGAAGAGGGCAGTTGCACTATCTGGGGTCAACTTTCTAATATCCCCTAAAAATCCAACAAATTTGGTTTGGGTTTCATCTCGGAAGCTCGGAAGATGGTTTGTCGTGCCTGTGTTGGAGGGCCACCTCTCTGTATCAGCAACAATGAAATCAATTTTTTGGAGGACACTAATAGCGACTGCGACCTAGACGACTGGATATTCCAAACTACTGGTGTGGACTCAACAATTGGATGGCTAAGGACTTCGTACCAATCTCCTTTTTTTAGGAGTAATTGCTATTTCCTATTTTTATTACTTTAATAAGTTTGTCTATATAATTTATTTTAAAATAATGACTTTAAACCTTGTGCCTTTCCTGGGGCACAATGGTTCATTTGTTAAGGGTTGTCATTTCATATGTCATATTTTCATTTAATGAAAAAAACACTCGACATTTTACATACAAATTTTGCGCTCTCTGTCTTTCTTTCACTTTATTGCACATTCAAATAGTTATGTGTTCTCTTACACACACCCACACACTACATTGCAGATCTCCGTCCACTCTGGATCTCGTTGATAACGATCCTGCCATTACCGTCTATGACTTTGAAAATGCAATCTACCAAGCCGAGGATAAAGGTGAGGAAGATTGTGAAATACTTGGAGAACTTGCCAGACTTTTAATACAAGAAGAAAAGGCTATCCAACCGCATGAAGAGTCGGTCGAGGTGATAAACTTAGGTGTCGAGGTAGATAAGAAAGAAGTCAAGATTGGTGCCAACCTAGGAGACAATGTCAAGAGCTGATTGGTTCAGATGTTGCATGACTTTATTGAGGTATTCGCTTGATCATACAAAGATATTCCAGGGCTAGATTGTGATATCGTGGTTCATCATCTTCCAATGAAAGAGGTTTATTCTACGATTAAACAAAAGGTTTGTCGCATGCGTCCTGATATGTCAGAGAAAATCAAGGCTGAGGTAATTAAACAGTTCAATGCAGGTTTCTTGGAAGTGACGTTGTATCCCCAATGGGTTGCAAATGTCGTTCCAGTGCCAAAGAAAGACAACAAGGTTCGTATGTGTGTAAACTACAGGGATTTAAATAGGGAGATCCCCAAAGATGACTTCCCACTACCATATATTGATGTTTTGGTTGACAAAACTTCTCAACACAAGGTATTCTCCTTCATGAATGGCTTCTAAGGGTACAACCAAATCAAAATGGCGCCTAAAGACATGGAGAAAACTACCTTTGTCACACAGTGGGGAACCTTCTGTTATAAGGTCATGCCTTTTAGGCTGAAGAACGCAAGCACAATTTATCAACGGGCTACAGTGGCTTTATTTCATGACATGATTCATCATGAGATAGAAGTCTACGTTGATGACATGATAGTGAGATCACAAACCGAGGAAGAGCACCTCGATCATCTGCACAAGTTATTTGAAATGCTGAAAAAGTACAAGCTGAGGCTGAATCTAAACAAATGTACCTTGTAGGTGACTATCATCTTTTGAATGATCTTCTTGATATTTTTGTTTGCAGCTTCGACAGCACCGTTCATCTTTGGCCGATAGGGAGATGAATTGTGATGTTGAATCTGGAACTGCTTGCATAAGGCGGTGATCATAGTATTGTTAAGATTTGTACCGTTGTCAATGATGATCCTTTAGGGGATGTCGTACCGACAAATGAGGTTCTGCTTGATGAAGCGGGCAACAACATTCTTTGTAACGGATGCGAAGGAAGCTTCTTCGACCCATTTGGTGAAGTAATCAATGGCCACCAGGATGAAACGGTCTCCATTGGATGTTGTAGGCTTGATCTCTCCAATCATGTCGATTCCCCACATAGCGAATGGACAAGGAGCTGTTAAGACATTGAGAGGAACTGGAGGTATATGTACCTTGTCCGCATAGATTTGGCATTTATGGCATGTTCGGGAATGTTGATGGCAGTCAGCTTCCATGGTAGACCAGTAATAGCCTGCCCATAGAATCTTCTTAGCCATCGTATGTTCGCTAGAGTGAGTGCCAAAAGTACCATTATGCAGTTCAGCCATAATCTGTTCAGCCTCAACCTTGTCCATACAACGGAGTAGAATGCAATCATGATTGCGCTTGTATAGGATACCATTTCTCAAGAAGAACTTAGCTGAGAATCTCTTTAAGAACTTTTTGTCATTGACTGAAGCTCCTTCAGGGTATTCCTGAGCCTTGAGATACCTTTTGACTTCATGAAACCAAGGTCGGTCCACTACTTCTTCGGTATTAATCTCGTGAAAATGTGCAGGTTCGTCCATCCGTTCAATGGTGATTTGGGGAGCCTCATTATCCCAGTTAAGTTTAAACATGGATGACATTGTAGCTAGAGCATCTGCTAGCTGATTTTCTTCTTGCGGAAAGTGCTCGAAGGTAATCTGCTCGAAATGAGGTAACAATGTCAAGACATGTTCTTTGTAAGGGATGAGGTTTGGATGTTTAGTATCCCACTCTCATTTGATCTGACTAATAACCAAAGCTGAGTCCCCAAATACAATCAAAGATTTGATTCCCAAGTCAATGGCAGCCTTGAGACCAAAGATACAAGCTTCATACACAACCATGTTGTTGGTGCAGCTGAAGCAGAGTCTAGCAGTGAAAGGTGTATGGCAACTTTCTGGAGAGATAAGTACCATGCTGATACCGTTGCCAAGTGCATTAGAGGCACAATCAAAGTACAGGGTCCATCGGGATCCTTGTTCAGGTCCGTCATACGGTCTGAAATCTTCAATGTTGTCCAAAATCATAATGTCCTCGTCGGGGAAATCGAACCTCATGGATTGGTAATCTTTGACAGCTTGATGGGCTAGATGGTCAACTAGTACACTCCCCTTTATAGCTTTTTGGGTCGTGTACTGGATATCGTATTCAGTCAGGATCATCTACCATCTAGCGATTCTTCCGGATAGAGCAGGCTTCTCAAAGATGTACTTAATCAGATCCATCTTAGAGATCAGCAAAGTGGTATGAGTCAACATATACTGCCTTATCCGGCGAGCAGCCCATACCAAAGTGCAGCAAGTTTTCTCGAGCAATGAGTATCGGGTATCATAGTCGGTAAACTTTTTGCTAAGGTAATAAATGGCATGCTCTTTTCGGCCATACTCGTCATGTTGGCCCAATACGCACCCCATTGAATTCTCCAGGACGGTCAGGTACATGATTAGCGGTCTTCCTTCGACGAGAGGCATCAAGATAGGAGATTCTAGCAAATAATCCTTGATTCTATCGAAAGCAACTTGACAGTCATCATCCCATTTAACCACCTGATCTTTCTTCAACAACTTGAAGATTGGTTCACAGGTAGATGTTAGGTGAGAAATGAACCTTGCAATGTAGTTTAGGCGTCCCAAGAAATCTCTGACCTCCTTCTCAGTGCGAGGGGCAGGCATATCTTGTATAGCTTTGACTTTGGCAGGATCAACCTCGATGCCTTTGTTACTGACAATGAAACCCAAGAGTTTACCGGACCTGACTCCGAAAGTGCACTTGTTAGGGTTCAGTCTGAGCTTGTATTCCTTCAACCTGACAAACAGCTTTTGAAGATGGTCGAGGTGTTCTTCTTCTGTTTGTGAACGGGCTATCATGTCATCTACGTAGACCTCTATCTCATGATGTATCATATCATGAAACAAAGCTACCATGGCGCGTTTATAGGTTGCCCTGGCATTCTTCAGTCCGAATGGCATCACTCTGTAGCAGAATGTACCCCACCGTGTAACAAAAGTAGTTTTCTCCATGTCTTCAGGTGCCATTTTAATCTGGTTGTAACCCGAAAATCCGTCCATGAAAGAAAATACCTTGTGCTGAGCTGTATTGTCAACCAAGATGTCAATGTGCGGAAGTGGAAAGTCATCTTTAGGGCTAGCCCTGTTCAAGTGTCTGTAATCCACGCACATTCTGACTTTGCCATCCTTCTTGGGCACGGACACAATGTTAGCAACCTATTATGGATAGGAAGTAACTGCAAGAAAGCCAACATTGAACTGCTTCATAACTTCAACTTTGATCTTTTCAGACATGTCGGGCCTCATGCGGCAAACTTTCTGTTTAATTGGTGGACAGTCTTCTCTTGTAGGGAGACGGTGAACCACAATATTTGTATCAAGTCCCGACATGTCTTTGTATGACCAGGCTAAGATCTCAACATATTCATTCAAAAGCTGAATTAGGCGCTCTTTGACACTTGGCTCTAGGTTGGCACCCACTCTAACTTCTTTTCTGTCTTCCTCAGTTCCCAAGTTGATTGTCTCTAACAACTCCTCATGAGGTAGAATAGCCCTTTCTTCCTGTTGTAGCAGTCTAGCCAATTCTCCCAGCACTTCACAATCTTTATCATCTTCGTATTCGGCATGGTAGACCAGATCTTCAGAGTCACTGAAGGCCATAGCAGAATTGTTACCCATGGAATCCAGAGTGGAAGGGTACTTGCATTTGTAAGTGTGGGTGTGTGTAAGGGATATCCAGCTTTAAACAAATAAAATGCAAAAGAAAGAAAATTAACACAAAAGTTTATATGTGAAAACGTCCATGATTCATTAAAATGGCATATGAAGATGAAAAATCAAACCCTTACAAATGGACCTATGTGCCTCGGGTAAGGCACAAGGTTAAAAGTGTACTAATTGTTTAGGAATTATTACAAACCAACAGAAATGTTCGAAAGATAAATTACTGATTGATGAAAGTAATGGGATTAAAGTCCTTTGCCTCCCAATTGCATAGTCCTCCTTCAACAGTAGGGAAAATCCAGTCTTCCAGGTTGCTCTCCTCTTCACCATCCTCCAAAGCATTGACTCCATGACGGGTGATCTTCACTGGTGGCCCTCCAGCCCGGGAGCGGCGCACAGCCTTTTGAGCAGAAGCAGTGAAACCCAAGCCGAATTTATCATATTTAAAGGGAAAGTCGGGAAGCTTCCCCCAGATTGTGCTTCCTCCTTCTTCAATCACATCCTTAGCATCCTTCAAAGAAGACATCCGAGGTGGAGGTCTTGTAATCATGGGTACAGAAGCCACTGTCTTGGTTTCCGCAATCTCCGGAGCTACCTCTTCAAAATGCTGAAAGGGGGTTTCGATGAATTCACCATCCAATTCTACATAGCGGAAAGAATTAAGATGGCTTATCATGTATTCCTCTTCGCCGTGAACAGTTACAATTTTCCCCTGGACAAGGTACTTGAGCTTTTGATGCAGAGTTGAAGTGACGGCTCCAGCATGATGAATCCAGGGTCTTCATAACAAACAAGAATAGGAAGGTCGGATTTCCATGACATAGAATGTGGAGTTGAAGGTTTCAGTTCCCACTTTAATCAGGATGTCCACCTCCCCGTGGACCATCCTTTTGGAACCATCAAAGGCTCTGACAATGATGTTGCTGGGCTTCAAGGTTAAACCTTCACAATCTAGCCTATTCAATGCTTTCTTTGGTAAGATGTTCAGTGAAGAACCAGTGTCTACCAGAACGTGTGCTAGAGTAGTCCCTCTGCATTCCACCGAGACATACAAAGCGTCATTATGTTTTCTCCCTTTGATTGTTAGATCAACATCGGAGA
Source organism: Vicia faba (assembly GCA_948472305.1). NCBI lineage: Eukaryota > Viridiplantae > Streptophyta > Magnoliopsida > Fabales > Fabaceae > Vicia > Vicia faba. The sequence continues at coordinate 1,062,156,356 of OX451737.1, forward strand.
ATCCTAGACCGTTATCAGCTGTTAATCTAGCTACACATTCCTGGAACTGATCCGCGGAGGTTTCTTGTGGCACGTGGGCCGTCTTCAAAAATCTGATCAGAGCTTTAGCATGAGCCTCTGAACAAAGCAGCAAAGCCAACATAGAGATCTTTGAGGGGGTTTGCCCCAGTTGCTCCACAACATTATAATCACTCTTCTTGATTATTTTCAAAATCTCTTCCATTTCTTTCTGAGTGGTTTCAAGGATAATCAACGGTTGAGCCCTCGTCCTAATGGGCTCTTCTTGGATCCCTTCCCCCTATCATCAGAAACAACAGAGGGGATAACCACAGGAGTTACAACTTCTTCAATAACTGGAGTTCTCGCAAATATGTTGACCGGTACAGGAGTGACCTTAGGAGCGGCTGAGGGTCCGAAGATTGCCTTTGGAGGCGCAATCTCCGGAGAGAAAATTCTTCCATTGCGGGTGATTTTACTCATTCCAGCAATGTTTCCAACATCAGAAGTCTCTTCATCAGAACTCTCTTCAGTTAATTTAATTTGTTTAATATCGTGGTAAAAGATCTCTCCCCCATAGTTCCACGGTATTGATTTGTTGGACTTGTACGGGATAGGCCCCGACATGGTAATCTTAAAAGGTACAATCTTCGGATCGCATGTAATCTTAACAGGTCTTTTGGAGACCTTGGAAAGATTGGCGGATATGGTAATTATTGAAACATCATTGACAGGAGTCGGTGTAATAGGAGTCTTCTCAAAAAGGATTTCTTGATTATCCATTAGGTGCTGAATGCCTAACTTCAACAACGGATAGTCGGTTGGTAAGGATGAACAAAGGTAGCAATCTTCTTTACAACCTGGGAAAATCCCAGCCTTCAGCAAATTCAACTTGATTATCAGTAGCGGAGTCATCAAATCATCAACAGTAGCAACAAAAAGATCTACTTCAACAACATGAGCATTGTGACCATGTTTTGGCATTGGAGCAGAGATCACATTTGGCTTTTCAGGGGCGTCGAATTCAACTTCTTTAGCATCTATTAAATCCTGAATCTTATTTTTAAGGGCCCAACAATTGTTGGTGTCGTGCCCTATACTGTCTGAATGATAAGCACACTTGGCATTCACATGGTAGAAAAGAGAAGTTATATTCGGATTCTTCGGGGCCTCTTTCAGACTAACAAGGTTTAACTTCAAGAGATGGGGTAGAACCTGAGCAGGGGTCATGTTTATCCGGCTGTATTTCCGTGCAGGCGTTTCCACTCTTGCTTGGTTGGTTCTGGGTTGATTGTTTCTAGGCTGATCAGCTGCAGCCTTCTGAATCATTACGGCCCCCACTGTTGGCCGGCGCTCAACTCTTTCTTGACTTCTTTGGGAGTAGACAGTTGAGACTTCTTTCTTTGCTGGAAAAGTCTTTTTGACAACAACGGAAGCAGATGCATCTTTTTGAATTTTTCCGCTCTTGATTCCGGCTTCAACTCTCTCACCAGTCAGAATCAACTCGGTGAACCCTGCAGACGAACTTCCAATCAGGTGATTTAAAAAAGTACCTGACAGTGTACCCAAGAACATATCCACAAGCTCCCTCTCAGATAGAGGTGGTTGTACTCGTCCCGCCAAGTCTCTCCATTTCTGGGCATACTCTTTGAAACCTTCATTTGAGACCATGCCCATACTCTATAATTGAGTACGGGTTGGTGCTAAGTCCGCATTATATTGATACTGTCTGTAAAAGGCAACTGCCAGATCCTCCCAATTATGCACATCAGACCTATCTTATTGGTAAAACCAATCCAACTGCGTCCCCGAAAGACTGTCCTGGAAGAAATGGACCCACAGATCCTTGTCAGAAGAATGCATTTGAATTTTTCTGACGTAAGATCGCAGATTCATCTTTGGACAAGACAAATCATCGTACTTACCAAATATAGGCACCTTAAACTTAGGGGGAATCACAATTCCAGAGACCAACCCTAAATCTTCAAAGTCCAGCCCAGGCACTCTCTGTACCTCCATAGCTGTGAGACGTTCTTCCAGATTCTTGTATTTATCGTCTGCAGGAGGGTACTGCTGCTCAGAATAGTCTTCATCCTCCTTCTCTTCTTCTTCTTCTTCCTCAGACTCAGTTGGCACCGCAACTCCCTTTCCTTTTCCAACCCCTTCATCGGATGTTAAGGGAAAATCCAGGACCCTTCTAGCTTGACCTTCAAATCTTCTTCCCAAGGTAGCCACACCAACTCTTTTCTTTTTATTTTTCTCCTTTTCCTTTTCTAGCAAGGTTTTGAGCTCCCCCTGCCCCTTTGCCAAGGTCAGAAGTAGCTGTTGAAACTGAGAATTCTGCGCTTGTAAGTCTTTAACCGTCTGCTCAATATCCATCTTACTGAAATAAACAGCAGAGAGATAAGGAAACCTGGTGTGATGACCTGTTTATGCATATGATGAATGATATGTATTCATGTAATGCATTCAAGGATTCAGAATTTCAAATTTGTTTTAAACAAAAAAGAACACGCGTCATATTAATAAGAAGAATTTGTTAGTACATCAATGCCCCATGGGCAAAATAATACAAAATTCTAATGTAAAAAGACGTTGCGCATCCTCTTTGGTGCAATGTAGGTGTTGAGAGTCTGCTCTTCATAAAGTTGACGAGTAAGTTCCAAAACCTTCTTCTCACTGGCATAGAATTGGGCTTCAAAAGTATCACGCTCTCCCTTGAGCTGTATCCAACTCCTTTGCAAATATTCAAGTGATGTTGGCATGTCAGGATGTAGGAGGGTGTATGGAACCTCTCCTTCCATAACAGACTCTTTGATCACAGGATGAATGTAGGGGTAAGGCATCATAAGACTCTGGGCGCGGGTTCGTACCCACTTGAGGTAAGGCTCAAGAGGGATGGAATTCTTGTGTCCCAAGGTCTTACTGTCCACCTTGTTGGGCATCCTCCAAGCTCGGATAAACCTTTGTCGAAGTCCTTGATCGTCGTTGTTGAAGTCAAAAACCAAGTCTGGAATCAGCATGTCATGCGGGCCATCTCTTCGGGCATACCCAAACTGTCTCAGAGCCAAGCAAGAGTTGTAGGTAATTCCTCCCCTAATGCCAAGTAGAGGGACATTAGGGAATTCCCCACAACAATCAATGATGATAACATTTTCTCTGGATCGAGAACACCAATGAACATCTGAATGTGTAAGAGTCATCAATCGTTGTGACCACCTCAAACCTTGCTCATTCTTCAAAACTGATTGGGGAAGATGAGAAATAAACCATCTTGTCAGTAGAGGAGTACAGCACATGAGAACACCTCTTTTCCTCATTGTTCGAGTGTGAAATGAGTGGATGATATCCCCAAGTAATGTAGGCACCGGGTTGTGAGCCATAAAAATTTTGACAGCACTGACATCTATAAGCTGGTCAGGGTTTGGGAACAAGACCATCCCATATATGAGAAGAGCTACAATCTCCTCAAAAGCTTGTAAGTCCAATGAATTCCAGCAGCTTTGGGCCTTATCAAATAAGAACTTTGACAAGAAACCTTTGACACCACTTCTAGTTTCCCAATGTGTTATGACATCAGAGGAGTGCAAGTGTAGGGCTTGAGCAATCTCTTATGGCTTTGGATCTCTTTCCGTACCGTTGAAGGGTAGTTGATTGAGAATAGGAATCCTCAAGAGTTGAGAAAATTCCTCCAAAGTGGGCACAAGTTGGTAGTCAGGAAATGTGAAGCAATGATGCAAAGGGTCAAAGAACTGGAAGAGAACTTTCAGCATATCCTCCTCAGTGTTGGTGGTGACTAAGTTGAGAAGACGACCATGTCTCTCGATGAATGGAGAATTCTCAGGAATCCTTGAAGCTAGCTCCTTGAGTTGAGGAGGAATTCTTACAAGGTTGACTTGGATAGTTTTCCTGCGAAGTGAATCCATAACCTACAAAACAGAAACAAAGATGAAGATCCAAATCCTTGAAATGGTTAGTGGATGCATATGATGCTTCATGATGTTATGATGTTATGCACAAGTATATATGTACAAACAAATCACACAAGATCCTAGTTTCAGGCTTGCATGGGGTTTCATAGGTAAGTACCCTCTTGAAGTTTAGTTGGCTCAACCTGTCCTATAAATAGTAACCGGGTTCTAAGGAGCTCAATATCACTGGATTATTTTCTGTGTTCATTGTTTCAGTTTATCCACTTTACTGGAGACCGAAATATTCCAAGAAAACAACCCTCAATGAGTGTAGTATCGAGTATCTACCAACTTCGGACTGCACCAAAGCCGGTCATCTCACTACCCTTAAAAAGGCCAAGTTGGTCAAGTAAAGGTTCTAAAAGTCCATTAGTGCTTCATGACATCACTCAGCGGCCCCGTATTCTCTTTGATTGACTCAAAGGCTACCGGTACCCACAAATATGTCGCACTAACATAGCTATTACTTCAACCATGCCGGTATACCCCGCACAGTTTCCACAATGTATTACTATTTACCTATGAATGTTTCCCAAATCCGGGTAGAGGATTCAAACCCAAACAATAGAACCAAATGTAAAGAAATCAAGTCAAGCAAGATAAGCATGTAAAGGTGATCTAAACCCTAAGGTAACCCCGCTTTTAGATTCTTCCCCAGCAGAGTCGCCAGTTCTGTGATGCGGTGGGAGAACTGACTTGAGGTTTTGCATTTTTTGTTCGCAAATGTTTCGGTTTAGCAAGAGTCGCCACCGACTTTTATTTTATCCCAAAGGAAAGGTAAAAAAGCACAGGAAAGACCTTTGAGATTGTTTTTGGGTTCAGGGTGGTAGATTATGAAAAGGGAAGGTGTTAGCACCCTTTTCATCCATGGTTTTCCATGGGCTCTTAGTTCTTGTTTTAGATCACTTGCTTTTGCTTTTCAATTGTTTGAAATGGTGATTTTGTGTGTAGTTTTGAAACTATTTTGAAAAGAGGCCTTTTTCTAGGCAACCTTTGTAATGATTCTTGTTTGAATATATACAAAGGTGTTTGTATTTTGAAAAATGTTTCAATGTTTGAAAGTTGTTTTGGGAAATGTTTTGAAATTGTGTTGTGTGTTTTTTGAAATTAGCAAGGATGTTTTGCAAGTTTGATCAAGTAACTAGGAGCATCTACCTACCTACTCAAAAGTCTTTCCTACACATTTTTAACCCTTTGACATTGTTGTTTTACCATTGCATTTGGTAAACAACCTTGTGTTTGGATGTTAAACGGGACAGGCGTGGGTCATCGTATGACCATGATAACAATGTTGCCAAGTACATTAGCAAGTTTTTGAGGGTCTAGATCATTTTTGTATAGGAAACCAAGATAGCGTCATCGAGGGACTATGATCTTTTTGTTTTGTTTTTGTTTTGCCAAGATACCTAACATGCATACCATGGTCATTTTTAAGGCAACAAGTGGGTGAAACCTTAGGGGTGCTTGTGTGCATTGTGTTGTCATTTTTCATGCATTTTTGTCTTGTATTAGTCATGCTATTTGTTTTGGTTTTTGGTTATCATACAAACCCTAATCTTACTATCATGGCATATTAAAGCAATAAAATGCGTAAAAGTAAATCTAAGACTATTACAACATTATTATGGGGAGGGGGATACAAGTTTGAATAAGGGGGATTTTTGCACAAAAATAAAACCTTAATTCAACTATTACAACCAAATTGAATTCATTGTTCAAATAATAAATTGACAATATTTAAATATGAAATTAAATATAAATATGCAAAAATGTTTTTTTGTATTTATTTTATGTATGCAAAATAAATTATTTAGGTCTCAAAAATAAGAAAAATATTAATGATTATTTTTTAAAAGGGTGGAAACCCTAGTTTTTGTTTTAAGAAAATATATATATTATATTAATTATTTATTCATTTATGTACAAGAAAGTAAAATAAAATATATACAAAAATGTTAAAAATAAAATATGTATGACAATATTATTTTTAAGTGTATAATATAATAAAAATAAAATATGTAAGTATTTTAAAATTATTTGCAATTTATTTAAGAAAAATAAGGTATATATTATTAGTAAACTATTTTTATGTCCAAAAAAAATAATAAAAATAATAAAATAAAAATGTAAAAATTAAGAAAATGTTTTTTGTGATTTTAAATATTTAGAAAAATAAATAAAAAGTCAAAAATGTAAAAGAAATAAAAAAAATATACAAAAATAATCAAATGGGCCAAGGGGGTGCAGAAAGCAAGCCAGGGGTGCAAAAAGTAGAAACAAGCCAAGCCCAGCCCATTTCACTTCACCCCTGTCCTTGTGAATCAGAAAACGCGCGCCATAGTTCAAATCATGTATCTCATGCATTTGTGCTTAAAAACAAAAACTTGCAACATGAAAGTTATAGCTCTTGATCACACGATTCTAACCATGTAAAAAACTTAATCTAACTCTCAAAGACCAGAGAGAATTTCATTGACCCTAAATCTTGACCTAGTTTTTTCAGAAAGTTCAACTATCAAATACTCCTAGCTCAGTTAACATAAATGAATTCTATGCATATGTACAGCTCAAGGGCAATGAGGACTACATTTTTTCTTCACAAACCTAAGCCTGATGATTCCTAAATAAGGAGATAGAAAGTTGAGAAATACATGTTTCAGTCAAGTTCGAATATGGTAATGCAGCAACTTTCAGTGAGGCCTGAGGTTCTTTTGAGCTTGCTTGATGCTCCCTTGATCTTTCCCAATGTTTGGTTTGCTTTGAAATGGTCTAAAACTTATTGTAGAACTCAACCTGCAAACTCAGAATTTAAAAATGGTGAAGTGTGTAAATGGAGTTACAGTGGCTTGGGAATGGTTGGGATAGTTTAGGTATGTTGTATGGAGTGTGTTGGAACTGGTTTCAAGCAAAACGCACTAGTGGATTTAAAGATGGCTTGTGATTTGCAGAACCTGCCCTGTTTTGGGCAGAAATGAAGTTTTTGTGTTTAAGGGTGTTTGAGAGCTTATGGAATCGTGTTCTAGGCTTGGTGTGATATGCTGAAGTTGTTTCAAATGTTCACAAACTTTGGTTTTAACAGATACAAGAGTTGCTGACCTTTTGCAAGGTTTCTTGTTTTTGAAGCAAAAGTTGGAATTGACAATGCAAAGGCTTGTACAATCTAGCTTAGGGTATGCACATAGTTGGTAAACCTTTTCTGATCTTTGTGGATGTGGTTTGCTTCAAAAGATTAAGTCCAATGCTCAAGACAAACAAAATTGCAAAAGTTGTGCTTTATGTAAATGTCATTGTTAACTTTTTGCCAAAAATAGATTAAACCTTTGTATAATGCTTCATAGATCAAAACAAAGCCTTAATCCAATGTGTTAGCATTTAATTTATGAGTGTGGAAAGGTTTAAGGCCTGTAAACCAAGTACAAGCATGCTTTGGACAGAAATGCAAGTTGTAGCAATGGTGCAAAATGCCTTGGCCAAAAGTGATATTTTGCCATTTTCAATCCTTCGATTCTCCCTAACCACAAATGATCTTGGAGAGTTCTTGGACATTTTGGAAATCTTGTAACATGCTCTAAAATCCATATTTGAAATTCATTTTGAGATTCCAATTGGAACTATGTGAAAAATTTCCATGAAGATAGGTCAAAATCCTGCCTAAACTAGGGCAAAATTTCACTAAGTTAAAAGTTTCATGGACCCTTGTTCACAAAATCATAACTTGAGATCCAAGCATATTTTGGGAAAACTTTGTGAATAAAAGTTGTATATTTTGTGGAGGACTAAAACTTTCATGTTGGAAGTTTTCTTTGAATCCAACTGCATCATGGTGAAAAAGTTGGGAAAAGTTGGGGAAAAATAAGAAATTTTCATAACTTAGAAAATTTCTAAGTTATGAAAATTTTCCATTTTAAACCCTAATTTTTAAAATCAGGTTTCTTGGTGAACAAGTTTCATGTTTTGACACATCTTGATGAAAAATGACCCTTGGCACTTGATTTTGACCAAAAAGTCAAAGTTTGACTTTTCAGTGTACAGTTGATTTCTGATCAGTTAACTGGAAAATTCATCTGTCAATCCAATGCATTTGAGATCTTTTGAACCTTGTGATTAGGTCAAGATGATGCCATTGATTCCTTTAAACCATGTTTGAACCCAAGTTGCCATTGGCTAGGTGAAAAATCAGAAATTGCCCTTCTGCAGTCAAAACCCTAAAAATAACCATTTTGCCCTTTTGATGATCTGATCAAATTTCTTGAGGAGTTGTGGTCCAAACTTGATAAAATGGTTCATATGAGTCTATAATGTTGATGTGGATCAAAAATTATGAGTTTTGATTGTAAATTGGCCACAATTGACTTTTTCCCCAATACAGCCGATTTTTAGGTCAATTGTCCAATTGACTGGGGAAAAATTTGATTCAAAGCTTGAAACTTGGTATGAGCAATCTTATAAGTCCAACATGAAGTATGAAAGTCACATCGAGCATTGGAAGTCCAAAAATACCTGTGCAAACTCAAACCCTAATTTCAGGTCATCAGTGCAAGGAGATGTCTTGAGCAGAGCAAACCCTAATCCTGGTCTTGAGTCCAAAGAGTCTTGTGATGAAAATCTTGATAAAATGAGAGGGCAAATTTTGGGGTACAACAATAGGATTTATGTCTCTTTGTACAAAATTGCCTGATTATAGGCTAACTATTAATATAAATACACTCTAAAATTCAGACTTTTGTTTTTTTGTTTTATTTGCAAAAATGTCCAATGACTAAAATTGAATGAACATATGCATATGAATATGGTTAACTATTAATAAATATATGCATAAGAATAGGAATAAGCATTTACTCAATACTCTAGGAATTGGGATGACATTCAAGCTATCCACAAATCCCCACAGAGCCACTTCCATGAGATTATCCCCACAGAATAATCTTCACATGTTCATCTCCAATGAAGATACATTCCCCGAAATTTCCCCGACAGATCACTCTAGCAGATAAAGAAATTCTTTCTCTCCAGTAGAGCTTGTTTCCTCAATATAGTATTTCTCCATCAACAGGGTTTATTTCCCCAACAGGGTTTATTTCCCTAACAGATTACAGTCTCCCCAATTTGAGTCTATTCCTCAGATGGCTATGAATCACTGGCAAAATTCTTCTCCCTATTGAAGTCACCATTATCCCCAGATATTTTCTACGAAACCTGGAACCAGACCAAATATTAGTCAACTTTATCCTCCCCAGATGAGTCGGAAGGTTATCCATCTCTTTTATCCCCAATCAGGGTATATAATAATTAATTTCCCCAGTAGAGAAAAGAACAACCAATGTTCCCAAACTCTTCTCCCCAAAGAAAAAGTCAACATTCCCCAGTGGAGTTTCCTCAAACAAAAGACAAGAATCCCTAGAAGAAGCATTCTAGACAAGATTGAAGATACACACACTCTTCATCCCCAACAATAGTTAGGGATTTATTTTCCCAGACCAAATACTGCACGGGCTTACAAATACACTTCACAATATTTCAAATTCATACATCATAGCATATGTATACGAAACACATATAGCACAGTCTCATTTATTTTGAGAACATCATTACCCAATGCATTTCATACATCATGACATTGCATACAGCTAACTCTTTACCTTTTCAGGAAAGATCAATCAACATATGAATATCATCACCAATTATCAAATAGGTCCAAGATTAATTCCTGAAACAAGACGGGGCAACTATCTGGATGACCGGCCACAGATTAAATCCTGAAACAAGTCAGGGCAACTATCTGTGAAAAACAGATTGTAGATTAATTACCGAAACAAGACAGGGTGACTATCTACATGATAAACACTTCCTTCAAACATCTTCTGGCTCATATTAAATCGACCAAAGATTTATTCTGATACTTCTTCCAGTAGACCTTTCCTGGCTCAGATTAAATCGACCAAAGATTTATTCTGATACTTCTTCTAGTCGACCTTTTATGGCTCAGATTAAATCGACCAAAGATTTATTTTGTTACTTCTTCCAGTAGACCTTTTTTGGCTCAGATTGAATCGACCAAAGATTTATTCTGATACTTCTTCCAGTAGACCTTTTTTGGCTCAAATTAAATCGAATAAAGATTTATTATGATACTTCTTCCAGTAGGAATTCCCTGACTCAGATTAAATCGAACAAAGATTTATTCTGATACTTCTTTCAGTAGACCTTTTCTGGCTCAGATTAAATCGACCAAATATTTATTCTGATACTTCTCCCAATTTAAATCGAGCGTAGAATTAGTCTAATTTCTCTCAATAGTTAATTTGGATGGCATATATAAGCCCATTTCCAAAGACTCTTCATCACCTCTCCAAATGGGATTGTAGGTGTTTAGGTATTGGATTGCATTTTTGGTAAATCCCAAGTGTATGTGTGAATGTCATGACTGATGTCATAACATTCTAGTTCAGTTTGTACTGACTCATTAGGTACCTTTGCAGAAAAATATTGTAATTCAAATACTGATGTTTATAAGTGTGTATCTGAGCATTTTGCAAAATGATCACATTTTGCTAAATCAGTAGACAGGTTTTCTCAGATGTCATAACAGATGTTATGACATCCTGTTCTGAACTAACAGGATTGCAGGATTGGATAAGTCTGAGTTTTTTCAGGAAATAACTCAGTCCTTCCTGATCAGAATCCTGCGTTTTCTGAGGGGTAACCTAGCTCAACCCTAACCTGGTTAATAAAGTCATGTGACCTGGTCTTTAGGTCAAACGGAATTAACCCTAGGTTTTTGGAAACCCTAACTGAAGTTGCAGCTGCTATATATTCAACAGAGCTGCTGTTTTTCAAGGATCGCTGCTGATTGATTAGAAGATCATTTTGTAATCTGTATAGATTTGATTATTGTACTCCAAGCAATTATCATTGTGATAAGTGCCTTGGAATAGGTTTCAAATTGTAAGGGGTTGTGTAGCACTCAAAGCTTTGAAGCAAGAGTGTTTGAATGTTCCTTGACTAAAGCTGTGAAGCAGAGTCAAGTTAGTTGTGTGCATCACTCAAAGCTGTGAAGCAAGAGTGATTGTGTTGCTTGATTAAAAAGCTGTGAAGCTTAATAAAGTGTTTGTTTTTGAAGAGTGTCTTCATCAATTATTATGTCAAATTAGTTTATGTATCACTGCTGTGATTGAGGGGGAGTGAGTTGGTACTCAGGTTTAAGTTGTACTTAGATTGGAATTGCATTGGGTAGGTCTTAAGTGAAGGAGATAAACATGTTGGTTTATTCCTGAATTAACATCTCTTATAGTGGATTCTCTCCCTGGCTTGGTAGCCCCCAGAGTAGGTGTTGTTGCACACTGAACTGGATAAACAATTGACTGTGTTCTTTATTGCTTTTGTATTTACTGTCATATAGTAAGTCAGATACGGTGTCATAACATTGAACGTGACATTGAGTATCTGCAGCCAGAATTTCAATTGGCATCAGAGCAGGCACCCTGCCTGTATTACTGGGTGAGATCTAGGGATATCACTTTCTGGCACTATGGACAAAGAAGGAGTCTTTGGAAATAGACCACCCATTCTGGATGGAACCAATTATGACTACTGGAAACCTCGTATGATTGCCTTCCTAAAATCTCTGGACAAAAAGGCTTGGAGAGCTGCTGACAAAGGATGGAGTCATCCCACCATAACTGAGATAGATGGGACAATCAGTCTGAAGCCTGAGGAAGATTGGAGTAAAGAAGAAGATGAGTTAGCTCTGGGAAATTCAAAAGCCTTAAATGCCTTGTTCAATGGAATTGATAGAAACATTTTCAGACTAGTACATCAATATGAACTGGCCAAGGAAGTTTGGGACACTCTCAAAACTACTCATGAGGGCACTTCCAAAGTAAAAATGTCAAGGCTTCAGATGTTGACCACTAAGTTTGAGAATCTAAAAATGATGGAAGATGAAACCATTCATGAGTTTCACATGAACATCTTGGAGATTGCCAACACCTCAGGAGCACTGGGAGAAAAAATGTCAGAAGAAAAACTGGTGAGGAAGATTCTCAGATCCTTGCCTAAAAGATTTGCAATGAAGGTAACTGCCATAGAGGAAGCCCAGGACATTAGCAAGTTGAAAGTGGATGAACTTATTGGGTCTCTTCAGACTTTTGAGATGGGGATCACTGATAATGGTGACAAGAAGAACAAAAGCATAGCACTTGTATCCAACACTGATGTTGAATACAAGGAGGATGAAGAAGAAAACATATCTGAAGCTATTGCCATGCTTGGAAGACAATTCAACAGGCTCATCAAAAGAATGGACCCAAAGTCAAGGACTAATGTTCATAACATTCCCTCTGAAATTGACAGTTCCAGCAGAAGACCAAGGTCAGAAGATAAGGGAAACCAAGGCAGAGGTATTCAATGCCATGGATGTGAAGGATATGGACATATTCGAGCTGAATGTCCTACCTTTCTTAAGAAGCAAAAGAAAGGAATGACTGTTACTTGGTCTGACTATGATTCAGAAAGTAATTCTGAAGAAGAATCTGCCAAACTAGTTACTGCCCTAACTAGTGTTTGTACTTCTGAAAGTGACACTAGTGATGAAGAAGTGACATTTGAAGAATTGGCTGATACCTACAAGAAATTGTGTATCAGAAGTGCTGAAGTCTGTGTGCAGAATGAGAAACAATCAAAACTCATTATCAAACTGGAGGCTGAAAAAAGGGCGAATCTTGAAACTATAAGTCATCTAGAAGGAGAAGTTCAATTGCTGAACTCACAACTGAATCAAATGACCAAATCTGTCAAGATGTTGACCAATGGAACAGACAAATTGGAAGAGATCCTTCAGGCTGGACAAAATATGGCAAATAAATCTGGACTAGGATTTATGGAAGCAAAGAAATCTGGTACTGGTAAACAAATGTCAAAATGTCTCAACACAACTCTCAACATCAGGGACAGAGACATGTGAAGAAGAGGTACCAAAGATGGAAATGTCATCATTGTGGGAGATATGGTCACATAAAGCCCTCCTGCTTCAGACTACATGGATATCCTAATCAGAACTCAGGTGTCAAACCTAAGTCTAAAAAGGTACTTCATGTTCCTAAATGGAAGAAAAAGGCTGTTGCACTGATAGCTCACACTTCCCTGAGGGTCTCTGCAAAGGAAGATTGGTACTTTGACAGTGGATGTTCCAGACACATGACTGGATTCAAAAATCTCCTCAATAATGTTATGCCTCACACCACCAGTTTTGTGACCTTTGGAGATGGTGCTAAAGGTGAAGTCAAAGGAGTTGGTAATTTGGACTGCCCTGGAGTTCCAAGTCTGAATAAAGTACTGCTGGTAAAAGGGTTGACTGCTAATCTCATTAGTATCAGTCAATTATGTGATCTAGGATTCAAGGTCAACTTCTCAAGATCTGAATGTCTAGTAATTAATAAAAAACTAGAAGTTGTAATGAGAGGAATCAAATCCAAAGATAACTGTTACGTGTGGCAGCCTGAGAACACTATTATCTCCACTGTGTGTCAAATCATCAAAGAAGAAAAAGAGATGAAACTGTGGCAGCATAAGCTTGGTCTCCTTCATCTAAGAAGAATGAAAAGAGCTATTTCTATGGAAGCTGTCAGAAGAACTCCAAAACTACAGGTTGATAATATCTGTGACGTGGCAAATAAACTTGAAGAAGAATGTGTTGTCAGAACCTTAAGTCATCTTGACAAGGATGTTGGAAATAACAAGTCAAATAAATTCTGTTCTCAAAACATCTGGTCAAAACAGATGCTCCCTGAGTACAATGTTACACAAGATGTTGTGACATTGTGGTGTGACAATCTGAAAACAATCAACATTTCCTTGAATCCTATTGACTTTGAAGAGAAAAAGTCATTTAAACTGGAACATAGTTTCTCTAAGCTTCAGCTAACTGATTCTTCTACCAAGGCTCTTGTTTAAAATAAACTTGAAAATTTGAGGGGCAGGTTGGGTATTCACCAACATGAGAAATTATAGCAATTAATTTTGCTTAAAACAAGGGTTGAAGGGATTAATTTTATTAAGTCTATATTTAGTGGGTTAATCATATTCTTTCACAATTCCTTCAAAAGCCTTAAGAAGTTGAAGAGACTCCCTTTTATCCCCTACCTCTCAGTTCCTTGCAACCTGTTCCCTCCTCCAAATCAAAGATTTTTCTCAAACTGCTACCATTACTCAAAGTCAATCAAAATGTCTCAGACATCTTCTTCAACCATGGCGACCTCGTCTTCCTCATCATCGTCATCATCTGACCAAGATTCTAGGGCAATCACTACATGCATAGAATCTGAAGTTCTTGAGGTCACTCCTCTCAGGGAGATGGCAACTGACCCAGCCAGAGTCAAAAAGCTCAGAACCAGACATGCAGGAAGAGCTCAAGCTACAGCCTCTGGTAATTCTTCTCATCCTTCGTCTTCTGTACCTAATAGAGAAGGATCAGTTCAAGTACACCAAGCTATTGCTAGGCTAGTTACTAGCATACTGAGTGGCAACCAATCTGTACCGGGGATTTCTATCCCTTTAAATCAATCAGAAAGTCCAAATGTGGAAGGTTCTGAAAATGTAGATGTCACTGAGGATGTTGTGACACCAAAAGACAACATTCGGGACACCTCTGAAAAGGCTGCTGATCCACCTATCATTGATGTGGATGAAGATTACTCAGATAATGAACTGATTGCTAATGTGAACCCTAGCATAGCTAGGAGATTGATGAAAAGAAAGAGTAGTCAGAATGATAAACCTGATGCTAAGAAATCCAAGGCTGAAGGGATGGCTGAGAAAAGTATTCAGACAAAAGGGAAGAAGGCCCAGGTGCAGACTGCTAGACAACCAATCTCTAAGAAAAGTAAAGAACCTGAAACTTCTGATTCTGATGATGAATCATAATTTGAGATTGATATTGAAGAAACTCCCATCAGAAGGAAGCTCCCCTCCAGCAAGATTGCTAGAGTGCCTGAAGTGCCAACAGACAACATCTCTTTTCATCATCCTGACAATGCAAACAGATGGAAGTATGTTTGCTTAAAGAGAATAGCCTTGGAGAGAGAACTCAACAATGATGCCTTGGAGTGCAAAGACATCATGGATCTGATCAAGAATGTTGGGCTAATGAAGACAGTGATAAAGTTTAACAAGTGTTATGAAAATCTGGTTAAGGAGTTTGTAGTGAACTTGTCAAATGATTGTGCTGATGGAAGGTCAACTGACTTTGAAAGTGTCTTTGTTAGAGGAAGAAGGGTCAAGTTCTCTCCATCAGATATCAACAAGTTTCTTGGAAGAACAAATAAGGACTGTCCTGATCTAGAGGCAACTGACAATGAAGTTTGTCTAACCATCACAGCCAGGCAAGTAAAGTGCTGGCCCTTGAAAGGGAAGCTGAATGCTAGTAAACTCAGCATGAAATTTGCCATCTTGCATAAAATAGGAGCAGCCAACTGGGTGCCTACAAATCATAAATCAACTATCTCCACAGGATTGGGGAGATTTATCTATGCTGTGGGAACCAAGACTGCTTTTGACTATGGGAGGTACATATTTGAACAAACCTTAAAGCATGCTGGCAGTTATGCTGTCAAAGGACCAATTGCCTTTCCCTCCCTCCTTTGTGGAATCATCCTTGCACAATTCCCTGATATCCTTGTGGCAAGAGATACAGTCTGCAAAAGAGCTCCTGCCCTTGGCCTGCACTACAAATTGTTTCAGGGATCTCATGCTCCAGACATTGTCATAACATCAGCTGAGACATCGTCTGTAAAAACCCAGTCCAAGACATCAGATGTCATAGGTGTCTTAAAAGAAACTTGCAAAGAGCTGGATGCTAGAAAAAGGACCCTAGAAATTCTAATTGCCAGGCTAGAAAAGGAGGAAGCTGAAGAAAACAAAAGGGAAGAAGGTGTAGAAGCTGAAGGACAACTCAACAATGAAGAAACTAGCTCCTCTGAGTCTGATGACAGTACTTGAAGGTTGATTGCTGCTTGGTGGTGTTGATGGTGGGGTTTGGAAGTGTGTTCTGTTGTTGTCTGCTGCTGATCTTATTATTTTGTTATGGATAACTGTAAAATTTTCTGAACATGTATCTTTGGCCCATTTGTGGCTAAAGAGGGGGAGAATATTTTGGTACTTGCTTAATTAGTACTTGACATTCTATTTTTCTGCTGTCACTTATTTCTGCTGCTATCTATCTCTGATTGTTTAGGGTCGTTAGCCAAAAATCTGCCAAAGGGGGAGTTTGTAGGTGTTTAGGTATTGGCTTGCATTTTTGGTAAATCCCAAGTGTATGTGTGAATGTCATGACTGATGTCATAACATTCTAGTTCAGTTTGTACTGACTCATTAGGTACCTTTGCAGAAAAATATTGTAATTCAAATACTGATGTTTATAAGTGTGTATCTGAGCATTTTGCAAAATGATCACATTTTGCTAAATCAGTAGACAAGTTTTCTCAGATGTCATAACAGATGTTATGACATCCTGTTCTGAACTAACAGGATTGCAGGATTGGATAAGTCTGAGTTTTTTCAGGAAATAACTCAGTCCTTCCTGAACAGAATCCTGCGTTTTCTGAGGGGTAACCTAGCTCAACCCTAACCTGGTTAATAAAGTCCTGTGACCTGGTCTTTAGGTCAAACGGAATTAACCCTAGGTTTTTGGAAACCCTAACTGAAGTTGCGGCTGCTATATATTCAACAGAGCTGCTGTTTTTCAAGGATCGCTGCTGATTGATTAGAAGATCATTTTGTAATCTGTATAGATTTGATTATTGTACTCCAAGCAATTATCATTGTGATAAGTGCCTTGGAATAGGTTTCAAATTGTAAGGGGTTGTGTAGCACTCAAATCTTTGAAGCAAGAGTGTTTGAATGTTCCTTGACTAAAGTTGTGAAGCAGAGTCAAGTTAGTTGTGTGCATCACTCAAAGCTGTGAAGCAAGAGTGATTGTGTTGCTTGATTAAAAAGCTGTGAAGCTTAATCAAGTGTTTGTTTTTGAAGAGTGTCTTCATCAATTATTATGTCAAATTAGTTTATGTATCACTGCTGTGATTGAGGGGGAGTGAGTTGGTACTCAGGTTTAAGTTGTACTTAGATTGGAATTGCATTGGGTAGGTCTTAAGTGAAGGAGATAAACTGGTTGGTTTATTCCTGAATTAACATCTCTTATAGTGGATTCTCTCCCTGGCTTGGTAGCCCCCAGAGTAGGTGTTGTTGCACACTGAACTGGGTAAACAATTGACTGTGTTCTTTATTGCTTTTGTATTTACTGTCATATAGTAAGTCAGATACGGTGTCATAACATTGAACGTGACATTGAGTATCTGCAGCCAGAATTTCAGGGATCTTTAAGCCTATTCCCAGTACCAACAGTGTTACTTCACGCGCAGGCAAGTGCAAAGTTCTGGGCACTTAAGTGTTCAATCATTTTCTACCTTTAAGTCGCAGATGTCGGACATGCCAATCTAACTCTTCAGGTTTAAGAAGATTGAACAGGGGAAGATGTTTTACCCCAAAATTTCCCCTCCCATTTTTCATTCAAGATATTATCCTAGGATTCTTAAATGCTCAAGAATTGATCAGACAAACTCTCCTCTTAAGCAATGGGTCTACAACTAGGGTTTTTTATTTCTCAAGGAAGATTGAGTTTCCAAGGTCTCAATTGGTTTTCATGATTCTCCATATGTCCTCAAGAATGCTCATGTCAAGTTTCAAGCCTTGCATCACAAGTTTTCTCAGTCAATGTTTAAGATGACTGAAAATCAATTGTATTGGGCAAAAATTCAACGTTTACAATTTCAAGTTCAAACGATCATAACTTTTTCATTATTCAATATTTTTGAGTGGATCTTTTTGCGTATGACTCTCCTTGACGTCATCTCCAACATAACTTTTAAAGTCAAGGGCTAATTATGTGTGTAAGATCACCAAAAGTTTGAATACTTTAGAGGTCACTTTCTAGACTTTGACCTAATCTCAAGTATCTATTGTATGACTTTAAAGGACCGTAAATTCCTCAATTTTAAACATCTTGAGATGATTCTTTTTGCATATTGTCATAAGGAATGTCATCTACAAGTTTTCTTTATGAATCAAAGTCAAATTGTGCTTAGGAGGCCATGGAATTTGTTGAAAATATTATGGGTGATTTTGTGACTTAGAGTGATTTTAACCTCTAATTTCAATCCATTCTATGATGGTTTATTCAAGACATTTGTTCTTATGATTGAATTTAAACCTGTTCATCAAGCTTGCAAGGGTGAAAAGGAAAATACACTTGGATTTCTTGAGATTTAAGTAACGAGAAGTTCAAATTTAATTCAAATTCATTCAAGTCTATTCATGAGAATTATTTTGAGTTCAAGTCAACAAAGGCAAAACTCTCATCATTTTTCAAGACATGGTTCCAAGTTTCAAATTTGAGATGGAGGGAAAATTCTTTTGTTTCATTACTTGAATAAAATCCAATATTTTCTACCATATATCTTAATTTTGAAAGTAAAATAAGCTACAAGACATGGTTTTAGCCATGCATATTCATTCAAGGGAAATTAATTCAAGCAATTCAAATAGTTTCTACATTTGTTACAATATAACTCAAGTTCTATGTCACAAAGATATTTCAAATTCCCTAAGGCCTAAAATTTCAAAGTACATTAGCAAGCCTTAGTTTTCCAAGAAAGACGTTGGTTTCATAATGGTTCAAATTCAAAGAATACAAGAGATACAAGAACTTCAAGTTTTCTACACTTGAATTCTATGAACATTACAAGATTTTGATTATTTTTTCTTCAAGTTTCTTGAGCTCTCCAAATTCCTCCACGCCATGCCAAATTTCAAATTCCAAATTTACTGTCCAAACTTCCAAAAATAGCCTGCATAAAACCTCCTCTTGTTGTCCACAAACAGCCCAATACTGTCCAGATCCTGCTACAAAAATAGTCCCCTATGTCACTCTAAAACCTTCTCTCAAACCTGTATCAAAGTCTTGTTGTCCACTGCAAAAATAGTCCAAAAATATGCATTGTAGTAGTCCAACAATTGCACAAGAATAACAAAAATAAAACTACATCGTTAAAGTTACAAAAAACAATGTACTAAATTGTTCAAACTTTACCAACTTTTCCCCCCCAAAACTCCCCTTACTGATCTATATATTCAACCTTCACTGAACCTTCAAAAGGGACTAAAAAACAACTAAAACTTCTGTCAAGAGAAAAAACAATCAGCAACCTCTGTAAGCCTCCAACCTCTTCTCATACACAGCAAATCATTCAATCAATTTTGACACAAACCATAGAAAATACATAAAAAAGACAGAGAAAGATCCTTCTGATCTTTCAAATACTCCACTTCTCACCAAACCCTATCATTCAAATTTCCCTCAATTATTACTTACACACCAGAAGTTAGATTCAAAGGAGCAATGATTAAAGAATAACTTATCACCTCTGGTTTGCTATTTTTTCACATGTGTCATCTTCGAGGTAAGTCACTTTGCATATGCCATTTACTAGTTCATCTTATTCCTTATGCATTTATCTATTTGAGACCCTTGTGCTCTGATGTTTGCTTGTTAAAATACTTCTATCTAGACTGTGCCATCATTAAAACAGTTTGGTCCTACAAAAATAATTGATAACCACAGATGCTTAGATAAAATTATTAAAACCCCAAAAATTGGTGAATATGTTCTTTTCCTAAGAAGATGGAGTTTTTGTCATAAAGTTAGGATAGACGCTGAATAGATTGAGCCATAAGCTCGACACTTACCCGAGAACCTCTCACCTCCGTCTGTAACCTTCATCCTCGAAGGGGACCGAAAACTCTGGAACAAAGAACCATGTGCAGCAGCCTTACAGGTTCTAAAACCTTCACCAAAAGTACGATTGAAGCTCCAAATTTTATTCGGCTCAACCTCCAAGTAGTACTACAGTCAAACCATAAACCAACAAATAGCATCAAAATCAGAACAAGCTTAGAGCCATCTAAATTGACGATATCGTAACAAAGAAAAATTAAAACTTAGACCGAAGAAAGATCACCTTACCTCAACAACTTCCAGCAAAACCTCCTCGTCATAGTTTTGCTTGCTGATTTGGAATGCACATCTGAATCTAGGGAGAGGATAATAGAGACGTGAGAGCATGGCGAGAGATCGAGAACCAATTGGTTATTATTATTGTTGATTTTCGACGAGAGAGTTTGAGGAGGAAGAGGTCGTGGGTAACCGTTTGTGAGAGAGGGAAGCGGCGAAGGAAGAGAGGGAATCAGTTGAGAGATGTTGGAGCAGAAAAATAAGAGAGAGGAATAGAAAGAGGGTTCAGAAGTGTGAATTATGAGAGAACAATGGTGAGTACGGTAAGTGAGAGAGGGTACCGAATGAGATGATGGTAACATAGAGAGAGAAATTTCTGATCTATTTTAGTTTTGATGTTAATTATATTTTATTAGGAAATAATTAGGATTAATTGAATGAAATTAGTTGAGTGGATCTTTCCAATGTAAGCATGCAGTCATTCCATCTTCTTGGTCATCCTAGGGTTTCTCATGTGCATTTTCAGGTTGGGCCTTGACCACTAAGCCCATTCTCATTTCCCCTTCAGCTTAAGCCCAATCCTTGAACTCTATCTGCACACTTTTTTTTTCTTATTTTGATTGGTTGAATGATATAATAATATTTTGGGCCTTTTTTTTGTTTGTCTCAACTCAACCCAGCGAAGTCCACTAAGTATATCTCTAGTTTTCTTTTATTATTATTTACTTTTTTCTGATTTATTTAAACATTGGGCCCCAATGCCAGCCCAATCTGAGATTACTTATTCTCCCTCGTGTTTTGCTTGCACCCAAATAATCTTGTTAGCACTCCCCACACTTATTTTACCTCTATTTACTTCTATTAATTTAGTTTAGTTAATAACTTTAGAATTTTAAGTTCGTTTAAAATTAATTTTTATGAAATTTTAGAATTTTAGTTAAGTTTAGATTTATTTTAATAACTTGAAATTATTTAAAATAGTTTAGATGTTATTTAATAACCTTAAAATTAATTTAGTTTAGATTTAATTTAGTAAATTTTTAGAATTTTAATCTTAGAATTTTAATTTAGTCTAGATAGCTTTTGTTTTAGTTACATCTCAATTCTATATTTTTTACTTTCTTTTCTATCAAAGCACACCAAAAAACAATTTACTTTCTCTTTTAATTTTCTCCTAGTTTACTATTTTCGCATTCTTTCAATTATTGTAATTTCTTATGGTTTGTAAATAGTTTAACTAGGCCTTTACTTTTTCCCATTCATAAAATTTGTACCCTCTGCCCGAAGCATTGTAATAGAGTAGATTTTTTTTCCGCACTTTACTTTCCGCACCTATAATTATGCCTGTATGTATATAACTGTATAGTAATTAGTCGTGTATGGCAAGATTCAAAATCAACCGCTAGATAACCCTAATCAAGACAAATTAATTGAAAACAAATCACTTTTCACACACGCACCTTTAGGGTGACCCCACTAGTTACCTTCGGAAAATAAAGTCATGTCCCTCGAATATGGGACACTTTAGCAAAGACCCTCGATTAAAAAAGATCGTAGTCCCACAATGACCCTACGATGTTGCCTTTGGTAAAACAATCTTAGTCCCTTATGAAAATTTCTAAAGCGTCCCACAAGTTCCCTTCTATGAATGTACGATGACCCGCACCTGTCCCTCACATCCAACGATAGGGCTTCCTACTAACTAATGGTAGGATAGCGCTATCTAAAGGAGGAGGAAAAGAATGAAGGACCATTGAGTAGGTAGATCACTCATAATCTCTTGCTCACAAACTAAAACGATTTTCATACCTCACACTTTCAAAAACAACTATTTTCAAAACACTTTTCAAAAACAAACATTTTGTATACATTCTCAACGATACGAGAATCATTACAAAATTGCCTTACATTGGAATTTTCAAAACATCTTTCCAAACACTCCCTTTCAACAAATATTTTCAAAACAAAACATTTTGTATACATTCTCAACGATACGAGAATCATTACAAAATTTCCACACTTAGGCATTTTCAAAATATTTGCAAAAGCATACACAAACACAAAGCATTATTTCAAAGTGAGCTAGCAATTAAGAGCCCGTAGATAACTACGGATGAAAAGGGTGCTAACACCTTCCCTTTTCATAACCTACCCCCAGAACTCAAGAAAAATTCTCAAAAGGTATTTCCTTTTCTTTTCTCCCTTTCCTTCATTGGATAAAAGAAAAGTTGGTGGCGACTCATACTATCCGCAACATTTGCGATAAAATGCAAAACCCAAAAGTTAGTTCTCCTACCGGATTACACTGGGCATTTAACCCTTACAAAATCATAAAGCAATAAAAACAAGTACATAAAGTAAAACCAAAAGGGTTTACAGAGGCAATAATCAGGCATCAGCCTCAGCATTAACAACAACCTCATTCTCTTCTCCTTCTCTATCAGCATAAGCACCAGCATATGCAATAATTTCATCAACAACAACATCATTACTTTTGCCAACAGGGTCTTCACTTGGGAAGATGTCACAGCAATGTCTGGAAGATGTGTTCCACCAAACAATCTATAATGCTAGGATAAAGGAGATTCCCTTTTCTTAACACTATCCATAGCCAACAAAATACCAGAATGTAGGTGGTATGATTGAAGAATTTTATTGACCAACAACAATAGCCGTAATTTCAATAAGTCCTCGTAGATATAGATCCTAAGTCTTCTTCTCAAGTTTTCAAAATGAACTGCATCTAGAGTTTTAGTAAAAATATCAGCAAGCTGATTTTCAGTGCTAACATGCTCAAGAGTTATAACTTTGTCTTCGACTAGCTCTCTAATGAAATGGTACCTGATATCAATGTGCTTAGTCCTACTATGCTGAATAGGATTTTTGGAAATACTAATAGCACTCGAGTTATCACAGAATAATGTCATGACATTTTGTGTGACATTATATTCAGATAAAATTTGTTTCATCCAAACAAGTTAAGAACAACTACTTCCTGCATCAATGTACTTAACTTCAGCTGTAGATAGAGATACAAAATTTTGTTTCTTGCTGAACCATGAAATCAAATTATTTCCCAAGAAGAAACATCCACCAGAGGTACTCTTCCTATCATCAGCATTACCAGCCCAGTCAACATCATAGTATCCCACAAGCACTGAATTTAAGCTATGAGAATACAACATTCCATACTCACATGTACCATTCACATACTTCATAATTCTCTTGACTTGATTGATGTGACTCACTTTGGGTGCTTCTTGACATCTAGCACAGACTCCAACAATAAAATTTATAGCTAGCCTTCTTGCCATAAGATATAGAAGGCTTCCAATCATGCTTCTATATAAACTTTGATCAACATTAACCCCTTTCATCTTTGGATAGCTTCAAGTGTGTAGGAGTAGGAGTCATCTAATGGGTTGGCATTCTACAATCCAAGTTTCTTCACAATATTCTTTGCATATTTGCTTGGATAAAGAAAAATGGAGTCTTCCACCTGCTTGACTTGCAATCCCAAAAGGATTGTTAATTCACCCACCAAACTCATCTCAAACTCAGATTGCATTTGTTTGACAAAATGTTGGACCATTTCATCCGGCATCCCTCCAAAAATAATATCATCCACATAGATCTGAGCTACCATGAGTTTTCCATCTTTCTCTTTGACAAAGAGAGTTTTGTCAATTCCTCCCTTTCTATATCCATGGTTAATGAGAAACTCAGTCAACCTCTTATACCAAGCTCTTGGAGCCTGCTTTAAACCATACAATGCCTTCTTCAGTTTGAACACATGATCTGGGAAAGAAGGATTAACAAATCCTTTTGGCTGTTCAACATATACTTCTTTGTTTAGATAACCATTTTAGAAACACTCTTGACATCCATTTGAAAATTTTTGAACTTTAAGAGACATTCCACTCCAAGAAGTAATCTGATAAATTCCAAAGGAGCTACATGAGAAAATGTTTCATAAAAGTCCACTCCTTCAATTTGAGTGTACCCTTGAGAAATAAGTCTGGCTTTATTTCTGGTGACAACTCCTTGTTCATGTGACTTGTTCTTGTACACCCATTTAGTACTAATAACACTAACCCGTTCAGGTCTTGGTACTAAGTCCAAAACTTCATTTCTCTTGAATTGACCAAGTTCATCTTGCATAACATGAATCAAAAATTCATTAGTAAAGGCCTCTTTGACATTCTTTGGTTCAATTTTTTAAACAAAACAAGAATTTGGCACAACTTCCCTTGATCTGGTTTTGACTCCTTCATTCAGACTTTCTATAATAAGCCTCTTAGGGTGGTTTTTCTGAATCATAATGGAAGGACCTTTGTCAACTGCATCAGTTTCTTCAGGTTTAGCGTTGACACTTGAATCTACAACATCTTCAGGAACATCATCCTTCAAGGGAAAACTGCTCCAACATCATATGCGACATCACCTTCTTTGGTTGAGTCATCAATTACCACATTTATAGATTCCATCATCACCTTAGTTTTGGAATTGAATACTTTATAGGCTTTAATGTTTGTAGGGTATCCCAAATAAACTCCCTCGTCACTTTTAGGATCCATCTTGCTCCCCTGCTCACGATCTACCAAAATGTAGCACTTACTTCCAAAGACATGGAAACATTTCACTGTAGGATTTCTTCCTTTCCGCAATTCATAAAGAGTAACATATGTACCAGATCAAATAGTCACTCTATTATGAATATAGCAGGCAGTGTTCATGGCTTCAACCCATAAATGATATGGAAGTTTCTTAGCATGAAGCATGACCCTGACACATTCTTGAATAGTCTTATTCTTTCATTCCACCACACCATTATGATGGGGAGTGATAGGATAAGATAACTCATGACTAATCCCTTCAGAGGCGCATAATTACTCAAGCTTACTATTTTCTAACTCTTTCCTATGGTCACTTCGAATTTTGACTATACTATAGTCCTTATCTCTTTGAATCCTTTGACACAACTCTTTAAAGACTTCAAACACTTTAGATTTCTCTCTGATAAAATTCACCCATGTAAACCTTGAGAAATCATCAACAACAACATATGTATACATATTTCCTCCTAGACTTTTAACCTGCATAGGTCCTATCAAGTCCATATGCAACAACTCCAACACTTTTGATGTGGTCAGATGTTGGATCTTCTTATGTGACATCCTTGTTTGCTTCCAAATTTGACACTCACCATAGATTTTTCCTCCATCAATCTTCAGTTTAGGAATACCTCTAATAGATTCCTTTGACAAAATTTTCTTCATACCTTTCAGAGGCAAGTGACTAAGCTTTTGATGCCATAACTTAGCTTCATCTTCTTGTGTCATTAAACATGTGGATAAACAATTTGTTTCTTGAGAACTCCATAGATGACAATTGTCTTTTGATTTGTCTCCTTTCATGACAACTTCATTCTTCTCATTTGTAACAAGGAATTCATATTCAATAAAATTAACTTTGAGACCTTGGTCACATATTTGACTAATACTGATCAAATTAGCAGCTAGCCCCTTAACAAATAACACATCATCAAGACTAGATTTTCCTATATAGTCTAGCCTTCCAACACCTTTTATTTCACATTTTGATCCATCTCCAAAAGTGACATAGCTAGTGGAATATGGTTTAATATCCACCAAAAATTTCTTGACACCTGTCATGGGTATAGAACAACCACTATCAAAATATTAATCCTCTATAGAATAAGCTCTGAGAGAGGTGTGAGATATGAATCCATAAGTACCCTTTCTTGATAACCACTTCTTCTTAGCTTTAACAAACACGTGTTCTCTTCTGGGTTGTGATTCATATTTGGGATAACCATATAACCTGTAGCAGAAGGATTTTATATGACCAAACCTTCCACAATAATAACATCTCCATCGTTGAGTCTTGTTTCTAGAATGATTTTTCTATTATCCATGCTGATGTTGGAATATTTTATTTGACATTTTTGTTCCAGTTCTTTCTTTGGATGAACAAACTTCACTTCATCCTCTTTGCCTTTGTTCTTCATAGCTTTAATGTCATAGCCAATTCCTTTAACATTTCCAGCATTCTTTCTAGACTGAAGAATCTCATCAAGCACATCAGAGCTGCTCTTAAGCATTCTTACAGACTTGGTCATATTATCAAGTTGTAAATTGAACAAAAGAACATCACTCTTCAGACCAGAGATAGTGGACAAGTGCTCCACTTTTTCAGCCTCCAGACCAGAGATGACATACAAGTGCTCCACTTTTTTAGCATGCAAATGAGCAATAGTTTTATTTTTCCTTTCTTCTAATTGGCCCACCTCTTGACTTCTGAGGCACAACTCCTTGTAGGAAGCAATAAATTATTAAAAGGATAGCTCTTCATAGTCTGAATCTTCATCAGAGTCACAAATTCCAGTCAAGGTTGTGACCTATTTGGCACCTTCTTCTTCATGATCACTTTCATAATCTTCCTCTGACCATGACAAACACATATCTTACTTATGCTTATTGAGATAAGTGGGACACTCAACTCTTATTTGTCCAAACCTTTCACACTCATGACATTGAACTCCTCTTCCTTGGCTGGAATTTTCATCACTTATATTCCTTCTACCAAAGTCTTGGTTTTTGTTGATGTCAAATGACTTATTCTTAACATTTGACGTCGACTTCCAGTCGACCTTCTTTAATACTTTGTTGAATTATCTTCCAAGTAACACAATAGCATTAGATATCACTTGTTACGTATCCAAGTCACACTCATCTTCTAGGTCATCATTATTAGAGACAAAGGCAATGCTCTTTTTCTTTTAATATTTCTCACTGATCCGTAGCTCAAAAGTATGTAGGGACCCCATAAGCTCATTAACCTTCATGATGTTTATATTTTAGGCTTCTTCAATGGTAGTTACTTTCATGTAAAACCTCTTTGGGAGAGATCTGAGAATTTTTCTTACCAACTTAGCTTCAAACATCTTCTCCCCTAAGGCACTTGAGGCTTTGGCTATCTCAATAATATTCATGTGAAAGTCATGAATACTCTCATCCTCCTTCATTGTTAAGTTCTCAAACTTGGTAGTAATAATTTGAATCCTACACATCTTCACCTTAGAGGTTCCTTCATGAGAAGTCTTCAATATCTCCCAAGTTTCTTTAGCAACAATGTAATTGCTTATCAATCCGAAGATATTTTTATCCACTCCATTAAACAAAGCATTTAAAGATTTGGAGTTTTATTGAGATAAATTTTTATCTTCATCATTCCAGTCTTCCTCAGCCTTCACAACATTAGTAACCTTCCCATCCTCACCAACAACCTTTGGTGGATCCCTTCCTTTAACCACATATTTCCAAGCCATGTTGTTCAAAGACTTGATGAAAGCCACCATATGAAATCTCAAATAATCATAATTGGTTCCATCAAGAATGGATGGCTTGTTCACAAATCCTCCTTCCTTGTCCATTGTACCAAAAAGTATCTTCCCTTAATCTCACCCAGAGTCAGAGCGGTATGTCTGCTCTGATATAAATTGAAATTCTAGTAGTCAGATCTCAAATGTCCTAATAAATGTCGAGACACTGATCTTTGAATAACAACACAATGAACAATGTAAAACAATAAAACAATGTAGAAAATTAAAGGAACATACTGAATTGTTAACCCAGTTCGATGTATAACAACACCTACTTTGAGGGCTACCATGCCAGGGACGAAGTCAACTAGATATTATTAATTTGTTAACCCATAACAAACTTTCACCTAGTTTATAATCTACACACTTAATCACTACCCGGGCTTAACTTCTACCTAAGAATCACCTAGGTATGGGACCCTTATCAAATCCCTTTTAATCTCAATAGTGATTGAATAACTCTAAACAATAAATTTAGAAGACACACTTCAAGGACACACAGTTATTCATTGCTTAAAAGCTTAAGAATGATTAAGAGAACTTACAATTCAAAATAGAATTCATACTCTTTTATCAAGATGATATTAAAGATGCTCACAAATAACATGCAAAAACCCTAATAAAAAACACACGTAAGTTCCACGCAGAAACTAGGTTAGTATTAATCTATTTAAAACAATCTTCTAGACTGGATTAGGCTTCAAAAACACAGCAAATCAACTGCAGAAACTTCTGCATAAAAATAGGACTTCAATCATTAGTTTCCTAAATTATCTCCATAATTAGAAACTAAAAATACTCCTTGAATTCAGCTTGAATTTCTTAATCCTTAAACTGAGCACCATATAGGATATCATAATATCCCTAGAATATTATGCATTTGTATCAAACAAATAGAATCCAAAAGTCCAATTATACACAAGCGCGATGTCGAATGATTCTGCATAGGACATCTTGTTCAACATGTTTATCCAATTGATATAACATCTTGTTTGAACATTTTTATGCTAAGTTAGTTTTACCAAACATAATGTCAATCACAAAAATAGAGAATTAACAATTTGACCCAATCCCTGTGACATACGCGCAGTTGATGCAACATTTAAAGCAAAAGTTACCATGGGTTATCCAACCAATAAAACCAGTGAATTTGTCTCCAAAATGGTTTAATCCAAACATTAAATGTGAGTATCACTTCAATACAACAGGGCACTTAATCGAGAATTGAAATTTTTTTAAAGAGAAGGTACAAGTATTAATCAGTGCAAAATTGCTGACATTCAAGATGGATAACCCTAGGGTGGACATCTCAATTGACTGGCTGAATAATTGTTAGGTTTGAGATTTTATGGTTGGCAACAATTTTGGTAAAACAAATAGTTGGCAATAATTTGATCAAAAAATGTTTTATTTGAAAAACATGTATTGCAACCTAATATTGAAACCATATGTCATAACATCTTGACCAGCTGGTACAATAAAGTCTGTAGGTACCTTATTTAACAAATGTTCCAGCAGATGTTGTAACATGTAAGAACAGAACATCTTGACAGCACACTGGATATTTATCCTTGAAGATTTGATTTGAAAAATGAGTATCTAGAATATTTTATACTCATAACTGGCGTAGGAAATCAAGGATTTTATTAGAAACAAGAGCAGATTTAATTAGTTTCTAAAAGAGACTGTTGATACTTTTTAGGAAAGATTTATGAGATTTGTTTCTATTTTTGTGGAGATGATTCTGCAGGTTTTAGGGAGTTGCTGATTGAATTTAATTGAAGAGTCCAAGCCCACTTCAAAAGTCTATATAAGGATTCGTCCAAACCTAGTTTTTAAGCATTATTTTTATTGTAAAACCTTGTGAAAAATAAGGGTGTAGGGTTTGATAGTCCTTAGGTTCTCCGTGTTTTTTTGTACGTCCTCCTGTATCTTTTGATACATTTGAGTTAACTGATTTTTAATTGTTTATCAAATTATTATTCTCCTCGAAGCTTTTAAGCAATAGTTGAGTATTGTTCTTAGTGAAGCTTTTAAGAAAACTAAGTATTTGTAATTTGGAAGTGTGTTCTTCCTTTTTGGTTTCTTGAGACATTCCATGGGACTGGAATGTTAGATTTGTCCATAAACCTTATAATTTCTATCAATATAGAAATCAAGAACAAAACTCAAAATAAAACCCTTAAACCCATATCCGAATACAATTATGAGAATGAAAGCGGAAGCGTACCTAAATTTTCCATTGAAAATCATCGAAGGTTTGCGGGTATGTGATCTTTCAATTTGTAGAGTTCCTTATGGCTCCTAGATTCTCCTCTGATGGGGATGAAGAGAGAATTCCTGATAAGCTGTTTTTCGTTATCTATAAATGGGGACCATAACCCCTATGAATAACCTTAGGGTTATTTCTTAGTTTTTCAATTTTCTAATTTGGCCCCTCATCAAATTAGATATTAACTTATGGTATCTACACAATAAACTAACCTTTCATGACATTTATGCTTTTAGCCACAAACTTATTGGTCGTATCTGACCAGAAGGGATTGTCAAAGCCCACAAGCTTCGAGCGAAGCAGTAGTTGGATGTGAAGTAGGGGGTACCTGCAAAACACTCTGATGCCAAAGTGAGGTTCAGAGCTATGCAAGCAAGTGTGAGAGTAATAATGAGAGATTGAATAACTGGACTTCTCAAATGAGAGGGCATTTATATCCCCTGGCGCTGGGCCAAGATCCCCATCGTTGAGCATGGCAAGCAGGCCCAAAATGGAGACTGTCAGGTCCTACGTACGTAATAGGGGCTAACACGTGGTCTCCAACCTGGATGGACTCCTCCAAACTATCAAGAGGATATGGACGCGGTCTTTTCGGGACCAGGAGAACTCCATGATATTCAGAGGTGTTCAGAGTCAGCCCTATGAGGAGGGTGCTTGCAAGGTCCTTCTGCCTGCTGTGGACCATCCCCGCCAGCTGTGAGGACGTCCCTAAAGGATTCGTCTTGGTCAACGAGAAGAGTGGAGGAGGCTTACGAGGTCCTCCTGATCGTCTTCGGCTCTCCTCGCCATTCATGGGGTTATCCTCATAGGACAAAACCATGTCGACCAGAAGAGTGAGGTTACTTCTTGTCCTAGTCGAGGGCAGAATCCATCAGCATGCTTTCTCGTATAGCACATTCGGATTGGGCCTTGTATGCTCTTTAGGCCAAGTGCAAGCCTAGTCTAGAACAATTATTATTACTTAGACCACTATAACTTTGGATAATTACATAATGGACCTAACACATGTAATATTATATTTGTGACCCACTAGTCACATATGTAATCACACACATGTATTAGACTTTATGAGCTTAAAATTCGCCATTATATTCCTTAAGCATGTTGAAATTATCTCATCCATTAGTCATGCCAATATATAGAACCAAGGTGATTTTCGTTATATTAATCATAACTAAACCCATCAATGATCACCAATAGAGACACAACTAAATGACATAGATCCGTCATGAAATATGTAACATGAAAATCACATAAAATTGGTATGTATATATCAAGTTTCAACTGGTCCTACTTTACTTTAGTGAGATCAATCAATAAATTTATTGTACAAAATGTAAACTTCTGAATATAAAACCTTATTAATTTGGAAAATATCCAAAATCATAGTATGCATACATAATACCAAAACATAGAACATAAAATTCATAATCGACTAACTCCCACTAAACCAAAGATTCCTCTAACGGTAAAACACCCTGTGAGCAGTGTGCTTATGAAAGACCTTGGGTGGAAGACCTTTTGTAAGAGGATCTGCTATCATGGAGTTTGTCCCCAAATGTCCTATGAAAATCTGTCCATTTTGTACATTTTCCTTAACAACTAGGAACTTGATGTCAATGTGGTTTGACTTGGTCGAGCTCCTATTATTGTTGTGATACATAATGACTGATTTATTATCATAATATAACTTAAGTTGCCTTTCAATTCCTTCTGTAATTCACATCCCGATGACAAGATTCCTCAATCAAATCCCATGGTTGGATGCCTCATAACATGCTATAAACTATGCTACCATGGTGGGTGAATCCATAAGATTTTGCTTAGCATTGCGCCAAGAAACTGCACCACCAGCCAACATATAGATATAGCCTGAATTGAATCTTTTACTGTTTTGGCATCCAAAAAAATATGAGTCAGAGTATCCAGTTGTCTCTAACTGGCCTGACCTCCTATATGTGAGCATATAGTATTTTTTTCTCTTTAAATACCTCATAACCTTTTTTTTCTTTCTAATGATCCATTCCTAGATTTCTCAAATATTTGCCAAGCATCCATTGAGGAATGTTGTCTTGACATCTATTTGAGGGATTTCCAGATCATGATGTGCAACAAGAGTCATGATTGTCCTAAAAGAGTCTTTCGATAAAATTGGAGAGACAGTGTCTTTAAAGTAAATCCCTTCCTTTTGTACCCTAAAATTTTCCCTCCATTTTCTTCAAGGCATTCTCCTAGGGTTCCCAAATACTCAAGGTTGCTCAAGAATTGATCAGACAAATTTTCCTCCTAGGCAATGGGTTCACAACTAGGGTTTCATTTTCCTCAAGGAATTTGGGTTTATAAGGCCTCAAATGGAATCCATGGGTTATTATATGTTGTACCCCAAAATTTTCTCTCTCACTTATCAATATTTTTGCTCACAAGATCTCCTTGGGCTCAAGACTGCACTAGGGTTTGTTCATCTCAAGACACCTCCTTGAGCGCTAATGACCAAAATTAGAGTTTGAGATTGCACAGGGATTTTGGAACTTCTAGTGCCCCATATGACTTTCATGGATCATTATGGACCCCCAAGGTTTCTCATGTCAAATTTCAAGCCTTGGATCACACTTTTGCTCAGTCAATTGAGCAGTTGACCTAAAAATCAGTTGTATTGCGGAAAAAGTCAACCATGGCCAATTTACAGTCAAACTTCATAATTGTTTATCCACATCAACATTTTAGACTCATATGTATAATTTGATCACGTTTGGACCATAATTCCTCATGAAATTTGATCAAATCTCCAAAAGGGCAAAATGGTCAAAATTAGGGTTTTGACTGGGAAAGGGAAATTTCTGATTTTTGACCAAGAAAATGATCAATTGATTTAAAGCATGATCTCAAGAGTCCAATTGCATCATTTTGACCTAATGGCATGGTTCAAAACATTGCAAGTCCATTGGATTGACAGATGAATTTTTCAGTCAACTGATCAAAAGTCAATTGTATACTGAAAAGTCAAACTTTGACTTTTTGGTCAAACTCAAGTGCCAAATATCATAATTCCTCAAAACATGTAAAAATATGAAACTTATTCATCAAGAAATCAAAAAGTCAAGATTTCATTTTGAAAAGTCAAAATTTCTAAACTTAGAAAATTTTCTAAGTGTTGGAAATTTCATGTTTTTTTCATAACTTTGAACAAAATTTTCACCATGATGCAAGATGATTCAATAGAAACTTCAAAAATTAAATTTTTAGATCTCCATGAAATATACAACTTTGATTTAAACAACTTCTTCGAAAAGTGCTTGGATCTCAAGTTATAATTTTAAGAACATAGGGTCATGAAACTAAACACTTAGTGAAATTTTGCCCTAATTTGGTCAGGATTTTGATCCAACTTCATGGAACTTTTTCATATAGTTACAAGGGGAATCTTCAAAATAAATTCAAACATGGGTTGTATAGCACATTACAAGCTTTCCAAAATATCCAAGAACTCCTTGAGATCATTCTTGAGTAGGGAGAATCGAAGAGATGAAGTTAGGGTTTTATCACTTGAATTACAAGGCATTTTGTGATGAACAAGAATTCAATTTCAAACCTATGCTGCACAATCTTGTTTTGCAGGCCTCTAAACATCAAGATCTCTCCATAATAAGAATATTACACTTGCTTTTGAGCTATTATCCACTTGATTCAAGCTTTATCCAAGCAAACTTTCCATTTATGGCACAAAGTAACCATTCCATTCTTGTAAAGAGGCTTTAATCACAAAGTCAATGCATAGAGCTCCTAACTTGTTCCTTATGATCACAAGCAATGTTAAAGGCAAAAGCAACATGTCTAGAGCCTCCCATTAACTCAGGTCATGCTTGTACTTCATCTTAGAACTATATTGTCACTTTTCTTCAAAATCAAGTAACATAACCATAAGTCTATATCTTGCTTTTCTGACCTCCTCAAGTTCTCTAATATTTTTCATATAACCACACAAGTTATTTGATGCAGGACACGATTAAAAACAAGCCTAAAAAACTCACTGAAAAGAGAAATTGCATAAAACCTCCATCTTGGTGTCATTTCTGATTTTAAACTTCAATCTTCAAAACCACTCGTGCATTTCTTGGCCTTTTTGTTTCAAAAGCTTCCTCATACCAAATACAGACCATCCCTGTCCCTGTTTGCAAACTGTAACTCCATTTTCATCAACTTCCATAGCCAAAAACAGAGCATTACAATTGGACTTCTCCAGGTCATTTCAGCCATTCTCAACTTCAGCAAACCATTGCATTAGCTTCCTAGGACCTCAAGGAATTTAACCTGATCATCACCATCACTTGAAACAAGCTCAAACTCCAAACACGATTTCCAGTTTTGAGGTAAGTTTTCTCAACTTGGAACTCTTCATACAGGTATCATCAATAATTTATTTGTGAATAAAACATGTAGATATCATTTCCCTGAAGCTAACCATGTCCATAGTTTCCATTAATTTTGCTCGAGCTTAGAGAATTTTGAAACTGAAATCTCTGAAATATTTAGGGTTCAGATTAGGGCCATTAAAATTCATTCTTATCTTTGATCTATAGTTTTAATACTTTACATTTCTGGAATCGTGAGAAAACTTGCTACAAGTTTCATGTTTACAATTTTTATTTTTGATGAGAAATGAGCAAGTTACAAATGGTCTGGCTGGAGGTTGAAGATGAAGTCTTCAGGGCGCGTTTTTCCTTACATATTTATCGTTTTACTTGTATTGACGGATGTATAGCCACCCCAGTGGTAGAAGCGCGCGCCTGTAACCTATGGGACCTGGATTCGAGTCCCAGTGGTACCCTTTTCATTTTTCATATCTTCACTTTTCTGATTTCTATGTTTTTGGCAGGCGCTGGTCCCTTTGGGCCTAGCTTGTTTTTTTTTTTGTTTTTGCTAGCTGACCTCCCTGGTGACTAATGGAACCCCTGGCCCAAGTTCATTTTTTTATTATTATTTATTTATTTCATTTTTTATTTTTATTAATATTTTTCCAAATATTAAAAATCATAAAAATACAAAAAATGATAGATTTATATTTTGACTCATTTTATTTTATTTTTCTCACAAAAAAATATTTTTATTTATTATACTTTATTTATTTTATTAAATAATCTTGTAAACTTAATTAATATTATGTTTTCATTTATTTGTTTTTCACACCATTTAAAATACATTATTTTAGATATAAAAAAGACTAAAAATATTTTATAGTGTTATAAATATTTTCAAGACAAGAATACCAAAACAATACATTTTTCTTAAACTTATTTTCTATTAATCAACTAAATAGAACTAGGTTTTTGCTTAAAATATTTCCTTAATAAAATTCAATTAATTATTTTCTTTATTTAATTAGGTGAAGACAAAATCCTTTTTTTTCATGAAAATCAAACAAAGATACATTTTCTTTACATCTTGCATTTTTTGTACATTCATTCATTTTATACTTTGTATTTATTTATTTCCTTGTACATTGATATCAATTCAGTATGGTTGTAATAGGCTATTTAGGCTTTAAATTCTTTCAATTCCCATTCAATTTGTACACCCCCTCCCCACAAATGTTGTAATAGCGTAGTAACTTTAAATTTCGCAATTTATCGCTTTTATATAACATACTAGTAATTAGGGTTTGTATGGAAAGACTAAAACCAATACTTAGAAAACCCTAATTCAAGACCAAAAAAAAGCATGAAAATGATACGCTTGCACACAAGCACCCCTAGGGTTATCCCACTTGGTTGCCTTATACAAAATGGCCATATTACGCATGTAAGGTGTCTTTGCCAAAACAAGCAAATACAAGATCATAGTCCCTCGATGAAGCTATCTAAGTTGCCTTACAAATGATCTTAGTCCCTCAAAAAGAATGCTAAGATACCTTGCAATATTGCTAATCATGGTTATACGATGACCCACGCCCGTCCCGTTTACATCCAAAGATAGGGTTACTTACCAAATCAATGGTAAGATAACAATGTCAACGGAAAAAAGGAAATGAACATGGAAGACTTTTGAGTAGGTAAAATGTTCCTAGTTACTTGCTCCATTTTCAAAACAAAAACATCCTTTCTATTTTCAAAACAAACACCAACACTTCCAAAACATCTTTAAAAACATAAAAACATTTTCAAAAGATCAACACCTTTGTATATATTCTTACGAACGAGAATCATTATAAAGTTTGCCTAGACAAAGGCCTCTTTACAAAATACTTTCAAAAAACACACAAAGCACATTTTCAAACAAAAGCAAGTGAACTAGAAAGTAACTAAGAGCCCATGTAAAACCATGGATGAAAAGGGTGCTAATACCTTCCCTTTTCATAATCTACCCCCCGAACTCAAGAAATAATCTCAAAGGTCTTTCCTGTGCTTTTTCACCTTTCCTTTTGGATAAAAGAAAAGTCGGTGGCGACTCTTGCTAACCGCAACATTTACGATCAAACGCAAAACACCAAGTCAGTTCTCCCACTGTATCACATTATATATCTCCAAGAATTCTCATACCAAGTTTCATGCCTTTCATCACAAGTTTGCTCAGTCAATTGCTCAGATGACTGAAAATCAACTGTATTGGGTAAAAAGTCAATTGTGGTCAACATACAGTCAAACTTCAAGATTTTTGGTCAACATTAAGGTTTTTAAGTCAAATTCATCATATTATCAAGGGTTGCTCATAATTCATCAAGAAAAACTCTCAAACCATCAAAAGTCAAAATTTGCCAAATTAGGGTTTTCCTTAGGAGAAGTCAATTGAACTTTTACCAGACATAACTTTCAAATGCTTCATCAGTTTTCCCCCAACCAAAGCTCATTTTGAAGAAAATTCAATTCTCTACATCTTTCTCCCTCTAAGCTCAAGTCCATAAAATGCTTCATTTGGAAGATATGAGCCAATACATTATAGGTCATTTCAAAAGTCAACAAAAAGACA
This sequence comes from Vicia faba, assembly GCA_948472305.1. Classification (NCBI taxonomy): domain Eukaryota; kingdom Viridiplantae; phylum Streptophyta; class Magnoliopsida; order Fabales; family Fabaceae; genus Vicia; species Vicia faba. Next base: position 1,062,193,021 of record OX451737.1, read on the forward strand.
TTTTTTTTCAAGTCAACTTACATCAAGATAAATTCTTCAAATTCAAAAATTGTCAACATATAGATTGTATAGGACGTCTTGAGATTTCCAAAAAATCCAAGATCACCTTCAAATGATGAAAATTGAGAGAGTTATAACTAGTGCAAGTTGGGAAATTTTGAGCAAATGCATGGAGTTCAAATTGAGCAAACTTGAAATTTTGGGCTATTGGGCTATTTTTTTAAAATACCAAGTGTGTACTACACCCCTTATGCACCTCAAGACTTGTTCACGCACCTTCCTTTGGTTTATTATATTTTGTTTTTGATTTTTTATTATTTTAAAAGTCAAAATAAGATAAATTAAGACAAGGCTTTTGACACAAGTCTAAGCCCATATATTATGACCTAATTCCATGTTATATATTCTCAGTAAAACCAGACAAGAGGCCATGAAAAATCCTTGTTCAAGAAGCCTCCAAAAAATCACAGAATTTTTAAACCTAGGGCAACTTGCAAAACAAAGTTTCCATCGTTTTCAATACATACTAACCATCCTATTCATTCCCAGGAGGATCAAAGGTTAAGAGGAGATTGTTTACCACGATCCAAACGGCCAGAAACATTCAAGCATGCATCACGATTTCATATGTTGCATGATTTTTAAATTCTTGTTTTTCACTATAATTTAACGTCTACTAATGTCTTTTATGTGTTTATGAGGTTTAAAAGAGCAGGAAAAACCCATCGTGGAGGTCCCATGCTGGCCAAATCATGAACCACCATAACTACACTGATCCTATCTGTTTTTTCCATAGCTCTCAAATCAGTCAGTTTCAGTCCAAAAGAACCATCCCATTGGATTCGTAGGGTCTGATTTAGGGGGGTACGGTCCCACTGGTTTGTTAATATCTCCTATTTTAAAGGTTGAATAAAAAGGGGCTATCGGAGAAGACGACCGGAGCTAGGGATCCTACGTCTCTCTGGTCTAGGTGTTTTTGTTTGATATTTGTTTTATTCGTTTCATATAAATCAACGGATGTATTATCTCCCCAGCGATTGAAGCACGCGCGTTAAGACGTTACTATGCTAGGGCTTGGATTCGATCCCAACCTTTTGGCATTTTGATTTTTTTCCACATTTTCTTTGTTTTGCAGATGATAAAGCGCATTGAGATTGTTCCTTGACACCAAGGCTCGCCTGGCCTAGTGGTGAAGGTGCTGGTTGAAAGGGTAGAGGGCGTGGGTTTAACACCCAGCCCTGGTAACTATTTTTTTAACCCTTATTTTCTTATTACAAACCCTAAATTCACGAAACCAAAACCATTTTTAACCACTTAATTTTTTCTAAAAAACCTTTTCACAAACCCTAATCAAAATTAGGGTTTAGTTTTGTTTAATTAATAAATTTTCTTTTTTTTTTAAAATTTAAATTAATTATTTTTTTTGTTTTAATTAATTAATCAATCTAGTTTTTTTTAGGTTAATCATCAAACCTTTTTATCATAAAAAACCCCTTTCTATTTCCTTTTCCTATGTTATACTTTCGCGTGGTTCATTATTTTTGCAATGTTTTCCAATTATTGTAACTGCTCATAGTTTGTAATAGTAATTAGGTTTTATTTTTGCATTTTTCTATTATGTACCTCTCCCAAAGAGTTGTAATAGTCCAGGGTTTGATTTTCTGCTTTTACTTTCGGCACTTTACCACTTTCTTTATTATTTTGTTACTTCTTAGTAAATAGGCCTTGTATGGAAAGATAAAAATGAAACGGTAGCAAACCCTAATACAAGATAAACAATACTCGAATCATAACACACTTTGCACACTCGCACCTCTAGGGTAACCTCCCTTATTTCCTTTTGGAAAAAAGTCATGTCCCTCGAACGTAGGGACGCTTTAGCAAAGACACTCGATTAAAAAGATCGTAGTCCCTCAATGACCCTTTTGATGCTGCCTTCGGTAAACGATCTAGTCCTTTAATGATAATTGCTAAAGCGTCCCTATAAGTTTCCTTATATGACTATACGATGACCCACACCCATCCCTTCACATCCAACGATAGGGCTTCCTACTAACTAATGGTAGGGTAGTACTACCTAAAGGATGAGGAAAAGTACTATAAAGACTTTGAGTAGGTAAACTGCTCGTAATCGCTTGCTCACAAGTTTTTCAAAACAAAAACACTTCACACAAACAGTTTCAAAATATTTTCAAAATACTTTGTACACATTCTCGAGCACAGATACGAGAATCATTACAAAGTTCTCCTTACAATTGGCATTTTAAAAATATTTTCAAACATGCACAGCATAAAGAAATTTTCAAAACAAAGTGAGATAGCGATTAAGAGCCGTAGACAACTACGGATGAAAGGGTGCTAACACCTTCCCTTTTCACAACCTACCCCCCAAACTTAATAATTTCAAGGTCTTTCTTGTTCTTTTCACCCTTTCTTTATTGTATAAAATAAAAGTCGGTGGCGGCTCTTGCTATCTGCACATTTGCAATAAAACGCAAAAACCAAGTCAGTTCTCCCACTGTATTACAGAACTGGCGACTCTGCTGGGGAAATTAATAAAAAAAGAGGGGTTACCTTAGGGATAAATCACTTTTATTTTCTTCTGTTTGCTTTGTTTTCTTTACATTTGGGGTTGCTTGGGTTTACTTTCTTGCAAAGATCCTATACCCGGATCTGGGGATACCTTAGGTAAGTAGCAATAGATCATGGAAACTATACGGTGTATACCAATATGGTTGAAGTGATGGCTACATTAGTGCAACACATTGGATGGTACTGGTGTCCCTCGAGTCATTCAGGGAGAATACTAGGCTGTCACGTGGTGTCATAAGCACTAACTGACCTTTAGAACCTTAATTGACCCAACTTAGCCATTAGAAGGTAGTGAATGGTCGGCTTTGGTGCAGTCCAAAGTTGGTTGATACTCGATGTTACGCTCATTGAGATTCGACTCTCGGGTTTTGTTTAGTGGGTTTATCTTTGTGCTTTATTCTTTGTTCTTTGTTCTTTCTTGCAGGGTCATGGCTTCCAATCGCAGAAATACTATCCGAATTAAATTTGTAAAGGTACCTTCCAAGCTTAAGGAGTTAGTCTCAAAAGTTCATGAAATTTCTGAATTCACCAAGAGACATGGTCATCTACTCAGTTTGGTTACTACCGGTTTCAAAGAAGACATGATGAGTGTTTTGTTCCAGTTCTTTGATCCTAAACATCATTGTTTTACATTCCCGGATTATCATTTGGTGCCCACAATGGAAGAATTCTCTTAGTTACTCGAAGTACCTATTCTTGATCAAATACCTTTCATCGGTCTAGAGCAAGTTCTAAAACCCGAAGACATCGCAGTTGCCTTACATCTGAAATGATCGGACATTGTATCTAATTGGGAAACAAGGAATGGAGTCAGGGGGTTTCCTCCTAAATTTCTGATATAGAAGGCTCAGTGGTCTCTAGATGCCATGATTTTTCGTGCTTTTGAGGATATTCTGGCTTTGCTGATCTAAAATTTGGTACTATTCCCTAATCTGGACCAATTCATAGATGTGAATGCCATTAAAATATTTCTCACTCATAATCTGGTACCTACTTTGCTTGGAGTTGTCCTACATTCCCTTCAAACTCGTACTATAAAGAACCGATGAACTCTTATGTGTTGCATACCTCTACTGCCCAGGTGCTTTATTTCGCACCTGCCCTAATCAGTGATAAAGAATGAACAAGGTTTGATGTGGTCTCAAAGGTTGATGTCACTCGCTCATTCGGATATCCATTGTTGTTCTCGATCTCAGGTAGATGTTACTATTATTGACCGTTGTGGGGCATTCCCTAATGTACATTTAATACGGTGGGAGAACTGACTTAGGATGTTTTATGTTTTATCGCAATTGTTGCGGTTAGCAAGAGTCGCCACCGACTTTTCTTTTATCCAAATAAAGGAAAGGTTGAAAAGAACAAGAAAGACCTTTGAGATTATTTCTTGAGTTCGGGGGGTAGATTATGAAAAAGGAAGGTGTTAGCACACTTTTCATCCATAGTTATCTATGGGCTCTTAACTGCTTGCTAGATCACTTGCTTTGTTTGAAAATGTGCTTTGTGGTGGTTTTTGAAATTATTTTTGAAAAGGCGCCTTCGTTTAGGAAAACTTTGTAATGGTTCTCGTTTCGTAAGAACGTATACAAAGTGTTGGACTTTTGAAAATATTTCATGTTTTGAAAGTTTGTTTTTTGAAAGTGTTTGGTGTTTGTTTTGAAAATGAGCAAGGATGTTTATTTTAAAAGTGAGCAAGCAACTAGGAACAATCTACCTACTCAAAAGTCTTTTGTTTATTTCTTTCTTTCCTTTTATATTGCTATCTTACCATTAATTTGGTAAGAAGCCTTATCTTTGGATGTAAAGGGACGGGCGTGGGTCATCGTATAGTCATGATAGCAATGTTGTGAGATATCTTAGCATTTCTCTTTGAGGGACTAAGATCATTTTGAAAGGCAACATTTATAGCGTCATCGAGGGACTATGATCTTGTATTTTTTATTGATTTTGTTAAGACATACCACATGCATAACATGACCATTTTTATAAGGCAACAAGTGGAATTACCATAAGGGTGCAAGTGTGCAAGTGTGTTTGATTTACATGCATTGTTTATATTGAATTAGGGTTTACTAATTATTGATTTTAGTCTTTCCATACAAAACCTAATTACTAACATTTATATAAAGTGATAAATTGCAGAAAGTAAAATTACTACGTTATTACATCATTAGGGGATGGCGTATACAAATTTACAAATGAGGATTGCAAGAAAATTAAACCTAATTATCTATTACAACCATATTGAATAATGTACAAGAATTGAATAAATGTGCAAGAAAATAAATGGAAAGGAAATGGTTTTTGTGTTTAGTTTTAATGAAAGGGTTTAGTTTTGACCTAATTAAGGAAAATGATTAATTAAAATTAAACAAATTTAAACTTAAACTAATTAAGAAAGAAATTAAGTTTGAAAACATTTTTTAGGGTTTTTTATGAAATGTTTTAAACTTAATGAAAATAATAAGGTAATTAATTAATTAAAAGAAACTTAAGTTCTAAATTAATTTTAAATAAAAAAGAAAAATAAATAAACTTAAATCTAATTATTAATTTATTAAGAAAAAGAAATCAAATTTGTTAAGAAAATGTTTTTGTCTTTTTTAGTTTTATAAAGAAAATAAAAATATAAGTGTGAAAATAACAAATAAAAATATTTTTGGATTTTTTTATTAATAAAAATAATAATAATAATAATAATAATAATAGTAATAAAAAATAATAAAGAAAAACTGAAATAAAATAAAATAAGAAAAAGAAAATAAATTAAATAAAAATGATAAAAGGTTTGGGCTAAGTGTGTGAAAGTGAAGGCAGGGGTTAGAAGTTAGCAAAAAAATGACAAAGACCCAGCATTGGAGGCCCATGCACCTGTTTGTGACAAAAAAAGGAGGAAAAATGTTGAAAAATTGAACAAAAGGTAGCGCTGAGACTAGAACCCGTGACTTTGAGATAAACGTGCGCTGCCTTTGCCACTGGGATGGCGGTACATCCGTTAACATAAGCAAAACAAATAATACATAACACAAGTCAAGTCCTGAACATGACTTCATCTTCAACCTCTAGCCATGACTCATGTAACTTGCTCATTTTTCAACAAAAATGAAAGATGCAAATATGAAAGTTGCTCCATTTTTCCATACAAATCCAACCATATAAATATCATAAGCTATAAATCCAATATGAATTAGAATTTCTAAAAGTACCAAATTCTTACCTAACTTTTTTCAGAGATTCAAACCTAAAATTCTTTAAGCTCAATCAATATAAATGAAATCTATGGACATGTACAATTTCAGGGCAATGATATCTACATTTTATCTTCATAAATGCAAGCCTAACAATGCCTAAATGAAAAGATAGAAGTTCATAAAAGATGCCTCAAAACTGGAAATCATGAAATGCAAATGAGCTTGATTCAAGGTGCTGCAATGATCAGGTTAGCTTCCTCAAGTTCCCATGAAGCTAATGCAATGATTAGCTTGAGCAATAGATGGATGGAATGGCCTAGAGAAGTCAAGGTTCAAGCTTCAGTTTTTGGTTATGGAAGATGATGGAGATGTATTGTTTATGTATGATGTTTAGAAGCTTTAGGAACCAAAAGGCCGAGAAATGCAAGAGTAGATTTGAAGATTGGGTTCAAAACTCAGAAATGTTCTTGGTGATTCTCTATTTTAGGGAGTTTCAGGGATTAAGCATTTGTCCTTTAGCTTGCAAATAGTGCATGTATTTATAGGCAATAGGTTTTAAGTGTTACAACAACTCAGAATTTGAATCCTCAAGTTGTGGCAACTTTGCTTGTTTTTGAAGTAAACATGATAAACATATTCCCAAGGCTTGTACCATGATATCTAGAGTAGTTTCAAACTTTAAACATGTTCTTATAACTTTGTAGAGGAAGCTTGTGCAGGAGGAACAACTTAGAGGCTCAAGGCAAATTGACTTTGTGATTAAAGTCACTTTTCAAGAATGGTAATGTTGCTTTCTTACAAAAATGGATGAATATTTTGGAAAATGGCTCTTATGCTTGGATCATGGCTCTATTAATTGTGTAAAACATTAATTATGGATTGATAAACAAGTTTGAGGCCTGCAAAGCAAATATTATGCAGCCTAGCATGGATTTGGTTCATGTTCATCCTAAAAATCTGCCTTGTAAAAAAAGAATGAAACCATAACTTTTTGCCTTCGATTCTCCTTGCTCAAGTATGATCTTAATGATTTCTTTGACATTTTGGAAAGCTTGTAACATCATCTACAACCTATATGTTGGACATTTTTGAAGATTCATCTTGTAACTATGTGAAAAATTTCCATGAAATTAGGTCAAAATCCTGCCTAAACTTAGGGCAAAATTTCACTAAGTTTTTCAAGTTTCATGAACATGTCTTCACAAAATCATAATTTGAAATCTAAGAATTTCTAGAAAAAGTTCTGCCCTACAATGTTTTAGATCTCATTGAGATATACAACTTTCATTTTGGAAGTTTCCTTTTAATCATCTTGCATCATGGTGAAAATTTGGCTCAAAGTTATGAAAAAAACATGAATTTTCAACACTTAGAAAAAATTCTAAGTTTAGAAATTTTGACTTTTCAAAATGAAATTTGACTTTTTGATTCCTTGTTGAACAAGTTTCATATTTTGACATGTCTTGATGAATTGTAATCTTTGAAACTTGATTTTGAACAAAAAGTCAAAGTTTGACTTTTCAATATACATTTGACTTTTCATCAGTTGACTGAAATTCAACTATCAATCAATTGAACTTGAAAAATGTTTTGAGCCATGCCATTAGGTCAAAGTTATGCATTTTTATCCATGAGATCATGTCTCAAACCAATAAGTCATTTGTTAGGTCAAAAATCAGAAATTGAACCTTCCTAGTCAAAACCCTATTTTTGACCATTTTGCCCTTTTAATGATCTGATCAAATTTCTTAAGGAATTGTGATCCAAACTTGATCAAATGACAAATATGAGTTCATGATGTTGATATGGATAAAAAATTATGAAGTTTGACTGCAAATTGACCACAGTTGACTTTTCCCCCAATACAGTTGATTTTAGGTCATCTGATCAATTGACTGAGCAAAAATGTGATCCAAGACTTGAAACTTGACATGAGAAATCTTGAGGGTCCAAAATGATCCATGATAATCATATGGGGCATTAAAAGTCCATTTTTCCTTGTGCAAACTCAAACCATAATTTGAGTCATCAGTGTTTAAAGAGGTGTCTTGAGCTGATCAAACCTTGTGTAGTCTTGAACCAATGGAGATCTTATGAGAGATTTCTTGAGAAATGAGAGGGAAAATTTTGGGGTACAACAATACCACTCCTTGGTATAAGATGGGGCATCACTTACAACCCTTCTTTATCTCTGCGTCAGTTTGGTTATGCTCAAAGGGACGGTCCTCATGATATGCTCATCCAGGGTATTGTGTTTGACTATGAGAATGATCCTCAAAATTACCATAAAAGGTTTATATGTGCTTGGTACATGGTCAATAAGATTGATAGCGATACTTTGGGACATAAGAATTCCATTCCTCTAGAGCCTTACCTCAGAAGGGTGTGTTCTCGTGCTCAAAATCTTAAAATTCCATATCCCGCTATCCTAATAGTGATCGTAGAGCCTGTTGTTGAAGGGGATGTTCCTCATATTGTTCTTTATCCTGATACGCCTACTGACTTTGAAGAACTAGAAAAGTCCTGGATTCAACTCAAGGAAGAAAGGGATACCTTTGAGACTCGGTTCTATGCTAGTGAGAAGAAAGTACTGGAGCTGACGAGACGACTCCATGAAGAACAAATCCTTAATGAATATGTTAAAACAAAGAGGAGGCGCCCATGGGAGAACTGAGTTCATATTTTGTTTCTTTGTAACTCTTCTTGTTATCATTATAAGCCTAGAAGGAAATTATGATTTGAGCTTGTAACTAAAATTTCTTTTGTTTCCTTTTGTTTAAACAAATTTAAATCCCGCAAAGGTCCTTGAAAACATTGCACTCGCATTTACATATCATGCATATCATCACATAACAGGTACTTTCTAGACAGGTTTTTTTTCATCTTCTTGCTGTTTATTTCAGTAAAAGATGGCACTCGAACAAACTGTGAAAGAACTTCAAGCTCAGAACGCTCAGTTTCAGCAAATGTTCTTGGACTTAGCTAAGGGACAAGATGAGTTGAAGACTCTTATCACAAAGGGGAATAAGAAGAAGACTAAAAATCCAACAGTCTTTCTTAATATGGATAGAAGATTCAAGGGTCCGGCCAGAAGGGCTCTAGATTTTGAGGTTCCCCTAAATGAAGACGATAACCGAGAAGAAGATGACAAGAGTGTGAAGGTTGAAGAGAATAATAACCTTGGTTCTGGCTAAGATTCTGATGAAGACTATTCTTTCGAACAGTATCCTCTCGTTGTTGACAAATACAAGCAATTGGAATATCGACTTAATGCTATGGAGATACAGAAAGTGTCTGGGTTGGACTTTAAAGAGTTGGGTCTTATTTCGGGGGTTATTATCCCTCGCAAGTTCAAGGTTCCTACTTTTTCCAAATATGATGGTGTGTCTTGTCCAAAGCTTCATCTACGGTCTTATGTTCGAAAGATCCAACCCCATACTGCTGACAGAAAGTTATGGGTTCACCTCTTTCAAGAGAGTTTATCTGGGACACAACTTAAAAGGTTCGATCAGCTAGAGGGAACCAACACCCTCACTTGGGAAGACCTGGCTGCTACTTTTTCAAGCACTATCAATACAATGCTTCACGCGTAACTACAAAGTATGACTATAGGCTCAAATGATGGGTTTAATGAGTATGCCCAAAAGTGGAGAGATTTGGATGGAAGAGTGCAACCTCCTTTATCTGATACGGAGCTACTTGATATGTTCACGGGTACATTGACAAGGCCTTTCTTTAATCATCTGATCAGAAGTTCTTCATCTGGTTTTACCGAGTTGATACTAACTTGGGAACATGTAGAAGGTAGTATCAAGAGTGGAAAGATTCAAGTGGTTGTGTCTTCGAGTGCTGCAAAGAAGACATTTAGCAGAAAGAAAGAAGTTAATGTTGTCTATGGCCAGAAGGGTCGTACTATAAATGATTGCAATCAATTTGTAGGAGCTCTGTTAATTTCTAATCCTGCACCAGTTCAACAACATCAGAAAAATAATCAGCGTAGGTCAGACGCACCTAGAAAGAAGTTTACCAAGATCAGTATGCCATTGTCTCATGCATTGCAACATCTTTTGAAAGCAGAACTAATTACATTAAGGGATCCTCCTCAAAATCCCAACACCTCCTCTCCTCGATACAATCCAAATGTGAATTGTGCTTACCATTCGAATAGCCCTGGGCACGACACCAATAACAGTTGAGCCTTGAAAAACAAAATTCAAGATCTGATTGACTCCAAAGAAATTGAATTTGGTCCTCCCGAGACCCCGAATGTGATTATTGCACCCGTGCCTAAGCACGACAAGGGTGTGAATGCTATTGATGTTATTTCTGCTATAGAATATGCTGACAATGACTATGACCTAGACAATTAGATTTTTCCAACTATCGACAACGAGATCAATAATTGGAAGGCTCAAGACATTATCTTAATCTCCTTTAGTCAGGATTAATAGCTATTTTTTGTTTTATTGCTTACAAAGTTTTGGTTATGTAATCTTTAAATAATTACTTTAAGCCTTGTACCTTACCCGGGGCACAACAGTCCATTTGTTACGGTTGTCATTTCATAAGAATATTGTCATTTAATAAAGCATTGGTTGTTTTGCATTCAAATTTTGCGCTCTTTGTCTTTCTTTTTATCACTTTAAAATAGCTATGTGTTCTTAGTCACACACACACAATAAATTGTAGATCCACATCCACTCTGGATCACGTTGATAACGAATATGTTATTGCCAAATATGACGGAAAATCTAAATCTACCAAGCTGAGGACGAAGGTGAGGAAGATTGTGAAATACATGGAGAGCTTTCCAGACTATTAGTGCAAGAGGAAAAGGCTATACAACCGCATGAAGAACTAGTCGAGGTTGTAAACTTGGGTATTGAAGCAGACAGGAAAAAGGTCAAGATAGGTGCTAAATTATAAAACAATATTAAGAATAGGTTAATTCAGATGTTGCATAATTATGTTGGGATATTTTCTTAGTCGTACGAAGACATGCCAGGGCTCGATACTGATATTGTGGTTCACCATCTGCCAATGAAAGAGGTTTGTTCTCCAATAAAGCATAAGGTTTGTCACATGCGTCCTGAGATGTCAGAGAAGATCAAGGCTGAGGTTATGAAAATTTAATGCAAGTTTCTTGGATGTTACATCATATACTCAGTGGGTAGCAAATGTGGTTCCAGTACCGAAGAAATACGGAAAAGTCCATATTGTTGTAGACTACATGGATCTGAACAGCGTGAGCCCCAAAGATGACTTCCCACTTCCACATATTGATGTTCTGGTTGACAACACTGCTCAACACAATATATTCTCTTTCATGGACGGTTTCTCAGGTTATAATCAGATCAAGATGGCACCTGAAGACATGGAAAAGACTACTTTTGTTACATAGTGGGGCACCTTTTATTACAAGGTCATGCCTTTGGGTTGAAGAACGTCGACGCAATATATCAGTGTGTTATGGTAGCTCTGTTCCATGACAAGATTTATTATGAGATAAAGGTCTACATCGAAGACATGATAGCTAAGTGTTGTACCCCAAAATTTTCCCTCCCATTTTTATCTTCAAGACATTCTCATAGGGTTCTCAAATACTTAAGGTGGCTCAAGAATTGATCAGGCAAATTCTCCTCCTAAGTAATGGGTCCACAATTAGGGTTTTGTATTTCTCAGGGAAGATTAGGTTTCCAAGGTCTCAAGTGGCTTTCAAGGTTCTTCATGTGTCCATAGGAATGCTCGTGTCAAGTATCAAGCCTTGCATCACAAGTTTGCTCAGTTAATTGCTCATATGATTGAAAATCAACTGTATTGGGTAAAAAGTCAACTATGGTCAACATACAGTCAAACTTCAAGATTTTTGGTCAACATAAATATTTTGAAGTCATATTCATCATTTGATCAAGGGCTGCTCATGATTCCTCAAGAAAATCCCTCAAATCATCAAAAGTCAAAAGTTGTCAAATTAGGGTTTCCTTAGGAGAAGTCAACTGAACTTTGACCAAGCATAACTTTCAAATGCTTCATCAGTTTTGCCCCTAACAAGCTCATTTTGAAGCAAATTCAGTTTTATACAACTTTGCATCTCTAAGCTCAGTGTTGTACCCCAAAATTTGCCCTCTCATTTTTTATTCAAGATATTATCCTAGGTCTTCTCAAATACTCAATTTGGCTCAGAAGTTTGATCAGACAGATTCTCTTCCTAGGCAGTAAGTCAACGATTAGGGTTTGACGTTTCTCAAATAAAATTGATTCTTCAAGGTTTCAAATGGTCTTCATAGATCTTCATGTCTCCTCAAGGATGTTCATGCCGAGTTTCGAACCTCGCGTCACAAGTTTGCTCAGTCAATGGTTCAGACGACTGAAAATGACTCCATTAACCCAAAAGCTGACCTTTTGCGAGACCAAGTTCAAGCGACTGTAACTTCTTCATTATTCGATATTTTTGAGTGGTTCTTCTTGCGTATGACTCTCCCCGATGTCATCTCCAATTCCTCTTCACAAATCAAGAGCTGATTACGTGTAGAAGATCATCGGAAATTCGAATACTTTAGAGGTCAATTTTTGGTTTTAACCTAATTTCAGATAATTGTTGCCTGACCTACAAGAGTCATAATGTTCTCAATTTTCAAGATCTCGAGACAACTATTGCATTGTCATAAGTGATGTCATCAACAGGTCCTCTTCAAGAAAAATGACCTATTAATGCTTCTCTAAATTTTAAGGTGTCGAGTTCTCGACACAACAACTTTTATCTTGAAGCCCACTCATATTGATCATTCAAGGCATTTTAGGTTTGGCTCGACTTATGATGCAAGATGAGTTGATTTGTGAACGTTCGGTGCAAGGCATGCCTTTTAAGTATTCAAAGTGGGTTTGCAAATTTCCATATTTGAAAACTCTTTGAGAAGAAAGGTCAATTTCATGGTGTGATTAAATTCAGTCCATTTCGAAAGAGGAATCTATCAATAACTCTTGGAGTTTTTATCCTTAAAAAATTCAAAGGTTAAATTCAAAGATTAAATCCAAAGGTTTTTATCCTTTCGAAAGAGACATAGTTTCTTTGTTAATCGTTTTTCACTTAAGGAATTCATCGTCATTCAAGATATCAAGCTCCTATTCCATTCAAGAATTGGATTCAAACTTCAAGATACAAGTTTATCAATGCCAATTCAAGGAAATTCAAGAGTATTCAAGGCATGTATCATTATCCATTCATCATTTGAAGGTCCACTATGATTCAATTTCATTCATTTTCACTCAAGCTTCAAGAAGAAAAGTTATAAGGATTTCAATTCTAAAGCTTTGAGTAATTTCATTATTCAAGTTTACAAAAATACAAATCCAATTCATTTTTTTCTTCCAAGTTTCAAATTACAAATTACAAAAATTACACAAGTATACATAATTATCAAAAATTAAATCCTAGAGCTACTAAGATTCAAACTTTGCTTCATGCTAAGCTATTGTCCCTTTGTGCTACTGTTTCCCTGCATATTATAGTCCAAAAATCAGCCCTCTTGCTGTCCAAACCTTGCTACAAAACAGCCTTTCTGCTTCCATGTTTACAAGCCCAATCAGCCCTGCTAGCTGCTCTAAAAAAATGCATCACTCTGTTGTACCAGTCCACCAAAGTTGCACCAAAATAGATAAAACAAACCTGCATAATAAACATGTTGTTACTGTCTAAAAATAGCCCTATATCAGTCCAAAATTCTGCTCCACATGCTTCCTAAACCTGCTATTAACCTGTCCACAAACTGTCCAAATGTTGCACTAAATTAACAACACAAAAACTACAACAAAAAGCATTAAAACAGTGTACTGAAGTTGTTTAAATTTATCATTCCCCCCCCCCCCCCCCCATAACAGCCCCAACCTGGTCTATATAAGAAGAAGTTTTGTTAAACAAAAGGGTGGTAAACAATACAGCAGAGAAAAGATACAAAAAACAAAGAGAGGGCAGCAGTACATAAAAATTCAAAAGTATAAAAAAACAGTCTAATACCTCAATCAAACTCAAACCTCTCAAAATACTTGTTCACATCCCTCAATCTTCAACCTCTTATAAAACTTCAAATCCTCCTGCAACCAGCTACACCAACAATTTTCAATATCACAAAGCTTCAACAAATTTTCAGAATCATTCACAAAGCTCCAATCTTATAAGTCACCCTTTCTGGTCTCATAAATACATTGCTGCTTTGTGTTGCCTTGATTGGTTGTTGAACTTTTATTGTTTATGCTACTATTTTGCTGTTATTGTCGTAACTGTTAAAATATACCAAAACACTCTCTTCAAAAAATGAAGAAAAAAAAGTAGTAGAGAAACAAAACTCACTCAAAAAACTTATGCACTATACATTAATGTCAACACCATTTTTTTCTTGTTTTTGTTAACTGCTGCTCATGTTCAAATATAAAGACACCATGAGAAATACATTACACCAACGTCTCAGTTCAAGAAGAAGAAAGAATGAGGAATTATACCTTCTTTCCACTCTTACCCTAACGTAGAACATCACATCCTCCTTTCCATCTCATACTCCATGACTTCCTTCTACTTGTCAACACCAATAGGTCCTTGTTTCAATAGAATAATCACCACCCTTCATATTACCACCAACAACGTTCCATCTACTCCCTCCCTGTTTCTGCCGAATCACACAACTCAGAAGAATGAAAACAAAAGCTCTGAAAATTTATCATCTTCATCGATCTTCCTCCAACCATCCACTTCTCACCATCAACTTCTCATCACACTACACATACTCCGCCCTCAGCTCGACCTTCTGTACTCCAGACCAACATCAACTTCTTGCTACAACACTTTTCTGCAGCAATCTATGCTCAACGCCGCCCTCACCATCCCATCCACCTACCGATCCCACTGTATTTGCACCCTCTACTGTAAAATCTCCACCGTCGACTCTGAAACCGACCATCTCCAACGCCTAATCCAGCTTCAAGACACCATAGACTTAATCTGCAACAACCCCTTAGAAAAACCCAAAATGAACGAAGCACTCATGAATCTACTTATCAAGCTCGATTCTATTCCCGGAATCGATCCAACACTATGAGAAGCCAGAAGAAAAGTCACCCATCGGATCGTGGGTTTGCAAGAGATACTGAACTCTATTTCGGAAGCAAAAATTGATGTATGCGATTGGTGGTCGTTAAACAATTGGGACCCGTTTTTGAACAAATGGAAGAGAGTATTTGCAGAGAGAAAGAGGATTGCTTTTTTTTACTTCATTTTTTGTCTTGTTAATCATTCTTTTTGGAACTAACAATTATAATAATTAATTTTGTTTTCCCTTTTCCAATAGTAAACCAGTGGCGCCTTTCTTTTAGTCTAGGGTTACAAAAACTTTCTCTATTCTTTCCCAAAACCGAGTCAGCCTATTGGGCCTTTTGGCCTAATCACTCAACCATTTTCACCTTTTGTTTTAATAAAATCGTAATAATAACGAATAAATAATATAATTTAGTTGGCCAAGCCTGTATTTCTTCAACCAAGAAGACTCAGGTTCAATTCTCATCTATACCACTTTTTTCTGTTTTTCTTGATTCTTTTAGCCATTATTCCCATTTTTATTACAAATTTGATAACAAAATTAGTTTAGGTTTAATTTTAAAATTCAATTAAATAAGAATATATATAATTTCAAAATTAGTTAATTTAGTTTAGTACTTTATGAATAATTTTATTAATTAACATTTTTTAGTTAACATTCTTTTAATTTGTTTAATTTCTTTTAGTCAATTATTTTATTTTTTAGAATAGGTTTTATTTTCTCTTCAAAATTTCTCACAAACAAAAAATACCAAGAATACTATTTTCATATTTTTAATTTGATAATTAATTTTATTTTATAGATTATTTTAGTTTAATTAATTGTTTATTTTATTCGATTGGGTTGTATTTCTTGTTTATTTAGACTTTTTATTGCATTGTCGATTCGATCCATCCCCATTTGTAAATTTGTACTCCCCATTCCCGAAAGCTCTGTAATAGCATAGAATTTTAATTTCCGCAATTTACTGTTTTCTATATACTGTATAGTAAATAGGCGTGCATGGCAAGATTCAAAATCAATCGCTAGATAACCTAATCAAAGAGCAACTTAACTTGAATCAAACACACTTTTTCACACACGCACCTCTAGGGTAACTTCGCTCGTTGCCTCGGAAACACAGTCATGTCCCTCGAATATGGGACGCTTTAGCAAAGACCCTTCGATAAAAAAGATCATAGTCCCTCGATGTTGCCTTCGATAAAATGATCTAGTCCCTTACGTAAAATTGCTAAAGCGTCTCAAAAGTTTCCTTTTATGACTGTACAAATGTCCCACGCCTGTCCCTTCACATCCAACAATGGGGCTTCTTACCAAATCAACGGTAAGATAGTAACATCTAAAGGAGGAAAAGAACATTTAAGACCTTTCGAGTAGGTAGATTCTCTCTTAGTCGCTCGCTTGCTCACGACAAAAACATTTTACACCAACTCTTTCACATTAAAACCTTTTTCAAAAGACAAATCCTTTTTTTATATACGTTCTTATAGAGACGAAAACCATTACAAAAACATCTTTTCAAAATCACCTTAAAAAAACATACTACACAAACACCTCTTTGAACTATTTTTCGAAACAACATTTTGTGTGCGTTCTTATAGAGACGAGAACCATTACAAAGACATTTTCAAAATACTTTCAAAACTCACAATACAAAAGCATAACTTTCAAACGAAGAAAGTGATCTAGCAAGAAACTAAGAGCCCATGGAAAACCATGGATGAAAGGGGTGCTAACACCTTCCCTTTTCATAATCTACCCCCCAAACTCAAGAAAACATCTCTAAAGGTCTTTCCTGTGCTTTTTTACCTTTCCTTTTGGATAAAAGAAAAGTTGGTGGCGACTCTTACTATCTGCACAATTGCGATCAAACACAAACGACCCAAGTCAGTTCTCCCACCGTATCACACTCAGGTCCAAAAATGCTTCATTTGAGAGATATGAGCCAATTCATTACAGGTCATTTCAAAAGTCAACAAAAAGACACTCTTTGTCAAAGCAACTTACATCAAGATAAAGTCTCCAAATGCAAAAATGATCAAAATAGAGATTGTATAGGACATCTTTAGCTTTCTAAAAAGTCTAAGACCACCTTCAAAAGATGAAAATTGAGAGAGTTATGACCATTGCAAGTTGAGCAATTTTGAGAGAATGCATGAATTCCAAATTGAGCAAATTTGTAATTTTGGGCTATTGGGCCTAAGTTTTCAGATCCAAACGTGTTCATGACATGTTTAAAGACCCATAAATCCATTAATGCACTTTTATTTTATTTATTTTGATTTTTGTTCAATTAAATCCAAAATAAATTAAATAAAATATAAGATCAATAAGTTAATACATGTGGGCTTTGCTACAAATCATATTTAAGGCCCAAGATTACATGTGCAAGCTGTCAAATTCGTACAAGGTTGATTTGTGCAACATTGAGCCAAAAATAGCAAGTTTCCATACAAATTTTCAATCAAAATCTTCACCTCTTAATGACATGATTCCTTCCATAATTGTTGACCTAATCTCATGTCTTATATATACCTAACAATACCAGATGCAAAGGACACGAAAAAGCTGCCTCAAACACACCCCTAAGGAATTCACAAAACTCAAAGAAAAGTGCAAGATCCGTACTTCAATTTTCAACCACTTTCAATCCAAACTAAGGTCATCAATTACTTCCTGAGGATCAAAGGAGTTGATCCAAGTCCACAACTAAATCCCTCAAGCGCCAGAATGCAATATCTTAACTACACCAGTTGGAAAGTTTTATAAAATTCTAATCCTTGATTTTATGCATTTTCGATCATTGCTGACATGTTAAATCTATTCATATGCACCATTAGAATATGATTGACGCATTACATGTGATATTTGATGCAGTAATCACGTTTCACCAATATTAGGGCTCAAAAACTGTTGAACGTCAAATTGGATGATCCAAGCATTTTCAATCCCAACTAACTGTGCCATTGAAATCGCAGCATGTTAATTAATGGATCTAAGTCATTAGATCTTTCATTTTAATGCGTTTTTACAAGTTTGATGAAAAGGCAGGCCGGAGAAGATGACCGGAGCTAGGGCTCTGGCGCCTATCTGATTCAAGCATTTGGTTTATATTATATGTTTATTTATTGACATAGGTTAATGGATGTACAGCCGCCCCAGCAGTATAAGCGCGCATAATAAAGCATTATTGTACAAGGGCACGGGTTAGATCTCTGCCTCTAGTATTTTGTTTTCATATTTTCTTGTGTTTGCAGATCCAGCGCGGTAAGCCCTCATGCGTCCACCATACACTCTCTCACCATTACCATCATATCTTTACTGATTCAAATCCAACACTCCAGATATGTGTTCCATGTTGCACCCTCGCTAATTATTACACCAGATCATTCATAACCTCCTGGATTTGGGCTTGCACGTTTTGGGCCTAGCGAATTCCTATTTTCCACCCCCCCAGTTTGCTACCATAACAGACCCAATCTCATTTTTATTATTTTATTTTTAACTATTTTTTTAACATAATTAAGTTAGCTTTTTCCTTAATTAAAATTAATTTAGACCTTAGGTTTTTTTAATTAATTTAATTAATCTTTTTTAATTAAATTAATTTAACTTTTTTTCCAGTTAATTAATTAACTTAGTTTATTCATTAAACTTTCTTTTAATCAAAATTAATTTAGGGTTTGCTTAATTAATCAATTCTTTTTCTTAATTAATTAAAATTAACTAGGTTTTAGGTTAATCATCAAATTATTTTTTCAATCAAAATCGTAAAACGATTTTCTTTTTCCCTTTATCTTACAATCTTCGTGTTCTTTATTATTTTCGCGTTATTTTTTTTATTATGTAACTTCTATGGTTTATAATAGTTTAAATTAGGGGTTTACTTTCTATTTCCCCTGATTTTGTTGTTTGTATCCCCTTCCAGAAGCTTTGTAATACCGTAGGACCCTTTAATTTCTACCTTTACTTTTTGCAATTTACCGCTTTCCTTATAATTGTTTAGCTTAATAGGTTGTATGGAAAGATCTAAAACTAACCGTTAGATAACCCTAATTGCAAGACTAAATAACTGAACATTGAATCACTCTTCACACACGCACCTCTAGGGTGACCTCACTAGTTGCCTTGGAAAATGGTCATGTCCCTCGAACATAGGGATACCCTTAGAAAAGACCCTCGGTTAAAATCATCATAAAGATCATAGTCTCACGATGTCTCTCGAGTTGCCTACGAGAAATGATCTTGTCCCTCGATGTTGCCTATGAATATACGATGACAGTCCCTTCGAATTGCTAAGGTATCCCTATGTGTTGCCTTCTATGACCATAACGACGACCCTACGTTTGTCCCTTCACATCCAACGATAGGGCTTCCTACTAACTAATGGTAGGGTAACACTATCTAAAGAAGGAGGAAAATAACACGGACGACCTTGAGTAAGGGTAGAATATAGTTAATCGCTTGCTCACACTTTTCAAAACATCTTTTTCACAAACACTTTTCTGAAATATTTTCAAAAACAAACACTTTGTACACATTCTTAATTGATACAAGAATCATTACATGGTTGCCACACTTAGGCATTTTTTAAAAATATTTTCAAACACATACACAAAAAGCATTTTCAAACAAAGTGAGCTAGCGATTAAGATTCCATAGAAAACTATGGATGAAAAGGGTACTAACACCTTCCCTTTTCATAACCTACCCCCCGAACTCAAAAACAAAATCTCGAAGGTCTTTCCTGTTCTTTTCACCCTTTCTGTATTGGATAAAAGAAAAGTCGGTGACGACTCTTGCAATCCGCAACATTTGCAATAAAACGCAAAATAAGTCAGTTCTCCCACCGTATTACAGAACTGGTGACTCTGCTGGGGAGAACTAAAAGTGGGGTTACCTTTGGAGTTAGATCACTTTCTTAATGCTTTCCTTGTTTGCTTTGCCTGCTTTATTTTTAAAGGGTTGTTTGGGTTATTTCTTGCAAAGATCCTACACCCAGATCTTGGGGCATTTTAGGTAAGTAGCAATAGATCATGGAAACTATATGGTGTATACCAATATGATTGAATTGATAGATACATTAGTGTGACACATTGGTTTGTACTGGTGTCCCTCGAGCCAGTCAGAGAGAATACTAGGCTGCCGCGTGGTGTCATAAGCACTAACTGACCTTAGAACCTTAATTGACCCAACTTAGCCATTAAAAGGTAGTGAGATAGTTTTCTTTAATGCAGTCTGAAGTTGGTTGATACTCGATACTACACTCATTGATACTCAACTCTTGGGTTTTGTTTTGTGGAAAGTCAGTTGTCGTGCTAGACAAAATTTGTGGGAAAAATCAGTGATATTGAGACTCCTAGAACCTGGTTACTTTTCTTAGGACAAGTGGAGCCAACTAAATGTAAAGAGGGTATTTACCTACAAACTCCATCCAAGTCTGAACCTAAGGCCTTGTGTGATTTGCTTGTGTTTGATTAATTGTTCGAACATAACATCATAACATCATGACATCATGACATCATGCCATATTGTTGTACCCCAAAATGTTCCCTCTCTTTTCTCAAGACATTTTCATACAAAATTTTTACTGGGTCAAGACTGCACAAGTTTCTATGGAATCATATTGGGCTCAAGCATCAAATCAAAGAAGAGCAAGTTTACTTTTATTCATAAGCTTCCATTGGGTATTTGGTCCCCTTAGATCAAGCTTTAGTCCACAAGCTTCGATTGGGTATTTGGTCCCCTTCGATCAAGCTTTGGTCCACAAGCTTCGATTGGGCATTTAGTCCCCTTCGAGCAAGCTTTGGTCCACAAGCTTCATCAAAGAAGTGGCCTCCTACAGGATTGCTTTCGATTTACTAGGCAAATACATCCTTCATGGCTGCTTTCGATTCACTAGGCAAATACATCCTTCATGCCTACTTTCGATTCAGAAGGCAAGTATTTCCTTCGTGTCTGCTTTGATCCACAAGGAAAGTGCCTCCTTTGTGCTTGCTTTTGACCCACAAGGAAATGGCTTCCTCTGTGCTTTCCTTCAATGCACAAGGCAATGGCTTCCCTCCATGCTAGCACCCACAAAATAGTGGCTTCTTTCATGCATGTTTCGATTCACTGGGCAGTGGCTCCCTTTGAAACAGCTTGCTTCGGTTCCACCTTTAAAAATCTTCAACACACATAGTTTATACACTATGACACACAATTGGTGGCCCATTCGAAGGACATGCATTGGTGGATTTGAAGGACATACATGGGTGTCCCATTCGAAGGACATACATTGGTGGCCCATTCGAATGACATGCATTGGCGGATTTGAAGGACATACATGGGTGCCCCATTTGAAGGACATGCATTGGTGGCCCATTCGAAGGAAAAACATTGGTGGCCCATTCAAAGAATTGTAAGTGGTGCATTAGAAGAACACACATGTGGTCCATTCGTAGGACACAATTGTTGGAAACAAGTTTTGTTTTGTCTTTTGATGAGTTTTATTTAAGATGCTTGCTGACAAAAGTCCAATATGCTGCCAAGCCCAAGCCTATTGTACTGGCCACAACACTCCAAAACAGCTGCAAAGCAGTCCTACTACGCTGCTCCCATATTTGCACTAAATTGGCATACAAAAACTGCACCTCGAAAGCTACAAAAACAGCATATCCAATTTGTTCAAACTTCATTTGTTTTCCCCCCCAAACCTCAGCCAAACTTCATCTATAAATAAGAGGTTCCATAACATATCTAGGGGGATTTTCAGTGGCTGGAGAGAGATTTATTGACAAAGCAAAGAAAGGAGAGAACACTTAACATAATCTCAAAACGAAATCAAAAGACCACACCTTTGTTTCTGTTCTTTCGAATCCATAACTAAGGAAACACAACACTTGTTTCTTTTCCTTCAAATCCAGAACCCAAGAAACACAACTCAACTTTTCTTGGCTTTCGAATCCAGAATCAAAGAAACACAACACTTGTTTCTCTCCCTTCGAATCCAAGAGCATCCAGGGCAGACACTCAAGGTCCAGAAGCACCAACTTCACATTCAAGATAAGTCTTCCTGACTTTAACCCTTTTGTTTCAAGCATGTAAATAACCTTTTTCTTATTCTTCATTTCTACCCTTTCGTTTGTTTGCTTTTCTTGTCCAAATATATGTTAGAGACTAATCTGTACAGGCCATATTATGGCTTCGACCCATACTGATATCATGTCCCAAACGAAATAAAACAGGAAAGGGTGTGTGAATCGAAGCATGCAAGCTTCGATACACACATGTTATAGGCCCAATCGAAAGAAGGAAAAAATGTGGGAATCGAAAGACACATCCTTCGATCCAGGATGTCTTTTCTTTTTCTCTTTTACACTATTTTTGTCTTTATATTTTCAATATATTTACATTTTCTTTCTATTCAATATGGTTGTAATAATTAGGACTTTTATTGCTTCTCAACCCCCATTCGTAAACACAACCCTAAATTCAAGACAAAAATGCATTCAATCAAACACACTATTCACACACATGCACCTCTAGGTTAATTTCACTTGTTACCTCGGAAAATAGTTATGTCCCTCGAATATGGGCGTTTTAGAAAAGACCCTCGATAAAAGATCGTAGTCCCTCGATGTCCCTCAATGTTGCCTTTGGTAAACGATCTAGTCCCTAACGAAATTTCTAAAACGCCTCAGAGGTTGCCTTCTATGACTATACAATTGACCTACGCTTGTCCCTTCACATCCAACGATGGGGCTTCTTACCAAATCAATGGTAAGATATCAACATCTAAAGGAGGAAGAAAAGAACATTAGACCTTTTGAATAGGTAGGACGCTCGTAGTTGCTTGCTCGCAAACTAAAAACATTTCCACACTCACACTTTCAAAAACATCTTCAAAACAAACATCTCTTTGAACTATTTTTCAAAAAGTCCAACACTTTGTATGCATTCTTATAGAGACGAGAATCATTACAAAGTTTGCCTCAACGAAGACGGTTTTCAAAAATACTTTCAAAACCCACCACAAAGCACATTTTCAAACAAAAGCAAGTGATCTAGCAAGCAACTAAGAGCCCATAGATAATTATGGATGAAAAGGGTGCTAACACCTTCCCTTTTCATAACCTACCCCCCGAACTCAAGAAAACATCTCAAAGGTCTTTCCTGTTCTTTTCACCCTTTCCTTATTGGATAAAAGAAAAGTCGGTTGCGACTCTTGCTATCTGCAACAATTGCAATCAAATGCAAAACCACCAAGTCAGTTCTCCCACCGTATTATAGAACTTGAGACTCTTATGGGGACTTACTTAAAAGTGGGGTTACCTTAGGGATAGATCTTGTTTACTTGCTTTCCTTATTTGACTTGCTTACTTTACATTTTTGGGTCCTTGTTTGGGTTTATTGTTAAAGATCATACACCCATATCTAGGGCACCTTTTAGGTAAGTAGCAATAAATCGTGGGGGTTATGCGACATATACCGACATGGTTGAAGCGATGGCTATGTTAGTGTGACACATTTGTTGGTACTGGTAGCCCTTGAGTTAGTCAAGGAGAATACGGGGCCGTTGTGTGGTGTCATGAAGCACTAACTGACCTTTAGAACCTTTAATTGAACAACTTGGCCATTAGGAAGTAGTGAGATAGCCGGATTTGGTTCTGACCGAAAATTGGTTGATACTCGATGCTACGCTCATTGAGATTGGACTTTCAGGATATTTCGGTCGCCAATAAAGAGGCTTGCGTTGAAACAATGCCCGATGAAGAAATATCAGTGATATTGAGATCCCCTAGAACCAGATTACTTTCTAGGACATGTTAAGCCAACTAAACTTCAAGAGGGTACTTACCTATAAACTCCATGCAAGCCTAAACTTAAGGACTTGTCTGCTTTGTGTGTATATGATTATTTGTACATAACGTCTTGTTTGCTTTGCATACTTGTACATAACATCATGACATCATACCATGGCATTGTCAATAACCATTTCAAGGATCTCAAGGGCCTATGATGTAGGGTCATGTTGAACCATACATCTATCAAGTGGCAAGAGGATTTATTCTCCTCTAACCAAATGCTGTCAAAGACCAAAGTACGATAACTTGAGTCAAGGGCTATGACCCATTTGACATGGTGAGCTTGATTCTTGTGGAAAGACATCCACCGATACGAAGTTCTCCAATCAAAGTTGTGATCAGAGTTCAAACTTCTAACATCTTCTTGTGTTTACCCCGGGAGATCCTTGAAAACATTGAATCCACATATCATGCATGTCATCATAACAGGTTTTCCCCACACGGGATTCTCATCTGCTTACTGTTTGTTTCAGTAGAAATGTCTCTAGAGAAAATAGTTAAAGATCTCTAAGCTCAGAATGTCCAGTTCCAGTAAATGATCCTGAACTTACCCAAGGGGCAGGAAGATCTGAAAACACTCTTCACCAAAGACAAGAAGAAAAAGACAAAGAAACCAGTGGGTGTCCTAAACATGCGAAGGAGACCCAGAGGACCAACAAAGCATGCTCTAGAATTCACAAGTTCGTCAACTAAGGGGGAAAATCAGGAGGAGAAGACAAAAGAAGGGGACCGCAGTCTGGGGTCTAATGAAGAAGAGGCTGATTACGCTGAAAAATTGTATCCTCCTACGGACGAAAAATACAAACAGTTGGAGGATCGTCTCAACGCCATAGAAATTCAGAGGGTATCTGGTCTGGATTTTTAAGAATTGGGTTTGGTTTCTGGAGTGGTCATCCCACCAAAATTCAAGATCCATGCTTTTGCCAAGTATGATGGGGTATCTTGCCCTAAGATGCATCTGAGATCTTATGTCCGCAAGATTCATCCACACACCACTGATAAGAAGCTATGGGTCCATTTATTCCAAGAGAGTCTAGCTGGGACTCAACTTGAATGGTTCTATCAATTAGAAGGTTCTCGCATCCACACCTGGGAGGATCTAGCTATTGCTTTCTACAAGCAGTACCAATACAACGCTGATCTTGCACCAACTCGTGTACAGTTGTAGAATATGACTATGGGTTCCGACGAGGGCTTCAAAGAATACGCCCAAAAGTGGAGATACCAGGATGGAAGGGTGTAGCCACCATTAACTGGCATGGAGTTGGTTGATATCTTTATGGGAACTTTGACAGGACCTTTCTTCAATCACCTAATTGGAAGCTCCTCAGCTGGATTCACTGAGCTGATTCTAACTGGGGAACGGGTTGGAAATGGAATCAGAAGCGGAAAGATCCAAGGGGATACATCCCCCGATACTCAGAAGAAGCCATACAATGGGAAGAAATAGTCTAATGTTGTGTACAGCCAGAAGGTTCATAACAAGAGCAACCACGATCAACATGTGGGGGCTGTCCTGATCTTTAGTCCTACATCACGGTGACAACAACAACGGGGAAATCAGCGAAGGCAAGATGAGCCCAAGAGACAATTTACAAATATCGACATGCAACTGTCTCAAGCATTGCAACACATGTTGAGGATGAACCTAATTACGTTTAAAGGACCTCATCCAAATCCTAAAACTTCTTCTCCTAACTACAATCCTAATGCAATATGTGCTTATCATTCCGGCAGTTCTAGGCATGATACTAACGATTGTTGGGCACTAAAATACAAGATTCAAAACATGATTGACGCCAAATAGATTGAATTTGGCCCTCCAAAGACTCCCAACGTGATCACTGCTCCCATGCCAAATCATTGAGAGCGTCTATTTCATTTGAATTTTTTTCAATTGTAATCTCTTTTGTTTGTTTGAACACTTATTTATTAATGTTAAACTTTGTTTCATTAATGAATTGCATATGCTTGTCTTGATTTAATCCATTCGTTTTCAATATATTTAAACTGTGCTTTTACTCCCTTTTGTGATATTCAACTCTTGTTAAAAGTTGCAAGCCTTTAGAGGGAGGATGACGAAAACAATGCCATGGTCTCATGCAATATGCTTTTAGACAGACCTTGTTGACGATGTACATGCATTTATTTCAATCCCTAAACACTGGAGTTATAAGGAAGATAATACCTAGTCAACCCCTTTGAGCCTAAGAAGTAGGAGTTTTCTTTTTCATACAAATTGAAACATTTAATCAAAACCTGGAGTAGGTTAGTTTCTCAGTTATTTCAAATGCGTGCTCAGTTGAAGTTTTCACTTCATACACAACAAGTGACATAAAAAATAACCTTCTGAATCAAAAGACGGTGATGGTTCCAAATAATAGGAAGTCATTATCTCAAAAGAAAAGCCCGCTAAGTCAAAACCTACGAAGGAGACTTAAGAAAAACTGGGGCATCCTACTGACTATAATTTCAAAGCAGTCAGGAAAAAATCAAGGATAATAAATCAAAAATAGGTCACTACAAATACTCGAAAACATGAAAAATGTTACAAAAATGATTGCCTTCACAAATAAACTTCCAAGTTTTGAACCATCACCAAAACTTCGTTCAAACTTAATTGGAGTTCAAACGCACAATTAACTGATTTTAGGACTGGAGAACATCATGGAGAACGGGTTGGGTACAAATATACTTTGAGCCTTATCCTTTGTTTCTTAAACCATGAACCAGACCATGCTACAACCCTTCAAAAGTCCTAATTGAAGCATTGGGTTAGTCCGAAAGCATACTGTTACAAAAGGTATGCTGACTCCTGTAAGGCTTTACTATAAATCCTGAGTTGAATTCATATTCTTACAAAATTATTTTATTTTCTAAAATGCATTTTCAAAACATCAAGAAAAACATAAACTTTGCATTATTTTGAATATCGCTGTTTGCATATAGTTATTTGTTTGATAATAGAGAAATTCGCATGACGAACATCCAATGAACGAAAATTCTCTCAAAAAATAGAATCACTTCAAATGGGAAGACACTTCCAATGAAAAATCTCTCATAATAAAGGGGCACGACATGATCATTGTCTAGCACATATGGGGCAGTCGAGTCGAGATTCCAAGAAATCTCTCAAGAAGTGCTGAATAACCAGAGGCAGGTCTGCATTTGAATCACTTGGGGCATTGAGCATGAATTCCAGTAAAGGGTCACATACGACCAAGAAAACATTTTATGGCAGTGCTAAAACACTTAATCCTAGGGGCAGTTACAAATCTCCCACAAAGTCCTTTTCATAGGGTGATCCCCAGTCAAGTCCCCACAGAGTCATCTTTATAAGGTTCTTCCCACAGAATAATCTTCACGGATAAGGGTATAAACCCCTCAAGGCCAAATTCACGGAGGTCCCCATAAATTGGATCCATGCAATCCTCATCCAGAGTTTTAGTCTCCGGAAAAAACCTCTCCCTAGCTGAGTTGGTCTTAAGAAGAATCCTCAAGGAGTTCTGCCAAAAGAAAACACCTCTTCAGTAGTTCGTCAAATATTCTCTTCAACAAGGTTTATTTCCCCAACAAACTACAGATTCCCCGGCTTGAGTTTGCTTCTTAGAGTATTACAAATTAAGGGACCACAACCCCTGATCCCCAGTGAAGTCGTCAACAAAGTCAGTTGTTATCTCCGAAGTTGCTACGAATCCTGGACTCGACTAGATAACAGTTCAAAGGCTCCTGTTCCTCAATAGAGTTTTCCACTATCCCCAGTGAGTTGTTGTGAAGCCTAGAATCCGACTGGATAACAGTTAACTTCTTTATCCCCAAAAAGTTGTTAACTTCCATTCTCTCCAATCAAGAGATAACTCCCTAGTAGAGCAACGGACGACTAGAACTCCTGAATCCTCAAGCAGAAATCAACACTCTCCATAGAGTTTCCCTTAAGCAAAGCCAATATTCCCTAGCGGAGTTCTACTCAAACAACAGAATAGGAATCCCCAGCGAAAACTTTCTAAAAATAAGGTCTGAAGAGAAGCATACTCTTTATCCCCAACAGCAACCTAGGATTTCATTCCCCAGGGCTCACCAGCATTTGACAAGGATTTATTTTCCCAAACAAAGATACACTTTAACAACATTTCACATTCATACCTCATATTACATACATGATAAATGCATACAACATAATCTCATTTATTTTGAGAACATCATCAAGCCATGCATACATCTGCATGCAACTAACCCTCTTCTTTGCATTGAAAAGTCAATCAACAAAAATCATCTTTTGGCAAGTATCAACCATTTCTCTAAGGTCAAAGATTAATTCCTGAAACAAGCCAGGGCAACTATCTCTACGACTAAGAAAAATAAGTTCCAGATTAATACCTGAAATAAGACAGGACAATTATCTGTGAGCGACTGATTATAGATTAATACCTGAAGCAAGACAGTATAACTATCTACATGAACCGATTGAAGATTAACTCCCGAAACAAGTCGGGGAAACTATCTTTCTTTCTCTAAGGTCAGAGGTTAATTCCTGAAACAAGCCAGGGAAACTATCTACACGACCCGACGAAGCAACCTTACCCAGGTTACTTGTCATAATTTCCAGATGCAGCTTCACACAGACTCATCCTGAAGGAATTCTACCCAAGTTCCTTCTCATAATTTCCAGATGCAGTTTCACACGAACTCATCCTGAAGCAGCCCTACCCAGGCTCCTTCTCTCACATTTCTAGATGCAGTTTCACACGGACTCATCCTGAAGCAACCCTACCCTGGTTCCTTCTCATAATTTCAAGATGCAGTTTCACACGAACTCATCCTGAAGAATCCCTACCTAGGCTCCTTCTCTCACATTTCCAGATGCAGTTTCACACGGACTCATCCTGAAGCAACCCTACCCAAGTTCCTTCTCATGAATTTCCAGATGCAGTTTCACACGGACTCATCCTGAAGCAGCCCTACCCAGGCTCCTTCTCTCACATTTCCAGATGCAGTTTCACACAGACTCATCCTGAAGCAACCCTACCCAGGTTCCTTCTCATGAATTTCCAAATGCAGTTTCACACTGACTCATCCTGAAGCAACCCTACCCAGGTTCCTTCTCATGAATTTCCAGATGCAGTTTTACACAGACTCATCCTGAAGCAACCCTACCCAGGTTCCTTCTCATGAATTTCTAGATGAAGTTTCACACTGACTCATCCTGAAGCAACCCTACCCAGGTTCCTTCTCATTTCTAGATGAAGTTTTACACGGACTCATCCTGAAACAACCTTACCCAGGCTCCTCCTTAAAATTTCCAAATGCAGCTTCACATGGGCTCATCATAAAGCAATCTCACACGGATTCCTTCTCAAATTTCCAAATGCAGCTTCACATGGGCTCATCATAAAGCAATTTCACATGGATTCCTTATCAAATTTCCAAATGCAGCTTCACACGGACTCATCATAAAGCAATCTTACACAGATTCCTTCTCAAACATAGCTTTACACGGGCTCATCATGAACCAACCCTACACAGGTTCCTTCTCATGAATTTCCAGATATAGTCCCACACAGATTCATCCTGAAGCAGTCTTACACGGATTCCTTCTAATACATTTAAAAACACTGATTAATATAGGTCTATTCCAGCATGGCATTCTGAATTAAATCGACCAAAGATTTATTCTGGAACTTCTCCCAGTTATAGTCAAGCTTAGACTTGGTTTAATTTCTATCAACAATCACCTTTGGATGGCATCTATAAGCCCATCTCAGGCAACTCTCCATCATCTCTCCAAATGGCATCTTTAAGCCTATTCCCTACACAATCAACTAACACATAGTCGAGTGCAAATTTTTGGGCACTCTATTGTTCAATCATCTTCTACCTTCAAGCTACGAATGACAACATGCAATACTCACTTTTCAAGTTTAAAAAGATTGAATAGGGGCAGCTGTTGTACCCTAAAATTTTCCCTCTCTTTTCTCAAGACATTTTCTCACAAAATTTCTACTGGGTCAAGACTGCACAAGTTTCCATGGAATCATATTGGGCTCAAGCATCAAATCGAAGAAGAGAAAGTTTACTTTGATTCATAAGATTTGATTGGGTATTTGGTCCCCTTGATCAAGCTTTGGTCCACAAGCTTCAATTGGGTATTTGGTCCCCTTCGATCAAGCTTTGGTCCACAAAGCTTCAATTGACCATTTGGTCCCCTTCGAGCAAGCTTTGGTCCACAAGCTTCATCAAAGCAGTGGCCTCTTGAAGGCTTGCTTTTGATTCACTAGGCAAATATATCCTTCATGCATGCTTTTAATTCACTAGGCAAATACATCCTTCAGGCCTGCTTTCAATTCACAAGGCAAGTATTTCCTTCGGGTCTACTTTGATCCACAAGGCTAGTGCCTCCTCTATGCTTGCTTTAGACCCAAAAGGAAATGGATTCCTCTGTGCTTGCCTTCAATGCATAAGGAAATGGCTTCCCTCCATGCTATCAACCATAAAGCAGTGGCTTCTTTCATGCGTGTTTCAATTAACTGGGCAGTGGCTCCCTTTGAAACAACTTGCTTTGATTCCACCTTTAAAAATCTTCAACACACATAGTTTATACACTATGACACACAATTGGTGGCCCATTCAAAGGACATGCATTGGTGGATTTGAAGGACATACATGGGTGTTCCATTCGAAGGACATACATTGGTGGCCCATTCGAAGGACATGCATTGGCGGATTTGAAGGACATACATGGGTGCCCCATTCGAAGAACATACATTAGTGGCCCATTCGAAGGACAAACATTGGTGGCCCATTCGAAGAATTGTAAGTGGTGCATTAGAAGAACACACATGTGGTCCATTCGAAGGACACAATTATTGGAAATAAGTTTTGTTTGTCTTTTGATGACTTTTATTCAAGATGCTTGCTGACCAAAGTCCAATATGCTGCCAAGCCCAAGCCTGCTGTACTGGCCACAACACTCCAAAACTGCTGCAAACCAGTCATGCTACGCTGCTCCCATATTTGCACTAAATTGTCATACAAAAACTGCACCTCGAAAGCTGCAAAAACAACATACCCAATTTGTTCAAATTTCATTTATTTCCCCCCCAAACCTCAGCCAAACTTCATCTATAAATAAGAGGTTCCATAACACATCTAAGGGGGGGGGGGGGGGGGCTTTTCAGTGGCTGGAGAGAGATTTGTTGACAGAGCAAAGAAAGGAGAGAACACTTAGCACACTCTCAAACCCAGAATCAAAAGACCATACCTGTGTTTCTGTTCTTTCTAATCCAGAACTAAGGAAACACAACACTTGTTTCTTTTCCTTCGAATCTAGAACCCAAGAAACACAACTCTAATTTTCTTGGCTTCCGAATCCAGAATCAAAGAAACACAACACTTGTTTCTCTCCCTTCGAATCCAAGAGTATTCAGGGCAGTCACTCAAGGTCCAAAAGCACCAACTTCAGATTCAAGGTAAGTCTTCCTAAATTTAACCCTTTCGTTTCAAGCATGTAAATAACCTTCTGCTTATTCTTCATTTCCACCCTTTCATTTGTTTTCTTTTCTTGTCCAAATATATGTTGGAGACTAATCTGTACATGCCATATTAGCATGGCTTTGACCCATACTGCTATCATGTCCCAATCGAAAGAAAACGGGAAAGGGTGTGTGAATTGAAGGATGCAAGCTTTGATACACATAGGTTACATGCCCAATTGAAAGAAGGAAAAGTGTGGGAATCGAAAGACACATCCTTCGATCCAGGATGTCTTTTCTTTTTCTCTTTTACACTATTTTTGTCTTTATATTTTCAATATATTTACATTTTCTTGCTATTCAATATGGTTGTAATAATTAGGACTTTTATTGCTTTTCAACCCCCATTTGTAAACTTGTATACCCCATCCCCCAAAATATGTAATAGCGTAGGACATTTATTTTCCACATTTTTATTGCTTTCATAAATGTTAGTAACTTAGGATGTGTATGGCAAGAGTATAAAATCAACAAGTAGACAACCCTAAATTCAAGACAAAAATGCATGCAATCAAATACACTATTCACACACATGCACCTCTAGGGTAATCTCACTTGTTGCCTCATAAAATAGTCATGTCCATCGAATATGGTCATTTTAGCAAAGACCTTCGATAAAAGATCGTAGTCCCTCGATGTCCCTCGATGTTGCCTTGGATAAATGATCTAGTCCCTAACCAAAATGCTAAAACGTCTCATAGGTTTCCTTCTATGACTATACAATTGACCCACGCCTGTCCCTTCACATCCAATGACGGGGCTTCTTACCAAATCAATGGTAAGATAGCAACATCTAAATGAGGAGGAAAAGAACATTAGACCTTTTAAATAGGTAGGGCGCTCATAGTTGCTTGCTCGCAAACTAAAAACATTTCCATACTCACACTTTCAAAAACATCTTCAAAACAAACATCTCTTTGAACTATTTTCATTATAGAGACAAGAATCATTACAAAGTTTGCCTCAACGAAGGCGCTTTTCAAAAATACTTTCAAAACCCACCATAAAGCATATTTTCAAACAAAAGCAAGTGATCTAGCAAGCAACTAAGATCCCATAGATAACTATGGATGAAAAGGGTGATAACACCTTCCCTTTTCATAACCTACCCCCCGAACTCAAGAAAATATCTCAAAGGTCTTTCATGTTCTTTTCACCCTTTCCTTATTGGATAAAAGAAAATTCGGTGGCGACTCTTGCTATCCGCAACAATTGCGATCAAACGCAAAATCACCAAGTCAGTTCTCCCACCGTATTACACATCATTTTCACTGACCATTTCAAGTAACTCAAGGGCCTGTGATGCAGGTTTATTATTAACCAGACGTCTAACAAGGGGCAAGAGGATTTATTTTCCTCTAACCAAATGCCATCAAAGTATCATGAACCCACATTTAGCAAGGGGCAAGGGAATTTATTTGCCTCTAACCAATGTCGTCAAATACCAAAGCACGTTATCTTGAGTCACAGGCTAGAACCCACCCGACATGGTGAGCTTGGTTCTTACAAAAGGACGTCTAATGATGCGATGTTTTTCAGTCAAAGCTGCAGTCAGAGTCAACTTCTAACACTCCTTTCTTTTTTTACCCCACGAGATCCTTGAAAACATTGCATCCACATATCATGCATCATCACATAACAAGTTTTCCCATACATGTTTTCTCATCTTCTTGCTGTTTATTTCAGTAAAAGATGGCTCTTGAACAAACTGTTAAGGAACTCTAAGCTCAGAATGCCCAATTCTAGGAGACTCTCCTGAACCTAGCTCAGGGACAGAAGGATATGATGGCGCTCATCACCAAAAATAAGAAGACTAGAAAACCGATTATCCTCAACATGGGAAGAAGATCCAAAGGTCCCGCTAAACTGGTTCAAACTATTGATATCTCCTCCGATGAAAACGACAATCAAGAGGAAGACAGTAGAAGTGTTAGGGCTGAAGGTGGAAGCAACCGGGGTTTTGGGAAAATTCCCGAGGATGAAGACTATTCAGATGAATAATACCCTCCCCGTTGATGACAGGTATAAACAGTTGGGAGATCGCCTCAAGGCCATGGAAATCCATAAAGTTCCTGGATTGGATTTTGAAGAGCTGGGTCTTATTCTGGGGGTGGTTATCCCTCACAAGTTCAAAGTCCCCGCTTTTGATAAATATGGTGTTTCTTGTCCCAAACTTCATCTGAGATCCTCTATTTGGAAGATCCTACCCCATACTGCTGACAGAAATTTATGGGTCCACTTCTTTCAGGAAAGTTTGTCTGGTACACAACTCGAGTGGTTCTATCAGCTGGAGGGAACCAACATTCATACTTGGGAAGACTTGGCTGCTGCTTTTTACAAGCAGTGTCAATACAATGATGACCTTGCACCAACTCGTGTGCAATTAAGAAACATGACTATGGGCTCGAATGAAGGGTTCAGAGAATATGCCCAGAAGTGGAAAGACTTAGCTGGAAGGGTGTAACCTCCCTTGTCTGACCGAGAGCTAGTTGATATGTTCATGGGCACTCTGACAGGTCCATTATTTAATCATCTAATTGGGAGTTCTTCATCTTGTTTCACTGAGTTGAGTCTAACTGAGGAATAAGTTGAAAGTGGTATCAAGAGTGGAAAGATTTTGGTGGCTGTGTCTTCTAGTGCTCTAAAGAAGACATTTGGTGGTAAGAAGGATACAAACGCACTTTATGGCCAGAAGGGCCGTATTAAAAGTGACCACAATCAGTCTATGGAAGCGGTATTAATTTCTAACCTTGCGCTTATACAACAACAACAGGACAATCAACGTAGGTCAGACGCTCCGAGAAGACAGTTTACAAAGATCAACATGATGTTATCTCATGTATTACAACATTTACTGAAAGCAGAGATGATAACAATAAGGGATCCCCCTTAGAATCCTAACATCTCCTCTCCTTGATAAAATCCGAATGCGGATTTTGTGCCTACCATTCCAACAGTCCTGAGCATGACACCAACAACTATTGGGCCCTGAAAAACAAAATTCAGGACATGATTGACAACAAAGAGATTGAGTTTGATCCTCCGGAGACCCCGGATGTAATTACTGCACCAATGAAGACGCATGACAAAGTCATAAGTGCTATTGACGATGTTCTCTATGTTTCTACTGTAAATGAATTGGTTACTCCCCTACCAATCATCAAGAATCTGTTACAGGCCGGTTTATTTTTGGGATATATTGAAAAATGTTACTATTGCGCAGCCTAACCCAATGGCTGCAAGCTGCTGAAGGAAGGCGTTCAACACCTAATGGACAACCACATAGTTCTGGTTGAGAAGGTTCCTGTAATGCGGTGAGAGAACTGACTTGGTTATTTTGCGTTTTATCGCAAATGTTGCGGCTTAGCAAGAGTCGCCACTAACTTTTATTTTATCCAAAAGGAAAGGCTGAAAAGAACAGGAAATACCTTTGAGATGTTTTCTTGCGTTCCGGGGGTAGATTATGAAAAGGGGAGGTATTAGCACCCTTTTCATCCATAGTTATCTATGGGCTCTTAGTTTCTTGCTAGATCACTTGCTTTTGTTTGAAAATGTGCTTTGTGTGGTTTTTGAAAGTATTTTGAAAAGGCGCCATCGTTTAAGCAAATTTTGTAATGATTCTCGTTCGTAAGAATGTATACAAAGTGTTGGTCTTTTGAAAATGTTTTCAAGTTTGAAAGATGTTTTTGAAAGTGTTGGTATTTGTTTTGAACATAGCAAGGATGTTTTTAGTTTTGAAATTGAGCAAGCAACTAGGAACATTCTACCTACTCAAAAGTCTTTCATGTTTACTTCTTCTTTCCTTTGATATTGTTATCTTACCATTGATTTGGTAAGTAACCCTATATTTAGATGTAAAAGGGACGGGAGAGGGTCATCGTATAGCCATGATTAGCAATGTTGTAAGATATCTTAGCATTTTCTTTAAGGGACTAAGATCATTTTTGAAAGGCAACTTTGATAGCGTCATCGAGGGACTATGATCTTGTATTTTTTGTTTTTTGCTAAGATGCCTCACATGCATAATATGGCCATTTTTGTAAGGCAACAAAGTGGGTTTACCCTAAGGGTGTATGTGTGCAAGTGTGTCTTTTTCATGCTTGATTTGTCTTGATTAGGGTTTTCTATTTGTTGGTTTTAATCTTTCCATACAAACCCTAATTACTAGCATTTGTATATAAAGCATTAAATTGCTGAAAATAAAAATACTAAGCTATTACATCATTTAGGGGAGGGGGTATACAAATTTACAAATGGGGAATTTGCAAGAAAATTAAATCTAAATAGTTATTACAACCATATTGAATATTGTACAAAAATGAAGATAAAAATGCAAGAATATAAATGTAAAAAAGAAATGTGATTTTTTTTTGGTTTTCATGAAAGGGTTTAGTCTAAACCTAATTAAGAAAAATGATTAATGAAAATTAAATGAAGTTAATTTAAACTAAATAAGAAAAGAAATTAACTAAAAAGATTTTTTAGGGTTTTATGTGAATTTGATTAATTTAGTAAATAAAATTAATTAAATAAAAGTCCTAAGTTCTAAATTGATTTTAATTTACAAGAAAGTAATATAATAATAATTAAGACTAATTATCTAAGTATTTAAAAAAGGGAAATTAATTTATTAAAGGAAATATTTTTTTATTATTATTTTGTTTTATGAAGAAAATAAACTAAATAAATATAAATAATAAAATATAAATATTTTTGGATTTTTATTAGTAACAATAAAAATAATATTAATAATAATAAAATAATAAAGAAAATAAAAATATAATATACAATATAAAAGAAAGTAAATAAAATTAAAAAATAAAATAAAAATGGTTTGGGCCAGGTGTGTGAATGTGAAAGCAGGGGTGAGAAATAAGAAAAAAGACAAAAGCCCAACAGCTTGAGGCCCAGCGTTGCAAGCTTGTGACAAAAAGAGAGAAAAATATGAAAAAAATGAGAAAAGTGGCAGCACTGGGGCTTGAACCCACGCCCTAAGCATGGAACGCACAATGCCTTACCACTGGGGTGGCTATACATCAGTTGATATAACTGAAACAATAAATACATAACATAAAACAAGTTCCAGAAATGAACTTCATCTTCAACCTCCAGCCATAGCTCCTGTAACTTGTTCATTTCTCAAGGAAAATAAAAGATGCAAACGTGAAAGTTGCTCCATTTCTCCATACGAATCCAACCATATAAATATCATGAGCTATAAATCAAAGAAGAATGAGAATTTCTAAAAGTACCAAATTCTGACCTAAATATTTTCAGAGATTCAAACCTAAAATTCTCTAAGCTCAATCAATATAAATGAAATCTATGGATATGTACAGTTTCAGGACAATGATGTCTACATTTTATCTTCACAAATGCAAGCCTAATAATGCCTAAGTAATAAGATAGAAGTTCAAGAAAAATACCTCAAAACTGGAAATCGTAAAATGCAAATGAGCTTGATTCAAGGTGCTGCAATGATCAGGTTAGCTTCCTCGAGTTCCCAGGAAGCTGATGCAATGATTAGATTGAGCAATGGATAGCTGAAATGGTCTGGAGAAGTCAACTTGCAGAGCACTGTTTTTGGTTATAGAGGTTGATGAAGATGGAGTTACAGTTATGAAACAGGGTCAGGGATAGGTTATATTTGATGTTTAGAAGCTTTGTGATTGATTAGGAAGGAAAACGCACGAGGGAAATGAGAGATATAAGTTTAAGGTCAAAATTGTGCATCAATGAAGTTTCTTGTGAAAATTCTGGCTTGAGGGAGTTTTAGTGTGTTTCAGGGTGCTTAAGCTCGTGTCCTAGCTCACAAATAGTGCCTCTATTTATAAGCAACAAGTTTGGAAGCTTGTTGTTTATCATAATTCAAAATCACAAGTTTAAGCATAACATGTGATTTTTTGAGAAATCCAAGTTTCAAAGTCTTGTGTACTTGCTAAGATAGAGTGGTTATGCTTTAAACACAATTGCTTCTGACTTTGTAGATGGATTGTGATCAGAGGGAACAAGTTAGAGTCTCAAGAATTGACTTTGTGCATAAATCTTGCTTTTCAAGAATGGTATTCTTCACTTTCTTCCCAAAATGGCAATTTGAATTGGATAAAGCTTAAACCACTTGGATTATAGATCAAAATTTTGTGTAATACATTAATGATGGATAGATACACAAGTTAGAAGGCCTGCAAAGCAAGATTATGCAGCCTAACATTGAAATTGTATTCTTGTTCATCGTGAAAATGACCTATAATTCAAGAATGAAATGTCAACTTCATGCCTTCGATTATCCTTTCTAAAACATGATCTCAAGGAGTTCCTTGACATTTTAGAAATCTTGTAATGTGCTCTACGTCCCCTCTTTTAATCACTTTTGAAAATTCCCCTTGGAACTATATGAAAAATTACCATGAAGTTAGGTCAAAATCTTGCCTAAACTAGGGCAAAATTTTCACTAAGTGTTTAGTCTCATGACCATGACTTCATGGATTAATAACTTGAGATCCAAGCATTTATAGGAGAAGTTGTGTAAATAAATTTTTTAGATCTCATGGAGATCTACAACTCATGTTGAAAGTTTCTTTTGAATCATCTTGCATCATGGTGAAAAATTGGCTCAAAGTTGTGAAAAAATATGAAGTTTTCAACACTTAGAAAAATTTCTAAGTTTGGAAACTTTGACTTTTCAAAATGAAATCTTGACTTTTTGATTTCTTGATGAACAAGTTTCATATTTTGACATGTTTTTATGAATTGTGATCTTTTACACTTGATTTTGACCAAAAAGTCAAAGTTTAACTTTTCAGTGTACAGTTGACTTTTGATCAGTTGACTGAAAAATCAACTATCAATCAAATGATCTTGAGAAATGTTTTGAGTAATGTCATTAGGTCAAAATGATGCAATTGAAACCTTGAGATCATGTCTCAAACCAATTAACCATTTGCTAGGTCAAAAATCAGAAATTGCCCTTTCTCGGTCCAAAACCCTAATTTCGACCATTTTGCCCTTTTGATGATCTGATCAAATTTCTTGAGGAATTATGGTACAAACTTGATAAAATGACATATAGGAGTTCACAATGTTGATCTGGATCAAAAATTATGAAGTTTGACTGTAAATTGGCCACAATTGACTTTTTCCCCAATACAGCTGATTTTTAGGTCAACTGATCAATTTACTGAGCAAAAATGTGATCCATGACTTGAAACTTGACATGAGTAATCTTGAGGGTCCATAATGATCCATTAAAGTCATATTAGGAATTAAAAGTTCAATTATCCTTGTGCAATCTCAAACCCTGATTTCAGTCATCAATTGTTAAGGAGGTGTCTTGAGCTAATCAACCCTTGTGCAGTATTGATCCAAATGAGATCTTGTGAGAAAATATTTGATAAATGAGAGGGAAATTTTGGGGTACAACAACTTCCCCTGTTCAATCTTCTTAAACCTGAAGAGTTAGATTGGCGGATCCACCATTCGTGACTTGAAGGTGGAAGACGATTGGACACTAGAGTGCCCAGAAATTTGCACTCGAAGATGAAATGGGAATGAGCTTATAGATGCCATTTGGAGGAATGATGGAGATTATTCGGAGATGGGCTTGTAGATGCCATCCAAGGGTGACTGTTGACAGAGAATGGACTAAGTCTGAACTTGATTTCAACTGGAAAAGAATCAGAATAAATCTTTGGAGCGACTTATATAAACCAGAAGAAGTCTTGTATGTTGTTTGACTGGGAAGAATCAGAATAAATCTTGGAGCGATTTATCTGAACCAGGAGTGTTCCTTTGGAAATTATCAAGATAAATTGTTGAGGGGTTTAAACTGAACCAAAAGAGATCTTAAATATTCTTTAACTGGAAAGAATTAGAGTAAATCTTTGAGCGATTTATCTGAACCAAAGAAAGTGTCTGCGGAAAGAATCAGAATAAATCATTGAGAGATTTATCTGAACCCGAAGTGTTCCTTTGGAAAGTATCACGATAAACCGTTGAGGGGTTTAAATTGAACCAAAAGAGATCTTGAATATTCTTTAACTGGAAATAATCAGAGTAAATCTTTGAGCGATTTATTTGAACCAGAGAAAGTGTCTGCGGAAAGAATAAGAATAAATCGTTGAGAGATTTATCTGAACCCAAAGTGTTCCTTTAGAAAGTATCAGGATAAACCATTAAGGGGTTTAAACTGAACCAAAAGAGATCTTGAATATTCTTTAACTGGAAAGAATCAGAGTAAATCTTTGAGTGGTTTATCTGAACCAGAGAAGACGTCTGCGGGAAAGAATCAGAATAAACCGTTGAGAGATTTAAACTGAACCGTCAGGGGTATGAATGAAACATCTGTTATGTAGATGGTTGGCCAGTCCTTTCTTGGGAATTGATCTGTAATTTACTTGTTGAAAATTTGACAATAATTCTCTGTTGATCGATCTTTCTTGAAAAAGATGAAAGGTTAGTTGCATGCAATGTCATGATGTATCAAATGCATGGTGCAATGATGTTCTCAGAATAAATGAGATTGTGTCGTATGTATTTGTGCTGTCAATGCTATGACGTATGGATGCAATGTATGGACATGTTAATTGTTATGCCACAGTGTTACCGGAGTCGGGGAAAATAAATCCCCGAGTACTGCTGGGTACAAGGAGTGTAAGTCTTCATGTTTTGAAGTTAAAGTTTTGATGAGCTTCCATTTAGAGAAATAAACTATGTTGTGTAAGGGGAAATGTTGTGCATTGCTTGCGGACCTTGTGAAATCCTATTGGGGAATCCTTAGAAATTGGGCGACTTTCACTGAGGAATCTTTGGAGCTATAACCGGAAGTTTTGTTCCACCGGGGATGTGAGAGAGCTTGATATCATTAAGCTGCATACTGGAGATATGTTAGTGATCCTGTAGTGGGATGTCCCGTTTTATACTCTTGCTGGAAAAGTACTTGTGGGGCATTTTATGGAATAGTCTAAAGATATCATCCTATTTCTTAAAACCATTAATGATTGTCTTTTTATTTTTTTATTCATTTATAAATAGTAGTCACGTTCAAATGCATATGTTCAAAAATAATCATTGGACGTTTTCGCAAACAAAACACGGAAATAAAAGAAAAACATATAGTTTTGCACTTTCAAAGGGATATCTTTGTATTAACTTGAATAAGTATTTTTGTACATTGAGACGAACATTCTAGTAAGAGAATGTCGTTGTAGAAAATGAAAATTTGATACAAAGAAAAGATAGCTATGTGAAATAATCCCTTGGGATTCCCATTCTGCTATAGCCTTTGTGTCTCTGAGCGTCTTGTCCACTTGTTGCCTTGTCCGAAGTTGATTGGATTGATTAGACCCGTTTGAGCTTGTTAGTCGATGCTAAGGGTTGTCTGTAAGGTGATCCAATGGGAAATAGTCATATGCTTTAATTCCATAATTTTTGCCTCGACCGCCCTTTCGGGTTTTTAGTCCACCAGGATACCCTTTTTTGCCCAAGCCACCCTTTCGGGTTTTCAGCTTGCCGGGTGTACAGATTTTTTTTGTATTTTATCCCTAATTTTTTCCCGAACCTTTTGGGTTCGCTGGGATGCCTTTTTTTGTGTAGGTGTGTCAATCTATCTGGTCTCTTATACGTGGTATCTTTTGACTATGTTCGTTTTCACGGGGTGCGGAAGGTCGTCGCCATCCATAGTGGTTAAGATCATTGCTTCACCAGAGAATATGCTTTTGATCACAAATGGTCCCTCGTATGTAGGAGTCCATTTACCCCTGGGATTACCTTGTGGAAATATGATACGTTTGATTACCAAATCACCAACCTGATATACTTGACGTCTGACCTTTTTGTTAAAAGCTTTGATCATACGTTTTTGGTACATCTGGCCATGACAGACAACCGTAAGCCTCTTCTAATCAATCAAGTTCAACCGGTCAAGCCAAGTTTGGATCCAATCATCTTCATTCATCCCTGCATCCTTTATGATTCTCAAAGAAGGTATTTGGACTTCAATTGGTAGAACAACTTCCATGCCATATACCAAGGAGAAGGGAGTTGTCCCTGTTGATGTGTGCGCCGTGGTACGATAACCGTGGAGAGCAAATGGTAACATCTCATGCCAGTCTTTGTAGGTTACTATCATTTTTTGTATGATTTTCTTGATGTTTTTATTTGTGGCTTCGACAACGCCATTCATATTTGGCCGGTAAGGAGAAGAATTATGGTGTTGAATCTTGAATTGCACGCATAATGCGGTGATCATAGTATTATTGAGATTCATACCATTGTCTATGATGATTCTCTCTGGGATACTGTACCGACATATGAGATTATGTTTGATGAACCGGGCCATAACATTCTTGGTAACGGAAGCGAAAGAAGCTGCCTCAACCCATTTCGTGAAGTAGTCAATGGAAACCAAGATGAAGCGATGCCCATTAGAAGTTGTAGGTTTGATTTCTCCAATCATATTGATGCCCCACATCGTGAATGGACAGGGAGCAGACAGGACGTTTAGAGGCATTGGAGGTACATGCACTATGTCAGCATAGATCTGACACTTGTGACAGGTTCATGAATTCTGATAGCAATCTGCTTCCATGGTAGACCAGTAATACCCTGCCCGTAGGATCTTTTTAGTCATCGTGTGCCCACTGGAATGGATGCCAAAAGTGCCTTCATGTAGATCAGCCATGATCTTGTCTGCCTCAACCTTGTCTATGCAACGAAGCAAAATAGATTCGTGGTTGCGCTTGTAGAGAATGCCATTACTAATGAAGAACTTAGCAGAGAATCTCCTTAAGAACTTCTTATCATTGACTGAAGCTCCCTCCGGATACTCTTGGGCCTCGAGATACCTTTTAACTTCATGGAACCAAGGTTTGTCCATTACTTCTTCGACATCGATCTCGTGACAGTAAGCTGGTTCATCTATCCGTTTAATGGTGATCTGGGGAGCCTCATTACCCCACTTGAGTTAAAACATGGATGACATAGTGGCTAGCGCGTCCGCTAGTTGATTTTCCTTTCGTAGGAAATGCTTAAAGGTAATTTCCTCGAAATGTGGGATTAATGTCAACACATGTTCTTTGTAGGTGATGAGGTTAGGGTGCTTTGTGTTCTATTCTCCTTTGATATGACTGATGACTAAGGCTAAATCTCTAAATACACTTAAGGACTTGATTCCCAAATCTATGGCAGCTTTGAGACCAAAAATACACGCTTCGTATTCTTCCATGTTATTGGTACAATTGAAACAAAGTATTGAAGTGAAGGGAGTATGAAATCCTTCAGGGGATATGATTACAGTACCTATTCCATTGCCGAGTGCGTTGGAGGCTCCATCAAAAACCAAGGTCCATCAGGATCCTTGTTCAGGTCCGTCATATGGTCTGAGTTCTTCACAATTGTTTACCATCATGATGTCTTCATCTGGGAACTCAAATTCCATGGACTAATAGTCATCCACAGCCGGATGAGCAAGGTGATCAGCTAGCACACTACCCTTTATTACTTTTTGGGTAGTGTACTGAATATCGTATTCAGTCAGAATCATCTGCAACCTTGCTATTCTCCCAGAGAGGGCAGGCTTCTCAAATATGTATTTAATTGGATCCATCTTGGATATCAATAAGGTAGTATGGGTCAGCATATATTGTCTTAGCTGGCGAGCAGCCCATGCCAGAGCGTAACAAGTTTTCTCGAGCAGTGAATATCTTATTTCACAGTCGGTAAACGTTTTGCTCAGGTAGTAAATAGCATGCTCTTTTCGGCCAGACTCGTCATGCTGCCCCAACACACACCCCATTAAAGTTTCCAAGACAGTTAGATACATGATCAAAGGTCTTCCCTCGACTAGAGGCATCAAAATAGGAGGCTCTTGTAGGTACTATTTGATCTTGTTGAAGGCAACCTGGCATTCATCAATCCATCTGACTACTTGATCTTTCTTCAGTAATTTGAATATTGGTTCACAAGTAGCGGTCAAGTGAGAAATGAATCTGGCAATGTAGTTTAGTCGTCCTAAGAATCCTATGACTTCCTTCTAGGTGCGAGGAGCAGGCATCTCTTGTATTTCTTTTACCTTGGCAGGGTCCACTTCGATACCTTTACCACTGACGATGAAGCCTAGGAGTTTACCGGACCTTGCCCCAAATGTGTATTTATTCGGATTCAACCTTAGCTTGTATTTCTTTAGCCTTTCAAACAGTTTCTGCAAATGGTCAAAATGTTCCTCTTGAGTTTGAGATCTGGCTATCATTTCGTCCACATAGACCTTTATTTCGTGATGGATCATGTCGTGAAATAGAGCTACCATGGCACGCTGATAAGTTTCCCCAGCGTTCTTCAACCCGAATGGCATAACCTTGTAACAGAAAGTGCCCCACTGTGTGACGAAGGTCGATTTCTCCATGTCCTCAGGTGACATTTTGATTTGATTGTAGCCTGAGAAACCATCCATAAATGAGAACACTTTATGATGTGCGGTATTGTCAACCAAAATATCGATATGGGGAAGTGGGAAATCATCCTTAGGGCTTGCCCTATTCAAATCTTAGTAATCCACACACATGCGTACTTTTCCGTCCTTTTTAGGCACTAGAAAAACATTGGTGACCCATTGTGGATAGGAGGTGACGACTAAGAATCCGGCGTTAAATTGTTTCATGACTTCAGTCTTGATCTTCTCTGACATGTCTGGCCGTATGCGATGGACTTTCTGTTTTACCGGAGGGCAATCTTTTTTTGTTGGTAGAAGATGGGCCACGATATCAGCATCAAGTCCTGGCATATCTTCGTACGACCAAGCAAAGACCTCAACATAGTCATGTAGTAACTGAACTAAGTACTTCTTAACATTAGATTCTAGATTGGCTCCTACCTTGACTTCTTTCTTGTCCTCTTCGGTACCTAAGTTAACTGTGTCCACTGGTTCTTCGTGGGGCTGTATGGTCCTTTCTTCCTGTTGTAGTAACCTGGCTATTTCCCCTGGCACTTCACAATCTTCCTCACCTTGGTCTTCGGCTTGGTAGATTATATTTTAAAAGTCACAATAGGCCATAGAAGAATCGTTACCCATGGGATCCTGAGTGGATGTAGATATGCATTTTGATCTGTGAGTGTGTGTAAGAGCATAACTATTTTTTTGAAAGAAATAAAGATGTAGAAAAAGAAAGACAAAGAGCACAAAGTTTACATGCAAAAACGTCCATGATTCATTGATGACATATGAAAATGAAGTAACAACCCTTACAAATGGACCGTTGTACCTCGGGTAAGACACAAGGTTTTAAAAGTCTAAATTGTTTAATTATTACAAGTTCGACAAAATTTAAAGATAATTACTGCTGGATAAAAGTAATTGGGACAAAATCTTTGGCTTCCCAGTTGGTGATTCCTCCGTTGATGGTTGGGAAAATCCATTCTTCCAGGTCGTAGCTGTCATCACTATCCTCCACTGTGTTGACTCATTGGTTGCTGATCCACAAAGGTGTTCCCCCGACACGAGCACGACGAACAACTTTCTAGGCTCCTGAAGTGAAACC
Source organism: Vicia faba (assembly GCA_948472305.1). Taxonomy (NCBI): domain Eukaryota; kingdom Viridiplantae; phylum Streptophyta; class Magnoliopsida; order Fabales; family Fabaceae; genus Vicia; species Vicia faba. Next base: position 1,062,237,791 of record OX451737.1, read on the forward strand.
CAAATCAAATTTGTCAGATTTGTAAGGGATATCCGGGAGTTGGCCCCAAATAGTACACCCACCTTCTTCGACCACTGCCTTGGCATCTTTCAGAGAAGACATCTTTAGTGGAGGTCTTGTAATCTTTGGAACTTGGGACACAGTCTTGGTTGTTGCCACTGTTTGTGGGACTTCCTCGTAATGCTGACATGGAGTTTCGATGAATTCACCATCCATTTCTACGTATCTGAAGGAGTTCAAGTGACTGACCATATATTCCTCCTCTCCATGAACAGTAATGATTTTTCCCTTGGTTGGGTATTTCAGCATCTGATGTAATATAGAGGTGACGGCACCAGCGTCATGAATCAAAGGTTGGCCCAATAAATAGGAATAGGAAGGGAGAATGTCCATCACGTAGAAAGTTGAATCAAAAGTTTGAGTTCCAACTTTAATGGGGATGTCCACCTCCCCATGCACCATTCTCTTCGAACCGTCGAAGGCCCTTAACACTATGTTGCTGGGTTTTAAGGTCAGACCTTCACAGTCTAGTCTATCCAAAGCCTTCTTAGGCAGCACATTTAAAGATGAACCAATATCAACCAGGACATGAGCCAAAGTTGTGCCCCTGCATTCGACAGAGACATGCAATGCCTCGTTGTGTTTCCTCCTTGTGATACGGTGGGAGAACTGATTGAGGGTTTTGAGTTTGATCACAAATGTTGCGGTTAGCAGGAGTCACGACCGACTTTTCTTTTATCCAAAAGGAAAGGTGAAAAAGCACAGGAAAGACCTTTGAGATTGTTTCTTGAGTTCGGGGGGTAGATTATGAAAAGGGAAGGTATTAGCACCCTTTTCATCCATGGTTTTCCATGGGCTCTTAGTTACTTTCTTTTGTTCGAAATTGTGCTTTGTGTGGTTTTTGAAAGTATTTTGTAAAGAGGCCATTTGTTTAGGCAATCTTTGTAATGATTCTCGTTCGTAAGAATGTATACAAAGATGTTGATCTTTCGAAAATGTTTTCAAGTTTGTAAGATGTTTGAAAGTGTAAGTGTTTGTTTTGAAAATAGCAAGGATGTTTGTTTTGAAATGGAGCAAGTAACTAGGAACATTCTACCTACTCAAATGTCTTTCTTGTTCATTTTCTTTCCTTTGACATTGTTATCTTACCATTGATTTGGTAAGTAACCCTATCTTTGGATGTAAACGGGACGGGCGTGGGTCATCGTATAACCATGTTAGCAATGTTACAAGGTATCTTAGCATTCTTTTTTAGGGACTAAGATCATTTGAAAGGAAAATTAGATAGCGTCATCGAGGGACTATGATCTTGTATTTGCTTGTTTTTGCTAAGATGCCTCACATGCGTAATATAGCCATTTTGTATAAGGCAACCAAGTAGAATAACCTTAGGGGTGCTTGTGTGCAAGTGTATCATTTTCATGCTTGTTTTTGTCTTGAATTAGGGTTTTCTAAGTATTGGTTTTAGTCTTTCCATACAAACCCTAATTACTAGCATGTTATATAAAAGCGATAAATTGCGAAATTTAAAGTTACTACGCTATTACAACATTTGTGGGAAGGGGGTATACAAATTCATGAATGAGGATTGTAAGAATTTAAACCTAATTAATCTATTACAACCATATTGAATTGATATCAATGTACAAGGAAATAAATAAATACAAAGTATAAAATGAATGAATGTACAAAAAATGTAAGATGTAAAGAAAATGTATCTTTGTTTGTTTTTCATGAAAAAATATTTTTATCTTAACCTAATTAAATAAAGAAAATAATTTATTAAGTTTAAATTTTATTAAGAATTTTTTTTGAATAAAACGCTAATTCTATTTAGTTGATTAAAAGAAAATAAGTTTAGAAAAAGTATTTTAAGTATTTTTATCTTTAAAATATTTATAGTATTATAAAATATTTTTAGTCCTTTTTATATCAAAAATAATGTATTTAAATTAGTATGAAAGAAAATAACTAATAACATAATTTTATTTATATTTATAAGATAATAAGTAAAAAGTAAATAAAGTATAATTAATAAAAATATTTTTTGTGAGAAAAATAAAATAAACTAAGTCAAAATATAAATATATCATTTTTTTGTATTTTATGATTTTTTTTAGTATTTAGAAAATATATTTAAGAAAATAAAAATGAAATAAATAACAAAAAATAAACAAACTTGGGCCAGGGGTATAAACAATAAGGCAGAGGGCCAGAAATAGCAAAAAAGTTAGGCCCGATCATTTGGAGGCCCAGGCGCTGCAAGAATAAAAAAAAAGTGAAGAAATGTGAAAAATAGCAAAAGGTGGGGCGCTGAGGTTCAAAACCATGACCTCTTGATTACCAGCGCGCTGCCTTACCACTGGGGTGGCTATACATCCGTTAATATAACTGAAATGATAAATATATAATACAAAACAAGTCATGAATACACTTCATCTTCAACCTCCAGCCGGACCACCTGTATCTTGACCATTTCTCAATAAAAATGAAATATGCAAACATGAAAGTTGCTCCATTTTTCCATACGAATCCAACCATATAAATATCAGAAGCTATAAATCAAAGATGAATGAGAATTTTTTAAAGTACCAAATTCTGACCTAATTATTTTCAGAGGTTCAGATTCAAAATTCTAACTACTTAAGCAACAATAATGAAATCTAAGGACATGTAAAGCTTCAGGGAAATGATGTCTATGTTTTATCTTCACGAATGCAAGCCTAACAATGCCTAAATATGAAGATAGAAGTTCAAGAAAAATACCTCAAAACTGGAAATTGTGAAATGGATTTGAGCTTGTTTCAGGCAGTTCTGATGATCAGGTTAGCTTCCTTGGACCTCTAGGAAGCTAATGCAATGGCAGGCTTGAGGTGAGGGTGGCTAGAATGGTCTGGAGAAGTACAATTGTGATGCTTTATTTTTGAACTTGGAAGTAGATGAAGATGGTGTTACAGTTCTGGAATAAGGATGGGGATGAGTTGTATTTGATGTAAGGAAGCTTTAGGAATGAATTTGAGGGAAAACGCACGAGGGAAATGAGAGATACAAGTTTAAGGTCAGAACTATGTATCAATGGAGTTTTTTGTTCAATTTCTGACTAGAGGGAATTTGGGAGTGTTACAGGGTGTTAAAACTCTTCCCCTATCTAACAAATAGTGACTTTATTTATAAGCAACAAGTTTATGCATAACATGTGATTTTTTGAGAAACCAAGTTTCAATGCTTTGTACTTGGTTAATAGAGTTGTTAACTACTTTAAACACAATCCTTCTGACTTTGTGGATGGAGTGTAATCAAGGAAAACAAGTTGGGAACTCAAGAAGCTGACTTTGTGCATAAAGCTTACTTTACAAGAATGGATATGTTACTTTCTCCCTAAAATGGAAAATTGATTTGGACAAAGCTTGAAACACTTGGATAAGGGCATAATCAGTTATGTAAACCATTAATTATGGAGTGACAAACAAGTTTGAGGCCTACAAAGCAAGGATTATGCAGCCTAGCATGGATTTGGTTCATGTGTTCATCAAAAATGACTTGTAATTCAAGTGACAAAACCCTAACTTCATCTCTTCGATTCTCCCTACTCAAGAATGATCTCAAGGAGTTCTTGGACATTTTGGAAAGCTTGCAATGTGATATACAACCCATATTTGAATTTCTTTTGAATATTCCCCTTGGAACTATATGATAAAGTGCCATAAAATTGGGTTAAAATCCTGACCAAATTAGGGCAAAATTTCACTAAGTGTTTTGTTTCATGATCCTATGTTCATAAAATTATAACTTGAGATCCAAGCATTTTTGGAAGAAGTTGTGTAAATAAAAGTTGTATATTTCATGGATATCTACAACATTCATGTTTGAAGTTTCTCTTGAATCATCTTGCATCACGGTGAAAATTTTGTCCAAAGTTATGAAAAAAACATGAAATTTCCAACACTTAGAAAAATTTCTAAGTTTTAGAAATTTTGAATTTTCAAAATGAAATCCTAACTTTTTGATTTCTTGATGAATAAGTTTCATATTTTAACATGTTTTGATGAATTATGATCTTTGGCACTTGAATTTGACCAAAAAGTTAAAGTTTGACTTTTCAGTATACAATTGACTTTCGATCAGTTGACTGGAAAATTCATCTGTCAATCCAATGGACTTGCAATGTTTTGAACCATGCCATTAGGTAAAAATGATGCAATTGGACTCTTGATATCATGCCTTAAAACAATTGACCATTTGCTAGGTCAAAAACCAGAAATTGCCCTTTCCTAGTCAAAACCCTAATTTTGACCATTTTGCCCTTTTGGGGATTTGATCAAATTTCTTGAGGAGTTGTGGTCCAAACTTGATAAAATGATTCATATGAGTCAAAAATGTTGATATGGATAAAAAATTATGAAGTTTGACTGTAAATTGGCCATAGTTGACTTTTTCCCCAATACAGCTGATTTTTAGGTCAATTGCTCAATTGACTGAGCAAAAATGTGATCTAAGGCTTGAAACTTGACATGAGCTATCTTGGGGGTCCATAATGATCCATAAAAGTCATATGGGGCATTGGAAGTTCAAATGTCCTTTTACAAACTCAAACCCTAGTTTTGGTCATCAGTGCTTGAGGAGGTGTCTTGAGCTTGATCAAAACCTAGTGCAGTCTTAGGTCAAGGGAGATCTTGTGAGCAAGATTCTTGATAAGTGAGAGGGCAAATTTTTGGGTAAAACAACTTCCCCTATTCAATATTCTTAAGCCTGAAGATTTATATTGGCATGTTTTGCCATTCGTGACTCGAAGATGGAAGATGATTGGACACTAAAGTGCCCATAAATTTGCACTCGGCGATGTAATGGTAGAGGGAATGGGCTTAAAGATGCCATTTGGAGAGGTGATAGAAAGTTATTGGAGATGGGCTTGTAGATGCCATCCAAGAGTGATTGTTGAATTGTAAGCTGAAACTGAATGAGTATTAGAATGATGTCCGTGTTTGGAGCGTAACTGAATTGTATCTGAGAGTTGAATCTGAATGAGTGTCAGGATGGAATTCGTGTTTGGAGCGCATCTGAACTATATTTGAAATTCGGATTTGAATGAGTATCAGAATGGCATCTGTCTCTAGAGCATATCTGAACTGTATCTAAAAAGTTGAATCTTAATGAGTATCAGAATGGCATCCATGTCTGAAGCGTATCTGAACTGTATTTGAGAGTTGAAATCTGAATGAGTATCAGAATGGCATCCGTGTCAGGAGCGTATCTGAATTGTATCTGAAAAGTTTTAACATTGTTAATGGTAGTTGTTAACCTTATCTTGAAAAGGGTAAAATGTTAGCTAAAATGAAAAGTCATGTTGTATGAAATGCATGATATGATGCATTCCTTTTAACACGTCTATGATATATGGATGCGATGTATGCGTATGTGAGCTAATCTGATGCACTGCTGTTGGATTGGGGAAAATAAATCCCCGAATGTTGCTGAGGATATGTAAGTCTTCATGTCTTGAAGTTGAAGTGTTAATGAATTTCCCTTTAGATAAATAAACTCTGTTGTAAGGGAAGTGTCGTGTACTACTTGGAAAATCCTTCCTAGGGAATTCGGAGAAATTTGACGACTTCTACTGGGGATTGATAACTGGAAGCTTTGTTCTGCTGGGGATTAAACTACACACTGCAGGGGATTATAGAAATAGCATAGAGAGATTTCCCTACCCCTTAAAGCCATCATTGATTGTCTTTTTATCTCGTTTATTTGTAAACAGTAATTATGTTCAAATGCATATGTTCAAAAATGAATCATTGGACGTTTTTTGTAAACAAAACACAAGAGTAAAGAAAAAAAGCAGATAGTTTTGCACTTTCAAAGGGATATCTTTGTATTGACTTTGAGTAAGTATTTTTTGTACAATGAGACAAATATTCTAGTAAGAGAATAATGTCGTAAAAAATGAAAATTTTGATACAAAGAAAAGATAGCTATGTGTAATAATCCCATGGGGTTCCCATTCTGCTATAGCCTTCGTATCTCTGAGCGTCTTATCTATTTGTTGGCTCCTCTGAAGATGATTGAATTGATAAGAACCTATGAGTTTGTCAGTTGAAGCCAAAGGTTGTCCATAAAGGTGATCCAATGGGACATAGTCATGCGCTTTAATTCCCTAACTTTTGCCTGGACCGCCATTTCGGGTTTTCAGTCCACCGGGAAACCCTTTTTTGCCCAAGTCTCCCTTTCGGGTTTTCATCTAGCCGGGTTTACAGATTTTTTTTATTTTATCCCTAATTTTTTCCCGAACCTTTTTGGTTCACCGGGATGCCCTTGTTTTGACTAGGTGTGTCAACCTAGCGGGTCTCTTATGCATAGTATCTTTTAACTATGTCCGCGTTTGCATGGTGCGGCAGGTCATCACCATCCATGGTGGTCAAGATCATTGCGCCACCTGAGAATATGTTTTTGATTACAAATGGTTCTTCGTATGTAGGAGTCTATTTTCCCCTGGGATCACCTTGCGGCAGTATGATGCGCTTGATCACCAGATCTCCAACTTGATATACTTGTCGTCTAACCTTTTTGTTGAAAGCCTTGATCATCCGTTTTTGATACATTTGACCATGACAGACAGCAGTAAGCATTTTCTCATCAATTAAGTTTAGTTGATCAAGTCGAGTCTGGATCCAATCGTCTTCATCCAGCCCTGCATCCTTCATAATTCCCAGAGAGGGGATCTGGACCTCAATAGGCAAGACAACTTCCATGCCGTAAACCAGAGAATATAGTGTTTCCCCGGTTGATGTGCAAGCTGGGGTACAATATCCGTGGAGAGCGAATGGTAGCATCTCATGCCAGTCTTTGTATGTGACTGTCATTTTCTGTATGATCTTTTTAATGTTCTTATTCGCGGCTTCGACAGCATCATTCATCTTTGGGCGGTAAGAGGAAGAATTGTGATGCTGAATCTTGAATTGCTCACACAAGGCGGTGATCATAGTATTATTCAGGTTGGTACCATTGTCTGTAATGATCCTCTTCGGGATACCGTAACTACAGATGAGATTCTGCTTGATGAACCGGGCAACAACATTCTTGGTAACAGAAGCGAAAGAAGCTGCCTCCACCCACTTGGTAAAATAGTCAATGGCCACTAGGATGAAGCGGTGTCCATTGGAGGTTGTTGGCTTGATTTCCCCAATCATATCAATTCCCCACATAGCAAAGGGCCAAGGATCCGTCAAGACATTCAGAGGAATCAAAGGTATGTGCACCTTGTTAGCATAAATCTGACACTTGTGGTAGGTTCGAGAGTGTTGATAGCAATCTGCTTCCATGATAGACCAGTAATAGTCTGCCTGTAGGATTTTCTTTGCCATCGTATGCCCACTGGAATGGGTGCCAAAAGTGCCTTCATGTAACTCAACCATGATCCTTTCAGCTTCAACCTTGTTTATGCACCGAAGTAACACAGAGTCCCAGTTGCGTTTGTAAAGAATGCCATTACTAAGGAAGAATTTAGCAGATAATCTCCTTAAGAACTTCTTATCATTGACTAGAGCTCCTTCTGGATATTCTTGGGTTTCGAGATACCTCTTGACTTCGTGAAACTAAGGCTGGTCCACTACTTCTTCAATATTAATCTTGTGACAGTGTGCTGGTTCATCCATTTGTTCAATAGTGATCTATGGAGCCTCGTTATCCCATTTAAGTTTAAACATAGATGACATTGTGGCTAGTGCATCTGCTAGCTTATTTTCTTCTCACGGGAAGTGCTCGAAGGTAATCTTCTCAAAGTGTGGGAGCAATGTCAAAACATGTTCTTTGTAGGGGATAAGATTAGGGTGTTTTATGTCTCATTCCCCTTTGATCTAGCTAATGACCAAAGCTGAATCTCCGAATACATTCAATGATTTGATCCCTAAGTCTATGGCAACTTTGAGACCAAATATGCACGCTTCGTATTCTGCCATGTTATTTGTACAATTGAAACTGAGTCTTACAGTAAATGGAGTATGACACCCTTCAGGAGATATGACTACTGCACAAATACCATTTTCGAGTACATTAGATGCCCCATCAAAAACCAGGGTCCATCGGGATCCTTTTTCAGGTCCGTCATATGGCCTGAGTTCTTCATAGTTGTTTACCATCATGATGTCTTCATCTGTGAATTCGAACTTCATGGACTGGTAGTCTTCTACAGCTTGGTGAGCAAGGTGATCAGCTAGTACATTGTCCTTTATTGCTTTCTGGGTAGTATATTGTATATCATATTCTGTTAGGATCATCTGCCATCTAGCTATTCTCCCAGAGAGAGCAGGTTTCTCGAAGATGTATTTTATTGGATCCATTTTAGATATCAACAAGGTAGTATGGGTCAGCATATACTGTTTTAGCAGGCGAGCAGCCCATGCCAGAGCACAACAAGTTTTCTCGAACAGTGAATATCTTGTTTCACAGTCGGTAAACTTTTTGCTCAGGTAATATATAGCGTTCTCTTTTCGGCCAGACTCGTCATGCTGCCCCAACACACACCCCATTGAATTTTCCAAAACAGTCAGATACATGATCAATGGTCTACCCTTGACTGGTGGCATTAAAACAGGAGGCTCTTGCAGGTACTCTTTGATCTTGTCGAAAGCAGTTTGTCATTCATCATTCCATTTGACTACTTGATCTTTCTTCAATAGTTTGAAGATTGGTTCATAAGTAGCTGTCAGGTGAGAAATGAATCTGGAAATGTAGTTTAAACGTCCCAATAATCCTCTGACTTCCTTATCAGTACAAGGGGCAGGCATCTCTTGTATCGCTTTCACCTTGGCAGGATCTACTTCAATACCTTTATTGCTGACGACAAAGCCTAGGAGTTTACCAGACCTTACTCCAAATGTGCACTTATTTGGGTTCAACCTCTGTTTATACTTTTTTAATCTCTCAAACAGTTTCTGTAAATGATCAAGGTGCTCTTCTTCTGTTTGAGATCTAGCTATCATGTCGTCCACATAGACTTCTATTTCGTGATGTATCATGTCGTGAAATAAAGCTACCATGGATCGCTGATAGGTTACCCCCGCATTCTTCAATCCGAATGGCATAACCTTGTAGCAGAATGTGCCCTATTGTGTGACAAAGGTTGTCTTCCCCATGTCCTCAGGCGCCATTTTTATTTGGTTGTAACCTGAGAAACCGTCTGTGAAGGAAAACACTGTGTTGTGCAGTATTGTCAACTAGGATGTCAATGTGGGGAAGTGGGAAATCATCCTTAGGGATTGCCCTATTCAAATCTCTATAGTCCATGCACATTCGTACCTTGCCGTCCTTTTTGGTCACGGTAACAACATTGGCAACCCATTGCGGATAGGAGGTAACGGCCAAGAATCCTACGTTGAATTGTTTCATGACTTCTGTTTTAATCTTCTCTGACATGTCTGGTCGCATGAGACGGACCTTTTGTTTTACTTGTGGGAAATCCTCTTTTGTAGGAAGATGATGTACCACAATATCTGCATCAAATCCTGGCATGTCTTCATACGACCAGGAAAAGACCTCAACATATTCGTGTAGCAACTGAATCAGACGCTCCTTGACACTGGGTTCCAGATTGGCACCCACCTTGACTTCTCTTTTGTCTTCTTCGGTACCTAGGTTGATTGTATCCATAGGTTCCTCATGGGGCTGAATGGTTCTCTCTTCTTGTTGTAGCAATCTGGAAAGTTCCCCTGGTACTTCACAACCTTTCTCACCTTCGTCTTTGGTTTGGTAGATTAGATTTTCAGAGTCACAGAAGTCCATAGCAGAACCGTTACCCATGGGATCCTGAATGGATGTAGACCTGCATTGTGAGTGTGAGTGTGTGTAATGGTATAGCTATCTTTGAAAGAAATGAAAATGTAAAAAGTAAAAACAATGAGCACAAAGTTTGTATGAAAAATGTGCATGATTCATTGATGTCATATGGAGATGAGATAATAACCCTTACATATGTACTGTTGTGCCTCGGGTAAGACACAAGGTTTTAAGAGTTTGAAATGTTTTAATATTACAGATCCAACCAAATGTAAAGACAAATTATTGTGGGATCAAAGTGATCGGGACAAAATCTCTAGCCTCCCAATTGTTGAGCCCTCCACTGACAGTTGGGAAGATCCAATCCTCCAGGTTATATCCATCTTCATCATCCTCTACCGCGTTGACCTCACGGTTGCTGATCTTCAGGGGTGGTCCTACAGCACGAGCGCGGCGTACAGCCTTCTGAGCACTTGAAGTGAAACCTAGGCCAAACTTGTCATATTTGTATGGGATATCTGGGAGTTGTCCCCAGATAGTGCACCCACCTTCTTCTATTACTGCTTTTGCATCCTTCAAAGACGACATCTTGAGTGGAGGCCTTGTGATCTTGGGAACAGCCCTGGTTACTGCTACATCTTGTGGGAATTTTTCAAAGTGTTAGAATGGAGTTTCAATAAATTCACCATCTAACTCCACATATCTGAAGGAATTAAGATGGATGATCATATATTCCTCTTCTCCATGAACGGTGATAATATTCCCTTGAATTGGATACTTCAGCATTTAGTGCAACGTAGAAGTAACAGCGCCAGCATTGTGAATCCATGGTCGGCCTAGCAAGCAGGAATATGAAGGGCGGATATCTATTATATAAAAAGTTGAATCAAACGTTTGGGTTCCAACCTTTATGGGGATATCCACTTCCCCATGCACCATCCTTTTTGAGCCATCAAAAGCCCTCACTACTATATTGCTTGGCTTCAATGTCAATCCTTCGCAGTCAAGCCTGTCAAGAGCCTTTTTAGGCAATACATTCAGATATGAGCTAGTGTCCACCAAAACATGAGCCAAGGTTGTGCCCCTACATTCAACTGAGACATGCAATGCCTCATTATGCTTCCTTACTCTTGGCGTTAAATCAACATCCGAAAAACCTAGACCATTATCTGCAGTCAAGCTGGCTACGCAGTCTTGGAGCTGCTCGGCAGATGTCTCTTAGGGTACATGAGCAGCTTTCAGGAATTTTACCAAGGCCTTTGCATGCGCCTCGGAACATAGTAGTAAAGCCAACATGGAAATTTTTGATGGAGTTTTCCCCAATTGTTCAACTACGTCATAGTCGCTTCTTTTTATGATCTTTAGAATTTCCTCCATCTCTTTCCGGGAAGTCTCAGGGATAGCTAATGATTGCGCCTTCGTCCGGACAGGCCCAATCAGAATACCTTTACCTCGATTCTTGATTGATCCAGCAGTAGGAATGTCAGTAGGAGTGATAGCACGGATTGTAACAGCTTTGTCAGTTGGAGCATTGGTGGAGATGATTGTGGGACTGGGAATAGCCTTCGGAGAAGCAACAATAACAAGAATGATTACGGGTCCAGAAACTGCTTTTTGGGGAGCAATTTCCAGAGAGAATATCCTTCCACTCCGGGTAATCTTGCTAGTCCTGGAAATGTTACTGATATCAGAGTTATCTTTCTCGAAACTTGAATCTTCGGCAGCTGGCCAATCATGCTTGATATCGTGGTAGTAGACATCCCCTCTATAATTCCATGGTACAGTTTTGTCTGATAAATACGAGACTGGTCCAGGCATTATAATTATAAGAGGAGCTACTTTTGGAACTGATGTAATTCTAACGAGTCTTTTGGTGGATACCCTGGAAGAATTGTCGGAAATGGTCACAATGGAAACATCATTATAAGAAACAGGTGGAACAAAAGTCTTTTCGAACAAAATCTCCTTGTTATCTATTAGGCACTGAAGCCTGCATTCAACAAAGAACAACTGGTTGGTAAGGACAAACAGAAATGGCAGCTTTCATCACAGCTTGGGAATACACTGGCATTCAATAAGTTCTTTTTGATAATCAGGAGTGGGGTCATAAGTTCATCAACTGAAGTAACAAACATATCTTCTTCAATAGCATGGGCATTATGGCCATGTTTGGGCATAGGGGCAGAAATGACATTGGGCTTTTCTGGCACATCGAATTCAATTTCTTTGGCTTCAAGGAGGTCTTGTACTTTGTTCTTTAAAGCCCAACAGTTGTTAGTTCATGGTCGGGACTCTCAGAGTGGTATGCACAGCGAGCATTAGGATGATAGTAAGGAGATGTTGTGTTAGGGTTCTTTGGAGCTTCTTTTAAAGTCACTAGGTTGGATCTTAACAGATGTGGCAATACTTGAGATAGGGTCATGTTAATTCTGATGAATTGTCTGACTGGTCTTTCCATCCTTGGTTGGTTGTTTCTTTGCTGATCAGGCGCAGGTTTAGGAATCATAAAAGTCCCCACCATTGGACGGAGTTCGGCCCTATCTTGATTTCTCTGAGGATAAACAGCAACCACTTCCTTCTTTCCGGTGAATGGCTTCCTTACAGTAGTAGAGGATGCATCTTTTTGAATCTTTCCATTCTTTATCTCGGCTTCTACCCTTTCTCCGGTCAATATCAATTTAGTAAAACCCGCCGATGAACTCCCAATTAAGTGATTGAAAAAGGGACCAGACAAGATGCCCAAAAACATGTCTACCAACTCTCTTTCAGATATAAGAGGTTGAACTCTTCTCACCAAGTCTCTCCATTTTTGCGCATAGTCCTTGAAGCCTTCATTTGAAACCATGGCCATACTCTGGAGTTGAGTACGGGTAGGCGCAAGATCAGCATTATATTGGTATTGTTTGTAAAAGGATGCAGCAAGATCTTTCCAATTGTGAACATTGGCTCTTTCTAGCTAATAAAACCAGTCAAGTTAAGTTCCAGACAGACTGTCTTGGAAGAAATGTACCCATAAATCTTTGTCAGCGGTATGGGGCTGGATTTTCCCCACATAGGACTGGAGATGCATTTTAGGGCATGAGACTCTGTCATATTTGGTGAACACGGGTGCTTTGAATTTTGGAGGAATGACAATTCCTGACACTAAGCCCAACTCCTCAAAGTCCAAACCATGCATTTTTTGGATTTCCATTGCACTCAACCGTTCTTCTAGATGCTTATACTTGTCGTCGGCCGGAGGGTATTGTTCTTTAGAATAGTCTTCTTCTTCCTCTTCCTCTTTTGAATCAGACTGAATAACTGCTTCCTTACCCTTCCCATCTTGGTTGTCTTTCTCACCGGATGTCGTTGCAAAGTCTAGGGCCCTTCTTGTCTGCCCTTGGAATCTTCTTCCCATGTTCAGAATTCCAGTTATCTTCTTCGTCTTCTTTTTCTTCTCCTCAACTAGCAAGGTCTTCAACTCGTCTTATCCTTTGGCCAGAGTTAAGAACAATTGTTGAAACTGTGTATTTTGAGCTTAAAGGTCCTTCACCGTTTGCTCGAGATCCATCTTACTGAAATAAACAGTAGAGAGATGAGGAGACTTGTTGCAAGAAACCTGTTTATGTTATGATGAATGATAAATGCATATGCAATGATTTCAAGGATTTTTAAAATTCAAATTTATTTTAGACCAAAAGGAAACACACGTTATATTAATAATTTAAAGTTTTGAGTACATCAATAACTTCTTGGGAAAAACAAATACAAGAAACTCTAAGATAGAAAGGTAGTACGCATCCTCTTTGGTGCAATGTAGGCATTCAGAGTTTGCTCCTCATGCAATAGCCTAGTGAGTTCCAAAACCTTCTTCTCGCTTGCGTAGAATTGGGCTTTAAAAGTATCTCGTTCCCCCTTGAGTTGTATCCAATCTCTTTGTAAGTCTTCGAGAGAGGTGGGCATGTCAGGATGTAGGATAGTGTATGGAACATCTCCTTCCATGACAGGCTCAATGATTACCGGGAGAATGGAAGGATAAGGCATCATAATACTTTGAGCACGAGTTCATACCCATTTGAGGTAAGGCTCAAGAGGGATGTAATTCTTGTGCCCCAATGTCTTGCTATCTACCTTGTTCAACACCCTCCAAGCTCGGATAAATCTCTGGCGAAGACCTTGATCTTTGTTGTCGTAGTCAAATACCAAACCTTGAATCAGCATCTCGTGAGGGCCATCCCTTCGAGCGTAACCAAACTGTCTTAAGGCTAAGCATGGGTTGTAGGTGATACCTCCCCTAATGCCAAGTAAAGGGACATTAGGAAATTCTCCAAAACGGTCGACAATAGTAACATTCTCTATGGATCGGGAGCACCGATGAATGTCTGAATGTTTGAGCGTCATCAACCTTTGTGACCACCTTGAACCTTGCTCGTTCTTTAATATAGATTGAGGAAGATGCGAAATAAACCATCTTTCCAAGAGAGGAGTGCAACACATGAGGACACCTCTCTTCCTCATTGTGCGAGTGCGAAAAGAGTGTAAGATGTCTCCTAGCAAAGTAGGCACCGAGTTGCGTGATATGAAGATTTTAACGGTGTTCACATCTATGAGTTAGTCAAGATTTGGAAACAAAACCATCCCATAGATGAGGAGAGCCACAATTTCCTCAAAAGTTGTAGGTCCAAAGAGTTCCAACAGTTTTGGACTTTCTCGAACAAGAACTTTGCTAGGAAACCTTGACACCACTCCTTGTTTCCCAATGAGTTTTGACATCAGATGAGTGAAAGTGTAGAGCTTGAGCAATCTCTTCTGGCTTTGGGTCTCTTTCCATACCGTTGAAAGGTAGTTGATTGAGAATGGGAATCCTCAAGAGTCGGGAGAATTCTTCCAAAGTAGGCACAAGTTGATAGTCGAGAAATGTGAAGAAATGTTGTAAAGGATCAAAGAACTGAAAGAGAACCTTCATCATGTCCTCATTTGTGTTGGAGGTGACCAAGTTGAGTAGGCGGCCATGTCTCTCGGTGAATGGAGAGTTTTCTGGAATCCTTGAAGATAGCTCCTTAAGTTGTGGAGGGATCCTTACAAGATTGACTTGAATGGTTTTCCTGCGAAGAGAATCTGTATCCTACAAAACAAGAACAAAGATGAATCCAAAAATCCTTGAAATGGTTAGTGAATGTGTATGATGTTATGATGTTCATGATGTTATGTACAAGTATGTATATACAAACAAAACAAACAAGTACCTAGGTTTAGGCTTGCATGGATTTTTATAGGTAAGTACCCTCTTGAAGTTTAGTTGGCTCAACCTGTCCTAGTAATAGTAACGGGGTTCTAAGGAGCTTAATATCATTAGTTTGTTTCCTTGGTCATTGTTTCAGCACAAGCCTCTTTAATGGCGACCGAAATATCCCAAGAAACCAAACCTCAATGAGTGTAGTATCGAGTATCTACCAACTTCGGACTGCACCAAAGCCAGTCATCTCACTACATCCTAAAGGCCAATTTGGTCAAGTAAAGGTTCTAAAAGTTCATTAGTGCTTCATGACATCACTCAGCGGCCCCTATTCTCTTTGATTACCTCAAAGGCTACCGGTACCCACAAATTTTTCGCACTAACGTAGCTATTGCTTAGACCATGTTGGTATACCCCGCACAGTTTCCACAATGTATTGCTACTTACCTATAATGTATCCCAAATCCGAGTAGAGGATTCAAACCAAACAAAGAATCATAATGTAAAGCATACAAGTCAAACAATGTAAGCAAGTAAATGTGATATAGCCCTAAGGTAACCCCACTTTTAGAATATTCCCCAGCAGAGTCGCCAGTTCTGTGATACGGTGGAAGAACTGACTTGAGGGTTTTACGTTTGATCGCAAATGTTGCGGTTAGCAAGAGTCGCCACCGACTTTTATTTTATCCAAAAGGAAAGGTGACAAAGCACAGGAAAGACCTTTGAGATTGTTTCTTGAGTTCGGGGAGTATATTATGAAAAGGGAAGGTATTAGCATCCTTTTCATCCATGGTTTTTCATGGGCTCTTAGTTACTTTCTAGATCACTTACTTTTGTTTGAAATTGTGCTTTGTGTGGTTTTTGAAAGTATTTTGTAAAGAGGCCATTTGTTTAGGAAATCTTTGTAATGATTCTTGTTCGTAAGAATGTATACAAAGATGTTGATCTTTCGAAAATGTTTTCAAGTTTGTAAGATGTTTGAAAGTGTAAGTGTTTGTTTTGAAAATAGCAAGGATGTTTGTTTTGAAATAGAGCAAGTAACTAGGAAGATTCTACCTACTCAAATGTCTTTCTTGTTCATTTTCTTTCCTTTGACATTATTATCTTACCATTGATTTGGTAAGTAACCCTATCTTTGGATGTAAACGGGACGAGCGTGGGTCATCGTATAACCATGATTAGCAATGTTGCAAGGTATCTTAGCATTCTTTTTTAGGGACTAAGATCATTTGAAAGGAAACTTAGATAGCGTCATCGAGGGACTATGATCTTGTATTTGCTTGTTTTTGCTAAGATACCTCACATGCGTAATATAGCCATTTTGTATAAGGCAACCAAGTGGAATAACCGTAGGGATGCTTGTGTGCAAGTGTATCATTTTCATGCTTGTTTTTTTCTTGATTTAGGGTTTTCTAAGTATTGGTTTTAGTCTTTCCACACAAACCCTAATTACTAGCATGTTATATAAAAGCGATAAATTGCGAAATTTAAAGTTACTACGCTATTACAACATTTGTGGAGGGGGTATACAAATTCATGAATGGGTATTGCAAGAATTTCAACCTAATTAATCTATTACAACCATATTGAATTGATATCAATGTACAAGGAAATAAATAAATACAAAGTATAAAATGAATGAATGTACAAAAAATGTAAGATGTAAAGAAAATGTATCTTTGTTTGTTTTTCATGAAAAAAGATTTTTGTCTTAACCTAATTAAATAAAAATAATAATTTATTAAGTTTAAATTTTATTAAGGAAAGATTTTGGAATAAAACCCTAATTCTATTTAGTTGATTAAAAGAAAATAAGTTTAGAAAAAGTATTTTAAGTATTTTTATCTTGAAAATATTTATAGTATTATAAAAAAAATTTAGTCCTTTTTATATAAAAAATAATGTATTTAAATTAGTATGAAAGAAAATAACTAATAACCTAATTTTATTTATATTTATAAGATAATAAGTAAAAAATAAATAAAGTATAATTAATAAAAATATTTTTTGTGAGAAAAATAAAATAAACTAAGTCAAACTATAAATATATCATTTTTTTGTATTTTATGATTTTTTTTAGTATTTAGAAAATATATTTAAGAAAATAAAAATGAAATAAATAAAAATAAATAAACAAACTTGGGCCAGTGGTATAAACAATAAGGCAGAGGGTCAGAAATAGAAAAAAAAGTTAGGCCCAATCATTTGGAGGACCAGGCGCTGCAAGAATCAAAAAAATGTGAAGAAATGGGAAAAATAGCAAAAGGCAGTGCGCTGAGGTTCGAACCCATGACCTCTTGATTACCAGCGTGCTGCCTTACCACTGGGGTGGCTATACATCCGTTAATATAACTGAAATGATAAATATTTAATACAAAACAAGTCCTGAATACACTTCATCTTCAACCTCTAGCCGAACCACCTGTATCTTCATCATTTCTCAATAAAAATGAAATATGCAAACATGAAAGTTGCTCCAGTTTTCCATACGAATCCAACCATATAAACATCAGGAGCTATAAATCAAAGATGAATGAGAATTTTTGAAAGTACCAATTTCTGACCTAATTATTTTCAGAGGTTCAGATTCAAAATTCTAACTACTCAAGCAACAATAATGAAATCTAAGGACATGTACAGCTTCAGGGAAATGATGTCAACATTTTATCTTCACGAATGCAAGCCTAACAATGCCTAAATATGAAGATAGAAGTTCAAGAAAAATACCTCAAAACTGGAAATTGTGAAATGGATTTGAGCTTGTTTCAAGCAGTGTTGATGATCAGGTTAGCTTCCTTGGACCTCTAGGAAGCTAATGCAATGGCTGGCTTGAGCTGATGGTGGCTGGAATGGTCTAGAAAAGTCCAACTGTGATGCTCTGTTTTTGAAATTGGAAGTAGATGAAGATGGTGTTACAGTTCTGGAATAAGGATATGGATGAGTTGTATTTGATGTAAGGAAGCTTTAGGAATGAATTTGAGGGAAAACACACGAGGGAAATGAGAGATACAAGTTTAAGGTCAAAACTGTGTATCAATGGAGTTTTTTTGTGCAATTTCTGGCTAGAGGGAATTTGGGAGTGTTTCAGGGTGTTAAAACTCGTCCCCTAGCTCACAAATAGTGACTCTATTTATAAGCAACAAGTTTGGAATGCTCTAGTTGATCAGAATTCAAAATCACAAGTTTATGGATAACATGTGATTTTTTGAGAAACCAAGTTTCAATGCTTTGTACTTGGTTCATAGAGTTGTTAACTACTTTAAACATAATCCTTCTGACTTTGTGGATGGAGTGTAATCAAGGAAAACAAGTTGGGAGCTCAAGAAGTTAACTTTGTGCATAAAGCTTGCTTTACAAGAATGGATATGTTACTTTCTCCCTAAAATGGCAAATTGATTTGGACAAAGCTTGAAACACTTGGATAAGGGCATAATCAGTTGTGTAAACCATTAATTATAGAGTGACAAACAAGTTTGAGGCCTGCAAAGCAAGGATTATTCAGCCTAGCATGGATTTGGTTCATGTGTTCATCAAAAATGACTTGTAATTCAAGTGACAAAACCCTAACTTTATCTCTTTGATTCTCCCTACTCAAGAATGATCTCAAGGAGTTCTTGGACATTTTGGAAAGCTTGAAATGTGCTATACAACCCATATTTTAATTGCTTTTGAATATTCCCCTTGGAACTATATGAAAAAGTGCCATGAAGTTGGGTCAAAATCCTGACCAAATTAGGGGAAAATTTCACTAAGTGTTTTGTTTCATCACCCTATGTTCATAAAATTATAACTTGAGATCCAAGCATTTTTGGAAGAAGTTGTGTAAAGAAAAGTTGTAGATTTCATGGACATATACCACTTTCATGTTGGAAGTTTCTCTTGAATCATCTTGCATCATGGTGAAAAGTTTGTCCAAAGTTATGAAAAAAACATGAAATTTCCAACACTTAGAAAAATTTCTAAGTTTTAGAAATTTTGACTTTTCAAAATGAAATCTTGACTTTTTGATTTATAGATGAATAAGTTTCATATTTTAACATTTTTTGATAAATTATGATCTTTGGCACTTGAATTTGACCAAAAAGTCAAAGTTTGACTTTTCAGTATACAGTTGACTTTTGATCAGTTGATTGGAAAATTCATCTGTCAATCCAATGGACTTGCAATGTTATGAACCATGAAATTAGGTAAAAATTATGCAATTGGGCTCTTAAGATCATGCCATAAACCAATTGACCATTTTCTAGGTCAAAAACCAGAAATTGCCCTTTCCCAATCAAAACCCTAATTTTGACCATTTTGCCCTTTTAAGGATTTGATCAAATTTCTTGAGGAGTTTTGGTCCAAATTTGATCAAATGATTCATATGAGTCAAAATGTTTATATGGATAAAAAATTATGAAGTTTGACTATAAATTGGCCATAGTTGACTTTTTCCCCAATACAGTTGATTTTTAGGTCAATTGCTCAATTGACTGAGCAAAAATGTGATCCAAGGCTTGAAACTTGACATGAGAAATCTTGGGGGTCCATAATGATCCATAAAAGTCATATGGGGCATTGGAAGATCAAATGTCCTTGTACAAACTCAAACCCTAGTTTTGGTCATCAGTGTTTGACGAGGTGTCTTGAGCTTTATCAAACCCTAGTGCAGTCTTGGGTCAAGAGAGATCTTGTGAGCAAGATTCTTGATAAGTGAGAGGGCAAATTTTGGGGTACAACACTCCCTCTAAGTGTCAGGTCAACATCATAAAATCCTAAACCGTTGTCAGCTGTTAAATTGGCCACACAGTCTTGGAATTGATCAACAGAGGTTTCTTGTGGCACGTGGGCAGTTTTAAGAAGTTTCACCAAGGCCTTCACATGAGCCTCAGAGCACAACAGTAAAGCTAGCATAGAAATCTTTGACGGAGTCTTCCCTAATGGTTCGACTATGTTGTAGTCACTTATCTTTATAATTTTCAAAATTTTCTTCCATCTCCCTTTTGGGGGCCTCTAGGATAGATACTGATTGCGCCTTCATCCGGACAAGCTCAACCAAAATTCCTTTTCCCTGAGTCTCGGTCGACTCGGTGATAGGGGTATCAGTAAGAGTAACCATAAGGACTATCAACAGGAAAAAAAGCAGGGATGATCACAGGACCGGTAATATTTTTCAGAGGAGCAACCTCGGGGGAGAATACTCTTCCACTTCGGGTTATTTTACTGGTTCCCGCAATGTTACTGATGTCGGGATCAGCCTTCTCAAAAACTGAGTCTTCACCAACCAGCCAATCCTGCTTGACACCGTGATAGTAGACGTCACCCCCATAGTTCCAGGGGACAATTTTATCTGAGGAGTACGAGATCAGCCCTGGCATAGTAATTATCAGTGGAGTCACCTTCGGAACAGAGTGATCCTAACGGGTCTTTTGGTGGAGACCCTAGAAGGATTGACGAAAATGGTTACTATTGAAATGTCCTTGTAAGAAATGGTTGGAACGAGAGTCTTTTCAAAAAAAATCTCTTTGTCATCCATCAAGCGTTTGACACCTACTTTCAATAAATGACAACCGGTTGATAGGGATAAACAGAGGTGAAAAGCTATATCAACGAGACTTGTCTTTGGATTTCCCTAGATATGAGATGTATATTATGATATGATGTTATGGTATGCTATGGCATGAAGTCTCAGCTCCACATATTTTGGATAACCACTGCGTAGTCTGTTGCACAGGCTGAAAGTAACAGGATCAAAAGTTCGACGTCACAGGCATGGAGTCAAAGTAACCACCCACGAGGTATGTACTAGGGGTTTATCACCTGCCGAACAAGGTTCTAAAGAGTTCTCGAAGTCTACGCTCTTCCTTTGGATATTACCGACGTCCTAATTACTTGGTAATCAGTAATATTCGCAAGAAAAACTCGTCCGAGCGCAATATCGCGTGACGACTACTTCCGGATTACTCCGTTACAGTCTCCGCATTGCACCTAAAAGGCCAAGATGGGATAATGGTTCTACGGCCCTCATCTTCTCGAGCTCCCAGGTCGAAAGCAACGACATCTTCCCGATTACTTGGTAAACATCATTACTTTCAAGGGGACTTCCACTGAATGGGGGATTCTCATGCCTCCTTCTTCGGGATTACTCCCTCAAAGTTAACATGACTATACCGCCCGTCCTAATCCTATGTGTAACCCAAGTCCGGGTATAGGACTTATCAAAAGTAGTCACCAAACCCAACATAACAATGTATCCAGAATGTGTGAGTAACAACAATATATGCAATATATACAAAATAATAAAGCAATAATAAAACAGTAAAGCAAAATAAGGAAAATAAATAAACACCCAAAAAGATAAATAAACAAAACTAGGAGAGACTCGCAAAAGATCCCCAGCAGAGTCGTCAGCTAAAACCGCCGGCAGAAAACACAGAGCCGCCACCGAACTTTATTTATCCCGAAGGAAGGGGAAATATCGATAAAACCACAAGGGAATGGATAAGATGGTCTTGCGACCAAGAGAAAGGGTAAGGGAGTCGGTTATGCGAGGGCAAGGTATTATCACCCCTCACATCCGTTGTACTCAACGGGATCCATTTTGTTTGTTTGTCTTAAAGGGTGGGTTTATTTACAACTATGCTTGCTTAAGGGGAAATGAAAGGTTTTTTATTATTGCATTCGTGAGGGTTTCGCGACCCTTTGCCTACGTATCCAATGAAGGAATCAGAACACCGTAGTTCCTCAAGAAAAAGGTTGATTTGTTTATGTTTTTTAGTGGGCGACATTAACGCACGCATTCTAGCAATAGGCACGGCCGATATCGCGGTAGAACGGAGATAACATGCCCTTGGGGGGAGTTTTGATTTGTTGAGTGTTTTGCGGGTTTTAAGATATATTCAAGTAATGATTAAAGAGTGTTTTTGGATTTTTTGGTTTGTTTACTTGTTGATTTTATCTTGCCATACACGCCTAATTACTAGCATTTGTACAAAGTAAATAAAATGCATAAAGATAAAATCCTACGCTATTACAACCATATCAAAAGGCATAAAAAATATGAAGAAAAAAAAGATAAAAGTAAGAAAAATGAGTGTCTTTCGACCCAGGCAGTAGCACCCTTCGACTTGCATTTTGTTGGCCTCATTCGATTAGGGCTAGCACCAGTGAGGTCATGGACTTCGATTAGGGGATGGCACTAGTGAGGTTCTGTCCTTCGATTGGCCTGGAAGTCAGTGTATGGCGAAGCCTTCTGGTTCTGCCTTGTTGCCTTGTTGTCTTCTTCGACTGGAGGTTGAAAGCAGTGAGGGAATGCCTTTCGACTGAGCCTGGAAGTCAGTGAAGACATAATTTTCGTTTGGGCCTAGAAGTCAACATGGTTTTCCTCCTGGTTGTCTCTTTCGTTTGACCTGGAGAAAGGGGGTAGAAGCCAGAAGCTTCGTTTCCTATTTCTTGTTTCCTGTTTCTTTCATTTCTAGCATTAAATGGCAACAAGGCCTGAGGCCATGCTAGTATTTGTCTTGTAAACAGTTTAATAGTTAAAGCAAGTTCAGGTAAACAGAAAGCAAAATGAGAAGCTTAACTCTAAAAAATATGTTAAAAAGGGTGGAAACGAAAGGAACAATGGTATGTACATGTTTCAAACGAAAGGGAAAATTACTATGCCATGGAACAAAAAGTTCAAAGGTAAGAATAACTTACCTTGCTTCAGGCCCTGAATGGATGTGGGTTTCGAACTTGAACTGCTACCTGGACGTTTCTGGAATTTGAAGAGTAGTCACAGGGGGTTCGCTTTTGGTTCGAAGGATTGTGACAGAAGGTTGTCTTTGAGTTTGAGCAAACTTTTATGTGTGGGGTGTTCTTCAGAATCGAAAGAGGTGAGCGCTTGAGATTCTGGGTTTTTTTGATTTCTCAAGTGTTGATGAACTTGAGAGTTTTGTTGTGTTTGAGAAAATTTGGGGGATTCGTTCCTCTGGTCCAAAGATCCTCCCTTAAACATGTGTTGGAGCCTCTTATTTATAGGCAAAGTTGGCTGAAGCTTTTGGAGGGAAAACAAAATAATTTGAACAATTTGAGTAAACTGCTCTTTGTAGCCTTCGAGGGACAGTGCTTGTATGCTATTTCGGTGCAAGAATGGGAGCAGCGTGGCAGGACTGCTTTGTAGCAGTTTTTTCTGTGTTGTTTTGGCATCTTACAGCATGCATTGGAGCAGCAACAACAGATTTTTGGAGTGTTGTATTTAGCTATTTTGGACTAAAGTACCTTTTATTGGAAAAAAGGGGTACATAGTTTTTTTTGCCAATTTATCCAAGAATGATATTATCCAATGAATAAACCTTCGAACCCTGTTCGAAGGAAGCCTTTCCCTTAGTCGAAGCTTGTGGTCGAAACAAGCTAATGCCCAGTCGAAGCTTGTATCGAAGGAAACATACAGTCAAATCGAAAGCTCAAGCTCGAAGGAAGCACATTGCCCAATCGAAGCATGTGGATCGAAACAAACGTAAAGGGAGTCGTTGTCTTGTGTCTTTTTAGCATGAGGGAAGTTCCTGGCTTCTAAATTGAAGGGCGCTTTTTCAAGGGAAGCAAGAACTTAGTCAAATCTTGTATGAAGATACCTCTTGGCTCAAATGAAACTTGTATGAAGCAAAGTATGCAAGAGGACCTTGGTGCAAGTGGATTCGAAGGATGCATAGAGATGGTTACTTTGTCCCATCGAAACTTGTCCAAACGAAGCAAGCATGCAGGCAGCCAACTTGTCCAGTCGAAGCAGGCTTGTAGGCAGTAAACTTGTCCAGTCGAAGCAGGCTTGTAGGCAGTAAACTTGTCCAAATCGAAGTAGGCTTACAGGCAGCAAACTTGTCCAGTCGAAGCAGGTTTGTAGGCAGTAAACTTGTCCAAATTGAAGTAGGCTTGCAGGCAGCAAACTTGTCCATATAGAAGTAGGCTTGCAGGCAGCACGCTTGGTGAATCGAAAAGGTTTCTTTGCAGGGGGCATGTGTGGCCAACATGTCATGGCATGTGATTGCAAGCATGTAAACAGCACACTTGTCCAATCGAAAGGCTGAATCGAAGGAGGTTTCAAATCCAAACGAAGGATGTACCTAAACTTGCATTCGAAGGAAGCTTTAAGTTCAAAATGAAGGACATGCCCATGTTGCATTCGAAGGAGGCTAAGAGTCAATCGAAGGGTACTGAATCGAAGGAGGCTAAGAGTCAATTGAAGGACATGCCCAAGTTGCATTCGAAGGAGGCTAAGAGTCAATCGAAGGACATGCCCAAGTTGCATTCGAAGGAGGCTAAGAGTCAATCGAAGGACTGAATCGAAGGAGACCTGTTTTCCTCCAAATTTGTCAAAATAATATTTATCTATTTTCTCTCTTTTTGACAGTTTCCTTTTAATTTTGGTACTGGAAGATCCAAATGCACTTGTGCAAACTTAAACCCTGAGAATCCTTGTGATAAAGGCCTAATACACTGAGCTTTGAGCCACCCTCGAAGAAGGCGACAGAAAAAATCTTCACAGAAACCAAAACTCGAAACCCTAACATCTTGACCAGCACACATAGGGAAATAAACACTAATCCAGGCTCTGACAAAATTGAGCGAGAACCAACCTTGTAACGTGATGACAAAATTCGTTCCAGGATCCACTAATCGAGAACCAGATGTGATTCCTTTTTACCTGATAAGAAAACCTCAAAACAAGATTAAACAAAAAGAGGGCGTAGCCCTAATACTTCAAACCAAAGCGCATGATTCCCTGAGATGCAGGATATTCAAATGACTGAATGATAAAATGATGCAAATGGAATGCAAAGTTTGAATCCAGACAAGAATAAAAGAGATAGGGCAAATTTGGGGTACGACAGCTGCCCCTATTTAATCGTCTTAAACCTGAAGGCGAGATTGGTGTCAGCCTTTCGAGAGTTCAAGGTGGAAGATGATTAAATACCAGGACCCGAAATTTGCCTTGGAGAGATGGTGTAAGTTTTATTCACTGGTGTGAATGTCTGCTTGGGGAAAGACAAACTTGTCTTCTGGTGGACTGGTCATGATGGATAAAACATGGATGAAAAAGAGTAGCTCGTACTGGGGTAACGGTGCCGATACAAGGTTTTTAAGGGAATGAGTGGCAGGGTGACTGAAAGGATATGGTTGACGATGTTGTGATGACTGAAAGTAGAATTACTTGACAAAATGACAACTTAAATGCAATGAGTAGCACTTGATGACGACAGAGAATCTATCAAGCGGTATTTCACGACCCAAAAAGAATGGTAAAGATAATGGATAAAGATCAGCGTATAATCTATGACCTAAGAGAAAAGTAAAGACAACGGGTAAAGATAGACGTATGATCTATGACCCAAGAGAAAGGTAAAGTGAGGGTAAGAACTACGAGCGACCTATGACCCTAGCAAAGATTACATGAGGGTAATACCTACGAGTGACCTACGACCCTATGAAAGATAACATGAGGGTAAGACCTACGAGCGAATTACGACCCTAGCAAAGATAACGTGAGGGTAAGACCTACGAGCGACCTACGACCCTATGAAAGATAACGTGAGGGTAAGACCTACGAGCGACCTACGACCCTAGTAAAGATAACATGAGGGTAAGACCTACGAGCAACCTATGACCCTAGTAAAGATAACGTGAGGGTAAGACCTACGAGCGACCTACTACCCTAGTAAAGATAACGTGAGGGTAAGACCTATGAGCGACCTACGACCCTAGCAAAGATAACGTGAGGGTAAGACCTGCGAGTGACCTACGACCCTAGTAAAGATAACGTGAGGGTAAGTCCTACGAGCGACCTACGACCCTAGTAAAGATAACGTGAGGGTAAGACCTACGAGTGACCTACGACCCTAGTAAAGATAACGTGAGGGTAAGACCTACGAGCGACCTACAACCCTATGAAAGATGACGTGAGGGTAAGACCTACGAGCGACCTACGACCCTATGAAAGATAACATGAGGGTAAGACCTACGAGCGAACTACGACCCTATGAAAGATAACGTGAGGGTAAGACCTACGAGCGACCTACGACCCTATGAAAGATAACGTGAGGGTAAGACCTACGAGCGACCTATGACCCTATGAAAGATAACGTGGGGGTAAGACCTACGAGCGACCTACGACCCTAGCAAAGATAACGTGAGGGTAAGAACTATGAGCGACCTACAACCCTATGAAAGATAACGTGAGGGTAAGACCTACGAGCGACCTACGACCCTAGTAAAGATAACGTGAGGGTAAGACCTACGAGCGACCTACGACCCTATGAAAGATAACGTGAGGGTAAGACCTACGAGCGACCTACGACCCTAGCAAAGATAACGTGAGGGTAAGACCTACGAGCGACCTACGACCCTATGAAGATAATGAGTGGGTAAAGTCTACGGACGACCTACAACCCTAGGAAGATAAAGCGAAGGTAAGATCTATGGACGATCTACGACCCTAAGAGAGATAAAGTGAGTATTGAGAGTTGGGGAGCATGACGTACTAAAACCCTGGTTTATTTTAGTTTGTAGTGTAGTAACAGATGTTAATTGGGAATTATGAGGATGAAATTCTTTGTGAGGATGTTTTATTGATTTGGGATTGATCTGGCTCATGCTTCATATGTATTTGAAGTGTGACATGATGATCCATGGATATGCTATGCGTTTGAGGATGAAATGCAGTATTATTGTATGCAAAATGTCAAAAACTCATTGGGATCCGTTGCTCGTCCTCTTGAGGTACCAATATGGACTGGTGCCTGAAATTTGAGAAGAAAGAGTTAGCCTTGTCGAGCTCACTGGGGATTAAATCTTGTTGAGGAGGAGTAGCTTGATCTGACTTTCTTCACCTACTAGACTGCTTGTGAATGACTGAATAGAGACATGGATCTCATCAAATGCCCCGAGTTTTCTCTATTGCCAGGGAGGAAAAGGCCCCGTCTGACTTTCCTTACTTCACGAACCACTTGGGGATTAGGAAATGGACATTAGTGTCTTCAGATGCCCCGAGTTCACTTCATTGCTGGGGAGTTGCGTGTTTAAACATCTGCAGGGAATGATGATGATTACGAGGACGCTAACTGAACCAAAGTGTACGTCATGACGCTCTTAGCTTGATTGCATTTGTACGGATGACAGGAATTTGCTTGAGTAGCTCCACAAGAGGGGAGGAGGGATACCCTTGTCTGCAAGGATCTCTTTGAGTGGACTTCTGGAAGATTCGTGTCAGAATATGGTGCAAAGTGGAATGCCCTAATATCTGCCTCTGATCATAGATTCTTGTATATATTTGTCGAATCTCGACGTAACTACCCCAGGTTGCACAAATTTTGAATAGGTTACTCATCCTGATTTCCCCAATTTGAAGTTTAAAGAGATTTATCGACATGGTTGCTTATGATTGACTCGCAAAATATGGAAGAGATTCATCGACGTGATAGCCTCTGATTGGCAGCTTGAGGGAATGCCCCAAAATAAGATCCGTCTTTGTTTTTTGACAAGTTTCTGCAGCAATCGTCCTTCGAGATGACCATGTTTTCAAATGATGCTCATCACACAAGCTTACTTGATGTTCAAGCACTTATTTATATGCAACAAATGTTTGTCTAAGAATGATGATTCTAATGCAAATTCTATGCTTATCTTGAAGTTCAAAAACTTTTATTGAAATGATGTCGAAGCATCCGTTTTTTTTGTTTTTAAGAATAGGTGACGTGTTACCAAATTAAATTTTAGTACATCTCTGAGGAGTCAGGTTACCGTACTCTCGCTATAGTATTGCTTTTGAATTAACCCATGCTTCAGTTAGGACTTTTAAGGGTTGTAACGTGGCCTGGTTCACAGTTTTAGAAAAAAGATTTAAGGCTCAAAATTATTTGGTGCCCACCCATTCTCCATGATGTTCTCCATTCCTATGTTCAGTTAACACAATACGAGCACTCATCTCCTGAGAAGAGAGATTGTGATGATTGAGGAACCACAGGGGTTTCTAAGACCCGATAATCACTGGCTTCTTGGCGTCTGATCACTTAATCTTTTTCTTTGCTGAGGATTATTATTGTTTTTTATTTCATTTTCCCTAATTTTTCCTGGACAATTTGTTGATTTTGAAGTTGCAGTCCAGAGGGATGCCCTGACTTTTGCCTAAGTCTCTTGTTTTTTAAGTTATAACTTAACGGGGCTTTTTGTCTCTTTCTTTTTGAACAAGTTATTGATCTTCGCGCCATCTTCGATTTGTTGGAAATGGTTGTGGTTGTCTGAGTCCTAGATAGATGAAGAATAACTGTTGCGGTATTGTCATCTGTTGACTTCCTGATTGTGCAAGAGATACCCATCAGGATATCGTTCTCTTTGATGCATGTTGCTGACAGGTGACAGTTTATCATTGTGGTGTTGGCTTCTCCTAGCCCTTTGATGGATAACCATTGTTGTATCGCTAGGAACTCCCTCTTGACGAGTTCGGGACGCTCGATCGGATTAACTGAAATCTACCCGCCCCGGGCTTAAAATTGAGGGTTTTTCTACGTAAAAGAAACTCCTACTTCAAAGCTCGAAAGGGTTGACGAGGGTCTATCTTCCTTATAACTCCGGTGTTTGGGGATTTGAAACAATTCTTGTACATCGTCAGCAAGGTTTTATTCAAAAGCATACCATTTAAGAATCTAAGTATCAGATCTTCATCATCCTCCCTCAAGAGTTGTTTTTTTTCTTCTTTTTTTCTTCTTTAAATTAAATTAAAAAGAGTTAAGCATCAAAATCAAGTACAATAACAAAACGTAAATGAGTGAATACGAATAGATTAGTTCAAGACAAACACAGTCAATGCATGGTGATTCAATATAAAAAGACAAACAATTTTGCATACAACAGATACTGAACAAAACAATAAAGGTTACTAATGATAATGCAAATGAAATTAGAAATTGCCATGCTCAGGAGACTTCTTCATCCCTGACTCAAATGAGGAGATGCTCTTGCAGTCTTGACACCTATCTCAGCAAGGGGATTCAATCCATTATCAAACCCTTTGGAGTGAACGTGATAACTTTGGCATCAAGGAGGTCTTAAACGTTGTTTTTTAATGCCCTACAATTCTCAATTGTGTGGCCTGGAGCCCCTGAATGGAATTCGCAACGAGCACTGACATCATACCCTCGTGGGAAAGGATTTGGTGTTAGACCCAGTTCACGTAGTTGAACCAATTGATTGGCAAACAACTAAGGGAGAAGTTGAGCATAAGACATGGGAATGGGATCCACCCTCCTTTCAATAACTTTCTTCCTCTTTCGTCCTTGTTGCCCCTGGGGTTGATGACTCCGCTGAAAAGACCCAGATCATGCTCATTGAACATACAGTTGTCTCTGTGTGTACTGATGTTGATGAGTTGTCTTTGTTGTTTACTGGATTCTGAGAAAGGGGACCCCGATGATTTTTTGTTGTGAAAAATGAATGCATGGTAGTATGGATGAATGCTTTATCTTCACTTCTGAGGAGACCCAAAGACTCGTCTATCCTTTTTTTTTTTTTAAATTTCCTTTTTGAAAAGCTATATCAACGAGACTTGTCTTTGGATTTCCCTAGATATGAGATGTATATGATGATATGATGTTATGGTATGCTATGGCATGAAGTCTCAGCTCCACATATTCTGGATAACCACTGCGTAGTCTGTTGCACAGGCTGAAAGTAACAGGATCAAAAGTTCGACGTCACAGGCATGGAGTCAAAGTAACCACCCACGAGGTATGTACTAGGGGTTTATCACCTGCCGAATAAGGTTCTAAATAGTTCTCGAAGTCTACGCTCTTCCTTTGGATATTACCGACGTCCTAATTACTTGGTAATCAGTAATATTCGCAAGAAAAACTCGTCCAAGCGTAATATCGCGTGACGACTACTTCCAGATTACTCAGTTACAGTCTCCGCATTGCACCTAAAAGGCCAAGATGGGTTAATGGTTCTACGGCCCTCAGCTTCTCGAGCTCCCAGGTCGAAAGCAACGACGTCTTTCCGATTACTTGGTAAACATCATTACTTTCAAGGGGACCTCCACTGAGTGGGGGATTCTCATGCCTCCTTCTTCTGGATTACTCCCTCAAAGTTAACATGACTATACCGCCCGTCCTAATCCTATGTGTAACCGAAGTCCGGGTATAGGACTTATCAAAAATGGTCACCAAACCCAACATCACAATGTATCCAGAATGTGTGAGTAGCAACAATATATGCAATATATACAAAAGAATAAATCAATAATAAAACAGTAAAGCAAAATAAGGAAAATAAATAAACACCCAAAAAGATAAATAAACAAAACTAGGAGATACTCGCAAAAGATCCCCAGCAGAGTCGCCAGCTGAAACCGCCGGCAGAAAACACAGAGCCGCCACCGAACTTTATTTATCCCGAAGGAAGGGGAAATATCAATAAAACCACAAGGGAATGGATAAGATGGTCTTGCGACCAAGAGAAAGGGTAAGGGAGTCGGTTATGCGAGGGGAAGGTATTAGCACCCCTCACATCCGTTGTACTCAACGGGATCCATTTTGTTTATTTGTCTTAAAGGGTGAGTTTATTTACAACTATGCTTGCTTAAGGCGAAATGAAAGGTTTTTGATTATTGCGTTCGTGAGGGTTTCGCGACCCTTTGCCTACGTATCCAATGAAGGAATCAGAACACCGTAGTTCCTCTAGAAAAAGGTTAATTTTTTTGTGTTTTTTAGTGGGCGACATTAACGCACGCATTCTAGCAATAGGCATGGCCGGTATCGCAGTAGAACTGAGATAACATGCCCTTGGGGGGAGTTTTGATTTGTTGAGTGTTTTGCGGGTTTTAAGATATATTCAAGTAATGATTAAAGAGTGTTTTTAGATTTTTTGGTTTGTTTACTTGTTGATTTTATCTTGCCATACACGCCTAATTACTAGCATTTGTACAAAGTAAATAAAATGCAGAAAGATAAAATCCTACGCTATTACAACCATATCAAAAGGCATAAAAAATATGAATAAAAAAAAGATAAAAGTAAGAAAAATGAGTGTATTTCGACCCAGGCAGTAGCACCCTTCGACTTGCATTTTGTTGGCCTCCTTCGATTGGGGCTAGCACCAGTGAGGTCATGGCCTTCGATTAGGGGCTGACACCAGTGAGGTTCTGTCCTTCGATTGGCCTGGAAGTCAGTGTATGGCGAAGCCTTCTGGTTCTGCCTTGTTGCCTTGTTGTCTTCTTCGACTGGAGGTTGAAAGCAGTAAGGGAATGCCTTTCGACTTAGACTGGAAGTCAGTGAAGACATACTTTTCGTTTGGGCCTAGAAGTCAACATGGTTTTCCTCCTGGTTGTCTCTTTCGTTTGACCTGGAGAAATAGGGTAGAAGCCAGAAGCTTCGTTTCCTATTTCTTGTTTCCTGTTTCTTTCATTTCTAGCATTAAATGGCAACATGGCCTGAGGCCATGCTAGTATTTGTCTTGTAAACAGTTTAATAGTTAAAGCAAGTTCAGGTAAACAGAAAGCAAAACGAAATGCTTAGCTCTAAAAAATATGTTAAAAAGGGTGAAAACGAAAGGAACAATGGTATGTACATGTTTCAAACGAAAGGGAAAATTACTATGACGTGGAACGAAAAGTTCAAAGGTAAGAATAACTTACCTTGTTTCAGGCCCTGAATGGATGTGGGTTTCGAACTTAAACTGCTACCTGGACGTTTCTGGAATTCAAAGAGTAGTCACAGGGGGTTCTCTTTTGGTTCGAAGGGTTGTCACAGAAGGTTGTCTTTGAGTTTGAGCAAAATTTTATGTGTGGGGTGTTCTTCAGAATCGAAAGAGGTGAGTGCTTGGGATTCTGGGTTTTTTTGATTTCTCAAGTGTTGATGAACTTGAGAGTTTTGTTGTGTTTGAGAAAATTTGGGGGATTCATTCCTCTGGTCCAAAGATCCTCCCTTAAACATGTGTTGGAGCCTCTTATTTATAGGCAAAGTTGGTTGAAGCTTTTGGAGGGAAAACACAATAATTTGAACAATTTGAGTAAACTGCTCTTTGTAGCCTTTGAGGGACAGTGCTTGTATGCTATTTCGGTGCAAGAATGGGAGCAGCGTGGCAGGACTGCTTTGTAGCAGTTTTTTATGTGTTGTTTTGGCATCTTACAGCAGGCATTGGAGCAGTAACAACAGATTTTTGGAGTGTTGTATTTGGCTATTTTGGACTAAAGTACCTTTTATTGGAAAAAAGGGGTACATAGTTTTTTTTGCCAATTTATCCAAGAATGATATTATCCTATGTATAAACCTTCGAACCCTGTTCAAAGGAAGCCTTTCCCTTAATCGAAGCTTGTGGTCGAAACAAGCTAATGCCCAGTCGAAGCTTGTATCGAAGAAAACATACTGTCAAATCGAAAGCTCAAGCTCGAAGGAAGCACATTGCCCAATCGAAGCATGTGGATCGAAACAAACATAAAGGGAGTCATTGTCTTGTGTCTTTTTAGCATGAGGGAAGTTCCTGGCTTCTAAATTGAAGGGCGCTTTTTCAAGGGAAGCAATAACTTAGTCAAATCTTGTATGAAGATACCTCTTGGCTCAAACGAAACTTGTATGAAGCAAAGTATGCAAGAGGCCCTTGGTGCAAGTGGATTCGAAGGATGCATAGAGATGGTTACTTTGTCCCATCGAAACTTGTCCAAACGAAGCAAGCGTGCAGGCAGCCAACTTGTCCAGTCGAAGCAGGCTTGTAGGCAGTAAACTTGTCCAGTCGAAGCAGGCTTGTAGGCAGTAAACTTTTCCAAATCGAAGTAGGCTTACAGGCAGCAAACTTGTCCATTCGAAGCAGGTTTGTAGGCAGTAAACTTGTCCAAATCGAAGTAGGCTTGCAGGCAGCAAACTTGTCCAAATCGAAGTAGGCTTGCAGGCAGCACGCTTGGTGAATCGAAAAGGTTTCTTTGCAGGGGGCATGTGTGGCCAACATGTCATGGCATGTGATTGCAAGCATGTAAACAGCACACTTGTCCAATCGAAAGGCTGAATCGAAGGAGGTTTCAAATCCAAACAAAGTATGTACCTAAACTTGCATTCGAAGGAAGCTTTAAGTTCAAAATGAAAGACATGCCCATGTTGCATTCGAAGGAGGATAAGAGTCAATCGAAGGGTGCTGAATCGAAGGAGGCTAAGAGTCAATCAAAGGACATGCCCAAGTTGCATTCGAAGGAGGCTAAGAGTCAATCGAAGGACATGCCCAAGTTGCATTCGAAGGAGGCTAAGAGCCAATCGAAGGACTGAATCGAAGGAGACCTGTTTTCCTCCAAATTTGTCAAAATAATATTTATCTATTTTCTCTCTTTTTGACAGTTTCCTTTTAATTTTGGTACTGGAAGATCCCAATGCACTTGTGCAAACTTAAACCCTGAGAATCCTTGTGAGAAAGGCCTAATACACTGAGCTTTGATCCACCCTCGAGGCAGGCGACAGAAAAAATCTTCACATAAACCAAAACTCGAAACCCTAGCATCTTGACCAGCACACATAGGGAAATAAACCCTAATCCAGGATCTGACAAAATTGAGCGAGAACCAACCTTGTAACGTGATGACAAAATTCGTTCCAGGATCCACTAATCGAGAACCAGATGTGATTCCTTTTTACCTGATAAGAAAACCTCAAAACAAGATTAAACAAAAAGAGGGCGTAGCCCTAATACTTCAAACCAAAGCGCATGATTCCCTGAGATGCAGGATATGCAAATGACTGAATGATAAAATGATGCAAATGGAATGCAAAGTTTGAAGCCAGACAAGAATAAAAGAGATAGGGCAAATTTGGGGTACGACAATGACCTAATTCGGATTAATAAAATAGTTCTCAGTAGCAGGTATTTGTTTGAAAACCCTCTTCTCACACTCTCTGTTTATTGATTCAGATCCTACTATCAAACCTAAGTAAGTGCTCTCGCTGTTTCAAATAGAGTTTAAAAATAGTTTTTGAAAACAAATAAAACCTAATCAACTTAAAAGCACTCTCGCTGTATTTTAAGTTAATGCCCAATTATCACTGTCCAGTTATTATCTCAAACTCTCGTTTTATTGATCCTAACTTCTATCTGTATTTTACTCTTGTAACAAAACAATTGATTTTTAGAATTGATAATTGAAACCAGAAAAGTATTCATTTAAAAAGGAACTGATCAATCAGCGTTTCCAAAATCCCATTAGCTATGTGACCTTACATACCGATAAATAAATTTAGCCTAGCATGTTAAACAATTTAATAACAATGCAACAGAAATAATTATCATCAAACAATTTAAATAAACATAGCATTTCAAACAATCTTGACATAGATAAATAAAATACTTAAATTAAACCTGAAAATAATATGGCGGAATATTTGGCTCACTTCAGGTGTCTCGCAGAGATTGATGAAAAATAACAAGCGGAAATAAATAATGCGGAGAATATTTTTGGCAAAGTAACACTAAAATTAAAGAGAAGAAAAAAAGTATTCAAAAAAAGAGTTGTCGAACAGGAATTATGAGGCATTATTTATAGCTCTGGAGGCGCGTGGCAGTTGAGATATTTTCTCCTCCCACTTGTCTAGCGTAACGGTCGTTATGCTCCTCTCTTCAAGGAGGACTAAGCAGTTGTCATAACCTATTAACAAGGGAAGGCTGCAACGGTCATTGTAGCCCAATTATGTAGGAAGGGCTTAGCTGGAAAGGGTGTAACGGTCGTTACACCTAGGCAAGGGGAGTGTAATGGTCGTTACCCCTTGGGCTTGGGAAAATTTGGGCCTTCCTTCATTTGTTCTTCAGGGCCTTTTTGCTTTTTGCTTGTGATACGCTTTGTTTAGTCATACACCCCATAAATTCATAATTGTTCACTCTATTTATGGATTTAAGCATGATTGGCACGACTTTTCCCAATTTTCTTCGCATGTGTCTTGTAACATCAAATTCCTGAAAACATAGAAAATATCGGCATAATACGAATAAAGAATAATAATGGTAATTAAAATGTGGATAAAATTCATATAAATTAACCTAAATATTCAATACATTTTTGGGTTATCAATTGGCCCTCTCCAGTTGATAGAACCAATCTAGCTGAGTACCGGATATACTATCCTGAAAGAAGTGGAACCACAAATCTCTTTCGGCAGTGTGAGGCTGTATCTTTCTCACATAAGATCGGAGATGCATCTTGGGACACGAAATCCCGTCGTACTTAGAAAACAATGGTGCCTTGAACTTTGGTGGAATAACAATCCCAGACACCAAACCCAGCTCTTCAAAGTCTAGCCCGGACACTTTCTGAATCTCCATTGCACTTAGACGCTCTTCCAGATGTTTGTATTTGTCGTCAGCCGGAGGATACTGCTCTTCAGAGTAATCATTTTCTTTTTCCTCTTCAGATTCTGGATGGGCAATTACTTCCTTGTTCTTCCCTTCTTGATTATCCTTTTCACCTGATGATGTTGTGAAGTCTAGGGTTCATCTGGTTGGCCCTGGGAATCTTCTTCCTAGATTCAAAACACCGGTTAATTTCTTTGCTTCCTTCTTCTTTTCTTCGATCAGCAAAGTTTTCAAATCCTCTTGTCCTTTTGCCAAAGTCAAGAACATTTATTGAAACTGAGCATTCTGCGCCTGGA
This sequence comes from Vicia faba, assembly GCA_948472305.1. NCBI lineage: Eukaryota > Viridiplantae > Streptophyta > Magnoliopsida > Fabales > Fabaceae > Vicia > Vicia faba. The sequence continues at coordinate 1,062,273,398 of OX451737.1, forward strand.
GATCTTTTATTGTCTGCTCAAGATCCATCTTACTGAAATAAACAGTAGAAAGATAAGAAGACATGTTGTAAGAAACTTGTTTATGTGATGATGAATGAAGATGCATATGCAATGATTTCAAGGAAATTAGAGACTTAAATTTTCTTTAGACCAAAAAGGAACACACATTATATTAATAAATCAAAGTTTGAGTACATCATGCGTCTTTGGGCTTACAAAGCAATAAAAAAACTCTAAGATAAAAATTTTGAACGCATCCTCTTTGGTGTGATGTAGGCGTTCAGACTCCGCTCCTCATGAAGTTGCTTGGTGAGTTCCAGAACTTTCTTCTCGCTGGCATAGAATTGGGCCTCGAAAGTGTCTCGCTCCCCCTTAAGCTATATCCAATCCCTTTGCAAGTCTTCGAGAGTGGTGGGCATGTCAGGATGAAGGATAGTGTATGGGAGATCTCCTTCCGCAACAGGCTCTTTGATTACCGGGAGAATAAAGGAGTAAGGCATCATAAGACTTTGAGCACGAGCTCGTACCCATTTGAGATAGGGCTCAAGAGGGATGATGCCTTACTCCTCTATTCTCCCGGTCATCAAAGAGCCTGTTGCGGAAGGAGATCTCCCATACACTATCCTTCATCCCAACATGCCCACCACTCTCGAAGACTTGCAAAGGGATTGGATTTGAGATAGGGCTCAAGAGGGATGGAATTCTTATGCCCCAACGTCTTACTATCTACCTTGTTCAACATCCTTCAAGCCCGGGTAAACCTCTAGCGGTGACTTTAATCGTCATTCTCGTAGTCAAATACCAAACCTTAGATAAGCATATCATGTGGACCATCCCTTCGGGCGTAACCAAACCGTCTTAAGGCTAAGCATGGGTTATAGGTGATACCTCCTCTAATTCCATGTAAGAGGACAATAGGTAATTCTCCACAACGGTCGATAATAGTAACACTCTCCACAGATCGGGAACACCAACGAATATTTGAATGCCTGAGCGTCATCAACCTATGTGACCACCTTGAACCTTGCTCGTTCTTCAATACAGATTGGAGAAGATGCGAAATAAACCATCTTTCCAAGAGAGGAGTACAACACATGAGAATACCCATTTTCCTCATAGTGCGAGTGTGAAACGAATGTAGGATGTCTCCTAACAAAGTAGGCACCGGGTTACGAGACATGAAGATTTTGATGGTGTTTACATCTATGAGTTGGTCAGGATTTGGAAACAAAACCATCCCATAGATGAGGAGAGCCACAATTTCCTCAAAAGCTTTCAAGTCCAAGGAGTTCCAACAGTTTTGAGCTTTCTCAAACAATAACTTGGCTAAGAAACCTTTGACACCACTCCTTGTTTCCCAATTAGTTGTGACATAAGATGGTTACAAGTGTTGGGATTGAGCAATCTCTTCTGGTTTTAGATCTCTTTCTGTACCATTGAAGGGTAGTTGATTGAGAATGGGAATTCTCAAGAGTTGGGAGACTTCTTCCAAAGTTGGCACAAGTTGATAATCGGGAAATGTGAAGCAATGGTGTAGAGGTTCAAAGAACTGTAAGAGCACCTTCATCATGTCCTCATCAGTGTTAGAAGTAACCAAGTTTAGGAGGCGACCATGTCTTTCGGTAAATGTAGAATTCTCAGGAACCCTTGATGCTAACTCTTTAAGTTAAGGAGGGATCCTTACGAGATTGACTTGAATGGTTTTCTTGCGAATAGAATCCATGTCCTACAAAACAGAACAAAGATAAATCCCAAAATCCTTGAAATGGTTAGTGAGTATGAGTATGATATTATGATGTTTATGATGTTATATACAAGTAAATATATATTAAAAAAAAAACAAGTCCTTAGGTTTAGGCTTGCATGGAGTCTCATAGGTAAGTACCCTCTTGAAGTTTAGTTGGCTCAAACCTGTCCTAGCAATAGTAGCCGGGTTCTAAGGGAGCTAAATATCACTGGTTTGTTTCCTCGGGAATTATTTCAGTGCAAGCCTCTTTAATAGCGACCAAAACATCCCAAAAAACCAAACCTCAATAAGTGTAGTATCGAGTATCTACCAGCTTTGGACTGCACCAAAGCTGGTAATCTCTCTATGTCCTAATGGCCAAGTTGGTCAAGTAAAGGTTATAGAAGTTAGTTAGTGCTTCATGATATCACTCAGCGGCCCCATATTCTCCTTGACTACTCAAGGGCTATCGGTACCCACAAATATGTCACACTAACGTAGCTATTTCTTAGACCATGTCAGTATACCCCACACAGTTTCTACAACTTATTGCTACTTACCTATAAGGTATCCCAAATCCGGGTAGAGGATTCAAACCTAAACAAAGAACCAAAATGTAAAGCATACAAGTCAAACAATGAAAGAAAATAAATGTGATCTAGCCCTAAGGTAACCCCACTTTAAAATTCCCCAGTGGAGTCGCCAGTTCTATAACGCGGTGGGAGAACTGACTTGGTTGTTTTTTGTTTGATTGCAAATGTTGCGGTTTAGCAAGAGTCACCACCGACTTTTCTTTTATCCAAAAGGAAAGGCTGAAAAGAGCAGGAAAGACCTTTGAGCTGTTTTCTTGAGTTCGGGGGGTAGATTATGAAAAGGGAAGGTATTAGCACCCTTTTCATCCATAGTCATCTATGGTCTCTTAGTTGCTTGCTAGATCACTTGCTTTTGTTTGAAAATGTTCTTTGTGTGGTTTTTGAAAGTATTTTGAAAAGGCGTCATCATTTAGGCAAACTTTGTAATGATTCTCGTTCGTAAGAATGTATACAAAGTGTTGATGTTTTGAAAATGTTTTCAAGTTTGAATGATGTTTTTGAAAGTGTTGGTATTTATTTTGAACATAGAAAGGATGTTTTTGGTTTTGAAATTGAACAAGCAACTAGGAACATTCTACCTACTAAAAAGTATTTCATGTTTATTTCCTCTTTCCTTTGACATTGTTATCTTACCGTTGATTTGGTAACTGTTGTACCCCAAAATTTTCCCTCTCATTTATCAAGTAATCTCTCACAAGATCTCATTTAGTTCAATACTGCATTAGGTTTGATCAGCTCAAGACACCTCCTAAAGCACTGTTGTACCCCAAATATTTCCCTCTCATTTCACTCAATGCATGCCCATTGGAGTCCTCAATTTGCTCAAGTATGCCCAAGAGTTGACCAGACAAACTCTCTCCTAAGGCAGGGTGTCTCAAATTAGGGTTTCCATTTTCCTCAAGATAGGTGGACTCCAAAGGTCTCATATGCTCTCCATGGTCTTAATATGTTTTCAGAACCCTACATGTCAAGTTTCATGCCTTGCACAAGAAGTTTACTCAATCAACATCTCAGATGCTTGAGAATCGACTATATTAGGTCAAAAGTCAACTGTGACCCATATACAGTCAAACTTCAATATTTTTGGTCAACATTAACATTCTGAAGTGACTTTCATCATTTGATCAAGGGTTGATCATGATTCCCCAAGGAATGCTCCAAATTCATCAAAACCCAAAAGTTGCTAAATTAGGGTTTCTCAATAAAAGTCAACCAAACTTTGACCAAGCATAACTCCCACATGCTTCATCAAAAATTTTCCATCCAAGGCTCATTTTGAAGAGGATGCAACTCCCTACAATTCATCTTCATCTCACAAGTTCAAAATATGCACCCACAAAAAGATATGAATTTCTACATTATGGGTCCTTTTGAAAAGTCAACAAAAATACCTTTTGGGTCAAAGCTTCTTACATGAACATGGAAGACTCAGTTGAGAATAGACCAAAAGGGTTGCTTAGGGGACATCCTAAGCTTTCTAAAAAGTCAAAGAACACCTCTTTAGGGTTAAAATTGGAGGAGATATGCCTTGTCAAAGTTGACCCTTTTTACAAAATTGCCAAAAGTCAAATAAGCTCAAAAATGCCTTTTTTGCTAAATGGGCCTAACTTTTTATGCTTGAACTTCACTTATAATATGGTCCATAACTCAAATATTCATCCACACATTATTTGCTTCATTTTTCAATTTATTTTGATTTTTTATTAATTAAAAATTGAATTAAATCAAATAATTGGTGAATAATAACAAAGATATGGATTGATTTGGTTTTTGGACAGGATGGCAATCAAAATATGTTGAATTATCAAGGCCAAAACGAATCAAGCATAATTGGTACAAGAAAGGGAAGATTTGGCTCAAAATAGAAAGTTTATATGTAGCATGAAAATCAAATCAAATCTGTTATAATTGCAAAGATTCAATCCCGTTTTGCAACCCTAATTCATTCCTAGATATATAATGGACAAGAACAAAGCATGGGACAAGGATTGGCAGCCGTGAAAACACCAAACAAAATTCAAAAAAGTGACAAAAAGTGTTGGATCATTTTTGAACTTAGAGATCAATTCAAGCAATTCCAACACTTCCAATCGTTTCTTGGACCTTCCCAGAAGCTAATACAATCAGTTGCACGCATTCTCATGCCCAGAATCTCCCCTAGCATTCATACGGTTTGCCCTTTATTTCAAAATCGATTACTGTATTTCTTGCATCCTTAGCATGATTAATTGGTATATTTGTGATGGTTGAGATGTTTGCAAGCTAACTGCATGATTCAATTGAATTTTTGACGCCTATATGTGCCTTTGCCATTGTTAGGGTTTGTGTGTGCAGTTTAGGGGTTCATTCTACAGGTTAAATTGGGGAAAAAGAAGGATACCATGATGTTCACAAGATCAAATTGAGTTGATCTATATAGTAAGATTTCATTTATCTTGCGTTTTATGGATTTTTGAACGTTACAGGTCTATGGCTACGAAGCTTGTCCGTAGGTAAAAGGCAAGGATCTTAAACGACGGATGAGGAAGAAGAAGATAATATGTCCAATCATCATTCGACTATTTGAAAGCTGGTGCGCGTTTTTTTCTTTTATTAATTAATCCACTTATTTTTCATATAACATTGATTGTTGTTATTATACTAACAAACAAGTCACATAGCTCAGATGGTGAAGCGCGTTAGTGGGGAGTATAAGGACCTGGGTTCGATCCCAGGTCCCAACAATTTTCTTTATTTCATTTTCTTGCAACAGATTCAATGCATCATAATCCCAAGCGCCTTCCATACACCCTTGCGTCCAGCCGTTTGATCAAGCACACCATCAGTTCCAACGCACAGGCAGTGAGGGACCTTGATGCACCCTCCAGTCAACGCTACAAGGAATCAAACGCTGACCGGGCTTGAAGGGTTATTGGGCTTGAAAAATTCAGATTGGCACCCCCCCATTTGCTAGTACACAGGCCCAGTTTTCATTTTCTTTTCTATTTTCTTTTTTTATTTCTTTAATTAATTTCTTTTATTTGTTTTAATTACTTAACACAAAATTATTATTTTTTCTACAAAATCAAAAAATCCCAAAAAAATACAAAATTAATTATTATTATTTATTCAAATTAATTTTTCTGAAAATAAATTAGGTTAATTAGTTTATTTGATTATTTTGTTTCAATTAAAATTAAATAGAACTTAGGTTTTAAATTTTGGTAATTAAATTATTTCTTTTCTCAAATAAAAAACCACAAAAATACACAAAATCTTTTTTTACAAAATATTTTATTTTCTTGAAATTATTTAATTTAGTTTAGATTAGGTAAATTGCAACTTATTTTTATAATTAAAATAATTAGGATTAGGGTTTTAGTCGTACATAACCAAATTAAATCTTTTTCTCAAAAATAACTTAAATATTTTCTGGTCAGATTTTTAGGATTTTCAATGTTTTTCTCGCATTTAATTTGCCATGTGCATTTTAATTTGTTTTATTATTATTGTAACTGTTTCTAGTTTATAATAGTTTTAATTAGGGTTTTAAATTCTGCACTTTTATTTCCCGTCAAGACAATTATGTAACTGTCAAAGCCTTGTAATAGCTAGGTTTATTTTTCACACTTTAAATTCCTGCAAATATTTAACTGTCTAGATGTATGCTAATAGGATTGCATGGCAAGATTACTTGAAATTAAAACGGTAGATCACCTAATGTATAAAGATTAAATAACTGAAATAATTCATATGCATATATTCACTCCTAGGGTTGACCTCACTTTGATTGCCTTCGCTAAACAATCATTAAGCATAGGAGATTTTAGTGGTCGCCCTCCAGTCTAAAAGATCAAATTGTCCCATTCGAATGTTGCCTCGGAAATATTGCCTCTGAAATGTTGCCTCGGAAAGATCTTAAGACTCTAGGGTTACTACTAAAGTTTTCTAATTGTTGCTTTAGTGATTGTACTTGTCCCTTTCGAATGTCCCTTACAACTCCAACTACGGTGTTACCTACTCATTAAATTGTAGGATAGCGTTGTCTAAAGGAAACGAGAACAAACAATCTTTTTTCGAGTAGGTAGAATCTTAAGTACTTGCTCAACCAAAAACTTTTCACAAACATATTTAAAAAAAAATTTCAAAACAAACTTCGTCATACTCTTGAGGACTGATACAAGGGTTATCACGAAGTAAAACATTTTCAAAACAAGCACACACAAGCAATTTGAAAAAATGAGCAAGTACCCAAGAGCCCATGGAAAACCATGGATAGAAAGGGTGCTAACACCTTCCCTTTCTATAATCTACCCCCCGTACTCAGAAACATCTCGAAAAAGGTTTTTTCTATTCTTTTTCCTTTTCCATGATTGGATAAAATAAAAGTCGGTGGCGACTCTTGCTTACTGCGACATTTTGTGAACAAAAACGCAAAATGCAAACTAGTAAAAACAGTAGGTTCTACTACTATACCACAGAACTGGAGACTCTGCTGGGGATTTAAATAAGTGGGGTATACCTTAGGATCTAGGTCATTAAATTGCTTCTCTTGATTGTCTTAATTGCTTTACTTTTGAGGGTTTGTTTGGGGTTACTATAGATCCTACACCCGGATCTGGGGGCACTTTTTAGGTAAACAACAATAGATCGTGGAGAATGTACGACGTAGACCAATATGGTTTAAGCGATGGCTGTGTTGGTGTGACACTTTGGTTGGTACCGGTATCCTTCATGGGGAAACGAGGAAAATACGAGGCCACCACGTGGTGTCGTGAAGCACTAACAGAACTTAGAACATTAGTTGAACAAACTCGTCCATTCACTACTACGGAAAAGGGCTACTAAAGCGCTTATTTTGGCCTTTAAAAGCGCTTAAAAGCGCTTTAAAAGCTTGCGCTGGCGTAGGTAACAAAAGCGCTTCTAAAAGCGCTCTGGTAGACCCCCCCTTTAAGAGCGCTTCCTGGAAAAAGCGCTCTGGTAGGACCCCCTATAAGAGCGCTTTCCTGGAAAAAGCGCTCTGGTAGACCCCCCTTTAAGAGCGCTTTTTAAAAGCGCTGCCAAAGACCAGTAAAAAAGCATAAAAAATTAAAAAAAAACGCAGCATACAAAAGCGCTTTTGTAAAAGCGCTCTGGTAGGCCCCCCTATAAGAGCGCTTTTTCTGGAAAAAGCGCTCTTATAGGGGGGCCTACCAGAGCGCTTTTCCAAAAGCGCTTTTGTATGCTGCGTTTTTTTTTAATTTTTTATGCTTTTTTACTGGTCTTTGGCAGCGCTTTTACTAAGAAGCGCTTTAGTAGGTGGACCTTTAAGAGCGCTTTTTAAAAGCGCTGTCGTTTCTAAATGAGGTATTTTTATGTGCAGCCTATAATTTAATCCTCCCAGTCGACCTGTAATGTTTTCGACCTGTAATATTTTCGACCTGTAATATATTTTTGACCTGTAATATATTTTCGACGCTATTATTTCAGCCATCAGTAAGACAATATATGTACTAATATAATACCATTATAATATCCAAAATTATATATATACATCATTACATCAATAATATTATAGTTCAAATCGACACAAATCCTACATGAAAAATTGCTTAATATAATATTGACACAAATCTTCTTTAATTTCCTCCAACTTAAGCTTCGGGTACGCAGCAGCACGGAATTCGTCAAGGTACTACAAAACAAAAACATAATATAAATGATATATTTAGTTAAATGTAATAAATTATATGAAATTATCTTAAGTTATAAATTCATACCGTGAGCGGAATCTCTAATTGATTCGCCTGAAGGATTTCTTTCATGAACCTCAAAACAAAGTATCCGCAATCATGACTGTTTCGCTGTTGCGGACACTACATAATAAAACAAATAAGATTCTATAGTTGTCTTGTTTTACCAAGTAGCATAAATATTATAAGCAAAATTGTGAAAAGTAATGTACCTGCACTTGGATCCAAGTGATGTTGTTCGATTTAGTTCGGGATACCTGTGCGTCCCGTTGACTACGGAACACTTGTATTGATCTAATTATTAAATATATAAAAGCATATGTTTAAATCAATCCCACAAATAAGAAAATATATAAATATACACGAATATATATTTAGAACGATCCCACTTACAAATCAACGATTTCCTTCATAGCCGGATAATTGGTCCATTCACCATTTACCGAATTCAGATAATACACGACTTCTCTTATCAGGTTGATAGCAAGCAGCAACCAGTGTGCTCTATAAATTAAAACAATAGGTTATATGAAAATTTTGCTATACACAAAAGAAACAGAGATTAGATGAACCAAGAATGAGAAACTAACCCTACTGGTCGGGTATTATACGCCCAAAGATGCAGACTTTCTGTATTGCCGGTGGACATGAATCTATCTACTAAGCGCTGTCTAACTGATTCCGGTTCCGAAGCAATTGTCATTCCGCTGCAATGGGCGGAAGACACGAAACGGAATCTGTTAGACAATGCAGTCCCGCGCAACACTCTGTCATACAACAACCTTAAATAAAAACATAATAAACATTAGATTATTTTCATTGAAATGTGTAAATAAATTATATTGTGGGACTAATTAAATAATATATCGGATGAGTGAATATTACCGGATGTATGAGTGCATATTACTGACGCCTAGTTGATCATGGGTAAAAATCTCTTCCAAGTCATCAAATGTAATATGTGACTGGAATTCAATACCGAAGACACTTTCATCCATGTTGATTTCACGTAAACCACCATCCTTCAAATCGGACATATCAACCATTGTTGCGAGTGTCGAACGGTATCGAGGCACAAAAGCACCGCCTTTTTTTGCCGCTTGCTTCGGAGGACCAGTGGGTGGTAAGCTACGAACCTGCTGCGTCACTTGTTGTGACTCCCGAGCGGATGCCTAAAAATCATATAAGTTAGGTAAAATATAAAATCATGCAGATTTAGATTCAGACTATATATTAACACTTTAAATGTACCTCTTTTAGTGATGCAACAGACTCCTCCTCCTGTAAAATCCCTTTACCCTTAATTGCGGGTTTTATAGGAGCAGTCTAAAATTAAAATGTAAAAAATAATTAATAAACGGTTTAGAATTGACATTCGAAAACTAAATGATTCATAATCGTTTTCAGTATACCTCATCACTAATGGTAATGAGCTCCGAGGGCCATGCAACAAATGATCCTATTGCATCTCGCAGCAATGTCGTCTCTGAGACCATGTCAGGTACCGGTAGAATCGCATCACGATCTAATACAACATCCACCGATACTTTCAGGTGTCCATCAGGGAGGGGTCTGTGGTGAAGTAAATCTCCCGAAGTGTTGTGCACTTTTCCCTTGCCAACTAGTCGATAATTCGGTGACGATAAGTATAGTTGGCAAGATGAAATGCCCTAAACAAATAGAAAATATAAAGTCATTATCATTAATAAAATAGAACAGTTTGTAAGGAAAAAAACTTATAATTACCTCGGGAAATTTCTTTTGATAGTTGATACTAGCCTTATCACTAGTTTCTCTCACCGATGAAGTGTTGCATTTTTCTCTCATATACATATCTTTATCTCTTTGCAATTCAGAGACCTGTGCTTGCAATTCCTGCAACTTTTGCAACACTTCTTCATTGGTAAGATTTGATCTTCTCCTAGAACTCTTATAAAAAGAGGTTGGAGTCACACCATGACCCTTACCCCTCACCCGACCGGGATACTCGGGAGCATCTAGTACTCTACTAAGTACGCTCTCCTCACCGGTGGATGCCGATTGCGACAAGGTCTCCTGTAATTCATTTACATTTAAATAATTATTAGTGGAGATAAAAAATCATTTATATATTAAAAAACATTTGATTTAATTAAAGACACAGTATTATACTTACACATTCAGTATAAACTCTCTGAACATCGGGATCGACAGCTTGATTCTTGCCCACACGAGCTTCCTTCCACAACACATGTACAGGAAGTGAAGCTTCCTCACTTTTAGTCTCCTCTAACTATGCATTGACACAAACGATAAAATCGTCAATTAAAACATGCACATGTAGACAATTAATTAAAACGCATTTCTATTTACTTACAATTTTATCCTCTAAGCGTGCATATCCCAAACGCCCTTTCTTGTATGGATACGCGGGTTTGGATGCTCTCTTACTATTCGTGGCACTCTTTTTCTGAAATGCTTCATCTCTTTGCTTTAAAAACTCAGCCCAATCTGCTTCATCAATGAATGTCGCATACTTTGTTGGCCGTCCCGGTGCCTCTTCAAGAAATTTTCCATCTTTATCCTTAAGATAGGTGTTTGTCAAAAAACTTTTCCACCCTCTATATCTTTTGCCGGCCAAACTAAGTATGTAGCTTTTACGTTCATCTGGTATCTCAAAAGTCCTCTGCAAAAATAACAACAATTAACCATATATGATATATACCTGAAGTGTTAGTATAAGTAATTTAAACAATTTATCGTCAAGATAATAACAACAATTAACCATATATGATATATACCTGAAGCTCTTCCCAAATCGCTTGTTTTTTCTCCTCCAATTCTAAATTTTTCGTTTTCGATTTCCAGGTAGCTACGGAGACCGGAATATGCATACGGACAAGTGTACCAATATAACTTGTCAACTTTGCAGAATTAGGACCAATTGGTTGTTTATCAGAATTCCATTCCAATCGGTATACTAATCCTTGGTCTCTATGTCGAATGATTCCCTCAGAATAGAACGTATACCTATTGGTAAAAAATGTTCCATTATAACATGGCAATCATGCGTCTTCAAACTCTTTAACTTGAGGTCTTTCATGGACACAAGTCTTCTAATATCTGAAGAGTAGCCTTCTGGAACTTTTACTTCACTGAGGAACTTACACAATGTTTTCTTCTCCTTTCTAGATAGAGTGTAAACAGCAGGTGGCAGATATGTTCGTCTTCCTTTCGTCACGGGCCCCAATTCAGTTCTCATCCCCATGTTTACCATGTCATTCCTTATGTTAACGCCATCCTTAGACTTTCCTTGTATATTGAGTAGCGTACCTATAACGCTGTCAAATACATTTTTTTCAATATGCATAACATCCAGGAAATGTCTTACGTACAACGACTTCCAATATGGAAGTTCAAAGAAAATTGACTTCTTCTTCCACCCACCCTTGACAATTGAATGTGCAAAAGGCTTGCCAAACTGAGTGCTCACATCTTTCACCTTTTCAAAAATTTGATCACCTGACAAAAAAGGCGGGGCTGTACGATGTTCGGCCTCTCCATTGAATGCTTTTCTCCACCCACGGTAGTGATGATTAGAATTTAAGAATCTACGATGGCCGAGAAAGACATTCTTCTGACAAAGCGCCAATCGTGTCGTATCGGTTTCATCTTCACAAACAGGACACGCCTTTTGACCCTTGTTGCTGTACCCGGATAGATTTCCGTATGCTGGAAAATCATTAATTGTTCCAAACAACATCGCCCTCAAGTTGAAACTTTCTTTCCTATACCCATCGTAAACCTCCACACCTCTCTCCCACAAAAACTTTAAATCTTCGATTAAGGGTGCCAAGTATACGTCTATGTCATTCCCTGGTTGTTTAGGCCCAGAAATTAGCATAGATAACATCATGTACTTACGCTTCATACATAGCCACGGAGGTAAGTTATAAATCATAAGAATCACAGGCCATGTGCTATGCGAGATACTTTGAATACCATGCGGGTTCATTCCATCAGTAGACAATGACAACCGAAGGTTTCTTGCTTCTTTTCCAAATTCAGGATATTCAGTATCAACTTTACTCCATTGTGGTGAGTCTGCCGGATGTCGCAACTTTCCATCAATAATTCTTTCATCTGCATGCCAAGTCAAGTGTCTTGAATCGGTCTCACTACGATACATGCGTCTAAATCTCGGAATTATAGGAAAATACCATAAGACTTTAGCAGGAGACAACTTTTTCTTATATCGAGGGGCACCACATTTAGGACACTCATTCAACGCTGCATACTCGTTTCGAAACAAAACGCAATCGTTTGGACATGCATGTATCTTATCATAGCTCATTCCAATAGAAGACAACATCTTTTTGGCTTCATACGTTCGATTGGGAAGAACATTATCCTCTGGTAGCATATCTTTCATAAGGGCTAATAACTCTGTGAAACTTTTATCCGACCATCCATTGTCCGCCTTTAAGTTGTACAACTTTAACACCGCAGACAATCTTGTGAATTTTGAACAACCAACATACAACGGTTTCTCTGCATCGCTTACCAACCTCTCAAACATTTTGGGACAATCCGCAAGATCTTCTTCAAGCGCTTCTGCAATCTCTTCGACTCGATCACAATCGTATGTGTCTGTGCAATCGTCGTTTGAAGCATACTTCCTATTACAACTCGACTCAGCATTCCCGGTACTTTTCTCACCATGCATTGTCCAACATGTATAACTTCTATCAATTCCAAACCGTAGTAAATGAGATCCCAACTGATTCCCGTCAACCTTACCCCCGGCATAACAGCAACCCAAGCAAGGACACGGCATTCGAAGCGGGTCTTTGGAGTGCGCAACCGCAAACTCAACAAATTCCCATACCCCTTTCTCGTACTCTTTCGACAATCGGTTTGAATTCATCCATGTCTTATCCATGTCTTAATTAAGCTAAACAAAAACGGTCAAACTTTCACTCTTCACAAGTAACCCCTATGGCGAATTCAATTCACAAAGTTAGTAAGTACCTCACTTAACGATAAACGAAATTAAAGAGTTACTGAGAGGAAATTAATTTTAATAAATAACTAATAAAATAAAATAAAATAAATATATAAAATTACTAAAAAAAAACCTTAATTTTAACTCCAAAATAATTTAATAGACTTCACAACTTTAATATATAAGATATATGATTCACTCTAACCTAACTTTCACTTCAAATTTAGTATTTATTTCACCTATTTGTCATCATAATCTAACAATATGTTTCACACTAACCTAACTTTCACTTCAAATTTATAGAGTATTTCTTTCACCTATTTGTCATCATCTTAATTATTTAAATTCTATTAAGAACATGATACATAAAGGCCGAACATATGCTAACACTTGAATCAAAAAATTATGTTGCTTAAGAATCAGGACTAAAGATAATTTATAAACATCGACATTCTTCAACCAATGAGACGAGTTTCACACAAAGAACAAAACTATTAAAACTCACACAAAGTTCAAAACAGACTTCATAAACACAATAATATAAACCTTAGATTAGAACAATAAGCTTATTTAAGGAACTTTAAATATATAAACCTTAGTCTACATTGTTTGTTATGGGTGGGAAATAACAGTTTCATTTCTTGATTTTCTGTTTTCTTTTATTGTGTGTTATGAATTGCAGAATATACATATCCATTGTCATGTTTGATTGTTTTATTATATGAATTTTCTTGGAGATATAATATAGGCCACATAGGTTATAATATTACCCATTATAAAAACAATGAAATAACAAGATGTATGTGATTACTGATCTAGGATTCTAGTTGATACTACTTTTCATTGTTCATGTATTGTTTAACAAAAATACAATGGCACCTGCTGGTTACTACAGCAAATACATTCCCTCCCCATTCTTGATGTTGTTTTGGAAGGCATGTCCATGACTTTCATAACTGGAATTCCTAAATTGCACAGATTCAAGGCCATCCTATTACTTCCACTACTAATAGGGGTTAAGTTCTCTTCATCTATTTCTTTCCTATTGAAAAAAGAATCATTTTTTCTACTCTTCATTATCACTTTTGTGATGCATAATCAATTAAATAAATTAACACAACACAACAAAATCTCAAAATTATCTAAGTTCCAATCTTACACATATTAGTAAGTACCAATTCTCTAAATTCCAATTCCACTACATTATAGCGCATTAAAAATATAACCACCTCTAATATAAACAAATTCCTTCTACTCCTAACAAATTAAAAAATAAACACTACCATTTTTCTATTAATGTCTTATGTAACTAATAATTAAAGTTTACAAAATTTCAACTTCTAAGGCACCAAACTAAAAAAAATTATCACATTATCACAATACAAACACAATACTTCAAACCAGAACATCAACTTAATAAAACAAACCAAAAACACATTATCACATTATCACAATATTATACTTCAAACTAAAACACCAACCTACAACAACACAAGATTACTTCAAGATTAATTTTTAAAAACAATGTTAAATCTTACTTAAGATTTAAGAGGAAGGAAGCAAGTTAGATGAAGAAGATGGACTTCTAAAAACCAGTTCGTGAAGGCCTCTGGAGGATTGAGATTACTTGAATGAGAGAGATTACTTAAGCAATTGAACGAGAGAAAGAAATTGTTCTCCTGGAATGCGAAAATATCAATTGGTTAGGGTAAACAAGAACAATGACATTAGTTTCTTTGACATTAGTTTGAAGAAACTGTTGAATGAAGAGTATAAAAATACACAAGTTTCCTTGACATCCATCACAAATGACTTACTTAGTGAAGCATCAAAAGATAGTGATACCTTAAATCTTGAGCGCTTTAGCTTGTTTGTTGTTGAAAACAATTGAAATGGATAGTGAAGAACACTGTAAAGATCATTTTCATTAAAGAAACATTTGCACAGAATAAACATGTCATGATTAGGAATATTCAGCATTCAACAAGTAAAGAGGAATTATTTATGGTTAGGAAATTAGTTCAAAAATTAAATTACGTCAACGGTTAGAAGAAATTCAAGAATTATGACATTTTCCACTTGCCTCAAGTTTTTATGTATCAAAAGAGGTTGGTAAAGTGTGTTGAGCCAAATGGAAGATGTTACACCTCATGGATAAACAAATGTTAGTATGAGTGTATGCACGTTCACACAATTACAATATTACATGTTATGGAAATATTAAAGTAAGTGATCAAAACTAGAATTTAACACTAAGTATTAGTAACTAAGACTTGAATATTATTACTAGAAATTAGTAAACATGATTGTGCACATTGAGGTGAATAGCATAGAACAAACACAACAGTAGTTAGTAATCACGATTCTGGAAAATTAGCATTTAGGCACAACACAATTAAGCTCAAGATTCATCCAATTCCGAATCTATCTATATTTATTCACAATATCAAGAATCTAACATCAACACAAAGAATTGCAATTGATTCTATGTCAATAGATTAGCACAATATCAAGAATTAGTTCTTATGTCAAGAATTAGCAATTCAATTCTATGAGGAATTTCTACGTACACCTAATGTGCAAATGTTATGTCTACAAATCTATGTTAAAATCTACATCACAAATTCACATAAACATTATCACAAACACATAATATGTACTAGAATATTACAAATTCTATGTCAAGAATTCTAGATCTAAACTAATTTACTTCATCAATTCATGCATGCACAATTCACATAAACAAAATCAAATTACTCAAGTATTCAACAAAACTATGAAAATCAAGTAATGTTACCTAAGATAATTTGTAGAAAATTGGAAGTTGGATGTTGTTGATGATGATAACTGAGATTGACGCAAAGCTTTTCACTTCTAAGATACCGGAAATGGTGGCATAGCTAGAGGAAGATAACAGGGAACCACGTTTGGACTTGACAAAGAGCTTTGAAGTAGGAGCGACGGAGATGGCTGAGGAAGATAAGAAAGGGATGTTGGAGGTTGAGATTGAAGTACGACAAGGGTGTTAGCAGTGAGAGTTTCTTGAGTTATTGACAGCAAGTGACGGTGAGGAACAAATGGAAATAGAAGAAGAATGGCGGCAGCAGTGAAGTAACGGTTGGATGAATCTGAGATTACTGGAGGTCGCGGATGGGGTTTTACGGATGGAGATGAGGCAGAAGTGAAGGTTATGGAAGTTCGTAACAGTGAGGTTTGGACTTTGGAGTGTGAAGGTTGATGTGAGAAGACGGTGATGTATGGGTTATGGGTGGATTATGAAACGCGTTAGTATAATTTTGTTTTTAAAAATTTTAATTTTAAAAAGGCTATGAAAGCGCTTTTGAAAAGCGCCTTAGTAGATGTAGCTATACCAGCGCTTTTAAGGGTAAAGCGCTCTTGTACCCCACCCCCTACCAGAGCGCTTTTGAAAAGCGCTCTCATACCCCCCCTTACCAAAGCGCTTTTCAAAAGCGCTCTCATACCCCCCCTTACCACAGCGCTTTTCAAAAGCGCTCTCATACCCCCCCTTACCAGAGCGCTTTTTAAAAGCGCTTTCATACCCCCCCCCACTATAAGAGCGCTTTTTTAGCGTGTTTTTTAATTTTGTCTTTAGCGAAGCCTATGCCAGCGCTTTTCCTAAAAGCGCTTTCGTAGGGGTGCTGCTAAAAGCCAAATTTGGTATAGTGATTAGAAAGTAGTGAGATAGCTGGCCTCGGTGTAGAGCTGAGGATTGGTTGATACTCGATGCTACACTCATTGAGATCATACTTTCAGGATATTTCGGCCGCAAGAAAAGATTGCTTGAGCTGAGACAATGCTCGATAAAGGATGGTCAGTGATATTGAGATCCTCTAGAACCCGATTACTTTTTAAGACATGTTCGAAACCAACTAAACTTCAAGAGGGTACTACCTTTAACCTCATGCAAGCCTTAAACCTAAGGATTTTGTGTGATTTGACTGTGTTTGCTATACCTGTGTTTGCTATACCTGGTTTTCTCATGACATCATGCATCATAACATAGCATCCATTATTATTGCACTAACCATTTCAAAGACCAAGGGAATTTATCTTTGTTATGTTTTGCAGATCATGGCTTCCGTTCGTAGAAACACTATCCGAATCAGCTTTGTGAAGATACCTTCCCAACTCAAAGAGCTAGTATCAAGGGTTTCTGAAACTTCTGCGTTCACTAAGAGACATGGTCGACTTCTCAACCTGGTTACTTCAAACTTTGATGAAAAGATGATGAGTGTACTCTTCCAGTTCTTTGATCCCAAACACCACTGCTTCACCTTTCCAGACTATCAGTTGGTACCTACCTTGGAAGAATTCTCTCAGTTGTTGGATATACCCATTCTTGAACAGTTTCCCTCACAGGTCTAGAAGAAGTTCCTTAGCCATAAGTCATTGCCTCGGCTTTGCATCTGAAACGGGCCAACGTGGTATCCAATTGGGAAACAAGAAGCGGAGTCAAGGGTTTTCTAGCTAAGTTTCTGATAGACAAGGCCCAGCTGTTTTGGGATGATATGAATTTTCAGGCTTTTGAGGAGATCTTGGCTCTTCTAATATATGGGTTAGTCCTATTTCCCAATCCGAACTCATTCATATATGTGAATGTTATCAAGGTTTTTCTCTCCCGCAACCCTGTGCCTACCTTGCTCAGAGATATTTTGCACACTCTCCATACTCGTACCATGAAGAGAAGATGGATTCTTATGTGCTGCATGCCATTGTTGTCGAGGTGGTTTACTTCTCACCTCCCTAAGTCCATACTAAAGAATGAAGAAGGTTTGGGTTGGTCGCAAAGGATAATGTCTCTCGCTCATACGGATATCCTTTGGTGTTCTCGAGCTATGAAAAACACTGCTATTATTGACCGCTGCGGGGAGTACCCTAATGTCCCATTACTTGGTATTAGAGGGGGTATAACCTACAATCCTTGTTTAGCTCCGCAACAATTTGGTTACGCTCGGAGAGATGGTCCCCACGAGTTACTTATTGAAGGCATTGTATTCAACTATGAGGATGATGTTAAAGAGTATCGTCGAAGGTTCATACGAGCTTAGGGCATGGTAAACAGATCTGGAACCAAGGCTTTGGGGCTAAAGGCTTCCATTCTTATGGAACCTTACCTCCAATGGGTACGAGCTCGCGCCCAGAAGCTTATGATGCCCTATGTGGCCGTTTTACCAGTGATTGTGGAACCCACTACTGAAGAAGGCATCCTTACACGGTTCTCTATCCTTATATGCCCACGGATCTTGGGGAATTATAGAGGTCTTGGATTCAGTTGATGAAGGAGAGGGATACTTACAAGGATCAGTTCCATGCTCAGGAGAGAAAGGTTTTAGAGCTCACAAAGCAACTCCATGAGGAAAAAGGACTGAATGATTATCTTGGCACAAGGAGGAAGCATCCATGGGAATTTTGATGTCTTTTATAATTTTAGATTTGTTTTTAATTATAACACGTAAAAGGAATTTGAACTTCAAATTCAGCTAATAAAGTTTTTATTTATTTTGGTTTGCAAATTTAAATTTCCCAAAGTCTTTGAAATCATTGCATGTGCATCCCATTATCATACACATCATTACAGGTACCATTACAGGTTTCTTATCTTCTTCACTGTTTATTTCACGCACGAAATGTATTCCGAGCAAACCATCAAGGACCTTCAGGCATAGAACGCCCAGTTCCAACAAATGTTCATAAGTCTGGCAAAAGGGCAGGAGGATCTGAAAGCCCTTATCCTGAAAGAGAAGAAGAAAAAGAAGAAGGCTGCTGGTATTCTGAATATGGGCAGAAGGTTTGGAGAGCGGTTGAAGCAACAAGTCGATCTGACCTCTTCATCTAAGGAAGGGGAGAATCAAGAAGAAGAGAAGGACCCCAGTCCTGCAGTTTTTGACAACAATACCGATTACAATGATAAGCAATATCCTCCTGCTGAGAATAGATACAAACTGTTGGAAGATCGTCTGAGTGCCATGGAAGTTCAGAGGATACCTGGACTGGATTTTAAAGAATTGGGGTTAGTGTCGGGAGTAGTCATCCCGTAGAAGTTCAAAGCTCCAGTTTTTGCTAAGTATGATGGGGTGTCCTGCCCAAAACTCCATCTCCGTTCTTATGTCAGAAAGATCCATCCCCACACCGCTGATATAAATCTGTGGGTTCATTTCTTTCAAGATAGTCTGTCAGGGACTCAGCTTTAATGGTTCTACCAGCTAGAGGGAATAAATATTCGAAACTGGGAAGATCTGGCTGCTGCTTTCTACAAGCAGTATCAGTACAACACCGACCTTGCTCCTACTCATACTCAACTCCAGAGTATGTCCATGGGTGCAAGTGAAGGCTTTAAAGATTATGCACAAAAATGGAGAGACTTGGCTGGGAGAGTTCAACCCCCGTTGTCTGATAGGGAGCTAGTTGATATGTTTCTGGGGACGCTATCTGGTCCATTTTTCAATCATTTGATCGGCAGCTCGTCAGCTGGTTTCACCGAGATAATTCTAACTGGAGAAAGAGTATAAGCTGGGATTCGAAGCGGCAAGATACAGAAAGATGCCTCTTCAAGCTCAGTAAAAAATACATTTGTTGTTAAGAAGGAAGCCAGTGCCATCTATAGCCCGAGGGGCCAAAACAGGGCTGGACATCGTCAGACAGTAAGTGCCGTGATGATACCTAGACCTGCAGTTGCTCCATAATGCAACAATCAACAAAGGGTGGAAAGACCATAAAGGAAATTTACCCACATCAACATGACATTGGCTGAAGTGCTACCTCACCTGCTGAGATCCAACTTGGCAACCTTAAAAGAGGCTCCCAAGAATCCAAATACTACATCTCCCCGATAGAATCCAAATGCTCGGTGTGCCTATCATTCTGAGAGTCCTGGCCATGATACAAATGACTATTGAGCTCTGAGGAACAAAGTACAAGACTTTATTGAAGCCAAGGAAATAAATTTTGATGCTCCGGAGAAGCCCAACGTCATAACTGCTCCCATGCCTAAACACGGTCGTGGAGTTAATGATGTTGACATTGATTTGTTTGTTACTTATGTTGATGAAGTTTCTACTCCTCTCATGACTGTCAAGAAGAATTTGTTGTTGGCCGGTTTATTTTCGGGTTGTGGTGAAGGTTACCACATGTGTTCGTTTCTACCTTCTGGTTGCCGTTTGCTGAAATTAGGTGTTGAACGCCTGATAGATAGCAAAGAAATTTTGTTTGAGAAAACTTTGGTTCTCGTTGTTCCATCTGAAGACGTTGCCATTATAACCATTTCCTCCAATCCTTCCAAGGTTTCCTCGAGAAGACCTGTTAGGATTACATCTGCTCCAAGAATTGCTCCGCTGATAATTACTGTTCCTGGTCATGTCCCATATGTCTCAGACAAAGTTTTCCCCTGGCATTATGGTGTGATGTGTACTATCATGGCATCAAAAACGATTTGAAAGATGAAGAGGCTGATCCTGATATTGGTAACATCGTCGGAACCAGCAAAGTTACCCAAAGTGGAAGGGTCTTCTTCCCCGATATTTCCCCTAAGACTGTCAACAAACCTATTGTCATTCCATCTGCTATTCCTGCTGGTACATCAACTATTGTTCCTGTTCTTACCCCAGTTATTACCCCTGTCGATGAATCATCTGATACCCGCGACAAGGAAACTATAGGTGAGCCTTCCCAGACGGAGGCGCCTAAGAAAATTGTTTTGGAAGCCTCTAAACAAGAAATGGAGGAAATACTGAAAATCATTAAGAAGAGCGACTATAATGTGGTAGAAAAGCTGGGGCAGACCCTATCAAAAATATCCATGTTGTCTCTGCTTTTGTGCTCTGAAGCCCACACGAAGGCTTTGATTGCATTCCTCAAGACTGCGCATGTGCCGCAAGAGACTTCAGTCGGTCAATTTAAAGATTGTGTGGCCAGCCTGACTGCTGATAATGGGCTGGGTTTTTCATATGCGGATTTGACACCAAAGGGAAGGAAGCATAATGATGCTCTACATGTCTCGATAGAATGTAGGGGCACCATTATGGCTCATGTCCTGGTAGATATTGGGTCTTCACTGAATGTTCTGCCGAAGAAGGCGTTGGACCGATTGGATTGCGAGGGTTTAACTCTAAAGCCTAGTAACATTGTGGTAAGGGATTTTGACGGATCAAAGAGAATGGTGCACGGGGAAGTCGACATCCCTGTCAAAGTAGGTTCTCATACTTTTGGGTCCACCTTCTATGTGATGGATATCAGGTCGTCGTATTCTTGTTTGCTAGGTCGTCCTTGGATCCACGAGGCTGGGGCAGTTACTTCCACACTCCATCAAATGCTGAAGTATCCGGTGAAAGGAAAGATTGTCATAGTGCGGGGTGAAGAAGAGTACATGGTGAGCCACCTCAATTCCTTCTGCTACATAGAGATGGGCGGGGAATTCATAGAAACTCCTTGTCAGAATTTCGAAGAGGTCCCTCAGATCTTGGCATCAACTAAAACTTATACCAACAAACCTCCTTTGAAGATGGCTTCTCTCAAGGACGCCAGGGATGTGGTTTAAGAACGTGGGTGTATCAATTGGAGTCAGCTCCCTGATTTCACTCTGAAAACTGACAAATTGGTTTGGGCTTTACGATAGGGGCTCAAAGGGTTGTTTGACATGCTCGACCTGAAGGACCTCCCCTACGCATCAACAATCGTGGGATTAACGCCATTGAAGACAGCGAAGAGGACTCAGACATTGACATCTGGATCTACCCAACTACCAATGGTGGACCGAGTAACTGGACGGCTAAGGACTTTATACCTGTTTCTTTCATTCTGCAGTAATTGACTTACTTGTTTTGAGATTTGTAATAAACAATTTAAAACTTTACGGCCCTATGCCTTGCCCGAGGCTAATTGGCTTTGCTTGTGAGGGCTATTATTTGTAATTTCATATATCATTAATAAAGAATTGGACGTTTCTTGCATACAAATTGTGCGCTCTCTGTTTTTATCTCCTATTTTCACTTTATCAAAACAACTATTCTCTTACACACACTCACGTATCATAATGCAGATCCATATCCACTCTGGATCCCATTGATAACAGCTCTGCTATTTCCAGTTATGACTTCAAAAATCCGATGAACCAAGCCGAGGACGAAGGTGAGGATGACTGTGAAGTGCCTGGAGAACTTGCTAGACTACTACAGCAGGAAGAAAGGGCCATACAGCCTCAGGAAGAGCCAGTTGAGACAGTGAATTTGGGTACTGAGGAAGACAGAAAAGAGGTTAAAATAGGCGCAAATCTGGAGCTTAGTGTCAAACAGAGGTTGGTACAGATGTTGCACGACTATGTTGAGATCTTCGCCTGGTCTTATGAAGACATGCTTGGTTTGGACACTGATATTGTGGTACATTGCCTGTCGACTAAAGAAGATTGTCCTCCGATTAAATAGAAGGTTCATCGTATGCGCCCTGAAATGCCAGAGAAGATCAAGGCAGAGGTCATGAAGCAGTTCAACGCAGGATTCTTAGCTGTCACTGCCTATCCATAGTGGGTTGCCAACGTCGTTCCGGTACCTAAGAAGGACGGTAAGGTACGGATGTGTGTTGATTACAGAGATCTGAATAGGGAAAGCCCCAAGGATGATTTCCCTCTTCCTCACATTAATGTTTGGTCGACAACACCGTGCAACATAAAATCTTATCCTTCATGGATGGTTTCTCTGGCTACAACCAGATCAAGTTGGCTCCTGAAGACATGGAGAAGACAACCTTCGTTACACAGTGGGGCACCTTCTACTACAAGGTGATGCCTTTTGGGTTGAAGAACGTTAGGAAACCTATCAGCGCGCCATGGTCGCTTTGTTCAACGATATGATTCACCACGAGATCGAAGTTTATGTTGATGACATGATAGCCAGGTCTCAGACTGAGGAAGAGCACCTTGATCATCTCCAGAAATTGTTTGACAGGTTGAAGACATACAAGCTGAGGTTGAATCCGAACAAGTGTACCTTCGGGGTAAGATCTGGTAAGCTTCTGGGTTTTGTCGTCAGTGACAAGGGTATTCAGGTAGACCCTACGAAGGTAAAGGCCATACAAGAGATTCTGGTTCCCCGCACAGAGAAGGAAGTTAGAGGTTTCTTGGGACGTCTGAATTATATCGCCAGGTTCATTTCACATCTGACTGCTACTTGTGAGCCAATCTTCAAGCTTCTGAAGAAAGATCAAGTTGTAAAGTGGAATGATGAATGCCAGACCGCTTTCAAAAGAATCAAAGAATACCTTCAAGAACCGCCAATTCTGATGCCTCCAGTTGAAGGAAGACCTTTGATATTATACTTAACAGTGCTAGACAATTCAATCGGGTGTGTGTTGGGGCAGCATGACGAGTCTGGTCAAAAAGAGCACGCAATATATTACCTTAGCAAAAATTTTACCGACTGTGAGACACGATACTCATTGCTCAAGAAAACTTGCTGCGCTTTAGCATGGGCTTCTCGCGACTGAGACAATATATGTTGACTCACACTACCTTGTTTTATATCGAAGATGGATCTGATCAAGTATATTTTCGAGAAGCCCGCTCTCTCCGGAAGGATAGCAAGGTGGCAGATGATCTTAACTGAGTACGACATACAATATACAACCCAAAAATAAATAAAAGGAAGTGTATTGGCTGATCATTTGGCTCATCAGGCCGTGGACGACTACCAGTACATGAATTTCGAGTTCCCGAATGAGAATATTATGTTGGTGACTGACTACGAAGAACCTGGACCGGATGAAGGACCTGAGGAAGGATCTTGATGGTCTATGTATTTTGATGGAGCCTCAAACGCATTGGGTAACAGAATTGGCACTGTAATCATATCTCCTGAGGGCTGTCATACTCCGTTCACCGCCCGATTATGTTTCCACTGCACCAACAACATGGCGGAGTATGAAGCATGTATCATGGGTCTTTGAGCTGCTATTGACCTGAGGATTATGTTCTTAAGTGTATTCGGGGATTCCGCTCTGGTGATAAGTCAGATCAAAGGCGGGTGAGATACAAAGCACCCGAATCTCATTCCTTACAAAGAGTATGTACTGACATTGCTCCCACACTTTGAGGAGGTAACCTTCAAACATTTCCCACGAGAGGAGAACTAGTTAGCGGACGCGCTAGCTACCATGTCTTCTATGTTCAAGGTTAGGTGGGACAATGAAGCTCCCCAGATTACCATTGAGAGGTTGGATGAACCAGCACATTGCTGCAAGATCGATACCGAAGAAGTGGCAGACAAACCCTGGTTTCACGAGGTCAAAAGGTAAGTCGAGGCTCAAGAGTATCCCGAAGGGGCATCTGTCAATGATAAGAAGTTTCTGAGAAGGTTCGCTGCAAAGTTCTTCCTCAGTAATGGAATCCTCTATAAATGCAACCATGACTCCATACTACCACGGTGTGTAGACAAGAGTGAAGTAGAGAGGATCATGACAGATCTACATGAAGGCACTTTCGGAACCCATTCTAGTGGACATACCATGGCTAAGAAGATCTTATGGGCAGGATACTACTGGTCCACTATGGAAGCCGACTATTATCAGCACTCTCGAACCTGTCATAAGTGCCAAGTCTACGCTGATAATATGCATGTACCTCCGGTCCCATTAAACGTCTTGACAGCTTCATGGCCCTTTGCAATGTGGGGCATCGACATGATCGGCGAGATCAGACCTACTGCGTCTAACGGGCATCGCTTCATTCTAGTAGCCATTGATTACTTCACGAAGTGGGTTGAGGCAGCTTCATTTGCTACAGTAACCAAGAACGTCCCGGTGCGCTTTATCCGACACAATCTGATCTGTCGATATGGTGTACCAGAGAGAATTATTACTGACAATGGTATGAATCTCAACAACACAATAATCACTGAGCTCTGTAAACAGTTCAAGATACAACATCATAACTCTTCTCCCTACCGGCCGAAGATGAATGGGGTTGTTGAAGCAGCTAACAAGAACATCAAAAATATTGTATAGAAGATGACGGTGACATATAAAGACTGGCATGAGATGTTACCATTCACTCTTCATGGGTACCGTACCTCAGCACAGACGTCGACAGGGGCAACACCCTACTCTTTGGTATATGGCATGGAGGCAGTCCTACCCATCGAAGTCCAGATACCCTCTCTCAGGATTATGAAGGATGTATGTTTGGACGAAGACGACTGGATCCAAACCCGACTTGATCAGCTAAATCTAATCAATGAAAAGAGAGTTACGGCTATCTGCCATGGACAGACGTATCAAAAGCGAATGATCAAGGCTTTTAACAAAAAAGTCAAACGCCAAGAATATCAAGTCGGGGATCTAGTGATCAAACGCATCATACTGCCGCAAGGTGATCCCAGGGGCAAATGGACCCCCACGTACGAAGGGCCATTTGTGGTTAAGAACATTTTCTCGGGAGGAGCCATGATTCTAACCACCATGGATAGTGACGATCTTCCTCATCCTGTCAATGCAGACATAGTGAAAAGATACTACACCTAATCAAAGACCTGCTAGGTCAACTGGCCTAGGAAAAAAATAAGGGCTTCTCGGCGAACCAAAAGGGTTCGGGCAAAAGTAAGGGATGAAAATTAAAAAATTTGTACACCCAGCAATTCGAAAATCCGAAAGGGAGGCCTAGGCAAAAAAGGGTATCCCAGTGGACTGAAAACCCGAAAGGGCGGTCCAGGAAAAAGTTAGGGATTGAAGCGTATCACTATGTCTCATTGGATCATCTTGCGACCAGACTTCAGTATCGACTATCAAGCTCAGGCGGCACCAATCAATCTGATCAACCTTCAGCCAAGAAGCAAAGTGATGAGACGCTTGAAGATATAAAGGCAATAGCAGAGTTGGAACCTAATGGGGTTGTTTCACATAGCTATTTTTCTTTCTTTTACACAAATTGTATAATTTCTGTCTTTCGGCGACGTTCTCTTACTAGAGCATCAGCCTCTTTGTACAAAACGCCTATTACAGGCCAACTCCAAAAATCAATACAAGTCATTTTCACAAGAAACTTCAATTTTTTTTTCTTTTTCTGTTTTGTTTTGCAAGAACGTCCAATAATTTATTTTTGATATATGCATTTGAAAATGATTGCCGCTCATAAATATTTACATAAGAAACAAAGGCAATTACTCGTAATTCCAGAAACAGGGAAAAAACAAAAAGTGCCAAACCCGACCGTTACTCTGCCCAATAGGTATCGGGATAGAGCCAGCTTGGGAACATAATTATTGGTACATACACTCCCCACCGAGTAAAAGTATCCAAAGTCATTGATGTCAGCTTTCTCGAAACAGGACTTAACTATCCCCAGCCGAGGTTTGCAATCGCGGGCGAGTTAGTAAATTTCATCTCCCAAGCGGAGTTTATTTCTACGAATACAGAAGCTCAATCTCCAACAGAGCTCATCATCTCCAGCAACGGAATTTCATCCCCAGCTAAGTTTATCCCGCCAGATCAGCGGGTCTACCAACAAAGTATCTCCTCCCCTTAAGTTTGGTCCCTGCAGAGTTATTCTCCAGCATCTCTTCCCGTCAGGGATTTATTTTCCCAGACGCGAGCATACCCCGATAACATTTCATGAACATACATCATGACATACGCATACATATCATATATAGCATAATCTCA
The DNA here is from genome assembly GCA_948472305.1 of Vicia faba. Classification (NCBI taxonomy): domain Eukaryota; kingdom Viridiplantae; phylum Streptophyta; class Magnoliopsida; order Fabales; family Fabaceae; genus Vicia; species Vicia faba. Next base: position 1,062,300,074 of record OX451737.1, read on the forward strand.
TTTATTTTGAGAACGTCATCTCACCCTGCATTTCATGCATCGCATATAACTAACCCTAATATCTTTTGCAGGAAAAGATAATTAGCTTCAATAAATCCAGCAGTTATACAGATCACATCTACATACGACCAATGGAAACTCAGTTCTCGAAATCAAACGGGTCAACTAATCTATACTTTGAAGTAATCCTACTATCCCAGTTCCTTCTCACAGCCCTACTATCCAGGCTTTCATATCTAAGTAACCCTACTATCCAGGTTCCTTCTCACAACCCTACTATCCAGGCTTTCATATCGAAGTAACTCAACTACTCAGGTTCCTTCTCATAGCCCTACTATCCAGGCTTTCATACTTTTAAGTAACCCTACGATCTAGGTTCCTTCTCACAGCTCTACTATCCAGGCTTTCATATCAAAGTAACCCTACTATCCAGGTTCCTTCTCACAGCCCTACTATCCAGGCTTCCATATCGAAGTAACCCTACTATCCAAGTTCCTTCTCACAACCCTACTATCCAGGCTTTCATATCGAAGTAGCCCTACTACCCAGGTTCCTTCTCACAGCCCTACTGTCCAGGCTTTCATATCGAAGTAACCCTACTATCCAGGTTCCTTCTCATACCCCTACTATCCAGGCTTTCATATCAAAGTAACCCTACTATCCAGGTTCCTTCTCACAACCCTACTATCCAGGCTTTCATATCGAAGTAACCCTACTATCCAGGTTCCTTCCCATAGCCCTACTATCCAGGCTTTCATACTTTGAAGTAACCCTACGATCCAGGTTCCTTCTCACAGCCCTACTATCTAGGCTTTCATATCGAATTAACCCTACTATCCAGGTTCCTTCTCACAGCCCTACTATCCAGGCTTTCATATCGAAGTAACCCTACTATCTAGGTTCCTTCTCACAACCCTACTATCCAGGCTTTCATATCGAAGTAACCCTACTATCCAGGTTCCTTCTTACAGCCCTACTATCCCGGCTTTCATATCGAAGTAACCCTACTATCCAAGTTCATTCTCACAGCCCTACTATCCAGGCTTCCATATCGAAGTAACCCTACTATCCAAGTTCCTTCTTACAGTCCTACTATCCAGGCTTTCATATCGAAGTAACCCTACTATCCAGGTTCCTTCATACAACCCTACTATCAAGGCTTTCATATCGAAGTAACCCTACTATCCAGGTTCCTTCTCACAGCCCTACTATCCAGGCTTTCATATCGAAGTAACCTTACTATCCAGGTTCCTTCTAACAACCCTACTATCACGGCTTTAATATCGAAGTAACCCTACTATCCAGCTTCCTTCTTACACCCATATTATCCAGGCTTTCATATCGAAGTAACCCTACTATCTAGGTTCTTTCTCACAGCCATACTATCCAGGCTTTCATATCAAAGTAACCTACTATCCAGGTTCCTTCTCACAACCCTACTATCCAGGGTTTCATATCGAAGTAACCCTACTATCCAGGTTTCTTCTCACAACCCTACTATCTCGGCTTTCATATCGAAGTAACCCTACTATCCAGGTTCCTTCTCACAACCCTACTGTCCCGACTTTCATATCGAAGTAGCCCTACTATCCAGGTTCCTTCTCACAGCCCTATTATCCCGGCTTTCATATCAAAGTAACCCTACTATCCAGGTTCCTTCTCACAGCTCTACTATCCAGGCTTTTATATCGAAGTAACCCTACTATCCAGGTTCCTTCTCACAGCCCTACTATCTAGGATTTCATATCGAAGTAACCTTACTATCCAGGTTCCTTCTCTCTTATCTCCAGACAATAGTTTACAACACTGTAAGACTGGGATCCGATCAAACACGATTTGTTTCGCAGTTCCCCAGTAAGTCGTGGTATAGCCTGTACACCGACCAGATATGCAGTTCACTTCTGCTCCCTCAAGCAAGAGTAATTCCCCCAGTAGAGTAACAGACAACTGAAGCTCCTAAAATTCTATTTCTCCCAAGACAGATACCAACATTCCTCAGTAGATTCCTCGTCAACAATAGGAACAGGAACTCTCATCGAAGGAATGTCTCAGGAAATCAACATCCTCTAGATGGCATCTTTAAGCCCATCTCCGACGGTACTCCGTCACACCTTGGATGGCATCTTTAAGCCCATCCCCGACAATTCTCTAGCAAACTTTCCAATGGCATCTATAAGCCCATTCCAGATATCACAAATCAAGTGTCAATTCATATGAGTGCAAATTTCTGGGCACTCTAGTGTTCAATCATCTTCCACCTTCAGATCACGAAAGGCAGACGAGCCAATCTACATCCTCAGGTTTAAGAAGATTGAATAGGGGCAGTTGTTGTACCCCAAAATTTGCCCTCTCATTTCACTCAATGCATGCCCATTGGAGTCCTCAATTTGCTCATGTTTGCCCAAGAGTTGACCAGACAAACTCTCTCTTAAGGCAGGGTGTCTCAAATTAGGGTTTCCATTTTCCTCAAGATAGGTGGACTCCAAAGGTCTCATATTCTCTTCATGGTATTAATATTTTCTCAAGACCCTACATGTCAAGTTTCATGCCTTGCACAAGAAGTTTACTCATTCAACTACTCAGATGCTTGAGAATCGACTATATTAGGTCAAAAGTCAATTGTGACCCACATACAGTCAAACTTCAAGATTTTTGGTCAACATTAACATTTTGAAGTGACTTTAATCATTTGATCAAGGGTTGATCATGATTCCCCAAGGAATGTCCAAATTCATCAAAACCCAAAAGTTGCTAAATTAGGGTTTCTTAGTAAAAGTCAACCAAACTTTGACCAAGTATAACTTCCACATGCTTCATCAGAAATTTTCCATCCAAGGCTCATTTTGAAGAGGATGTAATTCCCTAAAATTCATATTCAGTCCACAAGTTCAAAATATGCACCCACAAAAAGATATGAATTTCTATATTATGGGTCGAAAAGTCAACAAAAACACCATTTTGGGTCAAAGCTTCTTACATGAACATGGAAGACTCAATTGAGATGAGACCAAAAGGGTTGCTTAGGGGACATCCTAAGCTTTCTAAAAAGTCCAAGAAAACCTCTCTAGGGTTAAAATTGGAGGAGATATGCCTTGTCAAAGTTGACCCTTTTTGCAAAATTGCCAAAAGTCAAATGTGCTCAAAAATGCATTTTTTGCTAAATGGGCCTAACTTTTTATGCTTGCACCTCACTTATAATGTGGTCCATGACTCAAATATTCATCCACACATTATTTGATTTATTTTTCAATTTATTTTTATTTTTTATTAATTAAAAATTTAATTAAATTAAATAATTGATGAATAATAGCAAAGATATGATTTAATTTGGTTTTTGGACAGGTTGGCAATCAAAATATGCTGAATTATCAAGGCCAAAACGAATCAAGCATAATTGGTACAAGAAAGGGAAGATTTGGCTCAAAATAGCAAGTTTATATGTAGCATGAAAATGAAATCAAATCTCTTATATTTGCAAAGATCCAATCCAGTTTTTCAACCCTAATTCATTCCTAGATATATAATGGACAAGAACAAAGCATGGGACAAGGATTGGCAGTCGTGAAAACACCAAACAAAATTAAAAAAAATGACTAAAAGTGATGGATAATTTTTGAACTTAGAGATCAATTCAAGCAATTCCAACACTTCCAATCATTTCTTGGACCTTCCCAGAAGCTAATATGATCAGTTGCACGCATTCTAACGCCCAAAATCTCCCCTAGCATTCATACGATTTACCCTTTATTTCAAAATCGATTACTGTATTTCTTGAATCATTAGCATGATTAATTGGTATATTTGTGATGGTTGAGATGTTTGCAAGCTAACTGCATGATTCAATTAAATTTTTGACACCTATATGTGCCTTTGCCATTGTTAGGGTTTGTATGTGCAGTTTAGGGGTTCGTTCTACAGGTTAAATTGGAAAAAAAGAAGGATACCATGATGTTCACAAGATCAAAACGAGTTGATCTATATATTTAGATTTCATTTATCTTGCGTTTTGTGGATTTTTGAATGTTACAGGGCTATGGCTACGAAGCTTGTCCGTAGATAAAAGGCAAGAATCTAAACGACGGATGAGGAAGAAGAAGATAACGTGTCCAATCATCATTGGACTATTTGAAAGTTGCGCGTGTTTTTTTCTTTTATTCATTAATCCACTTATTTTTCATATAAAATTGATTGTTGTTATTATACAAACAAATAAGTCACATAGCTCAGATGGTGAAGCGCGTTAGTGGAGAGTATAAGGACCTGGGTTCGATCCCAGGTCCCAACAATTTTCTATATTTCATTTTCTTGCAACAGATTCAATGCATCCCAATCCCAGGCGCCTTTCATACACCCTTGCATCCAGCCGTTTGATCAAGCACACTATCAGATCCAACGCACAGGCAGTGAGGGACCATGATGTACCCTCTAGTCAATGCTACAAGGAATCAAACGCTGACCGGGTTTGAAGGGTTATTGGGCTTGAAAAATTCGGATTGGCACCCCCCATTTGCTAGTACACAGGCCCAGTTTGCATTTTCTTTTCTATTTTCTTTTTTTATTTCTTTAATTAATTTCTTTTATTTGTTTTAATTACTTAACACAAAATTATTATTTTTTCTACAAAATCAAAAAATCCCAAATAATACAGAATTAATTATTATTTATTCAAATTAATTTTTCTGAAAATAAATTAGGTTTATTAGTTTATTTGATTATTTTGTTTCAATTAAAATTAAATAGAACTTAGGTTTTAAATTTTGGTAATTAAATTATTTCTTTTCACAAATAAAAAACCACAAAAATACACAAAATCTTTTTTTACAAAATATTTTATTTTCTTGAAATTATTTAATTTAGTTTAGATTAGGTAAATTGCAACTTCTTTTTATAATTAAAATAATTAGGATTAGGGTTTTAGTCGTACATAACCTAACTAAATATTTTTCTCAAAAATAACTTAAATATTTTCTGGTCATATTTTTAGGATTTTCAATGTTTTTCTCGCGTTTAATTTGTCGCGCGTATTTTAATTTGTTTTTATTATTATTGTAATTGTTTCGAGTTTGTAATAGTTTTAATTAGGGTTTTAAATTCTGCACTTTTATTTCCCGTCAAGACAATTATGTAACTGTCAAAGCCTTGTAATAGCTAGGTTTATTTTTCGCATTTTAAATTCCTGCAAATATTTAACTGTCTAGATGTATGCTAATAGGATTATATGGCAAGATTACTTGAAATTAAAACGGTAGATCACCTAATGTGCAAAGATTAAATAACTGAAACAATTCATATGCACATATTCACTCCTAGCGTTTACCTTACTTCGGTTGCCTTCGGTAAACAATCATTAAGCATAGGAGATTTTAGTGGTCGCCCTCCAGTCTAAAAGATCAAATTGTCCCATTCGAATGTTACCTCGGAAATATTGCCTCGGAAATGTTGCCTCGGAAAGATCTTAAGACTCTAGGGTTACTACTAAAGTTTTCTAATTGTTGCTTTAGTGATTGTACTTGTCCCTTTCGAATGTCCCTTACAACTCCAACGATGGTGCTACCTACTCATTAAATAGTAGGATAGCGCTGTCTAAAGGAAACGAGAACAAATAATCTTTTTTCGAGTAGGTAGAATCTTAAGTACTTGCTCAACCAAAAACTTTTCACAAACATCTTTCAAAACAAATTTTCAAAACAAACTTCGTCACACTCTTGAGGACTGATACAAGGGTTATCACGAAGTAAAACATTTTCAAAACAAGCACACACAAGCAATTTGAAAAAATGAGCAAGTACCTAAGAGCCCATGGAAAACCATGGATAGAAAGGGTGCTAACACCTTCCCTTTCTAAAATCTACCCCCCGTACTCAGAAACATCTTGAAAATGGTTTTTTCTGTTCTTTTTCCTTTTCCATGATTGGATAAAATAAAAGTCGGTGGAGACTCTTGCTTACCGCGACATTTTGCAAACAAAAATGCAAAATGCAAACCAGTAAAAATAGTCGTTTCTGCCACCGTACTACAGAACTAGTGACTCTGCTGGGGATTTAAATAATTGGGGTATACCTTAGGATCTAGGTCACTAAATTGCTTCTCTTGATTGTCTTGATTGCTTTACTTTCGAGGGTTTGTTTGGGGTTACTATAGATCCTACACCCGAATCTGGGGGCACTTTTTAGGTAAACAGTAATAGATCGTGGAGACTGTACGGTGTAGACCGATACTGTTTAAGCGGTGGCTGTGTTGGTGTGACACTTTGGTTGGTACCGGTATCCTTCGTGGGAAAACGAGGAGAATACGGGGCCCCGCGTGGTGCCGTGAAGCACTAAAGGACCTTAGAACATTAGTTGAACAAACTTGGCCATTATAAAGTAGAGATAGCCAGCCTAAACTTCAAGAGGGTACTACCTTTAACCTCATGCAAGCCTTAAACTTCAAGAGGGTACTACCTTTAACCTCATGCAAGCCTTAAACCTAAGGACTTTGTGTGATTTGACTGTGTTTGTTATACCTGTGTTTATTATACCTGGTTTTCTCATGACATCATGCATCATAACATAGCATCCATTCTTATTGCACTATTATAAACTCAATATTATAAACTCATATGTATCATTTTATCAAGTTTGGACCATAATTCCTCAAGAAATTTGATCAAATCATCGATAGGGCAAAATGGTCAAAATTAGGGTTTTGACTGAGAAAGGGCAATTTCTGATTTTTGACCTAGCAAATGGTTAATTGGTTTGAAGCATGGTTTCAAGAGTTCAATTGCATCTTTTTTACTTAATGGCATGATCTAAAATATTGCTCAAGATCAATTAGATGGATAGTGAATTCTCAGTCAACTGATCAAAAGTCAAATGTATACTGAAAAGTCAAACTTTGACTTTTTGGTCAAAATCCAATGTCAAAGATCACAATTCATCAAAACATGTCAAAATATGAAACTTATTCATCAAGAAATCAAAAAGTCAAGATTTCATTTTGAAAAGTCAAAGTTTTCTAACTTAGAAATTTTTCTAAGTGTTTAAAACTTCATGTTTTTTCACAACTTTGAGTAAATTTTTCACCATGATGCAAGGGGATTCAAAAGAAACTTTCAACATGAAAGTTGTATATATCCATTATATATACAATATTTCTTCACCCAACTTCTTATAAAAATTATTGGATCTCAAGTTATTAATTCATAAAGTCATGGTCTTGAAATTGAACACTTAGTGAAAATTTCCCTAGTTTTGGTCAGGATTTTGACCTAACTTCATGGCACTTTTTCATATAGTTCCAAAGGGAATTTTCAAAAGTGATTAAAAGAGGGGTTGCATAGCACATTACAAGATTTCCAAAATGTCCAAGAACTCCTTGAGATCATTTGTGAGCAAGGATAATTAAAGATATGAAGTTAGGGTTTTCAAACTTAAATTACAAGCCATTTCATGATGAACAAAAATTTAAATCCAAGCCTAGTATGCATAATATTTTCTTTGCAGGCCTCAAACTTGTTTGTCACTCCATAATTAAATGTTTACAAAACTGATAGATTTTTAATCCAAACACTTGAGCCTTTATCCAAGTTACATTTCCATTTATGGCACAAAGTTGCCATTTCCATTTTGATAAAGCATCACTTTTGCAATTGTCAACTCCTTGAGCTTTGCACTTGTTATTTCTGCACACGCAACCCCTATAAACCAAAATCAATGTGTCTAAAGCCTCTTTGAGCTCAGAACATGCTTGTACAACACTTTTAGTTTTGTCCTCTCACTTTTCTTCAAAAGCAAGTCATAGAGCCAGAAGGCTAGAACTCAGAAACCTTGAGTGCATTTGATCTCTAACCTTTTCCATACATATACACAAGTCTATTGTAACTTAAAACACTAATGCTAAGACCCCAAAACACTTCCAAGCACTCTACAACTTAGAATCTTCCTTAACTTGACAGTTTTGAACCTCACATAGCCATCTCCAAATCCACTTGTGTGTATTGAGTTTTAACCATCCAAACACTTAATATACGTCATATTAAAGTGATCCAGACCCCTTTTCTTGACTGTAACTCCTCCATCACTATCCACCATTTCCAAATTTGAAGCTTGCAACTTGACTTGAGTTGGGAGTTTCAGCCATCCTCAAAGCAAAATAGTAGTTAGAACACACTCAAGGAGGTCCAGGCAAGCTACAGAAATCATCAGCCCATCACAAAGGTTGCTCAAACTCCATACACGACTCCAGTTGCAAAAGGTAAGTTTTCAAACTTCTATATCTTCATACAAGCATCATTTGAGTTTGATTTATGAAGATAAAATGTAGATACCATTGCCACGAAGCTGTCATATCCATAGTTTGCATTTATATGGCCTGAGCTTAGAGAATTTTAGAGTTGAAGTTTTCTGAAATATTTAAGTTTTAAATTAGGGCCAGAAAAATTCTCATTCATATTTGACTGTTAGCTTAAGTTATTTACATGGTTGGATTCATGGGAATAAATGCCACAACTTTCATGTTTGAACTTTTCATTTTTGTTGATAGATGAAGAAGATACAGGTCCTTTGGCTGGAGGTTGAAGATGAAGTGTAATCAGGGCGCGTTTTGTGTTATGTATTTATCCTTTCACACAAGTTAACGGATGTATCACCACCCCAGTGGTTAAAGCGGGCGCCTGTCACCCTTAGGTCCTGGGTTCAAGCCCCAGCGTGACCTTTTGCTATTTTTCACTATTTTCTGACTTTTTGTGTTTTTTTGGCAGCGCTTGGGCTTTTCACGTGGGCCTAATCATTTTTTTCTCATAATACCTCTTGCATTACTGATCCACCCCCCTGACTTTTCTTTACATTTTCATTTTTATTTTATTTTTCTTTATTATTATTATTATTATTAATAATATTATTATTATTATTGCTATTATTATTTTCATAAATAATAAAAAATCCAAATTTATTTTTTATTTATTATTTGTACTTATATATTTTATTTTCTCCATAAAACAAAAAGACTAAAAAATATTTTCTTAAAACAAATTAATTTATTTTTTTCTTAAATAATTAATCTTTAGACTTAGGTTAAATTAGTATATTATTTTATTTTCTAGTTAAAATTAATTTAGAACTTAGGTTATTTTAATTAATTAATCTTCATTTTATTTTCTTTAATTTAAAACCTTTTCATAAAAAACCCTAAAAATCCTTTTCAAATTAATTTCTTTTCTTAATTAGTTTAAGTTAATTTTATTTAATTTTAATTAATCATTCTCTTTAATTAGGTCAAGACAAAACCCCTTTCATAAAAAAAATAACAAAAATCATTTCTTTTTTCCATTTATATTCTTGCATTTTATATTCAATTTTGTACAATATTCAATATGGTTGTAATAGATAATTAGGTTTAATTTTCTTGCAATCCCCATATGTGAATTTGTACACCCCCTCCCCTAATGATGTAATAGCATAGTAATTTTACTTTTCGCAATTCATCGCTTTATATAAATGCTAGTAATTAGGGTTTGTTTGAGAAGATAAAATCAACAAGTAGCAACCCCTAATCAAAGACTAAATAAAGCATGAAAATCAATACACTTGCACACAAGCACCCCTAGGGTAAAATCCACTTGGTTGCCTTATAAAAATGGTCATATTATGCATATGAGGTATCTTAGCAAAAATAAGCAAAAATACAAGATCATAGCCCCTCGATGACGCTATCTATGTTGCCTTTTCAAAATGATCTCAGTCCCTAAAGAAAGATGCTAAGATACCTTGTAACATTGCTAATCATGGTTATACGATGACCCATGCCCGTCCCATTTACATCCAAAGATAAGGTTACTTACCAAATCAATGGTAAGATAACAATGTCAAAGGAAAGAGGAAATATACATGAAAGACTTTTAAGTAGGTAGATTGTTCCTAGTTGTTTGCTCATTTCCAAACCAAACATCCTTGCTATTTTCAAAACAAACACCAACACTTTCAAAAACATCTTTCAAACTTGAAACATTTTCAAAAGATCAACACTTTGTATAAATTCTTATGAACGAGAATCATTACAAAGTTTTCCTAAACGATGGCGCATTTACAAAATACTTTCAAAAACCATACAAAGCACAATTTCAAACAAATGCAAGTGATCTAGCAAGTAACTAAGAGCCCATGGAAAACCATGGATGAAAAAGGTTCTAATACCTTCCCTTTTCATAATCTGCCCCCCGAACTCAAGAAAACATCTCAAAGGTCTTTCCTGTTATTTTCAGCCTTTCCTTTTTGATAAAAGAAAAGTCGGTGGCGACTCTTGCTAACCGCAACATTTGTGATAAAACGCAAAACAACCAAGTCAGTTCTCCCACCGTATCACAGAACTGGCGACTCTACTGGGGAAAATTCTAAAAGTGAGGTTACCTTAGGGTTAGATCACATTTACTTGCTTTCATTGTTTGACTTGTATGATTTACATTAGGGTTCTTTGTTTGGGTTTAAATCCTTTACCCGAATTTGGGATACCTTATAGGTAAGTAGCAATACATTGTGGAAATTGTGCGGGGTATACCGACATGGTCTAAGCAATAGCTATGTTAGTGCGACATATTTGTGGGTACCGGTAGCCCTTGAGTAGTCAAGGAGAATACGGGGCCGCTGAGTGATTTAATAAAGTACTAATGAACTTTTAGAACCTTTACTTGACCAACTTGGCCATTAGGATGTAGTGAGATGACCGGCTTTGGTGCAGTCCGAAGTTGGTAGATACTCGATACTACACTCATTGAGGTTTGGTTTTTTAGGATATTTTGGTCGCCATTAAAGAGGCTTGCGCTGAAACAATGCCCAAGGAAACAAATCAGTGATATTGAGCTCCTTTAGAACCCGGTTACTATTGCTAGGACAAGTTTGAGCCAACTAAACTTCATGAGGGTACTTACCTATGAAACTCCATGCAAGCCTAAACCTAAGGACTTGTTTGCTTTGTTTGTATATATATACTTGTACATAACATCATAAACATCATAACATCATACTCATACTCACTAATCATTTCAAGGATTTTTGGGATTTATCTTTGTTCTGTTTAGTAGGACATGGATTCTGTTCGCAGGAAAACCATTCAATTCAATCTCGTAAGGGTCCCTCCTCAACTTAAAGAGTTAGCATCAAGGATTCCTGAAAATTCTCCATTTACCGAAAGACATGGTGGCCTACTAAACTTGGTTACCTCCAACACTGATGAAGACATGATGAAGGTGCTCTTCCAGTTCTTTGATCCTCTACATCATTGCTTCACTTTTCCCGATTATCAACTTGTGCAAACTTTGGAAGAATTCTCCCAACTCTTGAGAATTCCTATTCTCAATCAACTACCCTTCAACGGTACGAAAAGAGATCCAAAGCCAGAAGAGATTGCTAAAGCTCTACACTTGTGTGATACATTGGGAGAATTGACTTGGGTGTTTTGCGTTTGATCGCAAATGTTGCGGTTAGCAAAAGTCGCCACCGACTTTTCTTTTATCCAAAAGGAAAGGTGAAAAAGCACAGGAAAGACCTTTGAGATTATTTCTTGAGTTCGGGGGGTAGATTATGAAAAGGGAAGGTATTATCACCCTTTTCATCCATGGTTTTCCATGGGCTCTTAGTTACTTGCTAGATCAACTTGCTTTTGTTTGAAATTGTGCTTTGTGTGGTTTTTGAAAGTATTTTGTAAAGAAGCCATTGTTTAGGAAAACTTTGTAATGATTCTCGTTTGTAAGAATGTATACAAAGATGTTGATCTTTTGAAAATGTTTTCAAGTTTGTAAGATGTTTTAAAAGTGTAGGGGTTTGTTTTGAAAATAGAAAGGATGTTTTGTTTTGAAAGTGAGCAAGTAATTAGGAGCATTCTACCTACTCAAAAGTCTTTCATGTTCATTTCCTCTTTCCTTTGACATTGTTATCTTACCATTGATTTGGTAAGTAACCCTATCTTTGGATATAAAAGGGATGGGCGTGGGTCATCGTATAACCATGATTAGCAATGTAGCAAGGTATCATAGCATTCTCTTTTAGGGACTAAGATCATTTAAAATCTAACATAGATAGCGTCATCGAGGGACTATGATCTTATATTTTGCTTGTTTTTGCTAAGATACCTCACATGCGTAATATGGTCATGTTGTAAGGCAACCAAGTGGATTTTACCCTAAGGGTGCTTGTGTGAAAGTGTATTATTTTTCATGCTTGGTTTTGTCTTTGATTAGGGTTTTCTAATTGATTGGTTTTATTCTTTCCATACAAACCCTAATTACTAGCATTTGTATATAAAGCAATAAATTGCGGAATTTAAAATTACTACGCTATTACAATACTTGTGGGAGGGGGTGTACAAATTACAAATGGGAATTGCAAGAAAATAAAGCCTAATTCTCTATTAAACCCATATTGAAATTGGATAAATAATGTACAAAAATGAATAAATATACAAGAATATAAAATGCAAAGAAAGTGGACTTTTATTTGGATTTTTTAGGGAAAAGGGGTTTTGTTTTAACCTAATTAACTAAAAGAAAAATAATTAATTAAATTAGTAAAAAGTAAAACCTAGATTTATTAGGAAAAGAATTCAAATAAAATCCTAATCTATTAATTGATTAAAAAAGGAATTAAGTTTATAAGAAGAATATGTTTGGTATTTTTGTCTTGAAAATAATTCATAGTATTATAAAATATTTTTGGTATTTTCATATTTTAAAATAATATATTTGAATTGTGTAAAAGAAAATAACTAAAACCTAGTTTCTAATTAAATTTACAAATCAATTAGTAAAATAAATAAAGTATGATTAAATAAAATAATTTTTTTGTGTAAAAAATAAATAAACTATATCAAAATATAAATCTAATGTTTTTATATTTTTTCTGATTTTTTTTAGTATTTAGATAAAATATTTAAGCAAACAAATAAATAAAAATGAGAAAAAGAAAATAAAATGGGTCAGGGTGTGAATAGCCAGCAAGGGGGGTCAGAAGTGGAAAAAAAAACCTAAGGCCCAAGAGGATGAGGCCCAGCACTGCCAAAAAAAAGAGCCAGAATATGATAAATATGAAAAATCACAAAAGGGTACCACTGGGGCTCGAACCCAGGTCCCTGTAGTCACAGGCACGCGCTTCTACCACTAGGGTGGCTATACATCTGTTTATGTAATAAAAATAACAAATATATGATAGAAAACAAGTCCATGGCCTGAACTTCATCTTCAACCTCACGCCCAGCCAGAGTACCTGCATCTTGTTCATCTCTCATCCATTTGCAAAAATGTAAACATGAATCTTGGAGAAAATTTCCTCACGATTTCATAAATGCAAAGCAATAAAATTATAGATCAAAGACAAGCATGAATTTTAATGGCCCTAATTTGAACCCTAAAAATTTCAGAAACTTCAATCTTAAAATTCTCTAAGCTCAAGCAATATAAATGAAAACTATGGACATGGTTAGCTTCAGGGCAATGATATCTACATTTTTCATTCACAAATAAACCATTAATGATGCTTGTATGAAAAGTTCAAGGTTGAGATAACTTACCTTGAAAGAGGGTATCGTGTTTTGAGTTTGAGTAGCTTTTAGTGAGTTCCAATGATTGGATTAGCTTCCTCAAGTTCCCAGGAAGCTAATATGATGCTTAGCTTCAGCTGAAAGTGCCTGAGGAGTTCTGGAGAAGTCAAGGTGCTGTTTTTGAAAATGGTGGATGATGATGGAGGTGTTACAGTGGTGTTGCAGGTGTTGGAAGTGTTTGTGTATGTTATTTAGAAGATTTTGAAAGTAAAAGGCCAAGAAGCGCACAAGAAAATTTGGAGTTTGGATTCAAAACTCATAAATGGCATGTTTTGAGGTATTCTTGGTGATTATGTGTTCTTGGTGTTTTCAAGGCTTAAGCATGCGTGGGATTTATGGAAAATGACTTGTGTATGTATAAGCATAAGGACTTGAGTGCTTTGGATAGTCAGAAGTACAAGTACAAGCAATCCCAAATGGATGTAGATCTGCAATTTGAATGTGAGTGTGTGTAAGAGTATGGCTATCTTTGAAAGAAATGAAAATGTAAAAACGAAAAACAATGAGCACAAAGTTTGTATGCAAAAACGTCCATGATTCATTGATGTCATATGGACATGAGATAATAACCCTTATAAATGGACCATTGTGCATCGGGTAAGACACAAGGTTTTAAGAGTCTGAATTGTTTAATATTACAGATCCGACAAAATTTAAAGACAAATTATTGTTGGATAAAAGTGATTGGGACAAAATATCTAGCTTCCCAGTTGCTGAGCCCTCCACTGACAGTTGGGAAAATCCAATCCTCCAGGTTATAGCTGTCTTCATCATCCTCCACTGTGTTGACTCCGTGGTTGTTGATCTTCAAGGATGGTCCTCCGGCACGAGTGCGGCGTACAACTTTCTGGGCTCCTGAAGTGAAACCCAAACCAAATTTGTCTGACTTATATGGGATATTTGGGAGTTGGCCCCAAATAGTGCACCCACCTTCTTCTATCACTGCCTTGGCATCTTTCAAAGACGACATCTTGAGCGGAGGCCTTGTAATCTTTGGGACTTGAGAAACAGCCTTGGTTACTGCCACAGTTTGTGCGACTTCTTCAAAGTGTTGGAATGGAGTTTCAATAAATTCCACATATCTGAAGGAATTTAGATGACTGGCCATATACTCTTCTTCTCCATGAAAAGTGATGATTTACCCCTGAATTGGATATTTCAGCATTTGATGCAACGTAGAGGTAACGACACCAGCATTGTGAATCCACGGTCGGCCTAATAAGCATGAATATGAAGGGCGAATATCCATTACATAAAAAGTTGAATCAAATGTTTGGGTTCCAACTTTTATGGGGATGTCCACTTCCCCATGCACCATCCTTTTTGAGCCTTCGAAGGCCCTCACTACTATGTTGCTAGGTTTCAAGGTCAATCCTGCACAATCAAGCCTATCAAGATCCTTTTTAGGCAACACATTCAGAGACGAACCAGTGTCGACCAAAACATGAGCCAAAGTCGTGCCCCTGCATTTGACTGAGACATGTAATGCCTCGTTATGCTTCCTCCCCCTTGGCGTTAAATCAGCATCCAAAAAACCTAAACCATTATCTGCGGTCAAGCTGGCTACGCAGTCTTGGAACTGATTGGAAGATGTTTCTTGGGGTACATGGGCAGTTTTAAGGAATTTTACCAAGGCCTTTGCATGAGCCTCAGAACATAACAATAAAGCTAACATGGAAATTTTTGATGGAGTTTTCCCCAGTTGTTCAACTACGTTGTAGTCGCTTCTTTTTATAATCTTTAGAATTTCCTCCATCTCTTTTCGGGGGGTCTCAGGGATAGCTATTGATTGTACCTTCATCTGGACAGGCTCAACTAGAATACCTTTGCCTCGAGTCTCGGTTGACTCGGCAATGGGAATGCCAGTAGGGGTGATAACAGGGACTGCAGCAGTTTTTCCAACTGGAGTATCAGCTGAGATGATTGCAGGACTGGGAATAGCCTTTGGAGGAGCAACAACAACAGGAATGATTACAAGTCCAGAAATAACTTTCGGAGGAACAATTTCTGGAGAGAATACCCTTCCACTTTGGGTTATCTTGCTAGTCCCTGCGATGTTACTGATATCAGAGTCAACTTTCTCGGAACTTGAATTTTCAGCAGCTGGCCAATCTTGCTTGATACTGTGATAGTAGACATCGCCTCCATAATTCCATGGGACGGTTTTGTCTGACGAATACGGGATTGGTCCAGGCATTGTAATTATCAACGAAGCTACTTTAGGAACTGATTTAATTCTACCGGGTCTTTTGGTGGTTACCCTGGAAGAATTGGCGGAAATGGTCACTATGGAAACATCTCTATAAGAAACAAATGGAATAGAAGCCTTATCGAACAAAATATCCTTGTCATCTATTAGGCATTGAACGCCTGCTTTTAACAAATGACAGCTGGTTGGTGAGGATAAATAGAAATGACAGCTTTCATTATATCTTGGGAATACACTTGCATTCAAAAAGTTCTTTTTGATAGTCGGGAGTGGGGTCACAAGTTCATCAACCAAAGTAACAAACATATCTTCCTCAACAGCGTTGACATCACGACCGTGCTTGGGAATAGGGGCAGTGATAACATTGGGAATTTTTGGCGTGTCGAATTCAATCTCTTTGGCTTCAAGAAGGTCTTATACTTTGTTTTTCAGAGCCCAACAGTTGTTAGTGTCATGGCCGAGACTCTCAGAATGGTATGCGCAGTGGGCATTAGGATGATAATGAGGAGAGGTTGTGTTAGGATTCTTTGGATCTTCTTTCAAGGTCACTAGATTGGATCTTAACAGATGTGGCAATACTGGAGATAGTGTCTGTGATCGGTGGATCTGGAACTGACTGTTTAACGCTGGTTCGCGAAATGTCGCGGAAGCAAGAGTCGCCACCGTCTTTTATTTTCTCCAAAGGGAAAGGACAAAAGCACAGAAAAATTCCTTTTAAGAGATTGCTCTCGGTTCGGGAGGTAGGTTATAGAAAGGGAAGGTATTAGCACCCTTTCTATCCATGGTTATCCATGGGCTCTTAGATACTTGCTCAATGTGTTTTCAAAATTGTTTGTTTGCTTTTCAATGTGGGTTTAAAAAAGTTTCTTTGAAAAATTTCAGATCGACTCATACGTCAGAGTGTTTGAAAAGTTTGCTTTGAAAGCTTTTGAAAAGTGTTGGTGAAAAGATGTTTTGATTTGTTTTTGAAATTAGAGCAAGTATCCTTGAGAACCTACCTACCCTAAGGAATTCGTCTGTGTAGATGTCCTTAAAAGTAGTGCCATCCCACCATTGAGAGGTAGGTAGCACCACCGTTTGGAGGTGTTCGGGTCAATTCGATTTTTAGGGACATGGTGATCACCAGAGCAATAGGAAGACACCTTAGAAGCTACCCTCATGCCAGATTCCCGGATCATGAGGACTTACTAAGACATCCTCTACTCGACGATCACCTTTCGAAAGGCAACAGTGAGGCGTACCCTAGGGGTGGTGTGTGCGAATTGTGTGTCATGTTTCAGTTATTTGTCTTGTCATGTTTGTCGTGTTCTACGCTTGATTTTAATTTGTCCATTCATTCTTGCATGCATTTTTAACAGTTATAAAGTTTGCAAAAAATAAATCTAAGGCTATTACAAATGGCGCGGGTCCACATCGCAAAAATTAAACCGGACCCGATTTAGCGGAAAGTAAATAAAGCGGAAAAATAAGGTGCGAAAAGTAAAGTTACAAGGCTTAGGGACAATTACATAATTATTCAAACGATTGTAAAATAAATGCGCGAAGTAAAGGAATTGAAACAAAATTAGGGCGTTGGACCCTTTTACAAACAATTAAAATTAATCAAGGAATTTAAAATTAAAATTGAATGAAACTAGTATTTTTGTGTTTTTTTAGATTTAATGAGAAAAAGGAGTTAATTGAAATTAAATTAAACGGCAAACCCTAATTCTAGTATTGTTTATTTATTATGGAAGAATCAAAATATAATCTAAATTAAAACCTAAATTATTCATGTACAATTTTTAATCATAAAAATAAAATAATAAATAAATAATATTGTGAGAAAAAAGATAAAAATTAAAAAGATATTAAAATTATCAATTAACCTAATTCTACATTTCTTTGGATTTTTATTAAAAAGGAATTAAAATTAAAACCTAATTAAACTAAACAATTTACATTCTAATTTATTTATGAAAATAATTAAAATAAAAATTGTATTTTTATTTGGGCATTTTTATTTTTATGACGTTTTTGTATTTTTGTAAAAAAAAGGATATTTAATTAAATCAGAAAATAAATAAACAAATAACTAATTAAAAATAATAAAAGATAAAAGAAAATTAGAAAAGGTAGAACCAGGGAGGGTTTTTTTGTCCCATTATGGAGGTGTTGATTTGAAAAGCCTGGCCCAATTGAGCATGGAAGTTCGTTGACTTTTGGTGTAGCGTGTGGCAAGGTTGACCAGCACCCACCATACGCCTTGACCCTGAGCCCTTTGATGTATCTCCCAGGACGCGTGGGCATCTTGATCATGAGCGTGCATAGTACGCCTACGTTACTGAAGCGCATAGGAACTACTTTTGAAAAATAATATGGAACTTGTTCAGACCTGGGAATCGAACCCAGGTCAAGGACGTGAACAATCCCTTTGCTTGCCAATTGAGCTGAAACGCGCGTGTTAATATATTACAACGAACAAACAATAAAAAAGAAAACAAAGTGTTAGTGGATAGCTTGGCGCGAACTTTCAAACACGCCAATCGCTGTGTGACACGAGATCGTCTTCTTCCCCACCCTGTAAAACAAAACAAATAGGCGACGGTTTTTATAGCGTTGCGTTAGGGGGTTTAGCAGAAAATAGCGAATAGGCCCTCGACGCTCATAAATTGAGCGCGAGGGCTGGAATCCTTTCGTCTTCAACCACTGAGTCCATTGGTGGCCATCTGGGGTTCTAATTTTGCTTTGCCATGAAAGCCCCAAATCTAAGAACCTGCAAACCTAAAAAACGCGCATGGTGGATTCACGTATGGCTAATGAAAATACAATCAAACATATCAGTTAACTTAGAAACATCATTATAAGCAATAATCCATAAAAAAAATGCAAAAGGATGCTTGATTCGTGCTATGCGATTTCAGAAATTGTGAGGTACAGTTTGACTTAGGGGTACCAATTCAGGGTGTTTTGGTTGATGTTAAGGATTGAGAAACGTCCAGTGGTGTCTCAGGATGCTAATGGGATGAAGATTGAAGCTTGAATCGACCTAAAACCCTGATTTCAGTATTTGAGTTTTATGTGAAATTTTCAATTTGCAATGGCTTGTTTATGCGCAGTTTTCAGTCTTTTTGGCATTAGGTCTTGATTCTGATCATATAGGGAAGCTATTAGGTTAAAGATATTGAATAAAATCCAAAGCAATAATTGTTTTCAATCTTTGATTTGTTAAGGATCTTTTCTAATCTTTTTCTCATGTATTTTGGTTCAATCATGATCAATTAGCACCAAATCTTGCCTATTTAAGATATGCACGAAATATTGACCTTGGAATGTGCATAAAAAGATTTTTTTTAGGTTAGGTTTATATTTTTCATGTATTAAAATGATTTAAATGAATATAAATTAATATAAATTCAAATAAATAATTAAAAAATATGAAAATACTCCCCTTTGGGCCTAGAGGTCGTGCATAGGCTTGGCATGAAGAAACTTGGAAGAAAAATGGGCCCATTTGCATTTTTAGGCCTTTTGCATCAATGTTGACTTTTCAAAATTCCCAAAAATTTCCCAACTTCCACAAGGCATAACTTGCTCAATTTTTAAGCTTTTTACATGTTCTTGGACATTTTGGAAAGGTCTTTGAGTCCTTTAACCAATTCCTTTGGTCCCATGTCATTTTGATTTACCAATCTCAAGTTATGGCCTTTGACTTAAAGTCACTTTTTGTTGACTTTTGAAAATGACCTATAATGTTGAAATTGATAACTTTTTGTGAGGGTATTTCTTGGACTTGGAACATGAAGATGAATTGTAGGAAATGTCTTTCTCTTAAAAATGAGCTTTGGATGGAATTTTTCTGATAATCCATGTGAAAGTTATGCCCTGGTCAATTTCAGTTGACTTTTTCAGCTGTCCAAATATAGCAACTTTTTGCATCTTTGATGATTTCTAAGCCAAATTTTGAGAATCATGATCAAGAATTGATCAAATGATGTTTGTGGCTTCAAAATGATATGTTGACCAAAAATTTGAACTTTTGACTGTCAAATGACCATTTTGCCCCTGCAGTTGACTGTAGTGCAATCTAGGGTTTTGATTGTGCAATTTTGAGCTGAATGCCCTTGAAACTTGACATGAGGATACTTGACCATCTTTGTAAGCATATGAGACTTGATTGGGCCTTTGAAAAGTTCATTTGCTTGACCAGAACTCAAACCCTAGTTTTGACTGTATAGGAGATAATTGAGCTGCATAGCCCTTGGGGATTTTTGTGACTTTGACTTTGACAATTCTTGATGAATATGGGAGGGCAAATTTTTGGGGTACAACAGTTGCCCCTGTTCAATCTTCTTAGACCTGAGGATGCAGATCGGCTGACGTGCCTTTCGTAATCCGAGGGTGGAAGATGATTGGACACTAGAGTGCCCAGAAATTTGCACTCACATAGCAGCCATGATGATGAGGGAATGGGCTTATAGATGCCATTTGGATGTTGCTTGGATAGGATGATGGGCTTATAGATGCCATCTGGATGTTGATCGCGTAAGAGATTCCTTAGCGAGAACCTGCATACCTGCAAGAGAAAAAATGAGTACCTGACACGCTGCAGGAGCTGATTTTAGATGCTTGGTATAGATGTGTCCTGACTGGTTACAGGAGCTGAGTCTGGAGCTTCAAACGCTGATGAATGAACCAGGGATGGTTACTGCCTTAGCGTGAATGGTAAGAGAATCCTGAATGATTTCAACCTCAACAACGCTCGTTGAGAAAATCTTGGTGAGAATTACCATCTTCGTAGTGTCAGGAAGAGAACCAAAGGACATTATAATCTCACAGGGAGTCACCTCACTCACCGTTGGAGAGGGACTATAGGAAATTATAATATGAAAGGAAATATCACCTTACTCGCCGCTGGAGAGGGAAACATCTTGAAAGGGAATTACCACCTCACTCGCCGTTGGAGAGGGGACCATAGGAGAATATCACCTCACGCTCATGCCGGAGAGGGGAACATCTGAAGAAGGAATTACCACCTCACACGCCGTTGGAGAGGGGACCATAAGAGAATATCACCTCACGCTCATGCCGGAGAGGGGAACATCTGAAGAAGGAATTACCACCTCACACGCCGTTGGAGAGGGGACCATAAGAGAATATCACCTCACGCTCATGCCGGAGAGGGGAACATCTGAAGAAGGAATTACCACCTCACACGCCGTTGGAGAGGGGACCATAAGAGAATATCACCTCACGCTCATGCCGGAGAGGGAAACATCTGAAGAAGGAATTACCACCTCACTCGCCGTTGGAGAGGGGACCATCTTGAAGGGATTACTACCTCACACACCGTTGGAGAGGGAATCATAAGAGAACATCACCTCACGCTCATGCCGGAGAGGGAAACATCTGAAGAAGGAATTACCACCTCACTCGCCGTTGGAGAGGGGACCATCTTGAAGGGATTACTACCTCACACACCGTTGGAGAGGGAATCATAAGAGAACATCACCTCACGCTCATGCCGGAGAGGGAAACATCTGAAGAAGGAATTACCACCTCACTCGCCGTTGGAGAGGGGACCATCTTGAAGGGATTACTACCTCACACACCGTTGGAGAGGGAATCATAAGAGAACATCACCTCACGCTCATGCCGGAGAGGGAAACATCTGAAGAAGGAATTACCACCTCACTCGCCGTTGGAGAGGGGACCATCTTGAAGGGATTACTACCTCACACACCGTTGGAGAGGGAATCATAGGGATTTTTTGATGAAGGAATCTGAGACGATTACTACCTCAACGGGTAAAGACTTTTATCTGTTGATCATTCTTTCCTGAAAAAGTAACGAATTAGTTGTATGCAATGTCATGATGCATGAATTGCCTGATTTTAAGACGTTCTCAAAAATAAATGAGATTGGGGTGATATGATGCGTCTATGCATGCTATAATGATGTATGTGATGATTCATGTATGTGTTTCGTCTAGGAAAATAAATCCTTGACGGGTGCCGGGAAGTCATATCCTGGGCTGATGTTTGAGGAAGAGTTTTTGCTTCCGCTGCGGATGATCGTTGCAAGAATACCGGTAGGAGAAGATAACTCCGTTGAGGAATAAACTTGGCAAATGAAATAATTCTGCGGGAGAAAAGATATTCTAGCGACCATGTTGGGAAGAAATACTCTGTGGGGAGATGCTTTTGCTGAATTGTTGAGGATGACTCGCTGAGGATACCTTGCTGTATTGGAAGTATGAATGGACTTCACTGGGGGTAAGAAGATTCTGTCGACGACGCTCTTTCCGTGGCTTTTGGCTGAGGATAACCCAGTTATATCCTGTTAAGGAAATAACTCTTTAAATCAAGCCGGGCGACGCGTTCGTGCTCTGCGAGGGGATAAGCTTCCAGAATCCATTGGGGGTACGCTTATTGCTTGGGGGTATGGACTCCACCTTTCCTGGGGAACTGGATTGGACTCTCCTGGGGAAGTTTTGAACTGCGTTGGCTATGTTCTTTCACGGAACCTACCCTGATACCTTGGAGGATAACAATCAGATTGCTTAGACCGCTCTTTATTGCCCCTGTTTCTAAGGTGGGAGAGGAAGACCTGTGAGGCGCTGATAGTTGTTGATGGACCAAGCTTCTTCTGGTAGGCAGGTGACAAGATGACAGGACATAGTCGTACGCTTTAATCCCTAACTTTTGCCTGGACCGCCCTTTTGGGTTTTCAGTCCACCGGGATACCCATTTTTGCCCAAGCCGCCTTTTCAGGTTTTCGACTTGCCGGGTGTACAATTTTTTTCATTTCATCCCTTCATTTTGCCCGAACCCTTTTGGTTCGACGGGAAGCCCTTATTTTTGCCTAGGTGTGTCAACCTAGCGGGTCTTTGATTGTGCGCAGTATTTTTTCGACTATGCCCACGCTCTTAGAATGCAGGGGAGTGCCCCTGGCTGTTTGTGTTGCCATGTTACCAAAAGATGTCTGATCGGGCAAGATTTGTTGTTGGAATGCCCCAAGTAACTCAGGCGGAGACTTGCCCCAGGCTATTTGGCCTTTTGAGAGATTCTCCGAATCTTGATTGGATTGCCCCAGATGATGGACCATGCTCATGTCTGCCCCTTGATTGGAGGTACTTCTGTTCATTAGGCATTCGTCGTGCGAACTTCTGCTGTTCAAACAAAAAGTCATATGCAAACAATGTTATATCAAAAATGCAAAGCTTATGTCTGTCTTGAAGATTTTGAAAATGCGTTCTTTTTTCATAAAACAAATGAATGTTTGTAAAACGTGATGTCAACTTCGTATTTACCGTAAGCCTTAAGGAGTCAGGATACCTTTCGTAACAGTATGCTTTCGAACTAACCCATGCTTTAGCTAGGACTTTTAAGGGTTATAACGTGGCCTGGTTCACGGTTTAAGAAGCAAAGGATAAAGGCTCAAATTATTTGTACCCACCCGCTCTTCGTGATGTTCTCCAAACCTAAACTCAGTTGATCATACGTTAGACCTTGCTTGAGTCTTTGCTTTGATGTTCCGATAATGGTTCAGATGTTGATAACTTATTTTGAATGGGCAGTCATCTTTGTTTTGGTTGAGGGTTTGTGAGACCTCTTTCTTGATTTTTGTTATCCCTTTCTTTTTTTCCTGAACTGTTTCCTTTTTGGAATTACAGTCAGCGGGATGCCCCAGTTTCATAAGTCCCCTTTGTAGGTTTAGACTTTTGGGCTTTTCATTTATAAATTTTGATGATGACTGCCTGTCCTTTTGATTGTTCTGAACCATTACTGTCTTTGTTCGTTTTGTAACGATCTCTTCGGTGCCATTCGTTATGCACTTGGATCAAATGAGAGACTACCCTGCCCCAGGTTATGATTAAGGGTTTTGATTTTCGAAAATAAGAACTCCTACTTCTTTGGCTCTGATGGGTTGACGAGGGATTATCATCCTTATAACTCCAGTGTTTAGGGGTTGAAACAATGCCTGTACCTCATCAGCGGGGTCTGTTCAAAAGCATACTGTAATGATTGGTATCGTTTTCGTCATCCTCCCTCAAGAGGCTTAGCATTATTTAAGATCAAGAGTTGACATCAGAAAAAATATGAAAACAATTTGCATATAGTGAATGCGAATATATTGATTCAAAAATAGACATAAGCGATGCATTAATGGAATAACAATGTTTTAACATGAATAAATGCTTAAACAAAAGAAAATCACAACTTGAATTCGAATGAACAAAAAGTGCTTTCTATCCTAGCCATGTTTTGGCATGGGAGCAGTGATCACGTTGGGAGTCTCGGGTACTTCAAACTGAATCTCTCCAGCGTCGATCATGCCTTGAATCTTGTACTTCAGCGCCCAACAATCCTCAGTATCATGCCCCGGGCTACCAGAATGGTAAGCGCACCTTGCTTCAGGGTTGTAGCTTGGAGAGGAGGTCTTTGGATTTGCAGGAGGGTTGATCACCGCAATCAGGTTCATCCTTAACATGTGTTGCAAGGCTCGTGACCATGGCATGTTGATATTGGTGAATTGTCTCTTAGGCTCGTTCGACCTGTTCTGATCAACCCGCTGTTTCTGGCGAGGTCGTTGTTGAACCTGTGAAGTAGTAGCAACTCGGAGAGGTCTATTCACTGGACCCGACCTTTGCCCTCTTGGGAGCTGTTCCATGACCTGGTCCCTGATTTGGGCTGGTTGCTTCATGCCTTGAGGAAGCTGACTGATTATGGCTCTCAGCTCTCCTTGCTCCTGAGCTAACCCTTGAATGAGGGCCCTTTGCCCCAGCATCTGAGTTTTCAATGTGTCTACCTCAGCTTGTAGACGTTTCAGCTGTTCGTCCTTGTCATCTTCAGGACTTTTTCTGGTCAGATTCCCTACGAGGAGTGTCCTCAACTCTTCCTGCCCCTTGGATAGACCTAGGAAGATTTCCCTGAATTGAGTCTCTTGAGCGAGAAGGTCCTGGTTATCTGGTTGGAGGGCCATTGCTGAAATAAACAGCAAGAAAGGTAAGTGACCTGCAAAAGGGATACCTGTTAATGCAATGAGATGTATGACATGCATGCAATGATTTCAAGGACCTCGCAGAGAAATTTGTTAGAATTGAAAACTGGCAACTTGATTGAAGGAACTTCCTGTTGTAGAGAGCCCTTCTTCAAGGGTCAAAGGCCCACCATATCCAGTGGGTCATAGCCCCTGACAACCTTGGCTAGAGGAAAATAAATCCTCTTTGCCCCTTGCTAGATGTTTGATTCATCATGACCTGCATCACAAGCCCTTGAGATCCTTGAAATGGGTTAGGATGTATGCAGGATGCATGCAATGGTATGATGTTATGCTATGCATGGGGTAATGTGAGTAAACCCTGTTATGAGCCCTTATTAAGGACTACAAACAGACCCTGCAAGAAATTCAGTATACTTTGTTATGAGTCACAATTAAGGACTATAAACAAACCCTGCAAGAAATTCAGTATACTTTGTTATGAGTCCCAATTAAGGACTATGAACGGAACCTGCAAGTAGTTAGTACATCCTGTTATAAGTCCCAATTAAGGACTATGAACAGAACCTGCAAGTGGTTAGTACACCGTGTTATAAGCCCCAATTAAGGACTATGAACAAAACCTGCAAGACATTTGGTAGACCTTGTCATGAGTCCTAGTTAAGGACCATAAACAAAACCTGCAAGGAACAAGTGTCAGGTAACAAGTACGCAAGTAGTCAAGTACGAAGGCACGCAAGTCACACAAAAGAGCCCTTAGGGTTTAGGCCAGCATGAGGTCCAGGTATTACCCTCTTGAAGTTGGTGGGTTCAACCTGTCCTAATCAAAGTAACCGGGTTCTAAGGTTCCCAATATCACGGGATTGCTTTCATTGTTCATCGTTTCGATTTAGCCACTGAACTGGCGACCGAAATATTCCAGGAAAGCAACCCTCCATTGAGCGTAGTATCGAGTATCAACCAACCTCGGACTGCACCAAAGTCAGTTATCTCACTACCCTAAAGAGGCCAAGATAGTTCAATTAAGGTTCCTAAGGTCTGTTGATGCTTCACGACACCACGCGGAGGCCCCGTACTCTCCTTGACTGAACTCAAGGGTTACCGGTACACACCAAAGTGCCACATCAACGTAGCAGACTGTTTCAACCATGTCGGTATACCCCGCACAGTTCCCTCACAGCCTTGTTGCTACTTTCTAAGAAAGGTATCCCCCAGATCCGGGTTAGGATCTATAGAACTCCCAAGCAACCCACAATTTAAAGCACACAAGGAAAACAATTGAAAACATAGTTATAAGCTAGCCCTAAGGTACACCCCCCTTGTAGTACTCCCCAGCAGAGTCGCCAGTTCTGTGATCGGTGGATCTGGAACTGACTGTTTAACGCTGGTTCGCGAAATGTCGCGGAAGCAAGAGTCGCCACCGTCTTTTATTTTCTCCAAAGGGAAAGGACAAAAGCACAGAAAAATTCCTTTTAAGAGATTGCTCTCGGTTCGGGAGGTAGGTTATAGAAAGGGAAGGTATTAGCACCCTTTCTATCCATGGTTATCCATGGGCTCTTAGATACTTGCTCAATGTGTTTTCAAAATTGTTTGTTTGCTTTTCAATGTGGGTTTAAAAAAGTTTCTTTGAAAAATTTCAGATCGACTCATACGTCAGAGTGTTTGAAAAGTTTGCTTTGAAAGCTTTTGAAAAGTGTTGGTGAAAAGATGTTTTGATTTGTTTTTGAAATTAGAGCAAGTATCCTTGAGAACCTACCTACCCTAAGGAATTCGTCTGTGTAGATGTCCTTAAAAGTAGTGCCATCCCACCATTGAGAGGTAGGTAGCACCACCGTTTGGAGGTGTTCGGGTCAATTCGATTTTTAGGGACATGGTGATCACCAGAGCAATAGGAAGACACCTTAGAAGCTACCCTCATGCCAGATTCCCGGATCATGAGGACTTACTAAGACATCCTCTACTCGACGATCACCTTTCGAAAGGAAACAGTGAGGCGTACCCTAGGGGTGGTGTGTGCGAATTGTGTGTCATGTTTCAGTTATTTGTCTTGTCATGTTTGTCGTGTTCTACGCTTGATTTTAATTTGTCCATTCATTCTTGCATGCATTTTTAACAGTTATAAAGTTTGCAAAAAATAAATCTAAGGCTATTACAAATGGCGCGGGTCCACATCGCAAAAATTAAACCGGACCCGATTTAGCGGAAAGTAAATAAAGCGGAAAAATAAGGTGCGAAAAGTAAAGTTACAAGGCTTAGGGACAATTACATAATTATTCAAACGATTGTAAAATAAATGCGCGAAGTAAAGGAATTGAAACAAAATTAGGGCGTTGGACCCTTTTACAAACAATTAAAATTAATCAAGGAATTTAAAATTAAAATTGAATGAAACTAGTATTTTTGTGTTTTTTTAGATTTAATGAGAAAAAGGAGTTAATTGAAATTAAATTAAACGGCAAACCCTAATTCTAGTATTGTTTATTTATTATGGAAGAATCAAAATATAATCTAAATTAAAACCTAAATTATTCATGTACAATTTTTAATCATAAAAATAAAATAATAAATAAATAATATTGTGAGAAAAAAGATAAAAATTAAAAAGATATTAAAATTATCAATTAACCTAATTCTACATTTCTTTGGATTTTTATTAAAAAGGAATTAAAATTAAAACCTAATTAAACTAAACAATTTACATTCTAATTTATTTATGAAAATAATTAAAATAAAAATTGTATTTTTATTTGGGCATTTTTATTTTTATGACGTTTTTGTATTTTTGTAAAAAAAAGGATATTTAATTAAATCAGAAAATAAATAAACAAATAACTAATTAAAAATAATAAAAGATAAAAGAAAATTAGAAAAGGTAGAACCAGGGAGGGTTTTTTTGTCCCATTATGGAGGTGTTGATTTGAAAAGCCTGGCCCAATTGAGCATGGAAGTTCGTTGACTTTTGGTGTAGCGTGTGGCAAGGTTGACCAGCACCCACCATACGCCTTGACCCTGAGCCCTTTGATGTATCTCCCAGGACGCGTGGGCATCTTGATCATGAGCGTGCATAGTACGCCTACATTACTGAAGCGCATAGGAACTACTTTTGAAAAATAATATGGAACTTGTTCAGACCTGGGAATCGAACCCAGGTCAAGGACGTGAACAATCCCTTTGCTTGCCAATTGAGCTGAAACGCGCGTGTTAATATATTACAACGAACAAACAATAAAAAAGAAAACAAAGTGTTAGTGGATAGCTTGGCGCGAACTTTCAAACACGCCAATCGCTGTGTGACACGAGATCGTCTTCTTCCCCACCCTGTAAAACAAAACAAATAGGCGACGGTTTTTATAGCGTTGCGTTAGGGGGTTTAGCAGAAAATAGCGAATAGGCCCTCGACGCTCATAAATTGAGCGCGAGGGCTGGAATCCTTTCGTCTTCAACCACTGAGTCCATTGGTGGCCATCTGGGGTTCTAATTTTGCTTTGCCATGAAAGCCCCAAATCTAAGAACCTGCAAACCTAAAAAACGCGCATGGTGGATTCACGTATGGCTAATGAAAATACAATCAAACATATCAGTTAACTTAGAAACATCATTATAAGCAATAATCCATAAAAAAAATGCAAAAGGATGCTTGATTCGTGCTATGCGATTTCAGAAATTGTGAGGTACAGTTTGACTTAGGGGTACCAATTCAGGGTGTTTTGGTTGATGTTAAGGATTGAGAAACGTCCAGTGGTGTCTCAGGATGCTAATGGGATGAAGATTGAAGCTTGAATCGACCTAAAACCCTGATTTCAGTATTTGAGTTTTATGTGAAATTTTCAATTTGCAATGGCTTGTTTATGCGCAGTTTTCAGTCTTTTTGGCATTAGGTCTTGATTCTGATCATATAGGGAAGCTATTAGGTTAAAGATATTGAATAAAATCCAAAGCAATAATTGTTTTCAATCTTTGATTTGTTAAGGATCTTTTCTAATCTTTTTCTCATGTATTTTGGTTCAATCATGATCAATTAGCACCAAATCTTGCCTATTTAAGATATGCACGAAATATTGACCTTGGAATGTGCATAAAAAGATTTTTTTAGGTTAGGTTTATATTTTTCATGTATTAAAATGATTTAAATGAATATAAATTAATATAAATTCAAATAAATAATTAAAAAATATGAAAATACTCCCCTTTGGGCCTAGAGGTCGTGCATAGGCTTGGCATGAAGAAACTTGGAAGAAAAATGGGCCCATTTGCATTTTTAGGCCTTTTGCATCAATGTTGACTTTTCAAAATTCCCAAAAATTTCCCAACTTCCACAAGGCATAACTTGCTCAATTTTTAAGATTTTCACATGTTCTTGGACATTTTGGAAAGGTCTTTGAGTCCTTTAACCAATGCCTTTGGTCCCATGTCATTTTGATTTACCAATCTCAAGTTATGGCCTTTGACTTAAAGTCACTTTTTGTTGACTTTTGAAAATGACCTATAATGTTGAAATTGATAACTTTTTGTGAGGGCATTTCTTGGACTTGGAACATGAAGATGAATTGTAGGAAATGTCTTTCTCTTCAAAATGAGCTTTGGATGGAATTTTTCTGATAATCCATGTGAAAGTTATGCCCTGGTCAATTTCAGTTGACTTTTTCAGCTGTCCAAATATAGCAACTTTTTGCATCTTTGATGATTTCTAAGCCAAATTTTGAGAATCATGATCAAGAATTGATCAAATGATGTTTGTGGCTTCAAAATGATATGTTGACCAAAAATTTGGACTTTTGACTGTCAAATGACCATTTTGCCCCTGCAGTTGACTGTAGTGCAATCTAGGGTTTTGATTGTGCAATTTTGAGCTGAATGCCCTTGAAACTTGACATGAGGATACTTGACCATCTTTGTAAGCATATGAGACTTGATTGGGCCTTTGAAAAGTTCATTTGCTTGACCAGAACTCAAACCCTAGTTTTGACTGTATAGGAGATAATTGAGCTGCATAGCCCTTGGGGATTTTTGTGACTTTGACTTTGACAATTCTTGATGAATATGGGAGGGCAAATTTTTGGGGTACAACAGTGTCATATTAATTCGGGTGAACTGTCTGACTGGTCTTTCCGTTCTTGGTTGGTTGTTTCTTTGTTGAGCAGGCGCAGGTTTAGGAATCATGACAGCCCCCACCATTGGACGGCGTTCAGCCCTATCTTGATTTCTCTAAGGATATACAACAACAACTTCATTTTTTCCAATGAATGGTTTTCTTACAGCAGCAGAGGATGCGTCTTTTTGAATCTTCCCATTCTTTATCCCAGCTTCCACCCTTTCTCCGGTCAATATCAATTTGGTAAAACTTTCCGAGGAACTCCCAATTAAGTGATTAAAGAAAGGACCAGACAAGGTGCCCAAAAATATGTCTACTAGCTCTCTTTCTGATAGGGGAGGTTGGACTCTTCCTGCTAAGTCCCTCCATTTTTGCGCGTAGTCTTTGAAGCCTTCACTTGAAACCATGGACATTCTCTGGAGTTGAGTACGGGTGGGAGCAAGGTCTGCATTGTATTTGTATTGTTTGTAAAAGGCAGCTGCCAGATCTTCCCAATTATGAACATTGGCTCTTTCTAGCTAATAAAACCAATCAAGTTGAGTTCCGGACATACTGTCTTGAAAGAAGTGTACCCATTAATCCTTGTCAGCAGTATGAGGCTTTTTTTTCCTCAAATATGACCGGAGATGCATTTTGGGGCATGAAACTCCGTCGTACTTGGCGAACACCGGTGCCTTGAATTTGGAGGAATGACAATTCCTGACACTAAACCTAACTCCTCAAAGTCCAGTCCAGGCACTTTTTGAATTTCCATCGCACTTAACTGTTCTTCCAGATGCTTATACTTATCGTCGGCCGAGGGATATTTTTCTTCAGAATAATCTTTTTCTTCCTCTTCCTCTTCTGAATCTGGTTGGGCCACTGTTTCCTTGCCTTTCCCATCTTGATTGTCTTTCTCACCAGATGATGTTGCAAAGTCCAGGGTCCTTCTTGCTTGTCCTTGGAATCTTCTTCCCATATTTAGAACTCCAGTTATTTTCTTTGTTTTCTTCTTTTTCCCCAGCAAGGTTTTCAACTCTTCTTGGCCTTTGTCTAGAGTTAAGAACATCTGTTGAAACTGAGCATTTTGTGATTGGAGGTCTTTCACCGTTTGCTCAGATCCATCTTACTAAAATAAACAGTAGAAATATGAGGAGACTTCTTACAAGAAACTTGCTTATGCCATGATGAATGGTAGATGCATATGCAATGATTTCAAGGATTTTATAGATTCAAATTTGTTTTATACAAAAAGGAAACACACGTTATATTAATAAATTAAAGTTTGAGTACATCAATTCCTCTTTGGGTAAAACAATACAAAAACTCTAGGATAAAAAGGTTGCACGCATCCTCTTTGGTGCGATGTAGGCATTCAGGCTCCGCTCCTCATGAAGTTGTTTAGTGAGTTCTAAAACCTTCTTCTCGCTAGCGTAGAATTGGGCTTCAAAAGTGTCTCGCTCCCCCTTGAGTTGTATCCAATATCTTTGTAAGTCTTCAACAGAGGTAGGCATGTCAGGATGCAGGATAGTGTATGGAAAATCTCCTTCCATAACAGGCTCAATGATTACCGGGAGAATGGAGGGATAAGGCATCATAAGACTCTGAGCACGAGTTCATACCCATTTGAGGTAAGGATCAAGAGGGATGGAATTCTTATGCCCCAATGTCTTGTTATCTACCTTGTTCAACATCCTCCAAGCTAGGATAAATCTCTGGCGATGACCTTGATCGTCTTTCTCGTAGTCAAATACCAAACCTTGAATGATCATCTCATGTGGGTCATCCCTTCGGGCGTAACCAAATTGTCTTAAGGCTAAGCAGGGGTTGTAGGTGATATCTCCCCTAATGCCAAGTAAAGGGACATTAGGTAATTCTCCATAACAGTAGACAATAGTAACATTCTCTATGGATCGGGAACACCAATAGATGTCTAAATGTTTGAGCATCATCAACCTTTGTGACCACCTTGAACCTTGCTCATTCTTCAATACAGATTGGGGAAGATGCGAAATAAACCATCTTTCCAAAAGAGGAGTACAACACATAAGGATACCTCTTTTCCTCATAGTGCGAGTGTGAAAGAAAAGTAGGATGTCCCCTAGAAAAGTAGGCACCGGGTTGCGGGACATGAAGATTTTAACGGTGTTCACATCTATGAGTTGGTCGAGATTTGGAAACAAAATCATCCCATAGATGAGGAGAGCCACAATTTCCTCAAAAGCTTGCAGATCCAAAGAGTTTCAACCATTTTGGGCTTTCTCAAACAAGAAATTTGCTAGGAAGCCTTTGGCGCCACTCCTTGTTTCCAACTTGGTTGTGACATCAGATGATTGCAAGTCTAGAGCTAAAGCAATATCTTCTGGCTTTGGATTTCTTTTTGTACCGTTGAAAGGTAGTTGGTTGAGAATGGGAATCCTCAAGAGTTGGGAGAATTCTTCCAAAGTTGGCACAAGTTGATAATCGGGAAATGTGAAGCAATGGTGTAAAGGATCAAAGAACTGAAAGAGCACCTTCATCATGTCTTCATCAGTGTTGGAGGTGACCAAGTTTAATAGGCGACCATGTCTTTCGGTGAAAGGATAATTTTAAAGAATCCTTGAAGCTAGCTCTTTAAGTTGAGGAGGGATCCTTACAAGATTGACTTGAATGGTTTTCCTACTAATAGAATCCATGTCCTACAAAACAGAACAAAGATAAATCCCAAGATCTTGAAATGGTTAGTGAATGTGAGTATGATGTTATGATGTTCATGATGTTCTGTACAAGTAAATATATACAAGTGAAGCAAACAAATCCTTAGGTTTAGGCTTGCATGGATTCTTATAGGTAAGTACCCTCTTGAAGTTTAGTTGGCTTAAAACCTGTCCTAGCAAT
This sequence comes from Vicia faba, assembly GCA_948472305.1. NCBI lineage: Eukaryota > Viridiplantae > Streptophyta > Magnoliopsida > Fabales > Fabaceae > Vicia > Vicia faba. The sequence goes on from OX451737.1 coordinate 1,062,332,782, forward strand.
AGTAACCGGGTTCTAAGGAGCTCAATATCACTGGTTTGTTTCTTTGGTCATTGTTTCAGCGCAAGCCTCTTTAATGGCGACCGAAATATCCCAAAAAACCAAACCTCAATGAGTGTAGTATCGAGTATCTACCAACTTTGGACTGCACCAAAGTCGGTCATCTCACTACGTCCTAATGGCTAAGTTGGTCAAGTAAAGGTTCTAAAAGTTCATTAGTGCTTTATGACATCACTCAGCGGCCCCATATTCTCCTTGATTAACTCAAGGGCTACTGGTACCCATAAATATGTCGCACTAACGTAGCTATTGCTTAGACCATGTCGGTATACCCCGCACAATTTCCACAACGTATTTCTACTTACCTATAAGGTATCCCAAATCCGGGTAAAGGATTTAAACCCAAATAAAGAACCCTAATGTAAATCATACAAGTCAAACAATGAAAGCAAGTAAATGTGATCTAACCCTTAGGTAACCCCACTTTTAGAATTTTCCCCAGCAGAGTCACCAGTTCTGTGATACGGTGGGAGAACTGACTTGGGTGTTTTGTGTTTGATCGCAAATGTTGCGGTTAGTAAGAGTCGCCATCGAATTTTCTTTTATCGAAAAGGAAAGGTGAAAAAGCACTAGAAAGACCTTTGAGATTATTTCTTGAGTTCGGGGGGTAGATTATGAAAAGGGAAGGTATTAGTACCGTGATACGGTGGGAGAACTGACTTGAGGTTTTGCGTTTGTTTTTGCAAATGTTTCGGTTGAGCAAGAGTCGCCACCGACTTTTTATTTTATCCTAAGGAAAGGTTAAAAAGCACAGCAAAAACCTTTGAAATGTTTTCTTGGGTTCGGGGAGTAGATTATAGAAAGGGAAGGTATTAGCACCCTTTCTATCCATGGTTATCCATGGGCTCTTAGTTACTTGCTTAGATCAACTTGCCTTGATTTTCAATTGTTTGAAATGGTGCTTTGTGTGTGGGTTTTGAAAATGTTTTGAAAAGAGGCCAATGTGGTGGCAACCTTTGTAATGATCCATGTTGGGATGTATACAAAGGTGTATGTCTTTTGAAAAGTTTTCAATGTTTTTGAAAGTTGTTTTGAAAGTGTGTTGTGATGTGTGGTTTTGAAAAAATAGGCAAGTGTTTTTGTTTTGCAAGTTGGCAAGTAACCAAGAGTTGTCTACCCCTAAATTTACTCAAAGATCTTTGCTATGTTTTAACCCTTTTAACAATTTTGTTCCACCATTGTATTTGGTGGACAATCTTGTGTTAGGATGTGAACGGGACGGGCGCGGGTCATCGTTTAGACCATGATTGCAATGGTGCCAAGTATCTTTGGCAACTTTTTCCTTTAAGGGACTTGATCATTTTTAGGCAACTTTCGAAAGCGTCATCGAGGGACTATGATCATTTGTTATTATTTGTTTTGCCAAAGACACCTAACATGCAACATGGCCCGTTATTGAAGGCAACAAGTGGAGTAACCCTAAAGGGTGCAAGTGTGATTGGTGTTTGTTCATTTTCATGCTTTTATCTTGGAATTAGGTCAAGCTATTTGTTTGGTTGATTTTTGCATACAAAACCCTAAGTCTATCATGGCATTTTTAGAAAGCTTTAAAGTGCGAAATTTAAAGTCCTAAATTATTACAACACAATTATGGGATGGGTGGTACAAATGTTCAAATGGGGATATTTTAGCGAGAAATTAAATCTAAACTATTACATCCAAATTGAATATACAAATTATTTAATATACAATAATTAAATAAAATAAAATAAAATATGCAAGATACAAAAAATGATTTTTATATGTATGTAAAAAAGGGTTTTTCATGTGACAAATAAACAAAAATAAAAAAGGATAATTTTTGGGTATTTTTTCATGTTTAGGGCAAAACCCTAATTTTGCAAATAAAAGGTGTTTATTATTTAATATATACAATGTTTATTAATTATGTACAAAAAATAAATAAAAAGAAAGTATATTGTAAAAAAATATTTTTGAGGTCAAATATTAATAAAAATAAAAATGTATTATTTTTATGTTTTTATCCTAAATATTCTAATAAATATATAAGTATTTATATTATTTACTAAATATATTAAATATGTACAAAAATAAAATATTTATTATTTACAAAAAAAGTATATTTTTTTATAAAATGTTTTCAAAAGATAAAATAAAATAAAATCATAAAATAAAATATATTTTGGATTATTTTTGTATTTTGAATAAAAGAGGTATTTATTTATTTATATGTATAAACTAAAATAAAACAAACAAAATTCAAATAAAATGCAAAAATGGTTGAAAAAATGTTTTTAATATTTTTTATGTTTTGTCAAAAAATAACAAGTCAGAATAAAAAAGAAAAAGTCAAAAAATGATAAAAATAAACACAATGGGCCAAGGGGGTGTATGTGGAAAATGAGGGTGTAAACAGAAAAGTAACCAAGCCCAGCCCAAAAGGGTTGTCTTCAACCTCCAGACTGTTCAAACAACAAAAAAGCGCGCGTTCTCTTTCATCTCCCTAACTTCTGATTCTTTGATCTTTTGATAAATCTTAAAACATGAAACCTGTAGAGCTTGAAGCCACGATTTCAAATATATAAAGAACTTGATCTAACTCTCAGAAATGAGAGAGAATTTCTTCTCCCCCAATTCCTGACCTAGTTTTTTTCAGATGTTCAGATTCAAAATACTCTTAGCACACATAATATAAATGAAAAGTAACTATATGGATGGCTTCAGGGATATGATTAGAACATGTTTTCTTCACAAACATAAACCTAACTATGCCTGGATAGAGAGATAGAAGTTCAAAAACTTACATGTTCAGCTTGATTCGTGCATGACAATGGAGGTACTTTCAAGGCAATGTGAGAACTTGTACAGCTTGCTTGAAGCTCAGGGATGCTTCTCCAATGCTTGGTGTGCTTTGAATCTTGCTGAATCACTCCATGGAAGTCAACCTGCAAGAGAGAAAAGTGAAAATGGCAAATGATGTTAGGGATGTTACAGTTCGTGTCCAATGCTTGGGATAGTTTGTATAGGTGGTAGGGAGTGTGTATGAAGTGGTTTGGATGGAAATGCACGATGGAAATGAGTTGGCCAAGTCAAAGTGCAGAATGCCCTGTTTTGTGCAGCAAGATGGTGATTTTCTGTATGAGGAGGGATTGAAGGTGGTTGGCTCATGTTTTAGGTCAGATTTGATGTTTGGAAAATGTTCACAATGTTTGCTTAGGCTTGTGTTGATAGAAATGTGAGTTGTTGTTCAAAAATGCCAAGTTTCTTCTATGTGAAGCAAGGAAATGTGAGTTCCTATACAAGCCTGTCCCAAGCCCTAAACTATGCTGCACACTTGAGTCTTGATCAGTGGGATATGTCCATGAATCTTGTGTCCAAAGATATGGCCTGTACTTCTTGGATTGTAAACTTGACATAAAGTGTAACTTTACAAGAATGGATAACTTGCTTTTTCTAATTATGGACTAATCCTTCATGTAATGACCAAATGCATAGAATAATATCTTGGCACAATGGTTTAGAATTGAATTATTGAGTAAGAAAAGGATTAGAGGCCTGTAATGTAGCTTGCACATGCTGATTTCAAAAATGCCCAAGTTATGAACATGCATTTGGCCATGAATCAAAGTGACTTTTGCCCATATTGACAAATTCGATTCTCCCTAACCACAAGGGTGTTTGATAAGTTCTTGGACATTTTGGAAAGCTTGGAATGTGTACTACAATCCATCTTTGTAATGAAATTTTAAATTCCAAGTGGAAGAATGTGAAAAGTGGCCATGAAGTTAGGCAAAAATCCTGCCTAGAATAGGTCAAAATTTTTCTAAGTTAAGAATGTTTTGCACCCCTATTCCAAAACTCATAACTTGAGCTACAAGCTTCTTTTGAGGAAACTTTTTGAATCAAAGTTGGAGATTTTTCAATGTACTACAACTTTAATGTTTTGAGTTTTGTTTGAATCCAAATGTATCTTGATGAAAAAATGGGACAAAGTTAGAAAAAAATTAGGAATTTTCATAACTTAGAAAAATTTCTGTTATGAAATTTCTTCATTTCAAACCCTAATTTGTGATTTTTGGTTTCTTGATGAACAAGTTTCATAATTTTACATGTCTTGATGAAAAATGAATCTTGACACTTGATTTTGACCAAAAAGTCAAAGTTTGACTTTTCAGTATACAGTCAAATTTTGCTCAGTTGACTGGAAAATTCATCTGTCAATCTTGTGCATTTGGGATCTTCTGAACTTGTTGAACATGTCAAGACAATGCCATTGAGTCTTTGAGTCTATATGTGAACTTGGTTTGCCATTGGCTAGGTCAAACAGTCAAAAATTGCCTTTGTGCAGTCAAAACCCTAAAAATGACCATTTTGCCCTTTTGGTGATCTGATCAAATTTCTTGTGGAATTGTGATCCAAACTTGATCAAATGGTTCATATGAGTTCAATAATATTGATGTGGGTAAAAAATCATAAGGTTTGACTGTTAATTGACCACAGTTGACTTTTTCCCCAATACAGCTGATTTCTAGGTCAACTGTCCAATTGACTGGGCAAAGATTGGAATCAAGGCTTGAAACTTGGTATGGATAAACTTGTGAGTCCAACATGAAGCATGAAATTCATTTTGGGCCTTTTAGGTCAAAACATCTTTGAGCAAACTCAAACCCTAATTTGGGTCAACAGTGCAAGGAGGAGTCTTGAGCAGAGCAAACCCTAACTTGATCTTGAGCTACAAGGGTCTTATGGTGAGAAAATATTGAGGAAATGGGAGGGCAAATTTTGGGGTACAACAGTTGCCCCTGTTCAATCTTCTTGAACCTGAAGAGTTAGATTGGCAAGTTTGCCTTTCGCGACTCGAGGGTAAAAGGAGATTGGACACTAGAGTGCCCTAAAATTTGCACTCGCAGGCTGGAGTATCAACAATGTGATGGCGGGAATGGGCTTATAGATGCCATCTGGAGACGTGATAGAACCTTGTCGGGAATGAGCTTATAGATGCCATTTGGAAGTGTTGATCGCGTAAGAGATTCCTTAGGGAGAACTTGCGTACTTTGAGAAAGGAAGATGTTTCCTGGCTTGTTACGGGTGTTGATCTACAGTCTCTTCATGCAGATATGCCCTGGCTGGGTACAGGTATCGAATCTACAATCAGTTGCTCACAGATGTGCCCTGGCTAGATACAGGAATCGAATCCGGAACTTCAAAAGGTTGCTTACAGACGTGCCCTGGCGGGATACAGGTATCGAATCTCTAAATTCTTCATAAAAATATGCCCTGGCTGGATACAGGTATCGAATCTACAATCAAATACTCACAGATATGCCCTGGCTGGATACAGGAATTGAATCTGGAATTTGTCGTCTACAGATATGCCCTGGCTGGATGCAGGTATCGAATCTGGAATTGCAAAAGGTTTGTAGAGATAGCTTTCCTGGATGGATACAGGTGTAAACCTCTGACCTGAGAATGAAAGATAATTTCTTGGCCTGTTACAGGGGTTGATCTTCAAACTCTTCATGCAGATATGCCCTGGCTAGATACAGGTATCGAATCTTCAATCCATCACTCACAGATATGCCCTGGCTAGATACAGGTATCGAATCTGGAATTGTGACAGTTGATAGTAATCATCTTTGGATTGCCCTTTTCCTGAAAAGGTAAAACATTAGTTGTATGCAATGTCATGATGTATGAGATGCATGATGTCATGATGTTCTCAAGAATAAATGAGATTGTGCGACATGATGCGTATATGCATGCGTCATGGTGTATAAAAATGTGATGAATGTATTCTCGTCTAGGAAAATGAATCCTTAATGAGTGCCGAGAACTCAAACCCTGGGCTGATGTTGAAGTGTAGAGTTCTTCGGTTCCGCTGAGGATGATGGTTGTAGGAATAAACCGGTAGGAGAAGATGACTCCGTTGGGGAATAAATTTGTTGGAGAGATTACTCTGCGGGGAATTACTCTGTGGGAAGAGATACTTCGCTGAGGTTTTGATGAGGGCTCCGTTGGGGATTCCACTGATAAGTTACGTTGGGAAATTTGATGAACTCCGCTGGGGATAGGAAGAACTTCGCCGAGGACGATCTTTCCGTGGTAATTAGCTGAGGATAACCCAGTTATAAGCCCTGGTGGGAAATAACCTTTGAATAAAGTCGGGGAGATGCGTTCGTACTATGCAGGGGGTAAGCTTCCAGAATCTATTGGGGATAATGATTCAACTTTCCTGGGGAAATTTTCAGACTGTACTGGGGAATGGTTCCACTGAATATTGGTATTCCACCGGGGAACAATCTTAGATTAAGACTATCGGGGATGCTTGTTGAGGAATGTCTATACTCCGATGGGGGATGTTGAGATTTAATGGGTATACCCAACTTCCTTAAGGCTGACAGTAGACTAACTCTGCTTGGGGAGAGTATCGTTGACTTGCTGGAGATACTGTGCCTTTCTGGGGCTGATGGGAGACCAACTCTTCCTGGGGAGAGTGTTGTTGAATCTTGTCTTACTCTGTGGGGAGTTGAGATAACTTGGTTACATTCTTCAGCCGAACTTACCTTGGTACCTTGGTGGACAGAGAAACTAGATTGCTTAGACAATTCTAAATTGCCCCTGTTTCTGATGTCACCTGCAATAAGTCCTTTGTTTCGCATGCAACTATTCATGATTAGCAATTAATGTCAAATGCATATATCAAAAATGAACATTGGACATTCTTCGCAAAACAAAACAGAAAAAAGGAAAAACAAATGGATAATTTGTCTGAAAAATTGAACTTGTATTGATTTTGAAATTTGTCTGTAAATAGGCGTTTTATGTACATGAGGCTGACGTCCTAGTAAGGGAACGCCGCCGAGCAAAATAGAGTTTATACAATTTTTGAAAAGGAAACAAAACAGCTATGTGAAAAATAATACCACTGGGTTCCAACTCTGCTATCGCCTTTATGTCTTCAAGCGTCTCATCGCTTTGCTGCTTAGTTGAAGATGAAGCTGATTGATTGGAGTCATCTGAGCCCGATAGTTGATACCGAATTCTGGATGCAAGGTGATCCAACGAGACATAGTATTACGCTTTATCCCTAACTTTTTCCTGGACCGCCCTTTCGGGTTTTCAGTCCACCGGGATACCCATTTTTGCCCAAGCCTCCTTTTCAGGTTTTCGACTTGCCGGGTGTACAGTTTTTTTTTATTTCGTCCCTTATTTTTGCCCAAACCCTTTTGGTTCGCCGGGAAGCCCTTATTTTTGCCTAGGTGTGTCAACCTAGCGGGTCTTTAATCATGCGTAGTATCTTTTTACTATGTCTGCATTGGCGGGGTGAGGAAGGTCGTCACCATCCATGGTGGTTAGAATCATAGCTCCTCCTGAGAAGATATGTTTAACCACAAATGGCCCTTCATACGTGGGGGTCCATTTGCCCCTGGGATCACTTTGAGGAAGAATGATGCGCTCGATTACCAGGTCTCCGACTTGATACTCTTGTCGTCTGACTTTCTTGTTAAATGCCCTGATCATCCGTTTTTGGTACGTCTGACCATGACAAATAGCAGTGAGTCTCTTTTCGTCAATTAGGTTTAATTGATCAAGCCGAGTCTGGATCCAGTCATCTTCTCTCAAACCTGCATCCTTCATTATCCGGAGAGAGGGTATCTGGACTTCAATAGGCAAGACTGCCTTCATGCCATAAACCAAGGAAAAGGGAGTTGCCCCTGTTGACGTTTGTGCTGAGGTACGGTACCCATGAAGAGCAAACAGTAACATTTCGTGCCAATCTTTGTAGGTCACTGTCATCTTCTGCACAATCTTCTTGATGTTTTTATTTGCTGCTTCTACAGCCCCGTTCATCTTCGGCCGGTAGGGAGAAGAGTTATGGTGCTGTATCTTGAATTGTTCGCAGAGCTCAGTGATCATCTTGTTGTTAAGATCGGTACCATTATCCATAATGATCCTCTCAGGTACACCGTATCGACAGATCAGGTTGTGCCGAATGAACCGTGCCACGACGTTCTTGGTTACCGTAGCATAGGAAGCTGCTTCAACCCACTTTGTGAAGTAATCAATCGCTACCAAGATGAAGCGATGCCCGTTGGATGCTGTTGGTCTGATCTCGCCGATCATATCAATGCCCCACATTGCAAAATTCCAAGGTGCTGTCAAGAAGTTCAAAGGAACTGGAGGAATGTGCACCTTATCAGCATAGATCTGGCATTTATGACAAGTTCGAGAATGCTGATAACAGTCGGCTTCAATTGTGGACCAGAAATATCCTGCCCGAAGGATTTTCTTTGCCATGGTATGTCCACTGGAGTGTGTTCCGAAGGTACCTTCATGTAGCTCTGCCATGATCCTCTCTGCTTCAGTCTTATCCACACAACGCAGTAAGGTTGAATCGTGGTTTCGCTTGTAGAGAATGCCATTGCTGAGGAAGAATTTTGCCACAAACCTTCTCAGGAATTTCTTGTCATTAACCGATGTGCCTTCGGGGTATTCTTGAGCTTCCAAGTACCTCTTCACTTCATGATACCAAGGTTTTTCAGTTACCTCTTCGGTCTCGAGATCGCAGCAATGTGCAGGTTCGTCCAACTTCCAAATAATGATTCGAGGCGCCTCGTTGTCCCATTTGACTTTGAACATAGAAGACATCGTAGCCAACGCGTCCGCTAACTGATTCTCCTCTCTTGGGAAGTGTTCAAAAGTTATCTCCTCGAAGTGGGGAAGCAATGTCAGCACATACTCCTTGTAAGGAATAAGATTTGGGTGTTTCGTATCCCACTCGCCTTTGACCTGATTGATCACGAGAGAGGAATCTCCGAAGACACTCAGAAACTTGATCCTTAAGTCAATTGCAGCTTGAAGACCCATGATACATGCCTCATACTCTGCCATGTTGTTGGTGCAGTTGAAACATAGTTGGGAGGTAAGTTGAGTATGAGTGCCTTTAGGGGATATGATTACAGCGCCGATACCATTACCCAAAGCGTTCGAGGCTCCGTCAAAGTGCATAGACCATCGGGATCCTTCCTCAGGTCCTTCATCCGGTCCAGGTACTTCACAATCAGTCACTACCATGATATCCTCGTCTGGAAATTCAAAGTTCATCGACTGGTAATCGTCCACTGCCTGGTGTGCCAAATGGTCTGCCAATACACTTCCTTTGATTGCTTTTTGAGTCGTGTACTGGATGTCATATTCCGTCAAGATCATTTGCCATCTTGCTATTCTTCCAGACAGAGCAGGCTTTTCGAAAATGTACTTTATTGGATCCATTTTTGAAATCAACAGAGTAGTGTGAGTCAACATATATTGTCTCAGCCGGCAAGTAGCCCATACCAAAGCGCAGCAATTTTTCTCGAGCAGTGAGTATCGGGTCTCACAGTCGGTAAACTTTTTGCTAAGGTAATAAATAGCGTGCTCTTTTCGGCCAGACTCGTCATGTTGCCCCAGCACACACCCCATTGAGTTGTCAAGTACTGTCAAGTATAGTATTAGAGGTCTCCCTTCAACCGGTGGCATAAGAATGGGTGGTTCTTGGAGATACTCCTTGATCTTTTCGAAAGCGGCTTGAAATTCATCATTCCAACGTACTACTTGATCTTTCTTCAACAGTTTGAAGATTGGTTCACAGGTAGCAGTTAGATGCGAGATGAATCGGGCAATGTAGTTCAAACGTCCTAGAAAGCCTCTGACTTCTTTCTCTGTCTTGGGAGTTGGCATCTCTTGTATGGATTTCACCTTGGCAGGATCCACTTGAATACCTTTGTCGCTTACGACGAAGCCTAGCAATTTTCCAGATCTTACCCCAAAGGTGCACTTGTTTGGGTTCAACCTCAGCTTTTACAACTTCAGACGGTCAAACAGCTTTTGTAGGTGGTCAAGGTGTTCCTCCTCAGTTTGGGACCTTGAAATCATATCTTCGACGTATACTTCTATCTCATGGTGGATCATATCATGAAATAAAGCAACCATGGCAAGTTGGTAGGTTGCCCCAGCATTTTTCAACCCAAAAGGCATGACCTTGTAACAAAAGGTGCCCCACTGAGTAACAAAAGTGGTCTTCTCCATGTCTTCAAGAGCCATCTTGATCTGATTATAACCGGAGAAGCCGTCCATGAAGGAGAATACTTTATGCTGAGCAGTGTTGTCAACCAGAACGTCAATATGAGGCAGAGAGAAATCATTCTTAGGGCTGGCCCTGTTCAAATCCCTGTAATCAACACACATTCGGACCTTACCATCTTTCTTCGGCACTGGAACCACGTTGGCAACCCACTGAGGGTAGGAAGTCACTGCTAGAAACTCGGCATCAAATTGTTTCATAACCTCAGCTTTGATTTTCTCGGACATTTTTGGACGCATACGGCGAACCTTCTGTTTTACCGAAGGGCAATCTTCCTTGGTAGGTAGGTGATGGACCACAATGTCGGTATCCAACCCAGGCATGTCTTTGTAAGACCAGGAAAATATTTCCACATAGTCATGCAGCATCTGAATCAACCGTTGTTTCACACTGAGCTCTAGATTGGCACCAATCTTGACTTCCTTTCTGTCTGTCTCAGTACCCAGATTTACCGTTTCCACTGGCTCTTCATGTGGCTGAATGGCCCTCTCTTCCTGGAGTAGCAGTCTTGCAAGTTCACCAGGCACTTCACAATCATCTTCACCTTCGTCTTCGGCTAAGTTGATCGAATTTTCGAAGTCATAACTGGCAGTAGCAGAGTCGTTACCAGTGAGATCCAGAGTGGATTGGAACCTGTATAAGTGAGTGTGTGTAAATATAGCTGTTTTGCAATATATAATAAAGAAAGAAAAGGAGCGCAAGATTTTGAGATGCAACAAACGTCCAATGTTTTAATTAATGATATATGAAAATGACATACAAAAGCCCTCACAAATGAAGCCACGGTGCCCCGGGTAGGACACCGAGCCATAAGAGTTTCAACATATTGTTTGTTACAAATTGAAAACAAAAGGGTTCATTACTGAGTGACAAAAGTAATAGGTGTGAAGTCTTTGGCAGTCCAGTTGCTTGGTCCACCGTCGGTTGTTGGGTAGATCCAGCTGTCGAATTCAGATTCCTCCACGTCGTCTTCAATAGCATTCACTCCCGGGTTGGTGATGAACACGGGAGGTCTTCCAATCCTTGCCTTACGAACAGCCCTCTGAGCCTCTGCAGTGAAACCCAGGCCAAACTTGTCAGTCTTTGGAGTGAAATAAGGAAGTCAGCCCTACTTTGCGCACTCACCCTTCTCAACCACAGCCCGGGCATCCTTTAAGGAAGCCATCTTCAAAGGAGGGTTTTCAATCACAGTTTCAGCTGATGCTAGTGTCTGAGGCACCTCTTCAAAGTGTTGAAAGGGGGTCTCAATGAACTCCCCATCCATTTCTATGTACCGGAACGAGTTGAGGTGGCTGACCATATATTCTTCCTCCCCCTGAACTGTAACAATCTTCCCTCTAACCGGGTACTTAAGCTTCTGATGTAGTGTGGAGGTCACAGCCCCAGCCTTGTGGATCCATGGACGACCCAGCAAACAAGAACAGGATGGACGGATGTCCATCACATAGAAAGTAGAATCAAAGACTTGAGAACCAACCCTGATTGGAATGTCAACTTCACCGTGTACCATCCTTTTCGAACCTTCAAAGGCTCGGACAACAATGTTACTAGGATTGAGCTCCAAGCCCTCACAATCCAACCTGTCTAGGGCCTTCTTAGGCAATACGTTCAACGAAGAACCGGTGTCTACCAACACATGGGCAAGAGTAGTGCCCCTGCATTTAATGGAGACATGCAGGGCGTCGTTATGGTTCTTTCCTTTGGCAGTAAGATCGGCGTCAGAGAAGCCCAATCCATTATCAGCAGTCAAGTTGGCCACACAATCAGTAAATTGATCAGCAGACATTTCTTGTGGCACATGAGCCGTCTTTAGGAAGGAGATCAGGGCCTTGGCATGGGCCTCTGAACACAACAACAGCGATAGCATAGAAATCTTTGATGGGGTGTGCCCCAACTGCTCGACTACATTGAAATCACTTTTCTTGATAATCTTGAGGATCTCCTCCATCTCTTGCTGGGAAGCTTCAACAGTGGTTGTCTTCCGCGCCTCCGTCAGGGAAGGCAAATCAGTAGCAATCCCTTTGCCCCGAGCGTTAGATGACTCGGCAGCAGGGGTAGAAACAGGAACTTGATTAGGAAGGGAAGCAGGCACACTTGTAGGTGTGATGATAAGAGGTTTCTGAATAGCTGGTGGCGCAATATCTGGCGAGAACAGCCTACCACTGCGAGTAACTTTGGCAGGCCCAGTGATGTTACTGATGTCGGTACTTGTATCAAACTCTTGCTTAACTCCAAGAACATAAACGTCTGCCCCATAGTGCCATGGGACAGCTTTGTCGGATGTATAGGGGAGAGGCCCCGGAACAGTGATGATGATAGGAGCGATCTTCTGAGTGGACATGATTTTGACGGGCTTCTTTGAGAGAGCCTTAGGAGTTTTGTTGAAAATAGTGACAATAGAAACTTCTTCAGCAGGGACAGCAGGAACAACAATCTTCTCGAACAAGATCTCTTTGCTATCCATCAGGCTTTGGATACCTGATTTCAGCAAAGGACAACCAACAGGTAAAACAGCACATAGAAGGCAACCTTTACCACATCCCGGAAATAAACCGGCTAGCAACAGGTTCCTTTTAACAGTCAACAACGGAGTAACAATATCTTCCACGGAGGCTACATACCGGTCTTCTTCCACAGCATTCACTCCATGCTGGGGCATGGGAGCAGTTACAACATTGGGCCTTTCGGGCACCTCAAACTATATTTCTTTAGCATCAATAAGATCCTGAACCTTATTCCTCAGAGCCCAGCAATCGTCTGTAGTATGCCCCGGGCTATCAGAGTGATAAGCGCAACGGGCGTTGGGGTTGTACTTTGGAGAAGCTGTATTCACTACCTTCGGAGCTTCTTTGACAGTTACCAGATTGGTTGACAGTAGTTGCGGCAAAATCTGAGACAGGGTCATACTAAGCCGAGTGTACTGCCTTTTGGGTCTCTCACCCCTTGGTTGGTTGTATTGCTGAGGAGCAGCAGCATGCTTTGAAATTACCAACGCGTTGACAGCTTGGCGGCGTTCTGGCTTAATTTGTCTTCTGGGACCATAAACAACACTGGCTTCCTTCTTGAAGGGCTTCTTTTCAGTACTCGCGGAGGCACCTTTCTGTATCTTCCCCGACTTGATACCGACTTCTATTCTCTCACCAGTCAGAATGAGGTCTATAAACCCAATAGAAGAATTACCAATCAGATGGTTGAAGAATGGACCCGACAGAGTCCCCAGGAACATGTCAACAAGTTCACGGTCCGTCAGCGGTGGCTGCACCCTGCCAGCCAGGTCTCTCCACTTTTGCGCATACTCCTTAAAACCTTCGCCCGTCCCCAGTGGCATACCCTGAAGTTGGGTACGCGTGGGAGCGAGGTCAGAATGATACTGATACTGTTTATAAAAAGCAGTAGCCAAGTCCTCCCAGTTTCGGATACTGGCTCCATCCAGCTGATAGAACCACTCGAGTTGAGCCCCTGAAAGGCTATCCTGAAAGAAATGGATCCAAAGGTTCTTGTCTGCAGTGTAAGGTTGGATCTTCCTTACATATGATCTGAGATGCATCTTCGGGCAGGACAGCCCGTCATACCTTGCAAAAATTGGCACTTTGAACTTCGAGGGGATCACAATTCCAGCAACTAATCCCAAATCTTCGAAATCTAAGCCGGGAACTCTCTGCAGTTCCATAGCTGCCAACCTGTCTTCCAAGCCTTTGTACTTATCATCGGCGGGCGGGTATTGTTGCTCAGAGTAGTCTTCGTCTTCTTCAGCCTCTCCTTCTTCAGCTTCGGATTCGGAAGGTACCGCGACCGCATTCCCTTTACTGGTTCCCTCTTCAGATGTAGGGGGAAATTCAAGAACTCTTCTGGCTTCGCCCTTAAACCTTCTTCCTAGGGTAGCCACCCCGATTCTTTTCTTATTCTTCTTCACTTGCTCTTTGTTCCCCAGCAGGGCCTTTAGATCCTCCTGACCCTTTGCCAAGGTCATCAGGAGTTGTTGAAACTGTGAGTTCTGAGACTGCAAATCCTTGACCGTCTGTTCGAGATCCATCTTACTGAAATAAACAGCAGAAAGATAAGGAAACCTGGTGTGGAGACCTGCTTATGCACATGATGAATGATATGCTTATGTATGCAATGCATTCAAGGATTTAGAAAATTCAAAATTGTTGCAAACAAAAAAGAACGCACGTCATATTAATAAGAAGAAATTTGTCAGTACATAAATGCCCCATGGGCCAAATATTACAAAAAAACTTCTCAAGGTAAAAAGGCGTTGCGCATCCTCTTTGGTGCGATGTAGGTGTTGAGGGTATCTTCCTCGTGGAGTCGGCGGGTAAGCTCCAAAACCTTCTTCTCACTGGCGTAGAAGTTGGCTTCAAAAGTGTTCCGTTCCTCCTTGAGTTGGATCCAACTCTTCTGCATTTCCTCCCACGATGTAGGCATGTCAGGATATAGGATGGTGTAGGGAACCTCTCCTTCCTTAACGGGCTATTTAATCACAAGGAGAACATGAGGGTAAGGCATCATTAGACTCTGGGCTCGGGTTCGTACCCACTTGAGATAAGGCTCAAGAGGGATGGAGTTCTTGTGCCCCAGTGTCTTGTTGTCTACCTTGTTTGGCATCCTCCAAGCTCTGATGAATCTTTGGCGAAGTCCTTGCGCATCGTTGTCGAAGTCAAAAACAAGGTCAGGAATCAACATGTCGTGAGGGCCATCCCTCCGTGCATATCCAAATTGTCTCAAAGCTAGACAAGGGTTGTAGGTAATGCCAAGTAATGGAACATTAGGGAACTCTCCATAACGATCGATGATGATGACATTTTCTCTGGACCGAGAACACCAATGTACATCAGAGTGAGTGAGGGTCATCAACCGCTGTGACCACCTTAAGCCTTGGTCATTCTTCAAGACAGATTGTGGAAGGTGCGAAATAAACCACCTTGCAAGGAGAGGAGTACAGCACATGAGAACACCCCTCTTTCTCATTGTTCGTGTGTAAAATGAGTGAAGAATGTCCCCAAGCAATGTTGGTATTGGATTTCTGGATAAGAAGATTTTGACGGTGTTGACATCTACAAGCTGGTCAGGATTTGGGAACAAGACCAACCCATAAATGAGGAGTGCCGCAATTTCTTCAAAGGCTTGTAGGTCCAATGAATTCTAACACTCTTGCGCCTTCTCAAACAAGAATTTTGCCAAGAAGCCTTTGACACCGCTTCTAGTTTCCCAATGCCCCTTGATGTCAGATAGTTGCAAGTGTAGTGCTTGAGCAACATCTTCAGGCTTTGGTTCTTTTTCCGTACCGTTATAGGGTAGTTGATTAAGAATAGGAATTCTCAGGAGTTGAGAAAATTCCTCCAAAGTGGGCACCAATTGGTAGTCGGGGAAAGTGAAACAGTGGTGAAAAGGGTCAAAGAACTGGAACAACACCTTTACCATGTCCTCTTCAATGTTTGTGTTGACTAGGCTGAGCAGTCTACCATGTCTTTCACTGAAGGGAGAGCTTTCCAGAATCCTGGATGTGAGCTCCTTGAGTTGATGAGGGATTCTCACAAGGTTGACTTGGATAGTTTTCCTGCGAAGAATTTCCATGACCTACAAAACAAGAACAAAGATGAAGATCTAAACCCTTGAAATGGTTAGTGTATGCATATGATGCTTTATGATGTTCATGATGTATGCACAAACATATGTACAAGCAATTCACACAAAACCCTAGTTTCAGGCTTGCATGGGGTTTCATAGGTAAGTACCCTCTTGAGTGTAGTTGGCTTAAAAACCTGTCCTATAAATAGTAACCGGGTTCTAAGGAGCTCAATATCATTGAATTGTTTTCTATGTACATTGTTTTGGTTTAGCCACTTAACTAGCGACCAAAATATTCCAAGAAAACAACCCTCAATGAGTGTAGTATCGAGTATCTACCAACTTCAGACTGCACCAAAGCCGGTCATCTCACTACCCCTAATGAAAGGCCAAGATGGTCAAGTAAGGTTCTAGGTCATTAGTGCTTAGTGACATCACTCAGCGGCCCCGTACTCTCCTTGATTGAACTCAAGGGTTACCGGTACTCACAAATATGTCGCACTAATATAGCTATTGCTTCAACCGTGTCGGTATACCCCGCACAGTTTCCACAAAGTATTGCTATCTATGAATGTTTCCCCAAATCCGGGTGTAGGATTGCAAACCCAAACAAGAGAGCCAAGATATAAAGCAATCAAAACAAACAATTAGTCATGCAAGAGGGTGATCTAAGCCCTAAGGTTACTCCACTTTTAAAAATTCCCCAGCAGAATCGCCAGTTCTGTGATACGGTGGGAGAACTGACATGAGGTTTTACATTTGTTTTCGCAAATGTTTCGGTTGAGCAAGATTCGCCACCGACTTTTTATTTTATCCTAAGGAAAGGTTAAAAAGCACAGCAAAAACCTTTGAGATGTTTTCTTGGGTTCGGGGAGTAGATTATAGAAAGGGAAGGTATTAGCACCCTTTCTATCCATGGTTATCCATGGGCTCTTAGTTACTTGCTTACATCAACTTGCCTTGATTTTCAATTGCTTGAAATGGTGCTTTGTGTGTGGATTTTGAAAATGTTTTGAAAAGAGGCCAATGTGGTGGCAACCTTTGTAATGATCCATGTTGGGATGTATACAAAGGTGTATGTCTTTTGAAAAGTTTTCAATGTTTTTGAAAGTTGTTTTGAAAGTGTGTTGTGATGTGTGGTTTTGAAAAAATAGGCAAGTGTTTTTGTTTTGCAAGTTGGCAAGTAACCAAGAGTTGTCTACCCCTAAATTTACTCAAAGATCTTTGCTATGTTTTAACCCTTTTAACAATTTTGTTCCACCATTGTATTTGGTGGACAATCTTGTGTTATGATGTGAACGGGACGGGCGCGGGTCATCGTTTAGACCATGATTGCAATGGTGCCAAGTATCTTTGGAAACTTTTTCCTTTAAGGGACTTGATAATTTTTAGGAAACTTTCGAAAGCGTCATCGAGGGACTATGATCATTTGTTATTATTTGTTTTGCCAAAGACACCTAACATGCAACATGGCCCATTATTGAAGGCAACAAGTGGAGTAACCCTAAGGGGTGCAAGTGTGATTAGTGTTTGTTCATTTTCATGCTTTTATCTTGGAATTAGGTCAAGCTATTTGTTTGGTTGATTTTTGCATACAAAACCCTAAGTCTATCATGGCATTTTTAGAAAGCTTTAAAGTGCGAAATTTAAAGTCCTAAATTATTACAACACAATTATGGGATGGGGGGTACAAATGTTCAAATGGGGATATTTTAGCGAGAAATTAAATCTAAACTATTACATCCAAATTGAATATACAAATTATTTAATATACAATAATAAAATAAAATAAAATAAAATATGCAAGATGCAAAAAATGATTTTTATATGTATGTAAAAAAGGGTTTTTCATGTGACAAATAAACAAAAATAAAAAAGGATAATTTTTGGGTATTTTTTCATGTTTAGGGCAAAACCCTAATTTTGCAAATAAAAGGTGTTTATTATTTAATATATACAATGTTTATTAATTATGTACAAAAAATAAATAAAAAGAAAGTATATTGTAAAAAAATATTTTTGAGGTCAAATATTAAT
Organism: Vicia faba; assembly: GCA_948472305.1. NCBI lineage: Eukaryota > Viridiplantae > Streptophyta > Magnoliopsida > Fabales > Fabaceae > Vicia > Vicia faba. The sequence continues at coordinate 1,062,350,531 of OX451737.1, forward strand.
AAAAATAAAAATGTATTATTTTTATGTTTTTATCCTAAATATTCTAATAAATATATAAGTATTTATATTATTTACTAAATATATTAAATATGTACAAAAATAAAATATTTATTATTTACAAAAAAAGTATATTTTTTTATAAAATGTTTTCAAAAGATAAAATAAAATAAAATCAGAAAATAAAATGTATTTTGGATTATTTTTGTATTTTGAATAAAAGAGGTATTTATTTATTTATATGTATAAACTCAAATAAAACAAACAAAATTCAAATAAAATGCAAAAATGGTTGAAAAAATGTTTTTAATATTTTTTATGTTTTGTCAAAAAATAACAAGTCAGAATAAAAAAGAAAAAGTCAAAAAATGATAAAAATAAACACAATGGACCAAGGGGGTGTATGTGGAAAATGAGGATGTAAACAGAAAAGTAACCAAGCCCAGCCCAAAAGGGTTGTCTTCAACCTCCAGACTGTTCAAACAACAAAAAAAGTGCGTGTTCTTGTTCATCTCCCTAACTTCTGATTCTTTGATCTTTTGATAAATCTTAAAACATGAAATATGTAGAGCTTGAAGCCACGATTTCAAATATATAAAGAACTTGATCTAACTCTCAGAAATGAGAGAGAATTTCTTCTCCCCCAATTCCTGACCTAGTTTTTTTCAGATGTTCAGATTCAAAATACTCTTAGCACACATAATATAAATGAAAAGTAACTATATGGATGGCTTCAGGGCTATGATTAGAACATGTTTTCTTCACAAACTTAAACCTAACTATGCCTGGATAGAGAGATAGAAGTTCAAAAACTTACCTGTTCAGCTTGATTCGTGTATGACAATGGAGGTACTTTCAAGGCAATGTGAGAACTTGTACAGCTTGCTTGAAGCTCAGGGATGCTTCTCCAATGCTTGGTGTGCTTTGAATCTTGCTGAATCACTCCATGGAAGTCAACCTGCAAGAGAGAAAAGTGAAAATGGCAAATGATGTAAGGGATGTTACAGTTCGTGTCCAGTGCTTGGGATAGTTTGTATATGTGGTAGGGAGTGTGTATGAAGTGGTTTGGATGGAAATGCACGATGCAAATGAGCTGGCCAAGTCAAAGTGCAGAATGCCCTGTTTTGTGCAGCAAGATGGTGATTTTCTGTATGAGGAGGGATTGAAGGTGGTTGGCTCGTGTTTTAGGTCAGGTTTGATGTTTGGAAAATGTTCACAATGTTTGCTTAGGCTTGTGTTGACAGAAATGTGAGTTGTTGTTCAAAAATGCCAAGTTTCTTCTATGTGAAGCAAGGAAATGTGAGTTCCTATACAAGCCTGTCCCAAGCCCTAAACTATGCTGCACACTTGAGTCTTGATCAGTGGGATATGTCCATGAATCTTGTGTCCAAAGATATGGCATGTACTTCTTGGATTGTAAACTTGACATAAAGTGTAACTTTACAAGAATGGATAACTTGCTTTTTCTAATTATGGACTAATCCTTCATGTAATGACCAAATGCATAGAATAATATCTTGGCACAATGGTTTAGCATTGAATTATTGAGTAAGAAAAGGATTAGAGGCCTGTAATGTAGCTTTCACATGCTGATTTCAAAAATGCCCAAGTTATGAACATGCATTTGGCCACGAATCAAAGTGACTTTTGCCCATATTGACAAATTCGATTCTCCCTAACCACAAGGGTGTTTGAGAAGTTCTTGGACATTTTGGAAATCTTGGAATGTGTACTACAATCCATATTTGTAATGCAATTTGAAATTCCAAGTGGAAGCATGTGAAAAGTGGCCATGAAGTTAGGCAAAAATCTTGCCTAGAATAGGTCAAAAATTTTCTAAGTTAAGAATGTTTTGCACCCCTATTCCAAAAATCATAACATGAGCTACAAGCTTCTTTTGAGGAAACTTTGTGAATAAAAGTTGGAGATTTTGCAATGGACTACAACTTTCATGTTTTGAGTTTTGTTTGAATCCAAATGTATCTTGATGAAAAAATGGGACAAAGTTAGAAAAAAATTAGGAATTTTCATAACTTAGAAAAATTTCTAAGTTATGAAATTTCTTCATTTCAAACCCTAATTTGTGATTTTTGGTTTCTTGATGAACAAGTTTTATAATTTGACATGTATTGATGAAAAATGAATCTTGACACTTGATTTTGACCAAAAAGTCAAAGTTTGACTTTTCAGTATACAGTCAAATTTTGCTCAGTTGACTGGAAAATTCATCTGTCAATCTTGTGCATTTGGGATCTTCTGAACTTGTTGAACATGTCAAGACAATGCCATTGAGTCTTTGAGTCTATATGTGAGCTTGGTTTGCCATTGGCTAGGTCAAACAGTAAAAAATTGCCTTTGTGCAGTCAAAACCCTAAAAATGACCATTTTGCCCTTTTGGTGATCTGATCAAATTTCTTGTGGAATTGTGATCCAAACTTGATCAAATGGTTCATATGAGTTCAATAATATTTATGTGGGTCAAAAATCATAAGGTTTGACTGTCAATTGACCACAGTTAACTTTTCCCCAATACAACTGATTTCTAGGTCAACTGTCCAATTGACTGGGCAAAGATTGGAATCAAGGCTTGAAACTTGGTATGGATAAACTTGTGAGTCCAACATGAAGCATGAAAGTCATTTTGGGCCTTTTAGGTCAAAACATCTTTGAGCAAACTCAAATCCTAATTTGGGTCAACAGTGCAAGGAGGAGTCTTGAGCAGAGCAAACCCTAACTTGATCTTGAGCTCCAAGGGTCTTGTGGTGAGAAAATGTTGAGGAAATGGGAGGGCAAATTTTAGGGTACAACAAGTACCCTTTTCATCCATGGTTTTCCATGGGCTTTTAGTTACTTGCTAGATCAACTTGTTTTTGTTTGAAATTGTGCTTTGTGTGGTTTTTGAAAGTATTTTGTAAAGAGGCCATTGTTTAGGCAAACTTTGTAATGATTCTCATTCGTAAGAATGTATATAAAGATGTTGATCTTTTGAAAATGTTTTCAAGTTTGTAAGATATTTTGAAAGTGTAGGGGTTTGTTTTGAAAATAGAAAGGATATTTTGTTTTGAAAGTGAGCAAGTAATTAGGAGCATTCTACCTACTCAAAAGTCTTTCATGTTCATTTCCTCTTTCCTTTGACATTGTTATCTTACCATTAATTTGGTAAGTAACCCTATCTTTGGATGTAAACGGGACCGGCGTGGGTCATCGTATAACCATGATTAGAAATGTTGTAAGGTATCTTAGCATTCTCTTTTAGGGACTAAGATCATTTGAAAGGCAACATAGATAGCGTCATCGAGGGACTATGATCTTATATTTTGCTTGTTTTTGCTAAGATACCTCACATGCGTAATATGGCCATTTTTTAAGGCAACCAAGTGGATTTTACCCTAAGGGTGCTTGTGTGCAAGTGCATTGTTTTTCATGCTTTGTTTTGTCTTTAATTAGGGTTTTCTAATTGATTGGTTTTATTATTTCCATAGAAACCCTAATTACTAGCATTTGTATATAAAGCGATAAATTGTAGAATTTAAAATTACTACGCTATTACAATACTTGTGGGAGGGGTGTACAAATTAAAAACGGGGATTGCAAGAAAATAAAGCCTAATTATCTATTACAACCATATTTAAATTGGATAAATAATGTACAAAAATGAATAAATATACAAGAATGTAAAATGGAAAGAAAATGGATTTTTATTTGGATTTTTTTAGGGAAAAGGGGTTTTATTTTAAACTAGTTAACTAAAAGAAAAATAGTTAATTAAATTAGTAAAAATTAAAACCTATATTTATTAGGAAAAGAATTCAAATAAAATCCTAATTTATTAATTGATTAAAAAAGGAATTAAGTTTATAAGAAGAATATTTTTGGTATTTTTGTCTTGAAAATAATTCATAGTATTATAAAATATTTTTGGTCTTTTCACATTTTAAAATAATATATTTGAATTGTGTAAAAGAAATTAACTAAAACCTAGTTTCTAATTAAATTTACAAATCAATTAGTAAAATAAATAAAGTATGATTAAATAAAATAATTTTTTTTGTGTAAAAAATAAATAAACTATATCAAAATATAAATCTAATGTTTTTATATTTTTTCTGATTTTTTTTAGTATTTAGATAAAATATTTAAGAAAACAAATAAATAAAAATGAGAAAAAGAAAATAAAACGGGTCAGGGTGTGAATAGCCAGCAAGGGGGGTCAGAAGTGGAAAAAAAACCTAAGTCCTAAGAGGATGAGGCCTAGTGCTGCCAAAAAAAAGAGTCAGAATATGAAAAATATGAAAAAATCCCTAAAGGTTATCACTGGGGCTCGAACCCAGGTCCCTATAGTCACAGGCGCGTGCTTCTACCACTGGGGTGGCTATACATCCGTTTATATAATCAAAACAACAAATATATGATAGAAAACAAGTCCATGGCCTGAACTTCATCTTCAACCTCACGCCCAGCCAGAGTACCTGCATCTTGTTCATCTCTCATCCATTTGCAAAAATGTAAACATGAATCTTGTAGCAAATTTCCTCACGATTTCAGAAATGCAAAGAAATAAAATTATATATCAAAGACAAGCATGAATTTTAATGGCCCTAATCTGAACCCTAAAAATTTCAGAAACTTCAATCTTAAAATTCTCTAAGCTCAAGCAATATAAATGAAAACTATGGACATGGTTAGCTTCAGGGCAATGATATCTACATTTTTCATTCACAAATAAGCCATTAATGATGCTTGTATGAAAAGTTCAAAGTTGAGATGACTTACCTTGCAAGAGGGTATCGCGTTTTGAGTTTGAGTAGCTTTTAGTGAGTTCCAATGATTGGATTAGCTTCCTCAAGTTCCCAGGAAGCTAATGTGATGCTTAGCTTCAATTGAAAGTGCCTGAGGAGTTCTGGAGAAGTCAAGGTGCAAGGTGCTATTTTTGAAAATGGTGGATGATGATGGAGGTGTTACAGTGGTGTTGCAGGTGTTGGAAGTGTTTGTGTATGTTATTTAGAAGCTTTTGAAAGTAAAAGGCTAAGAAATGCACGGGCAAATTTGGAGTTTGGATTCAAAACTCAAAAATGGCAAGTTTCGAGGTGTTCTTGGTGATTCTGTGTTCTTTGTGTTTTCAAGGCTTAAGCATGCACGGGATTTATGGAAAATGAATTGTGTATGTATAATCAAAAGGTCTTGAGTGCTTTGGATAGTCAAAATTACAAGTTATAAGCCAATTGCTATGTTACTTGATTTTCAAGAAAAGTGGGAAAACAAGTTTCAAGAGGAAGTACAAGCATGGGCTGAGTGATTGTAAGTGTCTAGATAAACTTCTCTTGAGTTATGGGACTTGTATGATTAGAAGAAAGAAATTGCAAGGCTCAAGAACAAGTTTTGTGCAAAAAGCTACTTTATCAAAATGGCATTGTGCACTTTCTTCCCAAAATGGATATAAAGCATGGCCTTGCATTGAATGCTTGAATTGATACTTCTAACAGCAGTGCAAGTAATTAATTATGGAGTTCCTAAAAAGTTTGAGGCATGCAAAGTAGAGGTTATGCAGCATAAGTTTGAATTTTGAATCTTGTTCATCACAAAATGACTTGTAATTCAAGTGTGAAAACCCTAACTACATCTCTTTGATTCTCCCTACTCAAAAATGATCTCAAGGAGTTCTTAGACATTTAGGAAATATTGTAATTTTCTCTACAACCCCTCTTTGAATCACTTTTGAAAATTCCCCTTGGAACTATATGAAAAAGTGCCATGAAGTTAGGTCAAAATCCTGACAAATTAGGGCAAAAAATCACTAAGTGTTTTGTTTCATGACCATGTGTTCTTAAAATCATAACATGAGATTCAAGCACTTTTGGAAGGAGTTGTGTAAAGAAATGTTGATATTTCATGGAGATCTACAACTTTCATGTTGAAAGTTTCTTTTGAATCATATTGCATCATGGTGAAAATTTTGTTCAAAGTTATGAAAAAATAAGAAATTTCCAACACTTAGAAATATTTGTAAGTTTAGAAATTTTAACTTTTCAAAATAAAATCTTGAATTTTTAATTTCTTGATGAATAAGTTTCATATTTTTACATGCTTTGATGAATTGTGATCTTTGACATTTGATTTTGACCAAAAAGTCAAAGTTTGACTTTTCAGTATACAATTGACTTTTGATCAGTTGACTGCAAATTCATCAGTCAATCCATTGGGCTTGAGCAATGTTTTGAGCCATGTCATTAGGTCAAAATTATGCAATTGGACTCTTGATATCATGCCTTAAACCAATTGATCATTTTCTAGGTCAAAAATCAGAAATTGTCCTTTCCCAATCAAAACCCTAATTTTGACCATTTTGCCCTTTTGAAGATTTGATCAAATTTCTCTAGGAATTGTGATCCAAACTTGATCAAATGATACATATGAGTTTGAAAGGTTTATGTGGATCAAAAATTATGAAGTTTGACTGTAAATTGGCAACAGTTGACTTTTTCCCCAATACAGTTGATTTTTAGGTCAACTGCTCAATTGACTGAGCAAAAGTGTGATCCAAAGCTTGAAACTTGACATGAGTAATATTGAGGTCCATAATGGTCAGTTAAAGTCATATGGGGCATTGGAAGTTCAAATATCCTTGTGCAATCTCAAACCCTAATTTTGGTCATTAGTGCTTAAGGAGGTGTCTTGAGCTGATCAACCCTAGTGCAGTCTTGGGCCAAAAGAGATCTTGTGAGAAAATTCTTGATAAATGAGAGGGAAAATTTTGGGGTACAACAGCTATCCCTGTTCAATCTTCTTAAGCCTGAAGAGTTAGATTGGAGAGTTTTTCCATTCGTGACTCGAAGGTGGAAGATGATTGGACATTAGAGTGCCCAGAAATTTGCACTCGGTGATGTGATGGTTGATGGTATAGGGAATGGGATTAAAGATGACATTTGGAGGGATGATGGAATGTTGTTGGAGATGGGCTTGTAGATGCCATCCAGAAATGATTATTGAACCGTATTTGTAAGCTGAAATTGAATGAATATCAGAATGGCATCCGTGTCTGGAGCGTATCTAAACTGTATCTGAAAGTTGAATCTGAATTAGTATCAGGATGGCATCCGTGTCTGGAGCGTATCTGAACTGTATCTGAAAGTTGAATCTGAATGAGTATCAGGATGGCATCCGTGTCTAAAGCGTATATGAAATGTATCTGAAAGTTGAATCAGAATGAATATCAGGATGGCATCCGTATCTGGAGCGTATCTGAATTGTATCTAAAGATTGAATCTGAATAAGTATCAGGATGGCATCCGTATCTGGAGCGTATCTGAACTGTATCTGAAGATTGAATCTAAATGAGTATCAGGATGGCATTCGTGTCTGGAGCGTATCTGAATTGTATCTGTAAGTTGAATTTGAATGAGTATCAGGATGGCATCCGTATCTGGAGCGTATCAGAACTGTATCTGAAGATTGAATCTGAATGGGTATCAGGATGGCATCTGTTTCTGCAGCGTATCTAAATTGTATCTGAATATTGAATCTGAATGAGTATCAGGATGGCATCCGTGTCTGGAGCGTATCTGAAAACTTTGAGCATTATTAATGGTAGTTATTGATTAACCTTATCCTGATAAGGGTAAAATGTTAGCTAGTATGCAATGTCATGTTGTATGAAATGCATGGTGTAATGAGATTGTGATACATGCATTCGTGTTATCTATGTTTATGATATATGGATGTGATGTATGCATATGTTAGCTAATCGGTTGCACTGCTTGTTGGATAAATCCCCGACTACTATTGAGGGTACGGAGTGCAAGTCTTCATGCTTTGAGGTGTTGATGAATTTCTACTTAGAGAAATAAACCTTGTTGTAAGTGAAATGCCTTGTACTGCTTGTAAAATCCTGTTGGGGAATCCTGAGAAATTTGGCGACTTTTAACGGGGAGTGATAACTGGAAGTTTTATTCCGCTGGAGACTAAACTGCACACTGTGGGGGATTTTATGGAAATAGGTTAGAGAGATTTACCTATCTCTTAAATCCATTAGTGATTGTCTTTCTATTTTGTTCATTTGTAAACGGTAGTTACGTTCAAATGCATATGTTCAAAAATAAATCATTGGATGTTTTCGTAAACAAAACACAAGTGTAAAGAAAAACAGATAGTTTTTCACTTTCAAAGGGACATCTTTGTATTGACTAAGTATTTTTGTACAATGAGACAAACATTCTAGTAAGAGAATGTCGTCGTAAAAAAATGAAAATTTGATACAAGGAAAAGATAGTTATGTGAAATAATCCCATGGGGTTCCCATTCTGCTATAGCCATCGTGTCTCTGAGCATCTTATCTATTTGTTGCCTTGTCCGAAGTTGATTGAATTGATCAAAATCGTCGAGTTTGCAGGTTGTCCGTAAGGTGATCCAATGGGGACATAGTCATACGCTTTTATTCCCTAACTTTTGCCTAGATCGCCCTTTCGGGTTTTTAGTCCACCGGGATACCCTTTTTTTCCCGAGCCGCCCTTTCAGGTTTTCAGCTTGCCGGGTGTACAAATTTTTTGTTTTATCCCTAATTTTTTCCCGAACCTTTTTGGTTTGTCGGAATGCCCTTGTTTTGCCTAGGTGTGTCAACCTAACGGGTCTCTTATGCATAGTATCTTTTGACTATGTCCACGTTCACAGGGGGCGGTAGGTCGTCGCCATCCATGGTTGTCAAGATCATTGCTCCACCAGAGAATATGTTTTTGATCACAAATGGTTCTTTGTATGTAGGAGTCCATTTGCTCCTGGGATCACCCTGTGGTAGTATGATATGTTTGATCACCAGATCCCCGACTTGATACACTTGGCGTATGACCTTTTTGTTGAAAGCCTTGATCATCCGTTTTTGATACATTTGACCATGACAGACAGCAGTAAGCCTTTTCTCATCAATCAAGTTTAGTTGATCAAGTCGAGTCTGGATCCAATCGTCTTTGTTCAGACCCACATCCTTCATAATTCTCAAAGAGGGGATCTGGACCTCAATAGGAAAGACAGCTACCATGCCATATACCAAAGAGTAGGGTGTTGCCCCGGTTGATTTGCGTGATGTGGTACGATAACCGTGGAGAGAGAATGGTAGCATCTCATGCCAGTATTTATATGTAACTGTCATTTTCTGTATGATCTTTTTGATGTTCTTATGTGCGGCTTCGACAACACCATTCATGTTTGGCCGGTAAGGGGAAGAATTGTGATGCTGGATCTTGAATTTCTCTCACAGGGCCGTGATCATAGTATTGTTAAGATTCATACCATTGTCTATGATGATCCTCTCTGGGATACCATACCGACAGATGAGATTTTGTTTAATAAACTTGGCTACAACAATCTTGGTAACGGAAGCGAAAGAGGCTGCCTCAACCCACTTTGTAAACTAGTCAATGGCCACTAAGATGAAGCGGTGTCTATTAGAGGTTGTGGTCTTGATTTCCCCAATCATATTGATGCCCCACATAGCAAAGGACCAAAGATCCATCAAGACATTCAAAGGAACTAGAGGTACGTGCACTTTGTCAACATAGATCTGACACTTATGGTAGGTTCGAGAGTGTTGATAGCAATCTGCTTCAATGGTAGACCAGTAATAACATGCCCATAGGATTTTCTTTGCCATCGTATGCCCACTGGAATATGTGCCAAAAGTGCCCTCATGTAGATCAACCATGATCTTTTCTGCCTCAACCTTGTCTATGCAACAGAGCAAAACAGAGTCATGATTGTGTTTGTAGAAAACACCATTACTAAGAAAGAACTTAGCAGAGAATCTCCTTAAGAACTTCTTATCATTGACTGAAGCTCCTTCCGGATATTCTTGAGCCTCGAGATACCTCTTGACTTCGTGAAACCAAGGCTGGTCCACTACTTCTTTAGTATTAATCTCATGACAGTGAGCTGGTTCATCCATTCGTTCAATGGTGATATGGGGAGCCTCGTTATGCCATTTAAGTTTAAACATGGATGACATTGTGGCTAGTGCGTCTGCTAGCTGATTTTCTTCTCGCGGGAAATGTTCGAAGGCAATCTTCTCGAAATGTGGGATCAATGTCAGCACATGTTCTTTGTAGGGGATAAGGTAAGGGTGTTTGGTATCCCATTCCCCTTTGATCTGGCTGATGACCAAAGTTGAATCTCCGAATACATTTAATGATTTAATCCTCAAATCTATTGCAGCTTTGGGACCATAAATGCACGCTTCGTATTCTGCCATGTTATTTGTACAATTGAAGCAGAGTCTTGCCGTAAAGGGAGTATGACATCCTTCAGGAGATATGAGTACAACACCTATACCATTGCCGAGTGCATTGGACGTCCCATCAAAAACCAGGGTCCATCAGGATCCTTGTTCAGGTCTGTCATATGGTCTGAATTCTTCACAGTTTTTTACCATCATAATGTCTTCATCTGGGAATTCAAACTTCATGGACTGGTAGTCATCCACAGCTTGATGAGCAAGGTGATCAGCTAGTACACTGCCCTTTATTTATTTCTGGGTAGTATACTGTATGTCATATTATGTCAAGATCATCTACCACCTTGTTATTCTCCTAGAGAGGGCAGGTTTCTCGAAGATGTATTTTATTGGATCCATTTTAGATATCAATAAGGTAGTATGGGTCAGCATATACTGTCTTAACCGGTGAGCAGCCCATGCCAGAGCGCAGCAAGTTTTCTCGAGCAGTGAATATCTTGTTTCAAAGTCGGTAAACTTTTTTCTCAGGTAATAAATAGCATGCTCTTTTCGGCCAGACTCGTCATGCTGCCCCAGCACACACCCCATTGAATTTTCCAAAATAGTTAGATAGATGATCAATGGTCTTCCCTCGACTGGTGGCATCAAAACAGGAGGCTCTTGTAAGTACTCTTGGATCTTGTCGAAGGCAGTTTGGAACTCATCATTCCATTTGACTACTTGATCTTTCTTCAGTAATTTGAAGATTGGTTCAAAAGTAGCTGTCAGGTGAGAAATGAATCTGGCAATGTAGTTTAACCGTCCCAAGAATCCTTTGACTTCCTTCTCAGTACGAGGAGCAGGCATCTCTTGCAACGCTTTTACCTTGGCGGGATCCACTTCGATACCTTTATTGCTGACAACAAAGCCTAGGAGTTTACTGGACCTCACCCCAAATGTGCATTTTTTCGGGTTCAACCTCAGCTTGTATTTCTTTAGACTCTCAAAGAGTTTCTGTAAATGGTCAAGATGCTCTTTTTCTGTTTGAGATCTGGCTATCATGTCGTCCACATAGACCTCTATTTCGTGATGTATCATGTCGTGAAATAGGGCTACCATGGCATGCTGATAGGTTTCCCCAGCATTCTTTAACCCGAATGGCATAACCTTGTAGCAGAATGTGCCCCACTGTGTGACAAAGGTTTTTTTCTCCATGTCCTCAGGCGCCATTTTGATTTTGTTGTAGCCTGAGAAACCTTCCATGAAGGAAAACACTTTATGATGCACCGTATTATCAACTAGAATATCAATATGGGGAAGTGGGAAATCATCCTTAAGGCTTGCCCTATTCAAATCTTTGTAGTCCATGCACATTCGTACTTTTCCGTCCTTTTTAGGCACGGGAACAACATTGGCGACTGTGATACGGTGGCAGAACCGACTGTTTTGAAAATGTTGGTTTGCATTTTGTATTTTGCATTTTTTGTTCGCAAAATGTCACGGTAAGCAAGAGTTGCCACCGACTTTTATTTCATCCAACCGGAAAGGAAAAAAGTACAAAGAAAATCCTTTTTTGAGATATTCTGAGTACGGGGGGTAGATTATAGAAAGGGAAGGTGTTAGCACCCTTTCTATCCATGGTTTTCCATGGGCTCTTAGGTACTTGCTCATTTTTAATCTGCTTGTGTGTGCTTTCTTCTGAAATTTTTTTGTTTTACTTCGTTTTAACCCTTGTTTTTATCCTCAAGAGTGTTACGAAGTTGTTTTTGAAAACTTTGCTTGGAAAGTGTTTGCGTGAAAAGTTTTGATTTGAGCAAGTACCTACTAGCATCTACCTACTCGAAAAAATATCGTTTCTGTTCTTGTTTCCTTTAGACAGCGCTATCCTACTATTGAGAAATAGGTAGCACCATCATTGGAGTTGTAACGGTCAATTCGTAAGGGACGTACAATCACTAAAGCAATGTTAGGACACCTTAGTAATAACCCTGGAGTCTTAAGATCATATTCGAGGCAACATTTCCGAGGCGATGTTTCCGAGGCAACATTTTCAAACGGGACTTTTGATCTTTGTTAGACAGGAGGGAAACCACTAAGACACCCTATACTTAATGATTGTTTACCGAAGGCTACCGAAGTGAGAGTATACCCTAAGAGTGATATGTGTGAGTGATTAGTTTCAATTATTTATCTTTGCACATTAGGGTTTTCTAGCCGTTTTAAATTCTCATACAGTCTTGTCATACAATCCTATTAGCATACATCTAGACAGTTAAATATTTGCGAGAATTAAAATGCGAGAAAGTAAATCTACGCTATTACAAGGCTTCGGGGGGAGGGATTAATTGCATAGCCAAAAAATATCCGGGGGAAAATGATAAATGAAAATCCTAATTTAAACTATTACACACCAGTGAGCAGTTACAACAATATTGGCAAAAAAAATAATCAGCGCGCGGCGAATTAAATACGAAGCGACTAGGGTTTTGACCCTTGACTAAACCTGATTGTAATTGATTAAAGTAAACATATTTTTTTGTCATTTTTTATTATTTAAGAAAGTAATGAAATAATTGAATTAAAAATAAAATCCTAAATTTTAATTAATTTTAATTGTGAAAGAAATTAGAATTGCCTTAAATTAATTAAACTAATTCATTAAAAAACGCTTATTAAGAAAACAAATCTTTTTTTTGTGATTTTAGTTGGTTAATTTTAGAAAAAAAAATAATTTTTGGTGTTGATATAAAAAAACAGAATAATTAAAGAAAATAAAATTAAAGAAAAATAAGAAATAACCCCAGGACCTGCTGTCATCGACTCTGATCAGAGGATGATGGTCCAGAAGATGGTGGCCCTCAGAAGATGGGAACACTAGGCCTGCTCCTGGCTGATGGATCCGGCAGGTGATGACCCTCAGAAGATGGGGTGCGCTGGATCTAGTTATGAATGGGATCCAGAAGATGATGCACTGCATGTGCTAGATCTGGTTCTGACTGGGATCCAGAAGATGATGCGCTGGATCTGGTCCTGGCTAATGGATCTAGAAGGTGATGATCCTCAGAAGATGCACGTGCTGACTCTGGCGAAAACAAAGGAGAAAATACCAAGTGCTCATGCATGGGATCGAACCCAGAACAATGAGCTTCTGACTTCCTTCTTCTGACCAACTGCGCTGGATACTGATTTATTAATACAATAAAACAAACAATATATATCAGAATAACAAGTTTCTGGCCAGAATAAACGCGCCAGAATTTAAACCGGTCAGTAAGGCTGGGACACGCTATCGTCTTCTTCCCTGGAACCGTCATTTAAAGTTTTGAACCTTTACCTACAGATATGGCACTGTAGCTATAACCCTGTGTATTTCAAAAATTGCATACAAGCAATATAAATAAGTTCCAAGACCATGGATCAAATGGGTTTGACCCTCTGATCACAATGTTATCCTTCATTAAGGCCAATTGTTCCTGCATTTAAAAGCCCCAAAACAGCAAAACAAACCCTAGTTATGGCAGATGTTCATACAAGTGTTAGAAATACAATTAAATGGTATCAAAAGCTTGTAAACTCAAAGATAAATACGAATATATCATTAGAATATGCAATGGATGAGTGAATCAATGAAACTGAATTTGAAATTGGAAGCATGTTGTGATACCTGTATCATGCAATTCCAGGCGTGAAAAGGCTTGGATTTGATTAGAACCTGTTCCTGGAACGTTCAGCAACCTCTCTGCAACGTGAGAAAAGCACGATCCGGTCTCTAATATGGAAATTGGATTACCATTTTTCTTGAAATTTTTTTAGTTCTTCCTTCACTTCTGCATAGCTGCCTCTAACCCCTAGTTTCCTTGGCTTGCTTCTGTATATGTAGTGGAACGCATTAGGTCAATAAAAATGCATTGTATCTTTATCAATTATGGAGATTTGATTTTCTCTTTAAATGCATATGATTCCCTTCCAATTTTTCTCAAATCCAATCTTTTCCAACCACATTTTCCTTGCATGATTTGATCTTCATTTGACAGCATATAATATCTTCTTTCATTGCAAAAGACCATCCCTAAAATGCAATATATGATTTATTAAGATTTATTTGATTTTATTTGAATTTTAAATAAATAAAAATAAAAAAAAAATTAAATAAATGAGAAAATAAAGCATGGAGGGTCCCATAGGTCGTGGACTATGTTAGGAATGAGATGCAAGCATAAAAAGTTGGGCCCATTTAGCAAAAGATGCAAATTTGAGCACATTTGACTTTTGGCAATTTTGCAAAAAAGGTCAACTTTGACAATGCATATCTCTCTCAATTTTGACCCTAGAGAGGTGTTCTTGGACTTTTTAGAAATCTTAGGATGTCCTATAAGAAACCCTTTTGGTCTCATCTCAATTGAGTCTTCCATGTTCATGTATGAAGCCTTGACCCAAAAGGTATTTTTGTTGACTTTTCAAAAGGACCTATAATGTCAAAATTTATATCTTTCTGTGAGTGCATATTTTGAACTTGGGAGCTAAATATGAATTTTAGTAGATTTCATCCTCTTCAAAATGAGCTTTGGATGGGCCATATCTGATAAAATATGAGAAAGTTATGTTTGGTCAAAGTTGAGTTGACTTTTCCTACAACACCCTAATTTAGCAACTTTTGGGTTTTGATGAATTGTGAGAAATCTTTGAGGAATTATGATCAACCCTTGATAAAATGATGAATGATACTTCAAAACAAGGATGTTAACCAAAAATTTTGAAGTTTGACTGTATGTGGGCCACAGTTGACTTTTGACCTAGCATTATCGATTTCTAGGTATTTGAGCAATTGACTGAGCAAACCTCCTCTACAAGGCTTGAAACTTGACATGGATGATCTTGAGAAAATATTAGGACAATGGTGAGCATTTGGTATCCTTTGAAATCAAGCATCTTGATGAAAAATGAAACCCTAATTTGAGGTAGACTGCCTTAGGGGAGAGTTTGTCTGGTCAACCCTTGGACCTCCTTGGGCAATTTGAGGGCCTCACTTGACATGTATTGAGAAATTTAGGAGGGAAAATTTTGGGGTACAACAGCTGCCCTTGTTCAATCTTCTTAAACCTCAGGATGTAGATTGGCTTGTCTGCCTTTCGTGATCTAAAGGTGGAAGATGATTGAACACTAGAGTGCCCAGATATTTGCACTCGCATGAACTGATACTTGTCTTGCAATATCGAGAATAGGCTTATAGATGCCATTTGGAAGTCAATGACGGAAAATGGGCTTAAAGATGCCATCTGAAGAAGTTTCGATCGCATAAGAGATTCCTTTGCGAGAACCCATATACCTGTTGTTGAGGAGGATTTCGCTGGGGCACGCTGGTCTCTGTCTTGGGAGAAATAGAATTTTTAGGAGCTTCAGTTGTCCGTTACTCTACTGGGGAATCATCTCTTAGTTGAGGAGGTAAAAATGAACTGCTATCTGGTCGTGCTTAAGGCCTTACAGTGATTTGCTAAGGAAAACAAGATTGACTGCTATCTGGTCGTGCTCCAGGTTTTACAGTTACTTACTGGGGAGATGAGATTAAACTTTCTATCTGGTAATTCTCCAGGCTTTGCAATTCCTCAATTCTTATCTGGTCGTGCTCCAGGCTTTGCAATTTCTCAATTCTTATCTGGTCGCGCTCCAGGCCTCAAAAGGGATTAAGTGGTTATCCGGTCGCATCCGAGTTTCAACTTGAATTTAAGGCATACTAATATCCGGTCAATTTCTGGGCTTCATAGTAATTGGCTGAGTAAACTGCTATTTGGTCAAACTCCAAGCTCCGCAGTACCTCATACTTTTATTTGGTCGATTTCCAGGCTTCATAGTATTTTGGGGAAATCAAGATATTATCCGGTCAATTTCCGGGCTTCATAGCTTGAATCTGAGATATACCACTATCTGGTCGATTCCAAGCTTCATAGTATCTTGTCGGGGATTAAGCTGTTTTCCGGTCGATTTCCAGGCTTCATAGCTTGTATTTAAGATATACCACTATCTGGTTGATTCCTGGCTTCGTAGTATTTTGGTGAAATCAAGATACTTACCCGGTCGATTTTCGGGCTTCATAGCTTGAATTTGGGATATACCACTATCTGTTCGATTCCAGGCTTCGTAGTATTTTGGAGAAATCAAGATATTATCCGGTCGATTTCCGGGCTTCATAGATTGAACTGGAATAGAAATCTTAGTATCAATTTGACTGAACCAGGGGAAACTTGTGAGAACTTCAACTGGGAGAGAAATCTTAGTGTCGATTTGACTGGTCCTGGGAGAGGTCTCGGATTAACTTTGACTGGCATAGAAATCAGGGGAATCTTAGTGACGATTCAGCTTACCCAGATGAAAGTCTTAAAACATCTTCAACTAGAATATAAACCTTAGTGTCGATTTGACTGAACTAGGGAAAACTTGTGAGAACTTGATTGCATCTTTCCCTGAAAGGTAAAGAGTTAGTCGTATGTAATGTCATGATGTATGAAATGCATTGAGTAATGATGTTCTCAAAATAAATGAGATTGTGCTGTATGATGCGTATGCGCATGCCACGATGTATGGATATGCAATGTTCTTGTGATATTCTCTGGCTGGGGAGAATAAATCCCGGACTGCTGCTGGAGAGTATATGGAGTTGAGTTCTTCGTTCTCGCTGGGGATAGTAACCGAAGATGATTAGCTGGAGATTTGTATCCGTTCTGCTCGGGAGTATTCTGCCGGGAGAGCCTCTGTCTGAGAATAATCCTGTGGGAGAATGACTTTATGGGGAAGAGATACTCCGTTGGAAGACCTGCTGATTTAAAGAAATAAACTCAGTTGGGGATGGACTTCCGTTGTGGGCGATAGTGAATTTTGTTAGAGATTGCATTCCTGCTTATGAGAGAAATAAACTCTGCTTGGGGAAAATTTTACTGACTCGCTCGCGATTATGAACCTCAGCTGGGGAGAGTTGTATCCTATTGGGAAAGTTAACACCACTGTCTTTGGATACTTCTTACTCAGCAGGGAGTGTATGTACCACTTCTCATGTTCTCAAACTGGCTCTATCCCTGTACCTGATGGGCAGAGCAACTGAAAGGTTTTAGACACTTCTTGTTTGTCCCTGTTCCTGGAATTACGAGTAATTGTCTTTTTTTTCTTATGTAAATATTTATGAGCAACAATTATTTTCGAATGCATATATCAAAAATGAATCATTGGACGTTCTTGCAAAACAAAACAGAAAAAGAAAAAAACAAGTTGAAATTTCTTGTGAAAATTAATTGTATTGATTTTTGAAATTGGCCTGTAATAGGCGTTTTGTACAAAGAGGTTGACGTCCTAGTAAGAGAACACCGCTGAGGGAACAGAAATTATACAATTTGTGTAAAAGAAAGAAAAACAGCTACGTGAAACAATCCTATCGGGTTCCAACTCTGCTATTTCCTTTATATCTTCAAGTGTCTCATCACTTTGCTACTTGGTCGAAGGTGGATTAGACTGATTGCCGTCGTCTGAGCTTGATAGTCGATACCGAAGTCTGGTCACAAGATGATCCTAATGAGACATAGTGTTATGCTTCGATTCCTAATTTTTCCTGGACTGCCCTTTCGGGTTTTTAGTCCATCGGGATACCCTTTTTTTCCCAAGTCGCCTTTTCAGGTTTTCGACTTGTCGGGTGTACAATTTTTTTTTTCATTTTCATCCCTTATTTTTGCCCGAATCCTTTTGGTTCGCCGGGAAGCCCTTATTTTTGCCTAGGCCAGTCAACCTAGCGGTTCTTTGATTAGGCGTAGTACTTTTTAACTATGTCTATATTGACGGGGTGAGGAAGGTCGTCACCATCCATGGTGGTTAGAATCATAGCTCCTCCTGAGAAAATATTCTTAACCACGAATGGCCCTTCGTAAGTTGGGGTCTATTTTCCCCTGGGATCACCTTACCGTAGTATGATGCATTTGATCACCAGATCCCCGACTTGATATTCTTGACGTCTGACTTTCTTGTTAAAGACCTTGATCATTCGCTTTTGATACGCCTGACCATGACAGATAGCAATAAGTCTCTTTTTGTCGATTAGATTCAGTTGATCAAGTCGGGTCTGGATCCAGTCGTCTTCGCTCAAACTCGCATCCTTCATAATCCTGAGAGAAGGTATCTGGACTTCGATGGGTAGGACTGCCTCCATTCCATACACCAAAAAGTAGGGTGTTTCCCCTGTCGATGTCCTTGCCGAGGTATTGTACCCATGAAGAGCAAATAGTAACATATCATGCCAGTCTTTGTATGTCACTGCCATCTTTTGCACAATCTTCTTAATATTCTTGTTGGCCGCTTCAACAGCCCCATTCATCTTCCGCCGGTAGGGAGAAGAGTTGTGATGCTGAATCTTGAACTGTTTGCAGAGTTCGGTGATCATTGTATTGTTGAGATTTGTACCATTGTCTGTAATGATCCTCTCTGGTACACCATATTGACATATCAGATTATGTCAGATAAACCGCGCTACGACGTTCTTGGTTATTGTAGCAAAGGAAGTTGCCTCAACCCACTTCGTAAAATAATCAATTGCTACCAGAATGAAACGATTCCCGTTAGACACAGTAGGTCGGATCTCGCCGATCATGTCAATCCCCACATTGCAAAAGGCCAAGGAGTTGTCAAAACATTCAGAGGGACTGGAGGTACATGCACCTTATCAGCATAGACTTGGCACTTATGACAAGTCCAAGAGTCTTGATAACAATCGGCTTCCATAGTAGACAAGTAGTATCCTGCCCGTAGGATCTTCTTAGCCATGATGTGTCCACTAGAATGAGTTCTGAAGGTGCCTTCATGTAATTCAGTCATGATCCTTTCTGCCTCGCTCTTGTCTATGCACCGCAGTAAGGTTGAATCATGGTTACGCTTATAAAGGATTCTATTACTGATGAAGAACTTCGCGGAAAACCTTCTCAGAAACTTCTTATCATTAACAGATGCCCCCTCAGGGCATTCTTGAGCCTCAAGATACCTTTTTACCTCGTGAAACCAGGGTTTATCTGCTACCTCTTCAGTCTCAATGTCACAACAATGTGCGGGTTCGTCCAACCTCTCGACGGTAATCTGGGGAGCTTTATTGTCCCACCTGACTTTGAACATAGAAGACATGGTAGCTAGCGCGTCCGCTAACTGGTTCTCCTCTCTCGGGAAGTGTTCAAAGGTTATCTCCTCAAAATGTGGGAGCAATGTCTGTACATATTGTTTGTAAGGAATAAGATTTGGGTACTTCGTATCCCACTCGCCTTTGATCTGACTGATCACTAGAGCAGAATCTCTGAATACACTCAAGAACTTAATCCTCAGGTCAATAGCAGCTCGAAGACCCAGGATACATGCTTCATACTCCGCCATATTATTGGTGCAGTTAAAACATAACCGAGCAGTGAACGGAGTATGACAGCCTTCAGGAGATATAATTACAACACCAATTCCGTTTCCCAATGTGTTCGAGGCTCTATCAAAATACATAGACCATCGGGATCCCTCCTCGGGTCCTTCATTCGGTCCAGGTTCTTCGCATTCAGTTACCAACATGATATTCTCATCCGGGAACTCGAAATTTATGGACTGGTAGTCATCCACGGCCTGATGCGCTAAATGATCCGCCAATACACTCCCCTTGATTTTTTTTTGGGTGGTGTATTAGATGTCGTACTCGGTTAGGATCATCTGCCATCTTGCTATTCTTCCGGACAAGGCAGGATTTTCGAAGATATACTTGATTGGATTCATTTTTGATATCAATAGGGTAGTGTGAGTCAGCATATATTGTCTCAGCCGACGAGCAGCCCATGCCAAAGCGCATCAAGTTTTCTCGAGCAATGAGTATCGGATCTCACAGTCGGTAAACTTTTTGCTAAGGTAGTAAATAGAGTGCTCTTTTCGGCCAGACTCGTCATGCTGCCCTAGCACACACCCCATTGAACCGTCTAGCACTGTCAAGTATAAAATCAAAGATCTTCCTTCAACTGGAGGCATCAGAATTGGTGGCTCTTGAAGATATTCCTTGATTCTTTCAAAAGCGGACTGGAATTCCTCATTCCACTTTACCACTTGATCTTTCTTCAGCAGCTTGAAGATTGGCTCACAAGTAGCAGTCAGATGGGAAATAAATCGGGCGATGTAATTCAGACGTCCCAAGAAGCCTCTAACTTCCTTCTCTGTACGGGGAGCTGGCATCTCTTGTATGGCTTTTACCTTTGCAGGGTCCACCTGAATACCTTTATCATTGACGATGAAACCCAGAAGCTTACCAGACCTCACCCCGAAGGTACACTTGTTCGGATTCAATCTCAGCTTATATGTCTTCAACCTGTCAAACAGTTTCTGAAGATGATCAAGGTGCTCTCCCTCAGTTTGATACCTGGCTATCCTGTCGTCAACGTAAACCTCGATCTCATGGTGGATCATGTCGTGGAACAAAGCGACCATGGCGCGCTAATAAGTTGCCCCAGCATTCTTCAACCCGAAAGGCATTACCTTATAACAGAAGGTGCCCCACTGTGTAACGAAGGTTGTCTTCTCCATGTTCTCAGGAGCCATCTTGATCTGGTTGTAGCCAGAAAAACCATCCATGAAGGAGAAAATCTTATGTTGCGCGGTGTTGTCGACCAGAACATCGATATGAGGAAGTGGGAAATCATCCTTGGGGCTTGCCCTGTTTAGATCTCTATAATCCACACACATTTGTACCTTACCGTCCTTCTTAGGTACCGGGACGATGTTGGCAACCCACTGTGGATAAGAAGTGACAGCTAAAAATCCGGCGTCAAATTGTTTCATGACCTCTGCCTTAATTTTCTCTGACATTTCGGGGCGCATACGACGAACCTTCTGCTTTACCGGAGGACAGTCTTCTTTGGTCGGTAGGCAGTGTACCACAATATCAGTGTCTAAACCAGGCATGTCTTCGTAGGACCAGGCAAAGATCTCAACATAGTCATGTAGCATCTGTATTAACCATTGTTTGACACTAGGCTCCAGATTTGCACCTATCTTGACCTCTTTCATGTCTTCCTCTGTACCCAAATTGACTGACTCAACTGGCTCTTCATGAGGCTGTATGGCCCTTTCTTCCTGATGTAACAGTCTAGCAAGTTCTCCAGGTACCTCACAATCATCCTCACCTTCGTCCTCGGCTTGGTTGATCGGATTTTTGAAGTCATAACTGGTAGTAGCAGAGTTGTTATCAATGGGATCCATAGTGGATATGGATCTGCATTATGATACGTGAGTGTGTGTAAGAGAATAGTTGTTTTGATAAAGTGTGAGACAGAAAAGAAAAACAAGGAGCGCAAAATTTGTAATGCAAAAAAATGTCCAATGCTTTATTAATGATATATGAAATGACAAATAATAAGCCCTTATAAGTAAAGCCAAGGTGCCTTGGGCAAGGCACCGGGACGTAATGTTTCAAATTGTTTATTACAAATCTTAGAACAAAAAGTCAATTACTGCGGAATAAAAGAGACAGGTATGAAGTCCTTCGCCATCCAGTTATTTATTCCACCATTGGTTGTAGGGTAGATCCAGCTGTCGATGTTTGAATCTTCTTCACTATCCTCAATTGCGTTAACTCCTTGATTGCTGATGTGCAGAGGAGGTCTTCCAATCCGTGCGCGCCTAACAGCCCTTTGAGCCCCTGTGGTAAAGCCCAAACCAAATTTGTCAGTTTTGTGCGTGAAATCAGAGAGCTGACCCCAATTTGTACACCCACCTTCTTCAATTGCAGCCATGTCATCCTTGAGAGAAGCCATCTTTAGCGGAGGTTTGTTGGTAGCAACTTTAGTTGACACCAAAGTCTGAGGGACCTCTTCAAAGTTCTGACAAGGGGTTTCGATAAATTCCCCGTCCATCTCCACGTAGCGGAAGGAATTGAGATGACTCGCCATATACTCCTCTTCACCTCGTACCGTGACAATCTTCCCCTTTACCAGATATTTCAGCATTTGATGAAGCGTGGAAGTCACTGCCCTAGCCTTATGAATTCAAGGGAGACCCAGCAAACAAGAATATGATGGTCTGATGTCCATCACATAGAAGGTGGATGCAAAAGTCTGAGAGCCAACTTTAACAGGGATGTCCACCTCCCCGTGCACCATTCTCTTTGACCCGCAAAGCCCTGACCACAATATTGCTTGGCTTTAAAATCAAACCTTCACAGTCCAGACGGTCTAACGCTTTCTTTGGCAGAACATTCAATGAGGATCCAGTATCTACCAGTACATGGGCCATAGTGGTGCCCCTACACTCGATCGAGACGTGCACAGCATCATTATGATTTCTCCCCTTAGTAGTCAGATCTGCATCTGAGAAACCCAGCCCATTATCAGCAGTCATGCTAGCCACACAATCTTTGAACTTATTGGCTGAAGTTCCCTGCGGCACATGTGCAGTTTTGAGGAATGCAATTAAAGCCTTTGCATGGGCTTCAGGAATTGTGGCAAGATTAAGCGAAATTTCTAGTGTCTAGACATTCTACAACCTCAGAGTATGATAGATCAGTTCAAGTACCTGTTATTCCAACACCCTGAGTTTAGTCTTTGTAGTAACCTTGAGTAGTTTATATTAGTAGTTAGCACCGTCTTAAACACAAACTACGCAGGAAGTCGATGAATATAAGTGGATGATATAATATTTCAGCAAAATGTTGCAAGGAAACACACCAATTAAATTGGACGATCCTTACCCGATCGCCTAATCCAAAGGATGTAAACCTTATAAAGTAACATGAAAAAATCATTTGGTAGATGGTTCAAGAGCATCTGGTACTGAACTCGGTAGGGCAGATTACGGTCTGATCCCTCGCATCCAACCATTGAATTAGAAAAGGTTGCCACATTACTGTGCCAGAAACCTCTAAAGTTTAAAAGGATCATAACCACTAACCGACTATTCTGCTATGTGCATGTAAAGATAAAGGGCTTAATGTGATTGCGCTAGAATGAAAAGGGAAAAACAAGACGAATACTCTAGGTAGGGTATGATAGGACATGTATCTAGTTTATGTAAAATGGGATTGTCTAGTGTCATTGACGTAGTAATGGAGCATGAATCGAGCCATCAATTTTCTGACAAAAACACAATGCAGCTATATATTAGTTGATCCGAGTCATAACCATGCATCTGTCCATGTTTAGAAAAACATCGTACTTAGCATTTGCTTAAGGACAAGCAAAGTTTAAGTATGGGGGAGTTTGATGACACACAAATATGTGATATTTATGGCTTGATATACACAAAATATTTCTCATACTTTAGTTTAAATTAAATTATTTTATAGGTATTATGCAGGTATTTTTCTATTTTCGCAGATATGCATTAAGTTGAACACTTTGGAAGAAATGAAGAAAAAAAGGTGCAAAACGAGCAAAAAGGCCAAAGGAGAAGAAATAAACTCAAGCCCATTAAGCATGTGAGCACGTAGCCCACCATGAAGAAGACCTTGACGATCGTCAAGGAGTCATGCCGAACGTCACGCATTGAGAATGACCAAGTGACTATCGTCACTTGGACGTGACGAACGTCACAAGGCCATTTTCCCCACTTTCTTCGCATCCAACAGACAGAAACGCATTCAAAGCAAATCCAACGATTACCTATATTATCTGACCCACTCAGTCAAAGCACGAGGGAACTTAACAAGTTAATGGTCCTGTTATTTCTCAAAGGAAGAAAAATAGTTCCTATATTTTCGAGAACAACTGATCACACAAGACTTATAAATAGAGCCTTGGACCATACGAGAAGGAGTTCTTCTTTTTGGGCAGAAACTTTGGAGATTTTATATTTACTTTTACCAAATATTCTTTAAGAATTATTTTATTTTCTCAGTTATTCCTATATTCCTTCTAGCATTATTTTCTTTGTACGGTTACATCTATTCTCCGATCGAAGCAAAGCCTACAGTTTGTGCAGGAGTGCTTCTATCTTCAGAATTATTACCAAGTTTATATTTACAGATTCTTATTGCTTTTAATCAATATAATTATGTTTATTTTCGTTTGTCTCTTAAATTATTCTGCGATTTGGTCTGATATTATGTTAGGCTAGAATTCCTATATCGGTATGTAAAGTCACTCAACCAAGGGAACGAGTAACTTAGTTGGGATTATTTTTACTACAAAACTATCTTTTCTGGCCTAAGTTACTATTTTTAATCATTAAACTGTTTTGTTACGAAAGTAAAGAATAGATAGAGGTTAGGGTCAACAAAGCGGAAGTTTGAGATCTTTTAACTAGACAGTAGTAATTAGGCATTAGCTTAAAATACAGCGAAAGCACTTTAAATTTAATTAAGATTTTATTTAGTTTTCAAAAAGTGTTTTTAACTCCTGCGGGATGGCGGAAGCGTACGTTAGGACTTAACTGCATAGCCTAGATCAACAAAACGACAGTGTGAGACGAGGGTTTTTAAACTAAATAAGTTTTACTGAAAGCTATTTTGAAAATATAAAGACACCCAACAGGTCGCTAGTTCCCGAGGTTCGACTATTGCATACTGGTAATTACGCTCATTGATTATTAAAAATCCAACTTAATTTAGTATTTAGCTTTCCCTACAACCCAATCAAATATTCATTAGCTTTAGATTTGCGAAGTAACAATAGAAGACGGTAGATCGATTCATCAGTCTCTGTGGTTCGATATCTTTTAAAACTACACGATAAGATTGTGCACTTGCAGTCCGAATCATTGGATACATAAGTATAATCCCGATCAAGTTTTTGGCGTTGTTGCCGGGGAGTGATTTAAGTCGATATCGCTACTCTTTTGTTACGCAGTAGAGACTAGAGCAAAAGCCTCTCTCTTTCTTCTCTTATTCCTTTTCTATTTCTTTTCTTATTTGTATGCCAAACACTCGTTCGCAAGGCGAGCCGTTATACATACAAATCAATGATATCGAGCGTTATCTCAGGCTTAGACGCCGCATTCAAGAGTATCATCTCTTGCATAACACTCAACCTCGTCAATCACTCGAATATCCAATTTCTCGATCAACCGAAGAAATGGATGCCAATCCTGCTCCGCGCCCACTCAAATCCTACGCCATTCCCTCACAAGATGAACCGCACAATAGCATTGCTGCTCCTCCAATCGAGGCTAACAACTTTGAACTGAAACCTTCTTTGTTATCTGCTGTACAACAGAACCAGTTCTCTGGTGGGTCAATGGAAGACCCTAATCTTCATCTATCAATATTTCTACAGTATGCAGATACAATTAAAAACAATGGGGTCAGTCAAGAGGCAATAAGACTTCCTCTCTTCCCTTTTTCTCTAAGAGACAGAGCCAGAGCTTGGCTCCAATCTCTACCCGCAAACTCAGTCACTACATGGGATGAGCTGAAGAAAGTCTTTCTTGCAGGGTATTTCTCGCCAAGCAAAACAGCTATGCTAAGATCTCAAATAAGCGATTTTAGACAAAAGGAAAACGAATCCCTTTTCGATGCTTGGGAACGATACAAGGATTTAATGAGACTATGCCCACATCATGTCTTGGAAGAATGGTTGATTATCCATACCTTTTATAATGGTCTCCTTTACAATACAAGATTAACGATAGACGCAACTGCAAGTGGTGCACTTATGGATAAATCCTACACCGCTGCCTATGCTCTAATAGAAAGTATGGCCCAAAACCACTATCAGTGGGGAAGTGAAAGAGGACACACAGACAAAGGTATTGCAGAGAAAGCACCGACAAAAGGAGGCATGTATGAGATAAGCGATCTAGACAGTGTCCATGCTAAGGTAGATGCCCTCACCCTAAAGATAGATAATTTGACCGCAATACCTCCAGCCACTGTGGTTGTTATAACTCCCAATTGTGAAATATGCGGAGTACCTGGACATTTAGTTACCAAATGCAAGATCTTGGCAGGAACTCCAACTGACCAAGTGAGTTATGCTCAAGGAAACCCTTACTCAAACACATACAACCCTGGATGGAAAAATCACCCGAATCTCTCATATAAAAATCCCAATGCGTTGTATGCTCCAAACCAAGCACCTGCCGTGCCACCTGGATATCAGAAACCTCCTACAAATGCTCCTAGTGTGCCTAGAAAATCAAACTTAGAATTGATGATGGAGAACTTCATAGCTACCCAAGCGCAAACAAACAAAGACGTCCAAAATCAAAACATACACACTAACGAGCAGATAAAACAATTAGCAAACAAAATAGATGCTTTGGACACCCACAATAAAATGTTAGAAACCCAAATCTCTCAAGTGGCTCAACAACAAGAACCTACAGCTGCACCGACTGATACATTTCCCGGTCAACCACAACCTAACCCGAAGGGGCATGCTCATGCCATCATATTAAGAAGTGGAACCGAGTTAGATGGACCGCCTGACCCAAGACTGTCAAATCAAAGTATGTATCAAAGGTCCGAAACACCAACTGAGAAGGAGAATCAACCAGAGAAACTGGAGGAAGACAAAGAAGACAAAGGAGGAGAGGCCAAAGAAAAAGAAAAAGAAAAACCTTATGTGCCTCCACCACCTTATAAACCCCAGATCCCATTTCCTGGTAGATTAGCCAAACCTAAGAATGTAGGGAAATTTAAAAAATTCGTAGAACTTCTGAAACAACTTAATATAACAATTCCTTTCACAGAAGCCATAACTCAAATGCCCTCCTATGCCAAATTCCTCAAAGAAATCTTATCTAACAAGAAAAAGCTAGAAGATAACGAAACAGTCACGCTTACAGCAGAATGTAGCGCAATTATCCAAAACAAGATGCCTCCTAAGCTAAAATACCCTGGAAGCTTCTCTATACCATGTCATATAGGTAAGTTTGTCATAGACAAAACCCTATGCGATTTAGGAGCTAGTATTAGCGTTATGCCTTTATCCATATGCAACAAACTGGAAATGGGTGAACTAAGACCAACAAAGATGTTCGTTCAATTGGCGGATCGCTCTGTCAAATACCCAGTAGGAATCTTAGAAAACGTTCCTGTACGGATAGGTCAATTCTACATCCCTACAGATTTCATAATCATGGACATTAGAGAAGACGAAAGTACACCTATCATCTTAGGAAGACCATTCTTAGCCACCGCTGGAGCTATCATTGATGTAAAAAAAGGCAAACTAACCTTTGAAGTAGGTGAAGAGAAAGTCGAATTTATTCTGACATAATTCTTACAAGTTCCTGCCATAGATGACACATGTTATCTGGTAGACATCGTGGACGAATGCGTAAGAGAAATAGAATGGGAACCAATACCTTGTTCTGAAACCATGAAGATTCCCACACCTCTTATATTCGAAGATAACGAATGGTGTCCTGAATACTGAGACGACAATCTGAGTGAATGCTTAGCTCTGACACTCGATCACATGCCTTGTCTAAGAAAACCAGCATTGAATCTTAAGCCATTACCTAAGACCCTTAGATATGAATTCCTTGACACCGAGTTAAAACGACCTGTAATTGTCAACGCGGACTTAAGACAACAAGAAACAGACAAATTATTACAAGTCTTAAGAAAATATACATCCGCCTTGGGATACAACATTACAGATCTCAAAGGAATAAGTCCTTCCATTTGCATGCATCGTATTATGCTGGAAAATGACTGCAAATCTTCTAGAGAACACCAACGAAGAATTAACCCAATATGGAGCATCGTAGTTAAAGATGAAGTTAAAAAACTTCTGAACGCAGGAATCATATACCCAATCTCTGATAGTCAATGGGTAAGCCCAGTTCATTGTGTACCAAAGAAGGGTGGCATAACAGTAACAACAAACAAAGCAGGCGAAGCTGTAGCAGAACAAACTAAAAGTGGAGCTAGAATGTGTATTGACTATAAGAAGCTAAACAAGGCCACTCGCAAGGACCATTTCCCTCTACCGTTCATCGATCAAATGCTTGAACTATTAGCTAAGCACTCTCATTACTGTTATCTAGACGGTTACTCAGGATTCTTTCAAATTCCTATTCACCCCGATGACCAAGAGAAAACAACATTCACATGTCCTTATGGAACTTTCGCCTACATACGGATGCCATTTGGATTATGCAACGCTCCCGCCACATTTGAGATGTGCATGATGGAAATCTTTGTTGATTTCATATGCAACATCATGGAGGTCTTTATGGATGACTTTTTTGTATGTGGAGAGAGTTTCGAAGACTGTCTGAAAAATTTAGAGAAAGTTTTGGAGAGATGCGTAAAAGTTAACCTCGTTCTGAATTGGGAAAAGTGCCACTTTATGGTCAAACAAGGAATCGTACTAGGACACGTTGTGTCTGAAAAGGGGATTGAAGTCGATAAAGCTAAAATCGAAGTCATAGAAAACTTGCAAACCCCTAAAACAGTAAGAGAAATACGCAGTTTCTTAGGACACGCCGGTTTCTACCGACGATTCATAAAAGATTTCTCGCAAATATCAAAACCTCTAACTACCCTCCTTATGAAAGACGTTGAATTCAATTTCGATGACAAATTCCTAAAAGCATTTAACCAATTAAAAACAGCTCTTGTATCTGCACCGATCATGCAACCACCTGATTGGAGACTTCCATTTGAAATCATGTGCGACACAAGTGATTACGCCGTAGGTGCAGTCCTAGGACAACGAAGAGATAAGAAGCTTCATGCGATATACTATGCAAGTAGAACCTTGGACCCTGCACAGATGAATTATGCAACAACAGAAAAAGAACTTTTAGCCGTAGTCTTTGCACTAGACAAATTTTGCTCCTACCTAGTAGGCGCAAAAATAATCATTTATACAGACCACGCAACTATTAGATATCTCTTAACCAAACAAGAATCGAAGCTGAGACTTTTGAGATGGATTCTGCTTCTACAAGAGTTCGATTTAGAAATTAAAGACAAGAAAGGTACCGGAAACATAGTAGCCGACCATTTATCCCGAATGGAAAGGCCGACATCCGAAGAGGTACCCATTAACAATGACTTCCCGTATGAACGTCTGTTAGCTCAGATGGACTTAGGAGATGCCAGCGAAGAACCACCTGAACTAAATCCAAATCAACTATTTTTAGAACTTGACACACAAACCGTTAGTCGTGATTCACAAGAAAGCCAAGACGAAATAAATAATGATATAAACGAAACTGCGGTCTCTGTTCGAACTAATCAAACCTTACCATGGTATGCGGATATAGCAAATTACTTAGCGGCCAAAATCCTACCCCCTGATATGACTTATCAACAGAAGAAAAAATTCGTTCACGATTTGAAACATTACTTTTGGGATGAACCTTTATTATTCAAGAGAAGTTCCGATGGTATTTTTCGATGATGCGTCCCGGAAAACGAAATTGAAAGCATTATTTCTCATTATCATGATGCCCCTTACGGAGGATATGCAAGCACATCAAAGACGTGTGCCAAAATTTTGCAGTCTGGTTTCTATTGGCCAAATTTATGGAAAGATGTGCACATAGCCATCCTTAACTGCGACTGATGCCAACGCACTAGAAACATATCCAGACGCGATGAAATACCTCAGACTGGCATTCTATGAGTCAAAGTCTTTGATGTATGGGGAATAGACTTCATAGGACCATTTCCTTCCTTATTCGGCAACAAATATATACTCGTGGCTGTAGATTACGTTTCGAAATGGATCGAAGCAATAGCTTCTCCAACAAACGATACTAGAGTCGTGATTAAACTCTTCAAAAACATTATATTCCCAAGGTTTGGTGTACCCAAGCAAGTCATAAGCGACGGTGGCTCCCACTTCATATCAAGAATCTTCAATAAACTCCTAACCAAATATGGGGTGAAACACCGCGTAGCAACACCATACCACCCCCAGACAAGCGAACTGGTGGAAGTCTCAAATCGAGAAATAAAACAAATATTGGAAACAACTGTTGCCACGTCAAGAAAGGACTGGTCGGCTAAGTTACTTGAAGCATTATGGGCCTCCAGGACGGCGTTCAAGACGCCAATAGGTACAACACCCTTTAAACTCATCTATGGTAAGTCATGCCACCTGCCAGTGGAAATTGAACACAAAGATTACTGGGAAATAAAAACTCTAAACCTAAGCTACACTGCGGCAGGTGAGAAAAGGATCCTCGACATAAATGAATTAGAAGAACTAAGATTAGACACTTATGAAAATGCAGGGATCTACAAAGAAAGGACGAAAAAGTGGCACGACAAACGAATCTCAAGGAAGGAATTCAATGAAGGAGACGTAGTTCTCCTATTCAACTCTCGTCTAAAACTTTTTCCTGGGAAACTCCATTCATGATGGTCTGGACCCTTCGAAGTGACCAAAGTTTTCCCCAGTGGTGCCATAGAGATTAAAGGAAAGTCCACAAACCCGTTCTTAGTAAATGGCCAACGTCTAAAACATTATTACAGCGTTGAAAACAGGGACTATATCGCGAGCTTGACACTATTAGAGCTACCACCCGAATTAGGAAACTAATTCACGTCTAAAAACTTTGTCAAGATAAAGACATTAAACAAGCGCTATGTGGGAAGCAACCCACAAGTTTTTAATTTAATTTCTTTCAAATCTCTTTATATTTTTATTTTGCATTTTGATTTTGATTTTCCGATTTTTCTTTTTCTTTCTTACTCCCATTGCATATTTTATTTATTTGCATTTTTCTTTTACAAATTTTAGTATCGACTCACAGGAACTTACAAGATAAACTCATTTATGGATACTATCATCTTTGCCACGGAGGCCTAGCAGCGGAGGTATGAGATTCTGGCTCAGCGCCAGATGAGCATGACTACTTATGTGCATGATCCCACATTGACAGTTTTAGGCATCAGGGAGAGTGTATATTTTTTGTTCAACCAGATAGGATGGGAAGGGTTCCTTGCCCATAAACACCCTACACATCAACGCCTCACCTTAGAGTTCTTGAGCTCACTCATTTATAAACCCACCCAAGGCCTAGGGCGTAGTAGGGGACAAATGTCCTTTAGATTATTTGGTTTCACCCACCAGTTTACAGTTTGTAGTCTTGCTGAGCTGCTAGGATTCCCTAGCTCTATAGATGCCTACATGGAAACCCAGGAGGATGATTACCTTAATTTTGAACTTAACCACTTTTGGAGGGACATAGCGGGCCAATACCCAGAGGACCCTGACCACCTAGATGCAACTGAGATCCATAACCCTGCAATTAGGTATTTCCACCACATATTAGCTTTCACCCTTTTTGGAAAACCTATAAATAGACTCTCAGTTTCTAGGGATAAGTTATTCATTATTTACTGTGCTTTTCAGTCCCGACCCGTCATTGGTACATCATTTATGATCGCCAACATGTTATTTATAGCTCAGTGTACCCATGGCCCCATCTGTGTCGGCGGGCTAGTCACTATGATAGTCGAGGCCTTATCCCTACGGTCATCTTTATCACGCCTTATGTCGTACGCTAGATATTATACCATGGATATCCCTTTCTGTTTTAACATATCTTTAATTGGTAACCTCGACCCACCCCACTTTCAGCTGCTAGTCCGAAATGACCCTGTCTATTACTTCCTCTTGCCTAGCCCTGAGAACACAAGTGTCTATACTAAGAAAAACTGGCTATATAACCTGGAAAAGACAGATGAACATGACCCTGAGAGGGAGGAGAGCGACCCGTCCACACCTACCGGTTACCATGACTATACACCATCAGAATACCCTACACTTCCCCTTGTTACCGAAGCTGTTAACGTCCTTATGGTTGATCATGCACACTCTATCACGACACTGCAGTCAGATGTTACTACACTCCGAGGAGAGCTCGCCACCGTTAAAGATAATATCAGCACACTTCGGCATGACTTCTTTCATTTCATGGATGTCGTCACGGAGCAGTTTGATCACATTTATCAGCATCTAAATGCTACTGCCCCACCTCCAGGAGGTCCTAGTGCTCGATAGTTTTGTTTTTGTGCCGCCCCAGTGAGGTCACTGTTTGTTCTCAGTATGGGGAGGGTTTCATTATTATTTTTAATACTCATTATTGTTTTATACTCATATTTTCGAATACTTTGTTACTTTCAGTTCTAAAATTTCAAATATCTATTCATTTCATATTTATCTTTTTATTTCAAAGCATTTATTTATTTTCATTCACATTATTTATTTATTTTCAGTTTACACTTTACATATTCAGTTATTATTTATCTTTAATTAAATTATTTCTTACTAACTATCATTCTTCCAATTCTACTATGTGCCACTAAATATCCCTTGCAATATTACTCAAATTATAGGAATTAATTAATTAATGGAACCATGCTTTACTGCACGCGGTCAACAAAGACATGCACGCATCACTACATCCTGACGGACATCAGGAAGCATGTGACGAACGTCAGAGATTGTCCCTTTGACTCTGATGAACATCAGAGAGCGCGTGATAAGCGGCAGAGCTTCTCTCCCACATTTTCTCTTCCCGTGACCGTTGAACCACATTGAAACTTGCACGGAATTTTGTTTTAAAACCCCCACTACCCCATTTACTCCATTCATCCTTAACTTCCATAACCTCTCATATTCAAAATTCTCCCATAAACCTCATTCAATTTTCTACTCAATAAAACCATCTATATAAACCTCTCTTCCATCCCTTAGTTTCATCACTACCACCCACCTTCCATCTCTTCACCACAAATACATTTTTTCTATCAAGTTCAAAATCATGGCCGCCCAAAGGAATCCACCAAACCAACCTGAACCCGACATGCGACATCTCGTGCTCCGACAAGGAGAAGTAGGTGAACTTCAAAAGGAAAGGTACATAAAATTCCATCGTCGAGGGCTAACATCCACGAGGTTCGTCGACAACAGCTGCTTGCAAGAATTAGGGTTGCAAACCCATATGCAAGGCTTGCTGAACAAAGCTGGCCTGAGCTTTATTAGCACGATGAACACACCGACATACGAAGCTCTCACGTTGGAATTCTTAAGTTCCTACGCCTATCATACTCGCGATGATGTCGACGCACACCTAACAGGAGCCGCTCAATTTCAGATGTTCAACCGAGAGTGCACACTTAGCCATGAAAATTTGAGCGACATATTTCATTTTCCCCGTGGAAATAATGTGCAATATCGCATTCCCTCGGAATTGGATTGGAATGGAAGTGCATACGCACTCTGGGAGAGAATAACAGGCGAACCAAATGTTAATCCTGAAGCAAGTTACGCCTCTCACATCCACAACCCGAACATTCGCTTCTTACACCGTGTTATGGCAAACACAATATTTGGAAGGGCAAACAACAACAAAGTCAACACTAAAGAGTTGTATGCTCTTCACTATACCTTTTCACAAAACCTCCGTCTTAATCCCGTTACTTTAATGATGGCCCACATTAAAAACCTCGTTACAAGAGACGGGACTACACCTTTTTGTATCGGAGGTGTGATCGGTGGGAATGAGAACTGACTGTTTTGGAATGCTGGTTCGCGTTTGCGTTTGTTTTTGCAAAATGTCGCGGTAAGCAAGAGTCACCACCGTCTTTTATTTTATCCAACAAGGAAAGGACAAAAGCACAGAAAAATTCCTTTTCGAGATGTTTCTCGGGTTCGGGAGGTAGATTATATAAAGGGAATGTGTTAGCACCCTTTCTATCCGTGGTTATCCATGGGCTCTTAGGTACTTGCTCACTATGTTTTCAAAAGTTTGCTTTTCTTTGTGTTTGTGGGTTTTGAAAAGAGTTTTGTTTTTGAAGAGAGTGTAAGTGCGAAAAGTTTTGTTTTGTTTTTAAAAGGAGCAAGTACTTAAGAACCTCTACCTACTCAAAAAGGAATTAAACTGTGTAAATGTCCTTTAGACAATGCTATCCCACTATTGAGGAGTAGGTAGCATCGTCATTGGAGTTTTCGGGTCAATTCGATTTAAGGGACGTGTGGTCACTAAAGCAATGTTAGGACGCCTTAGCGGTAACCCTAATGTCCTAGATCATTTTTCTGAGGCAGCCGTTTCGAGGCAACTTATGATCTTTGGACAAAAGGGCGACCTCTAAAACATCCTATACTCAATGACCACATTCGAGGAAACCAAGTGAGGTGTACCCTAAGAGTGGCATGTGCAAGTGTGTCAATTTTCAGTTATATTATCTTTGCATTTCATGGTGAGCTACTGTTGATTTTAAGTTCTTGTCATGCAATCCTAGTTAGCATACATATAAACAGTTCATATATGTACAGGAATTTAAAGTGCGGGAATTGTAAATCCTACGCTATTACAAGGCTTCGGGGAGGGGGATTATTTACATGTCCAAAATTGGGGGAATAAAGCAGTAAAGTGTAAAATTCTTAGTTAAGCTATTACAAACCAGTAGGCAGTTACAATAAAATAAACGCGCGCAAATCTGAAAATAACCTCTAAAAATCCTAAGAATAAAATCTTTTTGTTGTTTTTTTATTTTGGGAAAATGATCTAAATCTACTTAATTTTAGTTTTGAGAAAATGTTAAGATAATTAAAAGATTAATTAACAAAGTTAATTTAATAGAAAAAACTAGCCTAATGTTTTTGTGGTTTTCTTTTTTAATTGATTTTATGTTGATTAAAAAAAAGAAATAAAATAGTCAAAACAAAGATGAAATCGAAGGAACATGCAGTAAATAAAAAAAAGTATAATTCTGGAGGCCTGGGTCGAAAGAGGTGTGGGATGTCTTTCGACCCAGTGAAGAGGCTTGATCGAAGGTGCCTGAGGGGCTGCACTCTGGGAGTGTTTGATCTAGATATGTCATCCTTCGATCTGGAAATCCTGGATCCAGTTCGAAGCTAAGCTGCTAAGCTTCGAAACTCTGAACAGGATTCTGAGAATATATTTCCTGCAAAACGAGACAAATGTTAAAGACCCAAGGGGGACTTTACCCCCCTGATTCGAATCTCCTCCCAATTCGGATCCTCCATCAACTTGAATCTGTTGAATCTGGGTCTGGGTTTGTTTTATCCTGAGATTCGAAGGAGAAACTCAGATCGTGACCAAGCAATGGCATGATCTCATCTTTGCACTGTAGCTTACATGCAATATAATCAGTAATAACAAGAATACATATGCAATGTGTATTTAAATGTCATGAAGGTGCAATTTTGGTTTTGAAAACCCTTACCAATCAAAGATGTATGATCTGTGGCTCTGGGTGTGGAGATGTTTGCTGAATGGCTGCTTTGGCTTGGATCACTTCTGAAAATGTTGACAACCTTTGGTGGGCAGCGTATCTCCAAATCCTCCATTTTCTCCTTTTTTGTTGTTTTTTCCCTCCTCTGCACTGTATGCTGGCCCTTGTATTTATAGGAGTATGATGGTCTAGTAACGGCAAGAGACAACCAATTAAACAGGCCTTTAAAGCCATGAGACAAAAATCAGACATATTAAAAGATTTCCTTTTTTGAAATATTCCTGTCTCTTTGGAATCTT
Organism: Vicia faba; assembly: GCA_948472305.1. NCBI lineage: Eukaryota > Viridiplantae > Streptophyta > Magnoliopsida > Fabales > Fabaceae > Vicia > Vicia faba. The sequence continues at coordinate 1,062,386,169 of OX451737.1, forward strand.
GAATGAACCTGGACACTTTTGATTTTCGAATGCCTCCAGGCCATGCTCTTCGATTGGCCTTGAGTTGCCTCCTTCGAATGGATTTCTTATGTGCCCTTCGAATGGGCCTTCTGAATGCTTCTTCAAATGGACCTTTTGAATGTTCTTCGAATGACCCTTTGAATGCTTCTCTTTGATAGCTTCAAAGTCCCAAATCGAATTACTCCAGCTTCAATTGCATAGCCCCTTCGATTGAGCCTCCCTCTGCTTCGATTGCTTGATTCGAAAAGGATCACCCTGGTCGAATCAGCACTTGTAGGGTTGGGAGCCAACAAGGCAAGAATCTGGCCTTTAATTCAAATAATTGAGTCCACAATCAGCATTTAATTATTTCTATATTTGCAAGGGACACATGCCATTGTGAACTTTGGGTGAACCTGGACTTAGTCATGCCAGCCTACTTCATTCCTTCGAATCTGCCTTCTTTGCCAGCTTCAAAGTCCAATTCGAATCTATTTAGAACATTCCCTATTAGACAACTTCGACCAGCCCTTGGCCTTGTGATGAGTCTAAGTTCTGATTCGAAGTGTCCAGAACTTCCTTCATCAGAGCATCTTAGATTAAGAGAAACTCTACACTGAAATTCCATTCGAAGGTCATTTCGTTCTGATGTTCTGATTGAGGTAAAGTATGAAGTTCCAGTCGAAGGACCTTCTGAAGTTCTAGTCGAAGCATTGTGAAATTAACTTGATCGAAGGGGTCCAACGCTCAATCGAAGACTTGCGCACCAAAGCTTGATCGAAGGGTTCCAAACACCTAATCGAAGCTTACTAATCAAAGCCTGATCGAAGAGTGCTAAATGCCCAATCGAAGACTGGTGAGTCAAGCCTGTATCGAAGTATTTTGGATACCCAATCGAAGTCTTTTCCCAGATGCCAATCGAAAGACACTTTGTTCATCTTCAAAAAACCTTATTTTCGTTAGGCAAATGTTTGTGACCAACCATGTAAGGGAAGACTTTTGAAAACATGAGAGGGCAAATTTTGGGGTACAACAGTTGCCCCTGTTCAATTTTCTTAAACCTGAGGATATAGATTGGCTTTCGAGCCTTTCTTGATCCGAATGTGGAAGATAATTGAACACTACAGTGCCTAGAAATTTGCACTCGCATGGTGTAGTATCAGCATTGTGACGTCGGGAATGGGCTTACAGATGCCATTTGGAGATGGTTGGTAGGAGGATGGGATTATAGATGCCATCTGCAGGAGTGTCGATCGCATAAGAGATTCCTTAGCGAGAACTTGCATACCTGTTATTTGTAGAAGATTCCGCTGGGGAAGTCTAAGTTTTGTTGAGATTTAGGAACTGACTCGTGCTCATCGGGAGTATACCATTGAGGTTATAGAACTTGTCCTGTCTGGTTCCAAGTATTAATCTTCAATATCTTCATGTAGATAATTTTCCTGGCTTGTTACAGGTATTAATCTACAATCAGTCGTCCACAGATAGTTTTCCTGGCTTGCTACAGGTATTAAACTGGGACTTGAAAAGGCTGGTCAAGGAGATAGTTGTCCTGGCTGGTTTCAGGTATTAATCTCTGACCTGAGAAAGAAAGGTCTTCCTGGCTTGTTACAGGTATTAATCTTCAATCTCTTCATGTAGATAATTTTCCTGTCTTGTTACAGGTATTAATCTACAATCAGTCGTCCACAGATATTTTCCTGGCTTGCTACAGGTATTAAACTGGGACCTGAAAAGGTTAGTCGAGGAGATATATGTCCTGGATGGTTTCAGGTATTAATCTCTGACCTGAGAAAGAAAGGTCTTCCTGGCTTGTTACAGATATTAATCTTCAATCTCTTCATGTAGATAATTTTCCTCGCTTGTTACAGGTATTAATCTACAATCAGTCGTCCACAGATATTTTCCTGGCTTGCTACAGGTATTAAACTGGGACCTGAAAAGGTTGGTCGAGGAGATATCTGTCCTGGCTGGTTTCAGGTATTAATCTCTGACGTGAGAAAGAAAGGTCTTCCTGGCTTGTTACAGGTATTAATCTTCAATCTCTTCATGTAGATAATTTTCCTGGCTTGTTACAGGTATTAATCTACAATCAGTTGTCCACAGATATTTTCCTGGCTTGCTACAGGTATTCAACTGGGACTTAAAAAGGTTGGTCGAGGAGATATCTGTCCTGGATGGTTTCAGGTATTAATCTCTGACCTGAGAAAGAAAGTCTTCCTGGCTTGTTACAGGTATTAATCTTCAATATCTTCATGTAGATAATTTTCCTGGCTGGTTTCAGGTATTAACCTACAATCAGTCGCCCACAGATATTTTTCCTGGCTTGTTACAGGTATTAATCTGGAACTTGAAAAGGTTGGTTGAAGAGAAAGTTGTCCTGGATGGTTTCAGGTATTAATCTTTGACCTGAGAAAGAAAGATAATTTTCCTGGCTTGCTACAGGTATTAATCTTCAATCTCTTCATGTAGATAATTTTCCTGGCTTGTTACAGGTATTCTCTACAATCAGTCGCTGTGATACGGTGGGAGAATTGACTTGTGGTTTTGCGTTTGTGTTTGCAAATGTTCGGTTTAGCAAGAGTCGCCACTGACTTTTTATTTATCCTAAGGAAAGGTCAAAAAGCACAGGAAAGATCTTTGAGATGTTTTCTTGGGTTCGGGGAGTAGATTATAGAAAGGGAAGGTATTGGCACCCTTTCTATCCATGGTTATCCATGGGCTCTTAGTTACTTGCTTAGATCACTTGCTTTTGCTTTTCAATTGTTTGAAATGGTGCTTTGTGTGTGTGGTTTTTGAAAATGTTTTGAAAAAGATGCCTTGTCTAGGCAACCATTGTAACAATTCTTTACTCGAATGTTTTACAAAGGTGTTTGTCTTTTTGAAAAGATGTTTCAATGTTTTTTGAAAGTTTGTTTTGAAGTTGTGTTGTGATGTGTGTTTTGAAAAATGGCAAGGATTGTTTTGCAAGATTGATCAAGTAACCAAGAGCTATCTACCCTAAATTTCTCAAAGATCTTTCTCATGTTTTAACCCTTTTAACAGTGTTGTGTCATCATTGTATTTGGTGAACAACCTTGTGTTAGGATGTTAACGGGACAGGCGCGGGTCATCGTTTAGACCATGAATGCAATAGTGTCAAGTATTTTGGCAATTTTCTTGAGGGACTATGATCATTTTGTTTAGGCAACTCCGATAGCGTCATCGAGGGACTATGATCATTTTGTTTGTTTTTGTTTTGCCAAAGTACTTGACATGCAAACATGGCCCATTTTTGAAGGCAACAAGTGGAATAACCCTAAGGGTGCAAGTGTGTATTGTGTTTGTTTTCCATGCATGTTTATCTTGGATTAAGTCAAGCTATTTGTTGATTTGATTTTCATACAAACCCTAAGTCTAAATATGGCATAATTGAAAGCTTTTAAATGCGTAAATTTAGATGCTAAGCTATTGCAACAATGATTATGGGGATGGGGGTACAAGTTTGAATTTGGGGATATTTGACAAGAAAATAAAATCTAAGTTATTACAACCATATCGAATGTATAGGATACAAATATTAAATTGTACAATACTTAAATAAATACAATAAATAAATAATAATGTATTATGCACAAAATGATTTTTTATGTATGTGAAAAGGGTATTTTTAATGTGTAATATAAACAAAATGAACAAAGTTAAATTAATTATTTTTGGTCATTTAGGGCAAAATCCTAGTTTTTTAAGTAAAGAGTAATATTTATTAATTATATACAATATATATATATATATATATATATATATATATATATATATATATATATATATATATATATATATATATATATATATATATATATATATATATATATATATATATATATATATATATATATATATATATATATATATATATATATATATATATATATATATATATATATATATATATATATATATATAATATATATATATATATATATATATTAATTTATGCAAAAATAAAAAGTATATTGTAAAAAAGAGTATTTTTGGTGTCAAATATTAATAAAAATAAAAATGCATTATTTCCATATTTTTGTCCTAAGTGTATAATAAAATAAAATATACAAGTATATATATATATATATATATATATATATATATATATATATATATATATATATATATATATATATATATATATATATATATATATATATATATATATATATATATATATATATATATATATATATATATATATATATATATATATATTTACTAAACCTATTAAATATAAAAGATAGAATTAATTATTTATGTATATAAAAAAATGTATGTTTAAGAAAATATTTTCAAGGTATAAAAAACAATAACTGAAAAAATAAATATATTTTATATATTATTTTTTAGGGTTTTAATAAAGAAAAGATTTGTATTATTTATATATATATACTAATAAAATGAAACAAATGTCAAATAAATATGAAAAAAAATGTGGAAAAATATTTTTGGTGTTTTTTATGTTTAAGCTAAAAATATGAAATCAGAATAAAAAATAAAACCACAAAAATGACAAGTATTTAATTAAATGGGCCAGGGGGGTGTAAATTGAAAAGGGGGGTGCAAACAGTAAGGGTGACTCAGGTCCAGCCCAAGTCACCACCTTCTTCAACCTCCAGCCATTTGAAATAGAAAACGCGCGCCCTTCCTTGTTCAACACTAACTCCTGGTTCCTTGATTATTTTGCAAAACTTATAACACAAACATTGTAGAGCATCAAATCACGAGTTCAAACATGTAAAAAACTTGGATTAACACTCAAAGGCAAGAGAGAATTTCTCTGGCCCTAAATTTTAACCTAATTTTTTCCTCATGTTCATGGCTAAAATTCTCACAGCATGCTTAACATAAATGAAAAGTGATCATATGTATGGCTTCAGGGCTATGAGTAGGATATGTTTCATTCACAAACCTAAGCTTAACTCTTCCTAGATTGAGAGATAGAAGTCCATGGTTTTACCTGTTTCAGCTTGAATCGTGTACAACAATGTGGCCAACTTCAATGGAGTTTGAGCTTCTGTATAGCTTGCCTGAGGTCCAAGGAATCTTTTCCAACTCCTAGCTTGCTTTGAATCACTCTGTATTGTGCTATAGAAGTCCACCTGCAAAACTGAAAACTGAAAATGGAAAGTGAGATTAGGGGTGTTACAGCTTGTGTTTAGGGCTTGGAATAGTTTAGGTGGATGGAAAGTAATGTGTTGGAACTTGTTTGGGAAAAAACGCACGAGTGGATAATGCTAGGCAAGTCAAACTGCAGGGATGCCCTGTTTTTGCAGCAAAATTGTGTTTTTGTGTTTTGGGAGGTATGATGAATGGTTGAATCGTGTTTTAGGCTTGGCTTGATGTATGGAAAATGTTCACAAGGTTTGTGTTTGGCTGTGTTGACAGGAAATGGAAGTTGGAGTGTTTTTGCAAAGTTTCTTCAAAGTGAAGCAAAGAAGTGTAAGTTTTCAATGCAGGCCTGCACCACCCCTAATGTATGCTGCACATCTTGCCCTTGAGACTTGTAATTTGTGGACTCTATCTGGCCTCAAAGATCTGGCCCCATGCCTCAAGGATTCACTTTTGACATAAAGTGACATTAAGTCAAAAATGGGAACTTTGCTTTTTCTAGTTAGGGATTAGTTTTGTGTGCAATGTCCAAATGAACAAAATAAACCCTCAACTCAATGGTTATGCATTAAATTAAGGTGTGTAAAACTAGTTTTGAGGCCTGCAAGCTAGCATTGTACAAGCTGATTTGAAAATGCAAGTTGCCATGAACATGTATTTGGTCATGAACAAAAGTGAGTTTTGGCCAACTTTGCAAATTCGATTCTCTCTAACCACAAGGGTGTTTGAGAAGTTCTTGGACAATTTGGAAAGCTTGGAACATGTACTACAATCCATATTTGTAATGCATCTTGAAAATCCAAGTGGAATCATGTGACAAATGGCCAAGAAGTTGGACAAAAATCCTACCTAGAATAGGGCAAAATTCTTCTAAGTTAAAAGTGTTTTATACCCTTGTTCCAAAAATCATAACTTGATATACAAGCTTCCTTTGAGAAAACTTTGTGAATAAAAGTTGTAGATTTTGAAATGGACTACAACTTTCATGTTTCAAGTTTTGTTTGAATCCATTTGCATCTTGGTGAAAAAATGGGACAAAGTTAGGAAAAAATAAGAAAATTTTATAACTTAGAAAAATTCTAAATTATGAAATTTCTTCATTTTAAACCCTAATTTGCAATTTTGGGTTTCTTGATGAATAAGTTTCATAATTTGACATGTCTTGATGAAAAATGAACCTTGACACTTGATTTTGACAAAAAAGTCAAAGTTTGACTTTTCAGTATACAGTCAAATTTTGATCAGTTGACTGAAAAATTCATCTGTCAATCCTATGCATTTGAGATCTTTTGAACTTGTTGAATGGGTCAAGACAATGCCATTGAGTCCTTGAGTCCATATGTGAGCTTGGTTTTCCATTGGTTAGGTCAAACAGTCAAAAATTGCCTTTGTGCAGTCAAAACCCTAAAAATGACCATTTTGCCCTTTTTGTGATCTGATCAAATTTCTTGTGGAATTGTGATCCAAACTTGACCAAATAGTTCATATGAGTTCATTATGTTGATGTGGGTCAAAAATCATGAGGTTTGACTGTCAATTGGCCACAATTGACTTTTTCCCCAATACAGCTGATTTCTAGGTCAATTGTCCAATTGACTGGGCAAAGATTGGAATCAAGGCTTGAAACTTGATATGGATAAACTTGTAAGTCCAACATGAAGCATTAAAGTCACTTTGGGCATTTTAGGTCAAAACATCCCTGTGCAAACTCAAACCCTAATTTGGGTCAACAGTGCAAGGAGGGGTCTTGAGCAGAGCAAACCCTAACTTGATCTTGAGTTCCAAGAGTCTTGTGGTGAGAAAATGTTGATGAAATAAGAGGGAAAATTTTAGGGTACAACAGTTGCCCCTGTTCAATCTTCTTGAACCTGAAGAGTTAGATTGGCAAGTTTTCCTTTCGCGTCTCAAAGGTAAAAGGAGATTGGACACTAGAGTGCCCGTAAATTTGCACTCGTCAAAACATAGGTGCGGGAATGGGCTTAAAGATGCCTTTTGGGGATGGGCTTAAAGATGCCATCTGGAGATGTGACAGAATCTTGTCGGGGGATGGGCTTAAAGATGCCATATGGAATGTATGTTGAAATGTTATGTTGTTGGTGAAAGAAATGAGTATCAGAAAGGTGTCCATGTTTTGGAACATCTCTGAGCTAGGGGTCTGAATAAGCAATAGATTGACATCCGTATTTGGAAGCATCCGTAAACTGTTTTCCAAAGTTGAATCTGAACAAGCGATAGATTAACATCCGCATTTGGAAGCATCCGTAAACTGTTTTCAAAACTCGAGTCTGAACAAGCGATAGATTGACATCCATATCTGGAAGCACCTGTAAACTGTTTTCAGAAGTTGAGTCTGAACAAGCGATAGATTGACATCCATATCTGGAAGCACCCTGTGATCGGTGGATCTGGAACTGACTGTTTAACACTGGTTCGCGAAATGTCGCGGTAAGCAAGAGTCGCCACCGTCTTTTATTTTCTCCAACATGGACAGGACAAAAGCACAGAAAAATTCCTTATGAGATAGTTTCTCGGTTCGGGAGGTAGATTTATAGAAAGGGAAGGTGTTAGCACCCTTTCTATCCGTGGTTATCCACGGGCTCTTAGATACTTGCTCATTGTGTTTTCAAAAGTGTTTGCTTTTCAAAGTGTGAGTGGGTTTGAAAAAGTTTCGTTTAAAGATTTCAGATCGAATCTTGTATCAGTCCTCAAGAGTGTTTGAAAAATTGTTTTGAAAGCTTTTTGAAAAGTGTCGGTGTGAAAAGAATTTTTTATTTGTTTTTTTGAATAGAGCAAGTATCTACGATTCATCCACCTACCCTAAGGAATTAGGCTGTGTAGAAGTCCTTAAGGTAATGCCATCCCACCATTGAGAGGTAGGTAGCACCACCGTTGGAGGTGTTCGGGTCAATTCGTTTGTAGGGACAGTATGGTCACCAGAGCAACAGTAGGACACCTTAGAAGCTACCCTTATGCCATTAATCCTTTTTAATTCCGAGGCAACCGTTTCGAGGCAACTGGATCATGTCATGGACATAAGGACTTACTAAAACGTCCTATACTCGACGACCACGTTTCGAAGGCAAGGCAACAGTGAGGCGTACCCTAAGAGTGGTGTGTGAACTTGTGTGTTATTTTCATGTTATGTTTTATCTTGTACATGTATCATGGTGATCTACGCTTGTTTTTAATTTAGGCCATACATTATTTCATGCAAAGTTTAGCAGTTTTAAGAGTGCGAAAATATAAATGCGGAAAGCAAAATCCTACGCTATTACAAGGCGCGGGTCTATACATCGCCAAATTACAAAGACCCGTTTTAATAAAAAAGCGGAAAGTAAAACCTAGTTACTATTACAAGGCTTGAGCAATTACATAATATTCACAAAGGAAAATAAATGCGCGAAAGAAAATAGAACGTTCGAGGGCGTTGGACCCTTTAAAGAAATTAAATTGAAATTAAAAGTTAATTAAGTATTTAATAAAAGAAAATAAATGTTTTTTAGGTTTTTGGTATTTAATGAAATAAGAAATCAAAATTGAAGAGAAACCCTAATTCTAAATATTTTTAATTATTAAAGAAAAGGTTAAAGTTTTAAAACCTAATTTATGCTAATTAATTATTTACATATTTATTTACAAAGATATTTAATAATTAATAGTAATAATAATGATGAGAAAATTGTTTATTAAAAAAAGAAGATAAAAAAGGTTAGAAACCCTAATTTCTACATATTTTAATTTATTTAAGAAAAAGATTTAAGTTTTAAAACCTAAATTAAACTAAGTAAATTGTTAGAGTTTATTTACAAAAAATAGGTTAGTGATGAGATTAATAATAATTAAATATATTTGTATTTTTGATTTTTCTGTTTTTATTATAGAAAATTATTTTATGGTGAAAAAAACAATTAAAACAAATAAAAAAGAATTAGAAAAGAAAAGAAAATAAAATTAAAAAGGATGCAAACCAAGGGGGATTTCAGGCCCAAGGGGAGGTTTTTTTGAAGTATTCTGGCTCATTAGATAAAAAGCCTTGTTTGACTTTCTGGCATCACGTGCGTGTTCATTGACTCCTGAGTACCGTGGTCTGCATTCTTTGGCCATTGGATTGGGTTTCATGGCCATTTGTGTTCTGGCTGTTGGCCATTTGTGTTCTGGCCTCAACGTTCCTTAATCTTCTCAGGATGTCTTTCTCGCCATGTATTGGTGTCATGCATAAGTTGTTCTTTTGGCCATTTGGCTTTTGGCTTTTGGCCTCAATGTTCCTTAATGAACCTGCATGGGATCCTGTCTAAATCTGCAGTGTTGAATCTCATGAACACATTAAATAAAATCATAAAATGCAAATAAAGCCAATATATGAAGAAATTTAATGTTTAGGCACAATATGACATGTATGAATGATTATACCCTTTTGATCATGGAGATCAAATCAATCTTACCCTTATTGGAAAAGTAGTGACATGAATGCTTTTATGCACTTTTGATCATGGAGATCAAGCCAGCCTTACCCTTACTGAAGAAGTAGTGAGGTGTTGGTTTGTAACTGTGATGACTTGTTTGTAGTGAGAGAGGGATTTGTAATAAGGATTTCAAGGTTTTAGGGTTCTTGAAAGAATTTGATATTCTAACAGTGTTGTGGCGAGGTTTTTTCTCTTTTTTTCTCCTCCCTGGTTTGTGTGAAAATAAGGTGATTATATAATGGAAATTAGGGTAAAGAAAATGGGCTTTGAATGTGCAATTGGGCCTCCAATGTTCACTTGAGTTCGTCACTTTCCAGGCTAAATCGCAGGGACTTAAGTGCAATTTTTGAAGTTGAAATGTGAAAACAAAATGTATCCGACATCAATAACTAACTCCTGTCCGAAAATCGGCTCAATCGGATAAACGGTGAATTAGTTATGAATTTTTGAAGTTTCAGCTCAGACAAACTTATTTTGGGCTCCAGTGTCGACTCTGACACGTTCTTCAATAAAAAACTGGTATTGATCGGAGCATAATCCGGTCTCGACTTTTGAAGCAAAGTTGTAGATCTACGAGCCAGGGACCTTGTGTAAAAATATGAGCCCAATCCGATAAAAATTGACCGAGTTATGAATTTTCGAAGTTTCGGCCCAGATGAAATAATATTCAGCATTCAGGATTTTCGGTGTGTCACACAATCTGAGCAAAAAATGAAGGCCTTTTGAATACCGTTAGAACTTAATACCTTCTGTGAAAATGTAACCAACTCAATTTGTGAAATTTTGGCGCCGGAACCAGCTCGATACGATGAAAATCGACCAAGTTATGATTTTCTGAACATGACGCATATAAACTTCTGTCACAAATTTTCTGTATGAAAATACTTGATAAATCCACATTTTTGAAGACCTTCTGATTGAAATTGGCTTCCATCCGTGAGAGATGAAAACGTAGATAATGTCAAGACGGAATTTTGGCCACTGGAACGGGTTCAAAACGAGTCACGATCTTCAAGTTATGAATTTTTTAGTGCGTAAAAACTACACTTTCAGCACACTTTTTCACCATATTTCTTCAAGAAAACTTACACATTCAGATACCTTCTTTAAAGAATTATCTCTTGAGCCGAACCTGAATTTGAGAATACGTTATCAGAGATATCTTGGGGAAAGAACACCTGAATATGACGCGCCGGGTTGGACTTGTGAATTTTTCTTGAGATGTTTTGAGAAATATGGGAGGGCAAATTTTGGGGTACAACAGTTGCCCCTGTTCAATCTTCTTAAACCTGAGGATATAGATTGGCTTTCGGGCCTTTCGTGATCCGAAGGTGGAAGATGATTGAACACTAGAGTGCCCAGAAATTTGCACTCGCATAGTGGAGTATCAGCAATGTGATGTCGGGAATGCGCTTACAGATGCCATTTGGAAAGATGATGGATAGGAGGATGGGCTTATAGATGCCATCTGGAAGTGTGACAGAACCTTGTCGGGAATGGGCTTATAGACGCCATTCGGAGGCTGTTGGTATGTGGATGGGCTTACAGATGCCATCTAGGTGTCGATCGCATAAGAGATTCCTTAGCGAGAACTTGCGTACCTGAGAAAAGAAAGATAATTACCTGGCCTGTTACAAGAGTTGATCTTCAATTTCTTTATGTAGATGTGCCCTGGCTGGTTACAGGAACCGAATCTTTAAACTCTTCAGACGTGCCCTGGCAAGATACAGGAATCGAGTCCGGAGAATATAATCGTCAACAGATACACCCTGGTGAGATACAGGAATCGGATCTTCGAACTCTTCAGACGTGCCCTGGCAAGATACAGGAATCGAGTCTGGTAATGTTAGTCGTCAACAGATACACCCTGGCAAGATATAGGAATCGGATCTTCGAACTCTTCAGACGTGCCCTGGCAAGATACAGGAATCGAGTCTGGTAATGTTAGGTTGGTGAGTTGTATCTACTGACAGGTTATCCTCATGGACGAGTGGTATTTAACGACGAGTGTCTATAACGACTAGTGTCTATAACGACGAGTGTCTATAACAACGAGTGTCTATAACGATGAGTGTCTATAACGACGAGTGTCTATAACGACGGGTGTCTATAACGACGAGTGTCTATAACGACGAGTGTCTATAATGACGGGTGTCTATAACGACGGGTGTCTATAACGACGAGTGTCTATAACGACGAGTGTCTATAACGACGAGTGTCTATAACGACGTGTGTCTATAACAACGAGTGTCTATAACGACGAGTGTCTATAACGACGAGTGTCTATAACGACGAGTGTCTATAACGACGAGTGTCTATAACGACGAGTGTCTATAACGAAGAGTGTCTATAACGACGAGTGTCTATAACGACGAGTGTCTATAACGACGAGTGTCTATAACGACGAGTGTCTATAACGACGAGTTTCTATGACGACGAGTGTCTATGACGACGAGTGTCTATGACGACGAGTGTCTATAACGACGAGTGTCTATGACGAGTGTCTATAACTATGAGTGTCTATAACGACGAGTGTCTATAACGACGAGTGTCTATAACGACGAGTGTCTATAACGACGGGTGTCTATGACGACGAGTGTCTATAACGACGAGTGCCTATAACGACGGGTGTCTATAACGACGAGTGTCTATAACGACGAGTGTCTATAACGACGAGTGTCTATAACGACGAGTGTCTATAACGACGAGTGTCTATAACAACGAGTGTCTATAACGACGAGTGTCTATAACGACGAGTGTCTATGATGACGAGTGTCTATAACGACGGGTGTCTATAACGACGAGTGTCTATAGCGACGAGTGTCTATAGCGACGAGTGTCTATAACGACGAGTTGGATCAGAGAAATCTTTAGGCATTGATTTAAATGGATTTGTATTCTTTGACTGGGTTGGTCTCTTTTGACTGTATTCGTCTACATAGCTGATCTTTTAACTGTATCCTTCCTGAAAGGTAAAGGTCAGTCATATGCAATGCATGGTATGGATCAAGCGGTGATATCCTCAGCATAAATGAGATTATGTGACATGATGCATGTGTCATGTTTATGATAATGTAGTGTTTTTGAATGTATCTCCGTCTAGGAAAATAAATCCTTGACAGGTGCCGAGAAGTCAGATCCTGGGCTAATGGTGAAGAGCAGCGTTCTTTGTTTCAGCTGGGGATGGTGGTTGCAAGAATACCGGTAGGAGAAGATGACTCAGTTGGGGAATAACCTTGGCGAATATATTACTCTGCGGGGAGTGAACTTTGTGGGGAAAGAGATACTTTGCTGAGGCTGATGATAACTTCGCTGGGGATACCATTGTTGAGCTCTATTGGAAGATTGGATGAACCCTGCTGGGGATAGGAAGACTTTGCCGGGGACGATCTTTTCGTGGTAATTAGCTGAGGATAACCCAGTTATAAGCTCTGGTGGAGGAATAATCTTTGAATAAAGCCGGGAGACGTGTTCGTATTCTGCAGGGAGTATAGGTATCTTAGCCGTATTCTTCAGCTGAACTTACTCTGATGCCTTGGTGGACAGAGCAACCAGATTGTTTAGACAATTCTTATTGCCCCAGTTTCTGTGGGAGAAGATACCTGTGGAGGTGCTTGATGACTGTCGATTGACAAATCTTCTTCTGGTAGGAAAATGATGACAGGACATAGTCGTACGCTTTTGATCCCTAATTTTTGCCTGGACCGCCCTTTCAGGTTTTCAGTCCACCGGGATACCCATTTTTGCCCAAGCCGCCTTTTCAGGTTTTCGACTTGCCGGGTGTACAGATTTTTCATTTTCATCCCTTATTTTGCCCGAACCCTTTTGGTTCGCCGGGAAGCCCTTATTTTTGCCTAGGTGTGTCAACCTAGCGGGTCTTTGATTGTGCGTAGTATTTTTTCGACTATGTCCATGCTCTCAGAATGTAGGGAGTTGCCCCTGTCAGAAGCATTGTGTAGCCATATTACCAGAAGATGTCTGATCGTGCAAGATTTGTTGCTGGAATTCCTGTCCAATGCCCCAAGTGACTTAGGCGGAGATTTTCCCCTGGTTATCTTGGCATTTTGAGAGATTCTCCGAATCTTGACTGAATTACCCCAGATGATGGACAATAATCACGTCTGCCCCTTGATTGGAAGTGCTTTTGTTCACTAGGTATTCATCGTGCGAATTTTCCTGCTGTTCAAACAAATAGTTATATGCAAACAATGTTATATCAAAAATGCAAAGCTTATGTCTGTCTTGAAGTTTTTGAAAATGCAGTTTTCATAAAAACAAGTGAATTTTTTGTAAACTGTGATGTCAACTTGTTATTTTACCGCAAGCCTTAAGGAGTCAGGATACCTTTGGTAACAGTATGCTTTCGAACTAACCCATGCTTCAGCTAGGACTTTTAAGGGTTGTAGCGTGGCCTGGTTCACGGTTTAAGAAACAAAGGATAAAGGCTCAAATTTATTTGTACCCACCCGCTCTTCGTGATGTTCTTCAATCCTAAACTCAGCTAATCGTGCATTAGACCTTGTTTGAGTCTTTGCTCTGATATTCCGGTGATGGTTCGGATATTGACAATTTATTTTGAATAGGCAGTCATTTTTTGTCGAAGGTTTGTAAGACCTCCTTCTTTTTTTTGATTTTGTTATCCCTGTTTTTTGCCTGAACTATTTCTTTTTGTATTTACAGTCAGCGGGATGCCCCAGTTTTGTAAGTCTCCTTCATAGTTTTTTGACTTATTGGGCTTTAGTTTTTTTTTGTTTTGGTAATGACTGCCTGTCTTTATGATTGTTCGGAACCATCACTGTATTTTTTGTTTTGTAAGGATTCCTTTGATGCCATTCATCGTGCACCTGGATCAACTGAGAGAACTACCCTACCCCAGGTTATGATTAAGGGTTTTAATTTCGAAAAAGAAAAAACTCCAACTTCTTTGGCTCAGAGGGGTTGACGAGGGATTATCTTCCTTATAACTCCAGTGTTTAGGAATTGAAACAATGCATGTACCTCATCAGCGGGGTCTGTTCAAAAGCATACTGTAGATTGTGGTATCGTTTTCGTCATCCTCCCTCAAGAGGCTTAGAATTTTAGATCAAGAGTTGACATCACAAAAATATGAAAACAGTTTGCATATAGTGAATACGAAATAATTACTTCAAAACAGACATGTGTAATGCATTAATGAAATAACCAAGTTTGACATGAAATAAAATGTTTGAACAATCGAAGAAAAATACAATCTTGAACATTCAAATGAACAAAAGTTTCCAATCCTAGCCATGTTTGGGAAGGGGAGCAGTGGTCACATTGGGAGCCTCTGGAGAGTCGAGCTGGACTTCCTTTGCGTTAATCAGATCCTGAACCTTGTTTCTCAAAGTCCAACAATCATCTGTAGCATGCCCCGGGCTGTCAGAATGATAAGCGCAACGAACGTTGGGGTTATACCTTGAAGGCGTCCTGTTGGGATTCTTTGGAGGGTCCATGAGAGTTACCAACTTGGTTTCCAGCAACTGTGGCAATATCTGTGACAAGGTCATGCCGAGGGGAGTGAATTGCCTTTTGGGTCTCTCTTCCCTTTTCTGATTGTAACGCTGAGGAGCACCGGTCGGTTTTGCAATAACCGCCGCATTGACATCTTGGCGGTGTTCGGACCTATTCTGCCCTTTTGAGCCATAGACAGCACTAGATTCTCTCTTGGATGGTTTCTTCTCAGTGTTCGAGGAGTCACCATTCTGTATTTTCCCCGACTTGATGCCAGCTTCTATTCTTTCCCCGGTCAAGATCAGATCTGTAAACCCAGCAGCAGAATTCCCAATCAGGTGGTTGAAGAATGGACCAGACAGGGTCCCCAAGAACATGTCGACGAGCTCGCGGTCAGTCAGAGGTGGTTGTACCCTTCCAGCAAGGTCCCTCCATTTTTGAGCATATTCTTTAAAACCTTCGCCTGCACCCATAGCCATTCCCTGAAGCTGAGTGCGCGTGGGAGCAAGGTCGGCATTGTACTAGTACTGTTTATAGAATGCAGTGGCCAAGTCCTCCCAGCTGCAGATGTTGGCTCCATTCAGTTGATAGAACCAGCCGAGTTGAATCCCTGCCAGACTATCCTGAAAGAAGTGAATCCACAAATTCTTGTCAGCCGTGTAGGGCTGGATCCTCCTTATGTATGACCTGAGATGCAGCTTAGGACAGGAAGCCCCGTCATATTTTGCAAAAGCAGGTGCTTTGAATTTATGTGGG
The DNA here is from genome assembly GCA_948472305.1 of Vicia faba. Taxonomy (NCBI): domain Eukaryota; kingdom Viridiplantae; phylum Streptophyta; class Magnoliopsida; order Fabales; family Fabaceae; genus Vicia; species Vicia faba. Next base: position 1,062,401,999 of record OX451737.1, read on the forward strand.
ATTACCACCCCAGAAGACAGACCTAGATCTTCGAAGTCCAGGCAGGGAACTTTTTGTATCTCCATGGCACTTAGCCGGTCTTCCAACTGTTTGTACCTGTCCTCAGCTGGAGGGTACTGTTCATCATTGTAATCGGTCTCGTTGTCGGAGACCACTGGACTAGGAACCTCCCTTTCTTGGGGACTGTCTTTCCCAACAGATGGGGTAGTCTGCTCAACTTCATTTCGTGATCCATTCCCAGATTTGTGTCTAGGGTTGAACAACACCGTCCTCTACTTCTTCTTTTTCAAAAGTAGGGTCTTCAGATCTTGTTGCCCCTGGGCTAGACTCGTGATCAACTCTTGGAACTGGGCGTTCTGAGCCTGGAGGGCCTAGATGGATTGCTCAGTAGATGATTCAGGATTCATGACGATCGGCTGAAATAAACAGCGAAGAAGGTAAGCAACCTGAAAAAAGGGGGTACCTGTAATGCAATGATATGTATGTATGCATGCAATGTTTTCAAGGATCTCGTGGGGTAAACAAGAAAATCGTTAGCACTTGAATTTGGGTAGCTTGATTGAAGGAACTGCATATTGTTGAGAGTCCTTCTTCAAGAGTCAAGGCTCACCATATCGAGTGGGTCATAGCCCCTCACTCAAGTCCTCAACCTGGCTAGGAGAAAATAAATCCCCTTTGCCCCTTGCTAGACATTCTGGTTCAATATGACCTGTATCATAAACCCTTGAGATCCTTGAAGTGGGCTAGTCCTTATGCAAGATGCATGCAATGGTATGATGTTATGCTATGCATGGGGTAATGTAGGTAAACCCTGTTATGAGTCCCAATTAAGGACTGTAAACAAAACCTGCAAGAAACTCATGTGTCAGATAACCAGTATGCACGTAATTCAAGTTTGAAGGCACACAAGTCACACAGAGAGCCCTTAGAGTTTAGGCCAGCATGGGGTCTAGGTATTACCCTCTTTTAGTTTGTTGGTTAAGACCTGTCCTATCAGAAGTAACCGGGTTCTAGAGGATCCCAATATCACTGACTACCCTCAATCGGTCATAACTCCAGCATCGCAATCTTTTCTTGCGGCCAGAACCATCGCGAGAGTTTAGCCTCAATGGGTGTAGCATACTGCTACTGTTCTATTGGCCAAGTTGGGTCGTTTAAGGTTCTAAGGTCGGTTGGTGCTTAATGACTCCTCAGAAGACCCATATTCTCCTCGTTGCAACACAAGGGATATCGGTACAGACCAAGGTGCCACACCAACGTAGCCACTGCTTCACCCATGTCGGTCTACGCCGGACAGGTCCCTCACAGCTTATGCTACCTAACAGGGTATCCCCAGATCCGGGTTAGGATCTATGTAACTCTGAAACAGCCCACAATAATAAAGCAAACAAACACAGCAATTGAAAACACAAGTGATCTTAGTCCTAAGGTACACCTCACTTTATAAAGTTTCCCCAGCAGAGTCGCCAGTTCTGTGATCGGTGGATCTGGAACTGAATGTTTAACACTGGTTCGCGAAATGTCGCGGTAAGCAAGAGTCCAACCGTCTTTTATTTTCTCCAACATGGACAGGACAAAAGCACAGCAAAATTCCTTATGAGATAGTTTCTCGGTTCGGGAGGTAGATTTATAGAAAGGGAAGGTGTTAGCACCCTTTCTATCCGTGGTTATCCACGGGCTCTTAGATACTTGCTCATTGTGTTTTCAAAAGTGTGAGTGGTTTTGAAAAAGTTTCGTTTAAAGATTTCAGATCGACTCTTGTATCAGTCCTCAAGAGTGTTTGAAAAATTGTTTTGAAAGCTTTTTGAAAAGTGTCGGTGTGAAAAGAATTTTTGATTTGTTTTTTTGAATAGAGCAAGTATCTACGAGTCATCCACCTACCCTAAGGAATTAGGCTGTGTAGAAGTCCTTAAGGTAATGCCATCCCACCATTGAGAGGTAGGTAGCACCACCGTTGGAGGTGTTCGGGTCAATTCGTTTGTAGGGACAGTGTGGTCACCAGAGCAACAGTAGGACACCTTAGAAGCTATCCTTATGCCATTAATCCTTTTTAATTCCGAGGCAACCGTTTCGAGGCAACTGGATCATGTCATGGACATAAGGACTTACTAAAACGTCCTATACTCGACGACCACGTTTCGAAGGCAAGGCAACAGTGAGGCGTACCCTAAGAGTGGTGTGTGAACTTGTGTGTTATTTTCATGTTATGTTTTATCTTGTACATGTATCATGGTGATCTACACTTGTTTTTAATTTAGGCCATACATTATTTCATGCAAAGTTTAGCAGTTTTAAGAGTGCGAAAATATAAATGCGGAAAGCAAAATCCTACGCTATTACAAGGCGCGGGTCTATACATCGCCAAATTACAAAGACCCGTTTTAATAAAAAAGCGGAAAGTAAAACCTAGTTACTATTACAAGGCTTGAGCAATTACATAATATTCACAAAGGAAAATAAATGCGCGAAAGAAAATAGAACGTTCGAGGGCGTTGGACCCTTTAAAGAAATTAAATTGAAATTAAAAGTTAATTAAGTATTTAATAAAAGAAAAGAAATGTTTTTTAGGTTTTTGGTATTTAATGAAATAAGAAATCAAAATTGAAGAGAAACCCTAATTCTAAATATTTTTAATTATTAAAGAAAAGGTTAAAGTTTTAAAACCTAATTTATGCTAATTAATTATTTACATATTTATTTACAAAGATATTTAATAATTAATAGTAATAATAATGATGAGAAAATTGTTTATTAAAAAAAGAAGATAAAAAAGATTAGAAACCCTAATTTCTACATATTTTAATTTATTTAAGAAAAAGATTTAAGTTTTAAAACCTAAATTAAACTAAGTAAATTGTTAGAGTTTATTTACAAAAAATAGGTTAGTGATGAGATTAATAATAATTAAATATATTTGTATTTTTGATTTTTCTGTTTTTATTATAGAAAATTATTTTATGGTGAAAAAAACAATTAAAACAAATAAAAAAGAATTAGAAAAGAAAAGAAAATAAAATTAAAAAGGATGCAAACCAAGGGGGGTTTCAGGCCCAAGGGGAGGTTTTTTTGAAGTATTCTGACTCATTAGACAAAAAGCCTTGTTTGACTTTCTGGCATCACGTGCGTGTTCATTGACTCCTGAGTACCGTGGTCTGCATTCTTTGGCCATTGGATTGGGTTTCATGGCCATTTGTGTTCTGGCTGTTGGCCATTTGTATTCTGGCCTCAACGTTCCTTAATCTTCTCAGGATGTCTGTCTCGCCATGTATTGGTGTCATGCATAAGTTGTTCTTTTGGCCATTTGGCTTTTGGCTTTTGGCTTTTGGCCATTTGGCTTTTGGCCTCAACGTTCCTTAATGAACCTGCATGGGATCCTGTCTAAATCTGCAGTGTTGAATCTCATGAACACATTAAATAAAATCATAAAATGCAAATAAAGCCAATATGTGAAGAAATTTAATGTTTAGGCACAATATGACATGTATGAATGATTATACCCTTTTGATCATGGAGATCAAATCAATCTTACCCTTACTGGAAAAGTAGTGACATGAATGCTTTTATGCACTTTTGATCATGGAGATCAAGCCAGCCTTACCCTTACTGAAGAAGTAGTGAGGTGTTGGTTTGTAACTGTGATGACTTGTTTGTAGTGAGAGAGGGATTTGTAATAAGGATTTCAAGGTTTTAGGGTTCTTGAAAGAATTTTATATTCTAACAGTGTTGTGGCAAGGGTTTTTCTCTTTTTTTCTCCTCCCTGGTTTGTGTGAAAAGAAGGTGATTATATAATGGAAATTAGGGTAAAGAAAATGGGCTTTGAATGTGCAATTGGGCCTCCAATGTTCACTTGAGTTCATCACTTTCCAGGCTAAATCGCAGGGACTTAAGTGCAATTTTTGAAGTTGAAATGTGAAAACAAAATGTATCCGACATCGATAACTAAATCCTGTCTGAAAATCGGCTCAATCGGATAAACGGTGAATTAGTTATGAATTTTTGAAGTTTCAGCTCAGACAAACTTATTTTGGGCTCCAGTGTCGACTCTGACACGTTCTTCAATAAAAAACTGGTATTGATCGGAGCATAATCCGGTCTCTACTTTTGAAGCAAAGTTGTAGATCTACGAGCCAGGGACTTTGTGTAAAAATATGAGCCCAATCCGATAAAAATTGACCGAGTTATGAATTTTCGAAGTTTCGGCCCAGATGAAATAATATTCAGCATTCAGGATTTTCGGTGTGTCACGCACTCTGAGCAAAAAATGAAGGCCTTTTGAATACTGTTTGAACTTAATACCTTCTGTGAAAATGTAGCCAACTTAATTTGTGAAATTTTGGCGCCGGAACCAGCTCGATACGATGAAAATCGACCAAGTTATGATTTTCTGAATATGACGCAAATAAACTTCTGCCACAAATTTTCTGTATGAAAATACTTGATAAATCCACATTTTTGAAGACCTTCTGATCGAAATTGGCTTCCAGCCGTGAGAGATGAAAATGTAGATAATGTCAAGACGGAATTTTGGCCACTGGAACGGGTTCAAAACGAGTCACGATCTTCAAGTTATGAATTTTTTAGCGCGTAAAAACTACACTTTCAGCACACTTTTTCACCATATTTCTTCAAGAAAACTTACACATTCGGATACCTTCTTTAAAGAATTATCTCTTGAGCCGAACCTGAATTTGAGAATACGTTATCAGAGATATCTTGGGGAAAGAACACCTGAATATGACGCGCCGGGTTGGACTTGTGAATTTTTCTTGAGATGTTTTGAGAAATATGGGAGGGCAAATTTTGGGGTACAACACACCCGTAAACTGTTTTCAGAAGTTGAGTCTGAACAAGCGATAGATTGACATCCATATCTGGAAGCACCCGTAAACTGTTTTCAGAAGTTGAGTCTGAACAAGCGATAGATTGACACCCATGTCTGGAAGCACCCGTAAACTGTTTTCAGAAGTTTTGAATCTGAACAAGCGATAGATTAACATCTGTGTCTGGAGAATCCGTAAACTGTTTTCAGAAGTTTTGAATCTGAACAAGCGATAGATTAACATCCGTGTCTGGAAGCACCCGTAAACTTTTTTCAGAAGTTTTGAATCTGAACAAGCGATAGATTAACATCCGTGTTTGGAGAATCCGTAAACTGTTTTCAGAAGTTTGGAATCTGAACAAGCGATAGATTAACATCCGTGTTTGGAGAATCCGTAAACTGTTTTCAGAAGTTTAGTCTGAACAAGCGATAGATTGACATCCATATCTGGAAGCACCCGTAAACTGTTTTCAGAAGTTTTGAATCTGAACAAGCGATAGATTAACATCCGTGTTTGGAGAATCCGTAAACTGTTTTCAGAAGTCTAGAATCTGAACAAGCGATAGATTAACATCCGTGTTTGGAGAATCCGTAAACTGTTTTCAGAAGTTTAGTCTGAACAAGCGATAGATTGACATCCATATCTGGAAGCACCCATAAACTGTTTTCAGAAGTTTTAAATCGGAACAAGCGATAGATTAACATCCGTGTTTGGAGAATCCGTAAACTGTTTTCAGAAGTCTGGAATATGAACAAGCGATAGATTAACATCAGTGTTTGGAGAACCCGTAAACTGTTTTCAGAAGTCTAGAATCTGAACAAGCGATAGATTAACATCCGTGTTTGGAGAATCCGTAAACTGTTTTTAGAAGTTAAGGTTGAAGCTTATTAATCTTATCCTGAAAAGGGTAAAATATTAGCTGAAGCACAAAGTTATGTTGCATGAAATGTATGATGCAATATATGTTATATCAATGTTTATGATATGAATGTAATGAATGCGCATGTAAGCTGATGAGCTGTCTTGCTGGGGATATATGAATCCTGGATAGCTGGAGATAATAGAATCTTGACTGCTGCCGGGGAAAGTGAATCCTTGACTGCTACAGGGGATTGCAAGAATCTTTGATTGCTGAAGCTGAGATATCCTTGTTGACTGCTGACTGCTTGGGGAACAAGATCTCCAGTGGTTGAGGTATCTTAGGATCACTGTTGGGGTTTGAAAAATCCTTGGTGACTTGTGGGGAATGAGAATTCTGATGATCTCTACTGGGGAGTCCAAAACCTGGTAGACTTATGCTGGAGAAGTAAGACTGAGAATCTTCAATCTGATGGGAAGTATCTCTGTGGGGAATATGTTTACTAATCTGGTTCCGCTGGGGATTGACAGTTGGAGGTTTTAGCTCTGCTGGGGATTGATAGTTTTGGCTCCACTGGGGATTCTGAAACTTACCTCTGAGGGGAATTAAGTTCTGGAAGGCTCTCTTGGCTGGGGAAATCAGCTTTGAGAAAGCTTTTGTTCTACTGAGGATCCTGAAGTTTAACTCTATTTGGGGAATTAAGTTCTGGATCTTAACTTTGTTGAGGAATTTGGAGTTTAATTCCGCTGGGGATTTCTTCTGAAAGGGCATCAAGATATTTATCTGTACCTTCAACCTATCAACAATCATCTTTCTTGATTTGTAAGAAAATGATTATGTTCAAATGCATATGCCTATTTTAACAAAACATTGGACGTTTCTCAAATAAAACATAAGTGTAAAAATCAAAAGGAAGACAAAGCAAATTTCTGTTTTTGGAAAAGTGTTTGTATTAACTTTTTATGAGTATCTTTGTACAAAGGAGACAGGCATCCTAGTAAGAGGATGTTATCGTAAAAAATTGAAAATTTTATACAAAAGAAAGATGGCTATGTGTAACAATTCCATGGGATTCCATTCTGTTATAGCCTTCACAACTCTGAATATCTTATCCATTCATTGCTTCGTCCGCCGATGATTGGATTGATCAGAAGCTCGGAGCTTGTTCATGAAGAGATTGTTTTTTTTAAAGTGATCCGACGAGACATAGTCATACGCTTTAATTCCCTAACTTTTTCCCGGATCGCCCTTTCAGGTTTTCAATCCACCGGGAAACCCTTTTTTGCCCAAGTCGCCCTTTCGGGTTTTCAACTTGTCGGGTGTACAGATTTTTTTTTGGTTTTATCCCTAATTTTTGCCTGAACCGCCCTTTCTGGTTTTCGGTTCACCGGGATGCCCATTTTTGCCCAAGTCGCCCTTTCGGGTTTTCGACTTGTCGGGTTATTTTATGCGTAGTATCTTTTGACTATGTCTACGTTCGCAGGGTGTGGCAAATCGTCGCCGTCCATGGTCGTCAGAATCATTGCACCACCAGAAAAGATGCTCTTGATTACAAATGGTCCTTCGTAAGTAGGAGTCCATTTGCCCCTGGGATCACTTTGCGGCAAGATGATCCGCTTGATTACAAGATCTCCGACTTGATATACTTGACGTCTGACTTTCTTGTTGAAAGCCTTGATCATCCGTTTTTGGTAAGTCTGACCATGGAAAATAGCAGTGAGTCGCTTCTCATCGATCAAATTGAGTTAATCAAGTCGGGTCTGAATCCAATCATCTTCACTCAAACCAGTGTCCTTCATAATCCTTAGAGAAGGAATCTGAACTTCCATGGGTAGGACAACTTCCATGCCATATACCAAAGAAAATGGGGTTGCCCCTGTTGAAGTACGTGTCGTGGTACGATATCCATGCAGAGCAAACGGTAACATCTCATGCCAGTCCTTGTAGGTAACTGTCATTTTCTGAATGATCTTCTTGATGTTTTTGTCCGCAGCTTCAACAACATCGTTCATCTTCGGCCGATAGGGAGATGAATTGTGATGATAAATCTTGAATTGTTCGCATAGAGCGGTGATCATAGTATTGTTCAGATTTGTACCGTTTTCTGTGATGATCCTGTCGGGGACACCATACCGGCATATGAGGTTCTGCTTGATGAAGCGGGCAACCACATTCTTTGTAACAGAGGCAAAGGAAGTTGCTTCGACCCACTTGGTAAAATAGTCAATAACGACCAAGATAAAGCGATGTCCGTTGGATGTCGTGGGCTTGATCTCTCCAATCATGTCAATGCCCCACATTGCGAATGGCCAAGGAGCTGTCAGAATGTTGAGAGGGACAAGAGGAATATGTATTTTGTCGGCATAGACTTGACATTTGTGGCAAGTACGGGAATGTTGATGGCAATCAGCTTCCATGGTAGACCAGTAGTAATCTGCCCTTAGAATCTTCTTAGTTATCGTATGTCCGCTCAAGTGGGTGCCAAATGTGCCACTGTGTATCTCAGTCATGATTAACTCTGCTTTAGCTTTGTCCACACAACGAAGTAAAACACAATCATGGCTGCGTTTATAAAGGATGCCATTGCTTAGGAAGAACTTGGCCGCAAATCTCCTTAAGAACTTCTTGTCATTGACAAAAGCTCCTTCGGGATATTCTCTAGTCTGGAGATACCTTTGGATCTCATGGAACCAGGGTTGTTCCACTACTTCTTCGGTATTAATCTCATGAAAATGCGCAGGTTCATCCATTTGCTCGATGGTGATATGGGGAGCCTCGTTATCCCAGTTGAGTTTAAACATGGAAGACATTGTAGCCAGAGCATCTGCTAACTGATTTTCTTCTCGCGGGAAATGCTCGAAGGTGATCTGCTCGAAATGAGGCAACAATGCTAGGAAATGTTCTTTGTATGGGATAAGATTAGGATGTTTGGTGTCCCATTCTCCTTTGACTTGACTGATAACCAAAGCCGAGTCCCCAAATACAACCAAAGATTTGATTCCCAAGTCTATAGCAACCTTGAGACCAAAGATGCAAGCTTCATATTCGGCCATGTTGTTGGTACAGCTGAAACAAAGTCAGGTCGTGAAAGGTGTATGGCAACCTTCTGGGGAAATGAGTACCGCACCGATACCGTTTCCAAGTGCATTTGAAGCACCATCAAAGTACAGGGTCCATCGGGATCCATTTTCAGGTCCGTCATACGGTCCGTTACCTTCAATGTTATCCAATGTCATGATGTCCTCGTCCGGGAAGTCGAATATCATGGATTGATAATCTTCGATAGCTTGATGAGCTAGATGGTCAGCTAGTACACTCCCTTTTATAGCTTTTTGGGTAGTATATTGGATGTCATACTCGGTCAGGATCATTTGCCATATAGCGATTCTTCCAGATAAAGCAGGCTTCTCGAAGATATACTTGATCGGATCCATTTTGGAAATCAGCAAAGTGGTATGAGTCAACATATATTGCCTTAGTCGGTGAGTAGCCCATACCAAAGCGCAGCAAGTTTTCTCGAGCAGTGAGTAGCGAGTCTCACAGTCGGTAAACTTTTTGCTAAGGTAATAAATGGCATGCTCTTTTCGACCAGACTCGTCATGTTGGCCCAGTACGCACCCCATTGAGTTGTCCAAAATAGTCAGATACATGATTAGCGGCCTTCCTTCGACGGGTGGCATCAGAATAGGAGGTTCTAGCAAATACTCCTTGATCTTATCAAAAGCAATTTGACAATCATCGTTCCATTCAACTACCTGATCCTTCTTTAATAGCTTGAAAATTGGCTCACAGGTAGACGTCAGGTGAGAGATGAACCTGGCGATATAGTTCAAGCGTCCCAAGAATCCTCTAACCTCCTTTTCTGTACGGGGGCAGGCATTTCTTGTATAGCCTTTACTTTTGCTGGATCGACCTCAATGCCTTTGTTGCTGACAATAAATCCCAAAAGTTTACCAAACCTAACTCCAAAAGTGCACTTACTTGGATTCAGTCTTAGTTTGTATTCCTTCAACCTGGCAAACAGCTTTTGCAAATGTTCAAGGTGCTCCTCTTCTGTTTGTGATCGAGCTATCATATCGTCTACGTAAACTTCGATCTCATGATGTATCATATCATGAAACAAAGCTACCATGGCGCGTTGATAAGTTGCCCCTGCGTTCTTCAGTCCGAACGGCATCACCTTGTAGCAGAAGGTACCCCATTGTGTAACAAAAGTAGTTTTCTCCATGTCCTCGGGGGCCATTTTGATCTGGTTGTAGCCCGAGAATCCGTCCATGAAGGAAAATACCTTGTGTTGAGCTGTGTTGTCAACCAATATGTCAATGTGCGGCAGCGGAAAATCATCTTTAGGGCTAGCCCTATTCAAATCCCGATAGTCTACACACATTCTGACCTTGTCGTCTTTTTTAGGTACTGGCACGATGTTAGCAACCCATATGGATAGGATGTAACAGCCAGAAAGTCAGTGTTGAATTGCTTCATTACTTCAGCTTTAATCTTCTCAGACATGTTGGGCCTCATTCGGCGAACTTTTTGCTTGATCGGTGGACAGTCTTCTCTTGTAGGGAGACGATGAACCACAATATCTGTGTCTAACCCCGACATGTCCTCATAAGACCAGGCAAAGATTTCAACGTATTCATTTAACAGCTGTATTAAGCGCTCCTTGACACTTGGTTCCAGATTGGCACCCACTTGTACTTCTTTCCTATCTTCCTCTGTTCCTAAGTTGACAGTTTCCAACAACTCTTCATGAGGCAAGATGGCCCTCTCTTCTTGTTGTAGAAGTCTGGCTAGCTCTCCCGGTACTTCACAATCTTCGTCATCTTTGTACTCAGCCTGATTGACCAAATCTTCAGAGTTATTGAAGGATACAACAGAATAGTCACCCATGGAATCCGGAGTGGATGGGTACCTGCATTTGTGAGTGTGGGTGTGTGTAAGGGATAGCCATCCTTAAACAAACAAAAATGCAAAAGGAAAGAAAATGAACACAGTAGTTTATAAATGAAAAACATCCAATGATTCATTAAACATGGCATATGATTATGAAGAGAATCAAAACCCTTACAAATGGACCTACATGGGGCAAGGCATGAGGTGAAAAATAGTGTGCAGATTGTTTTAGTAATTATTACAGACCAACCGGAAATGTTCGAAAGATAAATTACTGATTGATGAAAGTAATGGGAATGAAGTCTTTCGCCTCCCAGTTGTGCAGTCCTCCTTCAATGGTTGGGAAGATCCAATCTTCAACGTTACCCTATTCGTGTTCGTCTTCTAAAGCATTGATTCCATAAGGAGAAATCTTGATGGGTGCCTTTTCAATTTTGGAGCGACGCATAGCCTTTTGCCCCGCAGCCGTAAACCCTAACCCAAACTTGTCTGTCTTGTGGGGAAAGTCAGGCAACTGATCCCACACTGTGCTCTTCCCCTCCTTCATTGCAGCCTTTGCGTCTTTCAGAGATGCCATCCTGGCCACCTGCTTGGGTACCTCATCTACTGCCTTTGTTACTGCAACCTCGGGAAAAACTTCCTCGAAGTGTTGAAAGGGTGTTTCGATTAATTCTCCATCCACTTCCACACACCGAAAGGAATTCAGATGACTGATCATGTACTCTTCCTCACCGTGTACAGTTATGATTTTACCCTTAACAGGGTACTTCAGCATATGATGTAGAGAGGAAGTGACTGCCCCAGCATTGTGAATCCACGACCTTCCTAGCAAGCAAGAGTATGATGGGCGGATGTCCATCACATAGAATGTTGAGTGGAACACTTCAGTGCCTACCTTGATGGGAATGTCGACCTCCCCATGCACCATTCTTTTAGACCCTTCAAAGGCCCTGACAATGATATTACTTGGTTTCAGCTCCAAGCCTTCACAATCCAATCGATCCAGAGCTTTCTTAGGCAGCACATTTAGAGAAGAACCAGTATCGACCAAGACATGGGCGAGAGTGGTTCCTCGGCATTCAATTGACACATGCAGTGCGTCATTGTGCTTTCTTCCCTTAGGAGTCAGGTCAGCATCGGAGAAACCCAGGCCGTTGTCGGCGGTAAGGCTGGCTACATAATCCTGGAATTGATCGGCTGAGGTTTCTTGGGGCACATGGGCTGTCTTCAAAAACCTTATCAAAGCTTTGGCATGAGCCTCCGAATAAAGCAGCAGGGCCAACATGGAGATCTTCGAGGGGGTTTTCCCCAGTTGCTCCACCACATCATAATCACTCTTCTTGATTATTTTCAGAATCTCCTCCATTTCTTTTTTAGAGGTTTCGGGGATGACCAATGGCTGAGCCCTCGTCCTGACGAGCTCTTCTTGGATCCCTTTCCCTTTATCAGCAGCAGCAGAAGGGGCAACCATAGGAGTAACAGCTTCTTCAATCATTGGAGTTCTTGCAGATAGTTTTACCAGTACAGGGGTAACCTTGGGAGCAGCTGAGGGTCCAAAGATTGCCTTTGGAGGGGCAATCTCTGGAGAGAAAATTCTTCCACTTCGGGTAATTTTTCTCGTTCCGGCAATGTTTCCAATGTCGGAAGTCTCTTCATCAGAACTTTCCTCAGTTATCTCAATTTGTTTAACACCGTGGTAGTAGATTTCTCCACCATAGTTCCACGGTATTGATTTGTCAGATTTGTATGGGACGGGCCCAGGCATGGTTATCTTTAAGGGTACAATCTTCGAAGCGGATGTAATCTTAACAGGCCTTTTGGGGACCTTGGAAAGATTGGCGGAAATGGTTATTATTGAAACTTCATTGATAGGAGTTGGAGTAATAGGAGTCTTTTCGAAAAGAATTTGTTGGTTGTCCATTAGGCGTTGGATGCCTATCCTCAGCAATGGACAGTCGATTGGTAGGGAGGAACAAAGGTAGCAATCTTCTTTACAACCTGGGAAAATCCCAACCTTCAACAGATTCAACTTGATTGTCAGTAGTGGAGTTATTAGATCATCAACAGTAGAAACAAACAGATCTTCTTCAATAGCATGGACATTGCGACCATGCTTCGGCATTGGAGCGGAGATTACATTTGGCTTCTCAGGGGCGTCGAACTCAACCTCTTTAGCGTCTATCAAATCCTGAATTTTATTCTTAAGCGCCCAGCAATCGTTGGTGTCATGCCCGGCGCTGTCAGAATGATAGGCACATTTTGCATTGGGATGATAATGTGGGGAAGTGGTGTTCACATTCTTTGGCGCCTCCTTAATATTGGTGAGATTTAGCTTAAACAAATGGGGAAGAACTTGTGCAGACGTCATATTGATGCGGGTGAACTGCCGTTGTGGCCGTTCTCCCCATTGCTGTTTAGGTCTGGACTGATTGTTACGAGGCTGATCATTTGACGAATTTTGAATCATCACGGCCCCTACATTTTTCGGCGCTCAGTTCTTCCCAATCCTTTCTGAGAGTATATAGCAGCTGCTTCTTTCTTAGTTGGGAAAGGTTTTTTAACAGCTGTGGAGGCAGAGGCATCCCTTTGAATCTTCCCACTCTTAATACCAGCTTCCACCCTTTCGCCAGTCAGAATCAGTTCGGTAAACCCTACAGAAGAGCTCCCGATCAAATGGTTGAAGAAAGGGCCAGATAGGGTCCCCAAGAACATATCAACTAGTTCCCTATCTAAAAGCGGTGGTTGCACCCTACTGGCCAAGTCGCGCCATTTCTGGGCGTATTCTTTGAATCCCTCATTTGAGGCCATCCCCATACTTTGTAGCTGAGTACGGGTCGGTGCAAATCAGCGTTGTATTGATACTGACGATAGAAGGAAGCTGCCAAGTCTTCCCAGTTATGCACTTCTGACCTCTCAAGCTGGTAAAACCAATCTAGTTGTGTACCAGACAGGCTGTCCTGGAAGAAGTGTACCCAAAGATTTCTATCAGATAAATGAGGTTGAATTTTTCTGACATACGACCTCAGGTGCATCTTCGGGCAAGACAGACCGTCGTATTTTGCAAAAGTCGGCACCTTAAACTTTGGAGGGATCACAATCCCAGAAATCAATCCCAATTCTTCAAAATCTAACCCGGGAACCCTTTGCAGCTCCATAGCTGCCAGTCTATCCTCTAGGTTTTTGTATTTATCATCCGCAGGCGGGTATTGCTGCTCTGAATAATCTTCATCTTCCTCAACCTCTTCCTCTTCAGCCTCGGATTCAGAAGGTAATGCAGCTCCTTTTCCTTTGTCGGTCCCCTCATCAGATGTGGAGGGGAATTCAAGAACTCTCCTAGCTTCATTCTCAAATCTTCTTCCCAGTGTAGCTACCCCAACTCATTTCTTTTTTCTTTTTTCCTTTTTCTTGGTCTTTATTCCCTAACAATGTTTAAGATCCTCCTGACCCTTTGTCAAGGTCATAAGGAGCTGTTGAAACTGTGAGTTTTGTGCGTGCAGATCTTTGACTGTCTGCTCAATATCCATCTTACTGAAATAAACAGCAGAAAGATAAGGAAACCTGGTGTGAAGACCTATTTATGCATATGATGAATGATATGTTTATTCATGCAATGCATTCAAGGATTTAGAAATTCAAATTTTTTGCAGACAAAAAGAACACACGTCATATTAATAAGAAGAAAATTTGTCAGTACATAAATGCCCCATGGGCCAAATATTACAAAAACTTCTTAAGTTAAAAAGACGTTGCGCATCCTCTTTGGTGCGATGTAAGTGTTGAGGGTCTCCTCCTCGTGAAGTCGGCGGGTGAGCTCTAAAACCTTCTTCTCACTGGCGTAGAAGATGGCTTCAAAAGTATCCCTTTCTTCCTTGAGTTGGATCCAACTCTTCTGCATTTCTTCCCATGATGTTGGCATGTCAGGATGTAGGATGGTGTATGGAACCTCTCCTTCCTTAACAGGCTCTTTGATCAAAGGGAGAATGTGAGGGTAAGGCATCATAAGACTATGGGTGCGGGTTCGTAGCCACTTGAGGTAAGGCTCAAGAGGGATGGAGTTCTTGTGTCCCAGTGTCTTGCTATCTACCTTGTTAGGCATCCTCCAAGCTCTGATGAATCTTTGGCGAAGTCCTTGCGCATCGTTGTCGAAGTTAAAAACTAGGTCAAGAATCAGCATGTCATGAGGGCCATCCCTCCGAGCATATCCAAATTGTCTTAAAGCTAGACAGGGGTTGTAGGTAATGCCTCCCCTAATGCCAAGTAATGGAACATTAGGGAACTCACCACAACGATCGATGATGATGACATTTTCTTTGGACCGAGAACACCAATGTACATCAGAATATGTGAGGGTCATCAATCGTTGTGACCACCTTAAGCCTTGTTCATTCTTCAAAACTGATTGTGGAAGGTGAGAAATAAACCACCTTGCAAGGAGAGGAGTACAGCACATGAGAACACCTCTCTTCCTCATTGTTCGTGTGTAAAATGAGTGGAGGATGTCCCCAAGCAATGTAGGTATGGGATTCTTGGACATGAAAATCTTGACAGCATTTACATCTATAAGTTGGTCAGGATTTGGGAACAAGACCAACCCATAAATGAGGAGTGCCACAATCTCTTCAAAGGCTTGTAGATCCAAAGAATTCCAACACTCTTGTGCCTTCTCAAACAAGAATTTGCCAAGAAGCCCTTGACACCACTTCTGGTTTCCCAATGCCCCTTGATGTCAGATGATTGCAAGTGTAGTGCTTGAGCAATATCTTCAGGTTTTGGTTCTTTTTCCATACCGTTGTGGGGTAGTTGATTAAGAATAGGAATTCTCAGGAGTTGAGAAAATTCCTCCAAAGTAGGCACCAATTGGTAGTCGGGAAAGGTGAAACAGTGGTGAAGGGGGTCAAAGAACTGGAACAACACTTTCACCATGTCTTCTTCAATGTTGGTGTTGACTAGGCTGAGCAGTCTACCATGTCTTTCACTGAAGAGAGAACTTTCTGGAATTCTGGATGTAAGCTCCTTGAGCTGAGGAGGGATTCTCACAAGGTTGACTTAGATAGTTTTCCTGCGAAGAGTTTCCATGACCTACAAAACAAGAACAAAGATGAAGATCCAAACCCTTGAAATGGTTAGTGGATGCATATGATGCTTTATGATGTTCATGATGTACGCAAAAACACATGTACAAGAAAGTCACACAAAACCCTAGTTTCAGGCTTGCATGAGGTTTCATAGGTAAGTACCCTCTTGAGTTTAGTTGGCTTAAAAACCTATCCTATAAATAGTAACCGGGTTCTAAGGAGCTCAATATCATTGGATTGTTTTCTATGTTCATTGTTTTGGTTTAGCCACTTAACTAGCGACCAAAATATTCCAAGAAAACAACCCTCAGTGAGTGTAGTATCGAGTATCTACCAACTTTGGACTGCATCAAAGTCGGTCATCTCACTACCCCTAATAAAAGGCCAAGATGGTCAAGTAAGGTTCTAGGTCATTAGTGCTTAGTGACATCACTCAGCGGCCCCGTACTCTCCTTGATTGAACTCAAGGGTTATCAGTACTCACAAATATGTCGCACTAATATAGTTATTGCTTCAACCGTGCCGGTATACCCTGCACAGTTTCCACAACGTATTGCTATCTATGAATGTTTCCCCAAATCCGGGTGGAGGATTTCAATCCCAAACAAGAGAACCAAAATGTAAAGCAATCAAAGCAAACAATTAGTCATGCAAAAGGGTGATCTAGGCCCTAAGGTTACTCCACTTTTAAAGTTTTCCCCAGCAGAGTCTCCAGTTCTGTGATACGGTGGGAGAACTGACTTGTGGTTTTGCGTTTGTGTTCGCAAATGTTCGGTTTAGCAAGAGTCGCCACCGACTTTTTATTTATCCTAAGGAAAGGTCAAAAAGCACAGGAAAGACCTTTGAGATGTTTTCTTGGGTTCGGGGAGTAGATTATAGAAAGGGAAGGTATTAGCACCCTTTCTATCCATGGTTATCCATGGGCTCTTAGTTACTTGCTTAGATCACTTGCTTTTGCTTTTCAATTGTTTGAAATGGTGCTTTGTGTGTGTGGTTTTTGAAAATGTTTTGAAAAAGATGCCTTGTCTAGGAAACCATTGTAACAATTCTTTACTCGAATGTTTTACAAAGGTGTTTGTCTTTTTGAAAAGATGTTTCAATGTTTTTTGAAAGTTTGTTTTGAAGTTGTGTTGTGATGTGTGTTTTGAAAAATGGCAAGGATTGTTTTGCAAGATTGATCAAGTAAGCAAGAGCTATCTACCCTAAATTTCTCAAAGATCTTTCTCATGTTTTAACCCTTTTAATAGTGTTGTTTCACCATTGTATTTGGTGAACAACCTTGTGTTAGGATGTTAACGGGACGGGCGCGGGTCATCGTTTAGACCATGAATGCAATAGTGTCAAGTATTTTGGCAATTTTCTTGAGGGACTATGATCATTTTGTTTAGGCAACTCCGATAGCGTCATCGAGGGACTATGATCATTTTGTTTGTTTTTGTTTTGCCAAAGTACTTGACATGCAAACATGGCCCATTTTTGAAGGCAACAAGTGGAATAACCCTAAAGGGTGCAAGTGTGTATTGTGTTTGTTTTTCATGCATGTTTATCTTGGATTAAGTCAAGCTATTTGTTGATTTGATTTGCATACAAACCCTAAGTCTAAACATGGCATAATTGAAAGCTTTTAAATGCGGAAATTTAAATACTAAGCTATTACAACAATGATTATGGGGATGGGGGTACAAGTTTGAATTTGGGGATATTTGACAAGAAAATAAAATCTAAGTTATTACAACCATATCGAATGTATAGGATACAAATATTTAATTGTACAATATTTAAATAAATACAATAAATAAATAAGAATGTATTATGCACAAAATGATTTTTTATGTATGTGAAAAGGGTATTTTTAATGTGTAATATAAACAAAATGAACAAAGTTAAATTAATTATTTTTGGTCATTTAGGGCAAAACCCTAGTTTTTTAAGTAAAGAGTAATATTTATTAATTATATACAATATATATTAATTTATGCAAAAATAAAAAGTATATTGTAAAAAAGGGTATTTTTGGTGTCAAATATTAATAAAAATAAAAATGCATTATTTCCATATTTTTGTCCTAAGTGTATAATAAAATAAAATATACAAGTATATATATATATATATATATTTACTAAACCTATTAAATATAAAAGATAGAATTAATTATTTATGTATATAAAAAAAAATGTATGTTTAAGAAATTATTTCCAAGGTATAAAAAACAATAACTGAAAAAATAAATATATTTTATATATTATTTTTTAGGGTTTTAATAAAGAAAAGATTTGTATTATTTATATATATACTAATAAAATGAAACAAATGCCAAATAAATATGAAAAAAAATGTGGAAAAATATTTTTGGTGTTTTTTATGTTTAAGCAAAAAATATGAAATCAGAATAAAAAACTAAAACCACAAAAATGACAAGTATTTAATTAAATGGGCCAGGGGGTGTAAATTGAAAAGGGGGGTGCAAACAGTAAGGGTGACTCAGGCCCAGCCCAAGTCACCACCTTCTTCAACCTCCAGCCATTTGAAACAGAAAATGCGCGCCCTTCCTTGTTCAACACTAACTCCTGATTCCTTGATTATTTTGCAAAACTCATAACACAAACATTGTAGAGCATCAAATCACGAGTTCAAACATGTAAAAAACTTGGATTAACACTCAAAGGCCAGAGAGAATTTCTCTGGCCCTAAATTTTAACCTAATTGTTTCCTCATGTTCATGGCTAAAATTCTCACAGCATGCTTAACATAAATGAAAAGTGATCATATGTATGGCTTCAGGGCTATGAGTAGGACATGTTTCATTCACAAACCTAAGCTTAACTCTTCCTAGATTGAGAGATAGAAGTCCATGGTTTTACCTGTTTCAGCTTGAATCGTGTACAGCAATGTGGCCAACTTCAATGGAGTTTGAGCTTCTGTATAGCTTGCCTGAGGTCCAAGGAAGCTTTTCCAACTCCTAGCTTGCTTTGAATCACTCTGTATTGTGCTATAGAAGTCCACCTGCAAAACTGAAAATTGAAAATGGAAAGTGAGATTAGGGGTGTTACAGCTTGTGTTTAGGGCTTGGAATAGTTTAGGTGGATGGAAAGGAATGTGTTGGAACTTGTTTGGGCAAAAATGCACGAGTGGATAATGCTAGGCAAGTCAAACTGCAAGGATGCCCTGTTTTTGCAGCAAAATTGTGTTTTTGTGTTTTGGGAGGTATGAGGAATGGTTGAATCATGTTTTAGGCTTGGCTTGATGTATGGAAAATGTTCACAGGGTTTGTGTTTGGCTGTGTTGACAGGAAATGGAAGTTGGAGTGTTTTTGCAAAGTTTCTTCAAAGTGAAGCAAAGAAGTGTAAGTTTTCAATGCAGGCCTGCACCACCCCTAATGTATGCTGCACATCTTGCCCTTGAGACTTGTAATTTGTAGACTCTATCTGGCCTCAAAGATCTGGCCCCATGCCTCAAGGATTCACTTTTGACATAAAGTGACATTAAGTCAAAAATGGGAACTTTGCTTTTTCTAGTTAGGGATTAGTTTTGTGTGCAATGTCCAAATAAACAAAATAAACCCTCAACTCAATGGTTATGCATTAAATTAAGGTGTGTAAAACTGGTTTTGAGGCCTGCAAGCTAGCATTGTACAAGCTGATTTGAAAATGCAAGTTGCCATGAACATGTATTTGGTCATGAACAAAAGTGAGTTTTGGCCAACTTTGTAAATTCGATTCTCTCTAACCACAAGGGTGTTTGAGAAGTTCTTGGACAATTTGGAAAGCTTGGAACATGTACTACAATCCATCTTTGTAATGCATCTTGAAACTCCAAGTGGAACCATGTGAAAAATGGCCAAGAAGTTGGACAAAAATCCTGCCTAGAATAGGGAAAAATTCTTCTAAGTTAAAAGTGTTTTGTACCCTTGTTCCAAAAATCATAACTTGAGATACAAGCTTCCTTTGAGAAAACCCTAAAAATGACCATTTTGCCCTTTCGGTGATCTGATCAAATTTCTTGTGGAATTGTGATCCAAACATGACCAAATAGTTCATACGAGTTCATTATGTTGATGTGGGTCAAAAATCATGAGGTTTGACTGTCAATTGGCCACAGTTGACTTTTTCCCCAATACAACTGATTTCTAGGTCAACTGTCCAATTGACTGGGCAAAGATTGGAATCAAGGCTTGAAACTTGATATGGATAAACTTGTAAGTCCAACATGAAGCATGAAAGTCACTTTGGGCATTTTAGGTCAAAACATCCCTGTGCAAACTCAAACCCTAATTTGGGTCAACAGTGCAAGGAGGGGTCTTGAGTAGAGCAAACCATAACTTGATCTTGAGTTCCAAGAGTCTTGTGGTGAGAAAATGTTGATGAAATGAGAGGGAAAATTTTGGGGTACAACAGTCGCCCACAGATATTTTTCCTGGCTTGTTACAGGTATTAATCTGGAACTTGAAAAGGTTCGTCGATGAGAAAGTTGTCCTGGCTGGTTTCAGGTATTAATCTCTGACCTAGGAAAGAAAGATAATTTTCCTGGCTTGCTACAGGTATTAATCTTCAATCTCTTCATGTAGATAATTTTCCTGGCTTGTTACAGGTATTAATCTACAATCAGTCGTCCACAGATATTTTCCTGGCTTGCTACAGGTATTAAACTGGGACTTGAAAAGGTTGGTCGAGGAGATATCTGTCCTGGCTGGTTTCAGGTATTAATCTCTGACCTGAGAAAGAAATGTCTTCCTGGCTTGTTACAGGTATTAATCTTCAATCTCTTCATGTAGATAATTTTCGTGGCTTGTTACAGGTATTAATCTACAATCAGTCGTCCACAGATAGTTTTCCTGGCTTGTTACAGGTATTAAACTGGGACTTGAAAAGGTTGATGGTAGCCATCTTTTGATTGACCTTTTCCTGAAAAAGGTAAAACGTTAGCTGTATGCAATGTCATGATGTATGAAATGCATGATGTCATGATGTTCTCAAAAATAAATGAGATCGTGTCGTATGCACTTTATCATGTATGTAAATAGGAGGTATGAAATGTGAAACGTTTATGAATGTATTTTTGTCTGGGAAAATAAATCCTTGACAAATGTCGGGGAGTTTGTTAAATCCTGGGCTGCTGTTGAAGAGTATGCGTGTCTTCAAACTTTGTTTAGAATGTTTCTGATGGGGATGACGAACGAAGATGGTTGTGAGAATAAACCTGTAGGAGAAAATAACTCCGTTGGGGAATAAACATGGCGAAGAGATTACTCTGCGGGGAATTACTTTGTGGGGAAGAGATACTTCGCTGAGATTTTAATGATAAACTCCGCTGGGGATTCCGTTGATAAGCTTTGTTGGGGATTTTGATGATGAACTCCGTTGGGGATAGAAAGAACTTCGCTGGGGATGATCTTTCAGTTGCAACTTGCTGAGGATAACTCGGTTAGACTCTTGTGAGGGTAACCTCTGAATTTGGCTGGGGAGACTTATTTGTGCTTTGCAGGGGATAAGCTTCTAGAATCCACTGGGGAAGATGATTCAACTCCATTGGGGAAACTTTTTTTTTAGACTGCGCTGGGGAAATGGCTCCACTGGGGGTATCTTGCATTTTGCCGGGGAACATTCTTATATTCCGTTAAGGAATATTAAGACTGCCAGGGATACTCTTATGCTTGCTGGGGAATATCCTTATACTTCGCTGGGGAATATTAAGACCTTCTAGGGATATCTAACCTTTTTAGGGCTGATGGTAGACCAACTCTGCTTGGGGGAGAGTATGGTTGATTCGTTCATGGTTGCGAGTCTCAGTGGGGGAGAGCTACCATTACTGTCTTACTATGCGGGGAGTGAAAGTATCTTAGCCATATTCTTCAGCTGAATATATACCTTGGTACCTGGTGGATAGAGCAACTTGTACAGTTCGGACAATTCTTATTTGCCCCTGTTTTTTTTGGGAGAAGGTGTCTGCGGAGGCCCTGTGGATCGAGTATTATCCCCACCTATGAGGTGCTTGGTATCTTTCGGTCAAAATGACAAGTCTTCTTCTGGTAGGCCGGTGACGAGATGACGGGACATAGCCGTACGCTTTGATCCCTAATTTTTTCCTGGACTGCCCTTTCGGGTTTTCAGTCCATCGGGATACCCTTTTTTGCCTAGGCCTGTCAACCTAGCGGGTCTTTGTTCATGTGCCGTATTTTTTTGACTATGTCCATTCCCTCAGGATGTAGAGAGGTGTCACTGTCGGTAGTGTTGTGTTGCCATACTACCAGAAGATCTTCGTTTGATCATGCAAGATTTGTTGCGGGAATCCATGTCTAATTCCCCAAGTGACTCAGATGGAGATTTGCCCCTGGCTATTTGGCATTTTGAGAGATTCCTTGAATCTTAACTTGACTGCCCTAGATGATAGACAATGCTCATGTCGTGCCCCTTGGTTGGAAGTGTTTTTTCCACTTGAGGTGACCCTTTTTATTGAAAAGGTTTTTGTTCACTAGATATTCGTCGTGCGAATTTCTCTGCTGTTGAACAAATAGTCATATGCAAACAATGTTATTTTAAGAATGCAAAGCTTATGTCTGTCTTGAAGTTTTGAAAAATGCGTTTTTTAGCAGAAGACTTTTTATAAGACAAATTCAACACAAGATTTAGGGCAAAGCCTTACAGGAGTCAGGATACCTTTTGTAACAGTATGCTTTTGAACTAACCCATGCTTCAATTAGGACTTTTGAAGGGTTGTAACGTGGCTTGGTTCACGGTTTAAGAAACAAAGGATAAAGGCTCAAAGTATATTTGTACCCACCCGCTCTTCGTGATGTTCTTCAATCCTAAACTCAGCTAATCGTGCATTTAGATCCCGTTTGAGTCTTTGCTCTGATATTCCAGTGGTGGTTTGGATACTGACAATTTATTTTGAATAGGCAGTCATTTTTGTTGAGAGTTTTTAGGACCTCTTTTTGATTTTATTATCCCCGTCTTTTGCCTGAACTGTTTCTTTTTGTATTTACAGTCAGCGGGATGCCCCAGTTTTTTTGTAAGTCTCCTTCATAGGTTTTGACTTAGTGGGCTTTTATTTCGAGAGATAATGACTGTCTGTCTTGACATTTATAGGGAACCATCACTGTCTTTTGTTACGGAAGGACTTCTTTGATGCCATTCATTGTGCACCTGGATCAATTGAGAAAACTACCCTTCCCCAAGTTATAATTAAGGGTTTTAATTTGTGAAAAGAAAAACTCCAACTTCTTTGGCTCAAAGGGGTTGACTAGGGATTATCTTCCTTATAACTCCACTGTTTAGGATTTGAAACAATGCCTGTACCTCATCAGCGGGGTCTATTCAAAAGCATATTGTAGAGATTTTGGTATCATTTTCCTCATCCTCCCTCTAAAGGCTTAGAATTTTTTAATCTTTGATCGAGAGTTGAACATCACAAAAAGGAAATATGAAGCAATTTAAGCATAGTGAAAACAATTAATTCAAAACAGACACGTGTAATGCATTAATAAAATAAAAAAGTTTGACATGACAATAATTGTTTGAATAAGCAAAGAAAAATACAACTTCAGAACTCAAATGAACAAAAGTGCTTTCAATCCTAGCCATATTTTGGCAAGGGAGCAGTGATCACATTGGGAGTCTCAGGAGGGCCGAATTCGATCTCTTTCGCATCAATCAAGTCTTGGACCTTGTTCTTCAAAGCCCAACAATCATCCGTATTATGCCCCGGGCTATCAGAGTGATAAGCGCAGTGGGCGTTAGGGTTATACCTTAGTGATGTTGTATTAAAAATCTTCGGAGATTCTTTTAGAGTCACCAGATTGGTCTTCAGCAACTGTGGCAACATCTGAGATAAAGTCATGCTGAGACGAGTGAATTGCCTTCGAGGTCTCTCGTCCCTTTGTTGGTTGTGATGCTGAGGAGCACCAGCAGGTTTTGAAATAACAACCGCGTTGACAGCTTGGCGGTGTTTAGGTCTATTATGTCTTCTTGAACTGTAGACAACACTGGACTCTTTCTTAAACGGCTTCTTCTCGGTGCCCGATGAGGCACCCTTCTGTATCTTTCCAGCCTTAATACCAGCTTCAATCCTTTCACCAGTCAAAATAAGATCTGTAAACCCGGCTGAAGAGCTTCCAATCAAATGGTTAAAGAATAGACCAGACAGGGTCCCCAAAAACATATCAACAAGTTCACGATCAGCTAAAGGTGGTTGCACCCTTCCGGCAAGGTCTCTCCATTTTTGAGCATACTCTTTAAATCCTTCACCCGTCCCTATTGACATACCCTGGAGTTGGGTATGCGTAGGAGCGAGGTCAGAGTTATACTGATACTGCCTATAGAACGCAATAGCCAAATCCTCCCAGCTGCGGATACTGGCTCCGTCCAACTGATAGAACCACTCAAGCTGAGTCCCTGAAAGATTGTCTTGAAAGAAATGGACCCACAAGTTCTTATCAACAGTGTAAGGTTGGATCTTCCTCACATATGACCGGAGGTGTAGCTTTGGACAGGAAGCTTCGTCATACTTGGCAAAGGCAGGTGCCTTGAACTTACGGGGAATCACCACCCCAGATGATAGACCCAGGTCTCCGAAGTCGAGACCGGGCACCTTCTGTGTCTCCATAGCGCTCAAACGGTCTTCCAGCTGTTTGTACTTATCCTCAGCATGAGGATACTATTCTTCATCATATTCCGTCTCGTTGTCGGAGACCATAGGGCTAGGAGCCCTCCTTTATTGTGGACTATCTTTCCCCCCAGATGAGGTGGTCAGATCAACTTCATTCTACAGCCCGTTTCCAAACCTGCGTCCAGTATTGAACAGGATGGTCCTCTTTTTCTTCTTCTTTTTCTCCTTCATAATCAAAGTCTTCAGGTCCTGCTGACCTTTTGCTAGATTCATGAACAACTCTTGAAATTGGGCATTATGGGCCTGGAGGGCCTTGATAGCTTGCTCGGTTGAAGGTTCAGTAGACATGATGATTGCTGAAATAAACATCGAAGAAGATAAGAGACCTGTACTGGGAGACCTGTTATGCAATGATATGTATGATATATGTATGCAATGTTTTCAAGGATCTCGCAGGGTAAACAAGAAACTTGTTAGAATTTGATAGAAGAAACTTCGTGTCGTTAAGAGTCCTTCTTCAAGAGTCAAGCTCACCATATCGAGTGGGTCATAGCCCGTGACTCAAGTTATCGTGTTTTGATTTCTAAACAACCTTGGCTAGAGGAAAATAAATCCCCTTTGCCCCTTTCTAGACTTTTGATTTACCATAACCTGCATCACAGACCCTTGAGATCCTTGAAATGGTTAAGGAAATGTTAAGGTATGATGATGTGTATGATATGCGTTTAAGCAAAAGTGTGAAGTGATGTAAGTAAACCCTGCAATAAATCCAAATTATCGGATAAGGACTGTAAACAAAACCTGCAAGGAACTCATGTTGTCAGATAACAAGAATGTGCAAGTAGTTCAAGTTTGAAGGCACACAAGTCACACATATAGCCTTAAGTTTAGGCTGGCATGGAGTTTAGGTATTACCCTCTTTCAGTTTCAGTTGGTTCAAAACCTGTCCTATAAATAGTAACCGGGTTCTAAGGAGCTCAATATCATTGGATTGTTTTCTATGTTCATCGTTTTGGTTTAGCCACTTAACTAGCGACCAAAATATTCCAAGAAAACAATCCTCAATGAGTGTAGTATCGAGTATCTACCAACTTCGGACTGCACCAAAGTCGATCATCTCACTACCCCTAAAAAAGGCCAAGATGGTCAAGTAAGGTTCCAGTTCATTAGTGCTTAGTAACATCACTCAGTGGCCCCGTATTCTCTTTGATTGACTCAAAGGCTACCGGTACTCACAAATATGCCGCACTAATATAGCTATTGCTTCAACCGTGTCGGTATACCCCGCACAGTTTCCACAACGTATTGCTATCTATGAATGTTTCCCAAATACGGGTTAGGATCTATAGAACTCCGATACAAGCCCACAAAATTAAAAGCATACAGAGCAATACAATTGAAAACACAAGTGATCTAATCCTAAGGTACACCTCACTTATAGATATCCCCAGCAGAGTCGCCAGTTCTGTGATCGGCGGGAATGAGAACTTACTATTTTGGAATGCTGGTTCGCGTTTGCGTTTGTTTTTGCAAAATGTCGCGGTAAGCAAGAGTCGCCACCGTCTTTTATTTTATCTAACAAGGAAAGGACAAAAGCACAGAAAAATTCCTTTTCAAGATGTTTCTCGGGTTCGGGAGGTAGATTATAGAAAGGGAAGGTGTTAGCACCCTTTCTATCCGTGGTTATCCATGGGATCTTAGGTACTTGCTCACTATGTTTTCAAAAGTTTGCTTTTCTTTGTGTTTGTGGGTTTTGAAAAGAGTTTTTTTTTTAAGAGAGTGTAAGTGCGAAAAGTTTTGTTTTGTTTTTAAAAGGAGCAAGTACTTAAGAACCTCTACCTACTTAAAAAGGAATTAAACTGTGTAAATGTCCTTTAGACAATGCTATCCCACTATTGAGGAGTAGGTAGCATCGTCATTGGAGTTTTCGAGTCAATTCGATTTAAGGGACGTATGGTCACTAAAGCAATGTTAGGACGCCTTAGCGGTAACCCTAATGTCTTAGATCATTTTTCTGAGGCAACCGTTTCGAGGCAACTTATGATCTTTGGACAAAAGGGCGACCTCTAAAATATCCTATACTCAATTACCACGTTCGAGGCAACCAAGTGAGGTGTACCCTAAGAGTGGCATGTGCAAGTGTGTCAATTTTCAGTTATATTATCTTTGCATTTCATGGTGAGCTACTGTTGATTTTAAGTTCTTGTCATGCAATCCTAGTAAGCATACATCTAAAAAGTTAATATATGTACAGGAATTTAAAGTGCGGGAATTGTAAATCCTACACTATTACAAGGCTTCGGGGAGGGGGATTATTTACATGTCCAAAATTGGGGGAATAAAGCAGTAAAGTGTAAAAGTCTTAGTTAAGCTATTACAAACCAGTAGGCAGTTACAATAAAATAAACGCGCGCGAATCTGAAAATAACCTCTAAAAATCCTAAGAATAAAATCTTTTTGTTGTTTTTTTATTTTGGGAAAATGATCTAAATCTACTTAATTTTAGTTTTGAGAAAATGTTAAGATAATTAAAAGATTAATTAACAAAGTTAATTTAATAGAAAAAACTAGCCTAATGTTTTTGTGGTTTTATTTTTTAATTGATTTTATGTTGATTAAAAAAAAGAAATAAAATAGTCAAAACAAAGATGAAATCGAAGGAACAGGCAGTAAATCAAAAAAAGTATAATTCTGGAGGCCTGGGTCGAAAGAGGTGTGGGCTGTCTTTCGACCCAGTGAAGAGGCTTGATCGAAGGTTCCTGAGGGGCTGCACTCTGGGGGTGTTTGATCTGGATATGTCATCCTTCGATCTGGAAATCCTAGATCCAGTTCGAATCTAAGTTGCTAAGCTTCGAAACTCTGAACAGGATTCTGAGAATATATTTCCTGCAAAACGAGACAAATGTTAAAGACCCAGGGGGGACTTTACCCCCCTGATTCGAATCTCCTCCCAATTCGGATCCTCCCTCAACTTGAATCTGTTGAATCTGGGTCTGGGTTTGTTTTATCCTAAGATTCGAAGGAGAAACTCAGATCGTGACCAAGCAATGGCACGATCTCATCTTTTCGCTGTAGCTTACATGCAATATAATCAGTAATAACAAGAATACATATGCAATGTGTATTTAAATGTCATGAAGGTGCAATTTTGGTTTTGCAAACCCTTACCAATCAAAGATGTATGATCTGTGGCTCTGGGTGTGGAGATGTTTGCTGAATGGCTGCTTTGGCTTGGATCACTTCTGAAAACGTTGACAACCTTTGGTGGGCAGCGTATCTCCAAATCCTCCGTTTTTCTCCTTTTTTGTTGTTTTTTCCCTCCTCTGCACTGTATGCTGGCCCTTGTATTTATAGGAGTATGATGGTCTAGTAACGGCAAGAGACAACCAATTAAACAGGTCTTTAAAGCCATGAGACAAAAATCAGACATATTAAAAGATTTCCTTTTTTGAAATATTCTTGTCTCTTTGGAATCTTGAATGAACCTGGACACTTTTGATTTTCGAATGCCTCCAGGCCATGCTCTTCGATTGGTCTTGAATTGCCTCCTTCGAATGGATTTCTTATGTGCCCTTTGAATGGGCCTTCTGAATGCTTCTTCAAATGGACCTTTTGAATGTTCTTAGAATGACCCTTTGAATGCTTCTCTTTGATAGCTTCAAAGTTCGAAATCGAATTACTCCAGCTTCAATTGCATAGCCCCTTTGATTGAGCCTCCCTCTGCTTCGATTACTTGATTCGAAAAGGATCACCCTGGTCGAATCAGCTCTTGTAGGGTTGGGAGCCAACAAGGCAAGAATCTGGCCTTTAATTCAAATAATTGAGTCCACAATCAGCATTTAATTATTTCTATATTTGCAAGGGACACATGCCATTGTGAACTTTGGGTGAACCTGGACTTAGTCATGCCAGCCTACTTCATTCCTTCGAATCTGCCTTCTTTGCCAGCTTCAAAGTCCAATTCGAATCTATTTAGAACATTCCCTATTAGACAACTTCGACCAGCCCTTGGCCTTGTGATGAGTCTAAGTTCTGATTCGAAGTGTCCAGAACTTCCTTCATTAGAGTATCTTAGATTAAGAGAAACTCTACACTGAAATGCCATTCGAAGGTCATTTCGTTCTGATGTTCTGATTGAGGTAAAGTATGAAGTTCCAGT
This sequence comes from Vicia faba, assembly GCA_948472305.1. NCBI lineage: Eukaryota > Viridiplantae > Streptophyta > Magnoliopsida > Fabales > Fabaceae > Vicia > Vicia faba. The sequence continues at coordinate 1,062,430,412 of OX451737.1, forward strand.
CGAAGGACCCTCTGAAGTACTAGTCGAAGCATTGTGAAATTAACTTGATCGAAGGGGTCCAGCGCTTAATTGAAGACTTGCACACCAAAGCTTGATCGAAGGGTTCCAAACACCTAATCGAAGCTTACTAATCAAAGCCTGATCGAAGAGTGCCAAATGCCCAATCGAAGACTGGTGAGTCAAGCCTGTATCGAAGTATTTTGGATACCCAACCGAAGACTTTTCCCAGATGCCAATCGAAAGACACTTTGTTAATCTTCAAAAAACCTTATTTTCGTTAGGAAAATGTTTGTGACCAACCATGTAAGGGAAGACTTTTGAAAACATGAGAGGGAAAATTTTGGGGTACAACAGGAGGCATTGTCACCACAATCGCAGTTCACCTGAACTGGGGGGAAAGGATTCAACTCCTACCTCCGCTGTCAGCAGTTTATATGGATATTGATAACTGTAGAGCTGGCCGCCTGATCAAAGTACGAGAAGCTGGAGGGTACTATCTAATGGTTAAGAATGCAAAAGTTTGTAGCGTGATCATGCCAAATCACAATCGTACTAATTTGAGCAATCCAGATAATTGGCTTTACAACCTGAATTCCCCAGAACCCAGAGGAAATGAGCAAGGAAAACAAGGTGAGGCCAACAACGCTGCCGCTGATGAAATCGAAGAAGATTTAGAGCAGCAAGAGCCCCAACCACAACAAGCCAACAATCCCTCCATCATCGACGCAATCTATGTCGCAATAATGCAGCAAAACTAGCTGTCCACTCAACGCTACCAGAGCCTCGAGATGCGCCAAATCGAGATGATGACTCTCATGCAACAAATGCAGAGAGACCAAAACGACTACACTCGCAGGCATGATCAAAGTATGCTGGAATTTACCACAGGAATGACGGAAGATATGCGAGCCTTAACACTTCGTGTTGACGACTTGCATAATGTCATACCTCAGAGAGATGGAGGCGAATCTTCCAGACACGGTGGGAAAGCACGTCGAAGAGCGAGGACACGTGGCCGATACCAAAGACAAGAGGAGGAAGAATGATTATCCAGTTTCCATTTCTCCTTTCCATCTTCTGTCAATACATTGAGGACAATGTATGATTCAAGTATGGGGGAGGAAGTATTTCCCTTTTTCCTAGTAATTTTTATTTTTCTTTGTAATTTCCCTTCCGTTATCTTTAATTTAATAAAAAAATTTATCAAGTTATCTATTAAAGTAATTTGTGTTATTCTTTTAGACTCCCCTTTTCTCTTTGAGCCCTATAAAAAAATTTGACTCACTCGACAAGTACATAAACTGCAAGATCTTTAATCGTCAGGAATTGTGGCAAGATTAAGCGAAATTTCTACAGTCTAGACATTCTACAACCCCAGAATATGATAGATCAGTTCAAGTACATGTTATTCCAACACTCTGAGTTTAGTCTTTGTAGTAACCCTGAGTAGTTTATATTAGCAGTCAGCGCCGTCTTAAACACAAACTACGCAGGAAGTCGATGAATATAAGTGGATGATATAATATTTCAGCAAAATGTTGCAAGGAAACACACCAATTAAATTGGACGATCCTTACCCGATCGCCTAATCCAAAGGATGTAAACCTTACAAAGTAACATGAAAAAATCATTTGGTAGATGGTTCAGGAGCATCTGGTACTGAACTCGGTAGGGCAGATTACGGTCTGATCCCCCGCATCTAACCATTGAATTTGAAAAAGTTGCCACATTACTGTGCCAGAAACCTCTAAAGTTTAAAAGGATCATAACCACTAACCGACTATTCTTCTATGTGTGTGTAAAGATAAAGGGCTTAATGTGATTGCGCTAGAATGAAAAGGGCAAAACAAGACGAATACTCTAGGTAGGGTATGATAGGACCTGTAGCTAGTTTACGTAAATGGGATTGTCTAGTGTCATTGACATAGTAATGGAGCATGAATCGAGCCATCAATTTTCTGACAAAAACACAACGCAGCTATATATTAGTTGATCCGAGTCATAACCATGCATCTGACCATGTTTAGAAAAACATCGTACTTAGCATTTGCTTGAGGTAGAGCAAAGTTTAAGTATGAGGGAGTTTGATGACACACAAATATGTGATATTTATTGCTTGATATACATAAAATATTTCTCATACTTTAGTTTAAATTAAATTATTTTATAGGTATTATGCAGGTATTTTTCTATTTTCGCAGATATGCATTAAGCTGAACACTTTGGAAGAAATGAAGAAAAAGAGGTGCAAAACTAGCAAAAAGTCCAAAGGAGAAGAAATGAGCTCAAGCCCATTAAGCATGTGAGCACGTGGCCCACCATGAAGAAGATCTTGACGATCGTCAAGGATTCATGCCGAACGTCACGCATTGAGAATGACCAAGTGACTATCGTCACTTGGACGTCACGAACGTCACAAGGCCATTTTCCCCACTTTCTTCGCATCCAACGGAAAAATACGCATTCAAAGCAAATCAAACGATTACCTATATTATCTTACGCACTCAGTCAAAGCACGAGGGAACTTAACAAATTAATGGTCATGTTATTTCTCAAAGGAAGAAAAATTGTTCCTACATGTGATCGGTGGAAATAGAACTGACTGTTTTGGAATGCTGGTTCGCGAAATGTCGCGGTAAGCAAGAGTCGCCATCGTCTTTTATTTTCTCCAACAAGGAAAGGAAAAAAGCACAGCAAAAATCCTTTTCGAGATGTTTCTCGGTTCGGGAGGTATATTATAGAAAGGGAAGGTGTTAGCACCCTTTCTATCAGTGGTTATCCATGGGCTCTTAGGTACTTGCTCACTATGTTTTCAAAAGATTTTTGCTTTTCTTGTGTTTGTGGGTTTTGAAAAAAAAATTTGTTTGAAAACTTCGCTTTAACTCTTGTATCAGTCCTCACGAGTGTATGAAGTGTTTGTTTGAAAACTTTTGTCAGAAAAGTGTAGGTGCGAAAAGTATTTTTGTTTTTTTTGAAAGAGCAAGTACCTGAGAACCTCTACCTACTCAAAAGAAATTAAGCTGTGTAAATGTCCTTTAGACAGTACTATCCCCACTATTTAGAAGTAGGTAGTACCATCGTTGGAGTTTTTCGGGTCAATTCGATTATAGGGACATGTGGTCACCAAAGCAATAGTAGGACACTTTAGCGATAACCCTAATGTCCTAGATCCTTTTTATCCGAGGCAACCGTTTCGAGGCAACTTGGATCCTTAGACAAGAGGGCTACCTCTAAAACACCCTATACTCAATGACCACGTCGAGGAAACCAAGTGAGGCGTACCCTAGGAGTGGCATGTGCGAGTGTGTCAGGTTTCAATTAAGATTATCTTTGCACATGTTATTGTGAGCTACAATTGATTTTAATTTTTAGGCAAGTCTTGTCATGCATAGTTTAGTTAACATACATCTAGCAGTTTATATTTGCGGAAATTAAATTGCGAAAAGTAAAGCTACGCTATTACAAGGCGTCGGGTATTTACATCGCCAAAAACAAACCCTTGAAAAGTAAATTGCGGAAAATAAATAAAAGCGATAAAAAGTCCTAATTAAAGCTATTACATCCTCGGAGCAATTACATAATAATGGTCAAAATTAATAAGCGCGTGAGAGAAATTGAATTGGAAAAGTTCTTAGGGTTTTAACCCTTTTTTGAGAAAGAAAGAAGTTTTTTTTATCATTTTGCATTTAATTAAATTAAACCTAAAACTAATTAATTAATTAAAAGGAAATATTTTTTTTGGTATTTTAATGTCTCAAGGAAATAAATAAAAAAGAAAATAAAAATAAAATGATTGAAATTGTCAAAACCCTAATTCTACATTGATTTTAAATTATTGAAAAAAGTTAAGATTAACCCTAACTAAACTAAATTAATGATGTTAGTTTTTATTTACAAAAATAATAAATTAAAGGTGAAATTAATAAATAATAATAATAATAAAAAATATTTTATGTTTTCTGAATTTTATTAAAAAAAGTTAATTTGATTAATTAAATAATAATAATAATAATAATTAGTAAAATAGTTAAATAAAGAAGAAAAAAGAATTAAAAGAAGAATAAACCAAGAGGGGGTGCTGGCCCATTATGGAGGTATGTTCTGGAATTTCTCAGGCCCATTAACTGCAAGCCTCTTTGACCTTGGTGATTGTCCAGGCGCAAGGTTGACTGGGCGTATGATGATCATCCAGCTTTGGCCATTGGATCTGTGCTTAGAGACACATGGCGCTTGGATGTTAGAGGTGCATGATGGACTCCTTTTGGAAAGCTGCATATGAACATGTAAAGAAAAATAATAGAAGCGTTTTGGGGGACCTGGGATTCGAACCCAGGTCCCAATGATTCCAAGCCAACGCATCATCCACTACACCATGTGCACGCTTTTGTTATTATAATAATAAGCAAATATAATATATAAAAAATCAATTCATATGTTGTTCACACAAAAACGCGCACGCTGATTTGAACTAACCAATGATGTATCAACACATCATCATCTTCCTCGCTGAACCTGCAAAAACAATGTTAGATAGCGGGGGTTTTTAACCCCCACAAACTACAGTGGCGAAAAATAACGAATAGAGTTGTGATTAATATAAATATTTCGCGAATAGTCAGTCTTATTCGTCTTGGTTCAACGATTCCAACCATCTATCTTAGGAGTCCTAATTATTTCTAGATTGCAAAGCCCCAAATTCACAGCTCATGAACCCTAGAAATCGTCCATGGTAACTTTTGATTCTGTGCATTATAATCCAATTAACTTATGCCATTAGCTTCATATGGATTCAAGCAATGCAAAACAAACAAGAAATCATGTTAAATACGCATGAATTGGACAATACGATTTTGAAAAAAAATGTGCAAACCGTGATTCTGTTCTTAGTGATTTCTTGAGCTTTAGCGTGTGATTTCAATTTCCACACGTTCCTGGGAACCCCTGCAAGATGTTAGAATCAACAAAAAGCTTTGAATCGCCCTGGAATATAGAAATCAGTTTTGCAATTTTCTTGGAAATTTTTCAATATGGCTATGGTCTTTCTGCAGCTTTCTCACGTGTGTGGCATTAGGGTTAGCTTGTACATATATAGAGGAATGGAATTAGGTCAGAATCTTGCACAAAAATCCATTGGAATGATGATTGAATATTTGATTGAAAATCAAATCTTTTTGCATTTTCATGATTGGAAAAAGTTGCCAATTTTGGAGATTCTTGCATATTTGATTTGTGCACGAACTTGCCAGCCTTTTTAGGTCATACTTGCTTCACAAAAAGATTGAAAAATCAAATCTTTGTATTTTCCTACAATTTAAATTAATTAAATGAATTAATATTGATTAAAAATCCAATTAATTAATAAAAAATAAGAAAATAAATTCAATTAAGCTTGATGGGTCGTGCATAGGCCATGGATGAAGTTTCAAGAAGAGATTTGAGGCCCATTAGCAAAAACAAGGTGTTTTGTGCAAAGTTGACTTTTGCAAATTCATAAAAATTTCCCAACTTCTCCAATGCATATCTTGCTCCATTTTGATCCTATGAACATTTTCTATGACATTTTGGAAAGGTCTTGAAGTCCTCTAACCAATGCCTTTGGTCCCATGTCATTTGGATTTACCAATCTCAAGTTATGGCCTTTGACTTAAAGTGCACTTTTGTTGACTTTTGAAATTGACCTATAATGTAGAAATTGATAACTTTTTGTGAGAGAATTTATTGGACTTGGAGTGTGAAGATGGATTGTAGGAAATGTCATCCCCTTTAAAATGAGCATTGGATGGGATTTTTCTGATAAACCATGAAAAAGTTATGCCTTGGTCAAGGTACAATAGACTTTTCTACTGTCCAAAAATAGTAACTTTTTGCATCTTGATGATTTTTGAGCTATCCTTGTGGAATCATGATCAAGACTTGATCAAATGATGATTGTGAACTCAAAATAAGATGTTGACCAAAAAATCCTGCCTTTTGACTGTGAAATGACCATGTTGCCCCTGAAGTGAATTGTGGATCAAATGGAGCTTTTGATTGTGCAAATTGGCACTGTGAGTCTTGAAACTTGGCATGTAGGTGCTTGAGGGTGTATATAGGCATATGGGACTTTATTGAGCCATTGAAAACTCCAAATTCCTTGAAAGAACCACCCTAATTTCAGCTGGCTTAGGAGGTGGTTTGACTGTGCAACTTCTTGAGCAATCTTGAACCATTTGAAGATGATTCTTGACAAATCTTGAAGAATATGGGAGGGCAAATTTTGGGGTACAACACTACATTTTCGAGAACAACTGATCACACAAGACTTATAAATAGAGCCTTGGACCATACGAGAAGGAGTTCTTCTTTTTGGGCAGAAACTTTGGAGATTTTATATTTACTTTTACCAAATATTCTTTAAGCATTATTTTATTTTCTCAGTTATTCCCATATTCCTTCTAGCATTATTTTCTTTGTACGGTTACATCTATTCTCCGATCGAAGCAAAGCCTACAGTTTGTGCAGGAGTGCTTCTATCTTCAGAATTATTACCAAGTTTATATTTACAAATTCTTATTTCTTTTAATCAATATAATTATGTTTATTTTCATTTGTCTCTAAAATTATTCTGCGATTTGGTCTGATATTATGTTAGGCTAGAATTCCTATATCGGTATGTAAAGTCATTCAACCAAGGGAATGAGTAACTTAGTTGGGATTATTTTAAACTATCTTTTCTGGCCTAAGTTACTATTTTTAATCATTAAACTGTTTTGTTACGAAAGTAAAGAACAGACAGAGGTTAGGGTCAACAAAGCGGAAGTTTGAGATCTTTTAACTGCACAATAGTAATTAGGCATTAGCTTAAAATACAGCGGAAGCACTTTAAAGTTAATTAAGATTTTATTTAGTTTTCAAAAAGTGTTTTTAACTCCTGCGGGATGGCGGAAGCGTACGTTAGCCTAGATCAACAAAACGACAGTGTGAGACGAGTGTTTTTAAACTAAATAAGTTTTACTGAAAGTTGTTTTGAAAATATAAAGACACCCAACAGGTCGCTAGTTCCCGAGGTTCGACTATTGCATACTGGTAATTATGCTCATTGATTATTAAAAATCCAACTTAATTTAGTATTTAGTTTTCCCTACAACCCAATCAAATATTCATTAGCTTTAGATTTGCAAAGTAACAATAGAAGACGGTAGATCGATTCATCAGTCTATGTGGTTCGATATCTTTTAAAACTACACGATAAGACTGTGCACTTGCAGTCCGAATCATTGGATACATAAGTATAATCCCGATCATAAAGCAATCAAAACAATCAAGAGAAGAAATTATGATGAACTAGATCCTAAGGTATACCTCACTTATTATATCCCCAGCAGAGTCGCCAGTTCTGTGATACGGTGGCAGAACCGACTGTTTTGAAAATACTGGTTTACATTTTGCGTTTTTTGTTTGCAAAATGTCGCGATAAGCAAGAGTCGCCACCGACTTTTATTTCATCCAACCGGAAAGGAAACAAGTACAGAAAAAAAATCCTTTTTTGAGATATTCTGAGTACGAGGGGTAGATTATAGAAAGGGAAGGTGTTACCACCCTTTCTATCCATGGTTTTCCATGGGCTCTTAGGTACTTGCTCATTTTTAAATTGCTTGTGTGTGCTTTGTTCTAAAAAAGTTTTGTTTTACTTCGTTTTAACCCTTGTTTCTGTCCTCAAGAGTGTTACGAAGTTGTTTTTGAAAACTTTGCTTGGAAAGTGTTTGCGTGAAAAGTTTTGATTTGAGCAAGTACCTACTAGCATCTACCTACTCGAAAAAAGATCGTTTCTGTTCTCGTTTCCTTTAGACAGCGCTATCCTACTATTGAGAAATAGGTAGCACCGTCATTGGAGTTGTAAGGGTCAATTCGTAAGGGACGTACAATCACTAAAGTAATGTTAGGACACCTTAGTAATAACCCTGGAGTCTTAAGATCATATTCGAGGCCACATTTCCGAGGCGACATTTCCGAGGCAACATTTCTGAACGGGACTTTTGATATTTGTTAGACAGGAGGGAAACCACTAAGACACCCTATACTTAATGATCGTTTACCGAAGGCAACCGAAGTGAGAGTATACCCTAAGAGTGATATGTGTGAGTGATTAGTTTCAATTATTTATCTTTGCACATTATGGTTTTCTAGCTGTTTTAAATTCTCATACAGACTTGTCATACAATCCTATTAGCATACATCTAGACAGTTAAATATTTGCAAGAATTAAAATGCGAGAAAGTAAATCTACGCTATTACAAAGCTTCGGGGGGAGGGATTAATTACATAGCCAAAAAAAATCCGGGGGAAAACGATAAATGAAAATCCTAATTTAAACTATTACACACCAGTGAGAAGTTACAACAATATTGGCAAAAAATAAATAAATAATCAACGCGCGGTGAATTAAATGCGAAGCGACTAGGGTTTTGACCCTTGACTAAACCTGATTGTAATTGATTAAAGTAAACATATTTTTTTGTCATTTTTTATTATTTAAGAAAGTAATGAAATAATTGAATTAAAAAGAAAATCCTAAATTTTAATTAATTTTAATTGCGAAAGAAATTAGAATTGCCTTAAATTAATTAAACTAATTCATTAAAAAATGCTTATTAAGAAAACAAGTCTTTTTTTTGTGATTTTAGTTGGTTAATTTTAGAGAAAAAAAATAACTTTTGGTGTTGATATAAAAAAATAGAATAATTAAAGAAAATAAAATTAAAGAAAAATAAGAAATAACCCCAGGACCTGCTGTCACCGGCTCTGATCAGAGGATGATGGTCCAGAAGATGGGGACACTAGGCCTGCTCCTGGCTGATGGATCCGGCAGGTGATGACCCTCAGAAGATGGGGTGCACTGGATCTAGTTCTGAATGGGATCCAGAAGATGATGCACTGCATGTGCTGGATCTGGTTCTGACTGGGATCCAGAAGATGATGCACTGCATGTGCTGGATCTGGTTCTGACTGGGATCCAGAAGATGATGCGTTGGATCTGGTCCTGGCTAATGGATCCAGAAGGTGATGATCCTCAGAAGATGCACATGCTGGCTCTGGCGAAAAACAAAGGAGAAAATACCAAAAGCTCACGCCTGGGATCGAACCCAGAATAATGAGCTTATGACTTCCTTCTTCTGACCAATTGCATTGGATATTGATTTATTAATACAATAAAACAAACAATATATATCAGAATAACAAGTTTCTGGCCAGAATAAATGCGCCAGAAATTAAACCGGCCAGTAAGGCTGGGACACGCTATCGTCTTCTTCCCTGGAACCATCGTTTAATGTTTTGAACCTTTACCTACAGATATGGCACTGTAGCTATAACCCTGTGTATTTCAAAAATTGCATACAAGCAATATAAATAAGTTCCAAGACCATGGATCAATTGGGTTTGACCCTCTGATCACAATGGTATCCTTCATTAAGGCCAATTGTTCTTGCATTTAAAAGCCCCAAAACAGAAAAACAAACCCTAGCTATGGCAGATGTTCATACAAGTGTTAGAAATACAATTAAATGGTATCAAAAGCTTGTAAACTCAAAGACAAACACGAATATATCATTAGAATATGCAATGGATGGATGAATCAATGAAACTGAATTCGAAATTGGAAGCATGTCGTGATACCTGTATCGTGCAATTCCAGTCATGAAAAGGCTTGGATTTGATTGGAACATGTTCCTGGAACATTCAGCAACCTCTCTGCAACATGAGAAAAGCATGATCCGGTCTCTAATATGGAAATTGGATTACCATTTTTCTTGAAATTTTTTTAGTTCTTCCTTCACTTCTGCACAGCTGCCTCTAACCCCTAGTTTCCTTGGCTTGCTTCTGTATATGTAGTGGAACGCATTAGGTCAATAAAAATGCATTGTATCTTTATCAATTATGGAGATTTGATTTGCTCTTTCAATGCATATGATTCCCTTCCAATTTTGCTCAAATCCAATCTTTTCCAACCACATTTTCCTTGCACGATTTGATCTTCATTTGACAACATATAATATCTTCTTTCAATGCAAAAGACCATCCCTGAAATGCAATATATGATTTATTATGATTTATTTGATTTTATTTGAATTTTAAATAAATAAAAATCAAAATAAATTAAATAAATGATAAGATAAAGCATGGAGGGTCCCATAGGTTGTGTACTATGTTAGGAATGAGATGCAAGCATAAAAAGTTGGGCCCATTTAGCAAAAGATGCAAATTTGAGCACATTTGACTTTTGGCGATTTTGCAAAAAAGGTCAACTTTGACAATGCATATACCTCTCAATTTTGACCCTAGAGAGGTGTTCTTGGACTTTTTAGAAAGCTTAGGATGTCCTATAAGCAACCCTTTTGGTCTCATCTCAATTGAGTCTTCCATGTTCATGTATGAAGCCTTGACCCAAAAGGTGTTTTTGTTGACTTTTCAAAAGGACCTATAATGTCAAAATTTATATCTTTCTGTGAGTGCATATTTTGAACTTGGGAGCTGAATATGAATTGTAGGAGATTTCATCCTCTTCAAAATGAGCTTTGGATGGGCCATATCTGATAAAAATATGAGAAAGTTATGCTTGGTCAAAGTTGAGTTGACTTTACCTACAACACCCTAATTTAGCAACTTTTGGGTTTTGATGAATTGTGAGAAATCTTTGAGGAATCATGATCAACCCTTGATAAAATGATGAATGATACTTCAAAAAGAGGATGTTAATCAAAAAATTTGAAGTTTGACTGTATGTGGGCCACAGTTGACTTTTGACCTAGCATAGTCGATTTCTAGGTATTTGAGCAATTGATTGAGCAAGCCTACTCTACAAGGCTTGAAACTTGACATGGATGATCCTGAGAACATATTAGGACAATGGTGAGCATTTGGGATACTTTGAACTCAAGCATCTTGATGCAAAATGAAACCCTAATTTGAGGTAGACTGCCTAGGAGAGAGTTTGTCTGGTCAACCCTTGGACCTCCTTGGGCAATTTGAGGGCCTCACTTGACATGTATTGAGAAATATAGGAGGGTAAATTTTGGGGTACAACAGCTGCCCATGTTCAATCTTCTTAAACCTCAGGATGTAGATTGGCTTGTCTGCCTTTCGTGATCTGAAGGTGGAAGATGATTGAACACTAGAGTGCCCAGAGTATAGCTATCTTTGAAAGAAATGAAAATGTAAAAAAGAAAAACAATGAGCACAAAGTTTGTATGCAAAAACATCCATGATTCATTGATGTCATATGGAAATGAGATAATAACCCTTACAAATGGACCATTGTATCTCGGGTAAGACACAAGGTTTTAGGAGTCTGAATTGTTTAATATTACAGATCCGGCAAAATTTAAAGACAAATTACTGTTGGATAAAAGTTATTGGGAAAAATCTCTAGATTCCCAATTGTTGAGTCCTCCACTGACAGTTGGGAAAATCCAATCCTCCAGGTTATAGTTGTCTTCATCATCCTCCATTGCGTTGACTCCGTGGTTGCTGATCTTCAAGGGTGGTCCTCCGGCACGAGCACGGCGTACAGCTTTCTGGGCTCCTGAAGTGAACCCCAGACCAAATTTGTCAGACTTGTATGGTATATCTGGGAGTTGGCCCCAAATAGTGCACCCACCTTCTTCTATCACTGCCTTTGCATATTTCAAAGACGACATCTTGAGCGGAGGCCTTATAATCTTTGGGACTTGAGAAATAGCCTTGGTTACTGCCACAGTTTGCGAGACTTCTTCAAAGTGCTGGAATGGAGTTTCAATAAATTCACCATCTAATTCCACATATCTGAAGGAATTTAGATGACTGACCATATACTCTTCTTCTCCATGAACAGTGATTATTTTCCCCTGAATTGGATATTTCAACATTTGATGCAACATAGAGGTAACAGCACCAGCATTATGAATCCACGATCGGCCTAATAAGCAGGAATATGAAGGGCGAATATCCATTACATAAAAAGTTGAATCAAACGTTTGGGTTCCAACTTTTATGGGGATGTCCACTTCCCCATGCACCATCCTTTTTGAGTTGTCGAAGGCCCTCACTACTATGTTGCTAGGTTTCAAGGTCAATCCTTCATAGTCAAGCCTATCAAGAGCCTTTTTAGGCAACACATTCAGAGACGAACCAGTGTCAACCATAACATGAGCCAAAGTCATGCCCTTGCATTCGACTAAGACATGTAATGCCTCGTTATGCTTCCTCCCCCTTGGCATTAAATCAGCATCCGAAAAACCTAAACCATTATTTGCAGTCAAGCTGGCTACGCAGTCTTGGAACTGATCGGAAGATGTTTCTTGGGGTACATGGGCAGTTTTAAGGAATTTTACCAAGGCCTATGCATGAGCCTAGGAACATAACAATAAAGCCAACATGGAAATTTTTGATGGAATTTGCCCCAATTGTTCGACTACGTTGTAGTTGCTTTTTTTTATAATCTTTAGAATTTCCTCCATCTATTTTCGGGAGGTCTCAGGGATAGCTACTGATTGTGCCTTCATCCGGACAGGCTCAACCAGAATACCTTTGCCTCGAGTCTCGGTTGGCTCGGCAGTGGGAATGTCAGTAGGGGTGATAACAGGGACTGCAGCAGTTTTACCAACTGGAGTATCAACAGAGATGATTGCAGGACTGAGAATAGCCTTTGGAGGAGCAACAACAACAGAAATGATTACAGGTCTGGAAATAACTTTGGGAGGAGCAATTTCTGGAAAGAATACCCTTCCACTTCGGGTTATCTTACTAGTCCCTGCGATCTTACTGATATCGAAGTCAACTTTCTCAAAACTTGAATTTTCAGCAGCTGATTAATCTTGCTTGATACCGTGATAGTAGAGATCTCCTCCATAATTCCATGAGACGGTTTTGTCTGACGAATACGGGATTGGTCCAGGCATTGTAATTATCAATTGAGCTACTTTAGGAACTGATGTAATTCTAACACGACTTTTGGTGGAGACCCTGGAAGAATTGGCGGAAATGGTCACTATGGAAATATCATTATAAGAAACAGTTGTAATAAAAGTCTTCTCGAACAAAATCTCCTTGTCATCTATTAGGCATTGAACGCCTGCTTTTAACAAATGACAGTTGGTTGGTGAGGATAAATAGAAATGACAGCTTTCATTACAGCCTGGGAATACACCGGCATTCAACAAGTTCTTTTTGATAGTCAGGAGTGGGGTCACAAGTTCATCAACCAAAGTAACAAACATATCTTCCTCAACGGCGTTAACATCAAGGCCGTGCTTGGGCATAGGGGTAGTGATAACATTGGGAATTTCTGGCGCGTCGAATTCAATCTCTTTGGCTTCAAGAAGGTCTTGTACTTTGTTTTTCAAAGCCCAACAGTTGTTAGTGTCATGGCCGGGACTCTCAGAATGGTATGCGCAGTGGGAATTAGGATGATAATGAGGAGAGGTTGTGTTAGGATTCTTTGGAGCTTCTTTCAAGGTCACTAGATTGGATCTTAACAGATGTGGCAATACTTGAGATAGTGTCATATTAATTCGGGTGAACTGTCTGACTAGTCTTTCCGTTCTTGACTGGTTGTTTCTTTGTTGAGCAGGCGTAGGTTTAGGAATCATGACAGCCCCCACCATTGGACGGTGTTCAGCCCTATCTTGATTTCTCTGAGGATATACAACAACAACTAATTTTTTTCTAATGAATGGTTTTCTTACAGCAGCAGAGGATGTGTCTTTTTGAATCTTCCCATTCTTTATCCTGGCATCCACCCTTTCTCTAGTCAATATCAATTCGGTAAAACCTGCCGAGGAACTCCCAATTAAGTGATTAAAGAAAGGACCAGACAAGGTGCCCAAAAACATGTCTACTAGCTCTCTTTCTGATAGGGGAGGCTGGACTCTTCCTGCTAAGTCCCTCCATTTTTGTGCGTAGTCTTTGAAGCCTTCACTTGAAACCATGGCCATACTCTGGAGTTTAGTACGGGTGGGAGCAAGGTCTGCATTGTATTGGTATTGTTTATAAAAGGCAGCGGTTAGATCTTCCCAATTATGAACATTGGCTCTTTCTAGCTGATAAAACTAATCAAGTTGAGTTCCGGACAGTCTGTCTTGAAAGAAGTATACCCATAAATCCTTGTCAGCAGTATGAGGATGTATTTTCCTCACATAGGACCGGAGAGGCATTTTGGGACACGAAACTCCGTCGTACTTGGCAAACACCGGTGCCTTGAATTTTGGAGGAATGACAATCCCAGACACTAAACCTAACTCCTCAAAGTCCAGTCCAGGCACTTTTTGAATTTCCATCGCACTTAACCGTTCTTCCAGATGCTTATACTTGTCGTCGGCCGGGGGATATTGTTCTTCAGAATAATCTTATTCTTCCTCTTCCTCTTCTGAATCTAGCTGGGCCACTATTTCCTTGCCTTTCCCTTCTTGATTATCTTTCTCACCATATGAGATTGCAAAGTCTATGGTCCTTCTTGCTTTTCCTTGGAATCTTCTTCCCATATTTAGAACTCTGGTTATTTTCTTTGTTTTCTTCTTTTTCTCTTCAACCAGCAAGGTCTTCAACTCTTCTTGTCCTTTGGCTAGAGTTAAGAACATCTGTTAAAACTGAGCATTTTATGCTTGGAGGTCTTTCACCATTTGCTCAAGATCCATCTTACTAAAATAAACAGTAGAAAGATGAGGAGACTTGTTGCAAGAAACCTTCTTATGTCATGATGAATGGTAGATGCATATGCAATGATTTCAAGGATTTTAAAGATTCAAATTTTTTTTAGACAAAAAGGAAACACACGTTATATTAATAAATTAAAGTTTGAGTATATCAATGCCTCTTTGGGAAAAACAATACAAAAACTCTAGGATAAAAAGGTTGTACGCAACCTCTTTGGTGCGATGTAGGCATTCAGGCTCCGCTCCTCATGAAGTTGTTTAGTGAGTTCCAAAACCTTCTTCTCGCTAGCGTAGAATTAGGCTTCGAAAGTGTCTCGCTACCCCTTGAGTTGTATCCAATCTCTTTGCAATTCTTCAAGAGAGGTGGGCATTTCTGGATGCAGGATAGTGTATGGAACATCTCCTTCTATAACAGGCTCAATGATTACCGGGAGAATGGAGGGATAAGGCATCATAAGACTCTGAGCATGAGTTCGTACCCATTTGAGGTAAGGCATAAGAGGGATGGAATTCTTATGCCTCAATGTCTTGCTATCTACCTTGTTCAACATCCTCCAAGCTCGGATAAATCTCTGGCGATGACCTTGATCGTTGTTCTCGTAGTCAAATTCCAAACCTTGAATGAGCATCTCATGTGGGCCATCCCTTCGGGCGTAACCAAACTGTCTTAAGTCTAAGAAGGGGTTTTAGGTGATACCTCCCCTAATGGTAAGTAAATGGACATTAGGTAACTCTCCATAACGGTCGACAATAGTAACATTCTCTATGGATCGGGAACACCAATGGATGTCTGAATGTTTGAGCATCATCAACCTTTGTGACCACCTTGAACCTTGCTCGTTATTCAATACAGATTGGGGAAGATGCGAAATAAACCATCTTGCTAAAAGAGGAGTACAACAAATAAGGATACCTCTTTTCCTCATAGTGCGAGTGTGAAAGGAATGTAGGATGTCCCCTAGCAAAGTAGGTATCAGGTTGCGGGACATGAAGATTTTAACAGTGTTCACATCTATGAGTTGGTCAGGATTTGGAAACAAAACCATCCAATAGATGAGGAGAGCCACAATTTCATCAAAAGCTTGCAGATCCAAAGAGTTCTAACAATTTTGGGCTTTCTCAAATAAGAACTTTGTTAGGAAGCCTTTGATGCCACTCCTTGTTTCCCAATTGCTTGTGACATAAGATGATTGCAAGTGTAGAGCTTGAGAAATATCTTCTGGCTTTGGATTTCTTTCTGTACTGTTGAAAGGTAGTTGGTTGAGAATGGGAATCCTCAAGAGTTGGTAGAATTCTTCCAAAGTTGGCACAAGTTGATAATCGGGAAATGTGAAGCAATGGTGTAAAGGATCAAAGAACTGAAAGAGCACCTTCATCATGTATTCATTAATGTTGGAGGTGACCAAGTTTAGTAGGCGACCATGTCTTTCGGTGAATGGAGAATTTTCAGGAATCCTTGAAGCTAGATCTTTAAGTTGAGAAGGTATCCTTACAAGATTGACTTGAATGGTTTTCCTACGAATAAAATCCATGTCCTATAAAACAGAACAAAGATAAATCCCAATATCCTTGAAATGGTTAGTGAATGTGAGTATGATGTTATGATGTTCATCATGTTATGTACAAGTTAATATATACAAATGAAGCAAATAAATCCTTAGGTTTAGGCTTGCATGGAGTCTTATAGGTAAGTACCCTCTTGAAGTTTAGTTGGCTTAAAACTTGTCCTAGCAATAGTAACCGGGTTCTAAGGAGCTCAATATCACAGGTTTATTTCTTTGGTCATTGTTTCAGTGCAAGCCTCTTTAATGGCGACCGAAATATCCCAAAAAACCAAACCTCAATGAGTGTAGTATCGAGTATCTACCAACTTCAGACTGCACCAAAGCCGGTCATCTCACTACGTCCTAATGGCTAAGTTGGTCAAGTAAAGGTTCTAAAAGTTCATTAGTGCTTTATGACATCACTCAGCGGCCCCGTATTCTCCTTGATTAACTCAAGGGCTACCGGTACCCACAAATATGTCTCACTAACATAGCTATTGCTTAGACCATATCGGTATACCCTGCACAGTTTCCATAACATATTGCTACTTACCTATAAGGTATCTCAAATCCAGGTAGAGGATTCAAACCCAAACAAAGAACTCTAATGTAAATCATACAAGTCAAACAATGAAAGCAAGTAAATATGATCTAACCCTAAGGTAACCCCACTTTTAGAATTTTCCCCAACAGAGTCACCAATTATGTGATACGGTGGGAGAACTAACTTGGGTGTTTTGCATTTGATTGCAAATGTTGCGGTTAGCAAGAGTCACCACCGACTTTTCTTTTATCTAAAAGAAAAGGTGAAAAAGCACAGGAAAAACCTTTGAGATTATTTCTTGAGTTCGAGGGGTAGATTATGAAAAGGGAAGGTATTAGCACCCTTTTCATCCATGGTTTTCCATGGGCTCTTAGTTACTTGCTAGATCAACTTGCTTTTGTTTGAAATTATGCTTTGTGTGGTTTTTGAAAGTATTTTGTAAAGAGGCCATTGTTTAGGAAAACTTTGTAATGATTCTCGTTCGTAAGAATGTATACAACGATGTTGATCTTTTGAAAATGTTTTCAAGTTTGTAAGATGTTTTGAAAGTGTAGGGGTTTGTTTTGAAAATAGCAAGGATGTTTTGTTTTGAAAGTGAGCAAGTAATTAGGAGAATTATACCTACTCAAAAGTCTTTCATGTTCATTTCCTCTTTCCTTTGACATTGTTATCTTACCATTGATTTGGTAAGTAACCCTATCTTTGGATGTAAATGGGACGGGCGTGGGTCATCGTATAACCATGATTAGCAATGTTGCAAGGTATCTTAGCATTCTCTTTTAGGGACTAAGTACATTTGAAACCAACACAGATAGCGTCATCGAGGGACTATGATCTTATATTTTGCTTGTTTTTGCTAAGATACCTCACATGTGTAATATTGCCATTTTGTAAGGCAACCAAGTGGGTTTTACCCTAAGGGTGCTTGTGTGCAAGTGTAATGTTTTTCATGCTTGGTTTTGTCTTTGATTAGGTTTTTCTAATTGATTGGTTTTATTCTTTCCATACAAACCCTAATTACTAGCATTTGTATATAAAGAGATAAATTGTGGAATTTAAAATTACTACGCTATTACAATACTTGTGGGAGGGGGTGTACAAATTACAAATGGGGATTGCAAGAAAATAAAGCCTAATTATCTATTACAACCATATTGAAATTGGATAAATAATGTACAAAAATGAATAAATATACAAGAATGTAAAATGGAAAGAAAATGGACTTTTATTTGGATTTTTTAGGGAAAAGGGGTTTTGTTTTAACCTAATTAACTAAAAGAAAAATGATTAATTAAATTAGTAAAAAGTAAAACCTAGATTTATTAGGAAAAGAATTCAAATAAAACCCTAATCTATTAATTGATTAAAAAAGGAATTAAGTTTATAAGAAGAATATTTTTGGTATTTTTGTCTTGAAAATAATTCATAATATTATAAAATATTTTTGGTCTTTTCACATTTTAAAATAATATATTTGAATTGTGTAAAAGAAAATAACTAAAACCTAGTTTCTAATTAAATTTACAAATCAATTAGTAAAATAAATAAAGTATGATTAAATAAAAAAATGTGTAAAAAATAAATAAACTATATCAAAATATAAATCTAATGTTTTTATATTTTTTCTGATTTTTTTTAATATTTAGATAAAATATTTAAGAAAACAAATAAATAAAAATGAGAAAAAGAAATAAAATGGGCCAGGGTGTGAATAGCCAGTAAGGGGGGTCAGAAGTGAAAAAAAACCTAAGGCCCAAGAGGATAAGGCCCAGTGCTGCCAAAAAAAGAGTCAGAATATGAAAAATATGAAAAATCCCAAAAGGGTACCACTAGGGCTCGAATCCAGGTCCCTATAGTCACAGGCGCACGCTTCTACCACTGGGGTGGCTATACATCCGTTTATATAATCAAAACAAAAAATATATGATAGAAAACAAGTCCATGGCCTGAACTTCATCTTCAACCTCACGCCCAGCCAGAGTACCTGCATCTTGTTCATCTCTCATCCATTTGCAAAAATATAAACATGAATCTTGTAGCAAATTTCCTCACGATTTCAGAAATGCAAAGCAATAAAATTATAGATCAAAGACAAGCATGAATTTTAATGGCCCTAATATGAACCCTAAAAATTTCAGAAACTTCAATCTTAAAATTCTCTTAGCTCAAGCAATATAAATGAAAACTATGGACATGGTTAGCTTCAGGGCAATGATATCTACATTTTTCATTCACAAATAAACAATTAATGATGCTTGTATGAAAAGTTCAAAGTTGAGATAACTTACCTTGCAAGAGGGTATCGTGTTTTGAGTTTGAGTAGCTTTTAGTGAGTTTCAATGATTGGATTAGCTTCCTCAAGTTCCTAGGAAGCTAATGTGATGCTTAGCTTCAGCTGAAAGTGCCTGAGGAGTTCTGGAGAAGTCAAGGTGCAAGGTGTTGTTTTTTAAAATAGTGGATGATGAGGGAGGTGTTACAGTGGTGTTGCAGGTGTTGGAAGTGTTTGTGTATGTTATTTAGAAGCTTTTGAAAGTAAAAGGCCAAGAAACGCACGAGCAAATTTGGAGTTTGGATTCAAAACTCAGAAATGGCAAGTTTTGAGGTGTTCTTGGTGATTCTGTGTTCTTGGTGTTTTCAGGGCTTAAGCATGTGTGGTATTTATGGAAAATGACTTGTGTATGTATAAGCAAATGGTCTTGAGTGCTTTGGATAGTCAGAAGTACAAGTTACAAGCCAATTTCTATGTTACTTGATTTTTAAGAAAAGTGGGGAAACAAGTTTCAAGAGGAAGTACAAGCATGGGTTGAGTGATTGTAAGTGTCTATACAAGCTTCTCTTAAATTATGGGACTTGTATTATCAGAAGAAAGCAGTTGCAAGGCTCAAGAACAAGTTTTGTGCAAAAAGCTACTTTATCAAAATGGCATTCTGCACTTTCTTCCCAAAATAGATATAAAGCATGGCCTTGCATTGAATGCTTGAATTGAGACCTCTAACAGTTGTGCAAGCAATTAACTATGGAGTGCCTAACAAGTTTGAGGCCTGCCAAGTAGAGGTTATGCCGCATAAGTTTGAACTTTCAATCTTGTTCATCACAAAATGACTTGTAATTCAAGTGTGAAAACCCTAACTTCATCTCTTCGATTCTCCCTACTCAAAAATGATCTCAAGGCGTTCTTGGACATTTTGGAAAGCTTGTAATGTGCTCTACAACCTCTCTTTGAATCACTTTTTAAAATTCCCATTGTAACTATATGAAAAAGTTCCATGAAGTTAGGTCAAAATCCTGACCAAATTAGGGCAAGAAATTACTAAGTGTTTTGTTTCATGACCATGTGTTCTTAAAATCATAACTTGAGATCCAAGCACTTTTGGAAGGAGTTGTGTAAATCAATGTTGTAGATTTCATGGAGATATACAAATTTCATGTTGAAAGTTTATTTTGAATCATCTTGCATCATGGTGAAAATTTTGTTCAAAGTTGTGAAAAAAATAAGAAATTTCCAACACTTAGAAAAATTTCTAAGTTTAGAAATTTTAAATTTTCAAAATGAAATCTTGAGTTTTTGATTTCTTGATGAATAAGTTTCATATTTTGAAATGCTTTGATGAAGTGTGATCTTTGACATTTGATTTTGACCAAAAAGTCAAAGTTTGACGTTTCAGTATACAATTGACTTTTGATCAGTTGACTAAAAATTCATCTATCAATCCATTGGGCTTGAGCAATGTTTTGAGCCATGTCATTAGGTCAAAATGATGCAGTTGGACTCTTGAGATCATGCCTTAAACCAATTGATCATTTTCTAGGTCAAAAATCAGAAATTGTCCTTTCCTAATCAAAACCCTAATTTTGACCATTTTGCCCTTTTTAAGATTTGATCAAATTTCTTGAGGAATTATGATCCAAACTTGATCAAATGATACATACGAGTTTAAAATGTTGATGTGGATAAAAAATTATGAAGTTTGACTGTAAATTGGCCACAATTGACTTTTTCCCCAATACAGCTAATTTTTAGGTCAACTGCTCAATTGACTGAGCAAAAGTGTGATCCAAAGCTTGAAACTTGACATGAGTAATCTTGAGGGTCCATAATGGTACATGAAAGTCATATGGGGCATTGGAATTTTAAATATCCATGTGCAATCTCAAACCCTAATTTTGGTCATTAGTGCTTAAGGAGGTGTCTTGAGCTGATCAACCCTAGTGCAGTCTTGAGCCAAAATAGATCTTGTGAGAAAATTCTTGATAAATGAGAGGGAAAATTTTGGGGTAAAACAACTTGCAACCATCTGATATCACAACTAATTGGGAAACAAGGAGTAGTTTTAAAGGTTTCCTAGCAAAATTCTTGTTTGAGAAAGCCCAAAACCGTTGGAACTCTTTGGATTTGCAAGCCTTTGAGGAAATTGTGGCTCTCCACATCTATGGGATGGTTTTGTTTCCAAATCCTGACCAACTCATAGATGTGAACACCGTCAATATCTTCATGTCTCGTAACCCAGTGCCTACTTTGCTAGGGGACATCCTACATTTCTTTCACACTCGCGCTATGAGGAAAAGAGGTATCCTTATATGTTGTACTCCTCTCTTGGAAAGATGGTTTATTGCACATCTTTCCCAATTTGTATTGAAGAACGAGCAAGGTTCAAGGTGGTCACATAGGTTGATGACGCTCAGATATTCAGATATTCATTGGTGTTCCCGCTCTTTGGAGAATGTTAATATCGTCGACCATTATGGAGAATTCCCTAATGTCCCTTTGCTTGGCATTAGAGGAGGTATCACTTACAATCCCTGCTTGGCCCTACGACAGTTTGGTTATGCCCTGAGGGATGGTCCCCATGAGATGCTTATCCAAGGATTAGTATTCGACTACGAGAATGACAATCAAGGATACCGTCAGAGGTTTATCCAAGCATGAAGGATGATGAACAAGGTGGATAGCAAGACACTAGGACACAAGAATTCCATTCCCCTCGAGCCTTACCATAAATGGCTACGAGCTCATGCTCAGAAACTTGTGATGCCTTATCCTTCCATCCTACCATTCATTGCGGAGCCTGGGGTCGAAGGAGATGTTCCCTACACTATTCTCCATCCCGACATGCCTACCTCTCTCGAAGACTTACAAAAAGGTTGGATCCAGCTGAAGGAAGAACGAGATACTTTCGAGGCTCAATTCTATGCTAGTGAAAAAAGGGTCTTGGAGCTTACGAAGCAGCTACAAGAAGAGCAAAGTGTGAACGCTTATCTCGCGCCAAAGAAGATGCGTTCGGTATTTTTATCTTAGAAAGTTATTTTGTAAGCCCAAGAGGCATGATGTAATCCTTCTTGTTTTGTCTAATGAGAATTAACATTTGTTCATTCTTTTGTCTATACAAATTTAAATTTGATTAATCCTTTAAATCATTTGCATCTACATATTCCATGCATCATAACATGACAGGTTTTCGCATAACAAGTTTCCTTATCTTTCTGTTGTTTATTTCAGCAAGATAGATCTAGAGAAAACTGTGAAGGATCTCCAAACCCAGGATTCTCAGTTTCAGGAGACTCTACTAGCCCTAGCCAAGAGGCAGCAAGATATGATGGCTTTGCTGGCCGTTAAGAAGAAGCCGAAGAAGAAAGCTCTACTCAACATGGGTAGAAGGTTCAAAGAGACAGTTCGTCAAATCCCAGTAGGAGGAGATTCATCTGAAGAGGACGAGAGCCAGATTGGTGAGGTCAAGAGTACTCAGGCTGACTGTAACAATGGTCAAGTATCCGATGATGATTATTTCAATGAGCAGTATCCACCCGTTGATATCAAATACAAGCAGTTAGAAGACAGATTGAAAGATGTTGAAATCCAAGTCGTCCCCGGTTTAGATTTTGATGATTTAGGTTTGATCTATGGGGTAGTCATTCCCCACAAATTCAAAATACCAATCTTTGCAAAGTACGATGGGGTTTCTTGTCCAAAACTCCATTTGAAATCTTATGTGCGCAAGATACATCCGCACACTGCTGATAAGAAGCTTTGGGTTCACTTTTTCCAAGAGAGCTTGGCTAGAACGCAACTTGAATGGTTTTATCAGTTAGATGGTTCTTGTATCAATACTTGAGAGGATTTAGCTACTGTCTTCTACCACCAGTATCAGTACAACGCCGACTTGGCACCAACGAGGGTTCAGTTGAAAGATATGACCATGGGGAAGAATGAAGGATTTAAGGAATATGCGCAAAAGTGGAGAGACCTTGCTAGTAGGGTCCAACCTCCCTTGATTGATAGGGAGCACATAGACATGTTCATGGGCACTTTATATGGTCCTTTCTTTAATTTGTTGGTTGGATGCTCTTCTTCTGGTTTCACCGAATTGATCTTAACCGGCGAAAGAGTTGAAAGTGGCATCAAAAGTGGGAAGATCTTTGTGGCATCTACCTCCAACCCCAATCCTATCAAGAAACCTTTTGCTGCAAAGAAGGAAGTCAATGTTGTGTACGGGGCAAGGGCCCATACCAAGAAGAACGATCACCCGTGTGTCAATGTTATCCGAATCTCCAATCCAACTCCTACTCCAAGACCATATGCAAATCATCAACATTTTGAAACTCCAAGAAGACAATTTACGAGGTTAGGCATGTCACCGTCTCAAGCCCTTCAACATTTTCTCAAGGCTAATTTAGTGACATTGTGCGATCCTCCCGCCAACCCTGACACCTCGTCACCAAAGTATAATCCGAACGCTAAATGTGCTTACCACTCAAGCAGTCCCGGGCACGAGACTGACCAGTGCTGGGCCTTGAAGAACAAAATCCAAGATTTGATTGACAACAAAACTATTGAATTTGATCCTCCTCTAACGCCGAATGTAATCACTGCTCTAATGCTGAAGCATGACAAAGGTGTTAATGTTGTCGAAGATGCAATTTTTGTCGCCTCTATTAAAGAATTGACTACTCCGCTGAATATAATCAAAAACAATCTGTTGAAAGCCGGGATTTTCCATGGCTGCGTAAAGGACTGTGTGTGTTGTACAAAACAACTCAATGGATGCGAAGGGCTGAAGAAAGGCATACAACGCCTGATGGATAGCCACGAAATTCTATTCGAGAAGACCCCACTTTCCAAAATTTTGACTAACAAATGTGAAGACCTCTCCATTATTACCATCTCAAACAAGCCTCTTATGATCACCTCCAAAGGACCTATTAGGATTTCAAATGAACCCACTGTTACTCCCTTAATAATTACCAATCACAGAACGATTCCCTACTCTTCAAACAATATGGTACCATGGAATTACGGTGCTAAGGTGTTCTATCATGGGATTAAACAAGATGCCTGGATCGAAGAAGAAAAAGATGACAATGTTGGCAATATAGCTAGCTCAAGCAAAGTAACTAGAACTGGGAGAATATTTTCACCCAATATCTCACCACCAGTTGTTACAAAGACGCCCATCTGCATTACTGTTGCCAAGCCAAGTACCGATACAAGAGGGAAGGAGAAGGTTGTTAAGCCTGATGTGATTGAAGTACCCTCCAAGGATGTAGTTGATGAAGAACCCTCCACTCGCGAGATGGACGAGATTTTGAAGATCATAAAAAGAAGCGACTTCAAGATTGTAGAATAGTTAGGGCAAACCCCTTCTAAGATTTAAATGTTGTCATTGCTGCTTTGCCCCGATGCCCATGCTAGGACATTAATCAAGTTCCTGAAAAAGGCTCATGTCCCCCATGAGACAACAACAGACCAATTTGAGAATTGCGTGGCTATCCTGACAGCTGATAATGGCTTGGGATTTTTAGATGCTGACTTAACACCTCTCGGGAAGAATCACAATAAATCTTTACACGTTTCTATCGAGTTCAAAGGGACTACCTTAGCACATGTGCTAGTCGACACTGGTTCTTCTCTGAATGTATTACCCAAGGGGGCGTTAGACCGTCTAGAATGTGAAGGTTTAGTCTTGAAGCCAAGCGATATCATTGTAAGGGCATTTGATGGATCAAAGAGGACTGTTCATGGGGAGGTAGATCTTCGAATCAAAGTGGGATCCCAAATATTCAACTCCACCTTATATATTATGGATATTCGTCCTGCCTATTTTGTCTGTTAGGTCACCCGTGGATCCATAAAGATGGGGCAGTAACCTCAACCCTCCACCAAAAACTAAAATATCTAGTCAAGGGTAGAATAGTTACAGTCTGTGGAGAAGAAGAGTTTATGGTGAGCCACCTTAACTCTTTCAAGTACATAGAGATGGATGGAGAATTCATTGAGACCCCGTGTCAAGCCTTTGAGGTTGTACCACTGATGATTGCTGCTACCAAATGTTCTTCTGATGAGTCTAAAGTTGTTAAGGCCACGCCAAAGATGGTTTCAGTAAAAGACGCCCGTGTAGAAATTGAAGAAGGGAATTGCGATACTTGGGGGAAACTCCTCGATATCCCATTTAAAGCGGACAAGTTTGGTTTGGGATTCACCGTTAAAGCTCAGAAGGAAGCGAGGCGTGCACGTGCTGGAAAGGCACCTCTCCGCATTTGAAACCATGAAGTCAACACTGTGGGTGATTCTGAAGAAGGAGCTGCATTTGAAGAGTGGGTGTATCCAACTATAACGGAGCTGAAGAATTGGAATACAAAGGACTTTGTGCCCATCTCCTTCATTGAGGAGTAATCTACTTGTTGTTTCTTTTCTTTCAGTTCAAGAACATGTTGTCTGTAATATTTTAACAATGACTTTTCAGCCATTTTCCTGGCCCGGGGCACTTTGGTCCATTTGTAAAGGGTTTTATTTATGTTCATTTAATCATATGATCATTCAGTACATTGGACTCTTTTGCATTCAAATATTTGTGTTCATTGTCGTTCCTTTCTTGCAAATACATTTTTTTTTGAAAATAGACATGTATCTTACATGCACACGCACACACTCTTGCAGGTCCATATCCATTCTGGATCTTATTGCCAATGACTCTACTATTGCTGACTATGTCTTTGAATGTCCTATCAACCAAGCCGAAGACGAAGGCGGGGAAGATTGTGACATACCGCAAGAGCTATCCAGACTTCAATTACAAGAGGAAAAAGATATTCAACCGCATGAAGAGTCAGTTGAAGTTATCAACCTGGGTACTGAGTCAGTTAAGAAAGAAATCAGGATCAGTGCTAACTTGGAAAGAGATGTTAATAGAAGGTTGGTTCAGATGTTGCATGATTATGTGGAAGTATTTGCTTGGTCTTATGAAGATATGTCTGGGTTGGATACCGATATCGTAGTTCATCGCCTGCCGACAAAAGAAGACTGTCCTCCCGTCAAACAAAAGGTTCGTCGCATGAGGCCTGATATGTCTGAAAAGATCAAAGCTGAAGTGATGAAACAGTTTGATGCAGGGTTCCTAGTTGTGGCATCCTATCCCCAATGGGTTGCTAATGTGGTGCCAGTGCCGAAGAAAGACGGAAAAGTTTGCATGTGCATAGACTATATGGATCTGAATAGGGCAAGCCCCAAGGATGACTTCCCTCTACCACACATTGACGTCTTGGTTGATAACACTGCACAACATAAAGTCTTCTCATTCATGGATGGCTTCTCAGGCTATAATAAAATAAGGATGGCTCTCGAAGACATGGAGAAGACAACTTTCATCACACAATGGGGCACCTTCTGCTATAAGGTCATGCCGTTCAGATTAAATAATGCAGGGGCAACATATCAAAGAGCTATGGTAGCTTTATTTCATGACATGATTCATCATGAAATAGAGGTCTATGTGGATGATATGATTTCCATATCATAAACCGAAGAAGAACATCTCGATCATCTGTACAAATTATTCGAGAGGCTGAAGAAGTACAAACTAAGGTTAAACCCTAACAAATGCATGTTTGGAGTACGATCTGGAAAGCTTCTACGTTTTGTTGTCAGCAATAAAGGCATTGAAGTTGATCCTGCCAAGGTAAACGCCATCCAAGAAATTCCAGTCCCTCATTCTGAAAAATAAGTCAGAGGATTCCTGGTTTGTCTCAATTACATTGCTCGCTTCATATCACACTTGACTGCTACTTGTGAGCCAATCTTCAAACTCTTGAAGAAAGATTAGATAGTCAGATGGAATGATGAGTGCCAGATTGCCTTTGACAAAATCAAAGAATACCTACAAGAACCTCATATTCTCATGCCTCCAGTTGAAGGAAGACCCTTGATCATGTACTTGACAGTATTAGAGAACTCTATGGGGTGTGTTTTGGGCCAACATGATGAGTCTGGCCAAAAAGAGCATGCTATTTATTACCTGAGCAAAAAGTTTACCGACTGTGAAACCAGATATTCACTGCTTGAGAAAACTTGATATGCTATGGCATGGGTTACTCGCCGGCTAAGATAGTATATGTTGACTCATACCACTCTGATGATTTCTAAGATGGACCCAATCAAGTACATCTTCGAGAAACCTGCCCTTTCCGGACGGATAGCCAGCTGGAAAATGATCTTGACTGAGTACGACATCCAATGCACAACTCAAAAGGCCATCAAAGGAAGTGTACTAGCAGATCATTTGGCCCATCAAGCTGTGGATAATTATCAGTCAATGAACTTCAACTTCCCTGATGAGAACATCATGCTGGTAATCGACTGCGCGAAACCTGGACCATATGACGGACCTGAACAAGGATCCCGATAGACTATGGTATTCGATGGGGCTTCCAACACATTAGGTAATAGAATTGATGATGTTATCATCTCTCCTGAAGGTTGCCACACTCCTTTCACTGCCAGACTATGCTTTGATTGCACAAACAATATGGTCGAGTATGAAGCATGCATCTTAGCTATGAAAGCTGCTATTGACTTAAGGATCAAGCATTTGGATGTGTTCGGGGATTCCGCCCTAGTGACCAGCCAAGTAAAAGGAGATTGGGACACTAAACACTCTAATCTTATCTCTTACAAGGAACTTGTGCTATCCCTAATTCCTTACTTCGAAGAGATCACATTTGAGCACTTCCCTAGGGAAGAAAACCAGTTGGCTAACGCTTTGGCAACCATGTCTTCAATGTTCAATGTCATATGGGACAACGAAGCCCCTATGATAATAATTGAAAGATTCGATGAACCTGCACATTGCTATGAGCTTGACACCAATGCGGAAAAGCCATGGTACCATGAGGTGATGAGATACCTTGAAGCACAAGATTATCCAGAGGGGGAATCTATCAATGACAGAAAGTTCTTGCAAAGATTTGCAGCCATATTCTTTCTAAGTAACAGGATATTATACAAGTGCAACCATGATTCAACTCTACTCTGATGTGTGGACAAGAAGGAGGCAGAAGAGATCATGGAAGACATGCACGATGGTCTCTTCGGTACTCACTCAAGTGGGCATACGATGGCTAAGAAAATCTTAAGAGCCGGTTACTACTGGTCAACGATGGAGACTAATTGTCATCAACATTCAAGAACTTGTCACAAATGCCAAATCTACGCTGATAAGGTCCATGTGCCTCATATCCCTCAAAATCTTATGACCACTCTGTGGCCATTTGCAATGTGGGGGATTGATATGATTGGAGAGATCAAGCCCACCAATTCCAACGGACATCGCTTCATTCTTGTTGCTATCTACTATTTTACCAAATGGGTCGAAGCTGCCTCATTTGCCTCATTCACCAAGAACGTGGTAGCCAGATTCATCAGACACAACCTCATCTGCCGTTATGGTATCCCCGAAAGGATCATCACCAACAATGGGACTAACCTCAACAATGATATGATCACTGAGCTTTGCACTCAATTTAAGATCAAGCATCACAATTCTTCTTCGTATAGACCGAAAATGAATGGCGCAGTCGAAGCGGGCAACAAAAATATCAAGAAGATTGTGCAGAAAATGGTAGTACCCTATAAGGATTGGCATGAGATGTTGTCGTTTTCTCTACATGGCTACCATACTTCAGCTAGAACATCAACTGGGGCAACTCCCTTTTCTCTAGTCTATGGCATGAAAGTTATTTTGACAGTGGAAGTTCAAATTCCCTCGCTGAGAATTATGAATGAGGCAGGCCTAGGCGAAGACGAGTGGATTCAAACGAGATTGGATCAACTGAACTTGATTGACGAAAAACGGTTAGCTGCTGTTTACCATGGTCAGACGTACCAAAAACGAATGATCAAGGCTTTCAATAAAAAGATCAAGCCTCGAGTATATCAATTTGGTGACTTGGTGATAAAATGCATCATTCTACCACAAGGAGACCCCAGAGGCAAATGGACTCCCACCTATGAAGGGCCATTTGTTGTCAAGAGAGTTTTCTCTGGCGGTGCCATGATGCTGACTACCATAGATGGTGAAGATTTCCCACATCCTATAAACGCATACATAGTTAAAAATACTATGCATAAGAAACCCGTTAGGTTGACACACCTAGGCAAAATAAGGGCATCCCAGAAAACCAAAAGGTTTGGGAAAAAATTAGGGATATATGCAAAAGATTGTACACCGGGCAAGTTGAAAACCTGAAAGGGCGACTTGGGCAAAAAAGGGTGTCCTGGTGGGCTGAAAACCCGAAAGGGAGGTCCAGGTAAAAGTTAAGGATTAAAAGCGTATGACTATGTCCCGTGGAATCAACACAGTTAATTTTATCACCAAGGTCCAAGTTCAAACGGTCCAAGATCAATCCAATCAACTTCTATCAACGACAAGGGACATTCGAAGACATTGGGGAAATAGTAGAGTTGGAAGGCAATGAGATCATTTCACATGGCTATTTGTTTTCATTCTCAATTTTGTTTTCCTTTCAACGATTTCCTCTCACTGGGATGTCCGTCTCTCTGTACAAAAACACCTATTCATGGGAAAAATATTAATACAAATATACTTTGAAGTGCAAAATTTATGTCTTTGTTTTGAATGCAAATTTGTCCAATGACTAAAATCCAATGAACATATGCATATGAACATAATTAAAACTGTTTGGCACATATGACCTAAGCAGTAACAGGCACCTCTTTAATGAATATGGAATATCCCCAGAGTTATTTTATTAACATTATCCCACAAGGACGACTACAATAAACCTTTCCCCAACAGAGTTGCCTACAAAGTCTCTTTGCATAGGATAATCATCGGCCAGAGTCTCAATCTCTTGGCAGCTCTCTCTCTCCAACTAAATCGATTTTTACAAGTTGAAGCCTCGTGGATCTCTTCCTAAAAGAAACTTATTTCCCCAATAGGGTTTATTTCCCCAACAAGGTTTATTTCCCCAACAGGTTTTATTTCCCCAACAACAATCGAGGAACCATAAAATTCCCCAGCCGAGTACATCCTCCCCAACTGAGTCTGTATTCCCCCGGCATAGTCCATCCTCCCCAGCTGTGTATATCCTCTCCATTTGAGTGTATCCTCCCCAAGCTGAGTCTGTCCTACCCGACTGAGTCTACACTCTCCAGTTTGAATTTTCCTTTCAGATTATTGCAAATCATAGGGCCACAGCCCATGATCCCTAGTATAGCCGTCAGCAAAGCCTTTACTATTTCCAAAAAGATACTATGAAGCCTGGACCCGACCAGATATTAGCATAATTTTCAAGTTATTACTGAAGCCTGGATCCGACCAGATAATAGTTTGACTTCTTCAATTTCTAAAGCCTGGGCCCGACCAGATAGCAGTTTAATTCCTACAAAATCATTAGCAAAACTCCTCTTCTCTAGTAGAGTTTGTCACTATCCCTAGTGAATTATTGAAACATGGACCCGACCAGATAACAGTTTGAGTATCTAAAACCTGGACCCGACCAGATAACAGTTGATCTCAATTTCAAGATACTATAAAACCTGGACCCGGCCAGATAATAGTCTAACTCTTCAAAGATATAGAAGAACCTAGACTTAACCCGACCAAGGTTTAAATTCTTTTCCCCAGTAGAGTTTGCCTCTGCCCCAACAAATTACTGTGAAACCTGGATCCGACCAGATATCAGTTTTCAATTCCATCTTTTCAAGCAAGTTGTTGTGAAGTCTGGATCCGACCAGATGGCAATTACCCTCAAAGATTCGTTGTAAAACCTGGAAACTGACCAGATAACAACTAAATCCCCAAATAGTTTATGGTGAAACCTGGACCCTACCAGATAGCAATTGACCTCGTCAACCTCAGAAATCTACAAAGCCTGGACCCGACCAGATAACAATTTTTCAAACAGTTTATTATGAAACCTGGAGTCCGGCCAGATAACTACTAACTATGATCCCCAGAGAGACACTATGAAGGCTGGACTTGACCAGATAATAGTACAACTTTCCAAAAACCATGAAACCTGGACCCGACCAGATAGTAGTTACCACTTCAAGTTACTGCGAAGCCTAGGTCCGACCAGATAACAGTTAACTTCCGTATCCCCAGCAAGTTGTTGTGAAGCCTGGATCCGACCAGATTGTAGTTGTAGAAATGTTCAAGACTAAGCCATTAGATTGACTAGACTTTGTACAAATCAAAATAAAAATTGCCACCGTGCTTTATTGTTTCCAAAGGAATGGGAAAAGAGCGAATAACCCAAAAAAGGGGGAAAGATTCAAGGTAAGGGGGTTGGTTATGCAAAGGGAAGGTATTAGCACCATAAACATCTATGGTACTCCGCAGGAGCCTCTTTGTAAAATTTGTATATTTTGGCTATAAAAAATGTGTTATATATAAAATGGATGGTGGAGGTGAGAAGAGAAATATATTTTTTATGATTTTTGCACCTGCCGCGGTTGCGAACCTTTAGTGCCTACGTACCACCTTTCGTGCAATAGGGGATCAGGTTACACGTAGTTCCTCTTTTGAAAATTTGAAACACAAGTGTGTTGGTTAATTTTAAGAGATAAGTCACCATCGTCATTGTCCGTGTGGAAAACATACTTACTACCCACAATCATGAGAAAGGAGAATTTGCTTCATCTCAAAGTGGAGGATATGGCTTGGATTTTAAAATCAACAATGCCTCACTCAACACCTAAGTGGAAAATATCTCACTTCACTATATATTGTAGAATTATAGTTGTTTGCATCACTACAAGGATTGACAAGAGCCTTAATCTTTTGAGAAAAGTTTTAAAGATAAAATCCAAAGTGGCAAAATGGTTTGAAATGAGATTGGTTGACTTTAGGTCTTCTCATAAAAAAAGTGTCAAAGTATTGTTAAATTGATTGAGGTTTATTTATGAAAATGTTTTGAAAGTGCATGGGCCTAAGTCCAAGTTTATTATGAAAGTGGTTTATGTTTCAAAACAAGAAGAGTTTTTTAAAAGGGAGGGATAAGATTTTGAAATTAAAGAAGATGGGAGAAGAAGAAGAGATTGCCCTAAAGCATAAGGTAAAAGCTAAGGATAAGAACCATCTAACCAACAAGAAGCCACAACTTGACATTATGAGTCAAGATAGAATTCCCACTCTTTGGATTGAAACCAAGCAAGCAAATATACTAGACCTCTTCAAATGTATTAAGTCTTCACAAAAATTGGGCAGAGTAACGGCTGTATGCGGGTGAATTCCAGATTACAAATAAAGGGTGCAATCACAAAAACCTATTGAAGTTGAGTTGCAGAGCTCTGAAACTGGATTTCTATGGATAAATGTAGGGCACGATTCTTGAATGTAAATGTATGGTTAGGTTCAGCGAAGATCAAGGAAGGTAAATTGATGGAGAAATTGGATTGAAAAAGGCTTGAGAATAGGATTCGAAGTAGCTGAATTCTGAGTTGTGAAGTAAGTTTGGCAGGGTGATTCTGGCTATCTAAGCTTGGGAATTTAAATTGGGGATGGCCCTCTATTTATAGGGAATCAAATGGAATGCTCAAGCGTGTGGAATGATGCAAATTGGAGGGAAATCGTGTGAACCTGATACACGAGCAAAGTGTGATCTGATTTGCATCAAAACTCATCAAATCCTTGTGTTTCAAGGCTCTAATCCACTTTGGCAACTTGGTTAAACATGTTTAGATTACAAACGCGTGCTAATTTGATGTTTAAAGGCCAAAACATGGATTTCAAATTCTGAGTCATGGTGAAACTTCAGTTCCAAGTTACCATGTTCAATCCAATGGCATTTCCACCTCAAGGGGTCTTAGGGCAAGATTCTTGATGATTTGGAAAGATGAGGTAACAAGATTTGCAATGGAAAAGAATGGAATCAAATGGATGCTTGAGCTGAAAGTTACATGGAGTCAAAGTTGAGGAAAAAGAGTTGACTTTCCATACTTAGAAATATTTCAAATTCTTCTTTAAAAATGACCTATAATCTCTTGCTTCCAAACATGTCCTTGAACTTAGAATTTGATCTTGATCAAAAAAGATGGAATGGATTAGACCTCTTGAATGACATTTTGCAATTTGAACCAAACAAAATCTCCAAAAATTGAGCAAGTTATGACTTATTGAAGTTGGCCAAAAATCATGAAATGACCTATAATCTTTTGCATTCTTAAGGCAACTTCCATCCATTTTCTTACTTTGCACATAAATGAAGGCATGAAGTACACATCCTTAGGGTCATCATGAAAAAAGAATGGGCTCAAGGTGATAAAAATTGACCATGTTATGACCATTTGAAATCATATATAGGAAAATGGGAATTCATCTGAGTGACTTGTAATTTTTCTCCTTCATTAAGTTCCTTACACGTGAAAACTCCTTGGAACTTTTGAAGTGATTTGTTGGTAAATCTTTGAAGAGAAGAATGTTTTTGGAATCACTCAAAAATACCAAAAGATGAGAAAGATATGCCCTCTTTTAAGTCCAAAACCTTAGCCTCTAGATAAAGAGAAAGCTTGGTGGAACTTTGCCAAGTTTGAACAAACTTTTTGTGCCAATACTCTTCCTTTGTGAATAGGGATTGTTGAGGATTATGATGAGGAATCATGGCCACCAAAACTACTTTCAAAACAACTTCATGGGTGAGGTTTTAATCTCTCAAGCTTTGACTAGGGCATGGAAATAAACTCATGAACCCTTGATGCAACTTGCTAGACCTCATTACTTTTACCTACGTTATTAGAAAGTAAGACAAACCAATATTTCATTTTGTTAATTAGAGAGAAAATCAAAGGAAAATATCCATGAACACAAGAGAAAACAAGTTAAGGTGCTTGGTAACTCCTCATAGAGAAAAGCTAAAGATAAGTAGAAGAACCAAAAGCCCTAATGTGATTTTTTGGTGATTGAAACAATATGGTATGATGAAGGGATCTTATGGGCAAAAATTGGGGTACAACAGCTGCCCTTATTTAAGTTTCTTCTATCCGGAGATACGAAGGTTAAAAATCTTCGCGTCGACGTGATCGAAGACACTTAAATATAAAACAAACCCTGTTTTTGGCTCTAAGATGCCATGCAAACATTTATGCATATGAATGCATATGAATGCAATAAAAGAGACGCAAAGTAGCATTGGGGATGTGACATAAAATGTAGCCACAAAAAGGCAATCCCGTCAGGAAAATAAATCACTGGTAAACCCCAAGGAAAGAAATCAGAGAGGAGGATAACAAGCATCGATGTTCACTGCCGATGTATTACCAACATTCATTGAAGGTAGAAAGAGAAAACACATCATATCACCGCTGTTCACTGACGATGAACTATCAATGTTCACTGAAGATAGCAAAAAAATAACAAACACCGGTGTTCACTGCCGATGTACTACCAACGTTCACTGAAGGTAGAAAAAGAAAACATATCATATCACCGTCGTTCACTGACGATGAACTATCAACGTTCATTGAAGATAACAAAAAGATAACAAACATCGACGTTCACTGCCAATGTACTACCAACATTCACTAAAGGTAGAAAGAGAAAATATATCATATCACCGCCGTTCACTGGCGATGAACTATCAACATTCACTGAAGATAGAAAAAAGATAAGAGACACTGACGTTCACTATCGATGTACTACCAACGTTTACTGAAGGTAGAAAGAGAAAATATATCAAGTTTCCCCAAGATTCTGGTGTTTTGCCGAGAACGGGTCCCAACTTCTTCTTTAACCAAGGAAATCTGCCTAGAAAGGGTAATACATAATCTGTCTCAAATAAAGAGACTTCCACTTATTGTCAAGGGGAATTGCAAAGAGAAATGACTTTCTGGGAATAGCGATATGACTTCCCGGGGGCATGCCACGATATTCCTGCTGAGGAGATAATGTCTTCATGTGCAAAATAAATGCACGAACTAAAACTCAAAGTTTTCAGAGATCCATAAATCCAATTCGGAAATAAACTAGAGCAAGACGGTCAGTGTAGATACATCCTTTGAGAAATAAACTCAAGCGGGACAACCAAAATCAAATGAGCCAAGAACGCTGCAGGAAAGGTCAGAACACAATGCTAATGAATGATGATTTTTAGTTATGCATGATGCATGTATGAATGTATGAGTGCTATCGTGCATATGCTGATAAAAGGATACATAATCAGCACAAACAAACAAAACCGCCTCAGGTACTAACAACAATAGGCTAACTTCAACCAGAAAGATCAATCCAAAAGGGTAAAAGCAACGGCGGAAACCAAACCCACTATCTGCTTTAACTTTATTGAGGAGAAACATAATCCGGATGTAACCAATTCAAACAAATATCGGGATAGAACATCTTTCTTCCGGTTTCATCAGAGAAAACAGCTTTTCAAAAGCAACATGCCTACTGGAGATTGCGATACCAACCTCAAACAAAGCGGACCGACGCTGACACAACCAAACATCATTGGGGGATTCAAGCCTACCTCCTTGGAGAAAACTTTCATCACGAATACTCATTACCAACAAGAGATGCCATGGGATAACCTTCCTGGGAAATCAAGACTCGACTGGGGATAGTTGGATCACAAACCCAATACCGCACCTTGCACCCACTGATATCGTCTTTAACTATCTGAGAAACACACAAAGATTGCGCAGCTACCAGCAAAATGACTTGAGAAATCTTTCATGAAGGGAGTAAACTTTCTTAAAACAACTGGAGTTTGTTCATTCTTAGGATCACCACCCTCGTTGTTATTGTTTCATCACAAGTCCCAAAGTAAATTGAATTGTAAAGATCTCTTCTCTTTTCTTTTGAAAAGTCAATTTTGCTTTTTAATCTCTTTGCTTTAACAGTTATTATCAGTAATAAATGAAGTCTTTGCATGCTAAATAAAAATAAGAACACAAAGAATTGGGAAAAAGCTCGAATTTCATTAATAGAATGGTAGTCTGCGAATGGCGAGACTCCATGGATGATTACGAAGTTTGTGAAATGGTAATACATAATGGAAAAGATACATTGAGATACAATGACCACTATCCCCCCTAACAAATTTTGAAATCCTGAGCAGCAGCTTTTTGTTGAAGTATGGTGAGGATCCGAGAAGATTGTTACTTCAACGATCAGGTCTTGTCTGACGTAGTTACTTGCCAAGAAAGTCCCTAACTTTTGCCTAAGCTACCCTTGCGGGTTTTCAACTTAGCGGGAAATTTATTCTGTTTATGTCTCTAATTTTTGCCTAGACCGCCCTTTCGAGTTTTCGGCCTACCGAGACGCTTCTTTTTGCCTAAGCCACCCTTTCGGGTTTTTAACTTAGCGAGCTGTTCTTTTATTTCTTTAGGCGAAGTATTTCTTGATTGCGTCAGCATTCATGGGACGTGGGAACTCCTAGCCATCCATAGTTTCAAGAATTAATGCACCACCAGAGAAGGCTTTCTTGACAACATATGGGCCTTCAAAATTGGGAGTCCACTTGCCCCTAGAATCAGTGTTGAAAGACATGATCTTCCTGTGCACGAGGTCGCCTTCTCTGAATTCACGAGGTTTGACATTTTTGTCAAATGCTTTCTTCATTGTTTTCTAATATAACTGCCCATGACACAAAGCTGCCATTCTCTTCTCTTCAATCAAATTCAATTGGTCAAACCTGTTCTGAACCCATTCAGCCTCTGTCAATTTGGTTTCCATTATCACACGTAACGAGGGAATCTCTTCCTCGATTGGGAGTACATCTTCCATTCCATATACTAGAGAAAACGGGGTTGCTCATGTTGAAGTGCAGACAAATGTTCGATATCCATGTAGAGCAAAAGGGAGCATTTCATGCCAATCCTTATAAGTGACAACCATTTTCTGGATGATCTTCTTGATATTCTTATTAGCAGCTTCAACAACCCCATTCATCTTTGGCCTGTATGGAGATGAATTGTGATGGACAATCTTGAATTCTTCACACAGTTCTGTCATCATCTTGTTGTTCAAATTTGAGCCATTGTCAGTGATGATTCTGCTCGGCACACCATACCAGCATATAAGATTATTTCTGATGAAACGCACAACCACCTGTTTGGTAACATTGGCATATGAAGCAGCTTCTACCCATTTGGTAAATTAGTCAATTGCTACCAAGATGAAACGGTGTTCGTTCGAAGCTTTGGGTTCTATCATCCCGATTATGTCAACACCCCACATAAAGAAAGGCCATGGGGAGGAAATCACATTGAGCAGTGTCAGAGGTACATGGATCTTATCTGCGTAAATCTGGCATTTATGGCACTTCTTTGCAAATTTGTAACAACCGGATTCCATTGTCAACCAATAATAACCTGCCCTTAGCATCCTTTTAGCCATTGAATGTCCATTAGCATGAGTGCCAAATGAACCTTCATGGATCTCATGCATCAACATGTCTGCTTCGTGTCTATCCACGCATCTGAGCAAGACCATATCAAAATTCCTCTTGTATAACACATTTTCGCTGAGGAAGAAACTGCCTTCCAACCTTCTCAGTGTCTTTCTATCTTTCTTTGACGCACCAAACGGGTATTCCCGAGTCTGAATAAAATGCTTAATATCATAATACCAAGGTTTCTCATCTTCTACCTCCTCTGTTTCAAACACATAAGCGGGCCTATCGAGCCGTCGAACTGTAATTCGGGGTATATCATTCCAAGTATTCACTTGGTACATGGAAGCCAGAGTTGCCAGAGCATCCGCCATCTGATTTTCATCCCTAGGAATGTGATGGAATTCAACTTTATTGAAGAAGGGTAATAATCTTCTAGCATAATCTTTGTAAGGGATCAAGCCAGGGTAACGAGTATCCCATTCTCCTTTAATCTGATTTATTACCAATGCTGAATCGTCATATACATCTAGAATTTTGATTCTGAGATCAATAGCTTCTTCGAGACCCATGATGCAAGCCTCATATTCTGCCATATTATTAGTGCAATCAAATGTTAACCTTGCAGTAAAAGGAATATGTGACCCATGAGGAGTAACAATCACAGCACCAATTCCTTTACCATAAGCATTTACAGCTCCATCAAATACCATACTCCAACGAGATTCAGGGTCCGGGACCTCCTCGGGCAATGTTTCATCATAATCTTTCACTTTCAAGAACATCACATCTTCATCGGGGAATTCAGACTCTGCAGACTGATGATCTTCCATCGGCTGGTGAGCAAGGTAATCTGCCAACACACTACTTTTGATAGCTTTTTGAGTGCGGTACTCGATATCATATTCAGACAACAACATCTGACAACAGGCAATTCTCCCAGTAAGAGCAGGCTTTTCAAATATACTTGATTGGATCCATTTTGGAGATCAACCAAGTGGTATGATTCAACATATACTGCCGCAAACGCTTTGTCGCCCAGGCATAAAGCACAACATGTTTTTTCTAGCATGGAATACCGCGACTCACAATCGGTGAACTTTTGGCTGAGATAATAAATGGCGAACTCTTTCTTTCCCATTTTATCATGTAGTCCCAGAATACAACCCATGGATTTATCCAACACTGTTAGATACATAATTAACGGTCTTCCTTCTACGGGAGGGAGCAAGATAGGAGGTTCAAGCAGATACTCTTTAATAATTTCAAATGCCTTTTGGCAGTCATCCGTCCACACACATCCTTGATCTTTCTTTAACAACTTAAAGATCGGTTCACATGTTGCAGTCATGTGGGAAATAAATTTGGAGATATAATTCCAACGCCCAAGGAAACCCCTAACTTGCCTTTCAGTTCTTGGTGCTGGCATTTCTTGAATTGCTTTGACTTTGTCAGGGTCAACTTCAATTCCTTTCTGGCTAATAATAAAACCCAATAATTTCCCCGATCTAACTCCGAAGGTGCATTTATTTGGATTCAAGCGAAGACGATTTTTCCTCAAACGCTGAAACAACTTCAACAAATCTTCTATATGCCCTTCTTCAGTATGGTACTTGGAAATCATATCATCAACATATACTTAGATTTCTTTGTGTATCAGATCATGGAATAGGGTTTTCATAACCCTCCGGTACGTTGCACCAGCGTTCTTCAACCCGAAGGGCATCACTCTGTAACAGAATGTTCCCCAGGGTGTGATAAACGTTGTTTTTTCCATGTCCTCTAGAGTCATTCTTATTTGGTTATACCCGGAAAATCCATCCATGAACGAGAATACCTTGAATTTTGCTGTGTTATTCACTAACATATCAATGTGATGCAAT
The DNA here is from genome assembly GCA_948472305.1 of Vicia faba. Lineage (NCBI taxonomy): Eukaryota > Viridiplantae > Streptophyta > Magnoliopsida > Fabales > Fabaceae > Vicia > Vicia faba. The sequence goes on from OX451737.1 coordinate 1,062,469,671, forward strand.
GGAAAATCATCTATTGGACTAGCTTTATTTAGATCTCTGTAATCTACGCACATGCGGAATTTTCCGTCTTTTTCCGGTACTGGGACAATATTGGCAATCCATTGAGGATACATTGACGTCACAAGAAAACCAGCATTAATATGCTTTAGGACCTCCTATTTGATCTTTACTGCCATGTCCGGGTGGGTTCTTCTCAACTTTTGTTTAACTGGCGAACACTATGGCTTCAACGGCAAATGATGCTCGACAATGTCTGTATCTAGACCAGGCATATCTTGATAAGACCAAGCAAAAATATCCACATACTCTTTCAACAACTCAATCAACCCGCTCTTTACATCAAGATGCAACGATGCTCCAATCTTGACTTCCTTCGGATCTTCCTCTGAACCCAAATTAATCACTTCCAAAGGCTCTTTATATGGCTGAATGATATCTTCCTCGTGCTCAAGCAACCGTGAGACCTCTTACGGGATCTCATCATAATCTTCTTCTTCAGTTCCAAACACAGGACATTCAAAGTTGGGAGAGGGTGCAGGGTCATTGTATTCAACGGTTTTTTTAATTAATCTGCACATATGATTTATGATTGCTTTTAGAAACTGACACATATAACAAGTGATCATGCAGATTAATTTTCAGTTATCATTTATTTTGAAAGGGTTTTTTTTTACCATTTCCCAAGAAAAAGCATAAAATAAAGACATAATTTTTGGAAGCAAAGACAACTTTTATTAATGATCTTAACAATTATAGCAAACAGATAAGCCCTACAACATTAATACTTCCACCTTGGGCAGAGTGAAAGCTTTTCTAAAGAAAGAAATAGATTAACAAAACAAATTACTTTGAAACATGTATACAAGAAAGAACATCAATGGTGACCCAGTTCTGAACTCGGACTCCATGCGTCACATAGTTTGGTACTTCTTGCTCTGCTTCATCCTCTTCAACAGCATTAATTCTAGAACCAATCGGATGGAGATAACCTCCACTACGGAAAACATCCTGATAACTGTTCACAGAAGATTTTGACTTCAAACCTTCGCCTTTGCCACTCCTTGAAGAGAAACCCAAACCAGCTCTGTTTTTGTTCATAGGTGGATCCACAAGTCATCCCCAAACTACATTATGACCATTGCGCACCACCTGTTGCGCATCCTTCAGGGAAACCACAAAATTCTCATTTTTCCTTATGTTGTCAATGGATAGGGCTTGGAACTGGGTTCCAACAGCAGCCTCATCTACTTCTACAATACTGAAAGAGGATAAATGGGATATCAACAATGCCTGCTCCCCATTTATGATCACTACCTTCCCTTCACGCACAAATTTTAGCTTCTGATGCAGAGTTAAAGTGACAGCCCCTGCTTCGTGTATCCATGGCCATCCTAGAAAACAACTATACGCGGGAATAATGTCCATTACCTGGAAAGTTATCAAGAACAAGTGTGGTCCTATATGGATGGGTAAGTCCACCTCACCGATGACAGATTTCCTCGACCCATCAAAAGCCTTCACAATGATGCCACTCAGGCGCATAGGTGTTCCATGATACTTTAACTTCATTAGAGTACTTCTCGGTATAACATTCAACGCAGATCAGTTATCAATTAGCACATTGGACAACGAATCATTCTTACAATTCATAGAAATATGGAGGGCCAAGTTGTGATTCCTCCCTTCATCTGGTAACTCATCATCGCAGAAACTCAAGTTGTTACATGATGTAATGTTTCCAATTACGCTGCTGAATTGATCCAATGGCATGTCATTCTCCACAAAAGCTTGGTCTAGTAATCTCATCAGTGATTCCCTATGAGCGGAGGAATTCATTAGTAATGCCGGGATGGATATCTTTGAAGGAGTTTGCAATAGCTGATCTACAATTTTGTAGTCGCTCATCTTAATTATCTTCAAGATATCATCCACCTCTTTCTCCAATGTAGCTCCACTAGCCTCTCTTACAGTCTTCTTCGGTTCATCATTCTCAGCAATTTTCTTCCCAGTAACAACGTCCTTTCAAATAACTGGCGCAAACACACGACCCCTACGGGTCACCCTGCTACTATCAGCTATATTTCCAACATCAGGCATTGGCTGGATGGGAACTTCCACCCCATCTTCAAAGATTGTAGCATTGTATTTGTAAGGCACAACCTTATCTGATTTATAAGGAACAGGACCTGGCAGACTAATTACTAGTGGGGTAACAGCTGGTTTGTTATGGTACTCCACCTCAAGATGAGCGGGTGCACCAAAACAAGGTACAATGACATTTACACCTTCCTCAACACAATCAGCCCTCAAAAAACCATTTATGGCAAACAAATTTTTGTCTGAAGAGAAATACTCATCTGCGGAGGCATGGCATATTCTTCCTCTGACTCTTCTCCCATCAAACAAACTTCAACCATATCAATCTCGTAATAATCATCTCTCTGACCTGTGATCTTGATAGTCCCATTGTCTAACAGCAATTGAACACCCTCTCTCACAACAGAACATCCTCGGGGGTTTTGACAACAAACTATGCAAGATCCATATTGGTGTTCCACCTGACCAGCAGTACGGCAAAAGGTAGCATGCAATTGTACGAGATCTTCATTCAAATACTCCACATCAAAAATTATGAATTCACCAGGACATCCAGAAACCATATTCACTTCCTCTTCATACTCTACCCTAGGCCTGACTATATGGATTAAACCTTCATCCATCATCTCCTGCAAATCAACCTTTATCTTCTCGCAACCCTGTATATTTGTACTGCCAACAGCACAACCGGCGTGGTCATGCGTATAATAACTGAATTCACAGAGGTCTGCATGCATTTTTACCAAATCTCCTCTAACCAAATTAATGTCAAAAATCTGGAAGTCACCTGGATAACCGGCCACCATATTCACAATACTCACTCCCCTGTGCTTGGGCAGAGGATTGTCTTTCACATTAGGTCCCATGTCTTTGAAAGATAAAATTACTGACTTCACCAACCTTTGACCTTCAGTCCTTAAAGCATAACAATTTTCAACACTATGCCCTGGTGCTCCCTGATGAAAGGCACACGTCTGGTCTGCTTTGTAATACCAAGGCAATGGAGATGATATTGTTGGAGGTGGTCGTGTCTGGACCAACTTCTTCTGGATCAATGCTGGTAGTAATTCTGCATAACTCATGGGAATATGGTCATAATTCTCCCTTCTTTGATTATTCCCTTGGTTCCCTTGTTGGGACTGTCTTTGATAAGCAACGGTAGTCGGAGCGGCATTCATAACAGGAGTAACTGAAGCAACTTACTGGTGACACTGATAATTCCTTCTAGGAGCGTTCACCCTCCTCTCTTGTATGACAGCATTGGTATCCCCCTCTTTCTTCTTTGTAAACCCATAAGATGGCTTTTTCACACCTCCAGATCCTTCACCCTTTGTCAAACGGCCTTCTCTTACTGCCTCTTCTAGGCGGACACCCATTCCTACCATCTCTGTAAAATCACTCGGGGCACTTGCTACCATTCTTTCGTAGTAGAAAGCACTCAGCGTCTTCAGAAAAATTTTAGTCATTTCCTTCTCCTCCATAGGAGGAATCACTTGTGCAGCCACTTTGCGCCATCTCTGCGCATACTCTTTGAACGATTCTCTGTCTTTCTGAACCATGGCCCTAAGCTGGTCGTGATCGGGTGCCATGTCCATATTGTACTTGTATTGTTTTATGAATGCTTCTCCCAAATCATTAAAGGTATGGATGTTGGCACTGTCTAAACTCATGTACCATTTCAACGCTACGCCAGTCAGACTATCCTAGAAAAAGTGAATCAGCAAACGCTGATCATCGGTGTGGGTTGACATTCTCCTTATATACATCATCAAGTGAGCATGAGGGCAAGTGTTTCCCTTATACTTCTCAAACTCAGGGACCTTGAACTTAGCAGGCACTTCAACATTCAGGACCAAACACAGCTCGTTCACGTTCTGTCCAAATAACTCTTTTCCCCTAAGAGCCTTCATCTCTCTTTGCATTCTTTCAAACTGCTCTTGGAAGTCATCCATTCTATCATAGAGACCCAAATCTTCACTCGGCGGAGGGAAAGGACGACACACATCTTCATTAACAAACGGGACCAAATTCACCGAAGGAGGTGCATCAGGAACAATATGCACCACATGAGGTGCTGGAGTAACAACATTTGGAACCACTGGAGCATCTTGGGGGCCCAAATTGAAACCTTCAGGTGCAAAATTCTCCGGCATTCCCCACGGATAATCCTGAGGCATACGGTTCTGAACAATAGTCGGAGTAGCGGATACAGGAACAGTAGGAACTTCAGCATTTACCCTTGTTGCTTGAGGTTGAAAACTCGGTGGATGATTCTGAGCAACCACCAGAGCTTCCATCAGAGTAGTCAAATTGGCCAAGCCAACCGTCAAAGCAGAAACTTCTTCGCGCAGCTCGCGATTCTCCTGTTCCAAATTGTCCGTCTTCTTTTTAAAATTAGCCCGAGTGTTGTAGTGATGAGTCAGCTTGCTGAACGAAGTAAAGAAGCTGGGTAAGGCACCTGGATATGCATAATAAATGTAAGAAATATATGCAATATGATGCATGTCATGCAATGCACATGATTTATTTTCATTCCATCATTTAATATTTCAAGGGATTTAAGATTTATAGACATATTGCAAACATCAAAATAATAACGCATTTGAAATACTGAAATTTTTTTATTATAATAACTCCAAAATGGATTACAAGTTTCAATGATCCCAAGTACAAGATGAAAATTCAATCTAAAAATCCTGAGAGAAATAAACTGATAGAGATCAATCTGTACGCTGGCGCTTCCCTGTGAGCCTGGCAATCTGAGCCCTCAACCTCTGGTTTTCTTCCACCTGTCTGATGGCAACCTCCTTCCAATCATCTGAGGCAGGAAGTGAGTAATCAGCACCTTTTTGAGGCTTAGGATAAAATAAATCCCTTTTCCTCTCCATAGACTCCACCGCTTGACTCTCAAGGATCTCGATCAAATCATCTTTCTCCTTCAAGTCTGCTCTATAGGAACTCTCTAAAGTCTGGAAATTGTTCTTCCAAGCATCTATTTCCTGTTGCATCCTAACCAAAGCAAGCTGCAGCTCTTCTAGATCATCTAATAAGGGAGGAGTGGTCTTCACAAACAGATCAGGCATGGGTGTCTCCCGAGTATACGGCATCTTCAACTGAATGGCTCTCAATCGGACCCACTGAAGATATGTGTTGTATCCCAAAATTTTCCCTCTCAATTCTCAAGGATTTTCTTACAAGGATTTCAAGGTTCAAGCTTGAACAAGTGCATTGGGATTTTCCAATACCAAAATTAAAAGGAAACTATCAAAAATGGATAAAATAGATAAAAATAACATTTTGACAAATTTGGAGGAAAACAGGTCTCCTTCGATTCAGCACCCTTCGATTGACTCTTGGCCTCCTTCGAATGCAACTTGGATTACATCCTTCGATTGACTCTTGGCCTCCTTCGAATGCAACTTGGATTACATCCTTCGATTGACTCTTAGCCTCCTTCGAATGCAACTTGGATTACATCCTTCGTTTTGAGCAAGAGCCTCTTTTGAATGCAACTTGGATATGTCCTTCATGTTGAACTTAAAGCCTCCTTCGAGTGCAAGTTTAGAAACATCCTTCGATTCAGAAGCCAGGAACTTCCCTCACGCTAAAAGGCATTAACTCCCTTTATGTTTATTTCGATCCACATGCTTCGATTGGGCAACATGCTTCCTTCGAACACGAGCTTTCGATTGGGCAATATGTTTGCTTTGATCCAAGCTTCGACTGGGTATTAGCTTCCTTCGAGTAAGCTTGTTTTGACCACAAGCTTCGACTGAGGCAAAGGCTTCCTTTGAACAAGTGCTCTTCGATCTCATTTTGCATTCGACTCAAGACCAAATCTCATTCGCCAGGCTATGTTGCTTCCAAATCTTTACATAATCAGAGGTTTGTACAAGGGTTTTAACCTTTGTCTGTTAGATACTACTATTCTTGGTTAAAGGCTACATACTCTTTCTTTTCATGGAGAGTACTTTTATCACAAAAGCAGCTTCCAACCTGAATTTGGTCTGAGCACAAGCAACGCCAAAAAGCATAAGTCACATCTTCTGCACCCCAGCTGCCAAGAGGCCCCCCACATGTACTTTCACGTTACATTATTTTATCATTTCTTTGCAAGGCTGGCTTTGGACAACATGTCCATTCTTTCTCTATAAATAGAGGAACATTTACAAAGCTAAGGGAGGATCTTTGGACCAGAGGAACGAATCCCCCAAATTTTCTCAAACACAACAAAACTCTCAAGTTCATCAACACTTGAGAAATAAAAAAAAACCCAGAATCACATTCATCTCCTTCGATTCTGAAGAACAACCACACTTCAGTCTCCTTCGAATCAAAGAAGCGTCACATTTGCTTTTTCTCTTCCTTCGAATCCAACGTTCCAAGCACAACTATTGACCCCCTCTTTCGACTCCAGCATCCTGGGCCTCCACTCAAGGTCCCACATCCATTCAAGGCCTGAAGCAAGGTAAGTTATTCTTACCTTTGAACTTTTCGTTTCATGGCATAACATGTAAATAATCTTTTCGTTCGTTCCAAGCATGTATATACCATTGTTCCCTTTGTTTCCACCCTTTTAACATATTTTTTTTAGAGTTAACCCTTTCGTTTCGCTTTCTGTTTACCTGAACTTTCTTTAACTATTAAACTGTTTACAAGAAAAATACTAGCATGGCCTCAGGCCATGTGGCCATTTGATGCTTGAAATGAAAGAAACAGGAAACATGAAATAGGAAACAAAGCTTCTGGCTTCTACCCCCTTTCTCCAGGTCAAACGAATGAGATAACCAGGAGGAAAACCATGTTGACTACCAGGCTTAGTCGAAAGGAATTCCCTCACTGCTTTCGACCTCCAGTCAAAGAAGACAACAAGGCAAAACCAAAAGGCTTCGCCATACACTGACTTCCAGGCCAATCGAAGGACAGGACCTCACTGGTTCTAGCCCCAATAGAAGGAGGCCAACAGAATGCAAGTCGAAGGGTGCTACTGCCTGGGTCGAAGAGCTCATTTTCCTTTCTTTTATTTAGTTTTTGACTTTACATTTTCTTGCCTTTCAATATGGTTGTAATAGTGTAGGATTTATTTTTTGCACTTTTTATTACTTTTGTACAAATGCTAGTAATTAGGCGTGTATGGCAAGATAAAACCAACAAGTAGACAACGCCTAATCAAAGACAAAAATGAATGCAATAAAACACACTTTGCACATATGCACACCCTAGGGTTACTCCACTTTGTTGCCTATCGGAAAATAGTCATGTCCCTCGAACATGGGCGTTTTAGCAAAAACCCTTCGATAAAAAAGGATTGTAGTCCCTCGATGACCCTCGATGTCGCCTTCGGTAAACGATCTAGTCCCTAAAACGAAATTGCTAAAACGTCCCATATGTTGCCTTATATGACTATACAAATGTCCCAACGCCCGTCCCTTCACATCCAACGATAAGGCTTCTTATCAAATCAATGGTAAGATAGCCACATCTAAAGGAGGAGGAAAAGCACATCTAAGACCTTTTGAGTAGGTAGGTTCGCTCTTAGTTACTCGCTTGCTCACAACAAAAAAACATTTTTACCCACACTCTCACTTTTGAACTATTTTCGAAACAAACACTTTGTAGGCATTCTTATAGAAACGAGAACCATTACGAAGTTCCATTTTCAAAATACTTTCAAAAACACATCTCACAAACACACCTTTGAACTATTTTCGAAACAAACATTTTGTAGGCGTTCTTATAGAAACGAGAACCATTACGAAGTTCCATTTTCAAAAATACTTTCAAAAAACCACACACCACAAGCACATTCAAACAAAAGCAAGTGATCTAGCAAGTAACTAAGAGCCCATGGAAAACCATGGATGAAAAGGGTGCTAATACCTTCCCTTTTCATAATCTACCCCCCGAACTCAAAAACATCTCAAAGGTCTTTCCTGTGCTTTTTCACCTTTCCTTTTGGATAAAAGAAAAGTCGGTGGCGACTCTTGCTAAACCGCAACATTTGCGAACACAAACGTAAAACATCAAGTCAGTTCTCCAACCGTATCACAGAACTGGCGCTGGGGAGTTTTCTAAAAGTGGGGTTACCTTAGGGTTTAGATCACATTTACTTGCTTACATTGTTTGACTTGTATGCTTTACATTATGGGTTCTTTATTTGGGTTTGAATCCTCTACCCAGATTTGGGATACATTATAGGTAAGTAGCAATATGTTGTGGAAACTGTGCGGGGTATACCGACATGGTCTAAGCAATAGCTACGTCAGTGCGACATATTTTTGGGTACCGGTAGCCTTTGAGTTAATCAAAGAGAATACGGGGCCGCTGAGTGATGTCATGAAGCACTAATGAACTTCGAGAACCCTTTACTTGACCAACTTGGCCTTTAGGATGTAGTGAGATGACCGACTTTGGTGCAGTCTGAAGTTGGTTGATACTCGATACTACACTCATTGAGGTTTGGTTTTTTGGGATATTTCGGTCGCCATTAAAGAGGCTTGTGCTGAAACAATGACCAAGGAAACAAACCAGTGATATTGAGCTCCTTAGAACCCGGTTACTATTAACTAATACAGGTTGAGAAAACTAAACTTCAAGAGGGTACCTACCTACAAACTCCATGCAAGCCTAAAACTAAGGATTTGTTTGCTTTGTGTGAATATGATTATTTGTATATAAATTTTCTTACCTCGCATATCTGTACATAACATCATAACATCATAACATCATACCATAGCATTTTCAATAACCATTTCAAGGATCTCGAGGGTCTTTGATGCAGGTTTTGATGAACCAAACGTCTAGCAAGGGGCATGGGGATTTATTTTCCTTTGACCAAACGCCGTCAAAGATCAAAGTACAACAAACTTGAGTCAAGGGCTATGACCCACTTGACATGGTGAGCTTAATTCTTATGGAAGGACATCCACTGATACGAAGTTCTCCAATCAAAGTTGTTGATCAAAGTTCAACTTCTAACTTTTTCTTATGTTTACCCCGCGAGATCCTTGAAAACATTGCATCCACATATCATGCATCATATCATGACAGGTTTCTCCCGTACAGGTCTCCTTATCTTCTTACTATTTATTTCGGTAGAGATGGCTCTAGAGAAGACTATCAAGGACATCCAGGCTCAAAATGCTCATCTCCAAGAGATGTTCTTCAACCTATCCAAGGGGCAAGAAGAAGTGAAAGCTCTCCTCACTAGGGGCATGATCATGGGGAATCCTGAGGGCAACAAAGATGACCAGTTGGAGCGGCTACGAACTGAATTAGCCATAATGAGGGTCCAAATGATGGGACAGCTGATGGGCCAGATGGCTCTTATCCAAAATTTGGCTCAAGGACAAGAAGAGCTGAAAGTTCTTGTCAACCAAATTCGTCAAGACGGTTGCAACCGTATGGGGAAAACAATCAGGATTGTAAATCAAGTCACTTCTCAGCCTCCCATGAGACAAGAAGACGGAAGACCTTCCTAACTTACTTCCACATCGCGAGCCCAACAACAACCTCGCCAACAACAACAAAGGAATCAGCATAAGGAGGTCGCTCCTAAAAGACAATTCACTAAGATCAACATGGCACTGGCTCAAGCGCTACAACACATGTTGAAGGCAGAGCTGATTACGTTAAAGGCTCCTCTCCGAAACCCAAATACGTCCGCTCCTACCTATCATCCCAATGAAATGTGTGCATACCACTCTGATAGTCCGGGACATGACACAAACAACTGTTGGGCTCTGAAGAACAAGGTCCAAGACATGATTGATGCCAAGGAGATCGAGTTTGACCCTCCGGAGACTCCAAACATAATCACTACTCCTATGATGAATCATTGAAAGCTTTTGTTCATTTGAATTTTCAAGTTGTAATTTCTTTTGCTTGTTCAAACAATTATCTATTAATGTCAAACTTTGTTTCATTAATGCATTGCATATGTTTGTCTTGATTTGATCCACTCATTTTCATTACATTTAAACTATGATTTTTACTCACTTTATAACATTCAACTCTTGCTAAAAGTCACAAGCCTTTAGAGGGAGGATGACGAAAACAATGCCATAATCTCAGACAGTATGCTTTTGGACAGACCTTGCTGATGATGTACAGGCGTTCCTTCAAATCCTAAACACTGGAGTTATAAGGAAGATGATCCCTAGTCAACCCCTTCGAGCCAAAGAAGTAGAAGTTTTTTGTTTTAACACAAATTGAAACCTTTAATCAAAACCTGGGGCAGGGTAGTCTCTCAGTTAATTCAAATGCACGTTCAAAACACAAACTCTCATCTCGTAATACAACGAATGACATCAAAAATTTACTCCTCTGAAACAAAAGACGGTGATGGTTCCCTACCAAATAGGCAGTCATTATCTCTCAAAAAGAAAATCCCACTAAGTCAAAACCTACAAAGGAGACTTAAGAGAACTGGGGCATCCCGCTGACTGTAATCTCAAAACATGAACAGTCAGGCAAAAATTAGGGATAACAAATCAATCAAAAGAGGTCATTACAAATCCTCAACAAAATGAAAAAAAATGTTGCAGAAAATGACGGCCTTCCAACAAACTTAACTTGTTTGAACCATCACCAAAACGTCATCCCAGACTCAATTGGAGTTCAAATGTACAATTAACTGAGCTTAGGACTGAAGAACATCACGAAGAACGGGTGGGTAGAAATACATTTGAGCCTTTATCCTTTGTTTATTAAACTGTGAACCAAGCTACGTTACAACCCTTCAAAAGTCCTAATTGAAGCATGGGTTAGTTCGAAAGCATACTGTTACAAAAGGTATCCTGACTCCTGTAAGGCTTTACTCTAAATCTTGAGTTTGAATTTTTATTACATAATTTCTTTACTCGCTAAAACGCATTCTTCAAAACTTCAAGACAGACATAAACTTTGCATTACTTGAATATCACTGTTTGCATGTGGCTGTTTGTTTGACAGCGGAGAAATTCACACAACGAACATCCGATGAACGAAAGCTCTCTCAGTGAACAAAATCAATTCAAGAAGGATGAAACTTCCATTGAAAAATCTCCTATCAACAAGGGGGCATGACATGTCACTATCCAGCACACTTGGGGCAGTCCAGTCAAGATTTCAAGAAATCTCTCAAGAATTGCAGAGTAACCAGGGCAAGTCTCCATCTTCGTCACTTGGGGTATTGAACGTCAATCTCAGCAAAGGATTACGTACAATTAAACATTTTTGGCAATACCACAAACATTTGCTGCTAGGGGAAATGACAAGTCTCCCCAAAGTCCTTCTCATAGGATAATTTCCCAACAAGAGTTTAGTCTCTGAAAACCTTCCCCCAGCTGAGTCAACCTCAAGAATCCTCGAAGACTTGTCCCAACAAAGGCGTCACCTCTCTAGCAGACCAACAACATGGTTTATTTCCCCAACAAACTACAGATTACCCAGATTGAGTTTGCCTCTCCGACTACTACAAATCAAAGGACCACAACTCCTCTTCCCTAGTAGACTATTTTATAATCCCCAGCAAGTTATTGTGAAACCTGGACCCGACCAGATATTAGTTCAACTTCGATTCCCCAGTAAATCAACGGACAATCGAGACTCCTGAACTCTTTCCCCAAGCAGGAATAAACATACTCCCCACAGAGTTTTCAATCTTTCCCAGTGGAGTTCTCCTCAAACAACAAAACAGGAATCCCCGATGGAAACATTCTAAGCAAAGTTTGAAGACACACATACTCTTCAACAGCGGTCCAGGATTTAACAAACTCCCCGACATTTGTCGAGGATTTATTTTCCCATACAAAAATACATTCTTTAACATTTCACATTTCATACCTCCTATTTACATACATGATAGAGTGCATACGACACAATCTCATTTATTTTGAGAACATCATGACATCATGCATTTCATGCATCATTACATTGTATACAACTAAAGTTTTACCTTTTCAGGAAAAGGTCAATCAACAGATGGCTACCATCAACCTTTTCAAGTTCCAGATTAATACCTGTAGCAAGCCAGGTAAACTATTTGTGGACGACTGATTGTAGATTAATACCTGTAACAAGCCAGGAAAACTATCTACATGAAGAGATTGAAGATTAATACCTGTAGCAAGCCAGGAAAACTATCTTTCTTTCTCAGGTCAGAGATTAATACCTGAAACCAGACAGGACAACTATCTCGTCGACCAACCTTTTCAAGTTCTAGATTAATACTTGTAGCAAGCCAGGAAAACTATTTGTGGACGACTGATTGTAGATTAATACCTGTAACGAGCCAGGGAAACTATCTACATGAAGAGATTGAAGATTAATATCTGTAGCAAGCCAGGAAAACTATCTTTCTTTCTCAGGTCAGAGATTAATACCTGAAACCAGACAGGACAACTATCTCGTCGACCAACCTTTTAAAATTCCAGATTAATACTTGTAGCAAGCCCAGAAAACTATTTGTGGACGACTGATTGTAGATTAATACTTGTAACAAGCCAGGAAAACTATCTACATGAAAAGATTGAAGATTAATACCTGTAGCAAGCCAGGAAAACTATCTTTCTTTCACAGGTCAGAGATTAATACCTGAAACCAGACAAGACAACTATCTCATCGACCAACCTTTTCAAGTTCCGGATTAATACATGTAGCAAGCTAGGAAAACTATTTGTGGACGACTGATTGTAGATTAATACCTGTAACAAGCCAGGAAGACTATTTACATGAAGAGATTGAATATTAATACCTGTAGCAAGCCAGGAAAACTATTTTTCTTTCTCAGGTCAGAGATTAACACCTGAAACCAGACAGGACAACTATCTCGTCGACCAACCTTTTCAAGTTCCAGATTAATACCTGTAGCAAGCCAGGAAAATTATTTGTGGACGACTGATTATAGATTATTACATGTAACAAGCCAGGAAAACTATCTTTCTTTCTCAAGTCAGAGATTAATACCTGAAACCAGACAGGACAACTATCTCGTCGACCATCCTTTTCAAGTTCCAGATTAATACCTGTAGCAAGCCAGGAAAACTATTTGTGGACGACTGATTGTAGATTAATACCTGTAACAAGCCAGGAAAACTATCTACATGAAGAGATTGAAGATTAATACCTGTAGCAAGCCAGGAAAACTATCTTTCTTTATCAGGTCAGAGATTAATACTTGAAACCAGACAGGACAAGTATCTCGTCGACCAACCTTTTCAAGTTCCAGATTAATACCTGTAGCAAGCCAGGAAAACTATCTGTGGATGACTGATTATAGAATAATACCTATAACAAGCCAGGAAGACTATCTACATGAAGAGATTGAAGATTAATACATGTAGCAAGCCAAGAAAACTATCTTTCTTTCTCAGGTCAAAGATTAATACCTGAAACCAGACAGGACAACTATCTCGTCGACCAACCTTTTCAAGTTCCAGATTAATACCTGTAGCAAGCCGGGAAAATTATCTGTGGATGACTGATTGTAGATTAATACATGTAACAAGCCAGGAAAACTATCTTTCTTTCTCAGGTCAGAGATAAATAGCTCAAACCAGACATGACAACTATCCCATCGACCAACCTTTTCAAGTTCCAGATTAATACCTGTAGCAAGCCAGGAAAACTATATGTGGATGACTGATTGTAGATTAATACCTGTAACAAGCCAGGAAAACTATCTACATGAAGAGATTAAAGATTAATACCTGTAGCAAGCCAGGAAAACTATCTTTCTTTCTCAGGTCAGAGATTAATACCTGAAACCAGACAGGACAACTATCTCGTCGAACAACCTTTTCAAGTTCCAGATTAATACTTGTAGCAAGCCAGGAAAACTATTTGTGGATGACTGATTGTAGATTAATACCTGTAACAAGCCAGGAAAACTATCTACATGAAGAGATTGAACATTAATACCTGTAACAAGTCAGGAAAACTATCTTTCTTTCTCAGATTCGAAAATCACTTTTAGATGGCATCTACAAGCCCATCTCCAACAACTTTCTATCACCTCTCCAAATGGAATCTTTAAGCCCATTCCCTCTACCATCACATCAACAAGTGCAAATTTCTGGGCACTCTAGTGTCCAATCATCTTCCACCTTCGAGTCACGAATGGTAAAAATCGTCAATCTAACTCTTCAGGTTTAAGAAGATTGAACAGGGGCAGCTGTTGTACCCCAAAATTTGCCCTCTCAATTCTCAAGGCTTTTCTTACAAGGATTTCAAGGTTCAAGCTTGAACAAGTGCATTAGGATTTTCCAATACCAAAATTAAAAGGAAACTGTCAAAAATGGAGAAAATAGATAAAAATAACATTTTGACAAATTTTGAGGAAAACAGGTCTCCTTCGATTCAACACCCTTCGATTGACTCTTGGCCTCCTTCGAATGCAACTTGGATTACATCCTTCGATTGACTCTTGGCCTCCTTCAAATTCAACTTGGATTGCATCCTTCGATTGACTCTTGGCCTCCTTCGAATGCAACTTGGATTACATCCTTCGTTTTGAGCAAGAGCCTCTTTCGAATGCAACTTGGATATGTCCTTCATGTTAAACTTAAAGCCTCCTTCGAGTGCAAGTTTAGAAACACCCTTCGATTCAGAAGCCAAGAACTTCCCTCACACTAAAAGGCATTAACTCCCTTTATGTTTGTTTCGATCCACATGCTTCGATTGGGCAACATGCTTCCTTCGAACACGAGCTTTCGATTGGGAAATATGTTTGCTTTGATCCAAGCTTCGACTGGGCATTAGCTTCCTTCGAGTAAGCTTGTTTCGACCACAAGCTTCGGCTGAGGCAAAGGCTTCCTTTGAACAAGTGCTCTTCTATCTCATTCTTGCATTCGACTCAAGACCAAATCTCATTCGCCAGGCTATGTTGCTTCCAAATCTTTACATAATCAGAGGTTTGTACAAGGGTTTTAAACTTTTTCTGTTAGATACTACTATTCTTGGTTAAAGGCTACATACTCTTTCTTTTCATAGAGAGTACTTTTATCACAAAAGCAGCTTCCAACCTGAATTTGGTCTGAACACAAGCAACGCCAAAAAGCATAAGTCACATCTTCTGCACCTCAACTACCAAGAGGCCCCCCACATGTACTTTCACGTTACATTATTTTATCATTTCTTTGTAAGGTTGGCTTTGGACAACATGTCCATTCTTTCTCTATAAATATAGGAACATTTACAAAGCTAGGGGAGGATCTTTGGACTAGAGGAACGAATCCCCCAAATTTTCTCAAACACAACAAAACTCTCAAGTTCATCAACACTTGAGAAATCACAAAAAAAAACCAGAATCACATTCATCTCCTTCGATTTTGAAGAACAGCCACACTTCAGTCTCCTTCGAATCAAAGAAGCATCACACTTGCTTTTTCTCTTCCTTCGAATCCAGCGTTCCAAGCACAACTATTGATCCCCTCTTTCGACTCCAGCATCCTAGGCCTCCACTCAAAGGCCCCACATCCATTCAAGGCCTGAAGCAAGGTAAGTTATTCTTACCTTTGAACTTTTCGTTTCATGGCATAACATGTAAATAATCTTTTCGTTCGTTTCAAGCATGTATATACCATTGTTCCCTTCGTTTCCACCCTTTTAACATATTTTTTTAGAGTTAACCCTTTCGTTCCGCTTTCTGTTTACCTGAACTTGCTTTAACTATTAAACTGTTTACAAGACAAATACTAGCATGGCCTCAGGCCATGTTGCCATTTAATTCTTGAAATGAAAGAAACAGGAAACAGGAAATAGGAAACAAAGCTTTTGGCTTCTACCCCCTTTCTCCAGGTCAAATGAAAGAGACAACCAGGAGGAAAACCATGTTGACTACCAGGCTCAGTCGAAAGGCATTCCCTTACTGCTTTCGACCTCCAGTCAAAGAAGACCACAAGGCAGAACTAGAAGGCTTCTCCATACACTGACTTCCAGGCCAATCAAAGGACAGGACCTCACTGGTGCTAGCCCCAATCGAAGGATGCCAACAGAATGCAAGTCGAAGGGTGCTACTGCCTGGGTCAAAGAGCTCATTTTCCTTTCTTTTATTTTGTTTTTTCCTTTACATTTTTTTGCCTTTCAATATGGTTGTAATAGTGTAGGATTTATTTTTTGCACTTTTTATTACTTTTGTACAAATGCTAGTAATTAGGCGTGTATGGCATGATAAAACCAACAAGTAGACAACCCTTAATCAAAGACAAAAATGCATGCAATCAAACACACTTTGCACATATGCACACCCTAGGGTTACTCCACTTTGTTGCCTGTCGGAAAATAGTCATTTCCCTCGAACATAGGAGTTTTAGCAAAAACCCTTCGATAAAAAAGGATCGTAGTCCCTCGATGACCCTCGATGTCGCCTTCGGTAAACGATCTAGTCCCTAAAATGACATTGCTAAAACGTCCCATATGTTGCCTTCTGTGACTATACAAATGTCCCAACGCCCGTCCCTTCACATCCAATGATGGGGCTTCTTATCAAATTAATGGTAAGATAGCCACATCTAAAGGAGGAGGAAAAGCATATCTAAGACCTTTTGAGTAGGTAGGTTCGCTCTTAGTTACTCGCTTGCTCACAACAAAAAAACATTTTTACCCACACTCTCACTTTTGAACTATTTTCGAAACAAACACTTTGTAGGCGTTCTTATAGAAACGAGAACCATTACGAAGTTCCATTTTCAAAAATACTTTCAAAAAACGACACACCACAAGCACATTCAAACAAAAGCAAGTGATCTAGCAAGTAACTAAGAGCCCATGGAAAACCATGGATGAAAAGGGTTATAATACCTTCCCTTTTCATAATCTACCCCCCGAACTCAAAAACATCTCAAAGGTCTTTCCTGTGCTTTTTCACCTTTCCTTTTGGATAAAAGAAAAGTCGATGGTGACTCTTGCTAAACCGCAACATTTACGAACACAAACGCAAAACATCAAGTCAGTTCTTCCACCGTATCACAATATGGCTCCAAAGAAACAACACCCCTAGGTCCCAAATCCTTCCTGCTCTTCTTATGAATGTGACGCCAGGCCTTCGCAATCTGCTCCCTAGCTTCCCTGTGGTCTTCTCCTTCCTTCAGAAAGAAGCTACTCAAATGAATATTGTTCGGTTTATCCCTCATCGGATATCCAAGCTATCGCCGTGCAAGAACAGGTTTATAGTTAATTCCTCCCTTTGTACCAAGAAGAGGTACATTGGGGAAACTACCACAACTGTCAATAATCTCTATATCCGGATAAGCTCAATGATACTAATCAATATCCGAGTGAGTAAGTGCCATGATCTTAGGAGCCCAACGAGGTTCCTTCTTGACATCCCAAAAAGCATCAGATTGAGGCATATGAGAGATGAACCACCGGTACAACAAAGGCGTGCAATAGATAATCATTCCCCCATGATAAGAACTCCGAAGATGAACAGAGTAATAAGCATCACCCAACAGTGTAGGAACTGGGTTTCCAATCATGAAAATCCTGATGGCGTTAATGTCGACAAACTTGTCCACATTAGGAAATAAGAATAATCCATAAGCAAGTAAAGCAAAGATGGCCTCAAAAGCAACCGTACTCTTCATTATAGCAAAGTAACGAGCTTTCTCCAATAAGAATTGAGCTGGTAATCCTCTAATCCCTCCTTTAGTAGTCATATGGGCTTCCACCTCATACTTCCCCAGATGAATCAAAGCAGCAATCTCATGTGGTTTTGGCTCACCCTCCAAACTAGTAAAAGGAACACAATCAGTAACAGGTAAATCCAATAGATAAGAATATTCCTCCAATGTAGGCATCAACTGATAATCGGGAAAAGTAAAGAAGTGATACACCGGATCATAGAACTGGACCAAGGTTGAGAGAATACCCTCCTTCATATTCAACTTCATGAGAGGAATAATGGATCCATACTTCTTGCGAAAGTATGCAGGACAGTCAATCTCTGGAATCAGACTGATCAGCTCATCTATCTTGGGATCCTTGAAACTGTATTTCCCGGTCTTTCTCTTTCCAGAATCAATGGTCAAAAGTACCTGATATATTCACAAATAGTCAACCTTTAAATCCCTTGAAATATTATCTTCAAAAGATGCTTATGAGTGCATGGATGCATGATGCAACAATCACACACAGGATCACACATATAGGGTTCATATGTTCAACGTCACGAGCATGAGGTCAAAGGTACTACCCATAAGGTGTTGGTATAAAAAATAGTTATCACCTGCCGAACAAGGTTCTATAGGTTCCCAGAGTCTACATCCTTCCTTCGGATATTACCAACTTCCCGATTAACTCGGTAATTAGTAATATTCTCAAGAAAGACTCGTCCGAGCATAGTATTGCGTGTCAACTATTTCTAGATTACTCCGTCATAGCTTCTGCACTACACCTAAAAGGCCAAGATGGGTTTGGTATTCTACGGTCCTCAGTTTCAACAGGCTCCTAGGTTGAAAACAGTACGTCTTCCCGATTACTCGGTAAACGACACTACAGTCAAAGGGGGCTCCACTGAGTGGGGGATCTCATGCCTCCTTTTTTGGGATTACTCCCTCAAAGTTAACATGACTATACCGCCCGTCCTATATTAAAGTTTTCCCAAGTCCGGTTATAGGACTTATGAGTAATCACCAAGCACCTCGAAAACCAGGAAAATCCAAACAAACATATATACAACATATAACACATAAACAACAATATCACATATACAGATATAAACAAAGATAGGCTTAACCCACTTAGGGATGGACCATCAAGAGGTCAATCTTTCCCCAGTGAAGTCGCCATTTTTCTGTAGCGGTAGAAATGTTCAAGACTAAGCCATTGGATTGACTAGACTTTGTACAAATCAAAATAAAAATCGTCACCGCGCTTTATTGTTTCCAAAGGAATGGGAAAAGAGCGAATAACCAAAAAAAGGGGAAATATTATAGGTAAGGGGGTTGGTTATGCAAAGGGAAGGTATTAGCACCCTAAACATCTACGGTGCTCCGCAGGAGCCTCTTTGTAAAATCTGTATATTTTGGCTATAAAAAATGTGTTATATATAAAATGGATGGTGGAGTTGAGAAGAGAAATATATTTTTTATAATTTTTGCATCCGCCGCAGTTGCGAACCTTTAGTGCCTACGTACCACCTTTCGTGCAATAGGGGATCAGGGTACACGTAGTTCCTCTTTTGAAAATTTGAAACACAAGTGTGTTGGTTAATTTTAAGAGATAAGACATCATTGTCATTGTCTGTGTGGAAAACATACTTACTACCCACAATCATGAGAAAGGAGAATTTGCTTCATCTCAAAGTGGAGGATATGGCTTGTATTTGAAAATCAACAATGCCTCACTCAACACCTAAGTGGAAAATATCTCACTTCACTACATATTGTAGAAGTATAGTTGTTTGCATCACTACAAGGATTGACAAGAGCCTTAATCTTTTGAGAAAAGTTTTAAAGATAAAAGCCAAAGTGGAAAAATGGTTTGAAATGAGATTGGTTGACTTTAGGTCTTCTCATAAAAAAAAGTGTCAAAGTATTGTTAAATTGATTGAGGTTTATTTATGAAAATGTTTTGAAAGTGCATGGGCCTAAGTCCAAGTTTATTATGAAAGTGGTTTATGTTTCAAAACAAGAAGAGTTTTTTAAAAGGGAGGGAGAAGATTTTGAAATTAAAGAAGATGGGAGAAGAAGAAGAGACTACCCTAAAGCATGAGGTAAAAGCTAAGGATAAGAACCATCTAACCAACAAGAAGCCACAACTTGACATTATGAGTCAAGATAGAATTCCAACTCTTTGGATTGAAACCAAGCAAGCAAATATACTAGACCTCTTCAAATGTATTAAGTCTTCACAAAAATTGGGCAGAAAAAACGGCTGTATGCGGGTGAATTCCAGATTACAAATAAAGGGTGTAATCATAAAAACCTATTGAAGTTGAGTTGCAGAGCTCTGAAACTGGACTTCTATGGAGCAATGTAGGGCACGATTCTTGAATGTAAATGTATGGTTAGGTTCAGGGAAGATCAAGGAAGGTGAATTGATGGAGAAAATGGATTGAAAAAGGCTTGAGAATAGGATTTGAAGTAGCTGAATTCTGAGTTGTGAAGCAAGTTTGGCAGGGTGATTCTGGCTATCTAAGCTTGGGAATTTGAATGGGGGTGACCCTCTATTTATATGGAATCAAATGGAATTCTCAAGCGTGTGGAATGATGCAAATTGGAGGGAAATCGTGTGAACCTGATACACGAGCAAAGTGTGATCTGATTTGCATCAAAACTCATCAAATCCTTGTGTTTCAAGGCTCTAATCCATTTTGGAAAATTGGTTAAACATGTTTAGATCACAAACGCGTGCTAATTTGATGTTTAAAGGCCAAAACATGGATTTCAAATTCTGACTCATGGTGAAACTTCAGTTTCAAGTTACCAACTTCAATCCAATGGCATTTCCACCTCAAGGGGTCTTAGGGCAAGATTATTGATGCTTTGGAAAGATGAGGTAACAAGATTTGCAATGGAAAATGAATGGAATCAAATGGATGCTTGAGCTGAAAGTTACATGGAGTCAAAGTTGAGGAAAAAGAGTTGACTTTCCATACTTAGAAATATTTCAAATTCTTCTTTAAAAATGACCTATAATCTCTTGCTTCCAAACATGGCCTTGCAGTTAGAATTTGCTCTTGATCAAAAAAGATGGAATGAAGTAGACCTCTTGAATGACATTTTTCAATTTGAACCAAACAAAATCTCCAACAATTGAGCAAGTTATGACTTGTTGAAGTTGGCAAAAAATCATGAAATGACCAATAATCTTTTGCATTCTTAAGGCAACTTCCATCCATTTTCTTACTTTGCATATAAAAGAAGGCATAAAGTACACATTCTTAGGGTCATCATGAAAAAAGAATAGGCTCAAGGTGATAAAAATGTACCAAGTTATGACCATTTGAAATAATATATAGGAAAATGGGAATTCATCTGAGTGACTTGTAATTTTTCTCCTTCATTAAGTTCGTTCCACATGAAAACTCCTTGGAACTTTTGAAGTGATTTGTTGGTAACTCTTTGAAGAGAATAAATTTTTTGGAATCACTCAAAAATACCAAAAGATGAGCAAGATATGCCCCTTTGAAGTCCAAAACCCTAGCCTCTAGATCAAGAGAAAGCTTGGTGGAACTTTGCCAAGTTTGAACAAACGTTTTGTGCCAATACTCTTCCTTTGTGAATAGGGATTGTTGAGGATGATGATGAGGACTCATGGCCACCAAAACTACTTTCAAAACAAATTCATGGGTGAGGTTTGAATCTCTCAAGCTTTGACTAGGGCATGGAAATAAACTCATGAACCCTTGATGCAACTTGCTAGACCTCATTGCTTTTACCTAAATTATTAGAAAGTAAGACAAACCAATATTGCACTTTGTTAATTAGAGAGAAAATAAAAGCAAAATATCCATGAACATAAGAGAAAACAAGTTAAGGTGCTTGGTAACTCCTCATAGAGCAAAGCTAAAGATAAGTCGAAGAACCAAAAGCCCTAATGTGATTTTGTGGTGATTGAAACAATATGGTATGATGAAGGGATCTTAGGGGGCAAAAATTGGGGTACAACATAGATAACTATTCAATTTCAAGAAAATTTTCTACAAAGCCTGGATCAGACCAGATAACAACTGACATTCAAGAGATATTCTCCAGTGAAAGCATCCTTTCAACAAAGTTTGAAGATATGCATATTGTTCATCCCCAACGGCAATCAGGGATTCAACCCCCCAGAATCTCCTCAGCAGCAGTTAGGGATTTATTTTCCTGGACAAAAACATATATATCACCTTCATACATCATAGCATGTACATACCATGTGCATTTAACATAATACCACATCTGGTGAACATCATGCAGGCATCTGCATTTTACTAACTCTTTTTCTCACAGGTAAAACATCAAGTTTTAGTATAAATCAACAAGATATTTGTGTTGATACTTTCCTCCAGTGTTTACCTACATTCCTCCAAATGGCATCTATAAGCCCATTCACCATCCATCTTCGAGTGCAAATTTCTTGGCACTCTAGTGTTCAATCATCTTTCACCTTCAAGTCACGAATGGCAGATCCGCCAATCTAACTCTTCAGGTTTAAGAAGATTGAACAAGGGCAGTTGTTGTACCCCAAAATTTTCCCTCTCATTTATCAAGTAATCTCTCACAAGATCTCCTTCAGTTCAATACTACATTAGGTTTGATCAGCTCAAGACACCTCCTTAAGCACTGATGACCAAAATTAGAGTTTGAGATTGCACAAGGATAATTGAACTTTAAATGCTTCATATGACTTTCCTGGATCATTATGAACCCCAAAGATTACTCATGTCAAGTTTCAAGCCTTGGATCACACTTTTGCTCAGTCAATTGAGCAGTTGACCTAAAAATCAATTGTATTGGGGAAAAAGTCAACTATGGCCAATTTACAGTCAAACTTCATAATTTTTTATCCACATAAATATTATAAACTCATATGTTTCATTTGATCAAGTTTAGACCATAATTTCTCAATAAATTTGATCAAATCATCAAAAGGGCAAAATGGTCAAAATTAGGGTTTTGATTGAGAAAGGGAAATTTCTGATTTTTGACCTAGAAAATAGTCAATTGGTTTGAATCATGGTTTGAAGAGTTCAATTTCATCTTTTAGACCTAATGGCATGATCTAAAATATTGCTCAAGATCAATTGGATTGATAGTGAATTCTCAGTCAACTGATCAAAAGTCAATTGTACACTGAAAAGTCAAACTTTAACTTTTTGGTCAAAATCCAATGTCAAAGATCACAATTCATCAAATCATGTCAAAATATGAAACTTATTCATCAAGAAATCAAAAAGTCAAGATTTCATTTTGAAAAGTCAAAGTTTTCTAACTTGGAAATTTTTCTAAGTGTCTAAAACTTCATGTTTTTTCACAACTTTGAGTAAATTTTTCACCATGATGCAATGGGATTCAAAAGAAACTTTCAACATGAAAGTTGTAGATCTCCATTATATCTACAACATTTATTTACACAACTTCTTCTTAAAATTATTGTATCTCAAGTTATTAATTCATAAAGTCATGGTCTTGAAATTGAACACTTAGTGAAATTTTGCCCTAGTTTTGGTCAGGATTTTGACCTAACTTCATGGCACTTTTTCATATAGTTCCAAATGGAATTTTCAAAAGTGATTCAAAGAGGGGTTGTAGAGAACATTAAAAGGTTTCCAAAATGTCCAAGAAATCCTTGAGATCATTTGTGATCAAGGAGAATCTAAGAGATGAAGTTAGGGTTTTCAAACTTAAATTACAAGCCATTTCATGATGAACAAAAATTCAAATCCAAGCCTAGGCTGCATAATCTTTGCTTTGCAGGCCTCAAACTTGTTTGTCACTTCATTATTAAATGTTTACATAACTTATAGAGCTTTAATCTAAACACTTGAGC
Organism: Vicia faba; assembly: GCA_948472305.1. Lineage (NCBI taxonomy): Eukaryota > Viridiplantae > Streptophyta > Magnoliopsida > Fabales > Fabaceae > Vicia > Vicia faba. Next base: position 1,062,493,224 of record OX451737.1, read on the forward strand.
CTTTACCCAAGTTACATTTCCATTTATCACACAAAGTTGTCATTTCCATTTTGATAAAGCATCACTTTTGCAATTTTCAACTCCTTGAGCTTTTCACTTGTTCTTTCTGCACACACAACCCCTATAAACCAAAATCAATGTGTCTAAAGCCTCTTTGAGCTCAGAACATGCTTGTACAACACTTTGAGTTTTGTCCTCTCACTTTTCTTCAAAAGCAAGTCATAGAGCCAAAAGGCTGCAACTCGGAAACCTTGAGTGCACTTGATCTCTAACCTTTTCCATACATATACACCAGTCTATTGCAACATAACACACAAATGCTAAGACCCCAAAACACTCCCAAGCACTCTGCAACTCATAATCTTCCTTAACTTGGCAGTTTTGAACCTCACATAGCCATCTCCAAATCCACTAGTGTGTATTGAGTTTTAACCATCCAAACACTTAATATACATCATATCAAAGTGATCCAGAACTCTGTTTCTTGACTGTAACTCCTCCATCACTATCCACCATTTCCAAATTTGAAGCTTGCAACTTGACTTGAGTTGGGAGTTTCAGCCATCCTCAAAGCAAAGTTGGAGTTGGAACACACTCAAGGAGGTCCAAGCAAGCTACGGAAATCATCAGGCCGTCACAAAGTTGCTCAAACTCCATACACGACTCCAGTTTCAAGAGGTAAGTTTTCAAACTTCTATCTCTTCATACAAGCATCATCTGAGTTTGATTTTTGAAGATAAAATGTAGATACCATTGCCACGAAGATGTACATCTCCATAGTTTGCATTTATATGGCCTGAGCTTAGAGAATTTTAGAGTTGAAGTTTTCTGAAATTTTTAGGTTTTAAATTAGGGCTAGAAAAATTCTCATTCATCTTAGACTGTTAGCTTAAGTTATTTACATGGTTGGATTCGTGGGAAGAAATGCCACAACTTTCATGTTTGAACTTTTCATTTTTGTTGAGAGATGAAGAAGATACATGTCATTTGGCTGGAGGTTGAAGATTAAGTGTAATCAAGGCGCATTTTGTGTTATGTATTTATCCTTTCACACAAGTTAACGAATGTATCACCACCCCAGTGGTTAAAACGCACTCCCGTCACCCTTAGGTCCTGGGTTCAAGCCCCAGCGTGACCTTTTACTATTTTTTCACTATTTTCTGACTTTTTGTGTTTTTTTGGCAGCGCTTGGGCTTTTCATGTGGGCCTAATCATTTTTTCTCATAATACCTCTTACATTACTGATCCACCCCCCTGACTTTTCTTTACATTTTCATTTTTATTTTATTTTTCTTTATTATTATTATTATTATTATTATTATTATTATTATTATTATTACTATTATTTTCATAAATCATAAAAAATCCAATTTTATTTTTTATTTATTATTTGTACTTATATGTTTTATTTTCTCCATAAAACAAAAAGACTAAAAAATATTTTCTTAAAACAAATTAATTTCTTTTTTTTCTTAAATAATTAATCTTTAGACTTAGGTTAAATTAGTATATTTTTTTATTTTCTAGTTAAAATTAATTTAGAACTTAGGTTATTTTAATTAATTAATCTTCATTTTATTTTCTTTAATTTAAAACCTTTTCATAAAAAACCCTAAAAATACTTTTCAAATTAATTTATTTTCTTAATTAGTTTAAGTTAATTTTATTTAATTTTAATTAATTATTCTCTTTAATTAGGTCAAGACAAAACCCCTTTCATAAAATAAAAAAAAAAACAAAAATCATTTCTTTTTTCCATTTATATTCTTGCATTTTACTTTCAATTTTGTACAATATTCAATATGGTTGTAATAGATAATTAGGTTTAATTTTCTTGCAATCCCCATTTGTAAATTTGTACACCCCCCCTCCCCTAATGATATAATAGCATAGTAATTTTACTTTTCCCAATTTATCGCTTTATATAAATGTTAGTAATTAGGGTTTGTATGAGAAGATAAAACCAACAAGTAGCAAACCCTAATCAAAGACTAAACAAAGCATGAAAATTAATACACTTACACACAAGCACCCCTAGGGTAAAATCCACTTGGTTGCCTTATAAAAATGGCCATATTATGCATGTGAGGTATCTTAGCAAAAACAAGCAAAAATACAAGATCATAACCCCTCGATGACGCTATCTATGTTGCCTTTTCAAAACGATATTAGTCCCTAAAGAAAGATGCTAAGATACCTTGCAACATTGTTAATCATGGTTATACGATGACCCATGTCCGTCCCGTTTACATCCAAAGATAAAGTTACTTACCAAATCAATGGTAAGATAACAATGTCAAAGGAAAGAGGAAATAGACATGAAAGACTTTTGAGTAGGTAGATTGTTCTTAGTTGCTTGCTCATTTCCAAACCAAACATCCTTGCTATTTTCAAAACAAACACCAACACTTTCAAAAACATCTTTCAAACTTGAAACATTTTCAAAAGATAAACACTTTGTATACATTCTTACGAATGAGAATCATTATAAAGTTTTCCTAAACGATGGCGCCTTTACAAAATACTTTCAAAAACCACACAAAGCACAATTTCAAACAAAAGCAAGTGATGTAGCAAGTAACTAAGAGCCCATGGAAAACCATGGATGAAAGGGTTCTAATACCTTCCCTTTTCATAATTTATCCCCCGAACTCAAGAAAACATCTCAAAGGTATTTCCTGTTCTTTTTAGCCTTTCCTTTTGGATAAAAGAAAAGTCGGTGGCGACTCTTGCTAACCGCAACATTTGCGATCAAACGCAAAACAACCAAGTCAGTTCTCCCACCGCATCACAGTTAGTAACCCTATCTTTGGATGTAAAAGGGATGGGCGAGGGTCATCGTATAGCCACGATTAGCAATGTTGTAAGATATCTTAGCATTTTCTTTAAGGGACTAAGATCATTTTTGAAAGGCAACTTTGATAGCGTCATCGAGGGACTATGATCTTGTATTTTTTGTTTTTTGCTAAGATACCTCACATGAATAATATGGCCATTTTTGTAAGGCAACAAAGTGGGTTTACCCTAAGGGTGTATGTGTGCAAGTGTGTCTTTTTCATGCTTGATTTGTCTTGATTAGGGTTTGCTATTTGTTGGTTTTAATCTTTCCATACAAACCCTAATTACTAGTATTTGTATATAAAGCATTAAATTGCAGAAAATAAAAATACTAAGCTATCACATCATTTAGGGGGGTATACAAATTTACAAATGGGGAATTTGCAAGAAAATTAAATCTAAATAATTATTACAACCATGTTGAATATTGTACAAAAATAAAGATAAAAATGCAAGAATATAAATGTAAAAAAGAAATGTGATTTTTGTTTGGTTTTCATGAGAGGGTTTAATCTAAACCTAATTAAGAAAAATGATTAATGAAAATTAAATGAAGTTAATTTAAACAAAATAAGAAAAGAAATTAACTAAAAAGATTTTTTAGGGTTTTATGTGAATTTGATTAATTTAGTAAATAAATTAATTAAATAAAAGTCCTAAGTTCTAAATTGATTTTAATTTACAAGAAAGTAATATAATAATAATTAAGACTAATTATCTAAGTATTTAAAAAATGGAAATTAATTTATTAAAGAAAATGTTTTTTTTATTCTTTTGTTTTATGAAGAAAATAAACTAAATAAATATAAATAATAAAATATAAATATTTTTGGATTTTTATTAGTAACAATAAAAATAATATTAATAATAATAATAATAATAAAATAATAAAGAAAATAAAAATATAATATAAAATATAAAATAAAATAAATAAAATAAAAAATAAAATAAAAATGGTTTGGGTCAGGTGTGTGAATATGAAAGCAGGGGTGAGAAACAAGCAAAAAGACAAAAGCCTAACAGCTTGAGGCCCAGCGCTGCAAGCTTGTGACAAAAAGAGAGAAAAATGTGAAAAACTGAGAAAAGTGGCAGCGCTGGGGCTTGAACCCACGCCTTAAGCATGAAATGAGTGTTGCCTTACCACTGGGGTGGCTATACATCCGTTGATATAACAGAAACAATAAATACATAACACAAAACAAGTTCCAGAAATGAACTTCATCTTCAACCTCCAGCCATAGCTCCTGTAACTTGCTTATTTCTCGACGAAAATAAAAGACGCAAACATGAAAGTTGCTCCATTATTCCATACGAATTCAACCATATAAATATCATGAGCTATAAATAAAAGAAGAATGAGAATTTCTAAAAGTACCAAATTCTGACCTAAATATTTCCAGAGATTCAAACCTAAAATTCTCTAAGCTCAATCAATATAAATGAAATTTATGGATGTGTACAGTTTCAAACAATGATGTCTACATTTTATCTTCATAAATGCAAGCCTAACAATGCCTAAGTAATAAGATAGAAGTTCAAGAAAAATACCTCAAAACTGGAAATCGTGAAATGCAAATGAGCTTAATTCAAGGTTCTGCAATGATCAGGTTAACCTCCTCAAGTTCCCAGGAAGCTAATGCAATGATTAGCTTGAGCAATGGATGGCTGAAATGGTTTGAAGAAGTCAACTTGCAGAGCTCTATTTTTTGCTATGGAGGTTGATGAAGATGGAGTTATAGTTATGAAACAGGGTCAGGGATAGGTTATATTTGATGTTTAGAAGCTTTGTGATTGATTAGGAAGGAAAACGCACGAGGGAAATGAGAGATATAAGTTTAAGGTCAGAATTATGCATCAATGAAGTTTATTGTGAAAATTCTAGCTTGAGGGAGTTTTGGTGTGTTTCAGGGTGTTTAAACTCGTGTCCTAGCTCATAAATAGTGCCTCTATTTATAAGCAACAAGTTTGGAAGCTTGTTGTGTATCAGAATTCAAAATCACAAGTTTAAGCATAACATGTGAGTTTTTGAGAAATCCAAGTTTCAAAGTCTTGTGTACTTGCTAAGATAGAGTGGTTATGCTTTAAACACACTTGCTTCTGACTTTGTAGATGGAGTGTGATCATAGGAAACAAGTTAGAGGCTCAAGAATTGACTTTGTGCATAAAGCTTGCTTTTCAAGAATGGTATTCTTCACTTTCTTCCCAAAATGGCAATGTGAATTGGATAAAGTTTAAACCACTTGGATTATAGCTCAAAAGTTTGTGTAATCCATTAATGATTGATAGATACACAAGTTAGAAGGCCTGAAAAGCAAGATTATGCAGCCTAACATTGAAATTGCATTCTTGTTCATCATGAAAATGACCTATAATTCAAGAATGAAATGCTAACTTCATACCTTCGATTCTACTTGATCAAACATGATCTCAAGGAGTTCTTGGACATTTTATAAATCTTGTAATGTGCTCTACAACCTCTCTTTGAATCACTTTTTAAAATTCCACTTGGAACTATATGAAAAATTGCCATGAAGTTAGGTCAATCCTGCCTAAAATAGGGCAAAATTTTCACTAAGTGTTTAGTTTCATGACCATGACTTCATGGATTAATAACTTGAGATCCAAGCATTTATAGGAGAAGTTGTGTAAATAAATGTTTTAGATCTCATGGAGATCTAAAACTTTCATGTTGAAAGTTTCTTTTGAATCATCTTGCATCATGGTGAAAAGTTGGCTCAAAGTTGTGAAAAAATATGAAGTTTTCAACACTTAGAAAAATTTCTAAGTTTGGAAACTTTAACTTTTCAAAATGAAATATTGACTTTTTAATTTCTTGATGAACAAGTTTCATATTTGGACATTTTTTGATGAATTGTGATCTTTGACACTTGATTTTGACCAAAAAGTCAAAGTTTGACTTTTTAGTGTACAGTTGACTTTTGATCAGTTGACTAAAAAATTAACTATCAATCAAATGATCTTGAGCAATTTTTTTGAGTCATGTCATTAGGTCAAAATGATTAAATTGAAACCTTGAGATCATTTCTCAAACCAATTAACCATTTGCTAGGTCAAAAATAGAAATTGTCCTTTCTCAATCAAAAACCCTAATTTTGACCATTTTGCCCTTTTTGATGATATGATCAAATTTCTTGAGGAATTATGGTCCAAACTTGATCAAATGACATATAGGAGTTCACAATGTTGATATGGATCAAAAATTATGAAGTTTGACTGTAAATTGGCCATAATTGACTTTTTCCCCAATATAGATGATTTTTAGGTCAACTGATCAATTGACTGAGCAAAAATGTGATCCATGACTTAAAACTTGACATGAGTAATGTTGAGGGTCCATAATGATCCATGAAAGTAATATCAGGCATTAAAAGTTCAATTATCCTTGTGCAATCTTAAACTCTAATTTCAATCATCAGTGCTTAAGGAGGTGTCTTGAGCTGATCAACCCTTGTGCAGTCTTGAACCAAAGGAGATCTTGTGAGAAAATATTTGATAAATGAGAGGGCAAAGTTTGGAGTACAATAGTTTTGTCTACTGAAAACCTATTTTAAGATTTATCCATAATATTCGACATTCCTATCAGGATTACCTCTAAAGGTCTTGTGAGAATTACTGCCAATCCATAAACTGCTCCTCTGATCATCACTACACCGGGACCTATCCCGTATTCTTTGGATAAAGTTATTCATTAGAAATATAGATCTAATGTCTACTACCATGGTGTAAAGCAAGAACTACCAACTGTTGAAGATGAAGTTACTAAAGTTACTGATCCCGACATTGACAATATTGCTGGGACCAGTAAGGTTACTAAAAGCGGAAGGGTTTTCTCTCTGGAAATATCTCCGAAGACTGTTGCCACACCTGTTAGAGTTACCGCTACCGAGTTAATTTCTGAGGCTCGGGACAAAGAACAAATAGCAGAGCCTGCCCAGAAGGAGGCGCCTAAAGAAATCACAGTTGAAGACACCTCTAGGTAAGAGTTGGAGGAGCTTTTGAAAATAATCGATAAGAGCGATTATAAGATTGTCAAACAGTTGGGGCATACCTCATCAGAGATCTCTATGTTATCCTTGTTACTATGTTATGAAGCCCACAAATAAGCTATGGTGAAATTTTTGAAGACTGCTCACGTACCACAAGAGATATTTGTCGATCAATTTGGAAGTTATGTTACTAGCTTAACGACTTACAATGGATTTAGGTTTCTCTGATGTTGATCTTACTCCGGAAGGAAGAAATCACAATAAGGCCATGCATGTCTCCATTTAATGCAAGGGCACTACTTTGGCTCATGTATTGGTTGATATCATTTCCTCGTTAAATGTTCTACCAAAAGGCACTCTGGACAGACTTGATTGTGAAGGGGTTGTACTGAAACCTAGTGATATTGTGGTTCGAGCCTTTGACGGGTCAAAGAGGATGGTACACGGAGAAGTGGATCTTCCGATCAAGGTAGGTTCATAGATCTTTGAATCTACCTTCTATGTAATGGATATTTGACCAGATTATTCTTGCTTATTGGGGCGCCCCTTGATCCATGGGGCGGGCGTTGTCACCTCAACCCTCAATCAGAAGTTAAAATATCCTGTGAATGGAAAGATCATTACTGTCTGTGGCGAATAAGAGTATATGGTTAGCCATGTGAACTCTTTCAGGTACACAGAGATGGACGGTGAATTCATCGAGACTCTCTATCATACTTTTGAAGTCATCCCTCTTGCCTCAAGTGAAGATGTTTCTGCCATTCCCAAGGTTACCAGGGTTCCGCCCAGAATGGCTTCCTTGAAAGATGCTAAAGTTGTTGTAGAAGAAGATGGTTGTACTATTTAGGGTCAGCTTCTTGACATTCCCTATAAATCTGAAAATTTTGGTTTGGGTTTCACTACAGAGGGTTAGAGGGCTGTTTGTCGCACTCGTGCTGGAAGACCATAATTCCGCATCAGCAAAAACAGAGTCAATGCTATAGAAGATGGTGACAGTGATTACGACCTTGACAGTTGGATCTTTCCTACCATTGACAATGGACTCAGCAACTGGAAGGCATAAGACATTATCTCTATCTCCTTTAGTCAGGAGTAATAATTACATTTCTGTTTGTATTGCTTTCAATTTATGACTTTGTAATATTTAAACAATGACTTTAAGCCTTGTGCCTTACCCGGGGCACAACAGCCCGTTTGTTAAGGGTTGTCATGTCATAAACATATGTTCATTTAATAAAAGAATTGGACATTTTGCATTCAAATTTTGTACTCTCTTTCTTTATTTTTACTTTTTATCATGTTCAAATAGCTATGTGTTCTTACACACACCCATATAATACATTGCAGATTCACATCCACTTTGGATCCCATTGATAACGACTCTGCTATTGCCACTTATGACTTTGAAAATCCGATCTACCAAGTTGAGGATGAAGGTGAGAAGATTGTGAAATACCTGGAGAACTTGCTAGACTGTTAGTGCAAGAAGAGAAAGTTATTCAACCATATGAAGAGTTGGTTGAAGTTGTAAACCTAGGTACTGAGACAAACAGGAAGGAAGTCAATATAGGCGCAAACTTAGAGGACGGTGTCAAGAACATGTTGATCCAGATGTTGCATGAATTTTTGAGATATTTTCTTGGTAATTCAAAGACATGCCAGGGCTCGACACCGATATTATGGTTCACCATCTACCAATGAAAGAGGGTTGTGCTCCGATAAAACAGAAGGTTTGTCGCATGCGTCCCGAGATGTCAGAGAAGATCAAGGACGAAGTTATGAAGCAATTCAACACGGACTTCTTAGCAGTGACATCCTATCCTCAATGGGTTGCAAATGTGGTTCTGGTACCGAAGAAAGACGACAAAGTACGTATGTGTGTAGACTACATGCATCTGAACAGGGAAAGCCCCAAAGATGACTTTCCATTTCCACATATTGATGTTTTGGTCGGCAACACTGCTCAGCACAAGGTACTCTCCTTCATGGATGGTTTCTCAGGATATAATCAGATCAAGATGGCACCTTAAGACATGGAGAAAACTACCTTTGTCATACAGTGGGGCACTTTCTGCTACAAAGTGATACCTTTTGGGTTGAAGAACGTCGATGCAACATATCAGCGTGTTATGGTATCTTTATTCCATGACATGATTCATCACTAAATAGAGGTATATGTCGATGATATGATAGCCATATCATAGATGAAGAAGAGCATCTGGACCATCTACACAAGTTGTTTGAGAGGTTGAGAAAGTACAAGCTGCGATTGAATTCGAACAAGTGCACCTTTGCGATGAGATCCAATAAGCTCCTAGATTTTGTTATCAGAGGTAAAGGTATTTAAGTTGACCCCGCCAAAGTCAAATTTATTCAAGAAATACCCACTCCCCGTATTAATAAGGAAGTCAGATATTTCTTGGGACGACAAAATTATATTTCCCGATTCATTTCTCATTCGACTGCTACTTGTGAGCCGATCTTCAAGTTGTTGAAGAAAGATCAGGTAGTAAAATGGAACGAAGATTGTCAAACAGCCTTTGACAAAATCAAGGAGTACCTATAAGAACCTTCGATTCTAATGCCACCAGTTGAAGGAAGACCTCTAATCATGTACCTAGCAGTGCTAGAGAATTCAATGGGGTGTGTACTGGGTCAGCATGACGAGTCTGGTCGAAAAGAGCATGCAATATACTACCTTAGAAAAAAATTTACCGACTGTGAAACAAGATACTCACTGCTCGAGAAAACTTTCCACAATTTGGCATGGGCTGCTCGCTGACTAAGACAATATATTTTGACTCATACTACCTTGTTGATGTCTAAAATGGATCCCATCAAATACATATTCGAGAAGCCCGCATTCTCCGGAAGGATAGCTAGATGGAAAATGGTCTTGATAGAATACGACATTCAGTACACCACTCAAAAAGAAATCAAAGGGAGTGTACTGGCAGATCACTTAGCTCATCAAGTCGTAGATGACTACCAATATATGAACTTCGAATTCCCGGACGAGAACATTATGCTGGTTACAGATTGTGAAGAACCTGGACCGTATGAAGGACCTGAGCCAAGATCTCGATGGACTATGGTTTTCGACGGAGCTTCTAATGCACTTGGCAATGGAATCGGTGTTGTAATTATCTCTCCTCAGGATTGCCATACGCCCTTCACCGCCAGATTATGCTTTGATTGTACCAACAACATGGTCGAATACGAAGCGTGCATCACGAGTATTAAATCTTCTATTGACTTGAGAATCAAGTATTTGAGTGTATATGGGGACTCAACCCTGGTAATCAGTTAAATCAAGGGAGAATGGGATACGACGCATCCAAACCTCATTCCTTATAGAGAGCATGTGCTGACCTTAATTCCATATTTCGAGGAGATGACTTTTGAGCACATCCCACGAGAAGAGAAACAGTTGGCAGACGCGTTAGCTATCATGTCATCTATGTTTAAAGTCAGATGGGATAATGAGGCTCCCAAAATTACTATTGAAAGGCTAGACGAGTCGGCACATTGCTACGAAGTTGACACTGACGGAGCAGAAGAGAAGCCTTGGTTTCACGAAGTGAAAAGATATCTCGAGGATCAAGAGTACCCTGAGGGGGCATCCATCAATGATAGGAAATTCCTACGGAGGTTCTCAGCCAAGTTCTTCCTGAGTAACGGGGTTCTGTACAAATTCAATCATAATTTGACTCTGCTTCGCTGTGTAGACAAGAAGGAAGCGGAGAAGAATATGGAAGATATGCATGAAGGTATCTTTGGTACTCATTCCAGTGGACATACTATGGCTAAGAAGATTCTGAGAGCGGGATATTATTGGTCGACTATGGAAACAGATTACCATCACCACTCAAGAACTTGTCATAAATGCCAGATCTACACTCACAAAGTACATGTGCCTCAAGTACTCCTGAATGTCTTGACTACTCCTTGGTTGTTCTCAATGTGGGGCATTGATATGATTGTAGAAATCAAGCCTATTGCCTCTAACGAACATCGCTTCATCCTCGTCGCCATTGATTACTTCATAAAATGGGTTGAAGCTGCCTCATTTTCCTCTGTTAATAAGAATGTGGTCTCCTGATTCATTAAGCATAACCTTATTTGCCGATATGAAATCCCCGAGAGGATTATCACAGACAATGGTGCCAATCTTAACAACACTATGATCATGGAACTCTACATGCAGTTCAAGATCAAGCACCACGACTCTTCTCCATATCGATCGAAGATGAATGGCGTAGTGGAAACCACCAATAAGAACATTAAGAAGATTATACAGAAGATGACGGTGACGTATAAAGATTGGCATGAGATGTTATCATTTTCTCTTCATGGATATCGCACTTCAGCATGAACATCAATTGGGCGACTCCATTCTCTCTAGTCTACGGTATGGAAGTTGTCCTACCTGTCGAAGTTAAGATTCCTTCTCTGAGAATTATGAAAGATGTATATTTAGACGAAGATGAATGGATTCAGACTAGGCTGGACCAGTTAAATTTAATTGACAAGAAAAGGCTTGCGGGTGTGTGTCACAGTCAGATGTATCAGAAGCATATGATCAAAGCATTCAATAAGAAAATCAAGCATCGGGTATATCAGGCTGGTAACTTGGTAATAAAGCGCATCATCCTACCGCAAGGTGATCCCAGGGGAAAATGGACTCCCACCTATGAAAGGCCATTTGTATTTAAGAAGATATTTTCACGTGGTGCTATGATACTTACCACCATAGACAGTGAAGACTTTCTGCACCCTGTGAATGTGGACATAGTCAAAAGATACTACGCATGAATATGACCAGCTAGGTTGACTGGCCTAGGAAAAAATAAGGGTATCCCGGTGAACCAAAAGGGTTCGGTTAAAAATCAGGGATATATATAAAGATTGTACACCCGTCAAGTCGAAAACCTAAAAAGGCGGCTTGGGAAAAAAAGAGTATCCCAGTGGACTGAAAACCCGAAGGAGCGGTCCAAAAAAAAGTTAGGGATTAAAGCGTACGACTATGTCCCGTTGGATCATCTACTTACATCAAACTTTATTACCGACGTCAAGTTCAAATGGTACAGATCAATTTAGTCTACTTCTTCCGACAACGAGGGATGAGATGTTGGAAGACATAAAGGCAATAGTAGAGTTGAAACTCAATGAGATCGTTTTCACATAGTTGTTTCCTCTTTGTTTTACTTTGTACACTTTTCATTTTACGGTGATTTCCTCTTACTAGGATTTATGTCTCTATGTACAAAAACCGTATGTTTATAGGCGAATTATCAATACAAATACAATTTCAAAATTCAAATTTTCGATTTACCTTTTCTGTTTTGTTTTCAAAATCGTCCAATGACTAAATTGAATGAACATATGCATATGAATATGATTACTGTTAACAAATATATGTATAAAAACAGGAATAAGCATTTACTCAAGACTCTAGGAATTGGGATAACGTTCAGGTTGTTCATAAGTCCCCACAGGAAAGTTCCCATAGAATAACCTCCATGGGATTATCCCCACATAGTTACCTTCACAAGTTCATCCCCGACAGAGATACGTTCCTCCCACAGGTCTAAAATGCTTCCAGACAGGAATTGGGGTATCTTCCAGCTATTAACATGACCATACTCCCCAACAGATCCCCCTAGCGGATAAAAAAGTTTGATCATTTCCCCAGCATACAGCAAAAACTTCTTTAGCATAGTTCACAGGAATCTAATTCCCCAGCCGAGTTTATTTCTCCAGCACTGTATAATCCCCTCCAGAGTTCTCTCCTCCAGCAGGGCTCATTTCCTCAGCATAATATATTCCTCCAGCAGAGCCTGGTCCCCCAGTAGGGTTTATTTCCCCAACGGAATTTAACTTCTCAAGCAGAGTTCATTTCTCCAATTACTACAAATCCCCAGTAATATTCTCTTCTCCAGCAAAGTGTAGTCTAGGTTTCTATCCCCAAAAAGTTTCTACAGAATCTGAAACTGAGTCAGACATCATTTAAATTTGGCTTCCCCTAGAAGAGTTGACGTCCATATCGGAAACTCGATCATACGGCAGCTCTGAAGGTTATTCATCCCTTTTATCCCCAGTCAAGGTATATAGGAACTAAATTCCCTAATAGACTGATGAACGATCAATGTTCCTGAACTCTTCTATCCCCAAGAAGAAGTCAAACATTCCCAGTGGAGTATCCTCAAAATAGAAAGCAGGAATCCCCAGCGGAGATATTCTAAACAAGATTGAAGATTCTCATTCTTCATCCCCAGTGGCAGTCATGGATTTATTTTCCCCAGCGGAGATATTACACAGAGCTACCAATACGCTTCAATGACATCTCACATCCATACATCATTTACAAGTATCATAGCATATGCATACGAAACGCATATAGCTCACTCTCATTTACTTTGAAAACATCATTATAATATGCATTACATACATCATGACATTTCATAAAGACTAATTTTATCTTTTTAGGTAAAGTTCACAAACACATGAATATCATCAACAACTCTCAAACAGGTCAGAGATTAATTCCCGAAGCAGGATGGGGCAACTATCTATATGACTAGGTCGAGTATTAATTCCCGAAACAAGACGGGGGAACTATATGTACGGCCAGGCGGTATGAATTCCCGAAACAGGACGGGTTCGCCAATAAAAAGTAGGTCAAAGATTAATTCCCGAAACAGGACGGAGCAACTATCTGTATGACCAAGCAAAGATTAACTCCAGAAATAGGACGAAGAAACTATCTTTATAACCATGCAAAAAGATTAATTCCTGAAACATGACGGGGAAACTATCAATATGGCCAGGTGGTATGAATTCCCGAAACAGGACGGGTTTAACAACAAAATTAGGTTGTGGATCAATTCCTGAAATAGGACGGGCGACTATCTACATGACAAGAATTTACCTCAGAGATTGAATTCTGACAAGCATTTCCCTCAAAGACTAAATCTGAAAAGCAGCTACTTAAGCACCTTCCCGAGAGGTTCATTCTAGAAAGCATTCTTCAGATTAAGTCAAGCATGGACTCATTCTGATACGCTTATCAACAGTTACCTTGGATGGCATCTATAATCCCATCTCCGACGACATTCCTTCATATCTCTGAATGGAATCTTTAAGCCCATTCAAGCAATACAATCAGCCAACAGTGTTACTTTGTGCACATGTGAATGCAACTTTCTGGGCACTTAAGTGTTCAATCCTCTTCCGCCTTCAGATCACGAATGACAGACATGATAATCTAACTCCTCAGGTTTAAGAATATTGAACAGGGCCAGTTGTTTTACCCTAAAATTTCCCCTCCCTTTTCTTCAAGACATTCTCATATGGTTCCCAAATGCTCAAGGTTGCTCAAGAATTGATAAGACAAATTCTCCTCCTAGGCAATGGGTTCACAACTAGGGTTTCATTTTTCTAAAGGAAGTTTGGGTTTCTAAGGACTCAAATGGAATTCATGGGTTCTTATATATCTTCAATAATGCTCATACCAAGTTTCATGCCTTTCATCACAAGTTTGCTCAGTCAATTGCTCAGATGATTGAAAATTAACTATATTGGGTAAAGAGTCAAATGTGGTCAACATACAGTCAAACTTAAATATTTTTGGTCAACATCAAGGTTTTGAAGTCACATTAATCATTTGATCATGATTCATCAAGAAAAACTCTCAAACCATCAAAAGTCAAAAGTTGCCAAATTAGGGGTTTTCTTAGGAGAAGTCGACTAAACTTTGACCAGACATAACTTTCACATGCTTCATTAGTTTTTACCCAACCAAAGCTCATTTTGAATAAAATTCAATTCTCTACAACTTTTTCTCTCTAAGCTCAAGTCCAAAAAATGCTTCATTAGAAAGATATGAGCCATAACATTATAGGTCATTTCAAAAGTCAACAAAAAGACACTTTTTGTCAAGTCAACTTAGATCAAGATAAAGTCTTCAAATACAAACATGGTCAACATAGAGATTGTAGAGGACATCTTGAACTTTCAAAAAAGTCCAAGATCACTTTCTAATGATGAAAATTGAGAGAGTTATGACCAGTAAAAGTTGGTAAGTTTTGAGCAAATTCATGAAGTTCAAATTGAGCAAACTTGAAATTTTGGGCTATTGGGCTATTGTTTTAATGACCAAGTGTGTACTACTACCCTTATACACCTCAAGACTTGTTCTTGCATCTCCCTTTGGTTTATTATTTTTTTATTTTTTATTTTTTATTTTTAATTATTTTAAAAGTCAAAATAAGATAAAAAATAAGACAAGGCTTTTGACACAAGTCTAAGCCCATATATTCTGACCTAATTCCATGTTATACATTCTCAACAAAGTCAGACAAGAGGCCACGAAAAAACCTTGTCCAAGAAGCCTCTAAAAAATCACAAAATTTTCAAACCTATGGCAACTTGCAAAATAAAGTTTCCACCATTTTCAATACATACTAACCATCATATTAGTTCCCAGAAGGATCAAAGGGTAAGAGGAGATCGTTTACCATGATCCAAACGGCCATAAACGTTCAAGTATGCATCACGATTTCATACATTGCTTGATTTTTGCATTCTTGATTTTCATTGCAATTTAACGTCTACTAATGTCTTTTATGTGTTTGAGGTTCAAAAGGGAAGGAAAAACCCATCGTAAAAGTCCCATGTTGGCCAAATCATGAACCATCATAACTACATTGATCCTATGTGTTTTTTCCATAGCTCTCAAATCAGTCTGTTTCAGTCTAAAAGAACCATCCCATTGGATTCGTAGGGTCTGATTTAGGGGGGTAGGGTCCCCCTGGTTTGCTAATATCTCCTATTTTGCAGGTTGAATAAAAAGGGGCTACCAGAGAAGAAGACCGGAGCTAGGGCTCCGGCGTCTCTCCAATCTAGGTGTTTTTGTTTGATATTTGTTTTATTCATTTTATATAAGTCAACGGATGTATTACCACCCCAACGGTTGAAGCGCACGAGTTAAGACGTTACTATGCCAGGGCGTGGGTTCGATCCCAGCCTTTTGGCATTTTGATTTTTTTCACATTTTCTTTGTTTTGCAGAGGATAAAGCGCGTTGAGGTTGTTCCTTGACACCAAGGCGCGTTTGGCCTAGTGGTGAAGGTGTTGGTTGAAAGGGTAGAGGTGTGGGTTCAACACCCAGCCCTGGTAACTATTTTTAACCCTTATTTTCTTATTACAACTCCTAAATTCACCAAACCAAAACCATTTTTTAACCAATTATTTTTTTCTAAAAAACCTTTTCACAAACCCTAATCAAAATTAGGGTTTAGTTTTGTTTAATTAATAAATTTTCTTATTTTTTTAAATTAAAATTAATTAATTTTTTTAGGTTTTAATTAATTAATCAATCTAGGTTTTTTTAGGTTAATTATCAAACCTTTTTTATCATCAAAAAACCCTTCCGCTTTCCTTTTCCTATGTTATGTTTTTACGTGGTTCATTATTTTTGCAATTTTTCCAATTATTATAACTACTCATGGTTTGTAATAGTAATTAGGTTTTATTTTCACATTTTTCTATTATGTACCTCTCCCAAAGCATTGTAATAGTCTAGGGTTTGATTTTCTGCTTTTAATTTTTACATTTTACCGCTTTCTTTATTATTTTGTTTACTGCTTAGTAAATAGGCCTTGTATGGAAAGATAAAAATGAAACGGTAGCAAAACCTAATGCAAGATAAACAATACTTGAATCACAACACACTTTGCATACTCGCACCTCTAGGGTAACCTCCCTTGTTGCCTTTCAGAAAATAGTCATGTCCCTCGAACGTAGGGACGCTTTATCAAAGACCCTCGATTAAAAAGACCGTAGTCCCTCGATGACCCTTTCGATGTTGCCTTTGGTAAACGATCTAGTCCCTTAAGGATAATTGCTAAAGTGCCCCTACAAGTTTCCTTTTATGAATGTACAATGACCCACACCCGTCCCTTCACATCCAACGATAGGACTTCCTACTAACTAATGGTAGGGTAGCACTATCTAAAGAAGGAGGAAAATTACAATAAAGACTTTGAGTAAGTAGACCGCTCGTAATCGCTTGCTCACAAAATTTTCAAAAGAAAAACACTTCACACAAACACTTTCAAAATATTTTCAAAACACTTTGTACGCATTCTCGAGGACAGATACGAGAATCATTACAAAGTTCGCCTTACAATTGGCATTTTCAAAATATTTTCAAACATGCACAACACACACTAATTTTCAAAATAAAGTGAGCTAGCGATTAAGAGCTCGTAGACAACTACAAATGAAAAGGGTGCTAACACCTTCCCTTTTCATAACCTACCCCCTGAACTACATAATCTCAAGGTCTTTCCTGTTATTTTCATCCTTTCCTTATTGGATAAAATAAAAGTCGGTGGCGACTCTTGCTATCCGCATATTTACGATAAAACGCAAAAACCAAATCACCTCTCCCACAGTGTTACGCTTCCTTTTGAGTATAACCCTTAACCATAAGACAAGCTTTTTATTTTTTTCACATTACCGTTAGAATCCAGTTTGGTCTTAAAATCCATTTGTAACCAATGGATTTCACACATTTTGGTAATGGGACAAGTTCCCAAAGTTTATTATCTTGCATGGACTTATACTCCTTCTTCATTGCTTCAATCCACATACCATTAAAGGCCACATATATACAAGTACGGGAAGCAAAGATGAAAGAGTTGAAGATGTTTAATCCTAAGGCTTGGGAGTGATTGAACAAAATACCTACCAAAACATGGTGTAAGCATTGCTTTCTCATTCTATCCCAAATGTGATGTGCTAATGAATAATATATCTGAAGCCTTTAATAGCATAATACTAATGGCTAGGGATAAACCAATCTTAACCGTGTGTGAATGGATAAAAAACTACCTTATGAATATAAATGCTAACTTAAGAGAAAAAGTTGATAGGTGGCAACATAGGATAATTCTAAGACCTATAATTTGGTTAGATAAAGAAGTAGACATGCTGGTAATTGGATTTCAAACTGGTATAGTGATGCTATTTGGCAAGTTGAACATATCCATAGCAAACATATCTTTATAGTGGACACTTCTTAAAGAACTTGTACCTGTAACTAATGGGAGTTGGTAGGCATATTATGTAGACATTCAGTTGTTGCCTTAGGCGTTAGGAACCAATGTCGATAAGACTATGTAGATGATTGTTATTCAAAAGAAACATATGTGGCATGCTATGATTTCAATGTTAGCCAAATTAATGGCCAAGATATGTGGCCTGAGGTTAATACTGAGGATATGTTGCCTCCATCATACAAAAGAGGTCCTGGTAGGCCAAAGAAATTAAGGAGGAGAGAACATGATGAGGACCATAATAAGGGAAGGACACAGACATCTTATTATTGTACCAACTATGGTGTACATGGCCATAATGCAAGGAGTTGTTTAGTTCTGGTGCCTAACCCTGAAGCTCAGAAAAGAAAGGTATTATCTTAGCTCAAATATGTATTTTTACTAACTATTTGTAAGTGATATTAATTGCATCATTCTATATGCAGAAAAAACCAAAGAAAAATGCTACACAAACAACTCAATCGGGATCTGTAGAAAAACAAACATCTCATGATGAAGGTGAAGCTTCTACTGAACAATAACAACCTTAAGATGAACCTTCAACTGAACAACATCCTGAAACACAATGTGATGTGGATCAAGAGTTTGAAATGCTTGCAGCGGATCTTTGTGTAGCTTTTGAAACAACACAACCTCAACTCATTGTCAATGATCTTACTTCCCAAACTCCAGCTCTACCTCAAGTTACTAGTGACCATGTTCTAATTGTTGAGGTTGCACCTATAATGGCTTCACAAGGAGTTGGTGACTCATAACCAAACTACATTGTGCTTGTACATGTTTAAGAGTTTAACCATACACCTCATGAACATGTTCATGCACCTCCACCTAAGGAACCTGTCCGTGCGTCTCATAGAAATCCCAAATAAAATGTTGCAAATTAAGGAGAAGTATTAAAGCAAGGGTACTTAAATGCAAAAATTTCAAGGGACAAGGAAGTAACCATGCACAACCATGGAAATTGTAGACATTAGATCTATTTTGACTTATATTTTTTTGAACAACATTACTACATCATGTACTTTAGCTTAAGCCTTGTTGTTTTGTATTATGTATTTTGATTACAATACTACTTTGGCTTTAGCCTTAGAGTTTAAACCTTTATGTTTTGGATACAAGCATGTATTTTGGCTTAACCCTTTAAGTTTATGATATATTGTGTATTTTGGATATATCATCAAGTTTATTTTATGCACAATTTAAATGACCTAGTACCAATTTGACTTTTATGCACATTATCAAGTTTGATTTATGCACAATTCAATTGGCCTAATACCAATTTGGCTTTTACGCACATTATCAATTTTGGTTTCTGCACAATTCAAAATAGGAGGAGCAATAAAATCGCAAACATGTATTGTCTAAAACCAAAACATATTTTTCATTCATCATATGGTACATGTACCAATATCAAAATACATAAATATTACAAGGACTAAAATCAAAAAACAACAAAAAGACACAAACAAATGAGATTCACCACCATTTGTGATAAGCAAAGAAGAACCCCCATGACACAACCAACAATAGCTTCAACGAAGTCGCTTTTCTCTTCTCGTTCTCCAACTTAATCTTCATCTTTGCCTTTTTTCCAATCTCAATCTCCTTAACTATGGATCCAAAATCCTTCAACACATCCAGGCAGTTGCATCCACTTGAACATACATGATCACTAGGTGAATTTCGTTCAAGGTCATCATCCCAAATGAACAAATTGCAATCAGACATTAACCCTGAATTTTGACACTTTCAAAATCTCCTTTTAGGGTTTTCAATAGAGTTTGACATAAACATTTTCATGCTTTTATTGCAACCCCAAACCGGTGCTTGAACGTGACAAGAGTTGCAGACGAAGAAGTCATAACTGAAGGGGTAAGAAAACACTTAAAAGGGGGAGGGTTGAATAAGTGACTCTTTTTCTTTTCAAAACAAAGCTCAACAATAATGGAAAGACAAGGTTATTTTTATCCTGGTTCATTTGAACTCAAACTACTCCAGTACACCCGTCAAGGTGATTTCGCCTTTCTCAACGAGGACTTAATCCACTATAATCAACTGATTACAAACACACAACAACTGTTGTGACTAACAATGCACAAGTAATCTTACAAGTGACTAACACCACTAAGACTTAAATCTAGTCCTAGTCTGCTTGAGAAATCTGACCAAACTTGGTCTCTTAAGGAACAATTACAAGAGTTTAATCTTACAGATAGTGAAATAAAATTTGCTTCTAATCAAGCTATATCACAACTGTGATTTTTCACTTAGAATAAGTTTTCACAAAGTATATGAACAAAGAATTTGTGAGCCCAGAATTTTTCACGTAGTTTCTTACTTCTTTTTGAAATTGATTGATTGGTTGGCTTGCAATAAATGCCCTTCTATATATGGTAAGAACAAAAAGACCGTTGTTGCCTTAAAAAAGGTGAGAGCATTAAATGCTTGTGTGTTTCTTTGCACTATTCCATTTTCCAAGAACTAGCATAGACACTTGAGTGCATACATCTGTCTTTGCATTAAATGAGCAAACGACACTTGTAAGAACATGTTTCCTGAAGCTTGACAAGACAGGTTGGCTTTTGCATTCTTTCAGAACTTGCTTCAACGTCTTGAATTCAGAACATGCTTTGCTTGTCTTCTAAACAATGCTTTGCTTGCTAAGAACTTGATCAGCGCTTGCTTTAAAATAAACTTCTAAACAGCACTTGCTTTCAAGTAATCTTCTGAACAAGGAATCCTGCTAAGTGTTAGAAGATGCATTTAAAAATAATTGTCTTACCAGAGTCAACAACAGTAGTTGCGCTTAAAGCAAA
This sequence comes from Vicia faba, assembly GCA_948472305.1. Classification (NCBI taxonomy): domain Eukaryota; kingdom Viridiplantae; phylum Streptophyta; class Magnoliopsida; order Fabales; family Fabaceae; genus Vicia; species Vicia faba. The sequence continues at coordinate 1,062,514,007 of OX451737.1, forward strand.
TAGTTCTTTCATTTAAATAACTTCTTCATATGATTTTTAGCTCAGCACATCAAAATGCTTCTGTCAGAACATTATCTCAAACATTCAAATACGTTCATCAGAGTATAAATTATCTAAAATATAATTTATTGTTATCATAAAAACTCTGAGATAGATCAGAACTAATCTTGTTCTAACAATCTCCCCCTTTTTTATGATGACAAAAATTATTCAGATATAGAAATAAAATATAATAAGAGATAAGAATCTCCCCCTGAAATGAATATTTCAATATATAAAACTTCCTGAGATTATTTATCAGAGCATTGAAAATATCTTCTTGGATTTCTTCAGAACTTCTTTTGAGGATAATGTTCAGTTTAATTACTCTTCCAGAGTTTAAGTGATACCTGTTGTGATACGGTGGCCAGAACCGGGACGTGTTTCCCTATTTTTTAAAGAATTTGATGGTTTACGTTTTGCGTTTGTGTTTGCAAAATGTCCTGGTAAGCAAGAGTCGCCACCAACTTTTATTTTATCCAACAAGGAAAGGAAAAAAGCACAGAAAAATTCCTTTTTCGAGATATTTCTGAGTACGGGGGGTAGATTATAGAAAGGGAAGGTATTAGCACCCTTTCTATTCGTAGTTATCTACGGGCTCTTAGGTACTTACTCATCATTTTCAAAATTGTTTTCTTTGTGTTTGTGTTCTTTGAAAAGTTTTTTGTTTTGACTTCGATTTAACTCTTGCTTCTGTCTTCAAGAGTGTAATGAAGTGTTTTTGAAAACTTTGTTTGTAAAGGAGTGTAAGTGTGAAAAAAGTTTGTTTTGATTGAGCAAGTACTTAAGAGCTAATCTACCTACTCGAAAAAAGAATCGTTCTATGTTCGTTTCCTTTAGACAGTGCTATCCCACTATTAGTGAGTAGGTAGCACTGTCGTTGGAGTTTTGAGGGTCAATTCGAAAGGGACGTACGGTCACTAAAGCAATGTTAGGACGTCTTAGTAGTAACCCTAATGTCTTAGATCATTTATCCGAGGCAACAATATCCGAGGCAACCTTTCCGAGGCAACTTTGATCTTTGGACAAAAGGACGACCACTAAAACATCCTATACTCAATGACCGTTTACCGAAGGCAACCAAGTGGGAGTGTACCCTAGGAGTGCGCATGTGCGAGTGATTCGATTTCAGTTTATTTATCTTTGCACATTTAGGGTGATCTAACTGTTTTCAATTTAATCATACATTCTTGTCATGCATCCTATTGTCATACATCTAACAGTTAATAATTTGCAGAATTTAAAATGCGGAAATTAAACTACGCTATTACAAGGCTTCGGTTATTTACATAGCCAAAAACAAACCCTTAAAGAAATAAAGCGATGAAAATAAATAAACGTCCTAATTAACTATTACAAACTGTAGGCAGTTACATCAATATGATAAAAATAATAATAAAGTGCGCGATGAAAATTAGATCGACGAGAAATTAGGGTTTTGACCCTTCTAACCTAATTAAAAGAAGAAATGTTTTTTTTTGTTTTTAATAAAAGAATTAGGTTTTAAAATTAAATATAAAAAATTTATTAATTAATTAAATTAATAAAAATAATTACAAGACCTATTTTTTATGTTTTTTATTATTTTTAAGAAAATAAAAAAAAATTGAATTTGGAATAAAAACCTAATTATTCTAATTATTTTTAATTATGTACAAAAAGAATTAAAATTGTCTAAATTAACAAACCTAATTTAATTAATTAATTTTTTTAATAAAAATAAATATCTTAAATTTAATTGGATAGAAAAATATTTTTGTGATTTTTTTAATAAAAGAAAATTAATTTTTGTTAGTAAAATAAATAAATTAAATGAAATATAAAAAGAAAAAAAAGAATAAGAAATGGGCCTGAAAAATGGGGGATGTGAATATCAATCTGGGCCCAATGATTGGAAATCCACGTTGACTTATGAGATCTAGCACATTGCCTTGATTGAGGTCCACCATGGTCATCATGTAATAGCCATCAGATCTGGCTTCTTGGATTCCTGAATGGTTGGATCTTAAGGGAGTATGATAGGCCTTGGATTTATGTGCACATGTGATTGCCTGAAATAAATTAAGAAAAAACCAAAAATGTTGGAGGCAAGGGTCGAACCCCTGACCTCAAGCACTCCCGCGCCTTAACACCAACCTGGCTACCACTGGGCCATCTGCTTCTGTTTGTACATGTGATGAACAATAATAATAATATATAAAACAAATGGAATAATAAAATATTCAGCGCGGAATTCAAATGGCCAAATCAGATGAAGCCACGTCTTCGTCTCCTTCCTCTCTCCGTGGCTAAAAGGTTTGGAAACCTTTACCTACGGACAACGTCCGTCGCTATAGACTTGTGAATTCTCAAAATTAACTATGAGCAAAATAAATAAAAACTAGGGCCACCAATCGATTCGCCTGGACCTCCTGAGTGTAATGGTGGCCCTTTCATGGTCTAATTTAGCCTGTATAGAAAACTCCCAAATCGAAGATGTAAACCCTAGTAATGGTGAAACTTCATACAAGCCATGAAAACACAATTAAAGAATACAAAGAGCTTGCACACATGATTATGATCAAGAATGTACAATTATTTTATGTTATATGTGCAAGAATAGTGCTATTCGGTTTCAAGAAAAGAGATATGCCGTGGGAGACTTACAGTGAGATGTAGGGCTCGAAAATGCTTGGTTTTGATTGCTTTCGCTTACTGGGAGTCTCAGGAAGTGATTGATATGGATAGAAGGTCTTGAGGATTCCTGGATATAGGAATTTGATCTTGCACTTTTTCTTGATTTTTTCAGATTTTGCTCTCCTTGTTGCGCCTGTTTCTAACTGTGATACAGTGGGAAGAACTGACTGTTTTTTGGAATGCTGGTTTGCGTTTTGCGTTTATATTCGCAAAATGTCGCGGTAACCAAGAGTCGCCACCGACTTTTATTTTATCCAACAAGGAAAGGAAAAAAGCACAGAAAAATTCCTTTTTCGAGATATTTCTGAGTACGGGGGGTAGATTATAGAAAGGGAAGGTATTAGCACCCTTTCTATCCGTAGTTATCTACGGGCTCTTAGGTACTTGCTCATCATTTTCAATATGTTTTCTTTGTGCTTGTGGGTTTTAAAAAGTTTTGTTTTTAACTTCGATTTAACTCTTGCTTAAGAGTGTAATGAAGTGTTTTTGAAAACTTTGTTCGTAAAAGGATTGTAAGTGTGAAAAAGTTTTGGATGAGCAAGTATCTAAGAACTATCTACCTACTCAAAAAAGGAATCGTTCTATGCTAATTTCCTTTAGACAATTCTATCCCACTATTAGTGAGTAGGTAGCACCGTCGTTGGAGTTTGAGGGTCAATTCGAAAGAGGGACATACGGTCACTAAAGCAATGTTAGGACACCTTAGCAGTAACCCTAATGTCTTAGATCATTTGTTTGAGGCAACAATATCCGAGGAAACCATTTCGAGGCAACTATGATCTTTCAGACAAGAGGATGACCTCTAAAACGACCTATACTCAATGACCGTGTACGAAGGCAACCAAGTGGGGTGTACCCTAGGAGTGCGCATGTGCGAGTGTGTTGTTTTCAGTTATTTTTATCTTTGCACATGTTAAGGGTGATCTAATTTGATTTTAGATTAAGCATTCATTCTTGTCATGCAAAACCCTATTATCAAACATCTAGCAGTTATAATTTGCAGAAATTAAATGTGGAATTTAAACTAACTATTACAAGGCGTCGGGTATTTACATCGCCAAAAGCAACCCTTTGAAAATAAAATAAAGCGGTAAAATAAATAAATGTCCTATTTAAAACTATTACAAGTCGGGAGCAGATACATCAATAATTAAATAAGGAAAGATAAATCGCGCGAGAGAATCGGATCGAATGTGAAATTAGGGTTTTGACCCTTTTAAAAGAAAAAATGTTTTTGTTGTTTTTATTTAAGAAAAGAAATTAAGTCCTAAATTAAATACTAAATTAGAAATTAAATAAGTTATTTAATGAAAAAAAATTAATGACATATTTTTGGAGTTTTTGTTAATTTAAGAAAGAAATTAAAATAGTTAAATTAGAGTTAAAACCTAATGATTTCTAATTAATTTTAAATATTTACAAAATAAATTAAAGTTATTCTAGAATTAAAAACTAATTGATTAGTTAATATTTATTAACAAAAATAAAGTTTTTGAATTTTAATTGGGGTAAAAATATTTTTTGGTGATTTTTGACAAAAAAGAAAATTTGTTTATTGGTTAGAAATTAATTAAAAATAATAAAATAATAAATGAAAATAAACAAAATAAAGAAAGTAGAGAAATTGGGCCTAAGATTTGGAGGTGTGGAAAGCAATTATTTTGGCCCAAATATGCTGATCCATTTGACTTTTCTGATCCAGTACACAAGCGTTTGACCTGCCTATGGTGCTCCTTCAATATTTGACCACCAGATCTGGCCACCTAGCCATCTGGCACGCTGAAGAGTGAGGGAGTATGATGGTCCCTTGGCATGCGCGTACACTAGATTACCTGAAAAATAACAAGAAAACGCAAATTGCTGGAGGCAGGAATCGAACCCCTGACCTCCAGCCTTTGGATCTTTGAGCACTAACATAGTTACCACCAGGCCATGTTGTTTCAATTGTTAATACAATACGAATTAATAATAATGTAAAAAAAACAAAATTCAATGGTCAAAAAAAGAAAAAAAGCGCGCGTGTTATTTGAATGGGCAAATGGGTGGACGATAACTCATCATCCCTGTCCTCTAAATCCTGCAACTTTTACCTGCGGATTTTTATCCGCAGCTGAAATCGTAGCTTCATTCTAAAATCTTCCCCAGGCAATATAAATGAGTTCTAGGACCATGGTTTGATTCGTCATCTTCTTCTGATCACAACCATGTCCATCATAAAGACCAATTGTACCTGAAACAAAAAACCCCAAAAAACTCCAAGAAACCCTAACTATGGTAGATCTCGTTGCAGGTCAGATAAATGAAATCAAGTAATACCAAAAGCTTGCAAATGGCATGGTGATCACAAATATGCAATTATTTTATACAATGGATGCAAGAATAAAGATTTTCGATTTCAAGAACATAGTGAATCCTTTGATGACTTACAGCACACTGGGAGGTCTGAAAACGCGTGGTTTTGGTTGCTTTCGCTTGTGGAGATTGTCAGGAAGAGATTGAGACAATTGCCAAGCCTTGAAATTGCCTCTAGGATTGATTTCGAAGTCACACTTTTTCTTGATTTTTGCCAATTTGGTTCTGCCTCTAGAACTGATCTCTAACCTTTATTTTGGTCTGCACACGACCCTTATGTAATGCACAATGTATTAGGGTTGCAAGTTTTGTCCAAATCTTCCTCCATTGATGATTGAATATTTGATTTGAACCTCCTTTAACCACCTTCCAAATTTGATCCAAATCACATATTTTCTACACTTATGCCTTGGTACGAGTTTGATGTGGTGCAAGCTATCCATTGAAACCTGAAATCATCAAAAGATCTTTGGTTATCAATATTTTTTATTTTATTTGATTAAATTTGGTTTAAAATGAATTAATTCAAATAAAAATAAAATTAAATAATAAAAATATGATATGGACACATGGCCAAGGCTAGAGCACGTGGGCAATAATGCAAACTCAAAACAAGTGAAAAATAATGGACCCATTTGGCAAAATTTAAAGATTTGGGTATAGTTGACTTTTGGCAATTTTGCAAAAAAGTCCAACTTCAGCAATGCATAACTTCCTCAATTTTGAACTTTTGGAGGTGTTCTTCGACTTTTTAGAAATCTTGAGATGTCCTATAATCAATCCTTTTTTTCTCATATTATTTTGATATTACATGCTCAATTTAGAAGCTTTGACAAAAAAAGGTGTTTTATTGACTTTTCAAAATGACCTATAATGTCTAAATTCATAACTTCTTGTGAGTTCATATTTTGATCTTGGGATATGAAGATGGATTTTAGGTAATTGCATCTTCTTCAAAATGAGCTTTGGATGGGTCATTTCTCATAAAGTATGAGAAAGTTATGCTTGGTCAAAGTTGAGTTGACTTTTCCTACAAAACCCTAATTTAGCAATTTTTGAATCTTGATGAATTTTGAGCAATCCTTGATGAATCATGATCAAACCTTGACCTAATGATGAAATATCCTTCAAAATGAGAATGTTGACAAAAAATCTTGAAGTTTGACTGTATTTGGGTCACAGTTGACTTTTGTCCTAGCATAGTCGATTTTTGGACCTTTTGAGCAATTGAATGAGCAAAATCCCTCTGCAAGGCTTGAAACTTGACATGGATGATCTTGAGAAAATATTAGGACATTGATTATCACTTGGGGTCACTTGGACTCAAGGATATTGATGCAACACAAAACCCTAATTTGAGTAGACTGCCTTAGGAGAGAGCTTGTCTGGCCAACCCTTGGACTACTTTGAGCAATTTGGAGATCTTTCTTGCAATGTTTTGAGAAATATGGGAGGGAAAATTTTGGGGTACAACAGCTGCCCCTGTTCAATCTTCTTAAACCTAAGGATGTAGATTGGCTCTCGTGCCTTTCGTGATCTGAAGGTGGAAGAGGATTGAACACTAGAGTGCCCAGAAATTTGCACTCGCATGAAGTGGTAGTTGCTTTGTGATGTCGGGAATGGGCTTACAGATGCCGTTTGGAGAAGTGTCGATCGCATAAGAGATTCCTTAGCGAGAGCTTGCATACCTGCTGTTGAGGAAGATTCTGCTGGGGAAGTCTGATCTTTGTTGAGGGAAAGGAACTCGCCTGTAATTCAACTGAGGTGTCGAGATTTAGGAACTTGTCAATAATTCAACTGAGGCTTCGAGATTTAAGAACTTGCCCGTAATTCAACCGAGGTGTCGAGATTTAGGAACTTTCCCGTAATTCAACTGAGGTGTCGAGATTTAGAAACTTGCTCGTAATTCAACTGAGGTGTCGAGATTTAGGAACTTGCCCGTAATTCAACTAGGGGGAAACATCTTCGTCAAGATTTAAGAACTCGCCTGTAATTAAACTGAGAAAGCTTCTCCGCTGAGATTTAGGAACTTTCCCGTAATTCAACTAGGGGGAAACATCTTCTTCGAGATTTAAGAACTCGTCCGTAATTCAACTGAGAAAACTTCTCTACTGAGATTTAGGAACTCGTCTGTAATTCAATAAAAGAGCGCTTTTGTCGAGATTTAGGAACTCGTCTGTACTTCAGCTGAGAAAACATCTCTGTTGAGTTTTAAGAACTCGTCCGTAATTCAACTGGGGAAACATCTTCGTCGAGATTTAAGAACTCGCCCGTAATTCAACTGAGAAAACTTCTCTGCTGAGATTTAGGAACTCGTCTGTAATTCAACGGAGGAACACTTTTGTCGAGATTTAGGAACTCGTCTGTACTTCAACTGAGAAAACATCTCTGCCGAGTTTTAAGAACTCGTCCGTAATTCAACTGGGGAAACATCTTCGTCGAGATTTAAGAACTCGCCTATAATTCAACTGAGAAAACTTCTCTGCTGAGATTTAGAAACTCGTTTATAATTCAACGGAGGAACACTTTTGTCGAGATTTAGGAACTCGACTGTACTTAAACTAAGAAAACATCTCTACTGAGTTTTAAGAACTCATCCGTAATTCAATTGGGGAAACATCTTCATCTAGATTTAAGAACTCGCCCGTAATTCAACTGAGAAAACTTCTCTGCTGAGATTTAGAAACTCGTCTGTAATTCAACGGAGGAACACTTTTGTCGAGATTTAGGAACTCGTCTGTACTTCAACTGAGAAAACATCTCTGCCGAGTTTTAAGAACTCGTCCGTAATTCAACTGGGGAAACATCTTCGTCGAGATTTAAGAACTCGCCTATAATTCAACTGAGAAAACTTCTCTGCTGAGATTTAGAAACTCATTTATAATTCAACAGAGGAACACTTTTGTCGAGATTTAGGAACTCGACTGTACTTCAACTAAGAAAACATCTCTACTGAGTTTTAAGAACTCATCCGTAATTCTATTGGGGAAACATCTTCATCTAGATTTAAGAACTCGCCCGTAATTCAACTGAGAAAACTTCTCTACTGAGATTTAGAAACTCGTCTGTAATTCAACAGAGGAACACTTTTGTCGAGATTTAGGAACTCATCTGTACTTCAACTGAGAAAACATCTCTGCTGAGTTTTAAGAACTCGTCCGTAATTCAACTGGGGAATCATCTTTGTAGAGATTTAAGAACTCACCTGTAATTCAACTGAGAAAACTTCTCTGCTGAGATTTAGGAACTTATATGTACTTCAACGGAGGAAAAAGCTTCATAGCGTTGAATTTTGTGAGAATTTAACCGCATCCTTCCTGAAAGATAAAGGTTAATTGTATGTAATGCATGATATGTATCAAGCAAATGATGTTCTCAAAATAAATGAGATTGTGTCGTATGACGCGTATGCATGTCATGATGTATGGAAATGTAATGTTTTTAGCTGGGGAAAATAAATCCTAGATAGCCGCTGGAGAAAAGAGCTGAATTGTTCATTTCTGCTGGGGATAGCGAATGAAGATGATTGTGAGAATAAACCTGCAGGAGAGGATAACTCCGTTGGGGAATAAACTGATGAGGAGATGACTCTGTGGGGAGGAGATGCTCTGTTGAGGATTCGATTGATAGATTCAGCTGGGGATGAATTACCGCTGCTGGTGATAATGAACCTTATTGGGGATTAAATTCCTGTTGGTGAAAGGAATGAACTTTGCTGGGGGTGATTTTCCCATTACGACTTTACTGGGGATAGCCCTCTTAGACTTTACTGGGGATAACCTTCCAACTCCATTGGGGATATTTTTATACTTCACTGGGGAAGGCTTTCAGATTCCACTGGGGATAAATGTCTAGTGTTGATGATGGATAAATTCTGCTTGGGGAGAATATTACCGATTCATTCGCGGTTATGAGTCTCGGCTGCAGAGAGCTAACACCACTAACTTTCTCTTACTCTGCGGGGAATGAAAGTACTTTCAATTGTTTTCTCCAGCTAGGTCTATCCCTATACCTGGTGGACAGAGCAACTGTACGGCTTGGACATTTTTCGTTTGCCCCTGTTTCTGATATTACAAGTAATTGTTTTTTGTTTCACATGTAAATATTTATGAGCAGCAATTAATGTCAAATGCATATATCAAAAACTGAACATTGGACGTTCTTTGCAAAACAAAACAGAAAAAGGAAAACAGTTTGAAATTTATTTGTAAAATGACTTGTATTGATTTTGAAGTTATCCTGTAAATAGGCGTTTTTGTACAAGAGGCTGACGTCCTAGTAAGAGAACGCCGCCGAACAAATAGAATTTACACAATTTGTGAAAAACAAAGAAAAACAGCTATGTGAATAATCCCACTGGGTTCCAACTCTGCTATTGCCCTTATGCCCTCGAGCATCTCATCACTTTGCTACTTGGTTGAAGGTAGATCAGATTGATTAGTACCATCCGAGCTTGATAGTTGATACCGACGTCTGGTCGCAAGGTGGTCCAATGAGACATAGTGTTACGCTTTAATCCCTGACTTTTTCCTGGACCGCCCTTTCGGGTTTTTAGTCCACTGGGATACCCTTTTTTGCCCAAGCCGCCTTTTCAGGTTTTCGACTTGCCGGGTGTACAGTTTTTTCCATTTTCATCCCTTATTTTTGCCCGAACCCTTTTGGTTCGCCGGGAAGCCCTAATTTTTGCCTAGGCCAGTCAACCTAGCGGGTCTTTGATTATGCGTAGTATTTTTTCACTATGTCAGCATTGACGGGGTGAGGAAGGTCGTCACCATCCATGGTGGTTAGAATCATAGCTCCTCTTGAGAAAATGTTCTTAACCACAAATGGCCCTTCGTAAGTAGGGGTCCATTTGCCCCTGGGATCACCTTGTGGCAGTATGATGCGCTTGATAACCAGGTCCCCAACTTGATACTCTCGTCGTCTAACTTTCTTGTTAAATGCCTTGATCATCCGCTTTTGATACGTCTGACCATGACAAATAGCAGTAAGTCTCTTTTCTTCGATTAAGTTCAGTTGATCAAGCCGGGTCTGAATCTAGTCATCTTCGCTCAAACCTACATCCTTCATAATCCGAAGAGAGGGTATCTGAACTTCAATGGGCAAGACGGCTTCCATGCCATAAACCAAGGAATAGGGTGTTGCCCCTGTTGACGTCCGTGCTGAGGTACGGTACCTATGAAGAGCAAAAGGTAACATCTCATGACAATCTTTGTACGTCACCGTCATCTTCTGCATAATCTTCTTAATGTTCTTATTAGCGGCTTCAACAGCCCCATTCATCTTCAACCGGTAAGGAGAAGAGTTGTGATGTTGTATCTTGAACTGCTTGCAGAGCTCGGTGATCATCTTATTATTGAGATTTGTACCATTGTCCGTAATGATCCTCTCTGGTACACCATATTGACAGATCAGATTGTGCCAAATGAACCGTGCCACGACATTCTTGGTCACTATAGCAAAGGAAGCTGCTTCAACCCACTTTGTAAAGTAATCAATAGCTACCAGGATGAAACGATGCCCGTTAGATGTCGTAGGTCTGATCTCGCCGATCATGTCAATACCCCACATTGCAAAAGGCCAAGGTTCTGTCAAGACGTTCAGAGGGACTGGAGGTATGTGCACCTTATCAGCATAGACTTCAAATGAGCGAATGATGGATGGCCACGTATTTGTCTTCCTCCCTGCAACGTGGCTAAAAGCTTGAGGACCTATACCTACGGACAAACGTCTGTTGCTACAGACTTGTGCTTTCTCAAAATCTTCCACAGGCCATGGAAATAATATCTAATGCCATGGTTGGACTCGTCTTGTCCTCCTGAACCAAAAGGTACCATTCATGAAGGCCAATTGCCCCAGTAATCAAAAACCCTAAAACAAAGCTCTGAAACCTAGCAATGGTGATTTACAGTATATGCCATATAAATGAAATTAAATGATGCAGAAACTTTGCAAACATGATGGTGATTAAGAATGTACAGTTATTTTACACTATAAGTGCAAGAATAAGGCTAATCGAATTCAAGAGCATGGCAATACCGTGACGAACTTACAGTGCAATTTGGGGCTTGAAAACGCTTGGTTTTGATGGCTTTAGCTTGCTGAGAGTCCTAGGAGTCGATTGGGGTCGTTCAAAGGTCCTGAGGATGCCTCTATGTGCAAATTCGATCTCACACTTTTCTTGCTTTTTTTCAAATCTGTTTCTTGCTCTTACGCCTGTCTCTAGCCTTCTTTTAGGTCTGGCCTCGTTCTATATGTATGGGTGAATGCATTAGGGTTAATAACTGCATCCAAATCTTTCTCCTTCAATGACTTTTGATTTGATTTGATTCACCTTTAAAATCTTTCCAAACATGGCCTAAATCAATCTTTTTGTTCACATTATGCATTTACACGAGTTTGAATGATTGGTATCTGTAATTTAAGACCTGAAACAATCACCAAATCTTTAGTTTTCAATATTTTTGATTTTATATGATATGTTTTGATTTAAATTGAATTAATTCAAATAAAAATCAAAATAAATAATAAAAATAATATATGGACAGGTGGCATAGACTAGAACTCGTGGGCTATGTTGCCAACTCAAAACAAGTGAAAACGATTGGGCCCATTTGGAAAATTTTGAAGTTTTAGGGATAGTTGACTTTTGGCAATTTTGCAAAAAAGGTCAACTTCAACAATGCATAACTTCCTCAATTTTGACTATTTGGAGGTGTTATTGGACTTTTTAGAAAGCTTGAGATGTCCTATAATCAACCCTTTTGGTCTCATCTCAATTTGATATTCCATTCTCATGTATGAAGCTTTGATAAAAAAGGTGTTTTTGTTGACTTTTCAAAATGACCTATAATGTCCAAATTCATAACTTCTTGTGAGTGCATATTTTGAACTTAGGAGATGAAAATGGATTGAAGGGTATTGCATCCTCTTCAAAATGAGCTTTGGATGGGTCATTTCTCATAAAGTATGAGAAATTTATGCTTGGTCAAAGTTTAGTTGACTTTTCCTACAAAACCTTAATTTAGCAACTTTTGAGTCTTGATGAATTATGAGCAATCCTTGATGAATTATGATCAACACTTGATAAAATGATGAAATATACTTCAAAATTAGGATGTTGACCAAAAATATTGAAGTTTGACTGTATGTGGGCTACAGTTGACTTTTGCCCTAGCACAGTCGATTTTAAGGCCTTTAGCAATTGACTGAGCAAACTTTCTCTGTAGGGCTTGAAACTTGACATGGATGATCTTGAGAACATATTAAGACATTTATGAGCATTTGGGATCACTTGGACTCAAGCATCTTGATGCAACATGAAACCCTAATTTGAAGTAGACTGCCTTAGGAGGGAGCTTGTCTGGCCAACCCTTGGACTACCTTGAGCAACTTGAGTATCATTCTTGAAATGTTTTGAGAAATATGGGAGGGAAAAGTTTGGGGTACAACAGCTACCCCTGTTCAATCTTCTTAAACTTGAGGATGTATATTGGCTTTCGTGCCTTTCTTGATTCGAAGGTGGAAGAGGATTGAACACTAGAGTGCCCAGAAATTTGCACTCGCATAAAGTGATATTTGTCTTGTGATGTCGGGAATGGGCTTACGGATGCCATTCAGAAATTGATGACGAGAGGATGGGCTTAAAGATGCCATCTGAAGGAGTGTCGATCGCGTAAGAGATTCCTTAGCGAGATCTTGCATACCTGTTGTTGAGGAAGATTCTGCTGGGGAAGGATGATCTTTGTCTTGGGAGAAATAGAATTTTAGGTGCTTCGTCGTATGTTATTCTGTTGAGGAATCATCTCTGTTGAATTTTTAGGAACTTCGATCGTCTGTTATTCTACTGAGGAACTGTCTCTTAGTCGAGGAGGCGGACATGAACTGTTATTTGGTCGTGGTCCAGGCTTCATAGTAATAAGACCGATTGCTTATCTGGTCGTAATCCAGGCTTTACTGACTTACTGGGGAGATGAGATTAAACTTGCTATCCAGTCGTAACCCAGGTTTCGCAACTTCTTAATTCTTATCTGGTCATAATCCAGTCTTCAGAAGAAATTCAAATGTTATCTGGTCGCATCTGGGCTTTAACTCGAATTTAGGGCACACTGATATCTGGTCGACCCCGGTCTTCTTAGTAACTGTCCAGGTAAACTGCTATTTGGTCGAAATCCAAACTTCGCAGGGTCTTGTACTACTATCTGGTCGTAATCCAGGCTTCAATCCTTTTATCGTTATTCGGTCGTAATCCAGGCTTCATGGTGTTCCGTACTGCTGTCTGGTCGTAATCCAGGTTTCACAATACTTTACTTCTTATCTGGTTGTAATCCAGTCTTCAGAAGAGATCAAATGGCTATCCGGTCGTAATCCGAGCTTCCATTTGGCTTTGGGCCTACTAACATCTGGTCGTAATCCGAGCTTCATAGTATCTGGCCGGGTGGACTGTTGTTTGGTCGTAATCCAAGCTGCACAGTATCCCTTATCTGTTATCTGGTCGAAATCCAGTCTTCACAATACTTTACTTCTTGTTTGGTCGTAATCCAGTCTTCAAAAGAGATCAAATGGCTATCCGGTCGTAATTCGAGCTTCCATTTGGCTTTGGGCCTACTAACATCCAGTCGTAATCCGAGCTTCATAGTATCTAGTGGGGTGAACTACTGTTTGGTCATAATCCAAGCTGCACAGTATCCTTTATCTATTATCTGGTCGAAATCCAGTCTTCACAATACTTTACTTCTTGTCTGGTCGTAATCCAGTCTTCAAAAGAGATCAAATGGCTATCTGGTCATAATCCGAGCTTCCATTTGGTTATGGGCCTACTAACATTCGGTAGTAATCCGAGCTTTATAGTATCTGGCCGGGTGAACTGCTGTTTGGTCGTAATCCAAGCTGCACAGTATCCTTTATCTGTTATCTGGTCAAAATCCAGCCTTCACAAGAATTTGTATTGTTGTTTGGTCGTAATCCAGGCTTCACAATAACTTGTTGGGCTATTATCCGGTCGTAATCCGGGTTTTACGGCTTAAATTTTGTGAGTATCTTTCCTGAAAGGTAAAGGTTAGTTGTATGTAATGCATGATATGTATCAAGCGATGATGTTCTCAAAATAAATGAGATTGTGTTGTATGATGCGTATATGTGTGTGTCACGATGTATGGAAATGTGATGCTTTTAGCTGGGGAAAATAAATCATGGATTGCTGCTGGAGAAAAGAGTCGAATTCTTCGCTTCCGTTGGAGATAGTGGATGAAGATGTTTATGAGAATAAACCTGTAGGAGAGGATAACTCCACTGGGGAATAAGTTTACGAGAGAATGACTCTGTGGGGAGGAGATGCTCTGCTGAGGATTCCGTTGATAAATTCAGCTGGGGATGAATTACCGTTGCTGGCGATAATGAAACCTGTTGGGTGTGAATTTCTGTTTGTGAAAGGAATAAACTCCGCTTGGGATGATTTTCCAGTTGCGACTTCACGGGGAATAACCTTTTAGACTCTACCAGGGATAATCTTCCAGAGTCTACTGGGGACAATTCTTCGAACTCCACTGGGGATGATTTTTCAAACTCCACTGGGGAATATTTTTTATACTCCGCTGGGGATAATAATTTTTTTTAGTGTTGATGGTAAGATAAACTCTGCTTGGGGAGAATATTATCGATTCATTTGCGGTTGCGAGCCTCGGTTGGGGAGGGCTAACACCACTATCTTTCTCCTTACTCTGCGGGGAATGAATGTACTTTCAATCGTTTTCTCCAACTAGGTCTATCCCTATACCTGGAGGGTAGAGCAACTGTGCGGTTTGGACATTTCTCGTTTTCCCCTGTTTCTGATATTACAAGTAATCTTCTTTTGTTTCGCATGTAAATATTTATGAGCAACAATTAATGTCAAATGCATATATCAAAAACTGAACATTGGACGTTCTTTGCAAAACAAAACAGAAAAAGGAAAACAGTTTGAAATTTATTTGTAAAATGACTTGTATTGATTTTGAAGTTAGCCTGTAAATAGGCGTTTTTGTACAAGAGGCTGACGTCCTAGTAAGAGAACACCGCCGAACAAATAGAATTTACACAATTTGTGAAAAACAAAGAAAAACAACTATGTGAATAATCCCACTGGGTTCCAACTCTGTTGTTGCCCTTATGCCCTCGAGCATCTCATCACTTTGCTACTTGGTTGAAGGTAGATCATATTGATTAGTACCATCCGAGCTTGATAGTTGATACCGACGTCTGGTCGCAAGGTGGTCCAATGAGACATAGTGTTACGCTTTAATCCCTAACTTTTTCCTGGACCGCCCTTTTGGGTTTTTAGTCCACTGGGATACCCTTTTTTTCCCAAGCCGCCTTTTCAGGTTTTCGACTTGCCGGGTGTACAGTTTTTTCCATTTTCATCCCTTATTTTTGCCCGAACCCTTTTGGTTCGTCGGGAAGCCCTTATTTTTGCCTAGGCCAGTCAACCTAGCGGGTCTTTGATTATGCGTAGTATTTTTTCACTATGTCAGCATTGACGGGGTGAGGAAGGTCGTCACCATCCATGGTGGTTAGAATCATAGCTCCTCTTGAGAAAATGTTCTTAACCACAAATGGCCCTTCGTAAGTAGGGGTCCATTTGCCCCTGGGATCACCTTGTGGCAGTATGATGCGCTTGATAACTAGGACCCCAACTTGATACTCTCCTCGTCTAACTTTCTTGTTAAATGCCTTGATCATCCGCTTTTGATACGTCTGACCATGACAAATAGCAGTAAGTCTCTTTTCGTCGATTAAGTTCAGTTGATCAAGCCGGGTCTGAATCCAGTCATCTTCGCTCAAACCTGCATCCGTCATAATCCGAAGAGAGGGTATCTGAACTTCAATGGGCAAGACGGCTTCCATGCCATAAACCAAGGAATAGGGTGTTGCCCCTGTTGACGTCCGTGCTGAGGTACGGTACCCATGAAGAGCAAAAGGTAACATCTCGTGCCAATATTTGTACATCACCGTCATCTTCTGCACAATCTTCTTAATGTTCTTATTAGCGGCTTCAACAGCCTCATTCATCTTCAGCCGGTAAGGAGAAGAGTTGTGATGCTGTATCTTGAACTGCTTGCAGAGCTCGGTGATCATCTTATTATTGAGATTTGTACCATTGTCCGTAATGATCATCTCTGGTACACCATATTGACAGATCAGATTATGCCAAATGAACCGTGCCACGACATTCTTGGTCACTGTAGCAAAGGAAGCTGCTTCAACCCACTTCGTAAAGTAATCAATAGCTACCAGGATGAAACGATGCCCGTTAGATGTCGTAGGTCTGATCTCGCCGATCATGTCAATACCCTACATTGCAAAAGGCCAAGGTTATGTCAATATGTTCAGAGGGACTGGAGGTATGTGCACCTTATCAGCATAGACTTGGCACTTGTGACAGGTCCGAGAATGCTGATAACAGTCGGCTTCCATTGTAGACCAATAGTATCCCGCCCGAAGGATTTTATTTTCCATAGTGTGTCCACTGGAATGAGTTTCAAAAGTACCTTCATGTAACTCTACCATGATCCTTTCTGCTTCGCTCTTATCCATACAATGCAGTAAGGTTGAATCATGGTTACGCTTGTAAAGGATACCATTACTGATGAAGAACTTCGCCGCGAATCTTCTCAGAAACTTCTTATCATTAACGGATGCACCATCGGGGTATTCCTGAGCCTCAAGATACCTCTTCACCTCGTGAAACCAAGGTTTATCTGCTACCTCCTCAGTCTCAATGTCACAGCAATTTGCAGGTTCATCCAATCTCTCAATGGTAAACTGGGGAGCCTCATTGTCCCATATGACCTTGAACATAGAAGACATCGTAGCCCCAGCGTCCGCCAACTGATTCTCCTCTCTAGGGAAGTGTTCAAAGGTTATCTCCTCGAAGTGTGGGAGCAACGTCAACACATACTCTCTGTAAGGAATAAGATTAGGGTGTTTCGTATCCCACTCGCCTTTGATCTGACTGATCACGAGAGCGGAATCTCCGAATACACTTAAGAACTTAATCCTTAGGTCAATAGCTGCTCGAAGACCCATAATGCATGCCTCAAACTCTGCCATGTTGTTGGTGCAGTTGAAACATAATCGGGCGGTGAATGGAGTATGAGAGCCTTCAGGAGATATGATCACGGTGCCGATGCCATTACCCAAAGCGTTTGAAGCTCCATCAAAGTACATAGACCATTGGGATCCCTCCTCAAGTCCTTCATCCGGTCCAAGTGTTTCACAGTCAGTTACCAACATAATGTTCTCGTCCGGGAATTCAAAGTTCATAGACTGGTAATCATCAACTGCCTGATGTGCCAAATGATCTGCCAACACACTTCCCTTGATTGCTTTTTGAGTCGTGTACTAGATGTCATACTCAGTCAAGATCATCTTCCATCTTGCTATTCTTTCGGACAAGGCAGGCTTCTCTAAGATATACTTGATTGGATCCATCTTTGATATCAATAGAGTGGTGTGAGTCAGCATATACTGTCTCAGCTGGTGAGCAGCCCATGCCAAAGCGCATCAAGTTTTCTCAAGCAACGAGTATCGGGTCTCGCAGTCGGTAAACTTTTTGCTAAGGTAGTAAATAGCATGCTCTTTTCGGCCATACTCGTCATGCTGCTCCAGCACGCACCCCATTGAATTATCGAGTACTGTCAAGTATAAGATCAAAGGTCTCCCTTCAACTGGAGGCATCAGAATAGGTGGCTCTTGGAGATATTCTTTTATCCTTTCGAAAGTGGCCTGACATTCATCATTCCATCGTACCACTTGATCTTTCTTCAGCAACTTGAAGATTGGCTCACAAGTAGCAGTCAGGTGTGAGATGAATCGGGTAATGTAGTTCAGACGTCCCAAAAAAGCCTCTGACTTCTTTTTTAGTTTGGGGAGCTGGCATTTCCTGTATAGCCTTCACCTTTGCAGGATCCACTTGAATACCTTTGTCACTTACAACGAAACCCAGCAGCTTACCAGATCTCACCCCGAAGATGCACTTGTTCGGGTTTAACCTCAGCCTGTACGACTTCAACCTGTCAAATAGCTTCTAAAGATGGTCAAGATGTTCTTCTTCAGTCTGGGACCTTGCAATCATGTCATCGACGTATACCTCAATCTCATGATGAATCATGTCGTGGAACAAAGCGACCATGGCGCGCTGGTACGTTGCCCCAGCATTCTTCAATCCAAACAGCATGACCTTGTAGCAAAAGGTACCCCATTGAGTAACAAAGGTTGTCTTTTCCATGTCTTCGGGAGCCATTTTAATCTGATTATAACCGGAGAAACCATCCATAAAGGAGAAGACCTTATGTTGCGCGGTGTTGTCAACCAGAACTTCGATATGAGGCAGAGGGAAATCGTCCTTGGGGCTTGCCCTGTTCAGATCCCTATAGTCAACACACATTCGAACCTTACCATCCTTCTTCGGCACTGGAACCACGTTGGCAACCCACTGCGGGTAAGAAGTAACTGCCAGAAAACCGGCATCAAACTGTTTTTCTAACTTCAGCCTTAATTTTCTCTGACATCTCTGGGCGCATTCGGAGGACTTTCTATTTCACTAGAGGACAGTCTTCCTTGGTAGGCAATCGGTGAACCACGATATCAGTATCCAACCCAGGCATATCTTCGTAAGACCAAGCAAAGATCTCAACATAGTTACGCAGCATCTGAATCAACCGTTGTTTCACACTAGACTCCAGATTTGCACCGATCTTGACCTCTTTCTTGTCTTCCTCTGTACCAGATTTACTGTTTCCACTGGCTCTCCATGTAGCTGTATGCCCTCTCTTCTTGGAGTAACAGTCTAGCAAGCTCACCAGGCACTTCGCAATCATCCTCACCTTCGTCCTCGGCTTGGTTGATCAGACTTTCAAAGTCATAACTGGCAGTAGCAAAGTCGTTATCAATGGGATCCAGAGTGGATTCGGACCTGTATATGTGAGTGTGTGTAAAATAGTTGTTTTGCAAGATAAAAAGAAAAACAGGGAGCGCAAAATTTGAAATGCAAGAAACGTCCAATGCTTTTATTAATGATATATGGTAATGACACACATAAAGCCCTCATAAACAAAACCATGGTGCCTCGGGTAAGACACCGGGCCGTAAAGTTTAAAAATTTTCTGTTACAAATTCAAAACAAAAGTCTTATTATTGTGTGATAACAAAAACGGGCATGGAATCCTTTGTTGTCCAATTGCTCAGGCCACCATCGGTAGTTGGGTAAATCCAGCTATCAATATCAAACTCTTCTTTATCATCTTCAATCGCACTGACTCTCGCGTCATGTTTTGGCATAGGAGACGTTATGACGTTAGGCTTCTCCGACGCTTCAAATTCAATCTCCTTAGCTTCAATCAAATCCTGTACCTTATTCTTCAAGGCCCATCAATTATTGGTATCATGCCCCAGGCTATCAGAGTGATAAGCACAGCGGGCGTTTGGATTGTACAGCGGTGAGGTGGTGTTGGGATTCTTCAGAGCTTCCCTCGGAATCACCAAATTGTTCTTTAGAAACTGCGGTAGAATCTGAGACAAGGTCATATGGAGCTGAGTGAATTGTCTTCACGGCCTCTCGGCTCTTAGCTGATTGTTGTGTTGTGAGGCAACAGCAGGTCTTGATATAACAACCGCATTGACTGCTTGGCGGCGCTCAGGTCTATTATGGCTCTTTGAACTGTAAACAGCACTGGATTCCTTCTAAAAAGGCTTCTTTTCAGTACTTGATGAAGCACCCTTCTGTATCTTACCGCTCTTGATACCGGCCTCAACTCTTTCCCCAGTCATGATTAACTCAGTAAAACCTGACAATGAACTTCTGATCAAATGGTTGAAAAACGGACCAGACAGGGTCCCCAGAAACATATCCACTAACTCCTTGTCAGCCAGTAGGAGTTGGACTCTACCGGCAAGGTCTCTCCACTTCTGAGCATAATCTTTAAAACCTTCGCTCGCACCCATAGACATACCCTAAAGTTGGGTACATGTGGGAGCAAGGTCGGCATTATATTGGTACTGCTTGTAAAAAGCGGCAGCAAGGTCTTCCCAATCACGGACGCTAGCTCCTTCCAATTGGTAAAACTATTCAAGTTGAGTCCCTGAAAGACTATCTTGAAAGAAGTGGATCCAGAGGTTTTTATCAGCAGTGTATGGCTGGATCTTTCTAACATACGAGCGGAGGTGCAGCTTTGGACAAGAAACCCTGCCGTATTTAGAAAAGATTTGTGCTTTAAACTTATGGGGAATCACCACCCCAGATGACAAACCCAAATCACCAAATTCCAATCCAGGTACCTTCTGGATCTCCATCGCACTTAACCAGTCTTCAAGTTATTTATACCTATCCTCAGCCGGAGGATACTGGTCTTCGTCAAAGTCAGTCTCGTTGTCAGAAACCACAGAGCTAGGAGCCCTCCTTTCTTCCTGGTTTTCTCTCCCTTCAGGTGAGTGAGATAAATCAACATCTTCCCGCAGATTATTCCCGAATCTGCGACCCATATTCAGGAGGATCGTCTTCTTCTTCTTCTTCTTCTTATCCTTCAAGATAAGAGTCTTTAGATCTTGCTGACCCTTGGCCAAGTTCATGAACATTTCCTGGAACTGGGTGTTCTGAGCTTGTAGAGCCTTGATAGCTTGATCAGTGGATGTTTCAGCGGACATGATGCTGAAATAAACAGCGAAGAAGATAAGAGACCTATAAGGGTACATGTTATGAGGTGCATGGGAATGGAATGCGTATGATATGATTTCAAAGATTTTAGGGATTCAAATTCGTAAACCAAAAAGGAAACACACTTTTATTAGATTAAAAACTTGAAACAATGTCTGACAAATGCCTTTAAGGCGTTACAAAGAGAAAAACTGTAAAGTAAATCAAAACTATAAATAGAAAAAGACATCAGCGCTCCCATGGTCGTCTTCCGTTGGTGCTGACATAGTCGTTAAGGACCTTCTCATTCTCCAGTTGCCTTGTAAGCTTTTGAATCTTCCGCTCCTGCTCATGATACTTTTTTTGTAAGTATCCCGCTCTTCTCTTAGCTGAATCCAAAACATCTTTAATGCCCCAATGTCAGTTGGCATGTACGGATGTAGGACAGTAGGAGGAACCCCCTCTTCATCGACACTCTCAACAATTACTGGTAAGACAGCTTCGTACGGCATTCCCAGCTTTTGGGCAGGGATTCGAACCCATCGGAGATATGGTTCCATCGGAAGAGAGGTCTTTATCCCTAACTCGTGTAGATCAGACATGTGTACCCTGTTCCAAGCTCGTATGAACCTGCGGCGATGCTCCTCACTATCCCCTTGGAAGTCAAAAACAATGCTCGGAAGCAACAACTCATAAGGTCCGTCCCTTCTAGCTCGCTCAAACTGTTGCAAGGCCAGACAAGGATTATAGGTGATCCCTCCCCTAATTCCAAGTAAAGGAACATTGGGGTATTCTCCGCACCGGTCGATAACAACTACTTCTTCCATGTCTTTAGTGCTCCAGATGATGTTTGTATGAGCCAGGGACATAATTCTGTAGGCCCATCCCATACCTTCCTTGTTCTTCAAAGCAGATTTGGGGAGGTGAGAAATAAACCACCTCGCTAGCAATGGTGCACAACACATAAGGGTTCCCCGTTTCCGAGCAGTACGGGCATAAAGAGCATGTAGAATATCCTCTAAGAGAGTGGGCACAGGATTACGGGACATGAAAATCTTCACTGCGTTCACGTCGACGAAAGAATCTGAATTAGGAAAAAAACCAAGCCATAAATGAGAAGAGCTAGGATGTCTTCGAACGCTTGAAAATCCAAACTGTCCCAAAACTGATTAGCCCGATCAACCAAGAACTTAGCCAAGAAGCCTTTTGTCCCACTGTGAGTTTCCCAATTAGACATTACCTCAGCCTTTGTCAGATGTAGGGCTGTAGCAACATCTTCTGGCCTAAGAGCTTTCTCCGAACCTATAAACGGCGTCTGCTCTAGAATAGAAATACCAAGCAAATCAGAGAACTCCTCTGAAGTAGGGACTAACTGATAGTCTGGGAAGGGGAAGCAGTGGTGCAACGGGTCAAAGAACTGGCACAAGACACTCAACATCTGCTCATCCATTTTGGAAGTGACCAAACCAAGGAGGTGACCATGTCTTCTGACAAAAGAGGAAGTATCAGGAACCTTTGCAACCAAATCTCTAAGCTGAGTAGGAATCTGTACAAAGCTGATCCGAATAGTGTTTCTACGCATAGAGGCCATGACCTACAAAACAGAACAAATATGAATCCCCTATGTCTTTGAAATAGGTTAGTCTGATGCAAGATG
This sequence comes from Vicia faba, assembly GCA_948472305.1. Classification (NCBI taxonomy): domain Eukaryota; kingdom Viridiplantae; phylum Streptophyta; class Magnoliopsida; order Fabales; family Fabaceae; genus Vicia; species Vicia faba. The sequence continues at coordinate 1,062,536,398 of OX451737.1, forward strand.
CATGCAATGTCATGATGCATGATGTTATGATAGAAATACACCACAAGTATTCACAAATAGCAAACATGGTAAGGGCAAACAAGTCACACAGTAGCCCTTAGATTTCAGGATGGCATGGAGTTTAGGTATTACCCTCTTTCAGTTTAGTTAGTTCAACCTGTCCTAGAAATAGTAACCGGGTTCTAGAGGATCTCAATATCACTGACCACCCTCGATCGGTCATAATTCCAGTTTGGCAACCTTTTCTTGCGGCCGGAATCATCACGAGAGTTTGGTCTCAATGAGTGTAGCATACTGCTACTTTTCTATGGCCAAGTTGGTCAATTATAGGTTCTAAGGTCAGTTGGTGCTTAATGACCCCTTAGCTGACCCATATTCTCCTTGTTCCATCACAAGGGATATCGGTACAAACTAAAGTGCCACACCAACGTAACTACTGCTTCAACCGTATCGGTCTACGCCGTACAGTTCCCTCACAGTCTATTGCTACTTACCTAAAAGGTATCCCCAGATCCGGGTTATGATCTATAGTAACTCCGATTCAAACCCACAAAGATAAAGCATACAAGTCAAGCAATTGAAAACATTCTGACGAACTATTCCTAAGGTACACCCCACTTATTAAATCCCCATCAGAGTCGCCAGTTCTGTGATACGGTGGGAAGAATTGACTGTTTTTTGGAATGCTGGTTTGCGTTTTGCGTTTATATTCGCAAAATGTCGCGGTAAGTAAGAGTCGCCACTGACTTTTATTTTATCCAACAAGGAAAGGAAAAAAGCACAAAAAATTCCTTTTTCGAGATATTTCTAAGTACGGGGGGTAGATTATAGAAAGGGAAGGTATTAGCACCCTTTCTATCCGTAGTTATCTACGGGCTCTTAGGTACTTGCTCATCATTTTCAAAATGTTTTCTTTGTGCTTGTGGGTTTTGAAAAGTTTTGTTTTTAACTTCGATTTAACTCTTGCTTAAGAGTGTAATGAAGTGTTTTTGAAAACTTTGTTCGTAAAAGGAGTGTAAGTGTGAAAACGTTTTGGATGAGCGAGTATCTAAGAACTATCTACCTACTCGAAAAAGGAATCGTTCTATGCTAATTTCCTTTAGACAATGTTATCCCACTATTAGTGAGTAGGTAGCACCGTCGTTGGAGTTTGAGGGTCAATTCGAAAGAGGGACATACGGTCACCAAAGCAATGTTAGGACACCTTAGCGGTAACCCTAATGTCTTAGATCATTTGTTTGAGGCAACAATATCCGAGGCAATCGTTTCGAGGCAACTATGATCTTTTAAACAAGAGGACGACCTCTAAAACGACCTATACTCAATGACCGTGTACAAAGGCAACCAAGTGGGGTGTACCCTAGGAGTGCGCATGTGCGAGTGTGTTGTTTCCAGTTATTTTTATCTTTGCACATGTTAAGGGTGATCTAATTTGATTATAGATTAAGCATTCATTCTTGTCATGCAAAACCCTATTATCAAAAATCTAGCAGTTGTAATTTGCAGAAATTAAATGTGGAATTTAAACTAACTATTACAAGGTGTCGGGTATTTACATCGCCAAAAGCAACCCTTTGAAAATAAAATAAAGCAGTAAAATAAATAAATGTCCTATTTAAAACTATTACAAGTCGGGAGCAGATACATCAATAATTAAATAAGGAAAGATAAATTGCGCGAGAGAATCGGATCGAATGTGAAATTAGGGTTTTGACCCTTTTAAAAGAAAAAATGTTTTTGTTGTTTTTATTTAAGAAAAGAAATTAAGTCCTAAATTAAATACTAAATTAGAAATTAAATAAGTTAATTAATGAAAAAAATTAATGACATATTTTTGGAGTTTTTGTTAATTTAAGAAAGAAATTAAAATAGTTAAGTTAGAGTTAAAACCTAATGATTTCTAATTAATTTTAAATATTTACAAAATAAATTAAATTTATTCTAGAATTAAAACCTAATTCATTAGTTAATATTTATTAACAAAAATAAAGTTTTTGAACTTTAATTGGGGTAAAAATATTTTTTGGTGATTTTTGATAAAAAAAGAAAATTTGTTTATTGGTTAGAAATTAATTAAAAATAATAAAATAATAAATGAAAATAAACAAAATAAAGAAAGTAGAGAAATTGGGCCTGAGATTTGGAGGTGTGGAAAGCAATTATTTTGGCCCAAATATGCTGATCCATTTGACTTTTCTGATCCAGTACACAAGCGTTTGACCTGCCTATGGTGCTCCTTCAATATTTGACCACCAGATCTGGCCATCTGGCACGCTGAAGAGTGAGGGAGTATGATGGTCCCTTGGCATGCGCGTACACTAGATTTCCTGAAAAATAACAAGAAAACGCAAATTGCTGGAGGCAGGGATCGAACCCCTGACCTCCAGCCTTTGGATCTTTGAGCACTAACGTGGTTACCACCAGGGTATGTTGTTTCAATTGTTAATACAGTACGAATTAATAATAATGTAAAAAAACAAAATTCAATGGTCAAAAAAAGAAAGAAAAAAAGCACGCGTGTTATTTGAATGGGCAAATGGGTGGACGACAACTCATCATCCATGTCCTCTAAATCCTGCAACTTTTACCTGCGGATTTTTATCCGCAGCTGAAATCATAGCTTCATTCTAAAATCTTCCCCAGGCAATATAAATGAGTTATAGGACCATGGTTTGATTCGTCATCTTCTTCTGATCACAACCATGTCCATCATGAAGACCAATTATACTTGAAACAAAAAACCCCACAAAACTCCAAGAAACCCTAATTATGGTGGATCTCGTTGCAGGTCAGATAAATGAAATCAAGTAATACCAAAAGCTTGCAAATGGCATGGTGATCACAAATATGTAATTATTTTATAAAATGGATGCAAGAATAAAGATTTTCGATTTCAAGAACATAGTGAATCCGTGGATGACTTACAGCACACTGGGAGGTCTAAAAACGCGTGGTCTTGGTTGCTTTCACTTATGGAGATGGCCAGGAAGATATTGAGACAATTGCCAAGCCTTGAAATTGCCTCTAGGATTGATTTCGAAGTCACACTTTTTCTTGATTTTTGCCAATTTGGTTCTTCCTCTAGAACTGATCTCTAACCTTTATTTTGGTCTGCATACGACCCTTATGTAATGCACAATGTATTAGGGTTGCAAGTTTTGTCCAAATCTTCCTCCATTGATGATTGAATATTTGATTTGATCCTCCTTTAACCACCTTCCAAATTTGATCCAAATCACATCTTTTTGTACATTTATGCCTTGGTACGAGTTTGATGTGGTGCAAGTTGTCCATTGAAACCTGAAATCATCAAAAGATCTTTGGTTATCAATATTTTTGATTTTATTTGATTTAATTTGGTTTAAAATGAATTAATTCAAATAAAAATCAAATTAAATAATAAAAATATGATATGGACATATGGCCAAGGCTATAGCACGTGGGCAATAATGCAAACTCAAAACAAGTGAAAAAGAATGGGCCCATTTGGCAAAATTTGAAGTTTTGGGGATAGTTGACTTTTGGCAATTTTGCAAAAAAGTCCAACTTCAACAATGCATAACTTCCTCAATTTTGAACTTTTGGAGGTGTTCTTGGACTTTTTAGAAATCTTGAGATGTCCTCTAATCAACCCTTTTGGTCTAATCTTATTTTTATATTGCATGCTCAAGTTAGAAGCTTTTAGAAAAAAGGTGTTTTTGTTGACTTTTTAAAATAACCTATAATGTCCAAATTTATAACTTCTTGTGAGTGAATATTTTGATCTTGGGATATGAAGATGGATTATAGGGAATTTCATCCTCTTCAAAATGAGCTTTGGATGGGTCATTTCTCATAAAGTATGAGAAAGTTATGCTTGGTCAAAGTTGAGTTGACTTTTCCTACAAAACCCTAATTTAGCAATTTTTGAATCTTGATGAATTTTGAGCAATCCTTGATGAATCATGATCAAACCTTGACCAAATGATGAAATATCCTTCAAAATGAGAATGTTGACAAAAAATCTTGAAGTTTGACTGTATTTGGGTCACATTTGACTTTTGCCCTAACACAGTCGATTTTTGGACCTTTTGAGCAATTGAATGAGCTAAATCTCTCTGCAAGGCTTGAAACTTGACATGGATGATCTTGAGAACATATTAGGACATTCGTGAGCACTTGGTGTCACTTGGACTCAAGGATCTTGATGCAACACAAAACCCTAATTTGAGTAGACTGCCTTAGGAGAGAGCTTGTTTGGCTAACCCTTGGACTACTTTGAGCAATTTGGAGATATTTCTTGCAATGTTTTGAGAAATATGGGAGGGAAAATTTTGGGGTACAACACTAACCTAGTTTTTTGTCTGGCTTCGTTCTATATGTATTAAGGAATAGATTAGGGTTCCAAAACTGGTCCAAATCTTCCTCCATCAATGAATTTGATTTTGACTTGATACCCCTTAAAAATCTTTCCAAAATTGGCCTATTTCAATATTTTTGTACACACCATGCCTTGATACGAATCTGAATACTTGCTAGCTGTAAGTGAAGACCTTAAACAAGCACAAAATCTTGTTTTTTTAATGTTTTGGATTTTATATGATTTATTTTGATTAAAATTGATTTAAATCAAATAAAAATAAAAATAAATAATAAAAACATGATAATGACAAGTGGCAAGGGCTAGAGTTCGTGGACTATGTTTCCAACTCAAAACAAGTGAAAAAGATTGGGCCCATTTGGCAAAAATTGAAGTTTTAGGCATAGTTGACTTTTGGCAATTTTGCAAAAAGGGTCAACTTCACCAATGCATAACTTCCTCAATTTTGACTCTTTGGAGGTGTTCTAGAACTTTTTAGAAAGCTTGAGATGTCCTCTAATTAACCCTTTTGGTCTAATCTCAATTTGATATTCCATGCTAATGTATTAAGCTCTGACAAAAAAGGTGTTTTTGTTGACTTTTCAAAATGACCTATAATGTCCAAATTCATAACTTCCTGTGAGTGCATATTTTGAACTTGGGAGCTGAAGATGGATTGTAGGGAATTGCATCCTCTTTAAAATGAGCTTTTTATGGGTCATTTCTAATAAATTATGAGAAAGTTATGCTTCGTCAAAGTTGAGTTGACTTTTCCTACAAAACCCTAATTTAGCAACTTTTGAGTCTTGATGAATTATGAGCAATCTTTGATGAATCATGATCAACCCTTTATCAAGTGATGAAATATACTTCAAAATAAGGATGTTGACCAAAAATCTTGAAGTTTGACTGTATGTGGGCCACAGTTGACTTTTGCCCTAGTATAGTCGATTTTTAGGCCTTTGAGCAATTGACTGAGCAAACTTTCTCTGCAAGGCTTGAAAGTTGACATGGGTGATCTTGAGAACATATTAGGACATTGGTGAGCATTTGGGATCCCTTGGACTCAAGTGTCTTGATGCAACATGAAACCCTAATTTGAGGTAGATTGCCTTAGGAGAGAGCTTGTCTGGCCAACCCTTGGACTACCTTGAGCAACTTGAGGATATTTCTTGAAATGTTTTGAGAAATATGGGAGGGAAAATTTTGGGGTACAACAGCTGCCCCTGTTCAATCTTTTTAAGCCTGAGGATGTAGATTGGCTTTCGTTCCTTTCGTGACCCGAGGGTGGAAGAGGATTGAACACTAGAGTGCCAAGAAATTTGCACTCGCATGATGTGGTGTCCATCTTGCAATGTCGGGAATGGGCTTACAGATTCCATTTGGAAATTGTTGACGAGGGGATGGGCTTAAGATGTCATATGAAGGAGTGTCGATCGCATAAGAGATTCCTTAGCGAGAGCTTGTATACCTGTCGTTTAGGAAAATTCTGCTGGGGAATGTTGATCTTTGTTGAGAGAAATAGAATTTTAGGAGCTTTGGTCGTCCGTATTCTACTGAGGAAACATCTCTGATGAATTTTAGGAACTTCGGTCGTCCGTATTCTTCTGAGGAAACATCTCAATTGAATTTTAGGAACTTTGGTCGTCCGTATTCGACTGAGGAAACATCTCTTTTGAATTTTAGGAACTTGGTCGTCCGTATTCGACTGAGGAAACATCTCTGTTGAATTTTAGGAACTTCGATCGTCCGTATTCGACAGAGGAATCATCTCAATTGAATTTTAGGAACTTCGGTCATCCATATTCGGCTGAAGAAATATCTCTGTTGAATTTTAGGAACTTAGTCGTCCGTATTCAATTGAGGAAACATCTCTGTTGAGTTTTAGGTACTTTGATCGTCCGTATTCGACTGAGGAATCATCTCAATTGAATTTTAGGAACTTCGGTCATCCGTATTCGGCTGAGGAAATATCTCTGTTGAATTTTAGGAACTTGGTCGTCCGTATTCAACTGAGGAAACGTCTTTGTTGAATTTTAGGAACTTCGATCGTTCGTATTCTTCTAAGGAAACATATCAATTGAATTTTAGGAACTTTGATAGTCTGTATTCGATTGAGGAATCATCTCAATTGAATTTTAGGAACTTCGGTCGTCCATATTCGACTGAGGAAACATCTTTGTTGAATTTTAGGAACTTCGATTGTCCGTATTCGACTGAGGAATCATCTCAATTTGAATTTTAGGAACTTTGGTCATCTGTATTCGGCTGAGGAAACATCTTTATCAAAGAGGAAAGTTGAATTTTAGGAGCTTCGGTCGTCCGTATTCAACTGGGGAATCATCTCTGTTGACATTTAGGAACTTCGGTCGTCCGTTACTCAACTGAGGTAAAGGCTTCATAGCCTAAATTTTGTGAGAATTTGATGGTATCCTTCCTGAAAGGTAAAGGTTAACTGTATGTAATGCATGATATGTATCAAGCAATGATGTTCTCAAAAATGAGATTGTGCTTGTATGATGCGTATATGCATGTGTCATGATGTATGGAAATGTGATGTTCTCTAGCTGGGGAAAATAAATCTCGGATTGCTGCTGGAGAAAAGAGTTGAATTATTCATTTCCGCTAGGGATAGTGAATGAAGATGATTGCGAGAGTAAACCTGCAGGAGAGGATAACTCCACTGGGGAATAAACTGACAAGGAAATGTCTTTGTGTGAAGGACATATTCTATTAGAGGACCTGTTGATTTGGAGAAATAACCTTGTCCGGGGATGAATTACCGTTGCTAGTGATAATGAACCCTGTTGGGGATTGAATTTCTGTTTGTGAAAGGAATAAGCTCCGCTGGGGATGATTTTCCAGTTGCGACTTCACTGGGAATAATCTTCTAGACTCTATTGGGGACAATCTTCCAGAGTTCACTGGGGATAATGCTTCAAACTCCACTGGGGAAAATTTTTCATACTCCGCTGGGGATAATTTTTCAGTGCTGATGGTAGATAAACTATGCTTAGGGAGAATCTTGTTGATTCATTCGCGGTTGTGGGTCTCAGCTGGGGAGAGTTGACACCACCGTCTTTTCTTACTCTGCGGGGAGTGAATGCACTTTCAATTGTTTTCTCCAACTAGGTCTATCCCTATACCTAGTGAATAGAGCAACTGTATGGTTCGGACATTTCTTATTTGCCCCTGTTTCTGATATTACGAGTAATCGTTTTTTGTTTCGCATGTAAATATTTATGAGCAGCAATCAATGTCAAATGCATATATCAAAAATGAACATTGGACGTTCTTGCAAAACAAAACAGAAAAAAAGAAAACAATTTGATATTTCTATGTGAAAATGAATCGTATTAACTCTGAAGTTTGGCCCGTAAATAGGCGTTTTTGTACAAGAGGCTGACGTCCTAGTAAGAGAACGCCGCCGAACAAATAGAATTTATACAATTTGTGAAAAACAAAGAAAAACAGCTATGTGAATAATCCCACTGAGTTCCAACTCTGCTATTGCCTTTATGTTCTCGAGCGTCTCATCACTTTGCTACTTAGTTGAAGGTAGATCAGATTGATTAGTGTCGTCCGAGCTTGATAGTCGATACCGAAGTCTGATTGCAAGGTGATCCAATGAGACATAGTGTTACGCTTTAATCCCTAATTTTTTCCTGGACCGCCCTTTCGGGTTTTCAGTCCACCGGGATACCCTTTTTTACCAAAGCCGCCTTTTCAGGTTTTCGACTTGCCGGGTGTACATATTTTTTCATTTTCATCCCCTATTTTTGCCCGAACCCTTTTGGTTCGCCGGGAAGCTCTTATTTTTTCCTAGGTCAGTCAACCTAGCGGTTCTTTGATTATGCATAGTATTTTTTCACTATGTCTGCATTGAAGGGGTGAGGAAGGTCGTCACCATCCATGGTGGTTAGAATCATAGCTCCTCCTGAGAAAATGTTCTTAACCATAAATGGCCCTTCGTATGTAGGGGTCCATTTGCCCATGGGATCACCTTGTGGCAGGATGATGTGTTTGATCACCAGGTCCCCAACTTGATACTCTTGTCGTCTGACTTTCTTGTTAAATGCCTTGATCATTCATTTTTTATATGTTTGACCATGACAAATAGCAGTAAGTCTCTTTTCGTCGATTAAGTTCAGTTGATCAAGTCGGGTCTGGATCCAGTCATCTTCGCTCAAATCTACATCCTTCATAATCCAAAGAGAGGGTATCTGAACTTCAATGGGCAAGACTGCCTCCATGCCATATGCCAAGGAATAGGGGGTTTCCCCTGTTGACGTTCGCGCTGAGGTACGGTATCCATGGGGAGCAAACGGTAACATCTCGTGCCAATCTTTTTATGTCACCATCATCTTCTACACAATCTTCTTGATATTCTTATTAGCCGCTTCGACAGCCCCATTCATCTTTGGCCGATAAGGAGAAGAGTTGTGATATTGTATCTTGAACTATTTGCAGAGCTCGGTGATCATTGTATTATTGAGATTTGTACCATTGTATGTAATGATCCTCTCGGGTACACCGTATCGACAGATCAGATTGTGCCGAATAAACCGTGCCACGACGTTCTTGGTTACTGTAGCGAAGGAAGTTGCCTCAACCCACTTCGTAAAGTAATCAATTGCTACCAGGATGAAATGATACCCGTTAGACGCAGTAGGTCTGATCTCGCCGATCATGTCGATGCCCCACATTGCAAAAGGCCAAGGTGCCATCAAAATGTTCAGAGGAACTGGAGGTATGTGCACCTTATCAGCATAAACTTGGCACTTATGACAGGTCCGAGAATGCTGATAACAGTCGGCTTCCATGGTAGACCAATAATATCCTGCCCGTAGGATTTTCTTCGCCATGGTGTATCCACTGGAATGAGTTCTGAAAGTACCTTCATGTAACTCTACCATGATCCTTTCTGCTTCGTTCTTATCCACACATCGCAGTAAGGTCGAGTCATGATTACGCTTATAAAGAATACCATTACTGATGAAGAACTTTGCCACGAACCTCTTCGGAAACTTCTTATCATTAGCAGATGCACCCTCGGGGTATTCTTGAGCCTCAAGATACCTCTTTACCTCGTGAAACCAGGGTTTATCTGCTACCTCTTCAGTCTCAATGTCACAGCAATGTGCAGGTTCGTCCAACCTCTCAATGGTAATCTGGGGAGTCTCATTGTCCCATCTGACCTTGAACATAGAAGACATCATAGCTAGCTGTGATACGGTGGCAGAACCAACTGTTAATACTGGTTTGTGTTTTGCGTTTGTGTTTGCAAAATGTCGTGGTAAGCAAGAGTCGCCACCGACTTTTATTTTAACCAACAAGGAAAGGAAAAAAGCACAGAAAAATTCCTTTTTCGAGATATTTCTAAGTACGGGGGGTAGATTATAGAAAGGGGAGGTATTAGCACCCTTTCTATCCGTAGTTATCTACGGGCTCTTAGGTACTTGCTCATCATTTTCAAAATTGTTTTCTTTGTGTTTGTGGGCTTTGAAAAGTTTTTGTTTCGACTTCGATTTAACTCTTGCTTCTGTCTTCAAGAGTGTAATGAAGTGTTTTCGAAAACTTTGTTTGTAAAAGAGTGTAAGTGTGAAAAATTTTGTTTGGATTGAGCAAGTACTTAAGAACTAATCTACCTACTCGAAAAAAGAATCGTTCTATGCTTATTTCCTTTAGACAATTCTATCCCACTATTAGCGAGTAGGTATCACCGTCGTTGGAGTTTTGAGGGTCAATTCGAAAGGGACGTATGGTCACTAAAGCAATGTTAGGACGTCTTAGTCGTAACCCTAATGTCTTAGATCATTTATCCGAGGCAACAATATCTGAGGCAACTATGATATTTGGACAAAAGGACGACCACTAAAGCATCCTATACTCAATGATCGTTTACCAAAGGCAACCAAGTGGGAGTGTACCCTAAGAGTGCGCATGTGCGAATGATTCAGTTTCAGTTTATTTATCTTTGCACATTCAGGGTGATCTAACTATTTTAAATTTAGTCATACATTCTTGTCATGCAAACCCTAATTATTCATACATCTAACAGTTAAAAATTTGTGGAATTTAAAAGTGCGGAAATTAAACTACGCTATTACAAGGCTTCGGGTATTTACATAGCCAAAAACAAACCCTTTGAAAGTAAAAGCGATAAATGTAAAAGTCCTAATTAAAACTATTACAAACTGTGAGCAGATACAATAATTGGATAAGGTAATAAGAAAGCACACGATTAAAAATTAGATCGACGAGAAACTAGGGTTTTGACCCTTCTATCCTAAAAAAAAAAGAAATGTTTTTGTTGTTGTTTTTTAAATATTTTTTAATAAAAAGATTAGGTTTTAAAATTAAATGCTAAATTAATTAGTTATTAAATTAATTAATGAAAATAATTAAATGACATATTTTTGGTTTTTTGTTATTTTAGGAAAGAAACAAAATAATTAAGTTAGTGGTAAACCTATTTATTCTAATTGATTTTAATTATTTGCAAAAATAAATTAAAGTTATATAATTTAATCACACCTAATAAAATTAATTAATTTATTGCTAAAAAAAAGTACCTAAATCTAATTGGTGACAAATAATATTTTTTGTGATTTTTTTAATAAAAAGAAAATTATTTTTGGTTAGTAAATAAAATAACTAAATGAAATAAAATAAAATATAAAAAGATAGAGATTGGGCCTGAGAAAATGGGGGTGCCAATAGTCAGAATTCTGGGCCCAAATAAAGGTCCACGTTGACCTTTGAAAATCCAATGTATGGCGTTTGACTGGGCTCTTGATGTGCCTTCAGTTGTGGCCATCAGATTTGGCCATCTGGCCATCTGGCATGTTTGATGATAAGGGCGTACCATGGTTCTGGGTATTGCATATGCACTGGATAACCTGAAATAAATCAAGAAAAATCACAAATGTTGGAGGCAGGGGTCGAACCCCTGACCTCATGCACTCCAACGCCTTAAGCGCTTGCCTGGTTACCACTAGGCCAGTTTTCTTTGTTGTTATAATATTACAAAACAATGATAATATATAAAACAAATAAAATAATGATAAATTCCGCGCGAAATTCAAATGAGCGAATGATGGCTGGCCACGTATTTGTCTTCCTCCCTGCACCGTGGCTAAAAGCTTGAGGACCTATACCTACAGACAAACGTCCGTTGCTACAGACTTGTGCTTTCTCAAAATCTTCCACAGGCCATGGAAATAATATCTAATGCCATGGTTGGACTCGTCTTGTCCTCCTGAACCCAAAGGTACCATTCATGAAGGCTGTAATCTCAAGCCTCAACTCAACTTTAGTTTTGATGAAAGACAAACAAGCTAGTTTGATGAAAGACAAACAAGCATTATGGAAAGAAGGAAAAGAAGTGGAAATCAACTTAAAGCATCATTCACTCAAAGCTTCAAGGAACTTGGCAAGCAATAAAGTATATCAATTCTCAATTAAACTACATTGATTAGAAATGCTCAAAAATGATATACACACTTGCCACATCACTTCAATTATATTTCAAAACAATTTTTAAGTTTTTCTCTGTTGTAAATCGATTAACATCTTGTGTAAATCGATTTACACATGCTTTTTCAAAAAACTGTTTGCTCCTGCCAGCAATCGATTTACAGGTTGTGTAAATCGATTGATCACAGAACAAACTGATTTTTTAACTCTTGTAAATCGATTTACACAACATGCTAATCGATTTACACTTCAAATTTTTTGAAATTCTGAACGTTACAAACACGTGCAATCGATTTGCATCTTATGTTAATCGATTTGCACATTGAAAATTTTGAAAAATCTGAACTGGTTTCAAGATATCCTTCACACCTTTTCTCCAATAGTTGCATGATCAAACATTGCATCTTGTCAAGTTTTTTCAAACAGAAAAGTGTCCTTTTGGAAAGGTATCTTGATTACTATATATTACAAAATATTTCAAATCATAAATAACTCTTCTCTTGCAATAAAAATCTGAACTTTGTAAAATATTCAAACTTCATATTTCTTAACTTTTAAGAACAAAGATTTTCTGCACTTTCACACATATAAAGAACAGAAATCTTTGAGCATTATCTAACCATTGTGTTACAGTTTGAATTGCTTACAAGAGAAGAAAGAAGAAACTTCAAAGAAGTCACTCTATGTGATCAACATCTTTCAAGAAATCATACTTCATAAAAACATACAAAGTGTAACTTATTTCCAGGATTGTTGGAATTAAGTATTAGATTACTTTTGTTCCTTGTTGTCCATTATTGGAAACAAGAGGTATCTTTTGAGAGGATTGTTCTCATTAGACTTATTGGAAATCCAAGAGGGTGTTCTTGGTTATTTGTTAGGTTCTTTAGTGGATAAGACTAGGAAGAGTCTTGTAAAAGTTCTAACAATATAGTAAAATCTCTTGCGTGTTTGCAAGGGGACTGGACGTACTTCCGGGGTGTGGAAGGAACCAGGATGATTCTCCGTGTCTCTTTACTTTCTGCACTTTACAGTTTTTCAAAGCACTAAATCAAAACCAGAAAGTATAAAATAAGTCAAAAATCGACCATCACCTAATTCACCCCCCCTCTTAGGCGCAATCTTAATCTTACAATTGGTATTAAAGCTGGTTATAGGTAACCTGCTCCTAGAGATCCAGAATGGCTTCCGCAAATCATCAACCAGTTTTCAGAGATGGTGGTAGTAACAACAAGCCTCCTCTATTTTGTGGTGAATATTTTGACTTTTGGAAAATACGCATGAAGGCACATTTAGAAGCACAAGGAGAGGAAGTATGGGATGCTGTTGAAAATGGTCCATTTATCCCGATAACGGTAATCAATGGCGTTGGGTCTGCAAAGCCCAAAACTGCATGGGACGACGATGATAAAAAGAAATTTCTCTATGACAAAAAGGCAATAAACCTTCTTCAAGGTGCTCTCAGTATGGACGAATTTTTCCGTGTCTCAAACTGCAAAACAGCAAAGGAAATTTGGGATACCTTGGTTCAAACTCATGAAGGAACGGCTGAAGTAAAAAGATCAAGGCTAAATACCTTGAGTCAAGAATATGAACTATTTCGAATGCAGCCCGGAGAATCCATTCTTGACTTACAAAAGAGATTTGTGCATTTGACAAATCACTTAATTGATCTTGGTAAAACCCTGTCAAATGATGAACTCAACTTGAAAATCCTTAGATCATTGACTAGGGAATGGCAACCAAAGGTAACGGCAATCTCGGAAAAGAAGAGTCTCTCCGCAATGACTTCCGCTACATTATTCGGCAAACTTCAAGAATACGAAACGGAACTCGGTAGACTTGAAAAACATGAGAATCTAGAAAAGAAGTCCAAAAACATTGCCTTAAAAATTGATTCAAAAGAAGTGGTAAAAGAAGACAATCCGGAAGAAGATGAAAATTTCATGCTTCTAGTGAAAAGACTTGGGAAGTTTTTTGGCAGAAATGACAAAGGCGGATCTCATGCACATAAGAGAAAGCACTTCAAGAAAAGAGAAGCCTCCACATCAACTCAAGATGTCTCATGTTATGAATGTGGAAAGCAAGGACACATCAAGCCAAACTGTCCAAATCTCCCAAAGAAAAATGGATTCAAAGGAAAGGACTCAAAACAAAAGAAAGCCTACATAGCATGGGAAGATAATGATATGAGCAGTTCATCGGAATCGGAAAGCGACGAATGTGCAAACTTAGCCTTAATGGCATCGCATCACTCCGACAATGAAGAAGAGGTTAGTAATGAATTTAATCTTTTTGATGATGATGTTCAAGGTGCAATTGATGAACTCTTGAAAGAATGCAAAAGTTTATACAAAAAGGTGTCAAAACAAGAAAAAGAACTTCTAAGTTGTCTAGAAAAAATTGACACCATGACTAAAGATTTTGATCTTCAAAAACAGAATTTTATAAAAGAAAAGGAAAACTTTGCATGCTCCAAGTGTGAATCAAATGTCTTTCAAATTGTTCAATTGAAAAGAGTCATTGAACGATATGAAAAAGGACAAATAGGATTGGAAGGATTACTAAGCCAACAACGTTATCCTAATGATAAAAGAGGTCTTGGTTATGTGAATACTAAGAAACCAAGTAACAATCCCACTGTTTTTGTAAAGGCTAGTAATAGTTCCAATCCCAAGAAAGTAGAAAAGAAGCAAGTTGTTCATAATCATCAAAAGAAAAAGGCTAATATATCTAAAAGAAAACAAATGCCTAGATACAAGAGTAAATTTGTTCCAAACTGTTTTTACTGTGGTATTATTGGACACACACCAAATGCATGCTATATTAGAAATTTCAGTATGGCTAGTGGACATTATGCATGGGTGAAAAAGGGAACTAACTATGAAGGACCCAAGGCAACTTGGGTACCTAACAAGAAATAATTTGTTTTTGTAGGTATGCTTGAAATCCACTTCAAATGTTTGGTATCTTGACAGTGGATGTTCAAAGCATATGACAGGAGATGTACACCAATTTTCATATCTAGTACATAAAGCCAAAGGGTATGTCACCTATGGAGACAACACCAAAGGAAAGATTCTTGGCGTTGGAATAGTTGGCACACCTCCATCCATTCAAATTGAGGATGTTCTCTATGTTGAAGGATTAAAGCACAACCTTCTTAGCATAAGTCAACTTTGCGATAGAGGGTTCAAGATCAAATTCAACAAAGAAGAATGCCTTATTATGGATGAGGCAACCAATGAGGTAAAACTCAAAGGTATAAGATCTAACAATATTTTTGTGATTACTCTAGATGATTTGTCTATGAAGGTACAATGTCTTATGGTAAACAACAATGACGCTTGGTTATGGCATAAGAGGATTGCTCACATTCACATGGAGCACTTGAACAAATTGGTTAAGCATGACTTAGTTATTGGTCTACCAAAGATGAAGTTCATCAAAGACAAATTATGTAGTGCATGCCAAAAGGGCAAACAGACCAAATCAACTTTCAAACCAAAGAATGTGGTTTCAACAACAAGACCACTTCAATTGTTGCACATGGATCTTTTTGGTCCATCTAGAACAAGAAGCTTCGGAGGTAACATTTATGCATTAGTTATTGTAGATGATTTTTCCCGTTTCACTTGGACTTTGTTTTTAGTACACAAGAATGAAGCATTCAAGGCATTCAAGAGATATGGAAAACAAGTTCAAAATGAGAAGTCATCAAAGATAACATCAATCCGAAGTGATCACGGTGGAGAGTTCCAAAACAGTCTATTTGAAGAATTTTGTGAAGAAAATGGGATCTTCCACAATTTTTCAGCACCAAGAACTCCACAACAAAATGGAGTAGTTGAAAGGAAAAATAGGTCTTTGGTGGAACTTGCTAGAACCATGCTAAGTGACTCAAGTTTGCCTAAATATTTTTGGGCGGATGCGGTAAGCACGGCATGTTATGTAAGCAATCGCGTGATCATAAGACCTATACTAAAGAAAACTCCATATGAGATCTACAAAGGAAGAAAACCAAATATCTCTCACTTTCATATTTTCGGGTGCAAATGTTTTGTCCTTAACAACGACAAAGACAATCTCGGTAAGTTCGATGAAAAATCGGATGAAGGTATCTTTCTTGGTTACTCCCTTTCTAGCAAAGCTTTTAGAATTTACAATAAAAGAACTTTAACTATAGAAGAATCAATGCATGTTTCTTTTGATGAATCTAACACCTCCAAGGAGGAAGTTGCTATTTGTGATGATGATGATTCTATAGATCTATCTCATGAGATTTCCTACGGAGATGGCAAAATAGTCAATCCGGAACAAACACATGAACTTTCACATCAAAATGAAAATGATGATGATCTTCCTCAAGAATGGAGAACTCATTGTGATCATCCAATTGACAATATAATTGGAGATATTAGCAAAGGAGTATCTACTCGGCTAAATCTTAAGGATGCATGCTTAAATATGGCGTTTGTATCTCAAGTTGAACCTACTAAAGTGGCTCAAGCACTAGAAGATGATCAATGGATCCTTGCCATGCAAGAGGAGTTAAACCAATTCGAGCGGAATGAAGTTTGGGAACTTGTTCCCAATCCAGGAAATAAACGTATCATTGGAACCAAATGGGTTTTCAAAAACAAGATGGATGAAAATGGAATAATCACTCGAAACAAGGCAAGACTAGTTGCTCAAGGATACAACCAAGAGGAAGGAATTGATTTTGAAGAAACTTTTGCTCCGGTAGCACGTTTGGAAGCAATAAGACTATTGCTTGCATATGCATGCTCATTGGACTTTGAACTTTTTCAAATGGATGTAAAAAGCGCATTTCTCAACGGATTCATAAATGAAGAAGTCTATGTAAAGCAACCTCCCGGATTTGAAGACTTCAAACATCCTAATCATGTCTTCAAACTGAAGAAAGCTCTCTATGGGCTGAAGCAAGCACCAAGGGCTTGGTATGATAGACTAAGCGCGTTCCTATGTGAAAAAGGGTTTGTAAAGGGTAAAGTTGATACCACTCTCTTCATAAAAAATGTTAATCATCATACCTTACTTGTACAAATCTATGTAGATGATATTGTTTTCGGTTCAACTAACCAAAATATGTGCAAGGAATTTTCGTCTATGATGCAAGGAGAGTTTGAGATGTCTATGATGGGAAGATTGAATTTCTTTCTTGGTCTTCAAATTAAGAAACTCAAACATGGTATCTTCGTAAACCAATCAAAATATTGCAAAGACCTTATAAAGAAGTTTGAGATGGAAAGTAGCAAAGAAAGTGCAATTCCTATGGGATCCGGCACCTATCTTGACCCAGATGAATCAGGAAATTCTATTGACATAACTAAGTATCGTGGAATGATTGGCTCACTCCTTTATTTAACAGCAAGTAGACCTGACATTATGTTCAGCGTTTGCCTATGTGCAAGATATCAAGCCAATCCTAAAGAGTCTCACCTTGCAGCAGTCAAGCGCATAATAAAATATCTCAAAGGAACAACCAACGTCGGATTATGGTATCCAAAAGGTAGTATGTGCAATCTAGTTGGTTATTCTGATGCTGACTATGCAGGTTGCAAAACTGATCGCAAAAGTACAAGTGGAACATGTCACATTCTTGGAAATGCCTTGGTTTCATGGTCATGCAAAAAGCAAGCAAGCGTAGCTCTCAGCACTGCCGAAGCAGAATACATTGCGGCTGGAAGTGGATGCGCTCAAATTCTTTGGCTAAAACAACAATTACTTGACTATGGAGTAAACCTTGGATGCATTCCTCTTCGATGTGATAACACAAGCGCGATCAATATTACGAAAAATCCAGTTATGCATTCCCGGACGAAACACATTGACATCAGACATCATTTAATCTGAGACCATGTACTCAAAGGAGATGTCAAGATCACATTTGTGGACACTCAAAATCAACTCGCGGACATCTTCACAAAACCACTTGCAAAGGATGCATTTTTCAAAATTCGTCGTGAACTTGGAATCCTCGATGAACAAGATATTTAAGGTGCACTCAATCCTTGACTATACCTTAATGTACATATATATGTGGTTAGACATTGTTTCAAATGTTAAAAATAATGATGTTTTAAATTTTCTCTTTAAGTAAATCGATTTACACCATATGTCAATCGATTTACTACTGAAGCAAATCATTTCTTTTAATAAAATCTTCTGTGTAAATCGATTTACACCCTATGTCAATCGATTTACTACTGAAGCAAATCATTTTTTTTAATAAAATCTTGTGTGTAAATCGATTTACACAATATGTAAATCGATTTACCACTGAACGAAAATTACTTTTTATGAAAATGTTCTGTGTAAATCGATTTAACCAAGGGGTAAATCGATTTACCACAGAATCTGAAGCATTTTCTATGTATTTTCTCTATGCAATTTATTTTGTTTTAACATGTGATACTTGTATGAGCTTTTAATATATTGGTCAAACATTCATTGTCTCTCAACCTCCCACCTTACTATTTCCCAATCAATGAAACCTTGACCAAATTACCAAATTAAAACCTCATAAAGACCTCACTTACTCTCTATATTATTTAAACTCACCAAAACTATCTCATAACACCAACACACTCTCTCACATAACAACTCAAAGAACTCTATATCTCTCTTTTCAAAACCCTAACAAGATCCATGGCTCCCAAGAGAAAAGCCTCTGCCTCAGAGAAAGGAAAGAAGCCAGCTTCGTCAACATCTGAAAACTCTGTGCTCGAGTACCTCTCGGATCCACAGCGGGACAGATTTCTCAAGCATTTTCAAAAGAAAATCATCTCTACTCCAAAGTTTGGTATGTTATCTACTTTTCCAGATGAATGCTTCTCATTTCAAAGAGATTTCATTGCTTATGGTTTAGAACCATTAATATCTTCACATGGGTTCTATTACCCGGATCTGGTTAGAATTTTCTACATCAACATGTGCTATGACAACAACAAATGTTATACATATGTCCTTGGAAAAAGAATCCCTCTGTATTCCAAAACTATTGGCAGAATCTTGAACATTCCATATTCTGGAAGTACCCTCTATGATCCAGAAGATGCTGCTTGGGAAAACTATCAGAAGCGAGAATTTTTCTATAGCATTGGAAGGTTATCAGAATCTGAATACCGTGCCAAGCGGATTCGAAGTCTTGGCGGGGTTATTCCAGCTAGGGACACATGGAGTGCTGGAAATTTTCATATTGATGATAGGTTGTTTCACTATTTTCTGGTGTATATTCTGTTTCCTAGAGCAGGGAATCATTGTACGGTGACCGACCTAGAACTGCAAATCATCTATGCAAGGAAAAATGGAATTCCGGTTAATTGGGCAAAATTGATTGTGATGCATATGCTAAAAGTTGCCGCAAGGGCCACCTTTCTACCATATGCATATTTCATTACAAGGATTATGGCAGCTTTTGATATAGATTTCACTGGATTTGAGCGGATTGAAATGGATCCAATCACCACTAGGATCTCCATCAAAAATGTTGATTCAAGAATGGGTGTTCATTTCAATGCTGAAGCAAAAACCATAACTTACATTGGAGAAGATGTGGTCGGCGATGAAGGTCATAATGCAGATGAAGAAGACCATGAAGTTCCTCCTCCTGCTGCTGCTTCTGGTCCCACAAATCAAGATGTTATGGATTTCATGACGCAACAGTTTGCTTCTCTCAATTCTAACATCAATGCTCGATGGACGGAGATAAATGACTCTACCTCATCTCGAATAGATGCTTTTCAGAATAATGTGAACCAACAATTTTCATATCTTTATTCACATCTTCATATCCCTCCATACGACCCAACCAATCCTGCACCTCCGCCTCCTCAATACACCGAACCACCTCTTCAACAACAATTTCCTTATCAAGGACCTTTCTAAAATGTTCTTGATCAATGTTATTAAATTCTTAGTATAAGTATCATTATGGATTTTGTCTTGTTTTATTTTGTTCATTTTATGTATTGTGTTCTTAAAACTTTGTTCGATAATTTTGAAAGTTTTGTGTTTTTCATTCATGTTCCTATACATTTCTTTCTGGTATACTTTCTTGTTGCATCTTTCCCTTCTTTTTGATAATGTCAAAGGGGGAGAAGGATGTAATAGCACTTTATGGTTGTTTGTTTTCATTGTCTTTACAGAGCAAACTTTCAAATCTTTTTCTCCATAGGGGGAGAAATCTTCTCAGGGGGAGAAAACACCTTTTGCTCAAATTCTGATCAACACATAAAGGAAAATGGTTTGTCATCATCAAAAAGGGGGAGAATGTAATCTCAAGCCTCAACTCAACTTTAGTTTTGATGAAAGACAAACAAGCTAGTTTGATGAAAGACAAACAAGCATTATGGAAAGAAGGAAAAGAAGTGGAAATCAACTTAAAGCATCATTCACTCAAAGCTTCAAGGAACTTGGCAAGCAATAAAGTATATCAATTCTCAATTAAACTACATTGATTAGAAATGCTCAAAAATGATATACACACTTGCCACATCACTTCAATTATATTTCAAAACAATTTTTAAGTTTTTCTCTGTTGTAAATCGATTAACATCTTGTGTAAATCGATTTACACATGCTTTTTCAAAAAACTGTTTGCTCCTGCCAGCAATCGATTTACAGGTTGTGTAAATCGATTGATCACAGAACAAACTGATTTTTTAACTCTTGTAAATCGATTTACACAACATGCTAATCGATTTACACTTCAAATTTTTTGAAATTCTGAACGTTACAAACACGTGCAATCGATTTGCATCTTATGTTAATCGATTTGCACATTGAAAATTTTGAAAAATCTGAACTGGTTTCAAGATATCCTTCACACCTTTTCTCCAATAGTTGCATGATCAAACATTGCATCTTGTCAAGTTTTTTCAAACAGAAAAGTGTCCTTTTGGAAAGGTATCTTGATTACTATATATTACAAAATATTTCAAATCATAAATAACTCTTCTCTTGCAATAAAAATCTGAACTTTGTAAAATATTCAAACTTCATATTTCTTAACTTTTAAGAACAAAGATTTTCTGCACTTTCACACATATAAAGAACAGAAATCTTTGAGCATTATCTAACCATTGTGTTACAGTTTGAATTGCTTACAAGAGAAGAAAGAAGAAACTTCAAAGAAGTCACTCTATGTGATCAATATCTTTCAAGAAATCATACTTCATAAAAACATACAAAGTGTAACTTATTTCCAGGATTGTTGGAATTAAGTATTAGATTACTTTTGTTCCTTGTTGTCCATTATTGGAAACAAGAGGTATCTTTTGAGAGGATTGTTCTCATTAGACTTATTGGAAATCCAAGAGGGTGTTCTTGGTTATTTGTTAGGTTCTTTAGTGGATAAGACTAGGAAGAGTCTTGTAAAAGTTCTAACAATATAGTAAAATCTCTTGCGTGTTTGCAAGGGGACTGGACGTACTTCCGGGGTGTGGAAGGAACCAGGATAATTCTCCGTGTCTCTTTACTTTCTGCACTTTACAGTTTTTCAAAGCACTAAATCAAAACCAGAAAGTATAAAATAAGTCAAAAATCGACCATCACCTAATTCACCCCCCCTCTTAGGCGCAATCTTAATCTTACAAAGGCCAATTGCCCCAGTAATCAAAAACCCTAAAACAAAGCTCTGAAACCTAACAATGGTGATTTATAGTATATGCCATATAAATGAAATTAAATGATACAGAAACTTTGCAAACATGATGGTGATTAAGAATGTACAGTTATTTTACGCTATAAGTGCAAGAATAAGGATAATCGAATTGAAGAGCATGGCAATACCGTGACGGACTTACAGTGCAATTTGGGGCTTGAAAACGCTTGGTTTTGATGGCTTTAGCTTACTGAGAGTCCTAGGAGTCGATTGGGATCGTTCAAAGGTCCTGAGGATGCCTCTAAGTGAAAATTCGATCTCACGCTTTTCTTGCTTTTTTTCAAATCTGGTTCTTGCTCTTACGCCTGTCTCTAGCCTTCTTTTAGGTCTGGCCTCGTTCTATATGTATGAGTGAATGCATTAGGGTTGATAACTGCATCCAAATCTTTCTCCTTCAATGACTTTTGATTTGATTTGATTCACCTTTAAAATCTTTCCAAACATGGCCTAAATCAATCTTTTTGTTCACACTATGCATTTACACGAGTTTGAATGATTGGTAACTGTAATTTAAGACCTGAAACAATCACCAAATCTTTAGTTTTCAATATTTTTGATTTTATATGATTTGTTTTGATTTAAATTGAATTAATTCAAATAAAAATCAAAATAAATAATAAAAATAATATATGGACAGGTGGCAAAGACTAGAACTCGTGGGCTATGTTGCCAACTCAAAACAAGTGAAAAATATTGGGCCCATTTGGAAAAATTTGAAGTTTTAGGGATAGTTGACTTTTGGCAATTTTGCAAAAAAGGTCAACTTCAACAATGCATAACTTCCTCAATTTTGACTCTTTGGAGGTGTTATTGGACTTTTTAGAAAGCTTGAGATGACCTATAATCAACCCGTTTGGTATAATCTCAATTTGATATTCCATTCTCATGTATGAAGCTTTGATAAAAAAGGTGTTTTTGTTGACTTTTCAAAATGACCTATAATGTCCAAATTCATAACTTCTTGTGAGTGCATATTTTGAACTTAGGAGCTGAAAATGGATTGAAGGGTATTGCATCCTCTTCAAAATGAGCTTTGGATGGGTCATTTCTCATAAAGTATGAGAAATTTATGCTTGGTCAAAGTTGAGTTGACTTTTCCTACAAAACCTTAATTTAGCAACTTTTGAGTCTTGATGAATTATGAGCAATCCTTGATGAATTATGATCAACCCTTGATCAAATGATGAAATATACTTCAAAATGAGGATGTTGACCAAAAATATTGAAGTTTGACTATATGTGGGCTACAGTTGACTTTTGCCCTAGCACAGTCGATTTTAAGGCCTTTGAGCAATTGACTGAGCAAACTTTCTCTGTAGGGCTTGAAACTTGACATGGATGACCTTGAGAACATATTAGGACATTTGTGAGCATTTGGTATCACTTGGACTCAAGCATCTTGATGCAACATGAAACCCTAATTTGAAGTAGACTGCCTTAGGAGGGAGCTTGTCTGGCCAACCCTTGGACTACCTTGAGCAACTTGAGTATCATTCTTGAAATGTTTTGAGAAATATGGGAGGGAAAAGTTTGGGCTACAACAGCTACCCCTGTTCAATCTTCTTAAACTTGAGGATGTATATTGGCTTTCGTGCCTTTCGTGATTCGAAGGTGGAAGAGGATTGAACACTAGAGTGCCCAGAAATTTGCACTCGCATAAAGTGATATTTGTCTTGTGATGTCGGGAATGGGCTTACGGATGCCATTCAGAAATTGATGACAAGAGGATGGGCTTAAAGATGCCATCTGAAGGAGTGTCGATCGCGTAAGAGATTCCTTAGCGAGAGCTTGCATACCTGTTGTTGAGGATGATTTTGCTGGGGAAGGCTGATCTCTATCTTAGGAGAAATAGAATTTTAGGAGCTTCGTCGTCTGTTATTATATTGAGGAATCATCTCTGTTGAATTTTTAGGAACTTCGATCGTCTGTTATTCTACTGAGGAACCGTCTCTTAGTCGAGGAGGCGAACATGAACTGTTATTTGGTCGTGGTCCTGGCTTCATAGTAATAAGACCGATTGCTTATCTGGTCATAATCCAGGCTTTACAGACTTACTGGGGAGATGAGATTAAACTTGCTATCCAGTCGTAACCCAGGTTTCGCAACTTCTTAATTCTTATCTGGTCATAATCCATTCTTCAGAAGAAATTCAAATGTTATTTGGTTGCATCCGGGCTTTAACTCGAATTTAGGGCACACTGATATCTGGTCGACCCCGGTCTTCTTAGTAACTGTCCAGGTAAACTGCTATTTGGTCGAAATCTAAACTTCGTAGGGTCTTGTACTGCTATCTGGTCGTAATCCAGGCTTCAATCCTTTTATCGTTATTCGGTCGTAATCCAGGCTTCATGGTGTTCCGTACTGCTGTCTGGTCGTAATCCAGGCTTCACAATACTTTACTTCTTATCTGGTCGTAATCCAGTCTTCAGAAGAGATCAAATGGCTATCCGGTCGTAATTCGAGCTTCCATTTGGCTTTGGGCCTACTAACATCTGGTCGTAATCCGAGCTTCATAGTATCTGGTCGGGTGGACTGTTGTTTGGTCGTAATCCAAGCTACACAGTATCCCTTATCTGTTATCTGGTCAAAATCCAGTCTTCACAATACCTTACTTCTTATCTGGTCGTAATCCAGTCTTCAGAAGAGATCAAATGGCTATCCAGTCGTAATTCGAGCTTCTATTTGGCTTTGGGCCTACTAACATCCAGTCGTAATCCGAGCTTCATAGTATCTGGTGGGGTGAACTGTTGTTTGGTCATAATCCAAGCTGCACAGTATCCTTTATCTGTTATCTGGTCGAAATCCAGTCTTCACAATACTTTACTTCTTGTCTGGTCGTAATCCAGTCTTCAAAAGAGATCAAATGGCTATTTGGTCGTAATACGAGCTTCCATTTGGCTATGGGCCTACTAACATTCGGTCGTAATCCGAGCTTCATAGTATCTGGCCAGGTGAACTGCTGTTTGGTCGTAATCCAAGCTGCACAGTATCCTTTATCTGTTATCTGGTCGAAATCCAGCCTTCACAGGAATTTGTATTGTTGTCTGGTCGTAATCCAGGCTTCACAATAACTTGTTGGGCTGTTATCCAGTCGTAATCCGGGTTTTACGGCTTAAATTTTGTGAGTATCTTTCCTGAAAGGTAAAGGTTAGTTGTATGTAATGCATGATATGTATCAAGCGATGATGTTCTCAAAATAAATAAGATTGTGCTGTATGATGCGTATATGCGTGTGTCATGATGTATGGAAATGTGATGCTTTTAGCTGGGGAAAATAAATCCTGGATTGCTGCTGGAGAAAAGAGTCGAATTCTTCGCTTCCGTTGGAGATAGTGGATGAAGATGTTTGTGAGAATAAACCTGCAGGAGAGGATAACTCCGCTGGGGAATAAGCTGACGAGAGAATGACTCTGTGGGGAGGAGATGCTCTGCTGAGGATTCCGTTGATAAATTCAGCTGGGGATGAATTACCGTTGCTGGCGATAATGAAACCTGTTGGGTGTGAATTTCTGCTTGTGAAAGGAATAAACTCCGCTTGGGATGATTTGCCAGTTGCGACTTCATGGGGAATAACCTTTTAGACTCTACCGGGGATAATCTTCCAGAGTCTACTGGGGACAATTCTTCGAACTCCACTGGGGATGATTTTTCAAACTCCACTGGGGAACATTTTTTATACTCCGCTGGGGATAATAATTTTTTTTAGTGTTGATGGTAGATAAACTCTGCTTGGGGAGAATATTACCGATTCATTTGCGGTTGCGAGCCTCAGTTGGGGAGGGCTAACACCACTATCTTTCTCCTTACTCTGCGGGGAATGAATGTACTTTCAATCATTTTCTCCAACTAGGTCTATCCCTATACCTGGAGGGTAGAGCAACTGTACGGTTTGGACATTTCTCGTTTTACCCTATTTTTGATATTACAAGTAATCGTCTTTTGTTTCGCATGTAAATATTTATGAGCAGCAATTAATGTCAAATGCATATATCAAAAACTGAACATTGGACGTTCTTTGCAAAACAAAACAGAAAAAGGAAAACAGTTTGAAATTTATTTGTAAAATGACTTATATTGATTTTGAAGTTAGCCTGTAAATAAGCGTTTTTGTACAAGAGGCTGACGTCCTAGTAAGAGAACGCCGCCGAACAAATAGAATTTACACAATTTGTGAAAAACAAAGAAAAACAGCTATGTGAATAATCCCACTGGGTTCCAACTCTGCTATTGCCCTTATGCCCTCGAGCATCTCATCACTTTGCTACTTGGTTGAAGGTAGATCAGATTGATTAGTACCATCCGAGCTTGATAGTTGATACCAACGTCTGGTCGCAAGGTGGTTCAATGAGACATAGTGTTACGCTTTAATCCCTAACTTTTTCCTGGACCGCCCTTTCGGGTTTTTAGTCCACTGGGATACCCTTTTTTGCCCAAGCCGCCTTTTCAGGTTTTTGACTTGCCGTGTGTACATTTTTTTCCATTTTCATCCCTTATTTTTGCCCGAACCCTTTTGGTTCGCCAGGAAGCCCTTATTTTTGCCTAGGTCAGTCAACCTAGCGGGTCTTTGATTATGCGTAGTATTTTTTCACTATGTCAGTATTGACGGGGTGAGGAAAGTCGTCACCATCCATGGTGGTTAGAATCATAGCTCCTCCTGAGAAAATGTTCTTAACCACAAATGGCCCTTCGTAAGTAGGGGTCCATTTGCCCCTGGGATCACCTTGTGGCAGTATGATGCGTTTGATAACCAGGTCCCCAACTTGATACTCTCGTCGTCTAACTTTCTTGTTAAATGCCTTGATCATCCGCTTTTGATACGTCTGACCATGACAAATAGCAGTAAGTCTCTTTTTGTCGATTAAGTTCAGTTGATAAAGCCGGGTATGAATCCAGTCATCTTCGCTCAAACCTGCATCCTTCATAATCCGAAGAAAGGGTATCTGAACTTCAATGGGCAAGACGGCTTCCATGCCATAAACCAAGGAATAGGGTGTTGCCCCTGTTGACGTCCGTGCTGAGGTACGGTACCCATGAAGAGCAAAAGGTAACATCTCGTGCCAATCTTTGTATGTCACCATCATCTTCTGCACAATCTTCTTAATGTTCTTATTAGCCACTTCTACAGCCCCATTCATCTCCGGCCGGTAAGGAGAAGAGTTGTGATACTATATCTTGAACTGCTTGCAGAGCTCGGTGATCATCTTATTATTGAGATTTGTTCCATTATCCGTAATGATCCTCTCTGGTACACCATATCGACAGATCAGATTGTGCCGAATAAACTGTGCCACGACGTTCTTGGTCACTGTAGCAAAGGAAGCTGCTTCAACCCACTTCGTAAAATAATCAATAGCTACCAGAATGAAACGATGTCCGTTAGATTCCGTAGGTCTGATCTCGCCAATCATGTCGATGCCCCACATTGCAAAAGGCCAATGTGCCGTCAAAATGTTCAGAGGAACTGGAGGTATATGCACCTTATCAGCATAAACTTGGCACTTATGACAGGTCCGAGAATGCTGATAACAGTCGGCTTCCATGGTGGACCAATAATATCCTGCCCGAAGGATTTTCTTTGTCATGGTGTGTCCACTGGAATCAGTTCCGAAAGTACCTTCATGTAACTCTATCATAATCCTTTCTGCTTTGTTCTTATCCACACGACGCAGTAAAGTTGAGTCATGGTTACGCTTGTAAAGGATATCATTACTGATGAAGAACTCCGCCACAAACCTCCTCAGAAACTTCTTATCATTAACAGATGCACCCTCAGGGTATTCTTGACCCTCAAAATACCTCTTTACCTCGTGGAACCAGGGTTTATCTGTTACCTCTTCAGTCTCAATGTCACAGCAATGTGCAGGTTCGTCCAACCTCTCAATGGTAATCTGGGGAGCTTCATTGTCCCACTTGACCTTGAACATAGAAGACATCATAGCTAGCGCGTCCGCTAACTGATTCTCCTCTCTGGGGAAGTGTTCAAAGGTTATCTCCTCGAAGTGTGGAAGTAGCGTCAACACATACTCCTTGTAAGGAATAAGATTTGTGTGTTTCGTATCCCACTCGCCTTTGATCTGACTGATCACGAGAGCGGAATCTCCAGATACACTTAAGAACTTAATCCTTAGGTCAATAGCTACTTGAAGACCCATAATGCACGCTTCATACTCCGCCATGTTATTGGTGCAATTGAAACATAGTCGGGCGTTGAACAGAGTATGAGAGCCTTCAGGAGATATGATCACGGTGCCAATGCCATTACCCAAAGCGTTTGAAGCCCCATCAAAGTCCATAGACCATCGGGATCCTTCCTTAGGTCCTCCATCCGGTCCAGGTGTTTCACAGTCGGTCACTAACATGATGTTCTCATCCTGGAATTCGAAGTTCATAGATTGGTAATCATCCATTGCCTGATGTACCAAATGATCTGCCAACACACTCCCCTTAATTGCCTTTTTAGTTGTGTATTGGATGTCGTATTCAGTTAAGATCATCTGCCATCTTGCTATTCTTTCGGATAAGGCAGACTTTTCGAAGATATACTTGATTGGATCCATCTTTGATATCAACAGAGTAGTGTGAGTCAGCATATACTGTCTCAGCCGGCGAGCAGCCCATGCCAAAGCGCAGCAAGTTTTATCAAGCAACGAGTATCGGTTTTCGCAGTCGGTAAACTTTTTGCTAAGGTAATAAATAGCATGCTCTTTTCGGCCAGACTCGTCATGCTGCCCCAGCACACACCCCACTGAATTGTCGAGTACTGCCAAGTATAGGATCAGATGTCTCCCTTCAACTGGATGCATCAGAATGGGTGGCTCTTGGATATATTCCTTGATCCTTTCGAAAGCGGCCTGACATTCATCGTTCCATCTTACCACTTGATCTTTCTTCAGTAACTTGAAGATTGGCTCACAAGTTGCAGTTAGGTGTGACATGAATCGGGCAATGTGGTACAGACGTCCCAAAAAGCCTCTGACTTCTTTTTCTGTTCGGGGAGTTGGCATTTCCTGTATAGCCTTCACCTTTGTAGGGTCCACTTGAATACCTTTATCACTAACGACGAAACCCAGCAGCTTACCAGACCTCACTCCGAAGGTGCACTTGTTCGGGTTTAACCTCAGCTTGTACAACTTCAACCTGTCAAATAGCTTCTGAAGGTGGTCAAGATGTTCTTCCTCAGTATGGGACCTTGCAATCATATCGTCAACGTATACCTCAATCTCATGATGAATCATATCATAGAGCAGAGCGACCATGGCGCGCTGATACGTTGCCCCAACATTCTTCAATCCGAACGACATGACCTTGTAGCAAAAGTTACCCCATTGAGTAACAAAGGTTGTCTTCTCCATATCCTCGGGAGCCATTTTAATCTGATTGTAACCGGAGAAACCATCCATAAAGTAGAAGACCTTATGCTGTGCGGTGTTGTCAACCAGAATATCGATATGAGGCCGAGGGAAATCATCCTTGGGGCTCGCCTTGTTCAGATCCCTATAGTCAACACACATTCGAACCTTACCATCTTTCTTCGGCACTGGAACCACGTTGGCAACCCACTACGGGTAAGAAGTAACTGCTAGAAAACCGGCATCAAATTGTTTCATAACTTCAGCCTTGATTTTCTCGAACATCTCTGGGCGCATTCGGCGAACTTTTTGTTTCACTGGAGGACAATCTTCCTTGGTGGGCAGGCGGTGAACCACAATATCGGTATCCAACCCAGGCATATCTTCATAAGACCAGGCAAAGATCTCAACATAGTCACGCAGCATCTGTATCAACCGTTGCTTAACACTAGACTCCAGATTTGCACCTATTGTACCCCAAAATTTTCCCTCCCATATTTCTTAAGATATTGCAAGAAGAATCTCCAATTGGCTCAAGATTGCTCAAGAGTTGGACAGTCAAGTCATCTCCTAAGGCAGTCAATCTCAAACTAGGGTTTTGTGTTGCATCAAGGTCCTTACATCCAAATGACCTCAAGTGCTCTCCAATGTCCTAATATTTTCATAAGGTCATCCATGTCAAATTTCAAGCCTTGCAGAGGAAGTTTGGTCAGTCAATTGCTCAAGAGGTCCAAAAATCGACTGTGCTAGGGCAAAAGTCAACTGTGACCAATAAATAGTCAAAACTTCAAGATTTTTTGTCAAAATTATCATTTTGAAGGATATTTCATCATTTTATCAAGTGTTGATCATGATTCATCAAGGATTTCTCAAAATTCATCAAGATTCAAAAGTTGCTAAATTAGGGTTTTGTAGGAAAAGTCAACTCAATTTTGACCAAGCATAACTTTCTCATACTTTATGATAAATGACCCATCCAAATATCATTTTTAAGAGGATGAGATTTCCTACAATCCACATTCACACCCCAAGATCAAGAAATGCACTCACAAAAAGTTGCAAATTTGGACATTATAGGTCATTTTTGAAAGTCAACAAAAACACCTTTTTTCCAAAGCATATAACTCGAGCATGGAATATCAAAATGATATGAGACCAAAAGGGTTGGTTAGAGGACATCTCAAGGTTTCTAAAAAGTCCAAGAAAACCTCCATAAGTTCAAAATTGAAGAAATTATGCATTGTTAAAGTTGGGCATTTTTCCAAAATTGCCAAAAGTCAACTATCCCCAAAACCTCAAATTTTGTCAAATGGGCCCAATTTGTTCCACTTGATTTGATCTTGTCACACTATACACGTGTCCTATCTTCAGTTTTGTGTCCAATTATTAATTTTTCTATTTTATTTGATTTTTATTGAATTAAGTCATTTTTAATCAATTTAAATCCAAATAAAATCTAAAAATTAATCACTTGGTATCTTTGTGATTGATATAGGTCTTAAATATCATCATGGACACCATCAAATCCGGATCAAGCCATATCATGCACAAAATATTGGTTTTTGACAAATTTGGAAGCTTTTTCAATGGAGAATAAAATCATATCTCCAATCATCAATACCTAAGGATTCAAGCCCAAATTTTTAACCTAATGCATTTCTAGATGTTCTAGCGTGCCTCATTAACTGTGGTCCACCGTATGCCTTCAGATCTCAACGTGCCAGATGGCCTCCTGGCCAAATCTGGTGGCCAGGAATGAAAGACCATCATGTTCTCCAGTCAACGTGTCACATGGAAGTGCAAAAAGTCAGCCAGGCTTGTAGCTATTGGGCCTCAAAAATGCTGATCTCACCGTCAAATCTGGCCCAAACCCCTTGGTTATTTCTATTCTTTCTTTATATTTCTTTTATTTAAATGTTTTGTTAATTATTATTTTTATTATCACTAACCAATTAAATTTTTTCCTCATAAAATCAAAAACACAAAAATATGTTTTATTTCTTAAAATTAAAATCATCACTTTATTTTTGTAAATAAATTAATTTAGTTAACTTAGTTTAATTAGGTATAATTTCAATATCTTTTGCAAATAATTAAAACTAATTTAGATTATTAGGTTTTACTAACTTTAAATCAATTTATTTTATTTCTTTAAATATCCAAAAATCCAAAAAAATATTTTAATTAATTAATTAATAATTAACTTAAATTTAATTTCTTCTTAATTCAAAAATAAAAAAAAATCTTTTCTTTCAAAAAAAGGGTCAAAACCCTAAAAAATGCGCCCAATTCAATTTTCTCGCACGCGATCTATATTTTCATATTATTGTACTTGCTCCCGGAATGTAATAGCTTTAAATAGGACTTTGTTTTATCGCTTTATTTTAATTTCCGCAATTTAAATTTCAAGGGTTGATTTTGGCGATGTAAATACCCGACGCCTTGTAATAGTTTAGATTTAATTTCCACGGCTTATTAATTGTTAGATGTTTGGTAAATAGGGAATGCATGACAAGATCAAATGTATGAACTTAAAATCATCATAGCTCACCCATGACATGTACAAAGATAAAATTAACCGAAATAACACACTCGCAAATGCGCACTCTTAGGGTACACCTCACTTGGTTACCTTCTAACGTGGTCATTGAGTATAGGAAGTTTTAGAGGTCGCCCTCTTGTCCAAAGATCATAGTTGACTCGAAACGGTTGCCTCGGAAAAATGATCTAAGACATTAGGGTTACCGCTAAGGCGTCCTAACATTGCTTTAGTGACCGCACGTCCCTTAATCGAATTGACCCTTAAAACTCCAACGATGGTGCTACCTACTCATCAATGGTGGGATAGCATTATCTAAAGGACATTAGCACATATTGATTCCCTTTTCGAGTAGGTAGATAGTTCTTAAGTACTTGCTCTCTCAAAACAAAACAAAACTTTTCGCACTTACACTTTCCAAACAAAAACTTCTTTCAAACCCACAAACACAAAGAAAAGCAATTTTTAAAAACACTTTGAGCAAGTACCTAAGAGCCCGTGGATAACCATGGATAGAAAGGGTGCTAACACCTTCCCTTTCTATAATCTACCCCCCGGACCCGAGAAACATCTCGAAAAAGGAATTTTTCTGTGCTTTTTTCCTTTCCTTGTTGGATAAAATAAAAGACGGTGGCGACTCTTGCTTACCGCGACATTTTGCAAAAACAAACGCAAAACGCGAACCAGCATTCCAAAAACAGTCAGTTCTCTTCCCACCGTATCACAGAACTGGCGACTCTGCTGGGGAATAAATAATAAGTGGGGTGTACCTTAGGATTAGATCATTGTGTTTTCAATTGTTTGCTTTGTATGATTTATATTTGTGGGCTTGTATCGGAGTTCTATAGATCCTAACCCAGATCTGGGGATACCCTTTAGGTAAGTAGCAATAAACTGTGAGGGAACTATACGGCATAGACCGATACGGTTGAAGCAGTAGCTACGTTGGTGTGGCACTTTAGATTGTATCGATATCCCTTGTGTTGGAACAAGGAGAATATGGGTCATCTAAGGGGTCATTAAGCACCAACTGACCTTAGAACCTTTAAATTGACCAACTTGGCCATAGAACAGTAGCAGTATGCTACACTCATTGAGACTAAACTCTCGCGATGATTCTGGCCGCAAGAAAAGGTTGCTAAACTGGAATTATAACCGATTGAGGGTAGTCAGTGATATTGAGATCCTCTAGAACCCGGTTACTATTTTTAGGACAAGTTTAAACCAACTGAACTGAAAGAGGGTAGTACCTAAGCTCCTTGCCAGCCTGAAATCTAAGGGCTCTCCGTGTGACTTGTGTGCCTTTACCATGTTTGCTATTTGTGGATACTTGTGGTGTGCTTCTATCATGACATCATGACATCATAAACATTGCATACATCTTGCATTGGACTAACCTATTTCAAAGACAGGAGGGATTTATCTTTGTTCTGTTTTGTAGGTCATCATGATGCCTATGCGTAGGAATACTATCCGGATCAACTTTGTCCAAGTTCCCACTGTGCTTAAAGAGTTAATTGCAAAGATGCATGATACTACTTCCTTCCTCAGGAGACATGGTTATCTTCTCAGTTTGGTCACCTCAAAGTTGGAAGAGAAGATGATGAGTGTCCTAGTCCAGTTCTATGATCCATTGTACCATTGTTTTACTTTCCAGGACTACCAGTTGGTTCCCACTTTAGAAGAGTTCTCTGATCTGCTCGGTATCTCTATTTTGGAGCAGACCCTGTTTACTGGTTGGGAGAAGGTTCTTAGGCCCGAAGAGATTGTTGCAGCCCTTCATTTGACCAAAGATGAGGTGATGGCTAATTGGGAGACTAGAAGTGGAGCAAAGGGCTTTCTTACCAAGTTTTTGGTTGGTAAGGCTAATTATTTCTGGGATAGTCTAGACTTCAAGGCATTCGAGGATATTCTGGCTCTTCTGATATACGGCTTGGTATTGTTTCCGAACTCTGACTCCTTTGTTGATGTAAATGCGGTGAAAATCTTCATCTCTCGTAATCCTGTACCCACTCTCTTGGGTGACATTCTTCATCAGCTTTATGCTCGTACGGCCTGAAAGCGGGGAACCTTGATGTGTTGTGCTCCGTTATTAGCGAGGTGGTTTATTTCGCACCTCCCCAAATCAGTGCTGAAGAACAAAGAAGGCATGGGCTGGGCTTATAGGGTTATGTCTCTTTCTCATAATGACATTATCTGGACTCTCAAGGGTATGGATGAGGACTCTATCATTGATCGCTGTGGGGAGTATCCCAATGTTCCACTGTTAGGAACCCATGGAGGAATTTCTTACAATCCGTGATTGGCCTTACGTCAATTTGGGAGAGCCAAAAGAGAAGGACCTCATGAAATGCTAAGGCCTAGTATCATCTTTGATTTTCAAGGGGATAGCGATGAGCAACGTCGCAGATTCATAAGGGCTTGGGATAGAGTTCACAGATCTGATCCACACGAGTTGGGTCCAAAGACTTCTCTGCCAATGGAGCCATATCTCAGATGGGTCCGTATCCGTGCCCAAAAGTTGGGTATGCCATACGAAGTTGTCCGGCCTATCATTGTTGAAGTTGCTAATGAAGAAGGGGTTCTTCCAACCATCCTCCACCCTCATATGCCCACTGACATTGGGGCACTGAAGAGATCTTGGATGCAGTTGAGAGAGGAACGGGATGCTTACCGAGAGAAGTTCAACGAGCAAGAGCAGAAGATCCAGAGGTTGACTAGGCAGTTGGAGAACGAGCAGATTCTCAATGACTATGCCCGCACTGATAAGAAGAGACCATGGGAGCACTGATGGACCTTTGATTGTTTCTTTTCTAGTTTTCATTTACTTTTCACTATTTCCATTCTTGTAACGCCCTGAGGGCATCAGTTGAACAATTTGAATTTTGAAGTTAATCTAATAAAGTGTGTTTCATTTATTGTTTACAAATTTGAATCTCCTGATTGTCTTTGAAATCATCATCATACGCATTTCATCCCATGCACTTCATAAACAGGTACCCATTACAGGTCTCTTATCTTCTTTGTTGTTTATTTCAGCACTCATCATGACTGCCGAACCTTCAACTGAGCAAGCTATCAAGGCCCTCCAGGCCCAAAATGCCCTATTTTAAGAGTAGTTCATGAATCTAGCTAAGGGTCAGCAAGACCTGAAGACCTTGATTCTGAAAGAGAAGAAGAAGAAGAAGAAGAAGAAGAAGAGGACAATCTTGTTTAACACAGGGCACAGGTTTGGAAACAGGCTACAGAATGAAGTTGATTTGACTACCTCATCTGGAGGGAAAGATAGTCAGGAAGAAAGGAGGGCTCCTAGCCCTGTGATCTCCGATAACGAGACAGACTTCGACGAAGAACAGTACCCTCCTGCTGAGGATAGGTACAAGCAACTGGAAGACCAGTTGAGTGCTATGGAAGTTCAGAAAGTGCCTGGTCTAGATTTTGGTGATCTAGGTCTATCATCTGGGGTAGTGATTCCCCATAAATTCAAGGCACCAGCCTTTGCTAAGTATGACGGAGTTTCTTGTCCGAAGATGCACCTCCGATCATATATGAGGAAGATTCAGCCATACACCGCTGATAAAAACCTATGGATCCATTTCTTTCAAGACAGTCTCTCAGGGACTCAGCTTGAGTGGTTCTACCAGTTGGACGAAGCCAGTATCCACAGTTGGGAAGATTTGGGTACGACATTCTACAGGCAGTATCAGTACAACTCCGACCTCGCTCCTACGCGTACCCAACTCCAGGGTATGTCAATGGGGACGGGTGAAGGATTCAAAGATTATGCTCAGAAGTGGAGAGACCTCTCCGGAAGAGTGCAACCACCCTTGGCAGATCGAGAGCTTGTGGACATGTTTCTAGGGACCCTGTCTGGTCCATTTTTCAACCATCTGATTGGAAGCTCCTCGTCTGGGTTTACATAGCTAATTCTGACCGGTGAGAGGATTGAGCCCGGTATTAAGGCCGGTAAGATACAGAAGGGTGCCTCATCAAGAACTAAGAAGAAGCCCTTTAAGAAAGAGTCCAGTGTTGTCTACAGTGCAAGAAGACAGAATAGACCTGAACACCGCCAAGCTGTTAATGCGGTTGTTATTTCAAAACCTGTTGGTGCTCCGCAGCACAACAATCAACAGAAGGATGAGAGACCTCGAAGGCAATTCACCTGTCTCAACATGACCTTATCTCAGATTCTGCCACAGTTGCTGAAGACCAATCTGGTGATTCCAAAGGAAGCCCTAAAGAATCCAAATATAACATCACCGAAGTACAACCCTAATACCCGCTGTGCTTTTCACTCTGATAGCCCAGGGCATAATATGGATGACTGTTGGGTTTTGAAGAACAAGGTACAAGGCTTGATTGATGCGAAAAAGATCGAGTTCGGAGCACTAGAGAAGCCTAAACAAGAGGCAGGGGTGAATGCTATCGGGGATAACGACGATGAAGAGTTTGATATCGACAGTTGGATCTACCTGACTGCCAATGGTGGATTAAGAAACTGGACAACGAAAGATTCTATGCCCGTTTCCATTATTACCCAGTAATGAAACTTTTTGTTTTGAATCTGTAACAGACAATGTTTTAAAACTTTATGGCCCGGTGTCTTACCCAGGGCACCGTGGCTTCATTTGTGAGGGCTTTATGTGTGTCATTTTCATATATCATTAATAAAAGCATTGGAAGTTCTTGCATTTCAAATTTTGCGCTCCTTGTTTTTCTTTATTATATATTATAAAACAGCTATTTACACACAATCACGTATACAGGTCCACATCCACTCTGGATCCTACTGGTAACGACCCTGCTACTGCCTGTTATGACTTCGAAAATCCGATCAACTTAGCCGAAGACGAAGGTGAAGATGGTTGTGAAGTTCCTGGTGAACTTGCAAGACTGTTACTCCAAAAAGAGAGAGTTATTCAGCCACATGAAGAGCCGGTGGAAACAGTGAATCTGGGTACTGAGATAGACAAGAAAGAAGTCAAGATCGGTGCAAATCTGGAGCTTAGTGTGAAACAACGGTTGATTCAGATGTTGCATGATTATGTTGAGATCTTCGCTTGGTCTTATGAAGATATGCCTGGGTTGGATACTAATATTGTGGTTCACCGTTTGCCTACCAAGGAAGACTGTCCTCCAGTAAAATAGAAGGTCCTCCGAATGCGCCCAGAGATGTTTGAGAAAATCAAGGCTGAAGTGATGAAACAGTTTGACGCCGGTTTTCTAGCAGTGACTTCTTACCCTCAGTGGGTTGCCAATGTGGTTCCTGTGCCGAAGAAGGATGGTAAGGTTCGAATGTGTGTTGACTACAGGGATTTGAACAGGGCGAGCCCCAAGGATGATTTTCCTCTACCTCATATCGACGTCCTGGTTGACAACACCGCTCAACACAAGGTATTCTCCTTTATGGATGGCTTCTCCGGATATAATCAGATTAAAATGGCTCCCGAAGACATGGAGAAGACAACTTTTGTTACTCAGTGGGGTACCTTTTGCTACAAGGTCGTGCCTTTTGGACTGAAGAATGTTGGGGCAACGTATCAGCGTGCCATGGTTGCTTTATTTCATGACATGATCCATCATGAGATTGAAGTGTACGTCGACGATATGATTGCAAGGTCCCAAACTGAGGAGGAACACCTTGGCCATCTGCAGAAGCTGTTTGATAGGCTAAAGTTGTACAAGCTGAGGCTAAACCCGAACAAGTGCACCTTCGGGGTGAGATCTGGTAAGCTGCTGGGTTTCGTCGTAAGCGACAAAGGTATTCAAGTGGATCCTGCAAAGGTGAAGGCCATACAGGAAATTCCAGCTCCCAGAACAGAGAAAGAAGTCAGAGGCTTCCTGGGACGACTAAACTACATTGCCCGATTCATCTCGCACCTAACTGCTACTTGTGAGCCAATCTTCAAGCTACTGAAGAAAGATCAAGTGGTACGTTGGGATAATGAATGTCAGGCCGCTTTCGAAAGGATCAAAGAGTATCTCCAAGAGCCACCTATTCTATTGCCACCAGTTGAAGGGAGACCTTTGATCTTATACTTGACAGTGCTCGACAACTCAATGGGGTGTGTGCTGGGGCAGCATGACGAGTCTGGCCGAAAAGAGCATGCTATTTATTACCTTAGCAAAAAGTTTACCGACTGTGAGACCCGATACTCACTGCTCGAGAAAACTTGTTGCGCTTTGGCATGGGCTGCTCGCCGGCTGAGACAGTATATGCTAACTCACACTACTCTATTGATATCAAAGATGGATCCAATCAAGTATATCTTCGAAAAGCCTACCTTGTCCGGAAGAATAGCAAGATGGCAGATGATCTTGACTGAGTACGACATCCAATATACGACCCAAAAAGCAATTAAGGGAAGTGTGTTGGCAGACCATTTGGCACATCAGGCAGTGGATGATTACCAGTCTATGAACTTTGAATTTCCAGATGAGAATATCATGTTGGTAACTGATTATGAGACACCTGGACCGGATGAAGGACCTGAGAAAGGATCTCGATTGTCTATGTACTTTGATGGAGCTTCGAACGCTTTGGGCAATGGCATTGGCGCTGTGATCATATCTCCTAAAGGCTCTCATACTCTGTTTACCGCCCGACTATGTTTCAAGTGCACCAACAACATGGCGGAGTATGAAGCGTGCATCATGGGTCTTCGAGTAGAAATTAATCTAAGGATTGAGTTTCTAAGTGTTTTCGGAGATTCTGCTCTCGTGATCAGTCAGATCAAAGGCGAGTGGGATATGAAACACCCAAATCTTATTCCTTACAAGGAGTATGTATGGACGCTGCTTCCCCATTCCGAGGAGATAACCTTTGAACACTTCCCTAGAGAGGAGAATTAGTTGGCGGACACACTGGCTACAATGTCTTTTATGTTCAAAGTTAATTAGGACAACGAGGCTCCCCAGATCATCATTGAAATATTGGACGAACCCGCACATTGCTGTGATATTGAGACTGAAGAGGTAGCAGATAAACCCTGGTTTCATGAGGTGAAGAGATACCTTGAGGCTCAGGAATACCCCGAGGGTGCATCTGTTAATGACAAGAAGTTTCTGAGGAGGTTCGCAGTGAAGTTTTTCATCAGCAATGGCATCCTTTACAAGCGAAACCATGATTCAACCTTACTGCGATGTGTGGATAAGAATGAAGCAGAAAGGATCATGGCAGATTTACATTAAGGTACTTTCGGAACTCACTCCAGTGGACACACCATGGCAAAGAAGATCCTTCGGGCAGGATACTATTGGTCCACAATGGAAGCCAACTGTTCTCAGCATTCTAAGACATGTCATAAATGCTAAGTTTATGCTGATAAAGTGCACATACCTCCATTACCTCTGAACGTCTTAACGGAACCTTGGCCTTTTGCAATGTGGGGCATTGATATGATCGGCGAGATCAGACCTACAGCATCCAACGGGCATCGTTTCATCCTGGTGGAAATTGATTACTTTACGAAGTGGGTTGAAGTAGCTTCCTTTGCTACCGTAACCAAAAGCGTCGTGGCACGGTTCATTCGGCATAATTTGATCTATCGATATGGTGTACCAGAGAGGATTATTACAGACAATGGTACCTATCTTAACAACAAAATGATCACCGAGCTCTGCGAACAATTCAAGATACAGCATCACAACTCTTCTCCCTACCGGCCGAAGATGAATGGGGTTGTTGAAGCGGCTAATAAGAACATTAAGAAGATCGTGCAGAAGATGACAGTGACATACAAAGACTGACACGAGATGTTACCATTTGCTTTTCATGGGTATCGTACCTCGGCATGGACGTCAACAGGGGCAACACCTTACTCCTTGGTATATGGCATGGAGGCAGTCTTGCCCATCAAAGTTCAGATACCCTCTCTCTGAATCATGAAGGATGCAGGTTTAAGCGAAGATGACTGGATTCAAACCCGGCTTGATCAGCTGAACCTAATCGACGAAAAGAGACTTACTGCTATTTGTCATGGTCAGACGTACCAAAAACGGATGATCAAGGCATTTAACAAGAAAGTCAGACGTCAAGAGTATCAAGTTGGGGACCTGGTAATCAAGCGCATTATCTTACCTCAAGGTGATCCCAGGGGCAAATGGACCCCTACTTACAAAGGGCCATTTATGGTTAAAAACATTTTCTCAGGAGGAGCTATGATTCTAACCACCATGGATGATGACGACCTTCCGCACCCCGTCAATGCAGACATAGTGAAAAGATACTACGCATAATCAAAGACCCGCTAGGTTGACTGGCCTAGGCAAAAATAAGGGCTTCCCGGCGAACCAAAAGGGTTCGGGCAAAAATAAGGGATGAAAATGAAAAAAAATTATACACCCGGCAAGTCGAAAACCTGAAAAGGCGGCTTGGGCAAAAATGGGTATCCCGGTGGACTGAAAACCTGAAAGGGAGGTCCAGGCAAAAATTATGGATTAAAGCGTAACACTGTGTCTCATTGGATCACCTTGCATCCAGACTTCGGTATCGACTATCAAGCTCGGACGGCACTAATCAATCTGATTCATCTTCAACCAGTAGCAAAGTGATGAGATGCTCGAGGACATAAAGGCAATAGCAGAGTTGGAATCCAGTGGGATTATCCACATAGCTGTTTTGTTTTCCTTTCACAAATTGTGTAAATTCTATTATTCGGCGGCGTTCTCTTACTAGGACGTCAGCCTCTTGTACAAAAACGCCTATTTACAGGCCAAACTTCAAAATCAATACAAATTCATTTTCAGACAAATTTCAAACTCTTTTTTATCTTTATCTGTTTTGTTTTGCAAAGAACGTCCAAAGTTCATTTTTGATATATGCATTTGACATTAATTGCTGCTCATAAATATTTACATGCAAAACAGAAGATGATTACGGGTAATATCAGAAACAGGGGCAATAAGAATTGTCCAAGCGGTATAGTTTCTTTGTCCACCAGGTACCAAGGTATATTCAGCTGAAGAATATGACTAAGATATCTTCACTCCCCGCAGAGTAATACAGTAATGATAACTCTCTCCCGACTGAAACTTGCAACTACGATCGAATCAGTAATGCTCTCCCCAAGCAGAGTTAGTCTACCATCAGCACTAAAATGGTCTTAATATTCCCCAGCGGAGTGTAAGAATATTCCCCAGCAGGTATAAGAATGTCCTCAGCAGTCTTAATATTCCTCAAAGGAGTATAAGAATGTTCCCCGGCAGAATATGAGATACCCCTGGTGGAGTCAACATTTTCCCAGCACGGTCTAAAAAGCTTCCCCAACGGAGTTGAAGCATCATCCCCAGTAGACTCTGGAAGTTTATCCCCAGCGGAGTACAATAGGTCTCCCCAGCCAAGTTCAAAG
Source organism: Vicia faba (assembly GCA_948472305.1). Classification (NCBI taxonomy): domain Eukaryota; kingdom Viridiplantae; phylum Streptophyta; class Magnoliopsida; order Fabales; family Fabaceae; genus Vicia; species Vicia faba. The sequence continues at coordinate 1,062,577,142 of OX451737.1, forward strand.
GATCATTCCTAGCAGAATTCAGAGGATTATCCCCACAAAAGTCTAACAGGATTATCCCCAGCAAGTTGCAACTGAAAGATCATCCCCAGCGAAGTTCTTTCCTTTCACGAGCAGGAATTCAACCCTCAACAGACTCAGTATCACCAGCAATGGTAATCCATCCCCAGCGGAGTTTATCAGTGGAATCTTCAGCAGAACATCTCTTCCCTATAGAGTAATCTCTTCATCAGTTTATTCCCCAGCGGAGTCATCCTCTCATGCAGGTTTATCATCTTCGTTCATCATCCCCAGCGAAAACGAAGAATTCAACTCTATTCTCCAGTAACTCCGAGATTTACTTTTCCCTAACTAAAACATCACATTTCCATATACCATGTGTTGTACCCCAAAATTTGCCCTCCCATATTCTTCAAGAAATTGCCAAGTCATGCTTCAAAATTCCCCAAGGGTTGCACAGTGCAAGGGCCTCCTAAGCAGTCAAAATTAGGGTTTTGGTTCTGATCAAGAAAATGAAGTTTCCAAAGGTCCAATAAAGTCCCACATGCCTACAAATATGGTCAAGCATCCTCATATCAAGTTTCAAGACTTTCAGCACAAGATTGCACAGTCAAAAACCCTAATTGCACCATAGTCAACTGTAGGGGCAAAATGGTCATTTGACAGTCAAAAGTTCAAATTTTTGGTCAACATCTCATTTTGAAGTCACAAACATCATTTGATCAATGCTTGATCATGATTCTCAAAGCTTGGCTCAAAAATCATCAAGATGCAAAAGTTTCCTTATTTGGACAGCTGAAAAAGTCAACTGTAAATTGACCAGGGCATAACTTTCACATGGATTATCAGAAAAATCATATCCAAAGCTCATTTTGAAGAGAAATACATTTCCTACAACTCATATTCATACTTCAAGTCCAAGAAATGCTCTCACAAAAAGTTATCAATTTCAACATTATAGGTCATTTTCAAAAGTCAACAAAAGGGACTTTAAGTCAAAGGCCATAACTTGAGATTGGTAAATCAAAATGACATGGGACCAAAGGCATTGGTTAGAGGACTCAAAGACCTTTCCAAAATGTCCAAGAACATGAGCAAAGCTTAAAAATTGAGCAAGTTGTGCCTTGTAGAAGTTGGGAAATATTTGGATATTTTGAAAAGTCAACATTGATTCAAATAACCTAAAATTGCTAATGGGCCTATTTTTCTCCCACAATTCATCATCCCAAGCATGTGCACGACCATTTGGCCCAAAGGGAAGTTTTTATTCATTTTTTATGTATTTATTTGAATTTTTATTAATAATAATTCATTTAAATCAATTAAATACATGAAAAATATTTAACCTAAGTTTTTCAATCTTTTTGTGCATGAAATATACTCAATAATTCGTGCATAATCAAATATGGAAAGATTTGAAGAGAATTGGTCATGATTGGTACAAAATAGCATGGAAAATATTGAAAAAAGATCTTTGAAAATCAAATCTCTCAAACCATGAATGCCAAGGATTTGGATTGTTTTATTTGACCTAATTCACTCATACTTATACAAAGAACACAGACCTAATGCAAGAAACGACTCAGTTGCGCTAGAGACCAAGACACAAACTTGAAATTTTTTGCAAAAAATTCAAAACTGAAAACCTATTTGCAGGTCGTTTCAAGCCAAAAGAATCATCCCATCACCTTCCTGAAGCTTCAAGGAAGGGTTTCTGATCAAAATCATCCATCATAACTTCAAGAATTGGTAAAAACGAACAGGACCTGTACAAAAAAAATTCTCATTCGTGCATCTTAATTCATGCATCTTTTGTAACTTTTAATGCTTGGTTTATGTTCATTGCAAGATTCTGATGCTAACCATGTGGTTTAATTGTCTTTTTGTCACCCATATGCGATTTAACCATTGTTGAATATTAGGGTTTCCAGGACCTTGGATTAGGGTTTTTCAATTAAGGAAAAATTGGCCTTCAAGACTTACACCATGGAATCGAGCATGTCTGGACGAACAGAAATAAGCCCTCGCGCCTAATTTATGAGGCCTTATGGCCTATTCGCTATTTTCCAGAAAGTGGCCTAAAAGAACACTTGAAAAACCGTTGCCTAATATGTTTGTGTTTCAGGAAAACGAAAATCAATGAAGAAGATGATGTGGTGGCCAGCAATGATTGGCTCTTTTGAATTTGCGCGCTCAAACCCACTAACGCCTTTGTTTTATTTGATATTATTTGTTTGTTGTATTACATACAAAACGCGTGGAATGGCTTAGTGGTATGCGTATGTGCTGGCAATGTTCATGACCTGGGTTCGAACCCCAGGTCTTCACTATCTCCATATTATTTTTCAATCAAAATTCCTGTGCAGTGTCAATGCTGAAGATACATCCTACGCCTTCAAAATCAGACGTCCACGCGTCCCAAGGGAGAGGATCAGAAGGCCACGCTCTGAGGTACATGGTAAACCCTAGTCAACGCGTGTACACGCGTCCTGAAAAGTCCAACGGGCCAAGGGTAAATGGGCCAGATTTACTAAAAGAAAACCTCCTATTTGGGGTCTGAACCCCCAGGTTTGCAAACCCTTTTTATTATTCTTTATTTTTCTTTATTTTTTTACTTTCAATTATTATTTTTAATTAATTCTGTTAGTTTAATTATATTTTCATAAAAACACAAAAAACATAAAAAATCAGAAAAGACAAGAAAATTAAATATATTTATTTAATTAATATTTTGTAAATAAATTCATAAATTAATTAGTTTTAAATTAGGTTTTAATTTTAACTTTTTTAATAAAAATCTAAAAAATATAGAATTAGGGTTTAATTAATTTTCATCTTTTTTCTTTTATTCCGTAATAATTAAAATATTAGATATTTATTTTTATAATTAAATTTGCATGTAAATTAATTAGGGTTAATATTAGGTTTTAATCTTCTTTTCTTAATAAATTAAAAACAACTAGAATTAGGTTTAATTGCATTTTATTCTTTTTTCATTAAAATCATAAAATACCTAAAAATCCCAAAAAACAATTTCTTTTTCTTTTGATTAATTAATTCCATCATTAATTTAATTTTGCAAAAGGGTCCAACGCCCTCGTTTTAATTCTTCTTCGCATATTTATTTTGTTTCTTTTAATATTTATGTATCTCTCCCAAAGCTGTGTAACTAATTCCTCGCACTTTATTTTCTTTACTTTCTTTATTTTTCTGTCAAATCGGGTTCGAGAAACTTTGGCGATGTGGACCCGCGCCTTTTGTAATAGCTTAGAATCTTTTACTTTCCGCAATATTTTAACTGTTAAATCAAGGCATGAAAGAATGTATGGACAAAAATAAAAACAAACGTTAGATCACCAATAACATGACAAAAGACAAAATACTTGAAAACGACACACAAATCGCACACACCACCCCTAGGGTACGCCTCACTGTTGCCTTGCCTCGAAAGGTGATCGTCGAGTAGAGGATGTCTTAGTAAGTCCTCATGATCCGGGAACCTGGCATGAGGGTAGCTTCTAAGGTGTCTTCCCATTGCTCTGGTGATCACCATGTCCCGAACCTCGAATTGACCCGAACACCTCCAATGGTGGTGCTACCTACCTCTCAATGGTGGGATGGCACTACTTTAAAGGACATCTACACAGACGAATTCCTTAGGGTAGGTAGACGACTCTAGATACTTGCTCTAATTTCAAAACAAATTCAAAAAATACTTTTCACACCAACACATTTTCAAAAAGCTTTCGAAAGCAATTTTTCAAACACTCTTGAGAACCGATACAAGAGTCGAACTGGAATTTTCAAAGAAACTTTTTAAAACCCACATTGAAAAGCAAACAAACCATTTTGAAAACACAAATGAGCAAGTATCTAAGAGCCCATGGATAACCATGGATAGAAAGGGTGCTAACACCTTCCCTTTCTATAACCTACCTCCCGAACCGAGAGCAATCTCTTTAAGGAATTTTTCTGTGCTTTTGTCCTTTCCATTTGGAGAAAATAAAAGACGGTGGCGACTCTTGCTTCCGCGACATTTCGCGAACCAGCGTTAAACAGTCAGTTCCAGATCCACCGATCACACCATGATACATGCATAAACGCATCATGTAATACAATCTCATTTATGTTGAGAACATCATTGCTTGATCCATATCATGCATTGCATATGACTGGCCTTTACCTTTCAGGAAAGATACAGTTAAATTCTCAACTCAGTCAAAGGAGACAAGACCAGTTAAATCGATTCCTAAAGATTTTTCTGATGCCAACTCAGTCAAAGGAGACAAGACCAGTTAAATCGATTCCTAAAGATTTTTCTGAGGCCAACCCAGTCAAAGGAGACAAAACCAGTTAAATCGGTTCCTAAAGATTTTTCTGAGGCCAACCCAGTCAAAGGAGACAAAACCAGTTAAATCGATTCCTAAAGATTTTTCTGAGGCCAATTCAGTCAAAGGAGACAAAACCAGTTAAATCGATTCCTAAAGATTTTTCTGAGGCCAAGTCAGTCAAAGGAGACAAAACCAGTTAAATCGATTTCTAAAGATTTTTCTGAGGCCAATCCAGTCAAAGGAGACAAAACCAGTTAAATCGATTCCTAAAGATTTTTCTGATGCCAATCCAGTCAAAAGAGACAAGACCAGTTAAATCAATTCCTAAAGATTTTTCTGATGCCAATCCAGTCAAAAGAGACAAGACCAGTTAAATCGATTCCTAAAGATTTTTCTGATACCAATCCAGTCAAAGAAGACAAAACCTCCTCTGGTGCAGTTAAATCAATTCCTAAAGATTTTACTGAGACCAATCCAATCAAAGAAGACAAGACCTCCTCTGGTTCAGTCAGATCGCCGATAAGATCTCCCTGATTCATATTCCAGTTGAAGTTCAGACCATCTACCAACAATCTCCAAATGGCATATGTAAGCCCATTTCCGACATCACTATGCTGATACCACTTCATGCGAGTGCAAATTTCTGGGCACTCTAGTGTTCAATCATCTTCCACCTTCGGATCACGGAAGGCCCGAAAGCCAATCTATATCCTCAAGTTTAAGAAGATTGAACAGGGGCAGCTGTTGTGCCCCAAAATTTTCCCTCCCATATTTCTTAAGATATTGCAAGAAGAATCTCCAATTGGCTCAAGATTGCTCAAGAGTTGGACAGTCAAGTCATCTTCTAAGGCAGTCAATCTCAAACTAGGGTTTTGTGTTGCATTAAGGTCCTTACATCCAAATGACCTCAAGTGATCCCCAATGTCCTAATATGTTCATAAGTTCATCCATGTCAAATTTCAAGCCTTGCAGAGGAAGTTTGGTCAGTCAAGTGCTCAAGAGGTCCAAAAATCGAATGTGCTAGGGCAAAAGTCAATTGTGACCTACAAATAGTCAAAACTTCAATATTTTTTGTCAGCATTCTCATTTTGAAGGATATTTCATCATTTGATCAAGTTTTGATCATGATTCATCAAGGATTGCTCAAGATTCATCAAGATTCAAAAGTTGCTAAATTAGGGTTTTGTAGGAAAAGTCAACTCAACTTTGACCAAGCATAACTTTCTCATACTTTATGAGAAATGACCCATCCAAATCTCATTTTGAAGAGGATGAAATTTCCTACAATCCATCTTCAAACCCCAAGATCAAGAAATGAACTCACAAAAAGTTGTAAATTTGGACATTATAGGTCATTTTTGAAAGTCAACAAAAACACCTTTTTTCCAAAGCTTATAACTTGAGCATGGAATATCAAAATGAGATGAGACCAAAAGGGTTGGTTAGAGGACATCTCAAGGTTTCTAAAAAGTCCTAGAAAACCTCCAAAATTTCAAAATTGAAGAAATTATGCATTGTTGAAGTTGGGCATTTTTCCAAAATTGCCAAAAGTCAACTATCCCCAAAACCTCAAATTTTGTCAAATGGGCCCACTTTTTTCCACTTGATTTGATCTTGTCACACTACACACGTTTCCTATCTTCAGTTTTGTGTCCAATTATTAATTTTTCTATTTTATTTGATTTTTATTGAATTAAGTCATTTTTAATCAATTTAAATCCAAATAAAATCTAAAAATTAATCACTTGGTATCTTTGTGATTGATATAGGTCTTAAATATCATCATGGACACCATCAAATCCGGATCAAGCCATATCATGTACAAAATATTGGTTTTTGACAAATTTGGAAGCTTTTTCAATGGAGAATAAAATCATATCTCCAATCATCAATACCTAAGGATTCAAGCCCAAATTTTAAACCTAATGCATTTCTAGATGTTCCAGCGTGCCTCATGACCTATGGTCCACCATATGCCTTCAGATCTCAACGTGCCAGATGGCCTCCTGGCCAAATCTGGTGGCCAGGAATGAAAGACCATCATGTTCTCCAGTCAACGTGTCACATGGAAGTGCAAAAAGTCAGCCAGGCTTGTAGCTACTGGGCCTCAAAAATGTTGATCTCACCCTCCAAATCTGGCCCAAACCCCTTGGTTATTTCTATTCTTTCTTTATATTTATTTTATTTAAATGTTTTGTTAATTATAATTTTATTATCACTAACCAATTAAATTTTTTCCTCATAAAATCAAAAACACAAAAATATGTTTTATTTCTTAAAATTAAAATCATCACTTTATTTTTGTAAATAAATTAATTTAGTTAACTTAGTTTAATTAGGTATAATTTTAATATCTTTTGCAAATAATTAAAACTAATTTAGATTATTAGGTTTTACTAACTTTAAATCAATTTATTTTATTTTTTTAAATATCCAAAAATCCAAAAAAATATTTTAATTAATTAATTAATTAATAATTAACTTAAATTTAATTTCTTCTTAATTCAAAAATAAAAAAAAAATCTTTTCTTTCAAAAAAAGGGTCAAAACCCTAAAAAATGCGCCCAATTCAATTTTCTCGCACGCGATCTATATTTTCATATTATTGTACTTGCTCCCGGAATGTAATAGCTTTAAATAGGACTTTATTTTATCGCTTTATTTTACTTTCCGCAATTTAAATTTCAAGGGTTGTTTTTGGCGATGTAAATACCCGACGCCTTGTAATAGTTTAGATTTAATTTTCGCAATTTAATTTCCGCAGCTTATTAATTGTTAGATGTTTGGTAAATAGGGAATGCATGACAAGATCAAATGTATGAACTTAAAATCAACATAGCTCACTCATGACATGTACAAAGATAAAATTAACCGAAATAACACACTCGCACATGCGCACTCTTAGGGTACACCTCACTTTGTTGCCTTCTAACGTGGTCATTGAGTATAGGAAGTTTTAAAGGTTGCCCTCTTGTACAAAGATCATAGTTGGCTCGAAACGGTTGCCTCGGAAAAATGATCTAAGACATTAGGGTTACCGCTAAGGCGTCCTAACATTGCTTTAGTGACCGCACGTCCCTTAATCGAATTGACCCTTAAAACTCCAACGATGGTGCTACCTACTCATCAATGGTGGGATAGCATTATCTAAAGGACATTAGCACATATTGATTCCCTTTTCGAGTAGGTAGATAGTTCTTAAGTACTTGCTCTCTCAAAACAAAACAAAACTTTTCGCACTTACACTTTCCAAACAAAAACTTCTTTCAAACCCACAAACACAAAGAAAAGCAATTTTTAAAAACACTTTGAGCAAGTACCTAAGAGCCCGTGGATAACCACGGATAGAAAGGGTGCTAACATCTTCCCTTTCTATAATCTACCCCCCGGACCCGAGAAACATCTCGAAAAAGGAATTTTTCTGTGCTTTTTTCCTTTCCTTGTTGGATAAAATATAAGACGGTGGCGACTCTTGCTTACCGCGACATTTTGTGAAAACAAACGCAAAACATGAAGCAGCATTCCAAAAACAGTCAGTTCTCTTCCCACCATATCACATCACCGATCTTGACCTTTTTCTTGTCTACTTCTGTACCCAGATTTACTATTTCCACTGGCTCTTCATGCGGCTGTATGGCCCTCTCTTCCTGTAGTAACAATCTAGCAAGTTCACCAGGCACTTCGCAATCATCCTCACCTTCGTCCTAGGCTTGGTTGATCGGACTTTCGAAGTTATAACTGCCAGTAGCAGAGTCGTTATCAGTGGGATCCAGAGTGGATGTAGACCTGTATATGTGAGTGTGTGTAAAATAGCTGTTTTGCAAGATTCAAAAGAAAAATAAGGAGCGCAAAATTCGTAATGCAAGAAAACGTCCAATGCTTTTATTGATGATATATGGAAATGACACATAATAAGCCCTCAAACAAAGCCATGGTGTCTCGGGTAAGGCACCAGGCCGTAAAGTTTAAAATTGTCTGTTACAAATCCAAAACAAAAGTCTATTACTGTGTAATAAAAGAAATTGGCACGAAGTCTTTTGCTGTCTAATTGCTTAATCCTCCGTCGGTAGTCGGGTAAATCCAGCTGTCAAACTCAGACTCTTCATCATCATCTTCAATCGCATTCACTTCCGGATTCATGATACGCAGGGGAGGTCTTCCAATCCGCGCACACCGAACAGCCCTTTGCGCTTCTGCAATAAAACCCAAACCAAACTTGTCAGTCTTGTGTGCAAAGTCAGGGAGTTGGCCCCAATTCGCACACCCACCTTTCTCAATAACAGCCCGGGCATCCCTGAGGGAAGCCATCTTCATTGGAGGATCTTCAGCAACAGTTTCAGTTGACGCCAGCGTCTGGGGGACTTCTTCAAAATGTTGACACGGGGTTTCAATGAACTCCCCGTCCATTTCCACATACCGAAATGAGTTGAGGTGGCTTACCATGTACTCCTCTTCTCCTTGTACTGTAACAATCTTCCCCTTTACTGGGTATTTCAGCATCTGTTAGAGCGTAGAAGTTACTGCCCTGGCTTTATGAATCCACGGGCGACCCAGCAAACAAGAATAAGATGGTCGAATGTCCATCACATAGAATGTAGACGCGAAAATCTGAGAACCAACCTTAACTAGAATATCCATCTCTCCATGTACCGTCCTCTTGGACCCGTCAAAGGCTCTAACTACAATGTTACTCGGCTTCAGCACCAACCCTTCATAGTCTAACCGGTCTAATGCTTTCTTGGGTAAAGCATTTAACGAGGAACCAGTATCCACCAGCATGTGAGCTAGAGTAGTGCCCCTGCACTCGATTGAAACATGCAGAGCGTTATTGTGATTCTTTCCTTTGGCAGTCAGATCTGCATCGGAGAAACCTAAACCGTTATCAGCAGTCAAACTAGCCACACAGTCCTTGAACTGGTCAGCAAATGTTTCTTGGGGCACGTGCGCAGTTTTCAGGAAAGCAATCAGAGCCTTAGCATGGGCTTCTGAGCATAGAAATAAAGATAACATAGAGATCTTCGATGGAGTTTACCCCAGATGTTCGACTATGTTGTAGTCGCTTTTCTTGATGATCTTTAAAATTTCCTCTATCTCATGTCTAGAGGCTTCAACAGTAATCTTCTCCGGTGCCTCCGTCTGGGCAGGCCCATCGGTGATCCCTTTTCCCTGAGTGTTAGATGACTCGGCGACAGGGGTAATGATGGGAACATGAACAGGGACAGTAGCAGATGTACTGGCAGGTGTAATAACAACAGGCTTCTGAACAATTGGTGGGGAGATCTCAGGAGAGAAAAGTCTTCCGCTTCGGGTGACTTTGATAGATCCAACAATGTTGTTGATATCAGTATCAACCTCTTCAACCTTCAAGTCTTATTTAATCCCGTGATAATACACATCGGCCCCATAATGCCACGGGATAGCCTTATCCGACGTGTAGGGGATAGGTCCAGGAACAATAATGATCAATGGAGCAATTCTCGGAACAGATGTAATTCTAATAGGCTTTCTCGAGGAAGCCTTGGAAGAATTGGCAGAAATGGTGATTATGGAAACATCTTCAATAGGAACAAATGGAACAAAAGTTTTCTCGAACAAGATTTCTTTATTATCCATCAGGCGTTGGACACCAGACTTCAATAGATGGCAACCAGTAGGTAGGATGGAACACAGGTGGCAACCTTTGCCACAACCCGGAAATAAACCGGCCAATAATAAGTTCTTCTTAACGGTCAATAACGGGGTAGAAATGTCTTCTACAGAGGTTACAAACACATCATCATCCACAGCATTTACTCCATGCTTAGGCATAGGAGCAGTCACGACATTAGGCTTTTCCAGTGCTTCAAACTCAATCTCCTTAGCATCAATCATATCCTACACTTTATTCTTCAAAGCCCGACAGTTATTGGTATCATGCCTTGGGCTATCAGAGTGAAAAGCACATCGGGGGTTCGGATTATACAACGGTGATGTAGTAATGGGATTCTTCAGAGCCTCCCTTAGAGTGACCAAATTCGTCTTCAACAATTGCGGCAAAATTTGAGATAGAGTCATACTAAGCCGAGTAAACTGTCTCTGCAGCCTCTCTGCTCTTTGCTGATTGTTACGCTGAGGGGCAACAACAGGTCTTGATATTACTATCGCATTGATCGCTTGGCGGCGTTCAGGTCGGTTTTGGTTCTTCGAACTATAAACTGCACTAGATTCCTTCTTGAAAGGCTTTTTCTCGGTACTTGATGAAGCACCCTTCTGTATTTTTCCAGTTTTGATATCGGCTTCAACCCTCTCCCCAGTCATAATTAACTCAGTGAAATAAGACGATGAACTTCCGATCAAACGATTGAAGTATGGACCAGACAAAGTCCCAAGAAACATATCCACCAACTCCCTATCAGCCAGAGGGGGTTGTACTCTTCCAACAAGATCTCTCCACTTCTGAGCGTAATCCTTAAAACCTTCGCTCGCACCCATAGACATACCCTGAAGTTGGGTACGTGTGGGAGCAAGGTCGGCATTATATTGGTACTGCTTGTAAAAAGCAGTAGCAAGGTCCTCCCAGTTACGGATGTTAGCTCCTTCTAGTTGATAGAACCATTCAAGTTGAGTCCCCGACAGACTATCTTGAAAGAAATAAACCCACTGGTTCCTATCAGCAGTGTATGGTTATATCTTTCTGACATACGAGCGGAGGTGTAACTTCGGGCAGGAGACCCCGTCGTATTTAGCAAAGACAGGTGCTTTAAACTTGTGTGGGATCACCACCCCAGATGCCAAGCCCAAATCTTCGAAGTCCAACCCAGGTATCTTCTGGATCTCCATCGCACTTAACCGGTCTTCGAGCTGCTTATACCTATCCTCGGCAGGAGGATACTAGTCTTCATCAAAGTCAGTGTCATTGTCAGAAACCACGGGGCTAGGAGCCTTCCTTTCTTCTTGATTCTCTCCCCCTCCAGATGAGTGGGACAAATCAACTTCCTCTCGCAACATGTTCCCAAATCTGTGGCCCATATTCAGGAGGACCGTCTTCTTCTTCTTCTTCTTCTTCTTCTTATCCTTCAAGATAAGAGTCTTCAAATCTTTATGTCCCTTGGCCAGGTTCATGAACATTTCCTGGAACTGAGGATTCTGAGCTTACAGATCCTTGATGGCTTGATCAATAGAGGTTTCAGAAGACATGATTGCTGAAATAAACAGCGAAGAAGATGAGAAACCTGTAAGGGTACCTGTGATGAGGTGCATGGGAATGGAATGCATATGATATGATTTCAAAGACTTTGGGAGATTCAAATTCGTAAACCAAAATGAAACACACTTTTATTAGATTAAAAACTTGAAACAATGTTTGACAAATGCCTTTAAGGCGTTACAAAAGAAAAACTGAAAAGTAAATCAAAACTAGAAATAGCAAAAGACATCAGCGCTCCCATGGTCGTTTTCCTTGCGTGCTGACATAGTTGTTAAGGACCCTCTCATTCTTTAGCTGCCTTGTAAGCTTCAGGATCTTATGTTCCTGTTCATGATACTTCTCTCTGTAAGTATCCCTTTCTTCCCTTAGCTGGATCCAAGACCTCTTTAATGCCCCAATGTTAGTAGGCATGTAAGGATGGATGACCGTACAAGGAACCCCTTCTTCATCAGCATGCTCCACAATTACCGGTAAGACAGCTTCGTATGGCATCCCGAGCTTTTGAGCACGGGCTCGAACCCACCGGAGATACGGTTGCATCGGGAGAGAAGTCTTCGTTCCTAGATCGTGCGGATCAGACCTGTTCACCTTATCCCAAGCTCGTATAAATCTGCGGCGATGTCCCTCAACATCTCCCTAGAAGTCAAAGACAATGCTTAGAAGCAGCAGCTCATGAGGACCGTCCCTTTGAGCTCGTCCAAACTATCGTAAGGCCAGACAAGGATTATAAGTTATTCCTCCCCTAATTCCCAGCAATGGAACATTGGGGTATTCTCTGCACCGGTCAATGACAACTACCTCTTCCATGTCTTTAGTACTCCAAATGATATCCGTATGAGCAAGGGACATGATCCTGTAATCCCAACCCATAACTTCCTCATTCTTTAATACAGATTTGGGAAGGTGAGAAATAAACCACCTCGCCAGTAGCGGTGCACAACACATAAGGTTTCCCCTTCTCCGAGCAGTAAGGGCATAAAGAGCATATAGAATGTCACCTAAGAGAGTGGGCACTGGATTACGGGACATGAATATCTTGACTGCCTTCACGTCGGCAAAAGAATCTGAATTAGGAAACAGAACCAAACCATAGATGAGAAGTTCCAGGATATCTTCAAATGCTTGAAAGTCCAAACTGTCCAAAAATTTTGAGCTTGATCAATCAGGAACTTAGCCAGGAAGCCTTTCACCCTAATCCGAATGTCCCAGTTAGACATTACCTCAGCCTTTATCAGATGTAGGGCTGTAGCAATATCTTCTGGCCTAGGAGCTATCTCCAAACCTGTAAAGGGCGTTTGCTCTAGAATAGAGATGCCGAATAAATCAGATAACTCCTCCAAAGTAGGGACCAACTGATAGTCCGGGAAGGTGAAATAGTGGTGCAACGGGTCAAAGAACTAGAACAAGACGCTCATTATTTGCTCATCTAACTTGGAAGTGACCAGGCTGAGGAGATGACCATGTCTTCTGACAAAGGAAGAAGTATCAGGAACTTTAGAAACCAACTCTCTAAGCTAAGCAGGTATCTGCACGAAGTTGATCCGAATAGTATTTCTGCGCATAGATGCCATGATCTGCAAAACAGAACAAAGATGAATCCCCTCGGTATTTGAAATGGGTTAGTCTAATGAAATATGCATGCAATGTCATGATGCATGATGTCATGATAGAAACACACCACAGGTATCACAGATAGCAAACATGGTAAAGGCAAACAAGTCACACAGTAGCCCTTAAATTTCAGGCTGGCATGGAGTTTAGGTATTACCCTCTTTCAGTTTAGTTGGTTCAACCTGTCCTAGTAATAGTAACCGGGTTCTAGAGGATCTCAATATCACTGACCATCCTCGATCGGTCATAATTCCAGCTTAGCAACTTTTTCTTGCGGCCGGAATCATCGCGAGAGTATGGTCTCAATGAGTGTAGCATACTGCTACTTTTCTATGGCCAAGTTAGTCAATTATAGGTTCTAAGGTCAGTTGATGCTTAATGACCCCTTAGCAGCCCCATACTCTCCTTGTTCCTCCATAAGGGATATCAGTACCAACTAAAGTGTCACACCAACGTAGCTACTACTTCAACCGTATCGGTCTATGCCGTACAGTTCCCTCACAGTCTATTGCTACTTACCTAAAAGGTATCCCCAGATCCGGGTTAGGATCTATAGTAACTCTGATACAAAGTCCACAAAGATAAAGCAAACAGATCAAACAATTGAAAACAATATAATGAACTATTCCTAAGGTACACCCCACTTATTAACTCCCCAGCAGAGTCGCCAGTTCTGTGATACGGTGGCAGAACCGACTGTTAATACTGGTTTGCGTTTTGCGTTTGTGTTTGCAAAATGTCGCGGTAAGCAAGAGTCACCACCGACTTTTATTTTATCCAACAAGGAAAAGAAAAAGGCACAGAAAAATTCCTTTTTCGAGATATTTCTTAGTACGGGGGGTAGATTATAGAAAGGGCAGGTATTAGCATCCTTTCTATCCGTAGTTATCTACGGGCTCTTAGGTACTTGCTCATTATTTTCAAAATTGTTTTCTTTGTGTTTGTGGGCTTTGAAAAGTTTTTGTTTCGACTTCGATTTAACTCTTGCTTCTGTCTTCAAGAGTGTAATGAAGTGTTTTTGAAAACTTTGTTTGTAAAAGAGTGTAAGTGTGAAAAATTTTGTTTGGATTGAGAAAGTACTTAAGAACTAATCTACCTACTCGAAAAAAGAATCGTTCTATGCTTATTTCCTTTAGACAATGCTATCCCACTATTAGCGAGTAGGTAGCACCGTCGTTGGAGTTTTGAGGGTCAATTCGAAAGGTACGTACGGTCACTAAAGCAATGTTAGGACATCTTAGTAGTAACCCTAATGTCTTAGATCATTTATCCGAGGCAACCTTTCCGAGGCAACTATGATCTTTAGACAAAAGGACGACCACTAAAGCATCCTATACTCAATGACCGTTTACCAAAGGCAACCAAGTGGGAGTGTACCCTAAGAGTGCGCATGTGCGAATGATTCAGTTTCAGTTTATTTATCTTTGCACATTCAGGGTGATCTAACTATTTTAAATTTAGTCATACATTCTTGTCATGCAAACCCTAATTATCCATACATCTAACAGTTAATAATTTGCGGAATTTAAAAGTGTGGAAATTAAACTACGCTATTATAAGGCTTCGGGTATTTACATAGCCAAAAACAAACCCTTTGAAAGTAAAAGCGATAAATGTAAAAGTCCTAATTAAAACTATTACAAATTGTGAGCAGATACAATAATTGGATAAAGTAATAAGAAAGCGCACGATTAAAAATTAGATCGACGAGAAACTAGGGTTTTGACCCTTCTATCCTAAAAAAAAGAAATGTTTTTGTTGTTTTTTTTATAAATATTTTTTAATAAAAAGATTAGGTTTTAAAATTAAATGCTAAATTAATTAGTTATTAAATTAATTAATGAAAATAATTAAATGACATATTTTTGGTTTTTTGTTATTTTAGGAAAGAAATAAAATAATTAAGTTAGTGGTAAACCTATTTATTCTAATTGATTTTAATTATTTGCAAAAATAAATTAAAGTTATCTAATTTAATCACACCTAATTAAATTAATTAATTTATTGCTAAAAAAAGTACCTAAATCTAATTAGTGACAAATAATATTTTTTGTGATTTTTTTGATAAAAAGAAAATTATTTTTGGTTAGTAAATAAAATAACTAAATGAAATAAAATAAAATATAAAAAGATAGAGATTGGGCATGAGAAAATAGGGGTGCCAATAGTCAGAATTTTGGGCCCAAATAGAGGTCCACGTTGACCTTTGAAAATCCAATGTATGGCGTTTGACTGGGCTCATAATGTGCCTTCAGTGGTGGCCATCAGATTTGGCCATCTGGCCATCTGGCATGTTTGATGATGAGGGTGTACCATGGTTCTGGGTATTGCATATGCACTGGATAACCTGAAATAAATCAAGAAAAATCATAAATATTGGAGGCAGGGGTCGAACCTCTGACCTCATGCACTCCAACGCCTTAAGCGCTTGCCTGGTTACCACTAGGTCAGTTGTCTTTGTTGTTATAATATTACAAAACAATGATAATATATAAAACAAATAAAATAATGAGAAATTTCGCGCGAAATTCAAATGAACGAATGATGGCTGGCCACGTATTTGTCTTCCTCCCTGCACCGTGGCTAAAAGCTTGAGCACCTATACCTACGGACAAACGTTTGTTGCTACAGACCTGTGCTTTCTCAAAATCTTCCACAGGCCATGGAAATAATATCTAATGCCATGGTTGGACTCGTCTTGTCCTCCTGAACCCAAAGGTACCATTCATGAAGGCCAATTTCCCCTGTAATCAAAAACCCTAAAACAAAGCTCTGAAACCTAACAATGGTGATTTACAGTATATGCCATATAAATGAAATTGAATGATGCAGAAACTTTGCAAACATGATGGTGATCAAGAATGTACAGTTATTTTATGCTATAAGTGCAAGAATAAGGCTAATCGAATTCAAGAGCATGGCAATACCGTGACGGACTTACAGTGCAATTTGGGGCTTGAAAACGCTTGGTTTTGATGGCTTTAGCTTGCTGAGAGTCCTAGGAGTCGATTGGGATCGTTCAAAGGTCCTGAGGATGCCTCTAAGTGTAAATTCGATCTCACACTTTTCTTGCTTTTTTTCAAATATGTTTCTTGCTCTTACGCTTGTCTCTAGCCTTCTTTTAGGTCTGGCCTCGTTCTATATGTATGAGTGAATGCATTAGGGTTGATAACTGCATCCAAATCTTTCTCCTTCAATGACTTTTGATTTGATTTGATTCACCTTTAAAATCTTTCCAAACATGGCCTAAATCAATCTTTTTGTTCACACTATGCATTTACACGAGTTTGACTGATTGGTATCTGTAATTTAAGACCTGAAACAATCACCAAATCTTTAGTTTTCAATATTTTTGATTTTATATGATTTGTTTTGATTTAAATTGAATTAATTCAAATCAAAATCAAAATAAATAATAAAAATAAGATATGGACAAGTGGCAATGACTAGAACTCGTGGGCTATGTTGCCAACTCAAAACAAGTGAAAAAGATTGGGCCCATTTGGCAAAATTTGATGTTTTAGGGATAGTTGACTTTTGGCAATTTTGCAAAAAAGGTCAACTTCAACAATGCATAACTTCCTAAATTTTGACTATTTGGAGGTGTTATTGGACTTTTTAGAAAGCTTGAGATGTCCTATAATCAACCATTTTGGTCTCATATCAATTTGATATTCCATGCTCATGTATGAAGCTTTGACAAAAAAGGTGTTTTTGTTGACTTTTCAAAATGACCTATAATGTCCAAATTCATAACTTCTTGTGAATGCATATTTTGAACTTGGGAGATGAAAATGGATTGTAGGGAATTGCATCCTATTTAAAATGAGCTTTGGATGGGTCATTTATCATAAAGTATGAGAAAGTTATGCTTGGTCAAAGTTGAGTTGACTTTTCCTACAAAACCCTAATTTAACAAC
The DNA here is from genome assembly GCA_948472305.1 of Vicia faba. Classification (NCBI taxonomy): domain Eukaryota; kingdom Viridiplantae; phylum Streptophyta; class Magnoliopsida; order Fabales; family Fabaceae; genus Vicia; species Vicia faba. The sequence continues at coordinate 1,062,594,187 of OX451737.1, forward strand.
TTTTGAGTCTTGATGAATTATGAGCAATCCTTGATGAATTATGATCAATCCTTGATCAAATGATGAAATATACTTCAAAATGATGATGTTGACCAAAAATCTTGAAGTTTGATTGTATGTGGGCCACAGTTGACTTTTGCCCTAGCATAGTCGATTTTCAAACCTTTGAGCAATTGACTGAGAAAACTTTCTCTTTAGGGCTTGAAACTTGACATGGATGATCTTGAGAACATATTAGGACATTGGTGAGCATTTTGGATCAATTGGACTCAAGCATCTTGATGCAACATGAAACCCTAATTTGAAGTAGACTGCCTTAGGAGGGAGCTTGTCTGGCCAACCCTTGGACTACCTTGAGCAACTTGAGTATCATTCTTGAAATGTTTTGAGAAATATGGGAGGGCAAATTTTGGGGTACAAAAATAGCGCGTCCTCCAACTGGTTCTCCTCTCTAGGGAAGTGTTCAAAGGTTATCTCCTCGAAGTGCGGAAGCAACATCAACACATACTCTTTGTAAGGAATAAGATTTGGGTGCTTCGTATCCCACTCGCCTTTGATCTGACTGATCACGAGAGCAGAATCTCCGAATACACTTAAGAACTTAATCCTTAGGTCAATAGCTGCTCGAAGACCCATAATGCACGCTTCATACTCCGCCATGTTGTTGGTGCAGTTAAAACATAAGCCGGCGGTAAACGGAGTATGACAGTCTTCAGGAGATATGATCACGGAGACAATGCCATTACCCAAGGCGTTTGAAGTTCCATAAAAATACATAGACCATCGGGATCCTTCCTCAGGTCCTTCATCCGGTCCAGGTGTTTCACAGTCAGTCACCAACATGATGTTCTCATCCAGGAATTCAAAGTTCATAGACTGGTAATCATCCACTGCCTGATGTGCCAAATGATCTGCCAACACACTTCCCTTGATTGCCTTTTGGGTTGTGTATTAGATATCATACTCAGTTAAGATCATCTGCCATCTTGCTATTCTTCCGGATAAGGCGGGCTTTTCGAAGATATACTTGATTGGATCCATCTTTGATATCAATAGAGTAGTGTGAGTCAGCATATACTGTCTCAGCTGGCGAGCATCCCATGCCAAAGTGCAACAAGTTTTCTCAAGCAGTGAGTATCGAGTCTCGCAGTCGGTAAACTTTTTGCTAAGGTAGTAAATAGCATGCTCTTTTCGGCCAGACTCGTCATGCTGCCCCAGCACACACCCCATCGAATTGTCGAGTATTGTCAAGTATAAAATCAAAGGTCTCCCTTCAACCGGAGGCATCAGAATAGGAGGCTCTTGGAGATATTCCTTAATCCTTTCGAAAGCGGCCTGACATTCATCGTTCCATCTTACCACTTGATCTTTCTTCAGTAACTTGAAGATTGGCTCACAAGTAGCAGTTAGGTGTGAGATGAGTCGGGCAATATAATTCAGTCGTCCCAAAAAGCCTTTGACTTCTTTTTCTGTTCGAGGAGCTGGCATTTCCTGTATAGCCTTCACCTTTGCAGGATCCACTTGAATACCTTTATCACTAACGACAAAACCCAGCAGCTTACCAGACCTCACTCCGAAGGTGCATTTGTTCGGGTTTAACCTCAGCTTGTACAACTTCAACCTGTCGAAAAGTTTATGGAGATGGTCAAGATGTTCCTCTTCAGTTTGGGATATTGCAATCATATCGTCAACGTATACCTCAATCTCGTGATGAATCATGTCGTGGAACAAAGCGACCATGGCGCGCTGATACGTTGCCCCAGCATTCTTTAATCCGAAAGGCATGACTTTGTAGCAAAAGGTACCCCATTGAGTAACAAAGGTTGTCTTTTCCATATCCTCAGGAGCCATCTTAATCTAATTATAACCGGAGAAACCATCCATAAAGGAGAAGACCTTATGTTGTGCAGTGTTGTCAACCAGAATGTCGATATGAGGCAGGGGGAAATCGTCCTTGGAGCTTGCCCTATTCAGATCCCTATAGTCAACACACATCCGTACTTTACCATCTTTCTTCGGCACCGGCGCCACGTTGGCAACCCACTGTGGGTAAGAAGTAACTGCTAGAAAATCGGCATCAAACTGTCTCATAACCTCAGCTTTGATTTTCTCATACATCTCTGGGTGCATTCGGCGAACTTTCTGTTTCACTGGAGGACAGTCTTCCTTAGTTGGCAAGCGGTGAACCACAATATCGGTATCCAACCTAGGCATATCTTCATAAGACCAGGCAAAGATCTCAACATAGTCACGCAACATATGTATCAACCGTTGCTTGACTCTAGGCTCCAAATTTGCACTGATCTTGACCTCTTTCTTGTCTTCCTCCGTACCCATATTTACTATTTCCACTGGCTCCTCATGCGGCTGTAGGGCCCTCTCTTCCTGAAGTAACAGTCTAGCAAGTTCCCCAGGCACTTCACAATCATCCTTACCTTCGTCCTCGGCTTGGTTGATCGGACTTTTGAAGTCATAATTGGCAGTAACAGAGTCGTTATTAGTGGGATCCAGAGTGGATGTAGACCTGTATATGTGAGTGTGTGTAAGACAAATAGCTGTTTTGCAAGATAGAAAAGAAAAACAAGGAGCATAAAATTTGTAATGCAAGAAAAACATCTAATTCTTTTATTGATGATATATGGAAATGACAAATATTAAGCCCTCACAAACAAAGCCACGGTGCCTCGGGTAGGACGTCGGGCCATAAAGTTTCAAATTGTCTGTTACAAACTCAAAACAAAAGTTTGATTACTGTGTAATAAAAGAAATGAGCACGAAGTCCTTTGTCGTCCAATTGCTTAATCCACCGTCAGTAGTCGGGTAAATCCAGCTTTCAAAATCTGACTCTTCATCATCATCTTCAATTGCATTCACTTCCGGATTAGTGATACGCATGGGAGGTCTTCCAATTCGCGCACGCTGAACAACCCTTTGAGCTTCTGCAGTAAAACTCAAACCAAACTTGTCAGTCTTGTGTGCAAAGTCAGGGAGTTGGCCCCAATTCGCACACCCACCTTTTTCAATAATAGCCCGGGCATCCTTGAGGGAAGCCATCTTCATTGGAGGATCTTCAGCAACAATTTCAGTCGACGCCAGAGTCTGGGGGACTTCTTCAAAGTTTTGACACAGGGTTTCAATGAACTCCCCATCCATCTCCACATACCGAAAAGAGTTAAGGTGGCTCACCATGTACTCCTTTTCTCCTCGTACTGTAACAATTTTCCCCTTCACTGGGTATTTTAACATCTGATGGAGCGTAGAAGTTACTGCCCCAGCTTTATGGATCCACGGGCGACCCAGCAAACAAGAATAAGATGGTCGAATGTCCATCATATAGAATGTAGACGCGAATGTCTGGAAACCAACCTTAACAGGAACATCCACCTCTCCATGTACCATCCTTTTGGACCCGTCAAAGGCCCTAACCACAATATTACTTGGCTTCTGAACCAACCTTTCACAGTCCAACCGATCTAATGCTTTCTTGGGTAAAACATTTAACGAGGAACCAGTATCCACCAGCACGTGGGCCAAAGTAGTTCCCCTGCACTCAATTGAAACATGCAGAGCGTCATTATGATTCTTTCCTTTGCCAGTCAGATCTGCGTCAGAGAAACCCAACCCATTGTCAGCGGTCAAACTAGCCACACAGTCCTTGAATTGATCAGCAGACGTTTCCTGCAGCACATGCGCAGTTTTCAGAAAAGCAATTAAAGCCTTGGCATGGGCTTCTGAGCACATCAATAAAGATAACATAGAGATCTTCGACGGGGTTTGCCCTAGTTGTTCGACTACGTTGTAGTTGCTTTTCTTGATGATCTTCAAAATCTCCTATATCTCTTGCCTAGAGGTTTCAACAATAATCTTCTTCGGTGCCTACGTCTAGGCAGGCTCACCGGTGATCCCTTTGCCCCGAGTGTCAGATGACTCGGCGACATGGGTAATGATTGGAACACGAACAGGGACAGTAGCAGATGTACCGGAAGGTGACATAACAACAGGCTTCCGAACAGTTGGTGGGGAGATCTCAGGAGAGAAAAGTCTTCCACTTCGGGTAACTTTGCTAGACCCAACAATGTTGCTGACATCAGTATCAGCCTCTTTAACCTTCAAGTCTTGTTTAATCCCATGATAATACACATCGGCCCCATAGTTCCACGGGATGGCCTTATCCGACGTGTAAGGGATAGGTCCAGGAATAGTAATGATCAATGGAGTAACTCTCAGAACAGATGTAATTCTAATAGGCTTTCTCGAGGAAGCCTTGGAAGAATTGGCGGAAATGGTGATTATGGAAACATCTTCAACAGGAATCAATGGAACCAAAGTTTTCTCGAACAAGATCTCTTTGTTATCCATCGGGCGTTGAACACCTGATTTCAACAAATGGCAACCAGTAGGTAGGATGGAACACAGGTGGCAACCTTCGCCACAGCCCGGAAATAAATCGGCCAATAATAAGTTCTTCTTAACAGTCAACAACGGAGTAGAAATGTCTTTCACAGAGGTTACAAACGACTCATCGTCCATAACATTTACTCCATGTTTGGGTTTAGGAGCAGTCATGACATTAGGCTTTTCCGGCGCTTCAAACTCGATCTCCTTAGCATCAATCAGATCTTGTACCTTGTTCTTCAAAGCCCAGCAGTTGTTCGTATCATGCCTCGGGCTATCGGAGTGATAAGCACAGCGGGCGTTTGGATTATACAGCCTTGATGTAGTACTGGGATTCTTTAGAGCCTCCCTCAGAGTCACCAAGTTGGTTTTCAACGGTTGCGGCAGAATTTGAGATAGAGTCATACTGAGCCGAGTATACTGTCTTTGCGGTCTTTCTACTCTTTACTGATTGTTGCGTTGTGGGGCAACAATTGGTCTTGATATTACCACTGCATTAACTACTTGGCGGCGTTCGGGTCGGTTCTGGCTCCTCGAGCTGTAAACTGCACTAGGTTCCTTCTTTAAAGGCTTCTTCTCTATACTTGACGAAGCACCCTTTTGTATCTTGCCGCTCTTGATACCGGCCTCAACTCTTTCCCCATTCATAATCAATTCAGTGAAACCAAATGATGAACTTCCGATCAAATGATTGAAATATGGACCAGACAAAGTCCCAAGAAACATATCCACCAACTCCCTATCAGCCAGAGGGGGTTGTACTCTTCCAGCCAGATCTTTGCACTTCTGAGCGTAGTCCTTAAAACCTTCGCTCGCACCTATAGACATACCCTGAAGTTGGGTACGCGTGGGAGCAAGGTCGGTATTATACTGGTATTGCTTGTAAAAAGCAGCAGCGAGGTCCTCCTAGTTGTGGACATTAGCTCCTTCTAGTTGATAGAACCATTCAAGTTGAGTCCCCGACAGACTATCTTGAAAGAAATAAACCCACTGGTTCCTATCAGTAGTGTATGGTTATATCTTTCTGACATACGAGCGAAGGTGTAACTTCGGGAAGGAGACCCCGTCGTATTTAGCAAAGACAGGAGCTTTAAACTTGTGTGGGATCACCACCCCAGATGCCAAACCCAAATCTCCGAAGTCCAGACCAGGGACTTTCTGGATCTCCATTGCGCTCAACCGGTCTTCGAGTTTCTTATACCTATCCTTGGCAGGAGGATACTGGTCTTCGTCAAAGTCAGTGTCATTGTCAGAAACCACAGGGATAGGACCCCTCCTTTCTTCTTGATTCTCTCCCCCTCCGGATGAGTGAGATAAATCAGCTTCTTGTCTCAACCTATTCCCAAATATGTGACCCATATTCAGGAGGACCACCTTCTTCTTCTTCTTCTTCTTGTTCTTCAAGATAAGAGTCTTCAGATCTTGTTGACCTTTGGCTAAGTTCAAGAACATCTCCTGGAACTGAGCATTATGAGCTTGCAGAGCCTTGATGGCTTGATCAGTAGGTGTTTCAGAAGACATATTGTGCTGAAATAAACAACGAAGAAGATAAGAAACCTGTAAGGGTACCTGTAATGAGGTGCATGGGAATGGAATGCGTATGAAATGATTTCAAAGACTTTAGGGAGATTCAAATTTGTAAATCAAAATAAAACACACTTTTATTAGATTAAAATTTGAAGCAATGTTTAACAAATGCCTTTAAGGCGTTACAAAAGAAATACTGAAAAGAAAATCTAAACTAGAAATAGTAAAAAAAACATCAAAACTCCCAAGGTCTCTTTCCCTTCATGCTGACATAACTGTTGATTGTTCTTTCAGTCTCCATCTGCCTTGTAAGCTTTAGGATCTTCTGTTCCTGCTCATGATACTTCTCTCTGTAAGTTCCCTTTCTTCCCTTAGCTGGATCCAAGATCTTTTCAATTCCCCTATATCAGTTGGCATGTATGGATGGAGGACCGTATAAGGAACCCCTTCTTCATCCGTATGCTCTATAATTACCGGCAAAACGGCTTCATATGGCATCCCCATCTTTTGAGCACGGGCTCGAACCCAATGGAGGTATGGTTGCATCGGGAGAGAATTCTTCATTCCTAGCTCATGTGGATCAGACCTGTTCACCCTGTCCCAGGCTCGTATAAATCTGCGGCGATGTCCCTCAACATCCCCCTTGAAGTCAAAGACAATGCCTGTAAGCAGCAGCTCATGAGGACCGTTCCTTCGAGCTTGTCCAAATTGTCGTAAGGCCAAACAAGGATTATAGGTTATTCCTCCTCTAATTCCCAACAATGGAACATTGGGGTATTCCCCACACCGATCAATGACAGCTACCTTTTCCATATCTTTAGTACTCCAAAGGATGTCCGTATGAGCAAGGGACATGATCCTGTAAGCCCAACCCATACCTTCCTCATTCTTCAATACAGATTTGGGGAGGTGAGAAATAAACCACCTCGCCAGCAGCGGTGCACAACACATGAGAGTTACCCTTCTCCGAGCAGTACGAGCATAAAGAGCATGTAGAATATCACCTAGAAGTGTAGGCACTGGATTACGAGACATGAAGATCTTGACTGTGTTCATGTCGACAAAAGAATCTGAATTTGGGAACAGAACCAGGCCATAGATAAGGAGAGCCAGGATGTCTTCAAATGCTTGAAAGTCCAGACTATCCCAAAACTGTTGAGCTTGATCAATCAAGAACTTATCCAAGAAACCTTTAATCCCACTCCGAATGTCCCAGTTAGACACTACATCAGCCTTCGTTAGATGGAGGGCTGAAGCAATATCCTCTGGCCTAGGAGATATCTCTAAACCTGTAAAGGGTGTCTGCTCTAGAATAGATATGCCAAGTAAATCAGAGAACTCCTCCAAAGTAGGGAGCAACTGATAGTCCGGGAAGGTGAAACAGTGATGTAACGGGTCAAAGAACTGGAACAAGACGCTCATCATTTGCTCATCCAGCTTTGAAGTGACTAGGATGAGGAGATGACCATGTCTTCTAACAAAGGAAGAAGTATCAGGAATCTTGGAAACCAACTCTCTAAGCTGAGCAGTTATCTGCACGAAGCTGATCTGAATGGTATTTCTGCGCATAGATGCCATGATCTGCAAAACAGAACAAAGATGAATCCCCTCGGCCTTTGAAACAGTTAGTCTAATGAAATATGCATGCGATGTCATGATGCATGATGTCATGATAGAAACACACCACAGGTATCACAGATAGCAAACATGGTAAGGGCAAACAAGTCACACAATAGCCCTTAAATTTCAGGCTGGCATGGAGTTTAGGTATTACCCTCTTTCAGTTTAGTTGGTTCAACCTGTCCTAGTAATAGTAACCGGGTTCTAGAGGTTCTCAATATCACTGACCATCCTCGATCGGTCATAATTCCAGTTTAGCAATCTTTTCTTGCGGCCGGAATCATCGCGAGAGTATGGTCTCAATGAGTGTAGCATACTGCTACTTTTCTATGGCCAAGTTGGTTAATTATAGGTTCTAAGGTCAGTTGATGCTTAATGACCCATTAGCAACCCCATACTCTCCTTGTTGCTCCACAAGGGATATCCATACCAACTAATGTGTTACACCAACATAGCTACTGCTTCAACCATATCGGTCTACGCTATACAATTCCCTCACAGTCTATTGCTACTTACCTAAAAGGTGTCCCCAGATCCGGGTTAGGATCTATAGTAACTCTGATACAGAGCCCACAAAGATAAAGCAAACAAATCAAACAATTGAAAATAATATAATTAACTATTCCTAAGGTACACCCCACTTATAAAATCCTCAGCAGAGTCGCCAGTTTTGTGATACGGTGGCCAGAACCGGGACATGTTTCCCTATTTTTTAAGGAATTTGTTGGTTTGCGTTTTGCGTTTGTGTTTGAAAAATGTCGCGGTAAGCAAGAGTCGCCACCGACTTTTATTTTATCCAACAAGGAAAGGAATAAAGCACAGAAAAATTCATTTTTCAAGATATTTCTGAGTACGGGGGGTAGATTATAGAAAGGGAAGGTATTAACACCCTTTCTATCCGTAGTTATCTATGTGCTCTTAGGTACTTGCTCATCATTTTCAAAATTGTTTTCTTTGTGTTTGTGTGCTTTGAAATTTTTTGTTTTGACTTCGATTTAACTCTTGCTTCTGTCTTCAAGAGTGTAATGAAGTGTTTTTGAAAACTTTGTTTGTAAAGGAGTGTAAGTGTGAAAAAAGTTTGTTTTGATTGAGCAAGTACTTAAGAGTTAATCTACCTACTCGAAAAAAGAATCGTTCTATGTTCGTTTCCTTTAGACAGTGCTATCCCACTATTAGTGAGTAGGTAGCACCGTCGTTGGAGTTTTAAGGGTCAATTCGAAAGGGACGTACGACCACTAAAACATCCTATACTCAATGATCGTTTACCGAAGGCAACCAAGTGGGAGTGTATCTTAGGAGTGTGCATGTGCGACTGATTCGATTTCAATTTATTTATCTTTGCACATTTAGGGTGATCTAACTGTTTTCAATTTAATCATACATTCTTGTCATGCATCCTATTGTCATACATCTAACAGTTAATAATTTATGGAATTTAAAATGCGGAAATTAAACTACGCTATTACAAGGCTTCGAGTATTTACATAGCCAAAAACAAACCCTTAAAGAAATAAAGCGATGAAAATAAATAAACGTCCTAAATAACTATTACAAACTGTAGGTAGTTACATCGATATGATAAAAATAATAATAAAGTGCGCGATGAAAATTAGATCGACGAGAAATTAGGGTTTTGACCCTTCTAACCTAATTAAAAGAAGAAATATTTTTTTGTTTTTAATAAAAGAATTAGGTTTTTAAATTAAATATAAAAAATTAATTAGTTAATTAAATTAATAAAAATAATTACAAGACCTATTTTTTATGTTTTTGATTATTTTTAAGAAAAGAAAGAAAAATTGAATATGGAATAAAAACCTAATTATTCTAATTATTTTTAATTATGTACAAAAAGAATTAAAATTGTCTAAATTAACAAACCTAATTAAATTAATTAATTTTTTTAATAAAAATAAATATCTTAAATTTAATTGGATAGAAAAATATTTTTGTGATTTTTTTAATAAAAGAAAATTAATTTTTGTTAGTAAAATAAATAAATAAATTAATTAAATGAAATATAAAAAGAAAAAAAAGAATAAGAAATGGGCCTGAAAAATGGGGGATGTGAATATCAATTTGGGCCCAATGATTGGAAGTCCACGTTGACTTCTGAGATCTAGCACATTGCCTTGACTGAGGTCCACCATGGTCATCATGTCATAGCCATCAGATCTGGCTTCTTGGATTCCTGAATGGTTGGATCTTGAGGGAGTATGATAGGCCTTGGATTTATGTGCACATGTGATTGCCTGAAATAAATTAAGAAAAAACCACAAATGTTGGAGGCAGGGGTCGAACCCCTGACCTCAAGCACTCCCACGCCTTAACACCAACCTGGCTACCACTGGGCCATCTGCTTCTGTTTGTACATGTGATGAATAATAATAATAATAATATATAAAATAAATGGAATAATAAAATATTCAGTGCGAAATTTAAATGGCCAAATCAGATGAAGCCACGTCTTCGTCTCCTTCCTCTCTCCATGGCTAAAAGTTTTGAAAACCTTTACCTACGTGTAGCGGTGAAAATCGGAGATCAAGCTATTAATTAACTTGACTCACAAAAGCAAGAGTCGCCACCGCGCTTTATTATTTCCAAGGGAAAAGGGAAAAGAGCGAAATAAAACCCTAAAATATGCAATGTAAAATAATACTTAAAAGTAATAAAATACAATGCGTTTTTGAAAGAGATCGAGTGTTCGGGGGTTGGTTATACAATGGGAAGGTATTAGCACCCAATGCATCTGCGGTACTCCGCAGGAACCTTTTGAAATATCTGTTTTTGGTTAAAATTGTTTGTTTAGTTAAATGGGTATGGATGAGATTTTGAAGATACGACGACCTAGTGTCGAAGTTTTGACTTAAAAGGTCTGAGCTTGAAAATGGAACCTTTTGGGAAAATTATCTTAAGTTTGGAAAAAATAGTAAACAAACAAAAAAATGAAAAAAAGGGTATTCGCACGATCGGATGAGATGCATTTGATGACGTGAAGTCAACAAATTTAAATCTTTCCCTTGGAGTTAAAACCACAGACGGATAAATAAGCTAAGAGTATATCAAACCTTAGGTGAAAATAAATCACAAGCCGACAGCATCATCAAAAAAACCTAATGTGAGATAATACTCCAAGCATCAGATAAAGCGCAAAGGCGGTGGATAAAGCTCACGGTGTCAGATAAGAATCCCTGCATCACAAGAGATATACCGACGAAATCTAACAGCACGGGAAACTTATGTGCGTCCGCACAATTTTCAGAAGTTAGTTGGAATTAAAAATAAAATCATAATGCGAGGAAAATAATATTTTCAAAACCTGAATTTATTTATAAGTTAAGTAAATAAAATATATAGACAAAATATTATGAACAAGTATATATTTACAATACCAAATATTAAATAAAAATAATGAAATACAGTAAAGAGGTAAAGGGAGAAAGAAAAAGTGAAAATGCCCTATGTGAGTATGAATACTTGAAATGAATTCTCGGAAACCTTCACAGTAAACAAACTCGTTAGTAGCATAAGCGGTATAAAATTTAAAATGAAACGAAATTGCAACAAGATTTGAATTTATGTTAGTAATCACAAAGTATAAAAATCAAAATGAGCTTGTATGATGCATATGAACAAATGAATACTTACACAAATATAAATCAAGAATTCATAACATTATTCCATGTAAACACAAAAAATCAGCATTGTACGCATTATTTCAAATGTATCAAAAGCAACCGCTATTTCATGCACAACGGAAAACAAAAATCCAAAATTTCACATTGCAACATGAGAAATTGAATTCGAAGTATGAACCAAACAAATGATGATTATCCAAGAATTTAAATTCACAAACAAAGCCAAAGAAACTCATGCTATAATTCAATTCAATCCATGAAAAATCAAACATTATCAAGCATCATCGAAAGTTGGACAACATCAAATTATGCATAAAAGCTCATGAAAATCAATTTCCAAGTGATTCCAAACTTATGTACAAACACCGATATTAGACCTTGTAAATTGATTTCAACTTGAAACATAATCAAAACCATTCTTTAAAATCACTAAAACCGCATGACAAACATCAACACCGACAATTTAATAAACTCATGTCATTTTCATATTAAATCCACAAGTGATTAAAAATGAGTTTTGAATCAAAATTTCAACACGAATAAATCCGAAAAAACAACTACAAATTTCATAGAATTAAAGTCTCAAAACAAACTTAAGACATATTTCAAATCATCAGATACCGAAAACAAATAGCATGTGTCTATGTTGCAATTGAAAATGACTTCAAATCGTGAACCAAGTTTGGATTTAAGTCATAATCGAAGAGAGAAAAAGAAAAACCGGGCAGCAACTAATGAATATGAAACAACGTTCAAAAACTCAATCTCAAAAATATTCAAAACAAGTGAGATACACGATGTTGCCTATAACCAAAATTCTCTTTGAATTCCAAACGAATGTCATCATAATCTCCTCCAAATTTTCAATCAAAGTCAATACCTAAGGACAAAGTGGCACTCATAAAAAATAATAAATAAAAAAAAGACAATAACATTTCATCTACCTCGGTATCGGTTCATAGTGAGGCATAAAACATCAACATAATCCCTTCCTCTTTATCACTTCGAACTCCTCTTTTTCTCCATGCTTGTTCAATTCCTCTTTTCTCTAACACCAACACAACAACACCACCCCACGATCTGAAAGCCCCAACTGTCTTCTGTTCTCTCCAACGCCAAACCTAACTTCTTCTCCCCATTCCTCTGTTTGCAGGTCTCAAGGCGGCGATCCACGGCGGGGATGAGCGCGATCGGAGAATGAGGGAGTGTTGTTGGGCGGAGGGAGTTTGAAGGTCTTGGTTGGCACCAAGTTGTCGCAGCGGGGATGCAAATCTGCGGCCGTGTGTGGGTCTAAAATGGAGATTCTAAAGATGGTTGTTGTGCGATCTAGGGTGGCTGGTGCTGTTGTGGTTGATTCGCGGATTTGGAAGTTGGGTCGGTGGCGGTTATGTTGATACATTTCTGGAATCAGGTAAGAAGAGTGGCCATAACGAGATGCTAAGTTGGTGTTCAGAAAATAAGACGATGAGCTACTGAGCAAATGGTATTTGGCGATCAAGGAGAAACTGCAACGTCGATAGTTGTTTCGACATCACTTTGAATCACGTGGATTGCGGTTATTGTTTCGAGGTTTCAACATTGGGTCATGTTTTCCTCTCGTCTTCTGCTTATTTTATTGACATAATATGTTGAACCTTGTTTTGTTATTCTGAATTTGCAGGTATTGTTGATCTTTGGATGTGGTTGTGGTAGTTTGGGAATAGAATAAAGGTTCGTGGGAAATAGAGAGATGGAAAGGGTTTAGGTTGTATAGAAGAAGAGAGGAAAAAGTAGTTACTGTTTTTGTTGTGTGTGTCCCCCTTTGCAAAGAAAATAAGAGACCTTTAAATAGAACAATGAAGAGGAAAATTGATCTCAAGAATTGATCAGAACCGTTCAAAATCTTTAATCCGCAAATTAAGTTCTCAACCAATGGAAATAGAGCAAGGTGTATTTAATTTTTTTATGACAAAAACGCCCTTAAATGATAAAAATGAAATAAAAAATGAAAGTATTAAAATTAACTCAATTTAAAATAATTTTTTGGAATTTTTCTGAATAAAAAAATAAAGACCCAAAATGACCGAAAACGATAAAAACAGACGAAAATTTATCCGAAAAAATAAAATGAACACATTAAAATAAACTACATGTCACAAAGATTAAATAAAAAATATTTAAAAAGTCAAAATCGAAATAAAATGATAATTAAAATATCAGGCTAAATAGACGTTTATGGTTAAAAACGAGACTTCAAACTGTACCGAAAAAATAAAGCGAGCATATCGTCATAATCTACGCGAGACGTAAATTCATAAAATGATCGGTAAAAGGTGGAAACTTGAAATATTTTTCTCGCTAATTTTTCGTACATTGTTGAATCGCTTTTAACAGTTTGTCTATAAAACCAAAATATTTTTATTATCGACATATAAACAACTTGGAGCAATGCAAGAAACGAGTAAAGAGATCAAAATGAATGAAGTGAAATGTCAGGTATTTTACAACTGAAAGACGATGCAAACTTTGATTTAAACTGACTCTTCTGGTCAACTTAAATACGACTAATGATGCAAAATATGATGAATGAAGATATTTACTAATGATTGCGACCAAATGACAAAATATGGTATGAATGTGCGACTGAAAAAATTAGGGGCGAAATAAAGGGTGCAACAGTTGTGCCTTGATGAATCAGTCTTCGAGAATCCACAATCAACCGTACTTCTGGCTTGGGAGACTCAAAACCTTAATTGAGGCGCGACACCTGATGCTCTTGATTCAGACCTGTCTCTGCACATGACACAAAAGAACATGAACATACACCTTTGTATGCGATTAGAAATTAGTGATACATATGCTAAAAATGTTCAAAACACTTGACAATCTTCGCATAGTCAAAGCTCGAAGGTGAGACGTTAAAACTGACCGTATTTCGTGACCTTGACTTATCTTAAAAAATGCAAAAATAAAAATGGGATCTTAGGTCAAAAATTGGGGTACAACAGCTGCCCCTATTTAAGTTTCTTCTATCTAGAGATATGAAGATTGGGATCTTCATTTCGACGAGATTGAAGGGACTTAAATATAGAATACACAATTTTTGGCCTTAAGATACTGCGATTATGTTTACGATATGATATGAATGTAATGCTTTGAATCTTATGGGGAATTACGCCATATGAGACAGACTATGCTGGAGAAACCAAGCATATTATACAGTAATCCCACAGAGGAAGAGGTTGTAACTCCACTGGGGAAACAAAGTCATAGACTTCAAATGAGAGACTCTTGAATGATTTACATCAGTATTGAGACTGGAAAAGGTAATGATTTACATCAGTACTGTGACTGGAAAATGATTGACATCAGCACTGTGACTGGAAAACGATTGACATCAGCACTGCGACTGGAGATAAACATCTCTGATTTCTGAATTTTACCAAGAACGGTAACACATTTCTTCTCTAACCAAGATATCGCTTGAAAAGGATAAAATAACAAACTTCCCCACGGGACTTTTCCGAAAGGGATGCCATTTGCTGAGTAGACATTATTGTTGGGGATACACAAGCTGCTCAAATAAAGAGGCCGCCACTTGCTTCCTTTCAAAGGTGTCAATAACATACAAGCTGCTCATGAAGAGACCGCCACTTGCTGTCTTCAAAGAATATTAAAGCACACAAGCTGCTCATGAAGAGTCCGCCACTTGTTGCCAAAAGCCCACAAGCTGCTCATGAAGAAGCTGCCACTTGTTGTCTATAATCCACAAGCTGCTCATCAAGAAGCTGCCACTTGCCGTTTTCAAAAAGTGTTGATAACATACAAGTTGTCCATGAAGAGACTGCCGCTTGCTGTTTTTAAAAGTGTTGATAACATACAAGTTGTCCATGAAGAGACTGCCGCTTGCTGTTTTCAAAGGTATCAATAACACACAAGTTGCTCATGAAGAGACCGCCGCTTGCTGTTTTTCAGAGGTAACAATAACATACAAGTTGCTCATGAAGAGACCGCCGCTTGCTGTTTTTTCAAAGATACCCATAAAATATCATGAAGATATTGTTGGAGGTGAGAATCAATAATTTCATCGAGGATGGACAAACTGCTCATGAAGAGACTGCCATTTGTCGTAGAGAAATCAGAAATAATCAAACTGCTCAAATAAAGAGTCAGTCGCTTGTTGTCATGTCGATATTCCAAAAGAAGGTTGTGAAAACACTGCTGGGGAATAAAGTCCATCTTCAATGGGGAACCATGAATAAATCCTTCTTGAGGAGACCAAGTATTTACGTTGCAAAATAAATGCACCCTCCATCTAGGTTTCACAGCCTAGAGAGATCCACAGGGTATCGTTCACAAGAGACAAAGCTCAATCCAGGAATAAACTGGAGAGAAAATAGTTAAACAAGACTCCACCCAATGAGGAAACAACTCAAATGGGGATTTATCCTATCCAGAGATGGAAAAGGAAAGCTAAAGCAAGATTCTTCCACGAGAGTTAACTCAGTGGGGAATTAGAAAAGAGGCGCACTTTCTGCTTAAGTTGACACTTTATTTGGAAGGATCAAATATGTTATTTGAATAGACATAACCAAGGTATACGAACTCAATGACATCAACAAATACCACTGTGCATGCATGATGCAAGTGTGAATGAATAAATGAATGTCATGTATAAGCTGACAAAACAGATAGGGGAGATAGACTGAAGATGATAAGATGTCATAGTATAACTCGACACTCGGCTAATCTCAACAGGATGGTAACATTACTGGAGATAGAAAACAAAAGCCATCATTGGAGCAAAGTCCTTTTACAAGGCTTAAATATCTCTGGAGAGGAAGATATTTTCAGGTAGAAAACCCAAAGTCCAGTCTTCTATTGTCGACAATCCATTGAAAGGATAACAACACGAACAATGCTTCAGCTGGAAAAAAGTCATGCGTAGCTGGAGATACTGGGAACACCGCCCTCTGATAATGTGTGCAATACATATCACATATCTTGACAAATCTAGATTGCCCCTGGGACTAATTTTGGATGCCCCAAGTTTACTGATGATAAGCTGTGTGATGCACGATAATTCTTGCGAATAACTTCACTTCTAAAATGCCCCAAGCTATATGGTTGATGAGGAGAAATCGTCTCAAGAGGATTTTACAAAAGACTTGGCATCTATCGTGCTCTGGTGTCTTCAAACTCTTAGAGAGATTCATCAAATCTCGACGTGATTGCCCCGGATTAACTGTAGTTGGCACAACAAAGTCTTCAAATTTTTCCCCAAAAGAGTAAACAAGTTGGGGAAAGCATTAACTGGGAGAAGCAACATGTTCGTGCTTACGGTCTTCAGGTGACATGCCCATGGATATGATTTTTTCTTGACGTGATCCGCCAATTACTTAACATAGTTTCAGGCCTTAAAAATAGACTCATCACCGGTGCTTATATGTGAGTTTCCTTGATATCAAACAAATGTTTTGCAGTTAGAAAATTTTATTATGAGAATGAAAATTTTAACGCAACAGTTATGTAAGTCTTGAAGATTTTGAAAAGATATCGCACAAATTTTGCGAGTTAGAGCATCATTTATTTTTGTATGGGAAAAACATATGATACCAACATGACTATTTAGAACATTCATGGGAGTCAGGAACACTATCTCATTGAAATATGCTTTCAAAATAACCTTGCTTCAATTAGGACTTTTGAAGGTTGTAACGTGGTCTGGTTCATGGTTTTTAGAAAAAAGATTTTAAGGCTCAAAATATTTGGTGCCCACCCATTCTTCATGATGTTCTCCAACCCTATGTTCAGTTAATTCAACATGAGTGTTCATCTCTCAAAAGGATTTTGTGACGGTCAAGGAAACGACGAGGCTTTCGGAGTAGAAACCACCCTCATGTCTTCGTGTTTGTAGTCACCAATTTGTTCTTTGTTGAGGACTTTTCTTTGCGGTCCTTTTCTTTGCAATTTTTATTTTCCCTAACTTTTGCCTGAACTAATTCTTTTGAATTGATAGTCCAGCGGGATGCCTTAATTTTGCCTAAGTCACACGTTTTCATGTTTTTTGACTTAGCAGGCTTTTTCTTTTTCTCGATTTTTGACTTTTTGAACAAAATGTGTGACATTAGCTTGCATTTGCTTGTTGAGAAGATTGTGATTGCCTCGTTTCTTGATGAATGAGGGTTAACATTGTGGTTCCACATCCTTTAGATTCATTATACATGAAGGATAGCCCTCGTAGTTTCTCTTCAAAAAACATCTTCCTTATGAATTTTGAACACTCAGTCAGATTAACTAAAAACTACCCCGCCCCAGGTTAAAATTCCAGGTTTTTTCGTATAGAAAAGTAACTTCTGCTTCAAAGGCTCAAAAGGGGTTAGCAAGGGATTATCTTCCTTATATCTCCGGTGTTTAGGGATTTGAAACAATGCCTGTACATCATCAGCAAGATTTTACCCAAAAGCAAACAACCAAAGATTTTGTGTTCTTTAGATCATCACCCTCCCCTCAATCTCTGCCTAGGCAAGAGAATGGGCAACAAGTTGGTATCATAATGCAAAAAGAAATTTAGAATTTGAAAACAAATATGAGTGAAACGAATGAATTTCTTCAAGACAAACATATTCATTGTATTAAGATAATCATTCAGATGCAAACAAGTTCTTACACGCAAACAATGTTTTGATAAACAACAAAAATTACAAAAAGCATAAATAAGTTAATACTCTGGGAAGGCTTTCCATCTGGACTTGAATTACTGAAAACATCCTTCAAAAATCAAAGTCACCATCAATCGTGTTTACTCTTCGGCGCATGCTTGATTTGAACTTCAAAACCAACATCCTTGAATGACAAGATACCACTTCTGACCAACTTCTGAACTTCAATCTTCAAAGCAAAGCAACCCTCCAAGTCATGCCCAGGAGCACCTTGATGAAAGGTATAAGTCAAATCAACTTTGTAGTACCAATGTATCTTCTCAGGAACCTTCGGTGGAGGTCGGGTCTGAACCAAATTCCTCTGCATCAGGAGAGGGAACAACTCTGTATAGGTAATTGGAATTGGATCAAACTGGGTTTTCCTCTGATTAGGAACTTGCTGATTCTGTTGATGAATAGGAGGAACATGATGATTTTGACGATGAATATTTCTTCTTATGGTTCTCTTCTTGGAAAAGTTATTATCAAACTTCTTCGCACCATTAGCTGAGCTACCATCTTCATATAAACCTCCCTTTCCGACATCTTCTTCTAGACGCACTCCCACACTCACCTTGTCAGGAAAGTCATTAGGTGCATTAACCATCACCTTCTCATAATGATTTTAGAGTTTCAGTGAAGACTTTTATCATCGCTTCCTCCATCCTAGAAGGATTGACTTGGGAGGTAACCAAAATTTCAACCCAAAACAGTCGAGTGATCCATACCAGCTTTCAAAATAGTCATCTCTCTATGGAGTTCAGAAACCTCTTGCTTGATATTCTCCACTGTTCTCTTAGCGCGAGTGTTGTACTGGTGAGTCCAAAGGAAAAATAGGACTCGGAAAAAGACCTTTGAAAGTGAAACAAAAAATGTAGAATGATGTATGATATGCAAAAGAGAGTTTTATTTGATTTTCAAGGAACTCAAGATATTAAGTTGTAAACATCAAAGTATGAAGATAGAAGATGAATTTTAAATTGGCTCCAAACATTGATCAAGTTATCATCAAGATCAATCATCCATTTTGGTGGATTAGGGTTTTTGCCCTATCAACACCCAAGATCCATTGAGCTTGACGAAACTTGTGATGTTTACAAAGAAAGACCTCCAAATTCCTTCAAAGTCAAGTGAAAAAGGTTTTATGGATGCATGAATGCATGGCTATGCAACAACCACAAGCAAGGTCACAAATAAAGTCGAAAGGTTCAACGTCACGAGCATGGAGTCAAGGTAAGGAACACCCCCAAGGTATGTACTAACGGTTTAGTCACACCTGTAGAACAAGGTTCTAAGAGTTCCCGGAGTCTACATTCCTCCTTCGGATATTACCAACGTCTTGATTACTCAATAATCAGCAATATTCTCAAGAGAAACTCATTCGAGCGTAGCATCGTGTGACAACTACTTCCGGATTACTCCGTTATAATCTCCGCGCTACACCTAAAAGGCCAAGGTGGGTTAAGGGTTCTACGGTTCTCAGCTTCTTTGGCTCCCAGGTCGAAAATAATAATGTCTTCCCGATTACTCGGTAAACAAATATTACGTTCAAAAGGGCCTTCCACTGAGTGGGGGATCTCATGCCTCCTTCTTCGGGATTACTCCCTCAAAGTTAACATGACTATACCGCCCGTCCTATTCCTAAGTGTAACTTAGTCCGGGTATAGGACTTGTCCTTTGTAAATATTATCAACACCCAAATAATCATACACATAATCAAACAATCAAATAATGATAAAACAGGTAAAACAAATTAGGCTTAACCCACTTAGGGATGGACCAGCAAGAGGTCAATCTGTCCCCAGCAGAGTCGCCAATTCTGTAGCGGTGAAAATCGGAGATCAAGCTATTAATTAACTTGACTCACAAAAGCAAGAGTCGCCACCGCGCTTTATTATTTCCAAGGGAAAAGGGAAAAGAGCGAAATAAAACCCTAAAATATGCAATGTAAAATAATACTTAAAAGTAATAAAATACAATGCGTTTTTGAAAGAGATCGAGAGTTCGGGGGTTGGTTATACAATGGGAAGGTATTAGCACCCAATGCATCTGCGGTACTACGCAGGAACCTTTTGAAATATCTGTTTTTGGTTAAAATTGTTTGTTTAGTTAAATGGGTATGGATGAGATTTTGAAGATACGACGACCTAGTGTCGAAGTTTTGACTTAAAAGGTCTGAGCTTGAAAATGGAACCTTTTGGGAAAATTATCTTAAGTTTGGAAAAAATAGTAAACAAACAAAAAAAATGAAAAAAAGGGTATTCGCACGATCGGATGAGATGCATTTGATGACGTGAAGTCAACAAATTTAAATCTTTCCCTTGGAGTTAAAACCACAGACGGATAAATAAGCTAAGAGTATATCAAACCTTAGGTGAAAATAAATCACAAGCCGACAGCATCATCAAAAAAACCTAATGTGAGATAATACTCCAAGCATCAGATAAAGCGCAAAGGCGGTGGATAAAGCTCACGGTGTCAGATAAGAATCCCTGCATCACAAGAGATATACCGACGAAATCTAACAGCACGGGAAACTTATGTGCGTCCGCACAATTTTCAGAAGTTAGTTGGAATTAAAAATAAAATCATAATGCGAGGAAAATAATATTTTCAAAACCTGAATTTATTTACAAGTTAAGTAAATAAAATATATAGACAAAATATTATGAACAAGTATATATTTACAATACCAAATATTAAATAAAAATAATGAAATACAGTAAAGAGGTAAAGGGAGAAAGAAAAAGTGAAAATGCCCTATGTGAGTATGAATACTTGAAATGAATTCTCGGAAACCTTCACAGTAAACAAACTCGTTAGTAGCATAAGCGGTATAAAATTTAAAATGAAACGAAATTGCAACAAGATTTGAATTTATGTTAGTAATCACAAAGTATAAAAATCAAAATGAGCTTGTATGATGCATATGAACAAATGAATATTTACACAAATATAAATCAAGAATTCATAACATTATTCCATGTAAACACAAAAAATCAGCATTGTACGCATTATTTCAAATGTATCAAAAGCAACCGCTATTTCATGCACAACGGAAAACAAAAATCCAAAATTTCACATTGCAACATGAGAAATTGAATTCGAAGTATGAACCAAACAAATGATGATTATCCAAGAATTTAAATTCACAAACAAAGCCAAAGAAACTCATGCTATAATTCAATTCAATCCATGAAAAATCAAACATTATCAAGCATCATCGAAAGTTGGACAACATCAAATTATGCATAAAAGCTCATGAAAATCAATTTCCAAGTGATTCCAAACTTATGTACAAACACCGATATTAGACCTTGTAAATTGATTTCAACTTGAAACATAATCAAAACCATTCTTTAAAATCACTAAAACCGCATGACAAACATCAACACCGACAATTTAATAAACTCATGTCATTTTCATATTAAATCCACAAGTGATTAAAAATGAGTTTTGAATCAAAATTTCAACACGAATAAATCCGAAAAAACAACTACAAATTTCATAGAATTAAAGTCTCAAAACAAACTTAAGACATATTTCAAATCATCAGATACCGAAAACAAATAGCATGTGTCTATGTTGCAATTGAAAATGACTTCAAATCGTGAACCAAGTTTGGATTTAAGTCATAATCGAAGAGAGAAAAAGAAAAACCGGGCAGCAACTAATGAATATGAAACAACGTTCAAAAACTCAATCTCAAAAATATTCAAAACAAGTGAGATACACGATGTTGCCTATAACCAAAATTCTCTTTGAATTCCAAACGAATGTCATCATAATCTCCTCCAAATTTTCAATCAAAGTCAATACCTAAGGACAAAGTGGCACTCATAAAAAATAATAAATAAAAAAAAGACAATAACATTTCATCTACCTCGGTATCGGTTCATAGTGAGGCATAAAACATCAACATAATCCCTTCCTCTTTATCACTTCGAACTCCTCTTTTTCTCTATGCTTGTTCAATTCCTCTTTTCTCTAACACCAACACAACAACACCACCCCACGATCTGAAAGCCCCAACTGTCTTCTGTTCTCTCCAACGCCAAACCTAACTTCTTCTCCCCATTCCTCTGTTTGCAGGTCTCAAGGCGGCGATCCACGGCGGGGATGAGCGCGATCGGAGAATGAGGGAGTGTTGTTGGGCGGAGGGAGTTTGAAGGTCTTGGTTGGCACCAAGTTGTCGCAGCGGGGATGCAAATATGCGGCCGTGTGTGGGTCTAAAATGGAGATTCTAAAGATGGTTGTTGTGCGATCTAGGGTGGCTGGTGCTGTTGTGGTTGATTCGCGGATTTGGAAGTTGGGTCGGTGGCGGTTATGTTAATACATTTCTGGCATCAGGTAAGAAGAGTGGCCACAACGAGATGCTAAGTTGGTGTTCAGAAAATAAGACGATGAGCTACTGAGCAAATGGTATTTGGCGATCAAGGAGAAACTGCAACGTCGATAGTTGTTTCGACATCACTTTGAATCACGTGGATTGCGGTTATTGTTTCGAGGTTTCAACATTGGGTCATGTTTTCCTCTCGTCTTCTGCTTATTTTATTGACATAATATGTTGAACCTTGTTTTGTTATTCTGAATTTGCAGGTATTGTTGATCTTTGGATGTGGTTGTGGTAGTTTGGGAATAGAATAAAGGTTCGTGGGAAATAGAGAGATGGAAAGGGTTTAGGTTGTATAGAAGAAGAGAGGAAAAAGTAGTTACTGTTTTTGTTGTGTGTGTCCCCCTTTGCAAAGAAAATAAGAGACCTTTAAATAGAACAATGAAGAGGAAAATTGATCTCAAGAATTGATCAGAACCGTTCAAAATCATTAATCCGCAAATTAAGTTCTCAACCAATGGAAATAGAGCAAGGTGTATTTAATTTTTTTATGACAAAAACGCCCTTAAATGATAAAAATGAAATAAAAACTGAAAGTATTAAAATTAACTCAATTTAAAATAATTTTTTGGAATTTTTCTGAATAAAAAAATAAAGACCCAAAATGACCGAAAACGATAAAAACAGACGAAAATTTATCCGAAAAAATAAAATGAACACATTAAAATAAACTACATGTCACAAATATTAAATAAAAAATATTTAAAAAGTCAAAATCGAAATAAAATGATAATTAAAATATCAGGCTAAATAGACGTTTATGGTTAAAAATGAGACTTCAAACTGTACCGAAAAAATAAAGCGAGCATATCGTCATAATCTACGCGAGACGTAGATTCATAAAATGATCGGTAAAAGGTGGAAACTTGAAATATTTTTCTCGCTAATTTTTCGTACATTGTTGAATCGCTTTTAACAGTTTGTCTATAAAACCAAAATATTTTTATTATCGACATATAAACAACTTGGAGCAATGCAAGAAACGAGTAAAGAGATCAAAATGAATGAAGTGAAATGTCAGGTATTTTACAACTGAAAGACGATGCAAACTTTGATTTAAACTGACTCTTCTGGTCAACTTAAATACGACTAATGATGCAAAATATGATGAATGAAGATATTTACTAATGATTGCGACCAAATGACAAAATATGGTATGAATGTGCGACTGAAAAAATTAGGGGCGAAATAAAGGGTGCAACAGTTGTGCCTTGATGAATCAGTCTTCGAGAATCCACAATCAACTGTACTTCTGGCTTAGGAGACTCAAAACCTTAATTGAGGCGCGACACCTAATGCTCTTGATTCAGACCTGTCTCTGCACATGACACAAAAGAACATGAACATACACCTTTGTATGCGATTAGAAATTAGTGATACATATGCTAAAAATGTTCAAAACACTTGAAAATCTTCGCATAGTCAAAGCTCGAAGGTGAGACGTTAAAACTGACCGTATTTCGTGACCTTGACTTATCTTAAAAAATGCAAAAATAAAAATGGGATCTTAGGTCAAAAATTGGGGTACAACACTACGGACAACGTCCGTCGCTATAGACCTGTGCGTTCTCAAAATCAACTGTGAGCAAAATAAATAAAAACTAGGGCCACCAATCGATTCGTCTGGACCTCCTGAGTGTAATGGTGGCTCTTTCATAGTCTAATTTAGCCTGTATAGAAAACTCCCAAATTGAAGCTGTAAACCCTAGTAATGGTGAAACTTCATACAAGCCATGAAAACGCAATTAAAGAATACAGAGAGCTTGCACACATGATTGTGATCAAGAATGTACAATTATTTTATGCTATATGTGCAAGAATACTGTTATTCGATTTCAAGAAAAGAGTTATGCCGTGGGCGACTTACAGTGAGATGTAGGGCTCGAAAATGCTTGGTTTTGATTGCTTTCGCTTGCTGGGAGTCTCAGGAAGTGATTGAGATGGATAGAAGGTCTTGAGGATGCCTGGAGATAGGAATTCAATCTTGCACTTTTTCTTGATTTTTTCAGATTTTTATCTCCTTGTTGCGCCTGTTTCTAACCTAGTTTTTGGTCTGGCTTCGTTCTATATGTATTAAGGAATAGATTAGGGTTCCAAAACTGATCCAAATCTTCCTCCATCAATGAATTTGATTTTGATTTGATACCCCTTAAAAATCTTTCCAAAATTTGCCTATTTCAATCTTTTTGTACACACCATGCCTTGATATGAATTTGAATACTTGCTAGCTGTAATTGAAGACCTGAAACAAGCACAAAATCTTGTGTTTTCAATGTTTTGGATTTTATACGATTTATTTTGATTAAAATTGATTTAAATCAAATAAAAATAAAAATAAATAATAAAAACATGATAATGACAAGTGGCAAGGGCTAGAGCTCATGGACTATGTTTCCAACTCAAAACAAGTGAAAAAGATTGGGCCCATTTGGCAAAAATTGAAGTTTTAGGCATAGTTAACTTTTGGCAATTTTGCAAAAAGGGTCAACTTCACCAATGCATAACTTCCTCAATTTTGACTCTTTGGAGGTGTTATTGGACTTTTTAGAAAGCTTGAGATGTCCTCTAATCAACACTTTTGGTATCATCTCAATTTTATATTCCATGCTCTTGTATGAAGCTTTGACAAAAAAGGTGTTTTTGTTGACTTTTCAAAATGACCTATAATATCCAAATTCATAACTTCCTGTGAGTGCATATTTTGAACTTGGGAGCTGATCTATCTTTTCCTTTATCTTTATTCTTTTTTTTAATACTTATAAACTAACCTTTTTTTATCATTTTATTTTTATTTTTATAATTTGAACTAATATACGCCATTTTTGTTTACAAATAAAATAATACATTAATTTCTTTTTCTTGTAAAAAACCTTACTAATATTGTTTATCATACTTAATATATAAATATTAGATTTCTTTTATTATTAGGTTTAAGCATTTTTTTCTTTAGAACTTTTTGTCAACTAAAAAAAAGAACCTTTGTATAAAAACATCCATACATAATTTTCTTTAAGTTAAATACTTTTCTTTTTCTTAAATCTTTTTGTTTGTACATATTAAAAAATACCTAAAAATAGAATGCTTAAAACATTTTTCTTTCATTAAAATCTTTTGTTTGTACATAATCAACAAAATACAAAAAGAATAAATAACAATACTTAATACTTATTTAATAGTACATTAAGTTAAACATTTCTCACTTGTAAATAAATCACATACACTTTTACAATACACATTTGCTTATTCTTGTACATTGCTATACATTACATTTACATTGCGATTGATTCGATTTGGTTGTAAATTATTTGGACACTACTCTCCTAATAAGTCTCATCCCCATTTGTAAATATTTGTACCCCCACTCCCGGATACTTATTTGTAATAGCGTAGACTTTAAATTCCCGCAATTTATCGCTTTCCAAATATACCACATTTAGACCTAGGGTTTGTATGTAAATAAAACCAACCGCTAGATAACCTAATACAAAGATAAATGCATGAAATCAATACACTATTCACACTTGCACCCATAGGGTAATCCCACTTGTTGCCTTCCAAAATGGGCCATACTTGCACGTTGAGTTTCTTTGGCAAAACAAAATGAATCAAATGATCATAGTCCCTCGATGACGCTTTCGAAAGTTGCCTAATCAAAATGATCATAGTCCCTTCAAGCAAAATTGCCAAAGACACTTGACACCATTGCATTCATGGTCCATATGATGACCCGCGCCTGTCCCGTTAACATCCTAACACAAGATTTCCCACCAAATACAATGGTGGAACAAAACTGTTAAAAGGGTTAAAACATGAGAAAAATCTTTGAGTAAATTTAGGGGTAGACAACTCTTAGTTACTTGATCAACTTGCAAAACACACTTGCCTACTTTTCAAAACCCACTCCACAAACACTTTCAAAACAACTTTCAAAAACATTTGAAACATCTTTTCGAAAAGATACACACCTTTGTAAAACATTCGAGTAAAGAATTGTTACAACGGTTGCCTAGACAATGCCTCTTTTTCAAAACATTTTCAAAACACACACACACACCACAATTTCAAGCAATTGAAAATCAAAGGCAAGTGATCTAAAACAAGTAACTAAGAGCCCATGGATAACCATGGATGAAAAGGGTGCTAATACCTTCCCTTTTCATAATCTATCCCCCGAACCTACGAAACATCTCAAAAGGTTTTTCTTGTGCTTTTTAACCTTTCCTTTAGGATAAAATAAAAAGTCGGTGGCGACTCTTGCTAAACCGAACAAGTGCGAATACAAACGCAAAACCTCAAGTCAGTTCTCCCACCGTATCACAGCCATCATCCCTTTCTTCTTACCAAACCTTTTCTTTGGTTTTTATTTTTGAAGCTTTGGACAATCACTTTTGTAGTGACCAGGTTCTTTGCATTCATAATAGATTATCTCTCTTCTGTTTGACTTTTTGTGTCCAGAAGATTCAGGTTTATCTTCTAACTTCTTAAAGTTCCTGAACTTCTTTTGTCTGTGCTTCCACAAATGATTGATCCTTCTGGAGAGCAAGGATAATTCGTCTTCTTCTGACGCCGATTCTTCAGAGTTTTCCTCTTCAGCCTGAAAAGCATTAGTATCAAATTTCTTAATTGATTTAAGGGCAAGAGACTTACCTTTCTTCAGAGGCTCGTGGTCATCAAGTTCTATCTCATGACTTCTGAGAGCGTTGATGAGTTCCTCCAGAGACACGTTGTTCAGATCTTTTGAAACTTTAAAAGCAGTGACCATTGGTGCCCATCTTCTGGGTAAGCTTTTGATGATCTTTTTAACATGATCTGCTTTAGTATATCCCTTGTTCAAAACTCTCAGACCAGCGATCAGAGTTTGAAACATAGAGAACGTTGCTTCTATAGACTCACTTTCTTCAACTTTGAAGGCTTCATACTTATGAACTAAAGCCAGAGCTTTAGACTATTTCACTTGAGCGTTTCCTTCATGATTCATTTTAAGAGACTCAAACATATCATGCGCTGTATCTCTATTAGTGATTTTTTCATATTCTACTTTAGAGATAGCATTTAGAAAAATATTTCTAGCTCTATGATGATTTTTAAAATCAGCTTTTTGTTGTCTATCCATATTTTTTCTGTCAACTTTGTTTCCTTCTGAGTCAGTAGGATGTGTGTAACCATCCAATACTATATCCCATAAATCACTATCATGACCTAGAAAGAAACTTTCTAGTCTATCTTTCCAATACTCAAAATCTTCTCCATCAAAAACATGAGGTTTGTTGTAACTATTGTTGTTTTATTCAGCGGCCATTGTGTTTTCTTCTGGATCTTTTCCTGACACGGTTAAGTGTTGTGCTCAAAGTCAAGCACTGATACCAATTGAAGGGGTAAGAAAACACTTAGAGGGGGGGGGGGGGTTGAATAAGTGACTATTTTTCTTTTCAAAAAAAAGTTCAACAATAATGGAAAGACAAGGTTATTTTTATCCTGGTTCGTTTGAACTCAAACTACTCCAGTCCATCCGTCAAGGTGATTTCGCCTTTCTCAACAAAGACTTAATCCACTATAATTAACTGATTACAAACACACAACAACTGTTGTGACTAACAATGCACAAGTAATCTTACAAGTGACTAACACCACTAAGACTTAAATCTAGTCCTAGTCTGCTTGAGAAATCTGACCAAACTTGGTCTCTCAAGGAACAATTACAAGAGTTTAATCTTACAGATAATGAAATAAAATTTGCTTCTAATCAAGCTATATCACAACTGTGATTTTTCACTTAGAATAAATTTGCACAAAGTGTATGAACAAAGAGTTTGTGAGCCCAGAATTTTTCACGTAGTTTCTTGCTTCTTTTTGAAATTGATTGATTGGTTGGCTTGCAATAAATGTCCTTCTATATATAGTAAGAACAAAAAGACCGTTGCTGCCTTCAAAAAGTGGAGAACATTAAACGCTTGCGTGTTTCTTTGCACTATTCCATTTTCCAAGAACTAGCGTAGGCACTTGAGTGCATACAACCGTCTTTGCATTAAATGAGCAAACAACACTTGTAAGAACATGTTTCCTGAAGCTTGACAAGACATGTTGGCTTTTGCATTCTTTCAGAACTTGCTTCAACGTCTTGAATTCAGGACATGCTTTGCTTGTCTTCTAAACAATGCTTTGCTTGCTAAGAACTTGATCAACGCTTGCTTTCAAATAAACTTCTGAACAACACTTGCTTTCAAGTAATCTTCTGAACAAAGAATCCTGCTAAGTGTTAGAAGATGCATTTAAAAATAATTGTCTTACTAGAGTCAGCAACAGCAGTTGCGCTTAAAGCAAATAGTTCTTTCATTTAAAGAACTTCTTCATATGATTTTTAGCTCAACACATCAAAATGTTTCTGTCAGAATATTATCTGAAACATTCAAATACGTTCATCAGAGTATAAATTATCTAAAATTTAATTTATTGTTATCATCAAAACTCTGAGATAGGTCAAAACTAATCTTGTTATAACAATAACCATTTAGATGTTGAAGGTGCAGAGAGGAAGAACAACTTGGAATGGCGAAGACAGAGGAAAGAAATTTTTTTATTTTATTTAATCCCTCTTTAATAAATTGTAAGGATAACATTTTCACGTGTGTTACTGAAAAGAATATAAAAAAATAATAAAACACAATTCAGATCATCATTATTTACCAATTCATATTTTTTTTTAACGATCCATTAACATTAGAGATTATATTTAATAAGAATTTGACATATGAGGATTTAAACAAAAAAAAATTAAGATAGAAAAACCAAAACTCTCGCTAACTCACCGTGAACACTATTTAAGTCATATTTAAAACAATTTTGTCGAGAATAATTAATAATTTAAAATAAGAAATAAAAGAAGAAGAAATGGTGAGGTTTTGGAGTTAGAACTTAGAAGTGGCGCAAAATGAAGGAACAAGAACTATGCGAGGCGGCGATTAAGGGTGAAACGGAGACGGTAACGGGTCTTATTGATTCCGGCGCCGACGTTACCTATTTCGACGGCGGTGGTATCACTCCTCTCATGCACGCTGCAAAGCACGGCCATGCACCCATCCTCAACCTCCTTCTCTCCGCCGGCGCTCCTTGGAACGCTCTTTCTCCTTCCAACTTATCGGCCGGTGATTTCGCAATGCAAGAAGGTCATCAAGAAGCCTACGAGCTTCTCCTCAATGCCGGTATCGAATTCAAACCACTCTTTATGGTTATTAATTAACACACTGTGCTGAATTTTAAATTTCACTGTGTTAGGGATTCGATCTGAATTAGTGTTGGGAACAATTGCCAGGAAGGAAAAGAAAAACACTGATTCTGGATATGATTATTTGGAAGATAGGGTGAGTTTTAGTGAAGGTAAAGTTATGGATTCTGAAAGTAAAGCTGTGATGATGGCATGGGAGAAGCCGTTGATGGAGGCTCATGCTAAAGCTGTTTGTTTAGGAGGTGGTCATGTGCTTAATATTGGATTTGGAATGGGGCTTTTTGATACGGCTATACAGCAATATTCACCTGTGAAACACACCATTGTTGAAGCTCATCCGGAGGTTTATGAACGCATGCTTCGCGATGGTTGGGGTGAGAAGGAAAATGTTAGGATTATTTTTGGCCGCTGGCAAGATGTTCTGCCTCAGCTTGAAACATATGATGGTAATTGCTAACCTATGTGTGTGCATTAAGTATAAAAATCAATGTTTAATTGCAATACTAGAATTGACTGTGTATAGATGTTTTGAGTGTGTTTGGGAGAGCTTTTGATAAACGTGATTTTGATTTTTGAATAGAATTAATTTTGTAAGATTGATTTGGTTATAGTTGAGTTTGTTATTAAAGTGTTTATGGTTGGATGACTTAACTCTGAAAGCAAGTTTGATAAAAAAGCAGTGTTATCAAACTGCGGCGCCATGGCCGCTATGGCGGATATACATGGTGGTTTTTGAGTTCGCCGCAGTGGTAAATATCAGCCCCTAGTTGCGGGTTTCTCCGCCATAATCCGCAAAGATGGTGCCACAAAGCGGCCGGTATGACGGGATTTTGGCTCTCTGCCATTGACAACACTGTAAAAAAGAGTATTGTTGATTTTCTAATCCAACATAATGGCTACGATTAAGTTTTAATCCCTTCTAATCAAACTAAGTATTGAAGTTAAAATCAATTTTGTTTGACAAACCAAAAACACATATTTGATACTCTCTCTAGTCCTATTTATACGAGACAAGATACTTTTTAGATTCATTGAATATAAATAGGACCGGAGGGAGTATTGTTTTGCAAGGATATTTGGAAATATGTGATAGCTGTATCTGTTTTTGATATGTTTTACTTTTGTGAAAAACATTAGAGTTTTTTTGTTGTTTGGTTCTGATGTCTGGTTATTCGTAGCTGAGAGTGCATCTAAACACTTTAACGTGGACCATTTGTTTTGATTTTTTTCAGGGATATTCTTTGACACCTATGGGGAGTACTATGAAGATTTGAGAGAGTTCCACCAACATCTCCCAGTATTGTTGAAACCGGATGGAGTTTACTCTTTCTTCAATGGCCTATGTGGTGGTAATGCATTTTTCCATGTTGTTTACTGCCACTTGGTATCACTTGAGCTTGAGAATTTGGGGTATTCCACACAATTAATTCCTTTGCCTGTTAAGGATTGCTTGGGGGAACAAGTTTGGGAAGGTGTTAAACATAGATACTGGCAGCTTGATACATACTATCTCCCTGTTTGTCAGTCTGCAGAGAACTCTGAGTGATGTTTAGTTTTTAAATTTAGGGTCTGATTTGATCACATTTTCAGAAACAATATCAATGATGTTTAGTTTTTATTGTAGGGTATGATTTGATCACATTTCAGAAAGATACTTACACATGATTTATTGTTGCTTGTGTAAGGTATTGTTTTGTAAGAGAACAAAAAGTGTCATATTGAAATCTTGAGCTTTATTTCAAAATTTCTTTACATTGGGTGTACTTTGAATTTAGAATTTATGACCATATAACAATGAAGAAAAAAATTACGAGCTTATAACCAACACGGGTCAAGAGAGTACATTAAAAGCTACAACGTGTCTTTCATTAATAGGAGTGAAAATTGAAATCAAATTTCTTAGTTTTCCTCTATTAAAGGCTGGGGTGACAATCTAGCGATATAATCAATGGTGGGTTCTTATGCAAATGTCACCATCCTATTTTACTGTACTTGTTGAAAGAAAAAAAACTGATTTCTTTTTAGAATTGCTTCTAGAATTGGATGGCAGAGGTAAGCCCTTTCTTCTTTTCAGGTATGCTAGGTGTTCGAATTTATGACTCATCACATACTCCTATTTCGGAGGTAAGCCGGGGAATACATTTAGAAAACCCTGCATCATGCATGTTAACCATATGGCCGATAGAAGGAACACAAACACATGACTCTTAAACCACGAGTCCATCTGTTTTATCTGTTTGTAGAGTAGTTGGTAATCAAGATTATGGCATTTCACTTAATTCAT
Source organism: Vicia faba (assembly GCA_948472305.1). NCBI lineage: Eukaryota > Viridiplantae > Streptophyta > Magnoliopsida > Fabales > Fabaceae > Vicia > Vicia faba. The sequence goes on from OX451737.1 coordinate 1,062,625,946, forward strand.
TGTTTTTTCAACATTAGAGTATTCCTGATTTGGTTAATGTCTATCACTGTTACGAACTCTGGTTTTTGCACTTAAGAAATATAATGGATGAGGGAGGGTTGTGTTTTTACCAAAACAAAAATGATAAATCATCTGGACTGAGGATTTGGCTAGTTGTATCAATCCAAGCATTACCTGTTATCCACTGGGTAAACAAATATCTTATTTTTTACTGTCATACCACTTCATTTTTAAGCTAATGCTTCATATTTTTATTCATTATTAGTACCAACCAACCACTAGTTCATTGACAAGAAATACTGCAATTATGTTGGTAAAATATCATATTGATGCCTAAAATAGGTCAATCATTTGATATATTCAACTGTGATGTAAGTTGTGCAAAGTGGGTAATCGGTAATATGAATTGCCATTCAATGCCATTACTCACATGTGTTATTGCCCTTTTTTCTGTATAAAATTATTCTTTACATGAAACCACAGCAAAGAGACACAAATTCAGCTCTATTATAGGCTTCTTTGCTGGACCAACAACAGACTAAAGAAGTGAAATACAATTATTCTCATACTTGCATAATATCGCAACAGGTAATTCAGAGTCAGGGACTTGAGATATCACTGTCAAGTCCAGCTGAAAGCAATGGGACTAGTGACATTATGTTTCCCATCCGACCATTCCAGATGAGCAAAGCTGGTTGTACCAGAAGACATTGAATTAGACGTGAATGTAACAGTGTAGCTCTTCTTCTCGTGCAATGTCTTGAAACTGAGTGTTTGTGGTTCAACCACAATCTTAATCAAAGGAGACTGTGATGACACTGAAACTTTATATGTTGATGAGGTCCCTATGTTAGTCAGAATCCTTTTGTACTGGACAGTGCTTGGCTTGTGAGAACCACCTGAAGCTGTGTCAAATGGAACAGCAAAAGATGGGTAATTGAGATCTTCCACCCTGTATTTAATCCTTTTGTCACATGTGAATTCTCTTCTTGCAACAAGCTTTAGTTGAAATGAAGTGTAGTTCAAGGCACAGAGGAAGCTCAAGTAGTCATCCGCTGTAGTATCATACACAAGACCAGGATCAAGAGCAGCTACTGGATCCGCGTGCCCAGAACCATAGTCAAACGGCGTAGCAGGTGTCCCAGTAGCAATATCTTTTATGGTTTGCCCATTTTTGTAGGTTCTATAGGATGTGGTCATGAGGGCAGACCTTATAGCCGCAGGACTCCATTCAGGATGAGCTCCCTTAAGAAGAGCGGCTAACCCACTTACATGGGGGCATGACATGGATGTGCCAGACATGACGTTGAAGCTCACATGCCTTGTGTCATCAGACAAGCCAGTTGGTCCGACTTTCCCAGTCCATCCAGCTAGAATGTTGACTCCTGGAGCTATGAGGTCTGGTTTAAGTATTTTCGGTGTGAGTATATTTGGTCCTCTAGAGCTGAAAGCAGCCACCACTGGGGATGGCTGAACCCCTAATTGAGTACCGCCGAATGCAATTTTAGCGGTTGGGTTGCGAGTAGAAGAAACATACTTCTTTACTTCACTGCTTGCTTTCTCTCCCAAAGCTGCTGCTGGGAAAAGATAGGAGTCAGCAACTAGCTCTTCCCCATAATCTTGGTTGTTTGCTAAAATCATCCCAATCCCCCCTGCACGCTTGACAACCAAACTCTTTTCTGCTCTAGGGTTTCCTCCTCTGTCACATATCACTATTTTTCCTGAAACTTTACTAGGAATCAAACTACCTGTGGTACAGAGGTTATCACTAGAATCCGAATTCAGGCTGACGTTAGCAGCATAAACAAGTGGCACTAGAGAATCAGGTGGCAATTTTCCATTGTAAAGAGACACGCCACTGTATCTGTTCCCGTTTCCAAGGGTGATATAAGCAGGGAAATTGCGGTCTATAGTTCCAGCTCCCACAGTGGTTATCCATGGCGCAACATTAGCCAAAGATGCTTGACTAGGTCCACTATTTCCTGCTGAACTGGATACTAGTATTCCATGTTCTATGGCTGCAAAAGTTCCCATTGCCACACTGTCTTTGTAGTAGTCCGTTAAACCTCCACCAAGAGACATAGAAAGTATGTTGACGCCATCTTCGATGGCCTTGTCAATTGCAGCAACTATATCTGTTGTAAAGCACCCACCAATCCAACATGCTTTGTAAGTAGCTACCCGAGCTTGTGTGGCCATGCCTTTTGCTGTCCCGGAAGCAAAACCAAAGAGGCTCGCTCCTGCAACTGCAGAACCTGCTGCTGTAGTTGAGGTGTGGCTTCCATGTCCATCATCATCCCTTGGTGACTTTGATTCCGTCTTTTCATCAATGGGTCCAAAAGCTGCCTCATAGCCTTTAGCAAAAAACCTTGCACCAACAAGTTTCTTGTTACAGTTTGATGAGTTGAAGTTTCTACCTGTCTCACATTCCCCTTTCCAGCTACTGCGTACTGGTCCAAGTCCAGTATCATCGAAACTTTTTAGTTCAGGCCATACACCTGTGTCTATTACCCCAACAATTACCTCGCTTTGTTTTCCAGAAGAAACTAGAAAAGATGTTTTCTCCAATCCAAGGAACTCTGGAGTTCGAGTTGTGTGAAGCTCGTACCTAACTTCAGGGATAATCGAAAGAATTCCCGGTTGCTTTGTGAGTAAGTCTGTTTCTTCAACTGTTAGCCTTGTGGAAAATCCATGAGCTACATGTTTGTAGGTATATAGCATCTCTGCAGTGTCTGATACTGTTTTTAGCGATGACTCATACCATTGGATATGATCGTCAAAACTCGCTGGCATGTTGAACTTGTCCATGTGAACTATGTATGTCCTTTTAGGATGCTGTGTTTTCTTTTCTGCTATGGTGTATCTTCCAGAGAAAACTAGCAGCAAAGCCATCTGAAGACACTTGAAAATCAGCATATTCATCTTTTAAGCCAAATTTGTATTTATCTTCTTTTGAAATTGCTTCAGAATTGCAGGGATAGCTGCTATTTATTGTTGATTTGGATTATTGAGTCTGTAGTGATTAGAAGAATCTTGTATTGCCAATGCACATTTCAAATGGGAACATAAAAATAGTGCAGTCACTGTGCTATAAAACAATAAAAGTGGTGTTGTAGCAATACACATTTTTTTCAGTGTAATATAGTATCAAAAAATTATATTATGGAACCTCGTTAAGAGAAAAAGTGTTTATTTCTTAATTTTTTATTTGTACTTTATTTGCATTAAATCATAGTTTATATCAAAAGATAATGTACACAGATTCGGTGGATTTGCCACATCTCTACTATCACAATTTGGCTTCAATGGAATTCCTCTTGTTCACTGGCAAACTTTACATGTCATAATTCACACTCTTTGTTCACTAGTCTAATTACAAATACAATATTAAAACTTCACTCACAAGTTAGGCTTAGGATTGTATAATATTTAAGGAAGAGTTTTAATTATCCCGAAAATAGTTGTAAAATTGTGATGTGTTACTTTAATTAGTAGAATTCTCTATTTTAAAACTTAAAAAAGTATAATTTAATATAAAAATTTATAAATTACTTAAATTTAAAATAATCATATTTAAGATGTGTCACACTAAATATTACTAATATATCTTTAAATTAGTATAGAATTTGAATCATAATTTGTAATGATGTAGGAGTCTAATTTCTTCCGATACACTCAACTTTAATAGTAATATTTTTATTTTTTATTTTTATAATAACAGACCAAATAATTATATGATATGCAATAATTATCTTTATATATCATAACAAGCAATAATACACAACATTATTCATGTTGTTACTTTTAAAAAGAACTTTTTCTTTCAGTCCTTTTCATTTAATTTTAGCTTTAATTTATGTTAAAGTGTAGCGTTAAGGATCCCGAATCTCAAATATAAAAATCACATGCAAGTAGTGTTTACGGGCCAATTTGATTCGGTTTTAAAAGAATCCAATATCTAAATCGATCAAAAATAAATATATGAATTAATTTAGATTGAATTTTTATATTTTTTCGATAAAATTCAAACTAACTCAAATTAAAAAATAACGGATTGGTTTGAGTTGAATTGATCAAGTACGTGTGAATTTTTAAAAAAAATATATAATTTAGATCAATTAATTTTCTATAATAATATTAATTTTTAATTTTTTTCATTTTTCTATATCAATTGTGATTGTCACAAATTGTATTTTATTTTTTTTAAAGTTAAATATTTCAGATTAATTTTCATAATAATAATTATATAAATTAATATAGTTAGTTTGAATAGACAGACTCGTGTCTCGTGTGTATATTTTTTGAAATTCAATACCCAAATCTAATTAATATTAGATTTCAGTTCTTACTCAAACTAAAAAGATATTCAAACAAAACATCTTAATTTAATTTAGATTAATTCAGATTTTATCGAATCAATGGCAATCATATCAATTGAGTTGTATTTACTTGACAACTCACATGATTTAGTAATAGTGGCCTACTACTTTGCAAAACTTTTTTCTTGAAGTATATGAGTATATATAAACATCATGACCATAGGATTTTTTTTAACAATAAAATGTAAGGGTACAATCCAATCAAATAGAACTTCAATGGGAACAAATGTCTTGCTTTTTTGACGATCAGTGATCTGGCATTGTGGAAATTGCGTACTCTTCCTTTTCTACTTTAATTTAATGCTAACTAAATGTTATTTCACAAAAAAATATGGCACTAGTATATGGTCCACCAAAAATTATAGTGGAAGAACCACTTATGTGAGGGACGTTGATTAAAGATTTATTAGCATATTTATTGATGAGTCATATATACTATTATTGTCTTCATTTCATGTCGTTTGAAAATCAAACTAAATTTTTTTTATATTTTTTGAGACTAAAATAATATATTAACCATTAAAAATTCTTAAGAAGTATTAAAAGAACTTCAAAATTATAGTTACAACAATAATAGAACTATCACGTAAAACTAATAAAACAAACTCTCAACTATTCAACACACTCTAACAAATAATATAGAAGATTCAACCTTCAATTCTAATAATTGAAAGTGAACAAATAAAAATAAGATTTTATCTATCAGAAAGAAAAAAGTTTAACCTTTTCATAAATAGAAGTCAAACTTTGATTAATGTTCTGAAAAAACTACTGATTTCGCATTTTCCAAATGCTCCAAACAACAGTTACTTATATGATGTGAAAGACATTACGACATGATTTTGACCACCCTCCCAGAGCCACAAAATGATCATGATACTTCCAAAAATATCCATGAGACACCGACGGAAATCCTAACCAATCCGACATCACCTGCAAATTCTTACCAAAAAAATCACATCGAACAAAAATATGGTCCATGTTCTCATTCTAACCACACTCTGCTAAACAATTTTGTTCCTGAGCACTAATAATACGGCGTTTAACCAAATTATCCTTTGTCGGTAATCTATTACGATATAACCTCCAAGCAAAAAGGTTAACCTTTAATGGGACCGCCTTAGATCACCAAACGTGAGAGTCTCCAAATTGTTGGGGCTCCATCGACTTCGTCAAAAACTGATACACACTACTCACATTATACCGCTTTGAAGAATGAAGCCGCCACACCCAAGAGTCATCAACCGAGTCCTGCAAAACAAAAGAATCCAACAATAAAATACACTCCCCAACCAAATCCTCCTCCCACGCAAACAACCTCTTCTGCCAACTCCAAGCCCCTCCTTCCACCCCCACTCTAAGGCACACATCTCCGCAACTGTAGCATCTTTATGCTCAGATAATTCCTATAGCCTTCAGAATCTAGAAATCGACACCCCTCCCTCCAACGATGGATCCCTCCAAACAGAGAGTTAGCCTCATTTCCTAGTGATCTTTCACTTTTTTGAACTAATTTTAGTCATCCATTTACTGCATATCCAAAGATGAAAATTTCCCGTGGTGCTGCAAAAGGAGTCTTCTTTTGGAGGTGCTCCGAATTTGAGTTCTCCTTTCTTTTGTTTCTTCTGAATCTGTTGTTTCCTCTATTTTGTAATGTTATTCGTAGGTTATTGCGGCAGAGGCTGTGCGAGGAACAAATTGGTGGTTTGAAAGAGTTTTGCATTTCGTTGTTGTCTAGGTGGTTTGTTTTTCACCTTCCTCGATCAGTGTTGAAGAATGAACAAGGCTTGACGTGGTCTCAAAGGATGATGTCTCTCTCTCATTCGGATATTTATTGGTGTTCCCGATCTCTGGAGGATGTTACTATCATTGACCATTATGGGGAGTTCCCTAACGTCCCACTCTTGGGTATTAGGGGAGGCATTATTTATAACCCTTCTCTGGCACTACGGCAATTTGGCTATGCTCGAAGAGATGGCCCTCATGACGCACTCATCCAAGGAATTATATTCAACTACGAGATGAAGTCTAAGGTTATTGTCAAAGGTTTGCACAAGCCTGGGGAATGGTAAACAAGGCTGATAGCAAGACGTTAGGGCATAAGAACTCTATTCCTTTGGAGCCATATCTCAAATGGGTGTGAGCTCGCGCTCAAAGTCTCATGATGCCGTATGCAGCCATCCTACCAATAGTTGTGGAGTCTGTTGTTGAGAGGGTGTTCCTTATACCATTCTCCATCCTGATATACCTATTGACCTTGAAGAGTTGCAAAAGTCTTGGATTCAACTGAAGGAAGAACGGGACATCTTTGAGACCCAAATCTATGCAAGTGAGAAGAAAGTGTTGGAACTTATAAGGCAACTTCAAGAGGAGAAGAGTCTCAATGCATACATTAGTACAAAGAGGAAGCGTCCTTGGGAGATTTGATTCTTAGATTTTAGGAGTTCATTTTATCTTTGAAATTTTTTGTCATCATTGTAAGCCTAAAAGGCAGTTGTAATTTGAACTTTGCTAATAAAATTTTTGTTTCTTGTTTCCTCCTAGTTGGAAAATTTAAATTTCCTAAGGTCCTTGAAATCAATGAATTTACATATCATGCATCATTTCATAACAGGTTTTCCATACAGGTTTCTCATTTTCTCACTGTTTATTTCAGTAGAAAAATGGCCCTCGAACAAACCGTAAAGGATCTCCAGGATCTCCAGGCCAAGAAAAAGAAGACTAAAAAGCCTGTTGATGTCCTCAACATGGGGATGAGGTTCAAGGGTCCCGCTTAGCCAGTCCATGTAGAAGATGACTCTTCTGAAGAAGATGACCACCGTGATAAAGATGGCAAGGACAAGTAGGATTATGAGAATACTCTTGAAGATGAAGAATTTTCTGATGAACAGTATCCTCCTACGGATGACAAATATAAGCAGTTAGAGGACAGACTCAAGGCAATGGAAGTCCAGAAGGTGCATGGACTGGATTTTGGTGAATTGGGTCTGGTTCCAGGGGTGTTCATCCCACCTAAGTTTAAGGTCCCTGTTTTTGCTAAATACGATGAAGTCTCTTGTCCTAAGCTCCACTTGAGGTCGTACATTCGGAAAATAGAGCCTCAAAGTGCTGACCAGAAGTTATGGATCCATTTCTTCCAAGAAAGTTTGGTCGACACCCAACTAGAATGGTTCTATCAACTGGAAGGAACCAACATTCATACATGGGAGGACCTGGCTGCTGCTTTCTACAAGCAGTACCAATATAATGCTGATCTGGCACCAACTCGAGTGCAACTTCAGAATATGTCCATGGGCTCTAATGAGGGGTTCAAGGAATATGCTCAGAAATGGAGGGACATAGCTGGAAGTGTGCAACCTCCTCTAAATGACCGGGAAATGGTGGATATGTTTATGGGCACCCTGACAGGCCCGTTCTTTAATTTGTTGATCAGAGTCTCTTCGATGGATTTTACAGAAATGATCTTGACAGGGGAAAGAATAAAAAATGGTATTGATAAGTGCAAATTGTAGCTATTTTTGTATATACTTTTGGTGCACTTATCGACTTTTTGTTTGTTAATATTATTGAATAATCTCGACTTTTGTGTAAATTCGTTTATTTTATATTTAATTGTGTTTTTGTGTACATAGTATATCGTTTGATGTTTTCTATTTATTTTATAGGTATTGATGCGTATTTGGAGCATGAGCAATAAATTATCGAAGACACGACTTCAAACGCGAGATTTTGAGCAACTCATCAACGAATAAGGCTCAAAATTAAAGAATAATAAATCATAAATTTAGTTGATATTTTATCATTTTTAGAAGGAGCATTGAATAAGCTTTCCAATACTTCAAACCGGACACAAATCGGAGTTACGGTTCAAAAGTTATGGCTGAAAGAGTGCAGAACGTTGTGCTGGTTTTTCATTTTGCTGTCATCTTTCACCGGGCGATGCTTTTTGGTCTCCGTGCGATACTGGACAGTCATAAATGTGTATTTAGGGCCAAAAACACATTTTTTAGGTTATGTTTTGGGTATTTTTGGTCCCAATTTATAAAACTTCCATTTTTGGTCTTAAGAAGCTATAAAACAACATTGGAGCTTGCATCTTGATGATCCAGAATCGGATTTCTCATCAATCGGCGCTGACAATCTATGAGATGTTTGGTTTTTCTCCATTTCTTCTCTATGTATTTCTCTATTTGTTTGGTATGTTTGTATATTTACTTTGAACATATGTATATTTGTTGATCATGGTATTGTATAAAGCTTGCTTTATAAATCAATCTTGATGTCTTCTTTGATCTTTTTGCTTTATGTTTGGATTTGGGTTGTTATAGACATATACCTCACAAATCTTGATTAAGGATGGATATCTATTAGTTTCTAGATTCTAGAGGTAGATTTAGAGCTAATATTCAGTTTGGGTGCTAAAGCTTAATGCCTCCATGTAGGTGTAGCGCGCAAGACATTGCCGATAGAGTAATACGGTTGGTCTCTCAACTTGGCATTAGCCATAACCTTCGCTGTGGGTACATCTCGTGGTGTCAATGATGATTTTGATGAGTATAGTAGGTTGAGTGCAACTGGTCAATAGGTTTAAGTTTGTGATGAGTAGTGTAAATTCCTGCCTGTTATGTTTCTCCTTTCTATTTAATGTATTTATTTTTCTTGTCAATAGTTTTTACCCTTTTCTTACAAACAAACCCATTTGAAACCAAACTCATAAACGCGAGAATTTGTTGAACGTAAATTCAATAACCAATCTCTATGGACATGATAAATTCCCAGATAAATATTTCCAAAACTTTTGTTGCTTGCCACTACACCGCTCCAATAAAATGGCGTAGTTGTCGGGGATTGGTTCTATTGATTTCACATTGAGATACTTTATTTGTTTTTGAGTTTTGTAATTAATGTATATGTTGTATAGAAATTGTACATTAACTTGTATATGATATTTGTGCATATATGTGTTTTCACGTATTATTGTGAATTGTCTCGTTTTCGTAATGTTTGTTGTGTGATTTTTAGGACACTTTCTTTAGGTTTGCACGGTGTGACAATACCATGGCATGATGAGAGGAGGTTACTAGCTCGCACAATAAAGGCGTCGAGCTTACGACGTAAAACAAGCATGTTTATTTGTATTTGTTTATGTGTGTGGTGATTTTTGTTTTAACAAGTTGAAGCAAGAAAATGTTCTGAATTTCAAATCTTCACTTTTCAACTTGTTAATTCATTTTCAGCCGGTTTTCATATTTTTTATTTGTATTTGTTTTGTTATGTCAATTTGTGTTTTTCGAAAGCTTGTCGTGTTTAGCTTGAGGAGTTTTCTTCATTGTATATATTGTAAATTTTGTACATTGAAATTTTGTAGGAGTATTATTTTTCTAATTCTTTTGTTGTTGTTTGGACTCAAGTTGTGGTCCGGTAACTTGTAGAATATTGAGGTGATTTGTCAAGTTTGATCGTTTCGACTTGCGAATGCGTGGTAATGATTTTGTTAAAATTTTGTACACGTTCGAGGTATGTGTTTATTGCTTTCTATACTTTAGCATATTCTTGATCCTTATACTTTTTACAATTTTTATGCCACTTATTATTTTGTATACTTGTTCATTTATGAATCACTTTAGTTCCCACCCTTTTTGTGAGGTAGTTTTCCATTGTTCACATATGCTGGAGGCCACAATTCTTGTTTTAACTGGATTTTGTTATGCTTAATCTTTTGTTTTGTGTTGATTGTACGAATGCAAGAAAGTGATCAAGACATTTTTCGTTCCATTTTGAGCATAACTACCTAGCCAAATAGTCAATTCACCTTGTGACTTGTGAGTGTGTGATCATTAGTAACCCCTTTGAACTTTTTGTCGATGTCCATGTTGTATTTGCTAAATGCTTGCATATGAGTGTTAGTTTCCCTTTTTATATGGATATTGATTCCTTGTTTTCTTGAACCCTTAACTATGATTTACAGTTGAATTTTTACCTTGCCTTAGAAAGTAGGGAGTATTCACATTATGATGATGGTTGAATTCAAGTTGGGGAGAGGAATGCTTATGTGCTTATGTTGTGATTGCTATGAGGTTGAAAAAGAAAAGGAAAAGAAAATAAAAAGAAAAGAAAAATAAAAGAAGAAAAAAAAGTGAAATAGAAAAGATAGAAAAAGAAAGAGAAAAATTGAAAAAGCATTGAAAAAAGAAAAACAAAAAAGAGTATGGAATAATATTGTGTTAATAAGTGATGTGTGTTGGTGTGAAACTTGTGATGAAGAAGAATTTTGATTGAAATTCTATTGTTTGAAACTTTGTGGAAGTAATTACTCCCTTAGGTTTAGGCAAGTTTTTGTTTCTATTAGCTTTAGGACTTATCACTTGTTTGTTAACCAAGCCACATTACAACCTTGAAAAGCCCTTGAGATTCTTGCTTTTATATTTTCAATGTAAATTTTTGGATGAATGCATAATTTAGTCTATTGTTTGTAAGATTGTTGGATGAGTGAAAATACCCCATTTTTGTGTGTTTTTCATCTACCAGTGATTATGATTGATAGGTGTGATTCATTTGTGACCAAATATTATTTTAGAATGTTTGGCATATTCTTTTTATTTAGCAGTTATTTCATGTTTATGTTATCGTCGTAGTTTAGTGGTAAGTATGTTTCTTCGTGTGTACCATTTTTCATTTGAACCATTGCATTTGTATTCCGTTTTCAAAACTTGTTGATTCATGAAATTTTGGTTGATTACTTTTGGTTCTTTGAGTTGTTTGGCTTTTTTGAGGATAAAAAAGTTTAAGTTGGGAAGAGTTTGATAAGTGCAAATTGTAGCTATTTTTGTATATACTTTTTGTTGCACTTATCGACTTTTTGTTTATTAATATTGTTTAATAATCCCGACTTTTGTGTAAATTTGTTTAGTTTATGTTTAATTGTGTTTTTGTGTACATATTATACCGTTTAATGTTTTTCTATTCATTTTATAGGTATTGATGCATATTTGGAGCATGAGCAATAAATTGTCAAAGACACGACTTCAAACGCGGGATTTTGAGCAACTTGCAATGAATAAGGCTCAAAATCAAAGAATAATAAATCATCAATTTAGTTGATATTTTGTCAATGTTAGAAGGATCATTGAATAAGCTTTCTAACGCTTCAAACCGGGCGCAAATCGAAGTTATGGTTCAAAAGTTATGGCTAAAACAGTGTAGAATACTGTGCTGGTTTTTCGTTTTGCTATCATCTTTCACCGGGCGATGCTTTTTGGTCGCCGGGCGATACTGGACAGCCAGAAATGCTTATTTAGGGCCAAAAACACATTTTTAGGTTATGTTTTGGGTATTTTTGGTCCCAATTCATCAAACCTCCATTTTTGGTCTTGAGAAGCTATAAAACAATATTGGAGCTTGCATCTTGATGATCTGGAGTCGGATTTCTCATCAATCGACACTGACAATCCGTGAGATGTTTGATTTTTCTCCATTTCTTCTCTATGTATTTCTCTATTTGTTTGGTATGTTTGTATATTTACTTTGAACATATGTATATTTGTTGATCATGGTGTTGTATAAAGCTTGCTTTACAAATCAATCTTGATGTCTCCTTTAATCTTTTTGCTTTATGTTTGGATTTGGGTTGTTATAGACATATACCTCACAAATCTTGATTAAGGATGCATATCTATTAGTTTCTAGATTCTATAGATATATTTAGAGCTAATATTTACTTTGTGTGCTAAAGCTTAATGCCTCCGTGTTGTTGTAGCGCACAAGACATTGTCGATAGAGTAATATGGTTGGTCTCGCGACTTGGCGTTAGACATAACCTTCGTTGTGGGTACATCTCGTGGTGTCTGTGATGATTTTGATGAGTACAGTAGGTTGAGTGAAACTGATCAATAGGTTTAAGTTTGTGATGAGTAGTGTAAATTCCGATGGCTGCATCTTCGAATGTTGTGAAGAAGTCATTTGGAGGGGAAAATGAGGTCAATGATGTCTATGGCCAAAAGAGCTGGAGTAAAAGTAGTTGTCACCAATCTATGGGAGCAGTGTTAATTTCCAATCTGACGCCTGCTCAACAACAACAATAACAACAGGGTAACCACCACAGGCCAGACACTCCGAGAAGGAAATTCACCAAGATTAATATGCCTTTGTCTCAAGCACCACAACACTTACTAAAAGCCGGACTCATTTCACTGTGGGATCCTCCTCCCAATCCCAACACTTCCTCTCCTAAGTATAATCCGAATGTGATGTGTGCTTATCATTCAAACAATCCTAGTCATGACACCAACAATTGTTGGACCCTGAAGAACAAGATTCAGGACATGATTGACAATAAAGAGATTGAGTTCGATCCTCCAGAGACTCCAAATGTGATTACAACACTTATGTACAAGCATGATAAAGGCATAAGTGTTGTTGAAGATATTATGTATGTTACTTATGTGAATGACGTGATTACTCCGCTCTCTACAATAAATAATAATTTGTTACAAGCTGGTTTATTTCCAGGTTATGTTGAAGGTTTTTATTATTGTGCAGTCAAATCCAATGGTTGCGGGTCACTAAAAAAGGATGTTCAACACTTGATGAATGAACACATTATTCTAATTGAAAAAGTTCCGTCTACCAATTTTTTTTGCCAAGATCTATCTGTTATCTTCGGTACTCCTTTTAGAATCATTTCCAAAGGTCCTATAAGGATTAGCGTCAGTTCGAAAGCTGCTCCTCTGGTTATTACAACGCTCGGGCCTATCATGTATTCCTCAGAGAAGGCAATTTTGTAGCATTATGGGTCTAACGTTTATTATCACGACGTCAAGCAAGAATTGTCCGATGAAGAAAAAGAAGAAATTGATCTCAGTATTGTCAATATTGCGGGGACCAGTAAGATTACAAGAAGTGGAAGGATTTTCTCCCCGGAAATCTCTCCACTTGCTCAGGTTACCGCTACCAAGACGATTGTTGGGGCTCAGGGTAAATAGCTGGTGTTAGAGCCTGTCCGGACGGAGGCGCCAAAAGAAGCTCCTGTCAAAGATACTTCTGGACAAGATTTAGAAGAGGTTTTGAAAATCATTCGCCAAAGTGATTATAAAATTGTTGAACAGCTGGGGAAGACCCCATCCAAAATATCTATGTTGTCACTACTGCTATGCTCCGAGGCTCATGCAAAGGCTTTAGTGAAATTTTTGAAGACTGCCCATATGCGCAAGAAATTTTGACAGATCAATTTGGAAGCTATGTGGATAGTCTGGCAACTGATAATGGTTTGGGTTTCTCCGACGCTGACTTGACTCCGGAGGGGAGGAATCATAATAGGGCCCTGTATGTCTCCATTGAATGTAAGGGCACTACATCAGACCATGTATTGATTGACACAAGATCATCTCTGAATATTCTACCGAAGGGCTCTCTCGATCGGTTAAATTGTGAAGGGGTGGTGCTGAAACCCAGTAATATCATAGTTCGAGCCTTCGACGGATCAACAAGAATGGTGCATGGAGAGGTGGACCTCCCAATCAAGGTGGGTTCACAGATTTTTGAGTCCACATTCTATGTCATGGACATTCGGCCGGCTTACTCTTGTTTATTGGGGCACCCTTTGATCCATGGGGCAGGTGCTGTCACTTCCACTTTTCACCAGAAACTGAAATATGCGGTGAAAGGGAAAGTTGTTACTATTTGTGGAGAGGAGGAATATATGGTCAGCCACCTCTACTCATTCCGATATTTCGAGATGGATGGAGAATTCATTGAAACGCCCTATCAAACCTTTAAAGTAATCTCTCCTGCTGCTGTTGAAGATGTTTCAGCCATTCCGAAGATCACCAAAAATCCGCACAAGATGGCCTCCTTGAAAGATGCTAAGGCCATTATTGAAGAAGGTGGTAATACCATTTGGGGTCAGCTTCCGGACATTCCTTTCAAATCTAACAAGTTTGGTCTGGGCTTTACTGTAGAAGGTCCGAGGGCTATTCTTCAAGCTCGTGCTAGGAGACCTCCGTTTCGCATCAGCAACAATGGGGTCAATGTTATATAGGATGCAGATAATGATTGTGACATCAGTAGCTGGATATTCCCGATTGTGGGTGATAGATTGGAAAACTGGAAGCCAGAAGACATCTTTCCCATCTCCTTTAGTCAGGAGTAATAAGCTATATTCCTATCTTTTTGTTTTCAAAAGTTTTTGGCTATGTAATAAACAATGACTTTAAAACCACGTGTCTTACCCGGGGCACAATGGTTCATTTGTTAAAGGGTCAATTAACGATTCATAAACATTTGTTCATTCAATAAAAACATTGGACGTTTTGCATACAAATTTTTTGATCTCTGTCTTTCTTTTATGTTATTACATTTTCAAATAGCTATGTGATCTTACACACACCCACACATTACATTGCATATCCTCATCCACTATGGACCTCGTCAGTAACGATTCTTCTATTGCCTCAAATGACTTCGAAAATTCGATCTATCAAGCCGGGGACGAAGGTGAGGAAGATTATGAAATACCTGGAGAACCTTCCCGACTCTTGATATAGGAAGATAAGACTATCCAACCACATGAAGAGCCATTCAAAGTGGTAAACCTGGGTACTGAGACAAACAAGAAAGAGGTCAAGATATGTGCTGACTTAGAGAACAGTGTCAAGAGCAGGTTAATCCATATTCTACATGAATATTCTGAAATCTTTGCTTGGTGATACGAAGACATGCCAGGGCTCGATACCGATATTGTGGTTCACCGTCTGCCAATGAAAGAGGGTTATGCTCTGATAAAACAAAAGGTTCGTCGCATGCGTCCTGAAATGCTAGAAAAGATCAAGGCTGAGGTTATGAAACAGTTCGATGCAGGGTTCTTAGCAGTGACGTCATATCTTCAATGGGTGGCTAATGTTGTTCCTACATGGATCTGAATAGGGTGAGCCCCAAGGATGACTTCCCACTCCCGCATATCAATGTTTTGGTTGACAACATCGCCCAACATAAGGTAATCTCCTTCATGGATGGATTCTTAGGTCACAATCAAATCAAGATGGCGCATGAAGACATGGAGAAAACCACCTTTGTAACACAGTGTGACACTTTTTGTTATAAGGTTATGCATTTTGGGTTGAAGAATGCCGGGGAAATTCATCAGCGTGCCATGGTATCCTTATTTCATGACATAATTCACCAAGAAATAGAGGTATATGTTAACGACATGATAGTACGGTCACAAACCAAAAAAGGTCATCTTGATCACCTGCACAAACTGTTTGAAAGACTGAGGAAGTATAAGCTAAGGCTAAACCCGAACAAGTGCACCTTTGGGGTGAGATCTGGTAAACTCTTGGGTTTCGTCATCAATGGTAAGGGTATCGAGGTTGATCCTGCAAAGGTTAAATCTATTTAGGATATGCCAGCTCCTTGTATCGAGAAATAAGTCAGAGGTTTTTTAGGACGGTTGAATTACATTGCTCGTTTCATTTCTCATCTAACCGCTACTTGTGAGCCAATCTTCAAGTTTCTAAAGAAAGATCAAGTAGTAAAATAGAACAACGACTGTAAAATTGCCTTTGATAAAGTTAGGGAGTACCTACAAGAGCCTCCCATTCTGATGCCACCAGTTGAAGTAAGACCTCTAATCATGTACTTAATAGTGCTAGAGAACTCAATGGGGTATGTACTAGGGCAGCATGACGAGTCTGGTCGAAAAGATCATGCAATATACTACCTTAGTAAAAAGTTTACCGACTGTGAAACAATATATTCACTGCTCGAGAAAACTTGCTATGCTTTGGCATGGGTGGCTCGCCGACTAAGACAATATATGTTAACCCATACTACTTTGTTGATCTCTAAAATGGATCCTATGAAGTACAAATTTGAGAAGCCAACTCTCTTTAGAAGAATATCTCGATGGAAGATGGTCTTAACAGAATATGATATCCAGTACACCACTTAAAAGGCAATCAAAGGAAGTGTATTGGCCGACCATTTGGCATATCAAGCGGTAGACGACTATTAGTCTATGAACTTTGAATTCCCGGACAAGAACATTATGCTAGTAACATATTATGAAGAACCTGGACCGTATGAAGGACCTGAACCAGGATCCCTATGGACCATGGTTTTTGAGAGAGCTTCTAATGCACTGGGCAATGGAATCGGTGTTGTGATCATATGCCCCGCAGGTTTCCATACGCCCTTCACCGCCAAGTTATGCTTTGAATGCACCAACAATATGGCAGAATACGAAGCGTGCATCGTGGGTCTTAGGGCTGCTATTGATCTAAGAATCAAACTTTTAAGCGTGTATGGGGACTCAACTTTAGTAATCAGTCACGTTAAAGGAGATTGGGATATGAAGCACCCAAATATCATTCCTTATAAAGAGCATGTGCTAACCCCGTCTCGTATTTTGAGGAGATCACCTTTGAGCACATACCACGAGAAGAAAATCAGCTGGCGGATGCTCTGGCTACGATGTCATCCATGTTCTAGGTCAGATGGGACAATGAGGCTCCTAGAATTACCATTGAAAGATTCGACGAACCTGCACACTTTTGTGAAATTGACACTGATGGAGTAGAGGAGAAACCCTGGTTTCATGAGGTGAAAATGTACCTTGAGGCTCAAGAATACCCTGAGGGGGAATCCATCAATGACAAGAATACCCTTGAGGCTCAAGAAATTCTATACAAACACAATCATGATTCAACCATGCTCCGTTGTGTGGATAAGAAGGAAGCAGAAGAAATCATGCAAGATATGCACGAGGGTGTCTTCAGTACTCACTCCAGCGGGCATACTATGGCTAAAAAGATCTTAAGAGCTGGTTACTATTGGTTGACTATGGAAACTGATTGTCACCATCACTCGAGAACTTGTCATAAGTGTCAAATTTATGCTGATAAAGTTCATATATCGCCATTACCTTTGAATGTCATGAATGCGCCTTGGCCATCTGCAATGTGAGGCATTGATATGATCAGAGAAATCAAGCCCACAACATCCAACAGACAATACTTCATCCTCGTTGCCATTGACTACCTTATGAAATGCGTTGAAGCAACTTCATTTGCCTCTGTTACTAAGAATGTGGTCGCCCAGTTCATCAAATATAACCTGATCTATCAATATGGCATCCCCGAGAGGATTATCACAGACACATGTACCAATCTCAAAAACACACTGATCACTGAGCTCTGCATGCAATTCAAGATCAAGCATGATAACTCTTCTCTATATCAACCTAAGGTGAATGGCGCAGTGGAAGCCGCCAATAAGAATATAAAGAAGATCATACAGAAGATGGTTGTGGCATATAAAGATTGGCACAAGATGTTACCGTTTGCTCTTCACGACTACCGCACTTCGGCTAGAACATCCACTGGGGCAACCCCATTCTCTCTGGTATATGTTATGGAGACTGTCCTACCTATGGAAGTTCATATTCATTCGCTAAGAATTATGAAAGATACAGACTTGAGTGAAGACGAGTGGGTTCAAACCAGGTTGGATCAGTTAAATCTAATTGACGAGAAGAGGCCGACGGCTGTCTGTCATGGTCAGATGTATAAAAAAATGCATGATCAAGGCATTCAATAAGAAGATCAATGTGATACAGTAGGATAACTGACTTGGTTGTTTTGCATTTTATTGAGGAAAGGGTGAAAAGAACAGGAAAGACCTTTGAGATATTTTCTTGAGTTCGGGGGGTAGGTTATGAAAAGGGAAGGTGTTAGCACCCTTTTCATCTGTAGTTATCTACGAGCTCTTAGTTGCTCGCTAAATCACTTTTGCTTTATTTGAAATGTGTTTGTGTTTGGTGCAAGTTTGAAAATATTTTGAAAACGCCTTTGTTTTGGAAAACTTTGTAATGATTCTCGTCTCTATAAGAATTTATACAAAGTGTTGGTTTTGAAAATAGTTCAAAGAGATGTTTTTTTAAGATGTTTTGAAAGTTTAAGTGTGGAAATGGTTTTAGTTTGTGAGCAAGCAACTACGAACGTATTACCTACTCAAAAGGTCTATGTTCTTTTCCTCCTCCTTTAGATGTTGCTATCTTACTATTGATTTGGTAAGAAGCCCTATCGTTGGATGTGAAGGGACGGACGTGGGTCATTGTATATTCATGAATGGCAATATTGTGAGATATCTTAGCATTTCTCTTAAGGGACTAAGATCATTTGTAAGGCAACACTCGTAGCGTCATCGAGGGACTATGATCTTGTATTTTGATTATTTTTGCTAAGATGGCTCACATGCACATCATGACTATTTTTCTCAAGGCAACAAGTGGAGTTAGCCCTAGAGGTGTAAGTGTGCAAGTGTTTATTTTTCATGCATTTTCTTGTCTTGGATTAGGATTTTCTAAGGTTGATTTTTTATCTTTCCATACACACCCTAATTATTTACATTTATGAAAGCGATAAAATTGCAGAAAATAAATGTTCTACGCTATTACATTATTTGGGAGATGGGGGATACAAATGTATAAATGGGGATTACAAGAAATTAAACCTAATTATCTATTACAAACCATATTGAATAGCTATGAAGCAAATATATGAAATATGTAAAAAAAAAATAGCACAAAGGAGAGAAAAAACCAAATCTTTCGACATCATATGTCGAAGCATGTGTCAAAGCATGCCTAAATGCATCGAAGCATATCCTTCTTTCGACCCCGTAATTCCAAATCAACTCAGTATGAGTCGAAGCATAATGTTATGTGTCGAATCACACACCCTTTTCCCTTCTGTTTGGGCCTGTAAAGGAGTATGTGTCAAAGCCTAAGGCTTTGTGTCGAATCATGCTGTAATTTTTTCACTCCAACATTGTTTTATGGTATGTACAGGTTAGTTCTTAATATATAATTGACAAGAAAGGAAGATAAACCAAAAGGTTAGATTTGAAGGCAATGGTTATTACATGTTATCTTCGAAGATGAATCATCAATAATGCTTGAAATGAAGGGTTTAAAGTCAAGAAGACTTACATTGAAGCTGGAATTTATGTTTCGAACTTGAGTTGCTGCCTTGAATGTTTTTTAGTTCGGAAAAAAAAACAGAGGTGTTGTTTTTTTTTGGTTCTGGGGTTAAGAGTGTTTTAAGGCTTCAACATTCGTGTTCTCTCCTCTCTCTCTTTTTTTTTCTTTTCTTCTCCTTTTTCCTTGCCAAAATCCAGTCCTTTGTGTGTTGTGAAACAACTTATTTGTAGAAGAGTCTTGCTGGGGTTTGGGAGGAAAAACAAAATAAAATTTGAACTGTTTGGGTATGATCTTCCATTGCTTTTTTTGATGCAGCTCTTATGTGCTAATTCTGTGCAAATATGGGGCTGAGATAATGCAGGCTTAGACTGGATTAGGAGCAACATAACAGGACTATTTTGCAGCTGTTTTGGAGTGTTGTGGCAGCTTGGTGCAGGGTTGTTTCATAGCAGTACAACAGACTGTTTTTTTACATGGTTTTAGGCTTTTATGTGGACAGTACAACAAGCTTGGGCTTGTAAGCATATAGGACTTTGTTGGACATCATTGTTTGTAGCATGTCACTAGTTTGGTTTTGATCAATGTTCTTCAAAATTCTGCCTTCAACTTGATTCCTTCTACAAAGATCTTTAATCTCTGTAGAACTTTGATCTTTTTCTTACTCTGGTTTTCGACAAGCATCTTGAATCTCTTAAAGATGCCGAATACTCCATCTTTTCGTTTTGATCACTCATCAACAGAAAAAACAATATTTGTTTCCACCAATTATATGTTCTTCGAGTGGACCATATTCATCTGAATATACCACTTTGAGTATGCAAGATGATCTCATTGGCATAGTCAAAACGAAAGAATTTCTGGATTGCCATCTTGAATCACTTAAAGATGTCGAATACTCCATCTTTTTGTTTTGATTACATAGATCCACAACTTTCGACCAAACTCATCAACAGACAAAACAATATTTGTTTCCACTAGTTGTATGTTCTTCGAATGGACCACATTCATCTGAATGTACCACTTTGAGTATGCAAGATGATCTCATTGGCATAGTCGAAATGAAAGAATTTTTAGATTGCCATCTTGAATATATTAAAGATGTCGAATACTCCATATTTTCATTTTGATCACATAGATCCACAACTTTTGATCAAACTCAACAACAGACAAAACAATATTTGTTTCTGTTGTACCCCAAAATTTACCCTCCCATTTTTACTCAAGATATGATCATTAAGATTCTCAATTGCTCAAGGTTGACCGATAATTGATCAGACAAATTCTCCTCCTAAGCAATGGACTTACAAATATGGTTTCACTTTTCACCAATATGTTTGAGATCCAAAGGTCTCAAATTTTTTCCATTGTCCTAATATGCCTTCAATATTGTTCATGACAAATTTCATGCCTTACACTACAAGTTTTCTTAGTCAATTGCTCAAATGTTTGAAAATCAACTGTACTAGGTCAAAAGTCAGTCAAACTTCAAGGTTTTTAGCCAACATCAACATTTTGAAGTGATATCCATCATTTGATCAAGGGTTGATCATGATTCCTCAATAAATACTCCTAATCTATCAAAAGTTAAGAATTGCTAAATTAGGGTTTCTATAGGAAAAGTCAACTGAACTTTGACCATGCATACATTTCACATACTTCATCCATTTTTCCCCAACCAAAGCTCATTTTGAAGAGAATATAATTTCATACAACTTCTCTTTTTCCCTCAAGTCCAAGAAATGCACCATTGGAAAGATACAAGCTCATACATTACAGGTTACTTTCAGAAAGTTAACAAAAGACACTTTTTTCCAAGACCATTTACATAAATATATTTTATCCAAATGCAAAATTGGTAAACATAGAGGTTGTATGGGACATCTTGAGATTTCTAAAAAGTCCAAGATAATCTCCAAAAGATAAAAATTGAGCAAGTTATGGCTTGCACAAGTTGGGAAATATTTGAGAAAGTGCATGAAGTGCAAATTGAGAAATATTGAACTTGTGGACTAATGGGCCTAGGTTTTAAGGTTTGAACATGTTTAAAACATGATTAAGAACCCCTAAAACGATACATGCATTATTTTAATTTTTATTTCATTTATTTTTTATTTTATTCATTTAAACTCAAATTAAATCAAATAAAATGTAAGATTAATGCACAAGGCATGTAAGGCTTAAGATTTGAATTTCTTGGGTTCCAAGTAGCTCATATAAAGCTGTCAAAATCATGACAACCAAGCAAATATCATTAAGACAAGATTTTCACAAGTTTGGAAAGTTTTTCAAATGAACTTTGGAAACAAATCATGCAATTGATACCATGAGATTTATTCCATTATTTTTTACCTAAATTCCTCCTCTATATAAATACAACACCCTCGTACACTAGGTGTGATACGGTGGGAGAACTGACTTGAGGTTTTGCGTTTGTTTTCGCAAATGTTTCGGTTGAGCAAGAGTCGCCACCTACTTTTTATTTTATCCTAAGGAAAGGTTAAAAAGCACAGCAAAAACCTTTGAGATGTTTTCTTGGGTTCGGGGAGTAGATTATAGAAAGGGAAGGTATTAACACCCTTTCTATCCATGGTTATCCATGGGCTCTTAGTTACTTGCTTAGATCACTTGCCTTGCATTTTCAATTGTTTGAAATGGTGCTTTCAATTGTTTGAAATGGTGCTTCGTGTGTGATTTTGAAAGAGGTTTTGAAAAGAGGCCATTTGTTGTGGCAACCTTTGTAATGATCCGTGTTTGAATGTATACAAAGGTGTATTTGTCTTTTGAAATTGTGTTGTGATGTGTGTTTTGAAAAATGGCAAGGATTTGTCTTGCAAGTTTGATCAAGTAACTAAGAGTTGTCTACCCCTAAATTTACTCAAAGATTTTTCCTATGTTTTAACCCTTTTAACAGTATTGTTCCACCATTGTATTTGGTGGACAATCTTGTGTTAGGATGTTAACGGGACGGGCGCGGGTCATCGTTTAGACCATGAATGCAATAGTGCCAAGTGTCTTTGGCAATTTTTCCTTTAAGGGACTTGATCATTTTTAGGCAACTTGAGAAAGCGTCATCGAGGGACTATGATCATTTGATTTGTTTTGTTTTGCCAAAGAACCCAACATGCAAACATGGCCCATTTTTGAAGGCAACAAGTGGAGGAACCCTAAGGGTTCAAGTGTGCATTGTGTTGTCCATTTTCATGCTTATTTATCTTTAAATTAGGTCAAGCTATTTGTTATTTTATTTTTGCATACAAACCCTAGGTCTATCATGGCATAATTTGAAAGCTTTTAAATGCGGAAATTTAAAGTCGTAAATTATTACAACATGATTATGGGGATGGGGGTACAAATGTTTGAATGGGGGTATTTGACAAGAAATTTAAATCTAGGCTATTACATCCATATCGAATATACAAGTATTCAAATGTACAATATTTACAATGTAAATAAATATCAAAATGCAATATATTATGCACAAAAATGGTTTTTTTATGTATGTAAGAGTATTTTTCAATGTAAAATATAACCAAAAATAAGAAGGGTCAAATTTTGAATATTTTGGTTATTTAGGGCAAAACCCTAGTTTGTAAATAAATAGTATTTATTTATTAATTATATACAATATTTGTTAATTATATACGAAAAATAAAAAAAAAAGAAGTATATTGTAAAAAAAAGTATTTTTTAATGTCATATATTAATAAAAATAAAAATGTATTATTTTTCATATTTTTATCCTAAGTATTCTAATAAATATACAAGTATTAATATATTATTTAATAAACTAAATATGTACAAAAATAAAATATTGGTTATTTACAAAAAAAGGTATATTTTTAGAAAATGTTTTCAAAAGGTAAACAAAAAATAATAATTGAAAAAATATATATTTTTGTATTATTTTCTAGGGTTTTAAATAAAAAGTATACATATTTATTTATATACATATGCTAAGTGAAACAAATAAATACCAAATAAAATGCAAAAATGTGAGAAAAAATATTTTTGGTGTCTTTTCATGTTTGAATAAAAATATAAAATCAGAATCAAAAAAGAAAAAATCAAAAATGATAAATATATCACACAATGGGCCAGGGGGGTGCAAATTGAAAAAGGGGGTGCAAAAAGCAGGGCTGACTCAGGCCCATCCCAAGCCAGTCATCTTCAACCTTCAGCAACGTTTGAACATCAAAAACGCGCGCTCCTTGCTCATCCTACTAACTTCTGATTCTTTGACTTTTAACAAAAACTTACAACATCAATAATGTAGAGCATCAAGTCACGATTTCAAACATATAAAAAAGTTGTCCTAACTCTAAGAAACCAGGGAGAATTTCTCCATCCCTAATTTCTGACCCAAGTTTTCTTCCATGTTCAGGTCCAAATTTCTCACAGCACACACAATATAAATGAAAAGTAACTACATGGACGGCTTCAGGGCTATGAGTAGAACATGCTTTCTTCATAAACTTAAGCCTAACTATGCCTGGATAGAGAGATAGAAGTTCATATTTTTACCTATTCAGCTTGATTCGTGTACAACAATGGAGGTATCTTCAATGGAGTTTGAACTTTGGTACAACTTTCCTGAAGTCCAAGGATGCTTCCCCTATGCTTAGCTTGCTTTGAATCTCTCTGAATCAAGCTATGGAAGTCAACCTGCAAAACTGAAAAGTGAAAATGGCAAACTTGGCTATGGATGTTACAGCTTGTATCTAAGGCTTGGGATAACTTCAATGGATGGTAGGGAGTGTATTTGAACTTGTTTGGACAAAAACGCACGAGTGAATGATGCTGGCCAAGTCAAACTGCAGGAATGCCCTGTTTCTTGCAGAAAAATGGTGTTTTGATGAATGAGGAGGTATTAAGGATCAAGGACTCGTGTTTTAGGTCAGCTTGGGTGTATGAAAAATGTTTACAAAGTTTCCTTCAGTTGGTGTTTTCAGGGATGAGAGATTGTAGTTGTTTTTGCCAAGTTTCTTCTACTTGAAGCAAGAAAATGCAAGTTTCAAAACAGACCTGTCCAATGCCCTAAACTATGCTGCACCTCTTGTTCTTGATCAGAGTGATTTGTGTACAAATGATAGCTTCAAAGATCTGGCCCATGCCTCTTGGATTTGTTATTTGACATAAAGTACATCTTTTCCAAAATGGCAAATTTACTTTTTCTAATTATGGATTAATCTTGCATGTAATGACCAAATGAACAAAATAATGCTTGAACACAATGGTTTGGCATTTAATTATTGAGTGTGAAGAGGATTAGAGGCCTGTAAGCTAGCATAAACCATGCTGAGTTGAAAATGCAAAGTGTTATGACCAAACCTTGGCCAAGAACAAAAGTGGATTTTGCCCAACTTTGCAAATTCGATTCTCCCTAACCACAAGGGTGTTTGAGAAGTTCTTTGACAATTTGGAAAGCTTGGAATATGTACTACAATCCATCTTTGTAATGAAAATTGAAACTCCAAGTGGAACCATGTGAAAAGTGGCCATGAAGTTGGACAAAAATCCTGCCTAGAATAGGTCAAAATTTCTCTAAGTTAAAAAATGTTTTGCACCCTTATTCCAAAAATCATAACTTGAGCTACAAGCTTCTTTTGAGGAAACTTTGTGAATAAAAGTTGTAGATTTTGCAATGTACTACAACTTTCATGTTTTGAGTTTTGTTTGAATCCAAATGAATCTTGGTTAAAAAGTGGGGCAAAGTTAGGAAAAAATAAGGAAGTTTCATAACTTAGAAAAATTCTAAGTTATGAAATTTTCTCATCTTAAACCCTAATTTGCAATTTTGGGTTTCTTGATGAACAAGTTTCATAATTTGACATGTCTTGATGAAAAATGAATCTTGGCACTTGATTTTGACCAAAAAGTCAAAGTTTGACTTTTCAGTATACAGTCAAATTTTGATCAGTTGACTGGAAAATTCATCTGTCAATCTTGTGCATTTGGGATCTTTTGAACTTGTTGAATGGATCAAGACAATGCCATTGAGTTATTGAGTCCATAAGTGAGCTTGGTTTTCCATTGGTTAGGTCAAACAGTCAAAAATTGCCTTTGTGCAATCAAAACCCTAAAAATGACCATTTTGCCCTTTTGGTGATCTGATCAAATTTCTTGGGGAATTGTGATCCAAACTTGACCAAATGGTTTATATGAGTTCATAATGTTGATGTGGGTCAAATTTCATGAGGTTTGACTATCAATTGGCCACAATTGACTTTTTCCCCAATATAGTTGATTTCTAGGTCAACTGTCCAATTGACTGGGCAAAGATTGGAATCAAGACTTGAAACTTGGCATGGATAAACTTATGAGTCCAACATGAAGCATGAAAGTCACTTTGGTCCTTTTAGGTCAAAACATCTTTGTGCAAACTCAAACCCTAATTTGGGTCAACAGTGCAAGGAGGAGTCTTGAGCAGAGCAAACCCTAATTTGATCTTGAGCTCCCAGGGTCTTGTGGTGAGAAAATATTAATGAAATGAGAGGGCAAATTTTGGGGTACAACAGTTGCCCCTGTTCAATCTTCTTGAACCTGAAGAGCTAGATTGGCAAGTTTGCCTTTCGCGTCTCGAAGGTAAAAGGAGATTGGACACTAGAGTGCCCTTAAATTTGCACTCGTCAAAACAATGGATGCGGGAATGGGATTAGAGATTCCATTTGGAGATGGGCTTAAAGATGCCATCTGGAGGGGTGACAAAATCTTGTCGGGGATGGGCTTAAAGATGCCATTTGAAATGTTTGTTGAACTGTAATGTGATAAATCAGAAAAATGAGGGTCAAAATGGTATCCGTGTCTGGAATGCATTTGAACTATATCTGGAGACTGAGTTTGTATGAGAAAAAGAATGGCCTCCGTGTCTGGGGCGTATCTGAGCTGTAACTGCATTTGAAGGTAGAATGAATATCAGAATGACTGCCATGTCTGGAGTGTATCTGTATTGTATCTGGGTAACAGAGAAATATCTGTATGGAGCAACTGCGTGCTGGGGACAAATTCTGAATGAGTGACAGAATGGCAACCGTGTTTGGAGCGTATCTGGACTGTATCTGAAGTTGAGATTTGTATGAGTAAATAGAATGACTTCCGTGTCTGAAGTGTATCTGAAACTGTAACTGGGATCTAAATAAATGACAGAATGACTTCCATGGCGAACGCACTGGGGAGAATCAAACTGCTGTTGTAAGGGTCAGAATGGTATCCGTGCTTGGAATGCGTTGAACCTTGAGGTGGATAAGTGGATCTGAATGAGAGATAAAATGGTTGCCGTGTCTGGAGCGTATCTAGTCTGTATCTGATCGTTGTAGTCTGAATGAGTAGTAGAATGACCACCGTGTCTGGGGTGTATCTGTACTGTATCTGACTTGAAATTCTGAATGAGTAATGGAATGACCGCTGTGTCTGGGGTGTATCCATACTGTATCTGAATAATTGTTAATGATAGCCTTTTAATCTTATCCTGAAAAGGATGAAATGTTAGCTAAAACACAAAGTTATGTTTCATGAAATGTATGATGCAATATATGTTATATCAATGTTTATGATATGAATGTAATGAATGCGCATGTAAGCTGATGAGTTGTCTTGCTAACGATAGATGAATCCTGGATTGCCGGAGATAACAGAATCTCGACTGTTGCCGGGGAAAATGAATCGTTGACTGCTGCAGGGGATTGTAGGAATCTCTGAGTTCTAAAGCTGAGACATCCTTGTTGACTGTTGACTGCTTGGGGAGCCAGATCTTCAATTGTGGAGGGATCTTAGGACCACTGCTGGGGATTGGAACTCCTTGGTGACTGGTAGGGCAAGAGAATTCTGATGATCTCTACTGGGGAATCCAGAACCTGGCAGACTTATGCTGGAGAAGTAAGACTGAGAATCTTCAGTCTGGTGGGAAGCATCTCTGTGGGGAGAAAGTTCACTAGTCTGGTTCCGCTGAGGATTGATAGTTGGAAGTTTTAGCTCCGCTGGGGATACTGAAACTTAACTCTGAGGGGAATTGAGTTCTGGAAGGCCCTCTGGCTGGGGAAATCAGTTTTGGGAAAGCTTTTGTTCTGCTGAGGATCCTGAAGTTTAACTCTGTTTTGGGGAATTAAGTTCCGGATTGAGGAATTTGAAGTTTAAATCTGCTAGGGATTCCTTATGAAAGGGCATCAAGATATCTATTTGTACCCTTAAACTATCTGCAATAATCTCTTCTTAGTTTGTAAGGAAAATGATTATGTTCAAATGCATATGCCTATTTAACAAAACATTGGACGTTTCTCAAATAAAACATAAGTGCAAAAGAGAAAAAGGAAGACAAAGCAAATTTCTGTATTTGGAAAAATATTTGTATTAACTTTCTATGAGTATCTTTGTACAAAAGAGACAGGCATCCTAGTAAGAGGATGTCGTCGTAAAAATTGAAAATTTTATACAAAAGAAAGATGGCTATGTGTAACAATTCCATGGGATTCCATTTTGCTATAGCCTTCACAACTCTGAATATCTGTCCATTTAATGCTTCGTCCGCCGATGACTGGATTGATCAGAAGCTTAGAGCTGGTTGATGAAGAGATTGTCCTTAAAGTGATCCGACGAGACATAGTCATACGCTTTAATTCCCTAACTTTTGCCTGAATCACCCTTTCGGGTTTTCGATCCACCGGGAAACCCTTTTTTGCCCAAGCCTCCCTTTCGGGTTTTCAACTTGCCGGGTGTACAGATTTTTTGTTTTATCCCTAATTTTTGCCTGAACCGCCCTTTCGGGTTTTCGGTTCACCGGGATGCCCATTTTTGCCCAAGCCGCCCTTTCGGGTTTTCGACTTATCGGGTTATTTTAAGCGTAGTATCTTTTGACTATGTCTGCGTTCGCAGGGTGCAGCAAATCGTCGCCGTCCATGGTGGTCAGAATCATTGCACCACCAGAAAATATGCTCTTGATTACAAATGGTCCTTCGTAGGTAGGAGTCCATTTTCCCCTGGGATCACTTTGCGGCAAGATAATCCGCTTGATTACGAGATCCCCAACTTGATACACTTGACGTCTGACTTTCTTGTTGAAAGCCTTGATCATCCGTTTTTGATACGTTTGACCATGGCAAACAGCAGCGAGTCGCTTCTCGTCGATCAAATTGAGTTGATCAAGTCGGGTCTGAATCCAATCATCTTCATTCAAACCAGCGTCCTTCATAATCCTTAAAGAAGGAATCTGAACTTCCATGGGTAGGACAGCTTCCATGCCATATACTAAAGAAAATGGGGTTTCCCCTGTTGAAGTACGTGCCATGGTACGGTATCCATGCAGAGCAAACGGTAACATCTCATGCCAGTCCTTGTAGGTAACTGTCATTTTCTGAATGATCTTCTTGATGTTTTTGTTCGCAGCTTCAACATCACCGTTCATCTTCGGCCGATAGGGAGATGAATTGTGATGATAAATCTTGAACTGTTCACATAGAGCGGTGATCATAGTATTATTTAGATTTGTACCGTTGTCTGTAATGATCCTGTCGGGGATACCATACCGGCATATGAGGTTTTGCTTGATGAAGCGGGCAACCACATTTTTTGTAACAGAGGCGAAGGAAGCTGCTTCGACCCATTTGGTAAAATAGTCGATGGCGACCAGGATGAAGCGATGTCCATTGGACGCTGTGGGCTTGATCTCTCCAATCATGTCAATGCCCCACATTGCAAATGGCCAAGGAGCTGTCAGAATGTTGAGAGGAACAGGAGGAATATGAATCTTGTCAGCGTAGACCTGACATTTATGGCAAGTGCGGGAATGCTGATGGCAATCTGCTTCCATGGTAGACAGTAATAGCCTGCCCTTAGAATCTTCTTAGCCATCGTATGCCCGCTCAAGTGGGTGCCAAACGTGTCACTGTGCATCTCAGTCATGATCAGCTCTGCTTCATCTTTGTCTACACATCGGAGTAAAACACAATCATGGCTGCGTTTATAGAGGATTCCGTTGCTCAGGAAGAACTTGGCAGCAAATTTCCTTAGGAACCTTTTGTCATTTACGGAAGCTCCTTCGGGATATTCTCTAGTCTGGAGATACCTTTTGATTTCGTGAAACCAAGGTTGTTCCACTACTTCTTCGGTATTAATCTCATGACAATGCGCAGGTTCATCCATTCGCTCGATGGTGATTTGGGGAGCCTCGTTATCCCAGTTGAGTTTAAACATGGAAGACATCGTTGCCAGAGCATCTGCTAGCTGATTCTCTTCTCGCGGGAAATGCTCGAAGGTGATTTACTCGAAATGAGGCAACAATGTCAGGACATGTTCTTTGTATGGGATAAGATTAGGATGTTTGGTATCCCACTCTCCTTTGATTTGACTGATAACCAAAGCCGAGTCCCCAAATACGATCAAAGATTTGATCCCCAAGTCTATAGCAGCCTTGAGACCGAAGATGCAAGCTTCATATTCAGCCATGTTGTTGGTGCAGCTGAAGCAAAGTCGGGCCGTGAAAGGTGTGTGGCAACCTTCCGGGGAAATGAGTACCGCACCGATACTGTTTCCTAGTGCATTTGAAGCACCATCAAAGTACAGGGTCCATCGGGATCCATTTTCAGGTCCGTCATACAGTCCGTTACCTTCAATGTTGTCCAAATTCATGATGTCCTCGTCCGGGAAGTCGAATCTCATGGACTGATAATCTTCGATAGCTTGATGGGCTAGATGGTCCGCTAGTACACTCCCCTTTATAGCTTTTTGGGTAGTATACTGGATGTCATACTCATTCAGGATCATCTGCCATCTAGCGATTCTTCCAGATAAAGCAGGCTTTTCGAAGATATACTTGATAGGATCCATTTTGGAAATCAACAGAGTGGTATGAGTCAACATATACTGCCTTAGTCGGCGAGCAACCCATACCAAAGCGCAACAAGTTTTCTCGAGCAGTGAGTAGCGAGTCTCACAGTCGGTAAACTTTTTGCTAAGGTAATAAATGGCATGCTCTTTTCGACCAGACTCGTCATGCTGGCCTAACACGCACCCC
Source organism: Vicia faba (assembly GCA_948472305.1). Taxonomy (NCBI): domain Eukaryota; kingdom Viridiplantae; phylum Streptophyta; class Magnoliopsida; order Fabales; family Fabaceae; genus Vicia; species Vicia faba. The sequence continues at coordinate 1,062,656,304 of OX451737.1, forward strand.
ATTGAGTTATCCAAAACGGTCAGATACATGATCAGCGGCCTTCCTTCGACGGGTGGCATCAGAATAGGAGGTTCTAGAAAATACTCCTTGATCTTATCAAAAGCAGCTTGGCAGTCGTTGTTCCATTCGACTACCTGATCTTTCTTCAATAGTTTGAAAATTGGCTCACAGGTAGACGTCAGATGAGAGATGAATCTGGCAATATAGTTCAAGCGCCCCAAGAACCCTCTAACCTCCTTTTCAATGCGGGGGGCAGGAATCTCTTGTATTACTTTCACTTTTGCTGGATCGACCTCAATGCCTTTGTTGCTGACGATGAATCCTAGAAGTTTACCAGACCTAACTCCAAAAGTGCACTTACTTGGATTCAGCCTGAGTTTGTACTCTTTCAACCTGGCAAACAGCTTCTGCAAATGTTCAAGGTGTTTCTCCTCTGTTTGTGATCGAGCTATCATATCGTCTACGTAAACTTCGATCTCATGATGTATCATATCATGAAATAAAGCTACCATGGCGCGTTGATAAGTTGCCCCTGCGTTCTTCAGTCCGAACGGCATCACCTTGTAGCAGAAGGTACCCCATTGTGTAACAAAGGTTGTTTTCTCCATGTCCTCGGGGGCCATTTTGATCTGGTTGTAGCCCGAGAATCCGTCCATGAAGGAAAACACCTTGTGCTGAGCTGTGTTGTCAATCAAAATGTCGATATGCGGTAGCGGAAAATCATCTTTGGGGCTAGCCCTGTTCAAATCCCGGTAGTCCACACACATTCTGACCTTGCCGTCTTTTTTAGGTACTGGAACAATGTTAGCAACCCATTGTGGATAGGATGTAACAGCCAGAAAGCCAGCGTTGAATTGCTTCATTACTTCCGCTTTAATCTTCTCAGACATGTCGGGCCTCATTCGGCGGACTTTTTGCTTGATCGGTGGACAATCCTCTCTTGTAGGGAGACGGTGAACCACGATATCTGTGTCTAAACCCGGCATGTCTTCATAAGACCAGGCGAAGATTTCAACGTATTCATTTAACAGCTGTATTAAGCGCTCCTTGACACCTGGTTCCAGATTGGCACCCACTTGTACTTCTTTCCGGTCTTCCTCTGTTCCTAAGTTGACAGTTTCCACCAACTCTTCATGAGGCAAGATGGCCCTTTCTTCTTGTTGTAGAAGTCTGGCTAGCTCTCCTGGTACTTCACAATCTTCATCATCTTCATACTCAGCCTGATTGACCAAATCTTCAGAGTTATTGAAGGATACAACATAATAGTCACCCATAGAATCCAGAGTGGATGGGTACCTGCATTTGTGAGTGTGGGTGTGTGTAAGGGATATCCATCCTTAAATAAACAAAAATGCAAAAGGAAAGAAAATGAACACAGCAGTTTATCAATGAAAAACGTCCAATGAATCATTAAACATGGCATATGAATATGAAGAGAATCAAAACCCTTACAAATGGACCTACATGCCCCAGGCAAGGCATGAGGTGAAAAAGCAGTGTGCAGATTGTTTAAAAGTAATTATTACAGACCAACAGGAAATGTTTGAAAGATAAGTTACTGATTAATGAAAGTAATAGGGAAAAAGTCTTTCGCCTCCCAGTTGTGTAGTCCCCCTCTGATGGTCGGGAAGATCCAGTCTTCAATGTTGGCCTCTTCGTCTTCATCTTCCAAAGCATTGATTCCATGAGGAGAAATCTTGATGGGTGTTCTTTCAGTTTTTGAGCGACGCATAGCTTTTTGCCCCTCAGCGGTAAATCCCAACCCAAACTTGTCTGTCTTGTGGGGAAAGTCAGGCAACTGACCCCATGTTGAGTTCTTTCCCTCCTTCATTGAAGCCTTTGCGTCTTTCAGAGATGCCATCCTGGCCACCTGCTTGGGCTCCTCAGCTACTGCCTTTGCTACTGCCACTTCGGGAGCAATTTCCTCGAAGTGTTGGAACGGTGTTTAGATGAATTCGCCCTCCACTTCCACATACCGAAAGGAGTTCAAGTGAATGATCATATATTCCTCCTCACCGTGTACAGTTATAATCTTTCCTTTGACAGGGTATTCCAGCATCTGATGTAGAGAGGAAGTGACTGCCCCAGCATTATGTATCCATGGTCTTCCTAGCAAGCAAGAGTATGATGGACGGATGTCCATCACATAGAAAGTTGAGTGGAATACTTCAGTTCCTACCTTGATAGGGATGTCGACTTCCCCATGTACCATTCTTTTAGACCCGTCAAAGGCCCTGATAATGATATTACTTGGTTTCAGCTCCAAGCCCTCGCAATCCAATCGATCCAGAGCTTTCTTAGGCAGCACGTTCAGAGAAGAACCAGTGTCGACCAAAACATGGGCAAGAGTAGTTCCTCGGCATTCAACTGAAACATGCAATGCGTCATTGTGCTTTCTTCCTTTCAGAGTCAGGTCAACATCAGAGAAACCTAGGTCGTTGTCTGCGGTAAGGCTGGCTATACAATCCTGGAATTGACCGGCTGAGGTTTCCTGGGGAACATGGGCTGTCTTCAGAAATCTTATTAATGCCTTGGCATGAGCCTCAGAACAAAGCAGCAATGCTAACATGGAGATCTTCGAGGGGGTTTGCCCCAGTTGCTCTACCACATCATAATCACTCTTCTTAATTATTTTCAGAATCTCCTCCATTTCTTTCTTAGAGGTTTCGGGGATGACCAATGGCTGAGCCCTCGTCCTGACGAGCTCATCTTGGATCCCTTTCCCCTTATCAGCAGAAGTAGGAGGGACAACCACAGGAGTAACAGCTTCTTCAATCAGCGGAGTTCTTGCAGAAAGTTTTATCGGTGCAGGAGTAACTTTGGCAGCAGCTGAGGGTCCAAAGATTGCCTTTGGAGGGGCAATCTCTGGAGAGAAAATTCTCCCACTTCGGGTAATCTTGCTTGTATCGGCAATGTTTCCAATGTCGGCATCTTCTTCGTCAGAGCTCTCTTCAGTTATCTCAACTTGTTTAACACCATGGTATTAGATTTCTCCACCGTAATTCCATGGTATTGATTTGTCAGATTTGTAGGGGACTGGCCTAGGCATGGTTATTTTTAGAGGAACAATCTTCGTAGCGGATGTAATATTAACAGGCTTTTTAGGGACCTTGGAAAGATTGGTGGAAATGGTGATTATTGAAACATCTTTGATAGGGGTTGGAGTAGCAGGGACCTTTTCAAAAAGAATTTGTTGGCTGTCCATTAGGCCTTGGATGCCTATCTTCAGCAATGGACAGTCGATTGGTAGGGAGGAACAACAGTAGCAGTCTTCTTTACATCCTGGGAAAATCCCAGCTTTCAACAGATTTAACTTGATTGTTAGTAATGGAGTTACCAGATCATCAACAGCAGAAACATACAGATCTTCTTCAACAGCATGAACATGATGGCCATGCTTTGGCATCGGAGCGGATATTACATTCGGCTTCTCCGGAGCATCAAACTCAACCTCTTTTGCATCTATCAAGTCTTGAATTTTATTCTTTAGCGCCTAACAATTGTTGGTGTCATGTCTGGCGCTATCAGAATGGTAGGCACATTTGGCATTGGCATGATAGTATGGAAATGTGGTGTTAGGGTTTTTCGGTGCCTCCTTTAAACCAGTCAGATTCAACTTCAACAAATGAGGAAGAACTTGTGCAGGCGTCATATTGATGCGGGTGAACTGCCGTTGTGGCCGTTCTACTCATTGCTGATTTGGTCTGGATTGATTGTTATGAGGCTGATCATTTGACGGATTTTGAATCATCACGGCCCCTACAGTCGGCCGACGCTCAGTTCTCCCCAATCTCTTTTGAGAGTACACAACAACTGCCTCCTTCTTGGCTGGAAATGACTTTTTAACAATTGTAGATGCAGAGGCATCCCTTTGAATCTTCCCACTCTTAATACCAGCTTCCACCCGTTCGCCAGTCAGAATCAATTCAGTAAACCCTGCGGAAGAGTTCCCGATCAAATGGTTGAAGAACGGGCCAGATAGGGTCCCCAAGAACATATCAACTAGTTCCCTATCAGAAAGAGGTGGCTGCACTCTTCTGGCCAAGTCGCGCCACTTCTGGGCGTATTCTTTGAATCCCTCATTTGAGGCCATTCCCATACTTTGTAGCTGAGTACGGGTTGGCGCCAAGTCAGAGTTATATTGATACTGGCGATAAAAGGCAGCTGCCAAATCCTCCCAACTATGTACCTCTGACCTGTCAAGCTTGTAAAACCAATCTAACTGTGTACCAGACATGCTATCCTGGAAGAAGTGTACCCAAAGATTTCTGTCGGATGAATGAGGTTGAATTTTCCTGACATACGACATCAGGTGCATCTTTGGGCAAGACAGCCCGTCATATTTTGCAAAAATTGGCACCTTAAACTTTGGAGGGATCACAATTCCAGCAATCAAACCCAATTCTTCAAAATCTAACCCAGGAACCCTTTGCAGCTCCATAGCTTCCAGTCTATCCTCCAGATTTTTGTATTTGTCATCCGCTGGTGGGTATTGCTGCTCTGAGTAGTCTTCATCTTCCTCAACCTCTTCCTCTTCTGCTTCGGACTCAGAAGGTAGTGCAACTCCTTTTCCCTTACTGGTTTCCTCCTCAGATGCGGAGGGAAATTCAAGAACTCTTCTAGCTTCATTCTCAAACCTTCTTCCCAGTGTAGCTACCCCAACTCTTTTCTTCTTCTTTTTTCCTTTTTCTGGCTCTTTATTCCCTAGCAGTGCTTTAAGATCCTCCTGACCCTTTGCTAAGGTCATTAGGAGCTGTTGAAACTGCGAGTTTTGTGCCTGCAGATCTTTGACCGTCTGTTCGAGATCCATCTTACTGAAATAAACAACAGAAAGATAAGGAAACCTGGTGTGGAGACCTGTTTATGCATATGATGAATGATATGTTTATTCATGCAATGCATTCAAGGATTTTAGAAATTCAAAATTGTTGCAAACAAAAAGAACACACGTCATATTAATAAGAAGAAATTTTGTCAGTACATAAATTCCCCACGGGCCAAATATTACAAAAACTTATTAAGGTAAAAAGACGTTGCGCATCCTCTTTGGTGAGATGTAAGTGTTGAGGGTCTCCTCCTCGTGAAGTCGGAGGGTGAGCTCCAAAACCTTCTTCTCACTGGCGTAGAAGCTGGCTTCAAAAGTATTCCGCTCTTCCTTGAGTTGGATCCAACTCTTCTGCATCTCCTCCCATGATGTTGGCTTGTCAGGGTATAGGATGGTGTAGGGAACCTCTCCTTCCTTAACAGGTTCTTTAATCAAAGGGAGAATATGAGGGTAAGGCATCATAAGACTCTGGGCTCGGGTTCGTACCCACTTGAGATAAGGCTCAAGAGGGATGGAGTTCTTGTGCCCCAGTGTCTTGCTATCTACCTTGTTAGGCATCCTCCAAGCTCTGATGAATCTTTGGCGAAGTCCTTGCGCATCATTGTCGAAGTCAAAAACTAGGTCAGGAATCAACATGTCATGAGGGCCATCCCTCTGTGCATATCCAAATTGTCTTAAAGCTAGACAAGGGTTGTAGGTAATGCCCCCTCTAATGCCAAGTAATGGAACATTAGGGAACTCACCACAACGATCGATGATGATGACATTTTCTCTGGACCGAGAACACCAATGTACATCAGAGTGTGTGAGGGTCATCAATCATTGTGACCACCTTAAGCCTTGCTCATTCTTTAAAACAGATTGTGGAAGGTGCGAAATAAACCACCTTGTAAGGAGAGGAGTACAACACACGAGAACACCTCTCTTCCTCATTGTTCGTGTGTAAAATGAGTGGAGGATGTCCCCAAGCAATGTAGGTATGGGATTCCTTGACATGAAAATCTTGACAGCATTGATATCTATAAGTTGGTCAGGATTTGGGAACAAGACCAATCCATAAATGAGGAGTGCCACAATTTCTTCAAAGGCTTGCAGATCCAAGGAATTCCAACACTCTTGTGCCTTCTCAAACAAGAATTTTGCCAAGAAGCCTTTGACACCACTTCTAGTCTCCAAAGTAGGCACCAATTGATAATCGAGGAATGTGAAACAGTGGTGAAGGGGGTCAAAGAACTGGAACAACACTTTCACCATGTCTTCTTCAATGTTGGTGTTGACTAGGCTGAGTAGTCTACCATGTCTTTCACTGAAGAGAGAGCTTTCCGGAATTCTGGATGTAAGCTCCTTGAGTTGAGGAGGGACTCTCACAAGGTTGACTTAGATAGTTTTCCTGCGAAGAATTTCCATGACCTACAAAACAAGAACAAAGATGAAGATCCAAACCCTTGAAATGGTTAGTGGATGCACATGATGCTTTATGATGTTCATAATTTATGCACAAACATATGTACAAGCAAGTCACACAAAGCCCTAGTTTCAGGCTTGCATGAGGTTTCATAGGTAAGTACCCTCTTGAGTGTAGTTGGCTTAAAAACCTGTCCTAGAAATAGTAACCGGGTTCTAAGGAGATAAATATCATCGGATTGTTTTCCATGTTCATTGTTTTGGTTTAGCCACTTAACTAGCGACCAAAATATTCCAATAAAACAACCCTCAATGAGTGTAGTATCGAGTATCTACCAACTTCAAACTGTACCAAAGCCGGTCATCTCACTACCCCTAATAAAAGGCCAAGATGGTCAAGTAAGGTTCTAGGTCATTAGTGCTTAGTGACATCACTCAGCGGCCCCGTACTCTCCTTGATTGAACTTAAGAGTTACCGGTACTCACAAATATGTCGCACTAATATAGCTATTGCTTCAACCGTGTCGGTATATCCCGCACAGTTTCCACAACGTATTCCTATCTATGAATGTTTCCCCAAATCCGGGTGTAGGATTTCAAGCCCAAACAAGAGAACCAAGAGGTAAAGCAATCAAAGCAAACAATTAATCATGCAAAAGGGTGATCTAAGCCCTAAGGTTACTCCACTTTTAAAATTTGTCCCCAGCAGAGTCGCCAGTTCTGTGATACGGTGGGAGAACTGACTTGAGGTTTTGCGTTTGTTTTTGCAAATGTTTCGGTTGATCAAGAGTCGCCACCGACTTTTTATTTTATCCTAAGGAAAGGTTAAAAAGCACAGCAAAAACCTTTGAGATGTTTTCTTGGGTTCGGGGAGTAGATTATAGAAAGGGAAGGTATTAGCACCCTTTCTATCCATGGTTATCCATGAGCTCTTAGTTACTTTCTTAGATCACTTGCCTTGCATTTTCAATTGTTTGAAATGGTGCTTCGTGTGTGATTTTGAAAGAGGTTTTGAAAAGAGGCCATTTGTTGTGGCAACCTTTGTAATGATCCGTGTTTGAATGTATACAAAGGTGTATTTGTCTTTTGAAAAGTTTTCAAAGTTTGTTTTGAAATTGTGTTGTGATGTGTGTTTTGAAAAATGGCAAGGATTTGTCTTGCAAGTTTGATCAAGTAACTAAGAGTTGTCTACCCCTAAATTTACTCAAAGATTTTTCCTATGTTTTAACCCTTTTAACAGTATTGTTCCACCATTGTATTTGGTGGACAATCTTGTGTTAGGATGTTAACGGGACGAGCGCGGGTCATCGTTTAGACCATGAATGCAATAGTGCCAAGTGTCTTTGGCAATTTTTCCTTTAAGGGACTTGATCATTTTTAGGCAACTTGAGAAAGCGTCATCGAGGGACTATGATCATTTGATTTGTTTTGTTTTGCCAAAGAACCCAACATGCAAACATGGCCCATTTTTTAAGGCAACAAGTGGAGGAACCCTAAGGGTGCAAGTGTGCATTGTGTTGTCCATTTTCATGCTTGTTTATCTTTGAATTAGGTCAAGCTATTTGTTATTTGATTTTTGCATACAAACCCTAGGTCTATCATGGCATAATTTGAAAGCTTTTAAATGCGGAAATTTAAAGTCCTAAATTATTACAACATGATTATGGGGATGGGGGTACAAATGTTTGAATGGGGGTATTTGACAAGAAATTTAAATCTAGGCTATTACATCCATATCGAATATACAAGTATTTAAATGTACAATATTTACAATGTAAATAAATATCAAAATACAATATATTATGCACAAAAATGGTTTTTTTATGTATGTAAGAGTATTTTTCAATGTAAAATATAACCAAAAATAAGAAGGGTCAAATTTTGAATATTTTGGTTATTTAGGGCAAAACCCTAGTTTGTAAACAAATAGTATTTATTTATTAATTATGTACAATATTTGTTAATTATATACGAAAAATAAAAAAAAAGAAGTATATTGTAAAAAAAAAGTATTTTTTAATGTCATATATTAATAAAAATAAAAATGTATTATTTTTCATATTTTTATCCTAAGTATTCTAATAAATATACAAGTATTAATATATTATTTAATAAACTAAATATGTACAAAAATAAAATATTGGTTATTTACAAAAAAGGTATATTTTTAGAAAATGTTTTCAAAAGGTAAACAAAAAATAATAATTGAAAAAATATATATTTTTGTATTATTTTCTAGGGTTTTAAATAAAAAGTATACATATTTATTTATATACATATGCTAAGTGAAACAAATAAATACCAAATAAAATGAAAAAATGTGAGAAAAAATATTTTTGGTGTCTTTTCATGTTTGAATAAAAATATAAAATCAGAATCAAAAAATAAAAAATAAAAAATGATAAATATATCACACAATGGGCCAGGGGGGTGCAAATTGAAAAAGGGGGTGCAAAAATAAGGACTGACTCAGGCCCAGCCCAAGCCAGTCATCTTCAACCTTCAGCAATGTTTGAACATCAAAAACGCGCGCTCCTTGCTCATCCTACTAACTTCTGATTCTTTGACTTTTAATAAAAACTTACAACATCAATAATGTAGAGCATCAAGTCACGATTTCAAACATATAAAAAAGTTGTCCTAACTCTAAGAAACCAGGGAGAATTTCTCCATCCCTAATTTCTGACCTAAGTTTTCTTCCATGTTCAGGTCCAAAATTCTCACAGCACACACAATATAAATGAAAAGTAACTACATGGATGGCTTCAGGGCTATGAGTAGAACATGCTTTCTTCACAAACTTAAGCCTAACTATTCCTGGATAGAGAGATAGAAGTTCATATTTTTACCTGTTCAGCTTGAGTCGTGTACATCAATGGAGGTATCTTCAATGGAGTTTGAACTTTGGTACAACTTGCCTGAAGTCCAAGGATGCTTCCCCTATGCTTAGCTTGCTTTGAATCTCTCTGAATCAAGCTATGGAAGTCAACCTACAAAACTGAAAAGTGAAAATGGCAAACTTGGCTATGGATGTTACAGCTTGTATCTAAGGCTTGGGATAGCTTCAATTGATGGTAGGGAGTGTATTGGAACTTGTTTGGGCAAAAACGCACGAGTGAATGATGCTGGCCAAGTCAAACTACAGGAATGCCCTGTTTCTTGCAGAAAAATGGTGTTTTGATGAATGAGGAGGTATTGAGGATCAAGGACTCGTGTTTTAGGTCAGCTTGGGTGTATGAAAAGTGTTTACAAAGTTTGCTTCAGTTGGTGTTTTCAGGGATGAGAGATTGTAGTTTTTTTTGCCAAGTTTCTTCTACTTGAAGCAAGAAAATGCAAGTTTCAAAATAGACCTGTCCAATGCCCTAAACTATGCTGCACCTCTTGTTCTTGATCAGAGTGATTTGTGTACAAATGCTAGCTTCAAAGATCTGGCCCATGCCTCTTGGATTTGTTATTTGACATAAAGTGCATCTTTTCCAAAATGGCAAATTTACTTTTTCTAATTATGGATTAATCTTGCATGTAATGACCAAATGAACAAAATAATGCTTGAACACAATGGTTTGGCATTTAATTATTGAGTGTGAAGAGGATTAGAGGCCTGTAAACTAGAATAAACCATGCTGAGTTGAAAATGCAAAGTGTTATGAGCAAACCTTGGCCAAGAACAAAAGTGGATTTTGCCCAACTTTGCAAATTCGATTCTCCCTAACCACAAGGGTGTTTAAGAAGTTCTTGGACAATTTGGAAAGCTTGTAATGTGCACTACAATTCATCTTTGTAATGCAAATTGAAACTCCAAGTGGAACCATGTGAAAAGTGGCCATGAAGTTGGACAAAAATCCTGCCTAGAATAGGTCAAAATTTCTCTAAGTTAAAAAATGTTTGGCACCCTTATTCCAAAAATCATAACTTGAGCTACAAGCTTCTTTTGAGGAAACTTTGTGAATCAAAATTGTAGAGTTTGCAATGGACTACAACTTTCATGTTTTGAGTTTTGTTTGAATCCAAATGAATCTTGGTGAAAAAGTGGGGCAAAGTTAGGAAAAAATAAGGAAGTTTCATAACTTAGAAAAATTCTAAGTTATGAAATTTTCTCATCTTAAACCCTAATTTGCAATTTTGGGTTTCTTGATGAATAAGTTTCATAATTTGACATGTATTGATGAAAAATGAATCTTGGCACTTGATTTTGACCAAAAAGTCAAAGTTCGACTTTTCAGTATACAGTCAAATTTTGATCAGTTGACTGGAAAATTCATCTGTCAATCTTGTGCATTTGGGATCTTTTGAACTTTTTGAATGGATCAAGACAATGCCATTGAGTTCTTGAGTCCATATGTGAGCTTGGTTTGCCATTGGTTAGGTCAAACAGTCAAAAATTGCCTTTGTGCAGTCAAAACCCTAAAAATGACCATTTTGCCCTTTTGGTGATCTGATCAAATTTCTTGGGGAATTATGATCCAAACTTGACCAAATGGTTCATATGAGTTCATAATGTTGATGTGGGTCAAATTTCATGAGGTTTGACTATCAATTGGCCACAGTTGACTTTTTCCCTAATACAGATGATTTCTAGGTCAACTGTCCAATTGACTGGGCAAAGATTGGAATCAAGACTTGAAACTTGGCATGGATAAACTTGTGAGTCCAACATGAAGCATGAAAGTCAATTTGGGCCTTTTAGGTCAAAACATCTTTGTGCAAACTCAAACCCTAATTTGGGTCAACAGTGCAAGGAGGAGTCTTGAGCAGAGCAAACCCTAATTTGATCTTGAGCTCCCAGGGTCTTGTGGTGAGAAAATATTGATGAAATGAGAGGGAAAATTTTGGGGTACAACACTAGGGAGCACAAAATTGGCTGCCCAAGAACAATCTCTAAAAACCTCAAATTTTGTCAAAACTAGGGCAAAGTCAAAACCAAAGATCCGACCATTTTCAGTCCAAGCCATCAATTATAAATCATTCCTGAGGTATCTAAGGGTAAGAACAGGTCGAAAGTCATGGCCATTGATGCTTGAAACAAGCATACTCATCTTCTCCGATTTTCTTTTCTTTCAAACATTCATATAATTAATTTCATGCATTGCTAATGTTTTGTTAACTCCCCAGATGAGTTCCTGTTGTCACGTAGAACAAGTTTGAATCACAAACAATAACTTAGCTTGGTGGATGAGGCACCTGACTGTGACCCAAGGGGCATGGATTCAACACCCACCCCGTGCATTTTCACTTTTTTGACTAGTTTCTTTTCTATCCCTTTTCATTTATTTATTTTCACTTAATTTGTTTTCTATCATTAATTTAATTAACATATAAAATCACAAAAAAATCATTAAATATTAGTTTTAGGCTTTTAATTAATTAAAATAATTTTTGCCATAAAAGTTGTTTTGATTTAATCAATATTGATTTTATTTCATAATTAACTTGTAAATTAATCAGAGTTAGATTTTTAATTATTAATTCACACTTTTATTATTTTCCAAACAAAAAATACCAAAAATATATTTTCTAACACTTAGAATCTTAGGTTTTAATTATTTTATTAACATTTTTCTTATTTTTATTTCTATTCATTTGCTATTTATATTTATTAGACAAATTGTATAGGTCGCATAATAATTGTAATAGCCGTAGTTTAAATTCTTGCAGTTTCATTATTTATATAACTACACCAAATCCGTGTAATAGCGTAGGAACTTTATTTCTCGCCTTTATATTTCTTGTAAACTTGTATATATTTAACTGCTAATAATTAGGCATGTATGGCAAGATCTAAAAAGAAACAGTAGAAAATCCTAATTTTAAGATAAATATAACTGAATTGAACACACTTCTCACACTTGCACCTCTAGGGTAACCTCTCTCGTTGCCTTGGAAAACAATGGTCATGCCCTCGAACATAGGGATACCATTAGCAAAGACCCTCGGTATAAATCATCATAAAAGATCATAGTCCCTCGATGTCCCTCGAAGTTTCCTACGATATATGATCTTGTCCTTCGATGTTGCCTATGGATATATGATGACGTCCCTTCAAATTGCTAATGGTATCCCTACATGTTGTCTTCAATGACCATAACGACGACCATATGCCTGTGCCTCAAACATCCAACGATAGGGCTACCTACTCACTAATAGTAGGATAACACTGTCTAAAGGAAAAGAGGAAAAGAACAAACCTTTTCGAGTAGGTAGATAGTTCTTAGATGCTTGCTCAAATAAAACAATTTTCCACACATACACTCTTTTCTAAAAAATATTTTCAAAGACACTTTGTATACATTCTCTACGACACAAGAAACATTACAAAGTTTGTCACACAAAGGCATTTTCAAAAATACTTTTTAAAAACATACAAAGCACAAGCAATTTTCAAAATATGAGCTAAGCATCTAAGAGCCCGTAGAAAACTACAGATGGAAAGGGTGCTAACACCTTCCCTTTCCATAATCCACCCCCTTACTCATAAAATTCTTGAAAAGGTATTTTTCTGTTCTTTTCACCCTTTCCTTAATTTGGATAAAAGAAAAGTCGGTGACGACTCTTGCTTATCGCAACATTTGCAAATACAAAATGCAAAACCAGTATAAACAGTCGGTTCTGCCACCGTATCCAATTTACACCAATTATATGTTCTTTGAATGGACCATATTCATCTGAATGTACCATTTTGAGTATGCAAGATGATCTCATTGGCATAGTCGAAACGAAAGAATTTCTGGACTGCTTTCCTACTAAACAAACTCCACAGTTTTTTCAGGCATCTCAATACTTGGAATATCTTATCTTGAATAATCAGTTGATTAAGTGGTCGAAAGTTCAAATGTACAAACCTCAAACGCCACAGCCAACTATCCTTGTGGTCGAATAGTTTTCAAACATTGAACTTCTATCGAATTGATCATTATCTTAAATGTCATGCTTTTCGACAACGGAGATTTTAAGACCTAATTGTTCTTGGTGTCGAACAATCTCAAAACTCCATCTTTCATGACAATTGAGAAACTTTTTTCGACTAGTTGTCTAACACTTAGCAAGTTGCACTTTATTCCAGGTACATAGAGCACGTCTTTAATCATAAATTTTCCTTTATTACTCATTTGAAAGACTATGTTGCCAGTACCTTCTGCTTGCAATGAACTATTATCAGCAAGTTTTACCTTGCTCTTCTTCGAATTGTCAAAATATGCCAACCAACCCTTTCAATCGGTCATGTGGTTCAAACAACTTTCAAACATTGAACTTTTGTCAAATTGATCGTTATATCAAATTTCCTTTTTTTCGATAGTGGAAATTTTAAGACCAAATTGTTCTTGGTGTCGAACAATCTCAAAACTCCATCTTTCATGACAACTGAGGAACTTTTTCAACTAGTTGTCTAACACTTAGCAAGCTGCACTTTACTCCAGGTACATAAAGCATATATTTAATCATAACTTTTCTCCCATTACTGATTTGAAAGACTATGTTGCCAGTACCTTTTGCTTGCAATGAACTATTATCATCAAGTTTCACCTTGCTCTTCTTTGATTTGTCAAAATCTGCCGACCAACCCTTTCGATCAGTCATATGGTTCGAACAACTTGAATCAGATTTTGAATTTGACATAGTTATCTGCATCTGCACACCTTTTTTTATCTTCTTTGCCCTTTCGACAGTTTCCTCTTTGACCTGATGCTTGAAAGCCCAATATGATCCATGGAAACTATATAGGGCATTAAAAATCCAATTTTACTTGTGAAAAATCAAACCCTAATTCTGAGGTATTAGTGCTGAGGAGGTGGCTTGACCTAGTCAATACTTGTGCAAACTTGAGCTTTTGAAAATCTTTGTGAGAAATGTCTTGAGAAAAGAGAGGGCAAATTTTAGGGTACAACAATCAAGCATCAGGTATATCAGACTGGTGACTTGGTAATAAAGTGTGTTGTACCCCAAAATTTTCCCTTCCATTTTTCATTCAAGATACTATTCTAGGGTTTCTCGAATACTCAATTTGGCTCAGAAGTTGGTCAGACAGATTCTTCATAGACAGTAAGTCCACAATCAGGGTTTTGCATTTCCCAAAGAAAATTGAGTCTTCAAGATTTCAAATGGTCTTCATAGAACTTCATGTCTCCTCAAGGTTGTTTAAGCCAGTTTTCAAACCTCGCATCGCAAGTTTGCTCAATCAATGGTTCAGATAACTGAAAACGACTACATTGACCAAAAAATCGACCTTTTTTGCGAGAACAAGTTCAACAGATCGTAACTTCTTCATTATTCAATATTTTTGAGTGGTTCTTATTACGTATGATTCTCCTTGATGCCATCTCCAATTTCTCTTCACAAACCAAGAGCTGATTACGTATAGAAGATCACCAAAATTTGAGTACGTTAGAAGTCGTATCATGGACTTTGACCTAATTTTAAATAACAGTCGTTTGATTTCTAAAAATTGTGATTTCTTCAAATTACAAGATCTTGAGACAATTATTTCTGTATATGGTCATAAGTGACGTCGCTCATGAGTTTATTTTCAAAGATCAAAAGGAAATTGTGTTTGGAAGACCTAAAAAATTATCGAATCATCGTAAGTCATTTATTGATTTTTGAATGTTTTTAACCACAGTTTGTTGCAAGATTGATGAAAGTTCTTAAAACATGTTTGTTTTTATCGAGCGTGGCGTGCGGGTCCATTTTTGAATGCAGGTTTGAATTGGATACGATTTAAAGATTAAGGCTTTCATTTAAAACAACCATGATTTTGGATTCAAGTTGACCAAGTGGAATTGAATTCTTAAACATTTATTTTGTTTAGGAATTGGATTAGAATACAAGGCGCATGTTTATTTGAAAATACAAGTTACAAATTTATTTGTGATTGCTTGGAATTCAAGTTACCAGACTGAAGTATTTCATTTCAAACTATTCCAATGGGGAATTTCAAAATTCAATTAAAATAGAAAGATTTGTATAGAATCCCATCATATCAAAAGTTGTTCAATGCTTTGTATTATTACATTGCAAATAAAATTACAAACTTTTTGTCTTGTTTACAAAGAATCACAAGTTTCTTATTTACAAAGAGAAGTTTTGTTTCTTCTTCAAGTCTTCCTTGCTTCGTCTTCAAGCAACTCATCCCAAGCCTCGCTTGCCATTCATGAAACAAGAAGAAGAAAAGTTAGCAAGCATTCAATCAAAGTAAT
Source organism: Vicia faba (assembly GCA_948472305.1). Taxonomy (NCBI): domain Eukaryota; kingdom Viridiplantae; phylum Streptophyta; class Magnoliopsida; order Fabales; family Fabaceae; genus Vicia; species Vicia faba. The sequence continues at coordinate 1,062,671,724 of OX451737.1, forward strand.
GTGTAAAGAAGAGAAATTCATCATTAGGGTTTGCATTTTGGAATCAGAATGTTTGTTTGTTTTAATCACAATCCATTTCTCCCTATTTTGCAAATCTCAAATCATAAATTTTGGTTCACAAAAAAAGGGGAAAAGATATATACAAGGCAGACCTACAAGCAAATAAAATAAGCTACTGCAATAGTCCAAACAAAACAGGGCTGCATTGCAAAATCGCCAAACAAAACGGGGCTGCATTGCATTTGCAGCAAACAAATACAAACAAGGCAACATAGGTTGCTAAGGAACCAAAACAAAGCAAAACCAGCAGAGCAAGCAAGCTGCCCAAATAGCTACTACAACAGTCCATAAAGCCAACAAGCAAGCTGCCTAACCTGCTGTCAAACAAAAGCAAGCATAACAAGCAAGGTAGCACAACAACACAAGAATACAGGGCAACAACATCAAATAAAAACAAAACAAGCAACAATATAGAACAAGTATAGCATAAGCATAGCAGCAGCAACAAGGCTAGTTAGCTTGTTCACACATCATCATTTTCCTAAGTAATGCAAACCCTTCAGAATTTCAAAAATAAGCAAAACTGCTTTTTTTTCATTGAAAAAGGAAAGAAGAAAGATGAAAGAGATATCACCTAGCAATACAGTCCAAAGTCCTGCTATATACCAAAAACTCAGCCTAACTATTGCACAAAAGAGGCAACTCAAGGCCTGCACCTCAAAAGGCCAAAGTCAGCATATAAAAAAATATTTCCCCCCACTTTTTTCACCCTGTTTCAATATAATAAATTGTTGTTTCACAAGTAAACCAGAAGGCCAAGACAATATACATACTAACTAAGCAACATATTAGAAAGGGGGGGGAAACCAACAAGATTAAAAAACCCAAAGCCAAAAAAATATACAAAAAACCAACCAAGAGCAAAGCCAAGCCAGCATACTAAGAAACCAAGAGCAAAGCCAAGCTAGCATACCCAAAGAGACAGCAAAACCAACAAAGACATTAGCAAACCAGAAAAAACCAAAATCTCCAATTCCTGTTCAAACATAATACAAACAAATCCCATATGTTCTAAAGAGAAGCATTAGCATGAACCAAAAGGAAAAAACCAGCAACCTGATTCCATCATCAACCTCAAACCCAAAATAGCTAGCCTCCAACATGAAATCATAAGCCAACAAAACCAACAAGCCATCAAAAACCAACAAACAATATACAAAATCAACAAGCCAGCAAAAACCAAAAAAAGCAGAAAAATCAAAAAAATTGAACAATCCAATCAATATTCAGAAATATGGCAAACTAAACTCAACCTTTTCATTCACAAATCCATACGCATACATACTCCTTATGTATCATGAACTAATCATCTCATAAAAGTCCAAAAGCGCACAAAGAATCATACAAAAATCAGGAGAAGAAGCAAAGCAAAAGATTGGGTCCATTCCTTAGAAGCTGAAAAGAAAAGGTAACTCATCGTTTGTTCTTACCCTTTTGCAATTACTATACCATTTCAATTTGGGGCTTTAGGGTTTCGCTGGGGATGAGGGTAGTTAGAGATAAGAGAGATAATAAAGAGATATATTGATTCGCCATTAGAACACATAGGTATTGATCAAGAGGGAGGAAGAGGATAGCGTGAGAATCAGGAAGAGGGTTAGGGTTTACAAAAAAATATGTTTTCCCCTTTTCTCATTTGGAACGACAACAATAATTCCCTTTTCCTTGTTAGGGCCAAACCCCTCTCCATTCATCCTTTAAACCGGGTTTGGGCCTGGTTTACTTTGGCCCATCCTATTTTTTTAGTTTTTCTTTATTATTTTGCAAAGGCATTTAAATTAATGAGTGAGCAATTGGTGTAGTGGTTAGGGAGTGGGTGTCAGGTGCGTGAGGTCCTGGGTTCAAGCCCCCCTTGGGACATTTTTTCATTTTCCTGACTGTTTTATTTCATTTTTTTGTTTTGTTAAAACAAAACCTCTTGGGCTTAAGCCCTAAAGCCCATACTCAAAAGACAACATCACCCATGTGATACGGTGGCAGAACCAGACTGTTTTAGGAAAATGCTGGTTTGCGTTTTGTGTTTTTGTTCGCAAAATGTCGCGGTAAGCAAGAGTCACCACCGACTTTTATTTTATCCAACTGGAAAGGAAAAAAGCAAAGAAAAATTCCTTTTTCGAGATTTTGAATACGGGGGGTAGATTATAGAAAGGGAAGGTATTATCACCCTTTCTATCCGTAGTTTTCTACGGGCTCTTAGGTACTTGCTCATCATTTTAAAAAATTGCTTACGTGTTTGTGTATTTTGAAAAGTTTTTGTTTTACTTCGTTCTAACCCTTGTATCAGTCCTCAAGAGTGTTACGAAGTGTTTTTGAAAACTTTGTTTGAAAAGTGTAAGTGTGGAAAAGATTATTTTGAGCAAGTACCTACTAGCATCTACCTACTCGAAAAAAGAATGTTTCTGTTCTTGTTTCCTTTAGACAGCATTATCCCACTATTAGTGAGTAGGTAGCACCGTCGTTGGAGTTGTAAGGGTCAATTCGAAAGGGACGTACAATCACTAAAGCAATGTTAGGATGTCTTAGTAATAACCCTAGTGTCTTAAGATCATATTCGAGGCAACATTTCCGAGGCAACCTTTCCGAGGCAACATTTCTGAGGCAACATTTCCGAACGGGACATTTGATCTTTATTTAGACAAGAGGGCAACCACTAAGACACCTTATACTTAATGATCGCTTACCGAAGGCAACCGAAGTGAGAATATACCTTAGGAGTGCGCATGTGCGAGTGATTTGATTTCGGTTATTATCTTTGCACATTTAGGGTTTGCTAACCATTTTAAAATTAAAATACATTCTTGTCATGCAATCCTATTATCATACATCTAACAGTTAATATTTGCGAAAATTAAAATGCGAGAACTAAAACTACGCTATTACAAGGCTTCGGGGAGGGGGATTAATTACATAGCCAAAAACCCGTAAAATGATAAATAAAAGAAAACCCTAATTAAACTATTACATACCATGAGCAATTACATTAATATCGTAAAAATAAATAAACGCGCGCGATGAAACGAGAACGAGAAAAAATTAGGGTTTTGACCCCGTCTAACCTAGTTGAAAGAAAAATCATATTTTTGTTGTTTTTGATTATTTTGAGAAAATAAGGTTTTAATTGAATAAATACAAACCTAATTACTAATTAATTTAAATTAAGAAAAATAATTAATTTGACCTATTTTTGCATTTTTGTTATTTTAAGAAAAGAAATAAAAATTAAATCAAACAAACCCTAATTTTCTAATTTATTTTAAATTATTTACAAAAAGGTTAGAATTACCCTAAAATTAAATTAAACTAATATTAAATTAATTTTGACAAAATATACAAAAACATAAATTCTAGTTTTATGAAATTGATTTTATGAGTTTTATAAAAAAAGAATTAATTTTATGTTAGAAAATAATTTAAAAAAATAAATAAATAAAAGAAAAAATATAAAAGAAAAGAGAGATGGGCCTGGTTTAGTAGCAATGGATGGGGTGTCAATAGCAGTTTCTGGGCCCAATAAGCCTTGGTCCGTTTTGACCTTTCATGATCCTGTGCATTGGCTTGACTCACGCCCATGATAGGCCCTCATGTGAGAAGCCTTGGATTTGGCTTGCTATGGATCCAATGGTTGACAGCTGATGACTCATGGTGGTCTCCTTGTATGTACATGCGCCTGATTATGCAAGAAAAAAAATTATGAAATAATATGGGGACCTGGGGATTGAACCCAGGCCCTTTGGCTTTTCCAAACGCCTGATGACCAACTGAGCTAGCGTGCTTATTTGTACAAAGGATAACAAACAAATATTATATTGAAAAAAACAAATTAATATATGCCAAAAGCGCGAACTTTTGAATGGGCGAATCACTGCATGCCACGCAACCCTTCTTCTTCCTCCCTCCGTTGGCAAAAGTCCAACACTTTTACCTACAGTTTTCTGGGCGTAGGTACAACCCTGTGATCCTCCAAAATCCTATGCACGCATGATAAATCCATTCCAGTGGTACCAATCAACTCGTTGCAACCTCACGAGCATCATGGTACCACTCTCCATGGCTAATTGTACCTGTAACAAAAAACCCAAAAAACGAGCCAAGAACCCTAACTATGGCATCTTGCTCTACAGTTAATAAAAATACAATTAAACATAACCAATAGCTTGGAAATGATTCAATGATCAAGAATGTGTAAAGAAATCATGCTACAAATTCCAGAATCGTGATATTTGATTTCAATAAAGTATCAATGTCGTGAGATGCTTACAGCGCGTTTTAGGGTGTTATGAGGCTTGTTAATGATTGCAATATGACCCAGAGATATCCAGCGAGCGATTGAGATAGCTGGGAAGGCTTGAGATGGCCTGAAAATTGGAATTTGATTCACCACTTTTGTCGAGTTTTTGCAAGTTTGCTTTCAGTTTCTCACGCCTCTAATCCTCTTGCTTTTGGTCTGCCAATCTTCTATATGTACCCAAGAGTGAATTAGGTTACAAACTTGCTTCAAATCTTTCTCAATTAAGATGATTGAATCATGATTTGATTCTTATGTAAATCTTTCCAAATCAAGCCAAATCCAATCTTTTTGTGTACAAATGAAGCTTGCACGATTTTATTCTTCTTCCAGCTGTATAAGAGACCTAAACATGCACAAAATCTCAAGCTTTGATTAGTTTTGATATTTTCATGATTTTATTTTGATTTTATTTGATTTAATTGAAATAAAAATCAAAATAAATGATAAAAATAAAATAAAGACAAGTGGGAAGGATCATGGGTCGTGGATCATGTTACAAACTTAATGCAAGCACAAAAAGTTGGGCCCATTTGACAAAAATTGCAATTTTGGGCACATTTGACATTTGGCAATTTTGCAAAAAGGCTCAACTTCACCAATGCATAACTCCTTCAGTTTTGACCCTAGAGATGTGTTCTTGGACTTTTTAGAAAGCTTGATATGTCCTCTAAGCAACCCTTTTGGTCTAATCTCAATTGAGTCTTCCATGTTAATGTATGAAGCTTTGACAAAAAAGGTGTTTTTGTTGACTTTTCAAAATGACCTATAATGTCCAAATTTGTATCTTCTTGTGAGTGCATATTTTGAACTTGGGATATGAAGATGGATTGTAGGTAATTACATCCTCTTCAAAATAAGCTTTAGATGGGTCATTTTTGATAAAGTATGAGAAAGTTATGCTTGGTCAAAATTGAGTTGACTTTTCCTATAAAACCCTAATTTAGCAACTTTTGGGTTTTGATGAATCATGAGCAATCCTTGAGGAATCATGATCAACCCTTGATCAAATGATAAATAATACTTCAAAGTGAGGATGTTGACCAAAAATCTTGAAGTTTGACTGTATGTAGGACACAGTTGACTTTTGCCATAGCACAGTCGATTTTCAGGCCTTTGAGCAATTGACTGAGAAAATTTCCTTTGTAAGGCTTGAAACTTGACATGGATGATCTTGAGAACATATTAGGACAATGGTGAGCATTTGGGACCCTTTGGACTCAAGTATCTTGATGCAACATGAAACCCTAATTTGAGGTAGACTGCTTTAGGAGAGAGTTTGTTTGGTCACCCCTTGGACTTTCTTGAGCAATTTGAGGACCTCACTAGAAATGTATTGAGACATATGGGAGGACAAATTTTGGGGTACAACAGCTGCCCCTGTTCAATCTTCTTAAACCTGAGGATGTAGATTGGCTTGCTTTCCTTTCGTGATCCGAAGGTGGAAGATGATTGAACACTAGAGTGCCCATAAATTTGCACTCGCATGAAGTGGTACTGGCCTCGCGATTTCGGGAATGAGCTTATAGATTCCATTCGGAAGTTGATGACGGAGGATGGGCTTAAAGATGACATCAGAAGAAGTGTCGATCGCATAAGAGATTCCTTTGCGAGAACTTGTATACCTGTTGTTGAGGAAGACTACACCTGGGAATGTTGGTCTCTGTCTTCGTAGAAGTTGAATTTTAGGAGCTTCAGTTGTCCGTTATTCTACTGAGGAATCGTCTCTTGGTCGAAGAGGTGAAAATGAACTACTATTTGGTCGTGATCCAGGCTTCATAGTGATAAGATCGACTACTATCTGGTCATGCTCCAGGCTTTACAGTGACTTAACGGGGAGATGAGATTAAACTTGCTATCTAGTCGTTCTCCAGGCTTCGCAATTTCTCAATTCTTATCTGGTAGTACTCCAGGCTTCAGAAGGAATTAAGTTGTTATCCGGTCGCATCCGGGCTTCAACTTGAATTTAGGGAACACTAATATCTGGTCGATTCCAGGCTTCAGTCCTTTGCCGCTATCTGGTCGTAATCCAGGCTTCGCAACTTCTTACTTCTTATCTGGTCGTGTTCCATGCTTCAGAAGAAATCAAGTGGTTATCCAGTCGCCTCCAGGCTTCCATTTTATTTTTAGGCCTACTAATATTCGGTCGATTCCGGGCTTCTTAGTAATTGGCCGGGTAGACTGCTATTTGGTTGAAATCTAAGCTTCGTAGTGTCCCTTACTGTTATCTGGTCGTAGTCCCAGGCTTCAGTGTATTTTGCCACTATTTGGTCGTAATCCAGGCTTCACGATGTCTTATACCATTATCTGGTCGAATTCAGGCTTCATGGTGTCCTGTACTACTATCTGGTCGATTTCCAGGCTTCAAAATACCTTGTTAAGCTATTTTCCGGTCGATTTCCGGGCTTCACCGCTTGTATTTATGATATACCACTATCTGGTCGATTCCAGGCTTCTTGGTGTTTTGTACTGCTATCTGGTCGTAATCCAGGCTTCACAGTAACTTGCATTGCTATCTGGTCGTTCTCCAGGCTTTACAATAACTTGCTGGGGATTCAACTATTTTCCAGTCGATTTCCGGGCTTCATAGCTTGAATTTAAGATAAACCACTATCTGGTCGATTCCAGACTTCACGGTATTTTGGTACTGTTATCCGGGCGTTCTCTGGGCTTCACAGTATGATAGAGAAATCAAGATATTATCCAATCGGATCCGGGCTTTATAGCTTGAATTGGAATAGAAATCTTAACATCGGTTTGACTGAACCAGAGAAACTTGTGAGAATTTGATTGTATCTTTCCCTGAAAGGTAAAGAGTTAGTCGTATGTAATGTCATGATGTATGACATGTATAGAGTAATGATGCTCTCAAAATAAATGAGATTGTGTTGTATGATGCGTATGCGCATGCCATGATGTATGGATATGCAATGTTCTCGTGATGTTTTCTAGTTGGGGAGAATAATTCTTGGACTACTGTTGGAGAATATAAAGAGTTGAGTTCTTTGTTCTCGTTGGGGGTAACGACCGAAGAGGATTTGAGAATAAATTGGCGGGAGAATGACTCTATGGGGAAGAGAGATATTCTGCTAGAAGATCTGTTGATTTGGAGAAATATCCTTAGTTGGGGATGAATTACCGTCGCTGGCAATAATGAACCCGGTTGGGGATTGAGTTTCTTCTTGTGGAAGAAATAAGCTCCACTGGGGATAGTCTTCCATTGTTGGTGATAGATGTACTCTGCTTGGGGAGAATTAACACCACTATTTTTGGGTATTTCTTACTCGGCGGGGAGTGTATGTATCTTTAGTCATATTCTCCAGCTGGGTCTATCCATGTACCTGGTGGGCAGAGTTTTGTACCCCAAAATTTTCCCTCCCATATTTCTCAAAATATTTCAAGAAAGAACCTCAAGTTGCTCAAGGTAGTCCAAGGGTTGGTCAGATAAGCTCTCTCCTAAGACAGTCTACCCCAAATTAGGGTTTCATGTTGCATCAAGATACTTGAGTCCACGTGATCCCAAATTCTCACTAATGTCCTAATATGTTCTCAAGATCATCCATGTCAAATTTCAAGCCTTACAGAGGAAGTTTGCTCAGTCAATTGCTCAAAGGTCCAAAAATCGACTGTGTTAGGGCAAAAGTCAACTGTGGCCTACATACAGTCAAACTTCAAGATTTTTGGTCAACATACTCATCTTGAAGTATATTTAATCATTTGATCAAGGGTTGATCATGATTCTTCAAGGATTGCTCATAATTCATCAAGACTCAAAAGTTGCTAAATTAGGGTTTTGTAGGAAAAGTCAACTCAACTTTGACCAAGCATAACTTTCTCATACTTTATGAGAAATAACCCATCCAAAGCTCATTTTGAAGAGGATGCAATTACCTACAATCCATCTTCAGATCCTAAGTTCAAAAATATGCACTCACAATAAGTTATGAATTTGGACATTATAGGTCATTTTGAAAAGTCAACAAAAACACCTTTTTTGTCAAAGCTTCATACATGAGCATGGAATATCAAAATGAGATGAGACCAAAAGGATTGATTAGAGGACATCTCAAGATTTCTAAAAAGTCCAATAACACCTCCAAATAGTCAAAATTGAGGAAGTTATGTATTGTTGAAGTTGACCTTTTTTGCGAAATTGCCAAAAGTCAACTATCCCCAAAACTTCAAATTTTGCCAAATGGGCCTAATCTTTTTCACTTGTTTTGAGTTGGAATTATGGCCCACGTGCTCTAACCCTTTCCACTTGTCCATGTCTTATTTTTATTAATTATTTTTATTTTTATTTGAATTAATTTGATTTAAATCAAAATAAATCAAATAAAAATCCAAAGCATTGATAACAAGGATTTTGTGATCATTTCAGGTCTTATTACACACCTAGGATCAATTAAACTCGTATCAAGGCATATGTGTACAAAGAGATTGGATTTGGACCAATTTTGGAAAGATCTTCAAAGAAAATCAAATCAATATCCAAAGCATTGAAATAAGAAGATTTGGATGCAATTTGTAATCCTAATCCCTTCATTAATACATAAGGAGGCGAGGCAGATCAAAAGTAAGGTTGGAAATCAGACGCAGAGAAAGAACAGAATTTGCAAAAAAGAAGCAAAAAATGTGAGATTGAATTGGTGGTTAGAGGCATCCTCAAGACTCGATACCTCTCCCAATCGCTTCCTGGAAATCTCAGGAACCTAAAGCAATCGAAACCAAGCGTTTTCAAGCTCTCCCACGCACTGTAAGTCCGTACAGTATCACCATATTTTTGAATTCGAATAGTTTTGTTCTTGCATCCATAGTGTGAAATAATTGCATATTCTTAACCTATGAAGCATTTGAAAACTTTTGGCATTACTCAATTTCATTTATATGGTCTGTAACGAAATCCACCATTGTTAGGGTTTCGGATTCGGTTATAGGGTTTTTATTTTCAGGGACAATTGGCCTTGGTAATGGGTACCACTGTGTTCAGAAGAAGGAGACGGTTCTAACCATGGCCTTGGTGGTCATTTTTGTCACCTGTACAAGATTTTGAGAGTGGACAGGGGTATAGCAACAGACTTTGTCTGTGGGTATAGGTCCTTAGAATTTTAGCCACGGTGCATGGAAGAAGAAGCAGTCGTGTCACTCCTCCATTTGCCCATTCAAATATTTGCGCGCATTTTTTTAGTGTTTTCCAATTTTCGTTTGTTTTATATATTATTTTCAACATTTTATTAATTAAAAAATAAAAACAAGTGCTCCAGTGGTTACCAGGTGAATATTCAAGGCGTTAGAGGCTGGAGGTCAGGGGTTCGACCCCTGCCTCCAGCGTTTGTTATTTTTCATCATTATTTCAGGAAATCCAGTGCACACTTGATCCTGATGCCCACCATACTCCTTCATCATCCATGCGCCAGATGGCCAGATCTGGTGGCTACCACTGAGGGTGCACCAAAGGCCCAATCAATGCACATGCGCAGGATCCAGAAAGTCAGCATGGACCTCCATTTGGGCCCATAATTCTTGCTATTGGCACACCACTTTCAGGCCCATCTCTCATCCTTTTTTTATTTTATTTTATTTATTCTATTTAATTTATTTGCAATTTATTTCATTAACCAAAAACAATTTTCTTTTTTATCAAAAAAATCACAAAAATATTTTTAAGTCCAAATAAATTTAGAATTTTATTTTTCATCAATAAATATTAATTAATTTAATTGGGTTAAGTTTAGATAACTTTCATTTATTTTGTAAATATTTAAAATTAATTAGAATCCATAGGTTTTTATTACTAACTTGATTGTATTTATTTCTTTTCCTAAAATTACAAAATCCAAAAATATGTCATTTAATTTTTTCCCATTAATTAATTTAATAACTAATTAATTTAGTATTTAATTTTAAGACTTAGTTTCTTTTCTTAAAAAATATTTAAAAAAAAACAACAAAAAACATTTTCTTTTAATTAGGGGGGTCAAAACCCTAGTTTCGCATTCGATCTAATTATCTCGCGCGTTTTATTTTTATTCAATTATTGTATCTGCTCCCAGTTTGTAATAATTAAATTAGGACATTTATTTATTTTTACCGCTTTTAAATTTCAAAGGGTTTGTTTTTGGAGATGTAAATACCCGACGCCTTGTAATAGTTTAGTTTAAATTCCGCCCTTTAATTTATGCAAATATTCAATTGTTAGATGTTTGATAATAGGGTTTGCATGACAAGAATGCATGACTAAATTTAAAACAGTTAGATCACCCTTAATTGTGAAAAGATAAAAGTAACTGAAATCAACACACTCGCACATGCACACTCCTAGGGTACTGTTGGCTCCTAAATTCGACACCTTTGTTTTGATTGATATCAGTCATTAAAGCTGAAAGATGCTTTCGACTGGCTAAGTCTGTCGAAGTGACCGTCGAAAGATGGTAAAAGTACTTAGAAGATTTCTTCCAAGGAAGAAGGCTGATTGCCTTCGACGTCGAAGGAGTTTTCGTCGAAGATGTCTCTTGATGAAAGTGTTCGATGGTCCAGAGTGGAGCAGTTTGAAATTCAAAGCTTTGGAGGGAAAACGGTTTCCAGCAGTTACCACGTGCAAACGTGCAAGGATCTGGAGCGTCGAGCATGGAGAACGTGCCAAGTGGATTGGTCTCGAAGCAGTGTAACTGCCCGACGGTTACTTGGAATGTTTTAGTATAAATAGGAGTAGACATGTAGTTTCTCGCGTGTGTTCACAATTCCATACAAAGTCACTCATTTAGATTCAAGTACCCAGCGTGTGAGAAAGAATTGTTGAGAAATGTATGTGTGAAACACCAATTTTATCAATTAAAGTCATTTACTTTCCCAGAATTTTACTTGCTTTTCTCTTTACATTTCCTGTCGAACCTTTACCTTAAAGCCTTGTTTATTTTACCAAGTCTTTCCTTTATGCAATTTACTTGAAACCTTTTATTTAAAGCCTTATCCAACTTAATCAAACTTCAAAATCAACCTATGTCCATAGGATCAATCTGATCGATCCTGCGAGTAACCAAATAAGTAACCATTTGGAGGATCAGCGGTTGTTTACCAAAACCCAAGGTAAACAAATTGGCACACCTGGTGGGACTGTGTGTTGATTGTTGAAAATAATCTCATATTTTCGAGTTGTATGTTATTGAGGAGTGGTAGAATATACACTAACGATAACAATACTGCCAGAAGAAGGGAAGAGATGGCGAATCCGCCAAATAATAACGAAATCCCACAAACGAGTGTGGGAGCAACGGTTAGTATGACCGTAAGTGAAGCGACAAACGTTGGTTCGACACCAGCAGTGTCGGTCACAACCACGGGGCCAATAACTTCGTTAACAGGCCCCAGAATACCTTTGGGAACTCCCCCACCAAGGGGAAATTTAGGCACAAGGCCTGTGGTTCCCCCAGGATTTATTCCATTCTATGGTATGCCAACTTCTGAAGTGGCAAGCCTGACGAATGCTGCGTCCACTTTTTCAGACCCTTTCGTGAGTGCCTCTTCGCCACTCCAAGGCTCTGGAGTAGGCATGGCGAATAGAAATAGGACCCAACTCTTAGGAGGAACGTCCCAAGTAGCCCATGGCCTTACAAATGCCTCGACAGCAGTCTTGAGGCAACAAATGGACGAAAGCAACCATGATATGGTGCAAATGTTGGCACAAACTTTGAGTACAGTGCTAAACCCTCTAATACAAAACACTACTCAATCGAATCAGCAAGTTACAGCGCAAATGACGCGCTTGGCTGATTTCTTTGGAGTAACCCCACCTGTTCGACAGCCCCAAAGGGCGCAAATAAGGGGAAATCAGGGGATATTTGTAGAGGAAGAAACCACCATTAACCAGGCTCAACAGCCTGTCGAAGAAAACCTTAGGGCACGATTGGAACAACCTGTCGAAGAACCTAGGGTAATAACCCCAGAGGTAAGGTTAGTTAACAGAAACCAAAATGCTGACGAAGTGGTTCAGCATATCCAATACCAAAACATGGGTTTGGAAAACAATCTGGCAACCATGATCGAAAGGATCATGACTCAGAATGGGATGAACATGGGCTTTCGAAGGCCCAACTTTACATCTCCATTGTCAGAATACGTGTTACAAACGGACTTACCTCCTAGATGCAAAGTCCCCAAATTTACTAAGTTCTCTGGGGACACGACAGAATCTACTGTCGAGCATGTGGCGAGATACTTGATCGAAGCAGGAGACATTTCGAATAACGAAAACCTAAGGATCAAGTACTTCCCAAGTTCTTTGACCAAGAACACCTTTACTTGGTTTACAACTCTTCCCCCCAATTCGATCCGTCATTGGACTCAGTTGGAAAGATTGTTCCATGAACAATTCTACATGGGGCAAACCAAGATAAGCCTGAAAGAACTGGCCAGTGTGAAGAGACGTTTCACTGAACCTATAGACGAGTATCTGAATAGGTTTAGGTTACTCAAGGCGAGATGTTTTACACAAGTGCCAGAACATGAGTTGGTCGAAATAGCCGCAGGCGGTTTAGATTATTCCATTAGGAAGAAGCTAGACACTCAGTACCTAAGAGACATGGCCCAACTGGCCGATAGAGTTCGACAGGTCGAACGCCTCAAAGCTGAAAAAGCTAAGGCAACGAAAACTCACAAGAGAGAAAGGATAGCGTACGTTGAGATGGATGACGAAGATCTAGAATCCTTCGACGATACTTTAACTGTCGAAGAAGGAGAAGTCGATTTAGCAGAACTAAAACAAGGGCCACCATACTCTTGTAAACAGTTAGTCCCCTCAAATGGGAAAAATCCCATTGGTCCAGACAGGACCAACGATAGGTTCCCAAAAAAGACTTATAGTTTTGACATCACAAAATGTGATGAAATATTCGACTTGCTAGTTAAAGATGGCAAAATGATAGTACCCCCTGGGGTAAAAGTGCCTCCTCTTGATCAAAGAAAGAAGAGAGGTTTTTGCAAATATCATAATTTTTTGGGCCATAAAACTTCTCAATGTTTTCTTTTCAGGAATCTTGTGCAAGACGCTATTGAGGAAGGGAGATTAAAGTTTGCTGACAAATCCCCCATGGCTGTCGACTCCAATCCACTGAAGGCTGAAGCCCACTATGCAGAACCCTCTGAGGTGAACATGATAGAGGCAACCAGGATCCAGTCGAAGAAGCCAGGAATTACCATGGTCGAAGTCTCAAAGGACCACATCAACATGCCAATCTTTGGCAGTTTTTCTGGAAATTTATCCAGGAAGACAATTGAGGCTGTCCAGAAAGCGGTCGAGAACCCGAAGTCGAAGACTGCTGAAGCACAAAAAACTGGATCAAAGCCCAGTTCCCACTTGGCCACTGTTCAAGGCCAGACGGAGAATCTGGAGACACAAATGAAGCAGTTAACTCTTGCTAATAAAGATACAATGAATATCAACATGGTCGAGCTTTCTGACCCTAAAGCATCAGAAGAGGCCATAAGGCAAGAGCAGGCTAATAAGACGGCTTTCCCACGGGAAAACGAAAACTTGGAAGATTTTTTACAAAGATGCCAGAAGAAGAAATCAGAGGTGATGCTGTGTCCAAGATGCAGTTCGATCTTTGATAAAAAAGCTGCTGAGCACATTCAAGGCGTGAGAGCAGCGAACAAGAGAGGGGAGAATGCTGACCTTCGACATGATCCCAGAAGGGGTTCTAATCAAGACAAGAGGCCATTGACTTTTAGGCCTCCAACAAATGTACCAGTAGACACTTGGTACAAAACTTCTGGCCGAAAAAGGCCAAATGAAGAGAAATGGCATTCTTTCGATGTGCCAAGAGGTTCCTCTTTGACTCAAAAGAAAGAGCCTCAAGTTGCTGCACCTAAGGTTGCTCAAGTGTCCAGCAACTACAAGGGTAAAAATCCTATGTCTCGATCCCAATGGAGGAGATATCAAAGGAGACGAAAAGCTGAAAGGGAGGCTGCCAACGAGCCTAAGGCATAAACTAGTTCGAATGTTCCTCAAAGGAAACAAAGGAAGCCTCTAGAGAGAGAGCCAGTTACCAACAGGCTAGTTTGGCCTAACCAAAGTGAAGTCGAAGACGAAGATGATGCTGAGTCTGATGATACTTTGGATATAATGGTGAATATTGTTTCAGTGCTGCCCAGGGAATTCAATCGACAAGTAGAAGTCGAAGCAAGTGACTGGGAAGTGGAACAAGAAATGGCCAAACATAGGCCAGTGTGCTATTTTGTCATGGACAATGGCACTACTGAGGAACAAAATGGCTTCTTCGAGCCACCTACAGAGGCGATGAAGAATCACCTCAAGCCTTTGTTCATAAGGGCTAAGCTCGAAGAAACTACTGTGAATAAAATATTGGTCGATTGTGGGGCAACTATCAATATTATCCCTCATTCTATGCTAAGGAAGATTGGCAAAAGAGATGAGGACATTAAACCTCACAACATGGTCCTGTCGAACTATGAGGGCGGCATTGGGACCACCATGGGAGTGATCCAGCTAGATATCAAAGTGGGGTCTATCCTTCGACCAACGATGTTCATGGTCATATCGGCCAAACCTAACTACAATCTTTTGTTAGGCCGTGAGTGGATTCATGGTGTAGGCGCTGTGCCTTCATCGATGCACCAAAGACTGCTGCTATGGCGTCCAGATGGGATGGTCGAAAACATAGAGGCAGATCAAAGCTACTACCTTGGCGAAGTGAATCACTTGGGTGTGGCAGATTTCGACAAAAACTTGGCTCACATAGGGCCATGTCCAACACCTGACTTCGACATGGCGCCAGCGCCAAACACCTTTTGTTCCCTATACCTGCATCCTGAGCATGGTTTCCAATGGGACAGAGAAGACTTGTCCCAGATAGACTTCAGTGGGTTAACTGATATCCAACCAACTGGTTGGGGAAGTGAATTCAGTGATAATGACTGAGTCACAATCTCTGAAGCGAATTTCGGCTTATGTGGCCGAAACCAAGATGATAACGGCTCTCGAAGCCGAAGTAAAGTACATGGCCACACAGGCCAGTGATCAACAATTATCTGCTGTTGGCCCAGGAAAGGATTTCGATCCAAAACCTCCTGATATCATGCCAGAAGAAATGCAGGAACAGAGGCTCGACGCCATCTATGACGATGAGCCTTTGGGCTTCGAAAAGGATCCCTTGGCGAACAACATTAAAATGTTAGCACAAGACCCTTTAGAAGAAATCAACTTAGGCGAAGGATCAGAGAAAAGGCCAACTTACATCAGCGCCAAAATCGATCCAGAACTTAGGTTTGAAGTAATCCAATTGCTGAAAGAGTTTAAAGACTGTTTTGCATGGGATTATGACGAAATGCCTGGTCTCGACAGAGGATTGGTAGAACTTCAGTTGCCAATCAAACCTGGGAAGAAGCCAATCAAGCAAAATCCAAGGCGCTTCGCTCCAGAAATACTGTCGAAGATCAAAACGGAGGTCGAAAGACTTCTGAAATGCAAATTCATCCGTGTTACAAGGTATGTCGAATGGATTGCAAATATTGTGCCAGTAATTAAGAAAAATGGCACATTAAGGGTGTGCATAGATTTCAGAGATTTGAATGCTGCCACCCCCAAAGATGAATATCCTATGCCTGTGGCGGAAATGCTAGTCGATTCTGCCGCTGGTTATGAATACCTGAGTATGCTCGATGGTTATTCAGGATATAATCAAATATTCATTGCTGAAGAGGATGTGTCGAAAACAGCTTTTCGATGCCCTGGGGCCTTAGGCACTTACGAATGGGTAGTGATGCCTTTTGGCCTAAAAAACGCTGGGGCAACGTACCAGCGAGCAATGAATACTATCTTCCATGATTTTATTAACACTTTTATGCAAGTTTATATTGATGATATTGTTATAAAATCTGTTTCCAGGAAGAATCACATTGACCACCTTCGACAATCATTCGAAAGAATGAGAGAACATGGTCTGAAGATGAACCATTTGAAGTGTGCGTTCTGTGTGAAAGCTGGAGATTTCTTGGGCTTCGTTGTCCACAAGAAAGGAATCGAAATCAACCAGAACAAGACGAAGGCAATTCTGGAAGCGAAAGCGCCATCGAATAAGAAGGAATTGCAATCTCTCTTAGGCAAGATAAATTTCTTAAGGAGGTTTATATCTAATCTAAGTGGGAAAGCTCAGGCCTTTTCACCCTTACTTCGACTGAATAAAGAGGGGTTCGAATGGGGGCAGGAGCAACAAGAAGCCTTCGACAAAATCAAAGGGTACCTTACTAAGCCACCTATTTTGGTGCCTCCTTGTAGCAATAGGAGTATGAGATTGTACATAGCTGCATCTGACAAAACTCTGGGAAGTATGTTAGCCCAAGAGGATGAAAATGGAGTCGAAAGACCCATTTACTATCTCAGTCGAGTTTTGAATGATGCAGAAACTAGATATAGCGAAGTTGAAAAATTGTGTCTATGTCTGTATTTTTCTTGTACAAAACTCAAGCAATATATAAAACCAGTTGATGTTTATGTTTCGTCTCATTTTGATGTTTTCAAATATATGTTGTCGAAACCTATCTTGCATAGTCGAATTGGCAAATGGGCATTAGCATTAACTGAATACTCCTTGACCTTTATGCCTCTTAAGGCAGTAAAAGGACAAGTGGTTGCAGACTTCATAGTCGACCACTCAATTCAAGTCGAGGATATTAATTATGTGGAGATAGAACCTTGGAAATTCTACTTCGATGGTTCCAGCCATAAAGATGGAACAGGGGTAGGAGTCTTGATTATTTCTCCAGATAAAATTCCAACAACATTCAAGTACAAAATAGCAGGTTCTTGTTCGAACAATGAGGCTGAGTATGAAGCTCTAATTACTGGCCTTGAGATATTGTTGGAATTGGGGGAAACTCGAGTCGAAATAATGGGAGACTCAGAGTTAGTCATCAAGCAAGTCACAAAGGAATATAAATGCATAAGGGAGAATCTCATTATGTACTTTGTGATAGCAAATCGTTTATTGAAACAATTTGAAACGATCAATATTCGACACATACCCAGAGTCGAAAATCAAATAGCCAATGACTTGGCACAAATTGCATCTGGGTATAAGATTTCAAAAACGAAACTACAAAGAGCAATCGAAGTTCGAGAAAAGATAAAAGCAACTTGTCTATCACCATCAGACTTGGAATCAACGAGGCTAGGATATGCTGATCACTCAAACTTCGAGATTTCGTTCATTGATAATTTGTCAGAGCAAGATTGGAGGAAACCCATTGTGGACTATCTTCAAAATCCAGGAGCTTCGACAGGACGAAAAACAAAATACAGGGCGTTGAGTTTTGTACTCATGGGTAATGAGTTATTCAAGAAGACGCCTGAAGGGGTGTTGCTGAAATGTTTGAGTGAAACTGAAGCATACATACCCCTTTCGACGACGCATGCTGGGGCATGTGGGGATCACCAAGCAGGCCATAAGATGAAATGGTTGTTGTTTCGACAAGGACTATATTGGCCCACTATGCTGAAAGATTGTGTTGAGTTCGCCAAAGGTTGCCAAGAGTGTCAAGTTCATACAGGCATCCAACATGTACCAGCAAGCGAACTTCACTCGATAGTGAAGCCTTGGACCTTTAGAGGATGGGCGTTGGATCTCATTGGAGAGATTCGACCAGCATCATCAAAGAGTCAGAAATACATATTGGTAGGCATTGATTATTTTACTAAGTGGATCGAAGCTATCCCTTTAGTCAATGTGGACCAAGAAAATGTCATTGAATTTATTCAAAAGAACATTATCTTTAGATATGGAATTCCTGAGACAATAACAACTGATCAAGGGTCAGTTTTCACTGGTCGAAAGATGCAGGAATTTGCTCAGGAAACAGGTTTCAAACTCCTAACATCCACGCCTTATTATGCCCAGGCGAACGGTCAAGTCGAAGCAGCTAACAAAGTGGTGATTGGCTTGATAAAGAAACATGTTGGGAAGAAGCCAAAGAATTGGCATAAGACGTTAGACCAGATTTTATGGGCTTGTCGAACGTCCCCAAAAGAAGCCACTGGTACAACACCATATAGGCTAACTTTTGGCCATGATGCAGTGTTGCCAGCAGAAATTTGTCTTCAGTCTGCAAGGGTTCAGAGGCATTATGATATTCCTTCTGAGGTTTATTGGAACATGATGTTAGATGAACTGGTGGATTTAGACGAAGAGAGATTACACGCTCTCGACTTACTCAGGCTTCAGAAGAAAAGAGTAGAAGACTCTTATAATAAAAAGGTAAAACCTAAGGTATTTTTGCCTGAAGAACTAGTTTGGAAGGTAATTCTTCCCATGGATCGAAGGGATCGAAGCATGGGGAAATGGTCACCCAAATGGGAAGGTCCCTTCAGAGTTATCCAAACTTTTTCTGGTGGAGCCTATGAAGTCGAAGAGTTAAGTGGAGATAAAAGGCTCTTGAGAGTAAATGGTAAATATTTGAAAAATACAAACCTATACTTCAAGAGATAAAAATAAAATAATAAAAGAGCAAGTCTAAATTAACCATAAAAATGCCAAAATGGAAATTTTTATTAATTTCAGCCAAGATGGCAATTGTTGTCGAATAACGATTACAGAAGATGGTTACAAAAGAGAATCAATCAAAAGGTAAGAGAGTTCCTGAGTCGAAGATACTTGGCGTGCTGCAGCTCCAACCTCTTCTTGCACCAGGAGTTTTCCTGCACTAGTTTAGCAATTTGAGCGTCGAGGCTTTGGGCCTTCTCAGCGAATTCCAGGCCTTGTTTGATCTCAGTCTGGCTCTCAGTGTCTGAGATGGTCGAAAGAATTTCCTCCTTGAGTACAGTGTTGGCGTTTATCTTCGCCTCTATCTCTGCGATTTGTGCCCGGAAGGAGACATTCTCTCGATCAATGGCATCAACTCTTTCCTGTGCAGACGCTTTTTGTTTCGACAACTCAGCAATTCGAGAAGTCGAATCTGAGACAGCAGTCCACGCAGATGAGCTTTTGCCATACAGCACTTCAAGCTGACTGTTAAACCCTCTTTGGCGCCTGAAATCCGCTGAAACTTGATCAATCATAGAGTGTAACTCCATGATCAAGTCTGAGATTTCTGGGGCTACAGCTTCAAAGTCGACAGCATTCAAGACCTCTTTTAAGCATGATGGAGCAGTGGGGTCCCCCTCTAAAGTCTTCATCAAGTCCCTCTTGAAGAACTGGGCCTTAACCTTCGCCAATGCATCATCAAGAGGAGAAGTTTCAGTAGACTTCCCCGACAGGGTAGGAACTTCCTGACTCGCGTCAGACGAACTCTTACTCTCGATGATTGCATTGAGGTAGCTAACAGGGTCAGTTTCTTTCAAGAGTTCCAAGTCCTCTTTTGACCTGTGCTTCGAGGAGGTAACCCTTGCAACAGTATTATCCTGGGTTTGAGGTTCTTGAGTGTTAAGTACTTCGATTGGTTGCTCTTCGACTCGGACTGAGGCAGTACCAGCGTCGACTTGTGGTTCTTCGTTAGCATCACCCTGGTGTCCTTCGCCAGTACCACCTTGGTTCTCTTCGTCGGCATTCCTTTGATTTTCTTCGACATCATTGCCTTGGTCCCTTTCTTCTTGATTCTCTTCTGACAAATCCACCACCTGAACCGTTTCTGGTTGTTGTTCCTCCACTGGCTGTTGTTCCTCCACCATAGGTTCCTCTGTTGTTTTCTCCACTGTTTCAGCATTGGCCTCATTCTCAGTATGGGCTTCGTCATTGCCCAAGTCTTTTTCCTGAGGCCTGCTAAGTTCAGCAGATTCCAGCGTTTCTGAGGTCCTTGGTGGAGAACTTTCAGTAGTGTCCTGAAAAGGGAAAGAAGACAAATCGTCAGATGTCGAAAGAGACACAATCGAATACGGGTATTTATGCCTAAGTTATAAAAAGGGTCTAAGGGATTACCTGTGGATTAACTTCAGCCCCAGGGCTGGAATTGTCACTTTCGACAGGCTTGTTAAGAAGAACGTTCAGTTCCTCCTCAGTTGGCTCCTCGATGATCACTGGAGGTGGCCTAGGCTTTCTCACAGCAACCTTTATTCTGACGGTTCGACCTTCAGGAGCAAGAGCAGGAACAGAAGCATCCTTCGTTAACTTTCGCCTTTTTAAGGGGGTAGGAGGGGAATCACTCTCTTCACCACTCTCAGATTCGACCACCAGTCCTGGCCGTTTCTTGGGCGAAGGTGCCTAGAAAACCAATAGGAATTCGATTGAATAATTGCATCGAAAATAAAAAATCGAAAGCCAGAAGAAAAATGAAGAAAATCTGGTTACCGATACAGGAGGCTTCCTCGAAGAGCCTTCCCCCTGTTGGTTGCTTATAGTCTTCGCCGGCGCCATAGTCTTCGCCGGCGGTGGAGGTTTTGTTGAAGGGCCTCCTCCTTGTTGGCCTTCTGTAGCCTTCTTGGCTACAGGCTTTCGAACAACTGAAAGCAAAGGAAAAGTTAACAGGCTAGCAGTCGAAGAGAAAGACAAAAAGTAATGTGAGAGCATAAACTTACATTTCTTTACTTTGTCCAACACGAGGACAAAAGACTTCTGCAGCTCAGCCATGAAGTCCTTCTCGTCGAAGAAGTACTCAGCATAATAGCTTCTCCACCACTCCTCGAAGGATGGTGAACAAAGAAAATTAAGCTGGTAGTTAAACAGCGAGAGGATTGTTCGACCAGCATATCTTCCGATATGATTGATGGCAGCTTCTTCTGTATAATCGTTGCAGAAGTACAACATTGACTTCTCCCTTTGGAAAATCGGAGAAGGCAGGGTTTGGATAATACCAAACTGGCGAGATACCAGATTTGGTTGGTAGGCAAGCAGACTCAAATGAGTCTTAGAACTCTTGAATCGAAGAGGCATGATCCTTGGTGTAAGGAACGCCTCCCAAAGTATTGTATGCTCATCGACATTGGGACCACTCGACTCCTTTGGATGTGGCCTTGTGAACCATGCTGGGCCTACTTATCGTCGAGCAAATGGAGCCATAGTTGAAACAAATTCCTTCCTTCGAGCGAACATTAGAACGAAGTTAGTGAAGGTTTGTTGAAACTCCAGTCCATCGTCCGTAGGTGTCAGCAGAGCCAGCCTAATTCCTTCGATGCGTCTATTCGCTATCGCTGGAGCTTGTTCATTTATCTGAACCTTCTTGGGCAAGAAAGATTCGAAAGTGGCATTGAGCCACAGTTGAAGTAGCCAAAAAGGCCCAGCGAGTAGCAAACTGGCCCTGTCCTCGATATGTTTCAGAAGAGTGGCCCCATTGCTGATCGAGTCATAAAGACTAGCCAGAATCAGTTCTGCCAAACAGATGTTTTGGCGGTGATGCAGTTGGGTAGCAAGAGTGACCATCTTTTTGGTCACCTGCAGAGACTTCGAGCAAAACACAAAGCGAGTTAGCCATAAGGCTAGAAACGCTATGTGTTCGACATCCGACACCGCGTCTGTCGACCTGTCGTGATAATGGTTGATAAAAGTGGTGTATGTTGGCTTGGTCTCAGAGAAGCCAATTTGGTCCTCCGACATCTCCTCCGGATCGAAGTAATCTCCGGTTGGTCGAAGGCCAGTAATAGCGGCCACGTCGAAGAGTGTGGGGGTTAACATCCCACATGGAAGATGAAAAGTAAAATGGGAGTAGTCCCAGAACAACAGTGAAGCTATCAGCATCTCTGGGGAGTAGTTCAAACCCGTCTTCGACAGCATCACTAGGTCGAAGATTCCCATATCCTTCCAGATCGAGGTTTGGTGCTTCTCCAACTTGGTTAGCCAAGCAACATAATCGGAGGTCAGATTAGGGCAAGACCTGAAGACCCTAACCCCTCTGTTGAAGAAGCGGAGGTCGATTTTTTCACGAGTAGGGTCTTCGTTGTCTTCTGCGTCTTTCTTGGCGCATGCTACTGGCTTGAGTTTCTCGACGATTGGGAAATAGCTCTTGATCTTCAGAGCTTCAGAGATGCTTGGATTCATGGGGCCAGACATTGCGAAGATCTGGTTGGAGTATCCAACCGGGATCATCAAGTGGCGCGAGTAAGCATCGCGAACGGAGATGTCAGAAGGTTCAGGAACCCTTCGTTTGCCTGTAGAGTTTACTACCGGAGCAGTGACGAAGACCTTGGGTTTAACATGTTCAGTTGGTGCGTTAGCACTGGGAGCAGTAGAAGCAGAGGCCATTGTTGAGTTTGGAGATGAAGTGAAAGAGGAAGAGTTTTCTGTGAAGATAACAAGCTTGTATGGAAACAAGGAAGTTTGAAGGCTAGTTGGCGTAAAAAGTCCCACAATGGGATATTCACTGCTATTTATAGTAGTGGGAAAAATCCCCAATAACGAGGACATTAAATGCCATTTAATGCTGCAGGAGTTAGTGGGACGCGTGGCAGCCCCCTGTTGTTTTGGCCGTTTCTGCAGAAATAGAGGGACGCAGCGTGCGTCCTCGTTTTTGAGAATTGTCATAATGACAAATTCTGAAATGACGTTTGGTACTGCACGCCGTACTGAAAGTGACGTCCTAGGATCAAATCAATGATGGTTTCTTGGGATTGTCAATAGTTGGTAAAAAGCAACAAAAAGTGCACAAGTTAACTTGTGACTAAGCGTGGAAAGACAGGTGTCGAATGGCGTTTCAAAGAATGCCTTTTTCTTTCAGAGTCGAAATAAGGCATTCTTGGGGGGCAATTTGTTGGCTCCTAAATTCGACACCTTTGTTTTGATTGATATCAGCCATTAAAGCTGAAAGATGCTTTCGACTGGCTAAGTCTGTCGAAGTGACCGTCGAAAGATGGTAAAAGTACTTAGAAGATTTCTTCCAAGGAAGAAGGCTGATTGCCTTCGACGTCGAAGGAGTTTTCGTCGAAGATGTCTCTTGATGAAAGTGTTCGATGGTCCAGAGTGGAGCAGTTTGAAATTCAAAGCTTTGGAGGGAAAACGGTTTCCAGCAGTTACCACGTGCAAACGTGCAAGGATCTGGAGCGTCGAGCATGGAGAACGTGCCAAGTGGATTGGTCTCGAAGCAGTGTAACTGCCCGACGGTTACTTGGAATGTTTTAGTATAAATAGGAGTAGACATGTAGTTTCTCGCGTGTGTTCACAATTCCATACAAAGTCACTCATTTAGATTCAAGTACCCAGCGTGTGAGAAAGAATTGTTGAGAAATGTATGTGTGAAACACCAATTTTATCAATTAAAGTCATTTACTTTCCCAGAATTTTACTTGCTTTTCTCTTTACATTTCCTGTCGAACCTTTACCTTAAAGCCTTGTTTATTTTACCAAGTCTTTCCTTTATGCAATTTACTTGAAACCTTTTATTTAAAGCCTTATCCAACTTAATCAAACTTCAAAATCAACCTATGTCCATAGGATCAATCTGATCGATCCTGCGAGTAACCAAATAAGTAACCATTTGGAGGATCAGCGATTGTTTACCAAAACCCAAGGTAAACAGGTACACCCCACTTGGTTGCCTTTGTAAACGGTCATTAAGTATAGGTTATTTTAGAGGTCGCCCTATTGTCTAAAGATCATAAGTTGACTCGGAAAGGTTGCCTCGGATATTGTTGCCTCGGATAAATGATCTAAGACATTAGGGTTACCACTAAGATGTCCTAACATTGCTTTAGTGACCGTATGTCCCTCTTTCGAATTGACCCTCAAACTCCAACGACGATGCTACCTACTCACTAATAGTGGGATAACATTGTCTAAAGGAAACAAACATAGAACGATTCCTTTTTTGAGTAGGTATATTAGTTCTTAAGTACTTGCTCAAATAAAACAAAACTTTTTCACACTTACACTTTTACAAACAAGTTTTCAAAAACACTTCATTACACTCTTGAAGACAGGCGCAAGAGTTAAATCGAAGTTAAAACAAAAACTTTTCAAAACCCACAAACACAAAGAAAACAATTTTGAAAACAATGAGCAAGTACCTAAGAGCCCGTAGATAACTACGGATAGAAAGGGTGCTAATACCTTCCCTTTCTATAAATCTACCCCCCGTACTCAGAAAATCTCGAAAAAAGGAATTTTTCTGTGCTTTTTTCCTTTCCTTGTTGGATAAAATAAAAGTCGGTGGCGAATCTTGCTTACCGCAACATTTTGCAAACACAAACGCAAAACGTAAACCAGCATTTCAAAATAGTCTAGTTCTGGCCACCGTATCACAGAACTGGCGTCTCTGCTGGGGAGTTAATAAGTGGGGTGTACCTTAGGATTAGTTCATCATATTGTTTTCAATTGTTTGATCTGTTTTCTTTATCTTTGTGGGTTTGAATCAGATTTAATATAGATCCTAACCCGGATGTAGGGATACCTTTTAGGTAAGTAGCAATAGACTGTGAGGGAACTGTACGGTGTAGACCGATACGGTTGAAGCAGTAGCTACGTTGGTGTGACACTTTAGTTTGTACCGATATCCCTTGTGGTAGAACAAGGAGAATATGAGGCTGCTAAGGGGTCATTAAGCACCAACTGACCTTAGAACCTATAATTGACCAACTTGGCCATAAAAAAGTAGCAGTATACTACACTCATTGAGACCATACTCTCGCGATGATTCCGGCTGCAAGAAAAGGTTGCTAAATTGGAATTATGACCGATCGAGGATGGTCAGTGATATTGAGAACCTCTAGAACCCGGTTACTATTGCTAGGACAGGTTGAACCAACTGAACTTCAAGAGGGTAATACCTAGACCCCATGCAAGCCTAAACTTAAGGCTGTTTGTGTGACTTGTGTGCCTTCAAACTTGAACTACTTGCACATTCTTGTTATCTGACAACATGAGTTCCTTGCAGGTTTTGTTTACAGTCCTTATCCAATAATTTGGATTTATTGCAGGTTTTATTTACATCACCTCACACTTTTGCTTAAACGCATAACATACACATCATGCCTTAACATTTCCTTAACCATTTCAAGGATATCAAGGGTTTGTGATGCATGTTGTGGTAAATCAAATGTCTAACAAGGGGCAAAGGGGATTTATTTTCCTCTAACCAATGTCGTCTAGAGATCAATACACGATAACTTGAGCCAGGGGCTATGACCCACTCGATATGGTGAGCTTGACTCTTGAAGAAGGACTCTTGACGACACGAAGTTTCTTCAATCAGAATTGCAAAATTCAAATTCTAACAATTTCTTGTTTACCCCGCGAGATCCTTGAAAACATTGCATACATATATCAGACATATCATTGCATAACAGGTCTCCCAGTACAGGTCTCTCATGTTCTCGCTGTTTATTTCAGCAATGGCTTTCCAACAAGATAACCAAGCTCTTCAAACTCAAGAAGCTCAGTTCAGGGACGTATTCCTAAACCTATCCAAGGGGCAGGAAGAGTTGAAAACACTCCTCATCGGGAACTTGGTCAAGAAAAGTCCTGAAGACAATAAGGACGAACGACTGGAACAACTGCAAGCTGAGTTAGGTGCCATGAAAACCCAGATGTTGGGGCAGATGGCTCTTATCCAAAGCTTAGCTCGGGAACAAGAAGAGCTGAGAATCATTATCAGCCAGCTTCATAAAGATAAATATAACAGCATGAAGCAAACAGTCGAGGCCGGGGACCAAGTCATTGATCAGCCTCCAAGAAGACAAGGGTTTGGTTTGGTGAAGAATGGACCTCTCCAAGTTGCTACTACCTCACGGGTCCAACAACAACCTCGCCAAAAGCAACGAGTTAATCATAGTAAGCCAGATACGCCCAAAAGGCAGTTCGCCGAGCTCAACATACCACTGTCTCAAGCTTTACAACACCTGTTGAGATTGAATCTGGTGATGTTAAGGGATCCTCCTCAAAATCCCTACATAGCCTCCCCAAGGTACAATCCTGATGCAAGGTGTGCATACCATTCCAACAGCCCAGGGCATGATACTGATGACTGTTGGGCATTGAAAAATAAAATTCAAGACTTGATTGATAAAAGAGTGCCGGAGTTCACACAAGATGGTTAGGTTGAGGTCTTCTACCATCCCTCCAAGGCACGTCCTCTGAAGTGACAAGTCCTGAGACGAGAAGACTTTTTGTTCATTAGAATTTTCAATTTGTAATTTTCTTTTGATTGTTCAGACATTTATTCATGTCAAACTTTATTACTTTATCAACGCATTGCATATGTCTGTTTTGAATCAATCCATTCGTATTCACTATATTCAAATTGCTTTCATTTTTGTGATGTTCAACTCTCGATTAAAAAATTCTAAGCCTTTTTGAGGGAGGATGAAGAAAATGATATCGAAATCTCTACAATGTGCTTTTGAACAGACCCCGCTGACGAGGTATAGACATTGTTTCAAATCTTAAATAGTGGAGTTATAAGGAAGATAATCCCTAGTCAACCCCTTTGAGCCAAAGAAGTTGGAGTTTTTTTTCTTTCTTTTCACACAAATTAAAACCCTTAATCACAACCTGGGGCAGGGTAGTTTTCTCAGTTAACCCAGGTGCACAATGAATGGCATCAAAGAAGTCCTTCCGAAACAAAAGACGATGATGGTTCCCTATAATCGTCAAGACAGGCAATCATTATCTCTCAAAAATCAAAGCCCATTAAGTCAAAACCTATGAAGGAGACTTAAGAAAAAAATTGGGGCATCCCGCTGACTGTAATCACAAAAAGAAACAGTTCAGGCAAAAGACAGGGATAATGAAATAAAAAAGAAAGAGGTCATAGAAACTCTTAACAAAAATGACTGCCTATTCAAAATGAACTGTCAATATCCGAACCATCACTGGAATATCAGAGCAAAGACTCAAACGGGATCTAAATGCACAATTAACTGAGTTTAGGACTGAAGAACATCACTAAGAGCGGGTGGGTACAAATAAAATTTGAGTTGTTATCCTTTGTTTCTTAAAACTGTGAACCAGGCCACGTTATAACCCTTAAAAGTCCTAGCTGAAGCATGGGTTAGTTCGAAAGCATACAGTTACAAAAGGTATCCTGACTCCCATAGGACTTGCCTTAAATCCTGAGTTGACATCACATATTGCAAAATTTGCCTATTTTACTGAAAAAATGCATTTTCAAAATTTCAAGACAGACATAAGCTTTGCATTCTTAAAATAACATTGTCTGCATATGACTATTTGTTTAACAACAGAGAAATTCGCATGACGAATATCTAGTGAACAAAAACCTTTTTAATAAAAAGGGTCACCTCAAGTGGAAAAAACACTTCCAACCAAGGGGCACGGCATGAGCATTGTCTATCATCTGGGGCAGTCAAATCAAGATTCAAGGAGTCTCTCAAAGATGCCAAATAGTCAGGGGCAGATCTCCATTTGAATCACTTGGGGCATTGGACATGAATTCCAACAATGAATCTTGCATGATCAAACAAACATCTTCTGGTAGTATGGCAACACGACACTAGCGACAGTGACAACTCCCTACGCTCTGAGAGCGTGGACATGGTCAGAAAATACTGTACATGAATAAAGACCTGCTAGGTTGACACACCTAGGCAAAAATAAGGGCATCCCGGCGAACCAAAAAGGTTCGGGAAAAATTAGGGATAAAAACAAAAAGATTTGTACACCCGGCAAGTTGAAAACCTGAAAAGGCGGCTTGGGCAAAAAAGGGTATCCCGGTGGACTGAAAATCTAAAAAGACAGTCCAGGAAAAAGTTAGGGATTAAAGCGTACGACTATGTCCCGTCATCTCGTCACTTGCCTACCAGAAGAAGATTTGTCATTTCAATCGGCAATTACCAAGCACCTCATAGGTTAGAATAATACTCGATCCACAAGGCCTCCGCAGGCACCTTCTCCCGCAGATACAAGGGCAGAAAAGTCTCGATGCAAAGTCATTGTCATATCCTCAGCCCGCGTCCCAGTAACATCTACACTCCCCGCAGAGTAAGAAAAGGACAGTGGTGTTAATTCTCCCCAGCTGAGGCTCGCAACCACGAATGGGTTGGTAAGATTCTCCCCAAGCAGAGTTTATCTATCACCAGCACTGGAAGATTATCCCCAGTGGAGTCTGGAAGATGGTCCCCAGTAGAGTCTAAAAGGTTATCCCCGGTGAAGTCGCAACTGAAAGATCATCCCCAACTGAGTTCATTCCTTTCACAAACGGAAACTCGACCCCCAACAGGATTCAGTATCGCCAGCAAACGGTAATTCATCCCCAGCAGAATTTATCAACGGAATCCTCAGCAGAGCATCTCTTCCCCACCGAGTCATTCTCTCGTCAGTTTATTCCCCATCGACGTTATCCTCTCCTGCAGGTTTATTCTCACAATCATCTTCATTCTCTATCCCCAACGGAAACGAAGAATTCAACTCTGTTCTCCAGCAGCTATCCGGGATTTATTTCCCCCAGCTACAAACATCACATTTTCATACATCATGACACATGCATATACGCATCATACAACACAATCTCATTTATTTTGAGAACATCATTTCTTGATACATGTCATGCATTACATACAACTAACCTTTACCTTTCAGGAAGGATACAATCACATTCTCACAAAATTCAAACTATAAAGCTTTTATCTTGGTTGAATTACGGACGAGTTCCTAAATCTTAGCGAGATGTTACCTCAGTTGAATTACGGACATGTTCCTAAATCTCAATAGAGAGGTTTCCTCAGCTGAATTATGGACGAGTTCCTAAATCTTAGCAAAGTGGTTTCCTCAGTTGAATTACGGACGAGTTCCTAAATCTCAGCAAAGTGGTTTCCTCAATTGAATTACGGACGAGTTCCTAAATCTCAACGAAGACATTTCCTCAGTTGAATTACGGACAGGTTCCTAAATCTCAGCAAAATGGTTTCCTCAGTTGAATTACGGACAAGTTCCTAAATCTCAGCAAAGTGGTTTCCTCAGTTGAATTACGGACAGGTTCCTAAATCTCAGCAAAGTGGTTTCCTCAGTTGAATTACGGACATGTTTCTAAATCTCAACAAAGTGGTTTCCTCAGTTGAATTACAGACAGGTTCCTAAATCTCAACAGAGATGTTTTCTAAGTTGAATTACGGACAGGTTCCTAAATATCAGCAGAGATGCTTCCTCAGTTGAATTACAGACAAGCTCTTAAATCTCAACATAAGCTTCCTCAGTTGAATTACGGACGAGTTCCTAAATCTCAGCAAAGTGGTTTCTTCAGTTGAATTATGGACAAGCTCCTAAATCTCAACATAGGCTTCCTCAGTTGAATTACGGACGAATTCTTAAATCTCAGCAAAGTGGTTTCCTCAGTTGAATTACGGACAAGTTCCTAAATCTCAGCAGAGATGTTTTCTCAGTTGAATTACAGGCGAGTTCCTAAATCTCGACAAAGATGTTCTTTAGTTGAATTACAGACGAGTTCCTAAATCTCAGCAGAGAATTTCCCTCAGTTGAATTACGGACGAGTTCCTAAATCTCAGCGAAGATGTTACCTCAGTTGAATTACGGGCAAGTTCCTAAATCTCGATGAAGATGTTTCCTCAGTTGAATTACGGACGAGTTCCTAAATCTCAGCTGAGTTATTCCCTCAGTTGAATTACGGACGAGTTCCTAAATCTCAGCGAAGATGTTTCCTCAGTTGAATTACGGACGAGTTCCTAAATCTCAACGAGATATTACCTCAGTTGAATTACGGACAAGTTCCTAAATCTCGACAAAGATATTACCTCAGTTGAATTACAGACAAGTTCCTAAATATCGACAAAGATGTTACCTCAGTTGAATTACGGGCAAGTTCCTAAATCTCGACGAAGATGTTTCCTCAGTTGAATTATGGACGAGTTCCTAAATCTCAGTAGAGTTATTCCATCAGTTGAATTACAGACGAGTTCCTAAATCTCAGCGAAGATGTTTCCTCAGTTGAATTACGGACGAGTTCCTAAATCTCAGCGAGATATTACCTCAGTTGAATTACGAACAAGTTCCTAAATCTCGACAAAGATATTACCTCAGTTGAATTACGGGCGAGTTCCTAAATCTCAGCGAGATGTTTCCTCAGTTGAATTACGGACGAGTTCCTAAATCTCAATGAAGATGTTTCCTCAGTTGAATTACGGACGAGTTCCTAAATCTCAGCGAAGATGTTTCCTCAGTTGAATTACAGACGAGTTCTTAAATCTCAGCAGAGATGTTTCCTCAATTGAATTACGGATGAGTTCCTAAATCTCAGCAAAAATATTTCCTCAGTTGAGTACAGACGATCGAAGTTCCTAAATATCAACAGAGACGACTCACCAGTAGAATAATAGACGCCGAAGCTCCTAAATTTCTACTTCTCTTAATAAAGATCAGACTTCCCCAGCAGAATCTTCCACAACAACAGGTATATAAGCTCTCGCTAAGGAATCTCTTATGCGATCGACACTCCTTCAGATGGAATCTTTAAGCCCATTCTCCCGTCACCAATTTCCAAATGGCATCAATAAGCCCATTCCCGATATCGCAAGACAAATACCACTTCATGCGAGTGCAAATTTCTGGGCACTCTAGTGTTCAATCATCTTCCACCTTTGGATTACGAAAGGCACGAAAGCCAATCTACACCCTCATGTCTAAGAAGATTGAACAGGGGCAGCTGTTGTACCCCAAAATTTTCCCTCCTATATTTCTCAAAATATTTCAAGAAAGAACCTCAAGTTGCTCAATGTAGTCCAAGGGTTGGTCAGACAAGCTCTCTCCTAAGACAGTCTACCCCAAATTAGGGTTTCATGTTGCATCAAGATACTTGAGTCCAAGTGATCCAAAATTCTCACTAATGTCCTAATAAGTTCTCAATATCATCCATATCAAATTTCAAGCCTTACAGAGGAAGTTTGCTCAGTCAATTGCTCAAAGGTCCAAAAATTGAATGTGCTAGGGCAAAAGTCAACTGTGGCCTACATATAGTCAAACTTCAAGATTTTTGGTCAACATACTCATCTTGAAGTATATTTCATCATTTTATCAAGGGTTGATCATGATTCATCAAGGATTGCTCATAATTCATCAAGACTCAAAAGTTGCTAAATTAGGGTTTTGTAGGAAAAGTCAACTAAACTTTGACCAAGCATAACTTTCTCATACTTTATGATAAATGACCCATCCAAAGCTCATTTTGAAGAGGTTGCAATTACCTACAATCCATATTCATCTCCCAAGTTCAAAATATGCACTCACAAGAAGTTATAAATTTGGACATTATAGGTCATTTTGAAAAGTCAACAAAAACACCTTTTTTGTCAAAGCTTCATACATGAGAATGGAATATCAAAATGAGATGATAACAAAAGGGTTGATTAGAGGACATCTCAATATTTCTAAAAAGTCCAAGAACACCTCCAAAGAGTCAAAATTGAGGAAGTTATGCATTGTTGAAGTTGACCTTTTTTGCAAAATTGCCAAAAGTCAACTATCCCCAAAACTTTAAATTTTGCCAAATGGGCCCAATATTTTTCACTTGTTTTGAGTTGGCATTATGGCCCACGTGCTCTAACCCTTGCCACTTGTCCATGTCTTATTTTTATTAATTATTTTGATTTTTATTTGAATTAATTTGATTTAAATCAAAATAAATCAAATAAAAATCCAAAGCATTGATAACAAGGATTTTGTGATCATTTCAGGTCTTATTACACATCTAGGATCAATTAAACTCGTATCAAGGCATGTGTGTACAAAGAGATTGGATTTGAACTAATTTTGGAAAGATCTTCAAAGCAAATCAAATCAATATCCAAAGCATTGAAAGAAGAAGATTTGGATGCAATTTGCAACCCTAATCCCTTTACTAATACATAAGGAGGCGAAGCAGATCAAAAGCAAGGCTGGAAATCAGGCGCAGAGCAAGAACATAATTTGCAAAAAGAAGCAAAAAGTGTGAGATTGAATTGGTGGTTAGAGGCATCCTCAAGGCTCGATACCTCTCCTAATCGCTTCCTGGCAATCTCAGGAACCTAAAGCAATCGAAACCAAGCATTTTCAAGCTCTCCCATGCACTGTAAGTCCGTAACGGTATCACCATCTTTTTGAATTCAAATAGCTTTGTTCTTGCATCGATAGTGTGAAATAATTGCATATTCTTAACCTATGAAGCATTTGCAAACTTTTGGCATTACTCAATTTCATTTATATGGTCTATAATGAAATCCACCATTGTTAGGGTTTCGGATTTGGTTTTAGGGTTTTTATTTTCAGGGACAATTGGCCTTGGTAATGGGTACCACTGTGTTTAGAAGAAGGAGACGGTTCTAACCATGGCCTTGGTGGTCGTTTTTGTCACCTGTACGAGATTTTGATAGTGGACAGGGGTATAGCAATGGACACTGTCTGTGGGTATAGGTCCTTGGATTTTTAGCCACGGTGCAGGGAAGAAGAAGCAGGCGTGTCACACCTCCATTCGCCCATTCAAATATTTGCGCGCATTTTTTTTATTGTTTTCCAATTTTCGTTTTTTATATATTATTTTCAGCATTTGATTAATGAACAAATAAAAACAAGTGCTCTAGTGGTTACCAAGTGAATATTCAAGGCGTTAGAGGCTGGAGGTCAGGGGTTCGACCCCTACCTCCAGCGTTTGTTATTTTTCATCATTATTTCAGGAAATCCAGTGCACGCTTGATCCTGATGCCCACCATACTCCTTCATCATCCATGCGCCAGATGGCCAGATCTGGTGGCTACCACTGAGGGTGCACCAAAGGCCCAGTCAATGCACATGCGCAGGATCCAGAAAGTCAGCATGGACCTCCATTTGGGCCCAGAATTCTTGCTATTGGCACACCACTTTCAGGCCCATCTGTCATCCTTTATTTATTTATTTTATTTATTCTATTTAATTTATTTGCAATTTATTTTATTAACCAAAAACAATTTTCTTTTTTATCAAAAAAATCACAAAAATATTTTGAAGTCGAAATAAATTTAGAATTTCATTTTTCATCAATAAATATTAATTAATTTAATTAGGTTAATTTTAGATAACTTTCATTTATTATGTAAATATTTAAAATTAATTAGAATCCATAGGTTTTTATTACTAACTTGATTGTATTTATTTATTTTCCTAAAATAACAAAATCCAAAAATATGTCATTTAATTTTTTTTCATTAATTAATTTAATAACTAATTAATTTAGTATTTAATTTTAAGACTTAATTTCTTTTAAAAAAATATTTAAAAAAAACAACAAAAACATTTTCTTTTAATTAGGGGGGTCAAAACCCTAGTTTCGCATTCGATCTAATTATCTCGCGCGTTTTATTTTTATTCAATTATTGTATCTGCTCCCGGTTTGTAATAATTAAATTAGGACATTTATTTATTTGTACCACTTTTAAATTTCAAAGGGTTTGTTTTTGGCGATGTAAATACCCGACGCCTTGTAATAGTTTAGTTTAAATTCCGCCCTTTAAATTTCTACAAATATTCAATTGTTAGATGTTTGATAATAGGGTTTGCATGACAAGAATGAATGACTAAATTTAAAACAGTTAGATCACCCTTAATTGTGCAAAGATAAAAGTAACTGAAATCAACACACTCGCACATGCACACTTCTAGGGTACACCCCACTTGGTTGCATTTGTAAATGGTCATTGAGTATAGGTTGTTTTAGAGGTCGCCCTCTTATCTAAAGATCATAAGTTGCCTCAGAAAGGTTGCCTTAGATATTGTTGCCTCGGATAAATGATCTAAGACATTAGGGTTACCACTAAGACGTCCTAACATTGCTTTAGTGACCGTATGTCCCTCTTTCGAATTGACCCTCAAACTCCAACGACGATGCTACCTACTCACTAATAGTGGGATAGAATTGTCTAAAGGAAACAAACATGGAACGATTCCTTTTTCGAGTAGGTAGATTAGTTCTTAAGTACTTGCTCAAATAAAACAAAACTTTTTCACACTTACACTTTTACAAACAAGTTTTCAAGAACACTTCATTACACTCTTGAAGACAGACGCATGAGTTAAATTGAAGTTAAAACAAAAACTTTTCAAAACCCATAAACACAAAGAAAACAATTTTGAAAACAATGAGCAAGTACCTAAGATCCTTTAGATAACTACGGATAGAAAGGGTGCTAATACCTTCCCTTTCTATAAATCTATCCCCCGTACTCAGAAAATCTCGAAAAAAGGAATTTTTCTGTGCTTTTTTCCTTTTCTTGTTGGATAAAATAAAAGTCGGTGGCGACTCTTTCTTACCGCGACATTTTGCAAACACAAACGCAAAACGCAAACCAGCATTTCAAAACAGTCCGGTTCTGGCCACCGTATCACACAGAGCAATTGTAGGTTTGGACATTTCTTGTTTGCCCCTGTTCCTAGAATTACGAGTAATCGTATTTTGTTTCGCATGTAAATATTTATGAGCAACAATTATTTTCAAATGCATATATCAAAAATGAATCATTGGACGCTCTTGCAAAACAAAACAGAAAAAGAAAACACAAGTTTGAAATTTCTTTGTGAAAATGAATTGTATTAATTTTTGAAGTTAGCCTGTGATAGGCGTTTTGTACAAGAGGCTGACGTCCTAGTAAGAGAACGCCGTTGTAAGAATTATACATTTTGTAAAAAGGAAATAAAAATAGCTATGAAATAATCCCACTGGGTTCCAACTCTGCTATTGCCTTTATATATTCGAGCATCTCATAACTTTGCTACTTGGTTGAAGGTAGATCAGATTGATTGGCGCCGTCCGAGCTTAATAGTCGATACTGAAGTCTGGTTGCAAGACGATCCAATGAGACATAGTGTTACGCTTTAATCCCTAATTTTTGCCTGGACCACCCTTTCGGGTTTTCAGTCCACCGGGATACCCTTTTTTGCCCAAGCCGCCTTTTCAGGTTTTCGACTTACCCGGTGTACATATTTTTTCATTTTCATCCCTTACTTTTGCCCAAACCCTTTTGGTTCGTCGGGAAGCCCTTATTTTTGCCTAGGCCAGTCAACCTAGCGGGTCTTTGATTATGCATAGTATTTTTTCATTATGTCTGCATTGACGGGGTGAGGAAGGTCGTCACCATCCATGGTGGTTAGAATCATAGATCCTCCTGAGAAAATGTTCTTAACCACAAATGACCCTTCATAAGTAGGAGTCCATTTGCCCCTGGGATCACCTTGCGGTAGTATGATGCGTTTGATCACTAGATCCCCCACTCGATACTCTTGTCGTATGACTTTCTTGTTAAAAGCCTTGACCATCCGTTTTTGATACGTCTGACCATGATAAATAGCAGTAAGTCTCTTTTCATCGATTAAGTTCAGCTGATCAAGTCGGGTCTGGATCCAATCGTCCTTGCTCAAACCTGCATCCTTCATAATCCAGAGAGAGGGTATTTAGACCTCAATGGGTAAGACTGCCTCCATGCCATACACCAGAGAGTAGGGTGTTGCCCCTATCGACGTCCGTGCTGAGGTGCGATACCCATGAAGAGCGAATGGTAGCATCTCGTGCCAGTCTTTGTATGTCACTGTCATCTTCTGCACAATCTTCTTGATATTCTTATTAGCCGCTTCAACAGCCCCATTCATCTTCGGACGGTAGGGAGAAGAGTTGTGATGCTGTATCTCAAACTGTTTGCAGAGCTCGGTGATCATCGTGTTGTTAAGATTTGTACCATTGCTGTAATGATCCTCTCTGGTACACTGTATCAACATATCAAGTTGTGTCGGATAAATTGCGCTACAGCGTTCTTGGTTACCGTAGCAAAGGAAGCTGCCTCAACCCACTTCGTAAAGTAATCAATGGCCACCAGAATGAAACGATGTCCGTTAGACGCAGTAGGCCTGATCTCGCCAATCATATTGATGCCCCACATTGCAAAAGGCCAAGGAGCCGTCAAGACATTCAGAGGAACTGGAGGTACATGCACCTTATCAGCATAGACTTGGCACTTATGACAGGTCTGAGAATGCTGATAGCAATCGGCTTCCATAGTAGACCAATAATATCCTACCCATAGGATTTTCTTTGCCATGGTGTGTCCACTGGAATGAGTTCCGAAGGTACCTTCATGTAACTCTGCCATGATCCTTTCTGCCTCGCTTTTGTCCACACATCGTAGTAAGGTCGAGTCATGGTTACGCTTATAAAGAATACCATTACTGATGAAGAATTTCACAGTGAATCTCCTCAGAAACTTCTTATCATTAACAGATGCACCCTCGGGGTACTCTTGAGCCTCAAGATACCTCTTTACCTCGTGAAACTAGGGTTTATCTACTACCTCTTCAGTCTCGATGTCACAGCAATGTGCGGGTTTGTCCAACCTCTCGATGGTAATCTAGGGAGCTTCATTATCCCACCTGACTTTGAACATAGAAGACATGGTAGCTAGCGCGTCCGCTAACTGATTCTCCTCTCTTGGAAAGTGTTCAAAGGTTATCTCCTCAAAGTGTGGGAGCAATGTCAGTACATACTCTTTGTAAGGAATAAGATTTGGGTGCTTCGTATCCCACTCGCCTTTGATCTGACTGATCACTAGAGAAGAATCTCCGAATACACATAAGAACTTAATCCTCAGGTCAATAGCAACTCGAAGACCTAGGATGCATGCTTCATACTTCGTCGTGTTGTTGGTGCAGTTAAAACATAATTGGGCGGTGAATGGAGTATGACAACCCTTAGGAGATATGATCACAACGCCAATGCCATTACCCAACGCGTTTGAGGCTCCATCAAAATACATAGACCATCGGGATCCTTCCTCGGGTCCTTCATCCAGTCCAGGTTCTTCACAGTCGGTCACCAACATGATGTTCTCATCCGGGAATTCAAAATTCATGGATTGGTAATCATCCACAGCCTGATGCGCCAAATGATCCGCCAACACACTCCCCTTGATTGCCTTTTAGGTTGTGTATTGGATGTCATACTAAGTTAAGAACATCTGCCATCTTGCTATTCTTCCGGACAAGGCAGGCTTTTCAAAGATATACTTGATTGGGTCCATCTTTGATATCAATAGGGTAGTGTGAGCCAACATATACTGTCTCATCCGGAGAGCATCCCATGCCAAAGTGCAGCAAGTTTTCTCGAGCAACGAGTATCGGTTCTCGCAGTCGGTAAACCTTTTGCTAAGGTAGTAAATAGCATGCTCTTTTTGGCCAGACTCGTCATGCTGCCCCATCACGCACCCCATTGAATTGTCCAGCACTGTCAAGTATAAGATCAAAGGTCTTCCTTCAACTGGAGGCATCAGAATATGTGGCTCTTGGAGGTATTCTTTGATCCTTTCGAAAGCGGTATGACATTCATCATTCCATTTTACCACTTGATCTTTCTTCAGCAGCTTGAAGATTGGCTCACAAGTAGCAGTCAAATGTGAAATGAATCGGGTGATGTAATTCAGACGTCCCGAAAAGCCTCTAACTTCCTTTTCTGTGCGGGGAGCTGGCATTTCCTGTATAGCCTTCACCTTTGCAGGATCCACTTGAATACTTTTATCACTAACAACGAAACCCAGCAACTTACCAGACCTTACCCCGAAGGTGCACTTGTTCGGGTTTAACCCCAGCTTGTACATCTTCAACCTGTCGAACAATTTCTGGAGATGGTCAAGGTGTTCTTCTTCAGTATGGGACCTTGTGATCATATCATCAACGTAAACCTCAATCTCATGGTGAATCATGTCGTGGAACAAAGCGACCATGGCGCGCTGATAAGTTGCCCCAACATTCTTCAACCCGAAAGGCATTACCTTATAACAGAAGGTGCCCCACTGTGTAACGAAAGTTGTCTTCTCCATGTCCTTGGGAGCCATCTTAATCTGATTGTAACCAGAAAAACCATCCATAAAGGAGAAGACCTTATGATGCACAGTGTTGTCGACCAGAACATCGATGTGAGGTAGTGAGAAATCGTCTTTAGGCTCGCCCTATTCAGATCTCTATAGTCCACACACATCCGTACCTTACCATCCTTCTTAGGAACCGGAACCACGTTGGCAACCCAATGCAGATAAGAAGTAACAGCTAGAAATCCGGCGTCAAACTGTTTCATGACCTCAGCTTTGATTTTCTCAGACATCTCGGGGCGCATACGATGAAACTTATGCTTTACCGGAGGGTAGTCTTCTTTGGTTGGCAGGCGGTGTACCACAATGTCAGTGTCCAAACCAGGCATATCTTCATAAGACCAAGCGAAGATCTCAACATAGTCGCGTAGCATCTGTATCAACCGTTGCTTGACACTAGGCTCCAGATTTGCACCTATCTTGACCTCTTTCCTGCCTTCCTCTGTACCTAAATTTACTGATTCCAATGGCTCTTCATGAGGCTGTATGGCCCTCTCTTCCTGTAGTAACAGTCTAGCAAGTTCCCCAGGCACTTCACAATCATGCTCACCTTCGTCCTCGGCTTGGTTGATCGGATTTTTGAATTCATAACTGGCAGTAGCAGAGTCATTATCAATGGGATCCAGAGTGGATGTGGATCTGCATTATGATATGTGAGTGTGTGTAAGACAATAACTGTTTTGATAAAGTGCGAGACAGAAAGGAAAAATAAGGAGCGCAAAAATTTGTAATGCAAGAAAACGTCCAATGCTTTATTGATGATATATGAAAATGACAAATAATAAGCCCTCACAAACAAAGCCAAGGTTCCTCGGGCAAGGCACCGAGCCGTAAAGTTTTAAACTGTTTGTTACAAATCCCAAAACAAAAGTCAATTACTGTGTAATAAAAGAAACGGGTATGAAGTCTTTCGCTGTTCAGTTGTTCAAGCCACCATTGGTTGTTGGGTAGATCTAGCTGTCAACATCCGGGTTCTCATCATCAGCATCTTCTGTGGCGGAGATAACCTCAATAGCATTGATTCCCGAGCCATACTTGGGCATGGGTGCAGTTATGACGTTGGGCTTCTCCGGAGCGTCAAACTCAATCTCTTTGGCTTCGATCAGGTCTTGCACTTTATTTTTCAAGGCCCAACAATTGTTTGTATCATGACCTGGGCCATCGGAGTGATAGGCGCAGCGGGAATTCGGGTTATATAGCGGAGATGTGGTGTTGGGATTCTTCGGGGCTTCCCTCAGAGTTACCAGGTTGGTCTTCAATAATTGTGGTAGAATTTGAGACAAGGTCATATTGAGCAGAGTGAACTGCCTTTGTGGTCTTTCCATCCTTTGTTGATTGTTGTGTTATGGAGCAACTTGGGTCTTGATATCACTACCGCATTCACTGCTTGACGGTGTTCAGGCCTGCTTTGGCCCCTCGGGCTGTAAACTGCACTAGATTCTTTCTTACCGGTGAAAGGCTTCTTTACTTCACTTGACGATGTATCCTTATGTATCTTACCACTTCGGATACTAGCTTCTACTCTCTCCCCAGTCAAGATACTCTCAGTAAACCCAGATGACGAACTGCCGATCAGATGATTGAAAAATGGACCAGACAACGTCCCTAGAAACATATGAACCAACTCCCTGTCAGACAAAGGGGGTTGGACTCTTCCAGCCAAATCTCTCCACTTCTGAGCATAGTCCTTAAAACCTTCACTTACACCCATAGACATACCTTGAACATGAGTACGAGTGGAAGCAAGGTCGGCGTTATACTGATACTGCCTGTAGAAAGCAGCAGCAAGGTCCTCCCAGTTTCGGGCATTAGCTCCTTCCAATTGATAAAACCATTCAAGCTGAGTCCCTGACAGACTATCTTGAAATAAATGCACCCACAATTTCTATCAGCAGTGTAAGGTTGGATTTTTCTGACGTACGAGCGGAGGTGTAGTTTTGGACAGGATACTCCATCGTACTTGGCGAAAACCGGAGCTTTAAAATTATGAGGGATCACCACTCCAGATACCAGTCCCAGTTCTTCAAAATCCAAACCAGGGATCTTCTGACACTCCATAGCACTCAGACGGTCTTCAAGCTGTTTGTACCTATCCTCAGCAGGAGGATACTGCTCCTCATCATAATCTGTATCATTATCAGAAACTGCAGGACTGGGGCCCTTTTCTTCTTCTTGGTCCTCCCCTCCCTTGGATGAAAAGGACATATCAGCTTGTTGTTTCAACCTATCCCCAAACCTTTTACCCATACTCATAAGAACGACCTTCTTCTTCTTCTTCTTCTCTTTCAGAATGAGAGCTTTCAAGTCTTATTGTCCTTTAGCCAAGCTTAAGAACATCTCTTGGAATTGGGCATTTTGTGTCTGAAGATCTTTAATTGCTTGATCGGAAGACATTTCTGCTGAAATAAACAACGAAGAAGATGAGAAACCTGTAATGGTACCTGTAATGGTGTGCATGATAATGGGATGCGTACGTAATGATTTCAAAGACCTTGGGAGATTTAAATTTGCAAACCAAGAAATAAATAAACTTTATTAGATTAAACTTGTAAAAAGGTTCAACAATGCCTTTAAGGTGTTTACAAAGAAGTAAATGAAAAACAAATCTAAACTAGAAAAATCAAAATCAGAAATCCCATGGACGCTTCCCCTTGGTGCTGAC
Organism: Vicia faba; assembly: GCA_948472305.1. Taxonomy (NCBI): domain Eukaryota; kingdom Viridiplantae; phylum Streptophyta; class Magnoliopsida; order Fabales; family Fabaceae; genus Vicia; species Vicia faba. The sequence goes on from OX451737.1 coordinate 1,062,712,479, forward strand.
GTAGTCATTGATCATCCTTTCATTCTCGAGTTTCCTGGTGAGCTTCAGGATCTTCCTTTCTTGCTCATGGTACTTTTCCCGGTAGGTATTCCTTTCCTCTTTCAGCTGAATCCAGGATCTCTTCAACGCTCCAAGATCAGTGGCCATGTAGGGATAAAGGACTGTATAAGGAATGCCCTCTTCATTGGTAGGCTCCACAATCACTGGAAACACAACTTCATAAGGCACCCCAAGCTTCTGGGCTCGAGCTCGTACCCACTGGAGATAAGGCTGCATAGGGATATAAGTCCTTGGTCCTAGTTATTGAGGGTCAGATCTGTTCACCATGTCCCAAGCTCGTATAAACCTCCGACGGTGCTCATCAACGTCCTCCTTGTAGTCAAATGCAATATTTGTAAGGAGTATCTCATGAGGACCATCTCTCCGAGCACGACCGAATTGTCGCAAAGCTAAGCAAGGACTGTAGGTTTTACCCCCTCTGATTCCGAGCAATGGGACATTAGGGTATCCCCCACATCGATCAATGACAACAACGCTTTCCATAGCCTTGGAACTCCAAAGAATGTCTGTATGGGCAAGGGACATTATCCTGTAAGACCATCCTAAGCCCTCCTCATTTTTCAACACAGACTTGGGGAGGTGCGAAATAAACCACCTCGCCAGCAGCGGCATGCAACACATGAGAGTCCCTCTTCTACACGCAGTACGAGTATAAAGGGCATGCAAGATATCACCCAAAAGAGTAGGTACATGATTGCGAGACAGAAAGATCTTAACCGCATTCACATCTATGAAGGAATCTGGATTCGGGAAAATAACCAAACCGTAGATAAGGAGAGCCAAGATGTCTTCAAAAGCCTGAAAGTCCAAGTTATCCCAGAATAGTTGAGCTTGATCCATCAGAAATTTGGCTAAGAAACCTTCAACCCCGCTTCGTGTCTCCCAGTTGGATACTACATCAGCTCGTTTCAAATGTAGAGCTGAAGCAATGTCTTCTGGTCTAGGAGTCTCTTCCAAACCTGTGAAGGGCATCTTCTCAAGGATGGATATGCCCAATAAGTGAGAAAACTCTTCCATAGTGGGAACTAGCTGATAATCCGGGAAAGTGAAGCAATGATGCACCGGATCGAAGAACTGGAAAATCACCCTCATCATCTGCTTATCAAACTTTGTGGTAACCAAGCTAAGAAGTTGACAATGTCTCCTAATGAATGAAGAAGTATCAGAAACTCTCGAGGCTAAATCTTTGAGTTGAGCAGGTATTTGCACAAAGTTAACTCAGATGGTGTTTCTGTGCACGGAAGCCATAATATGAAAAACAGAAAAAAGATAAATCCCCTCGGTCTTTGAAATGGTTAGTATAACGGAGTATGCATGCTATGTTATGATGCATGATGTCACGGTAAAACACACAACATGTATAGCAGATAAAAGACATGGTAAAGGAAAACAAGTCACACAAAAGCCCTTAAGTTTCAGGCTTGCATGGGGTCTAGGTACTACCCTCTTGAAGTTCAGTTGATTTCAACCTTTCCTAGCAAAAGTAACCGGGTTCTAGAGGTTCTCAATATCACTGACCATCTTCCATCGGTCATGGTTTCAGCTCACACAATCTTTTCTTGCGGCTGAAACTATCTCGAGAGTATGGTCTTAATGAGTGTAGTATCGAGTATCAACCAGTTCTCAGCTTTACACCGAGGCCGGCTATCTCACTACTTCCTACTGGCCAAGTTGGTCAATTATGGGTTCTAAGGTCAGTTGATGCTTAAAGACACATATAGCAGCCCCATATTCTCCTCGTTTCTCCACAAGGGATACCTATATCAACCAATGTGCCACATCAACGTAGCAATTGCTTCAACCGTATCGGTCTACGCCGTACAGCTCCCTCACAGTTTATTGTTACTTACCTAAAAGGTGTTCCCCAGATCCGGGTTAGGATCTATAGTAACTCCCGATACAAAACCCTTTAACAGTAAAGCAACCAAAACAAACAAGAGAAGAAATTTATGATGAACTAATCCTAAGGTACACCCCACTTATTTAAACTCCCCAGCAAATTCGCCAGTTCTGTGATATGGTGGCAGAACCGGACTGTTTTAGGAAAATGCTGGTTTGCATTTTGCGTTTTTGTTTGCAAAATGTCGCGGTAAGAAAGAGTCGCCACCGACTTTTATTTTATCCAACTGGAAAGGAGAAAAGCACAGAAAAATTCCTTTTTCGAGATTTGGAGTACGGGGGGTAGATTATAGAAAGGGAAGGTATTAGCACCCTTTCTATCCGTAGTTTTATACGGGCTCTTAGGTACTTGCTCATCATTTTAAAAAATTGCTTCCGTGTTTGTGTGTTTTGAAAAGTTTTTGTTTTACTTCGTTCTAACCCTTTTATCGGTCCTCAAGAGTGTTACAAAGTGTTTTTGAAAACTTTGTTTGAAAAGAGTGTAAGTGTGGAAAAGATTATTTTGAGCAAGTACCTACTAGCATCTACCTACTCGAAAAAAGAATGTTTATGTTCTTGTTTCCTTTAGACAGCACTATCCCACTATTAGCAAGTAGGTAGCAGCATCGTTGGAGTTGTAAGGGTCAATTTGAAAGGGACGTACAATCACTAAAGCAATGTTAGGATGTCTTAGTAATAACCTTAGTGTCTTAAGATCATATTCGAGGCAACATTTCCGAGGCAACATTTTTGAGGCAACGTTTCCGAACGGGACATTTGATCTTTATTTAGACAAGAGGGCAACCACTAAGACACCTTATAATTAATGATCGCTTACCGAAGGCAACCGAAGTGAGAATATACCCTAGGAGTGCGCATGTGCGAGTGATTTGATTTTAGTTATTATCTTTGCACATTTAGGGTTTGCTAACCATTTTAAAATTAACATACATTCTTGTCATGCATTCCTATTATCATACATCTAACAGTTAATATTTGCGAAAATTAAAATGCGAGAACTAAAACTACGCTATTACAAGGCTTCGAGGAGGGGGATTAATTACATAGCCAAAAACCCGTAAAATGATAAATAAAAGAAAACCCTAATTAAACTATTACATACCATGAGTAATTACATTAATATCGTAAAAAGAAATAAACGCGCGCGATGAAACAAGAACGAGAAAAAATTAGGGTTTTGACCCCGTCTAACCTAGTTGAAAGAAAAATCATATTTTTGTTGTTTTTGATTATTTTGAGAAAATAAGGTTTTAATTGAATAAATACAAACCTAATTACTAATTAATTAAAATTAAGAAAAATAATTAATTTGACCTATTTTTGCATTTTTGTTATTTTAAGAAAAGAAATAAAAATTAAATAAAACAAACCCTAATTTTCTAATTTATTTTAAATTATTTACAAAAAGGTTAGAATTACCCTAAAATTAAATTAAACTAATATTAAATTAATTTTGAAAAAATATATAAAAACCTAAATTCTAATTTGATGAAATTGATTTTATGAGTTTTATAAAAAAAGAATTAATTTTATGTTAGAAAATAATTTAAACAAAATAAATAAATAAAAGAAAAAATATAAAAGAAAAGAGAGATGGGCCTGGTTTAGTAGCAATGGAGGGGGTGTCAACAACAGTTTCTGGGCACAATAAGCCTTGGTCTGTTTTGACCTTTCATGATCCTGTGCATTGGCTTGACTCACGCCCATGATAGGCCCTCATGTGAGAAGCCTTGGATTTGGCTTGCTATGGATCCAATGGTTGACAGCTGATGACTCATGGTGGTTCTCCTTGTATGTACATGCGCCTGATTATGCAAGAAAAAACATTATGAAATAATATGGGGACCTGGGGATTGAACCCAGGCCCTTTGGCTTTTCCAAGCGCCTGATGACCAACTGAGCTAGCGTGCTTATTTGTACAAAGGATAACAAACAAATATTATATTGAAAAAAACAAATTAATATATGCCAAACGCGCGTATTTTTGAATGGGCGAATCACTGCATGCCACACAACCCTTCTTCTTCCTCCCTCCGTTGGCAAAAGTCCAACACTTTTACCTACAATTTTCTGGGCGTAGGTACAGCCCTGTGATCCTCCAAAATCCTATGCACGCATGATAAATCAATTCCAGTGGTACCAATCAACTCGTTGCAACCTCACGAGCATCATGGTACTACTCTCCATGGCTAATTGTACCTGTAACAAAAAACCCCAAAAACGAGCCAAGAACCCTAACTATGGCATCTTGCTCTACAGTTAATAAAAATACAATTGAACATAACCAATAGCTTTCAAATGATTCAATGATCAAGAATGTGTAAAGAAATCATGCTACAAATGCCAGAATCGTGATATTTGATTTCAAGAAAGTATCAATGTCGTGAGATGCTTACAACGTGTTTTAGGGTGTTATGAGGCTTGTTAATGATTGCAATATGACCCAGAGATATCCAGCGAGCGATTGAGATAGTTAGGAAAGCTTGACATGGCCTAAAAATTGGAATTTGATTCACCACTTTTGTTGAGTTTTTGCAAGTTTGCTTTAAGTTTCTCACGCCTCTAATCCTCTTGCTTTTGGTCTGCCAATCTTCTATATGTACCCAAGAGTGAATTAGGTTACAAACTTGCTTCAAATCTTTCTCAATTAAGATGATTGAATCATGATTTGATTCTTATGTAAATCTTTCCAAATCAATCCAAATCCAATCTTTTTATGTCCAAATGAAGCTTTCACGATTTGATTCTTCTTCCAGCTGTATAAGAGACCTAAACATGCACAAAATCTCAAGCTTTGATTAGTTTTGATATTTTCATGATTTTATTTGATTTAATTGAAATAAAAATCAAAATAAATGATAAAAATAAAATAAAGACAAGTGGGAAGGATCATGGGTCGTGGATCATGTTACAAACTTAATGCAAGCACAAAAAGTTGGGCCCATTTGACAAAAATTGCAATTTTGGGCACATTTGACTTTTGGCAATTTTGCAAAAAGGGTCAACTTCACCAATGCATAACTCCTTCAGTTTTGACCCTAGAGATGTGTTCTTGGACTTTTTAGAAAGATTGAGATGTCCTCTAAGCAACCCTTTTGTTATCATCTCAATTGAGTCTTCCATGTTCATGTATGAAGCTTTGACAAAAAAGGTGTTTTTGTTGACTTTTCAAAATGACCTATAATGTCCAAATTTGTATCTTCTTGTGAGTGCATATTTTGAACTTGGGAGATGAATATGGATTGTAGGTAATTACATCCTATTCAAAATGAGCTTTGGATGGGTCATTTTTGATAAAGTATGAGAAAGTTATGCTTGGTCAAAGTTGAGTTGACTTTTCCTACAAAACCCTAATTTAACAACTTTTGGGTTTTGATGAATTATGAGCAATCCTTGAGGAATCATGATCAACCCTTGATAAAATGATAAATAATACTTCAAAATGAGGATGTTGACCAAAAATCTTGAAGTTTGATTGTATGTAGGACACATTTGACTTTTGCCCTAGCACAGTCGATTTTCAGGCCTTTGAGCAATTGACTGAGCAAATTTCCTCAGTAAGGCTTGAAACTTGACATGTATGATCTTGAGAACATATTAGGACAATGATGAGTATTTGGGACCCTTTGGACTCAATTATCTTGATGCAACATGAAACCCTAATTTGAGATAGACTGCTTTAGGAGAGAGTTTGTCTGATGGAATATGACACAGTATACTACCCAGAAAGCAATAAAGGGCAGTGTACTAGTTGATCACCTTGCTCACTAACTTGCGGAAGACTACCAATCCATGAAGTTTGAATTCCCATATGAGGACATCATGACGGTAAACAACTGTGAAGAATTCAGGCCATATGACGAACCTGAACAAGGATCCCGATGGACCCTACTTTTCGATGGGGCATCCAACGCACTTGGAAATGGTATTGGCATTGTAATCGCATCTCCTGAAGGGTGTCATACTCCCTTTACCGCAAGACTCTGCTTTAATTGTACAAACAACATGGAAGAATATCAAGCGTGCATTTTTGGTCTCAGAGCTGCCATAGACTTGAGGATCAAATCCTTGAATGTATTTGGAGATTCAACTTTGGTCATCAGTCAGATCAAAGATTAATGGGACACCAAACACCCTAACCTTATCCCTTACAAAGAACATGTTTTGACATTGCTGCCACATTTTGAGAAGATTACCTTCGAGCATTTCCCCGAGAAGAAAATCATCTAGCAGACGCACTAGCCACAATGTCATCCATGTTTAAACTTAAATGGGACAACGAAGCTCCCCAGATCACCATTGAACAAATGGAAGAACCAGCTCACTGTCACGAGATTAATACTGAAGAGGTAGTGGACCGGCCCTGGTTTCACGAAGTTAAGAGGTATCTCAAGAATCAAGAATATCTAGAAGGAGCTTCAGTCAATGACAAGAAGTTCTTAAGGAGATTCTCTGCTAAGTTCTTCCTTAGTAATGGTATTCTGTACAAATGCAATCATGACTCTGTGTTACTTCGATGTGTAGACAAAGTTGAAGCTGAAAGGATCATGACTGAATTGCACGAAGGCACTTTTAGTACCCATTCCAGTGGGCATACGATGGCAAAGAAAATCCTACGGGCAGGCTATTATTGGTCTACCATGGAAGCATATTGCTATCAACACTCTCGAACTTGCCATAAGTGTCAGGTTTATGCTTATAAGGTGCACGTACCTCTGGTTCCTCTGAATGTCTTGATGGCTCCTTGGCCCTTTGCTATGTGGGGAATTGATATGATTGGGGAAATCAGGCCAACGACCTCCAATGGACACTGCTTCATCTTAGTGGCCATTGACTATTTTACAAAATGGGTGGAGCCAGCCACTTTTACTTCCGTTACCAAGAATGTTGTCTCCCGGTTTATCAAGAAGAATCTCATCTGTCGGTACGGTATCCCAGATAGAATCATCACTGATAATGGTACGAATCTAAATAACACTATGATCACCGCCTTGTGCGAGCAATTCAAGATCCAGTATCACAATTCTTCCCCTTACCGGCCGAAGATGAATGGTGTTGTCGAAGCTGCAAATAAGAACATTAAGAAGATCATACAGAAAATGATAGTCACATACAAAGACTGGCATGAGATGCTAGCACTCGCTCTCCACGGGTATCGTACCACAACCCGCACATCAACCGGGGAAACACCCTATTCTCTGGTATACGGCATGGAGGTTGTCTTACCTATTGAGGTCCAGATCCCCTCTCTGAGAATTATGAAGGATGCAGGGATGAACGAAGAAGATTGGATCCAGACTCGACTTGATCAACTGAACTTAATTGATGAGAAAAGGCTTATTGTTATTTGCCACGGTCAAATGTATCAGAAACTTATGATCAAGGCTTTCAACAAAAAGGTCAGACGCCAAGTGTATCAAGCCGGGGATCTGGTGATCAAGCGCATCATACTGCCGCAAGGTGATCCCAGGGGCAAATGGACTCCTACATACGAAGGACCATTTGTAATTAAAAACATCTTCTCTGGTGGAGCAATGATCTTGACCACCATGGATGGCAACAACCTGCCGCACCCTGCGAACGCAGACATAGTCAAAAGATACTACGCATAAGAGACCCACTAGGTTGACACACCTAGGAAAAATGAGGGCATCCCGGCGAACCAAAGAGGTTCGGGCAAAAATTAGGGATAAAACAAAAAAAATCTGTACACCCGGCAAGTCAAAAACCCGAAAGGGCGACTTGGGCAAAAAAGGGTTTCCCGGTGGACTGAAAACCCGAAAGGGCGGTCCAGGCAAAAGTTAGAGAATTAAAGCGTATGACTATGTCCCGTTGGATCACGTTACGGACAAACTTTGGCTTCTATTGACAAACTCATAAGTTTGGATCAATTCAATCATCTTCGAACGAGGCAACAAATAGACAAGATGCTCGGAGATATGAAGGCTATAGCAGAATGGGAACTACATGGGATTATTTTACATAGCTCTCTTTTCTTTGTATCAAATTTTCATTTTTTTACAACGACATTCTCTTAATAGAGTGTTTGTCTCATTGTACAAAAATACTTACTCAAAGTAATTACAAAGATATCCCTTTGAAAGTGCAAAAACTATCTATTTTCTTTACTCTTGTGTTTTGTTTGCAAAAACGTCCAATGATTTATTGTTGAACATATGCATTTGAACATAATTACTGTTTACAAATAAACAAAATAGAAAGACAATTACTGATGGATTTAAGGGATAGGGAAATCTCTCTAGGCTATTTCAAAAATCCCCACAGTATACAATATAATCCCCAGAGGAACAACTCTTTCAGTTAATAATCCCCAGTAGAAGTCACCAGATTTCTCAGGATCTCCCAACAGGATTTCACAAGCAGTACACGGCATTTCCCTTACAATAGAGTTTATTTCTCTAAAAGGAAATTCATCAACACTTCAACTTCACAACATGAAGACTTACACTCCATATCCTCAGCAGAAGTCAGGGATTTATTTTCCCTAATCCAATAGCAGTGCAGCGGATCAACTCACATACGTATACACCACATTCATATATCATAAACATTGATAAAACGAATGCATACAACCTAATCCCATTATGCATACATTTCATGCAAAATGACATTGCATATTGGCTAACATTTTACCCTTTTCAGGATAAAATTAATCAACAACTACCACTAACAATATTCAAAGCATCATCGATACAGTTCAGATATGCTCCAGATACGGATGCCATCCTGATACTCATTCAAATCCAGCTTTCAGATACAGTTCAGATATGCTCCAGATACGGATGCCATCCTGATACTCATTCAGATCCAGCTTTCAGATACAGTTTAGATACGGTCCAGATACGGATGCCATCCTGATAGTCATTCAGATCCAGCTTTCAGATATATTTTAGATACGCTCCAAATACGGATGCCATCCTGATACTCATCCAGATCCAGCTTTCAGATACGCTCCAAATACGGATGCCATCCTAATATTCATTCAGATCCAGCTTTCAGATAAGTTCAGATACGCTTCAGATACGGATGCCATCCTGATACTCATTCAGATCTAGATTTCAGATACAGTTCATATATGCTCCAGATACGAATGTCATCCTGATACTAATTCATATTCAGCTTTCAGATACAGTTCAAATACGCTCCAGATACGGATGCCATTATGATACTCATTCATATTCAGCTTTCAGATACAGTTCAGATACGCTCCAGATTTAGATGTCTTTCTGTCACTCATTCAAAAATACGATCTAGATACGAGTCAGATACAATTCATTTATGAATATTGTTCTGTTGCTCATCCAAGGCCTCTGATGGTTCAGATAAATCTCTCAACGATTATTCTGATTCTTTCCTAATAGGTACTTTTTTTGTTTCAGATAAATCACTCCAAAGATTTATTCTCATTCGTTCCCAGTTGAAATCAAGTTCAGACTTAGTCCATTTTCTGCCAACAATCACCTTCGGATGGAATCTATAAGCCCATCACCGACAACTCTCCATCATTTCCTTAAATGGCATCTTTAAGCCCATTCCCTACACAACATATCACCGAGTGCAAATTTTTGGGCACTCTAGTGTTCAATCATCTTCCACTTTCAAACTACGAACGACAAACATGTCGATCTTACTTTTCAAGTTTAAGAAGATTGAACAGGGGCAATTGTTGTGCCCCAAAATTTTCCCTCCCATTTTTCATTCAAGATACTATTATAGGGTTTCTTAAATACTCAATCTGGCTCAAAAGTTGGTCAGACAGATTCTCCCTAGACAGTAAGTCCACAATTAGGGTTTTGCATTTCCCAAAGAAAATTGAGTCTTCAAGATTTCAGATGGTCTTCATAGAACTTCATGTCTCCTCAAGGTTGTTTAAGCCAATTTTCAAACCTTGCATCGCAAGTTTTCTCAATCAATGGTTCAGATAACTGAAAACGACTACATTGACCCAAAAATCGACCTCTTTTGCGAGAACAAGTTCAAAAGATCGTAACTTCTTCATTATTAAATATTTTTGAGTGGTTCTTATTGCGTATGATTCTCCTTGATGCCATCTCCAATTTCTCTTCACAAATCAAGAGCTGATTACGTATAGAAGATCACCAAAATTCGAGTACGTTAGAAGTCGCATCATGGACTTTGACCTAATTTTAAATGACATTCGTTTGATTTCTAAAAACTGTGATTTCTTCAAATTATAAGATCTTGAGACGATTATTTCTGTATATGGTCATAAGTGATGTCGCTCACGAGTTTATTTTCAAAGATCAAAAGGAAATTGTGTTTGGAAGACCTCAAAAATTATTGAATCGTCGTAAGTCATTTGTTGATTTTTGAATGTTTTTAACCACAATTTGTTGCAAGATTGATGAATGTTCTTAAAACATGTTTGTTTTTATCGAGCGTGGAGTGCGAGTCCATTTTTGAATGCAGGTTTGAATTGAATTCAAGTTGACCATGATTTTGGATTCAAGTTGACCAAGTGGAATTGAATTCTTAAACATTTATTTTGTTTAGGAATTAGATTAGAATACAAGGTGCATGTTTGTTTGAAAATACAAGTTACAAATTCATTTGTGATTGCTTGGAATTCAAGTTACCATACTGAAGTGTTTCATTTCAAACTATTCGAATGGGTAATTTCAAAATTCAATTAAAGTATAAATATTTGTATAGAATCCCATCATATCAAAAGTTGTTCAATGCTTTGTATTATTACATTGCAAATAAACTTACAAACTTTTTATCTTGTTTACAAAGAATCACAAGTTTCTTGTTTACAAAGAGACGTTTTGTTTCTTATTCAAGTTTTCCTTGCTTCGTCTTCAAGCAACTCATCCCAAGCCTCGCTTGCCATTCATGAAACAAGAAAAAGAAAAGTTAGCAAGCATTCAATCAAAGTAATGTGTAAAGTAGAGAAATTCATCATTAGGGTTTGCGTTTTGGAATCAGAACGTTTGTTTATTTTAATCACAATCCATTTCTCCCTATTTTGAAAATCTCAAAGCTTAAATTTTGGTTCACAAAAAAAAGGGGGGAAATATATATACAAGGCAGACCTACAAGCAAATAGAACAAGCTACTGCAACAGTCCAAACAAAACAGGGTTGCATTGCAAAATCGCCAAACAAAACGGGGCTGCATTGCATTTGCAGCAAACAAATACAAACAAGGCAACATAGGTTGCTAAGGAACCAAAACAAAGAAAAACCAGCAGGGCAAGCAAGCTGCCCAAACAGCTACTGCAACAGTCCATAAAGCCAGCAAGCAAGCTGCCTAACCCGCTGTCTAACAAAAGCAAGCATCGCAAGCAAGGTAGCGCAGCAGCACAAGAATACAGGGAAGCAACATCAAATAAAAACAAAACAAGCAACAATATAGAACAAGTATAGCATAAGCATAGCAGTAGCAACAAGGCTAGTCAGCTTGTTCACACATCATCATTTTCCTAAATACTGCAAACCCTTCAGAATTTCAAAAATAAGCAAAACTGCTTTTTTTTCATTGAAAGAGGAAAGAGGAAAGATGAAAGAGATATCACCTAGAAATACAGTCCAAAGTCCTGCTATATACCAAAAACTCAGCTCAACTGTTGCACAAAAGAGGCAACTCAAGGCTTGCACCTCAAAAGGCCAAAGTCAGCATATCAGAAAAGATTTTCCCCCACTTTTTTCACCCTGTTTCAATATAATAAATTGCTGTTTCACAAGAAAACCAGAAGGCCAAGACAATATACATACTAACTAAGCAGCATATCAGAAAGGGGGGGGGGACCAACAAGATTAAAAAACCCAAAGCCAAAACAATATACAAAAAACTAACCAAGAGCAACGCCAAGGCAGCATACTAAGAAACCAAGAGCAAAGCCAAGCCAGCATACCCAAAGAGACAGCAAAACCAGCAAAGACATTAGCAAATCAGAAAAAACCAAAATCTTCCAATTCCTGTTCAAACATAATACAAACAAATCCCATATATTCTAAAGAGAAGCATTAGCATGAACCAAAAGGAAAAAACCAGCAACCTGATTCCATCATCAACCTCAAACCCAAAATAACTAGCCTCCAACAGGAAATCGTAAGCCAGCAAAACCAACAAGCCATCAAAAACCAACAAACAATATACAAAACCAACAAGCCAGCAAAAACCAAGAAAAGCAGAAAAATCAATAAAATTAAACAATCCAATCAATATTCAGAAAGATGGCAAACTGAACTCAACCTTTTCATTCACAAATTTGTACGCATACATACTCCCCCTGTCTCATGAACTAATCATCTCATAAAAATCCAAAAGTGCACAAAGAATCATACACAAATTAGGAGAAGAAGCAAAGGAAAAGATTGGGTCCATACCTTAGAAGCTGAAAAGAAAAGGTAACTCATCGTTTGTTCTTACCCTTTTGCAATTACTGTACCATTTCAATTTGGAGATTTAGGGTTTCACTGGGGATGAGGGTAGTTAGAGACAAGAGAGATAATAGAGAGGGAGATTGATTCGCCATTAGAACACAGAGGTATTGACCGAGAGGGAGGAAGAGGATAGCGTGAGAATCAGGAAGAGGGGTAGGGTTTACAACAAACTCTGTTTTCCCCTTTTCTCATTTGGAACGACAACAACGCCCTTTTCCTTGTTAGGGACAAACCCCTCTCCATTCATCCCTTAAACTGGGTTTGGGTCTGGTTTACTTTGGCCCATCCTATTTTTTAGTTTTTCTTTATTATTTTGCAAAGGCATTTAAATTGATGAGTGAGCAATCGGTGTAGTGGTTAGGGAGTGGGTGTGAGGTGCGTGAAGTCCTGGGTTCAAGCCCCCCTTGGGACATTTTTTCATTTTCCTGACTGTTTTATTTCATTTTTTTTTGTTTTGTTAAAACAAAACCTCTTGGGCTTAAGCCCTAAAGCCCATACTCAAAAGACAACATCACCCCCATTTCCAATTTAACACCACCTCCCCATTTTTGTTTTGTTTTAAATATTTCTATTAGTTTAATAAATCATAATTTTTGTTAATTAATTTTCATTATTTAATTCTTAGTTCTAATTTAATTTAGGAAAAATAAACTTTGTTAATGATTTTACTAATTATTTTACATTTTAAGTTTTTATTTCGTTCATTTAATTTCCTAATAACAAAAAAAACCTAAAAAACAAAATACATGCATTTGATTTAATTCTTTAGCTAATTAATAGAAAAGATTTTCCTATTTTTCCTTTCAAACTTTTCCAACAAATAACAAGAATCTTACTTCCATACTTTGTTAATTAATTTTTATTTCCTAGACTGTTATAACTTTAATTATTCGCTCAAAATTCGATTTGGTTGTATTGTTTGCTATTTGTAGTTTTTAATCGCATTCGACTCATCCCCATTTGTAAAAAATTGTACCCCCATTCTCGAAAGCTCTGTAATAGCGCATAATTTTCATTTCTGCAATTTACTGTTTTCTTTATACCGTATAGTAATTAGGCGTGTATGGCAAGACATAAAAACAATCGCTAGATAACCTAATCAAAAGAACAAAATTAACTTGAATCGAACACACTTTTCGCACGCGCACCTCTAGGGTAACCTCGCTCGTTGCCTCGGAAACACAGTCATGTCCCTCGAATATGGGATGCTTTAGCAAAGACCCTTCATAAAAAAGATCGTAGTCCCTCGATGCCCCTCGATGTTGCCTTCCGTAAAACGATCTAGTCCCTTACGAAAATTGCTAAAAGCGTCTCATAGGTTGCTTTTGATGACTGTACGATTGACTCGCGTCTGTCCCTTCACATCCAACGATGGGGCTTCTTACCAAATCAATGGTAAGATAGCAACATTTTAAGGGGGAAGAAAAGAACATTTAAGACCTTTCGAGTAGGTAGATTCGCTCCTAATTACTCGCTTGCTCACGACAAAAACATTTTCACACCAACACTTTCATCTCAAAACATTTTCAAAAAGATAAAACATTTTGTATACGTTCTTATAGAGACGAGAACCATTACAAAAACACCTTTTCAAAATCATTTTCAAAAACACACCACACATACACTTCTTTGAACTATTTTTTTGAAACAAAACTTTATACGCATTCTTATAGAAACGAGAACCATTACAAAGACATTTTCAAAATACTTTCAAAGCCCACACCACAAGCACACAAGAGCAAGTGATCTAGCAAGTTACTAAGAGCCCGTAGATAACTACGAATGAAAAGGGTGCTAATACCTTCCCTTTTCATAATCTACCCCCCGAACCCGAGAAATAATCTCGAAAGGTCTTTCCTGTGCTTTTTTACATTTCCTTTTGGATAAAAGAAAAGTCGGTGGCGACTCTTGCTAACTGCACAATTGCGATCAAATGCAAAACAATCCGAGTCAGTTCTCCCGCCGTATCACAAAGTGTATTATCCTCCTGCAAGGTGATCCCAGGGGAAAATGGACTCCTACCTATGAAGGACCATTTGTAATCAAGAAGATATTTTATGTGGAGCTATGATACTTACCACCATGGACAGTGAAGATTTCCCGCACCCTGTGAATACAAACATAGTTAAAAGATACTACGCCTAAAAATGACCTGCTAGGTTAACTGACCTAGGCAAAAATAAGGGCATCCTGGCGAACCAAAAGGGTTCGGGAAAAAATTAGGGATATATATGAAAAGACAGTACACCCTGCAAGTCGAAAACTTGAAAAGGCGGCTTGGGCAAAAAAGGGTATCCCGGTGGACTGAAAACCTGAAAGGGTGGTCCAGGAAAAAATTAGGGATTAAAGCGTACGAATATGTCCTCATTGGATCACTTACAGTAAGCTTTATTACCGAAGTTAAAGTTCAAACGATATAATTTAATTCACTCACTTTCTTCCGACAACAAGGGATAAGATGCTTGAAGACATAAGGGCAATAGCAGAGTCGGAACCTGACAAGATTATTCGCACATAGTTATATGTTTTCACTTTGTAAATCTTTTCTTCGACGACTTCCTCTTACTGGAATTTTTGTTTGCAAAATTCCAATGACTAAAATTGAATGAGCATATGCATATGAATATAATTGACTGTTAAAAAAATGCATAAAATCAGGAATAAGCGTTTACTCAAAATTCTAGGAGTTGGGATAATGTTAGAGCCATCCACAAATCCCCATGGATCCACTTCCATAAGATTATCCCTACAGAGTAATCTTCACAAGTTCATACATTCCCCATAATTTCTCTGACAGATCGCTCTAGCAGATAAAGGATTATGATCTTCTTCTCGGCAATGTCACCAATCTACAGAGTTTTGACCAGTACAGTTCATGGAAGTTATCTTCCCTAGCCGAGTTTATTCCTCCGAGATTGCAGAACCCCCAACAGGTCTCTACTCTCCAGCATAGTTTATTTCGCTAATAAAGGTGTTTCCTTAGCAAAGTATTGCTTCGTCAATAGGGTTTATTTCCCCAGCAAATTATCGTCTCCCCAACTTGAGTCTGTTACTCAGATGGCCACGAGTCACCCAAAAACTCCTCTCCCTAGTAAATTTCCACTATCCCCATAGATTTTCTACTGAATCTAAAGCTGCGCCAGATATCAGTCAACTTTATCCTCCCCAGACAAGCCAGAAAGTAATTCATATCTTCTATCCCCAATCAGGGTATAAACTCCTCAGCAGAGCAATGAACGGCCAATGTTCTTGAACTTTTCTCCCCAAGCAAGAATTAACATTCTCCAGTGGAGTTTCCTCAAGTAAAAAGAAGAAATCAATGTTCCCCAGCGGATTTTCCTCAGATAGGAAAGCAGGAGTCCCCAACGGAAACAATCCTCAGAAGATCGAAGATACACATACTATTCATCCCCAACGATAATCAGGGATTTATTTTCCCCAGACAAAGATGCTGCTCAAATTTACAAATGCATTTCAATAACATGTCACACTCATACATCATTTACCAAATAGCATAGCATATGCATACGAAACGCATATAGCACAGTCTCATTTATTTTGAGAACATCATTACGCAATGCATTTCATACATCATGACATTGCATACAACTAACTCTTCACCTTTTCAGGAAAGACCAATCAACAAACATCATCATCTACTTATATGATCCGACAATCTTCTCAAAGGATACATCTGACAAAGGGCTATTTCAGCAATTTCCTCATAAGGTCATTCTCAAAGAGACATCTATTGGTTCAGTTTAAATCGACCAATGATTTATCCTGATTCTTTTTCAGTAGACACTTCTGCTGGTTCAGTTTAAATCTCCCAAAGATTTATTCTTATTCTTATCTAGTTGAAGAAAATCAAGACCTTTATCTGGTTCAGTTTAAATTGCCCAAAGATTTATTCTAATTCTTATCCAGTTAAATACAATTATAGACATCTCCTGGTTCAGTTTAAATCGACCAATGATTTATCCTGATGCTTTTCCAGTAGACCTTTCTCTGGTTCAGTTTAAATCATCCAAAGATTTATTCTGATTCTTATCCAGTTAAAGACAACCAAGACCTCTGCTGGTTCAGTTTAAATCGACCAATGATTTATCCTAATTCTTTTCCAGTAGACACTTCTACTGGTTCAGTTTAAATCGCCCAAATATTTATTTTGATTCTTATCCAGTTGAAGACAATCAAGACTTTTCTCTGGTTCAGATTAAATCGCCCAAAGATTTATTCTGATTCTTATCCAGTTAAAGACAATTATAGACATCTGCTGGTTCAGTTTAAATCGACCAATGATTTATCCTAATGCGTTTCCAGTAGACCTTTCTCTAGTTCAGTTTAAATCATCCAGATTTATTCTGATTCTTATCCAGTTAAAGACAACCAAGACCTCTGCTGGTTTAGTTTAAATTGACCGATGATTTATCCTGATTCTTTTTCGGTAGATACTTTCTCTAGTTCAGTTAAATTGTCCAAAGATTTACTCTGATTCTTATCCAGTTAAAGATAAATCAAGACCTCTGCTGGTTCAGTTTAAATCGACCAATGATTTATCCTGATTCTTTTCCAGTATACCTTTCTCTGGTTTAGCTTAAGTAGCTCAAAGATTTATTCTAATTATTATCCAGTTAAAGACAAGAACATACATCTGCTAGTTCAGTTTAAGTCGACCGGTGATTTATCTTGATTCTTTTCCAGTAGAACTTTTTCTGGTTCAGTTTAAATCACCCAAGGATTTATTCTGATTCTTATCTAGTTAAAGACAAGAACAAACATCTGCTGGTTCAGTTTAAGTCGGCCGATGATTTATCCTGATTATTTTCCAGTAGACCTTTCTCTGGTTCAGTTTAAATCAACTAATGATTTATTCTGATTCTTATCCAGTTAAAGACAAGTACATACATCTGTTGATTCAGTTTAAATCAACCAATGATTTATCCTGATGCTTTTCCAGTAGACCTTTCTCTGGTTCAGTTTAAATCAACCAAAGATTTATTCTGATTCTTATCCAGTTAAACACAATCAATACCTTTCTCTAGTTCAGCTTAAACCTCTCAAAGATTTATTCCTATTCTTATCCAATTAAAGTAAAGTACAGACATCAGCTGGTTCAATTTAAATCGACCAAAGATTTATTTTGATACTTCTTTCAGTTGAAGTCAATAGTTTTTTTGGATGGCATCTATAATCCCATCTCCGATAACTCTCCGTCACCTATCCAAATGGAATATATAATCCCATTACTGATATAATCAACCAACAATGTTACCTCTTGCACAGGCGAGTACAAATTTATGGGCACTTAAGTGTTCAACTATCTTCTACCTTCAATTTACGAATGACGGACATGCCAATCTAACTCTTCAGGTTTAAGAAGATTTAACAGGGGCAGCTGTTGTACCCCAAAATTTTCCCTCCCCTTTTCTTCTCAAGACACTCTTTCAAGGCTTCTCAAATGCTCAAGGCACTCAAAGGTTGACCAGTCAACTCACCTCCTAAGCCCAAAGGTCTACAATTAGGTTTTTGAGTTTCTCAAGGAAATTTGGATTGCAAATGTCTCAATTGGATTCCATGGTTCTTCATAGGTCCTCAACAAGGTCCATGTCCAGTGTTAAGCCCTACATCAAAAGTTTGCTCAGTCAATGGCTCAGATGATTGAAAATCAATTATATTGGTCAAAAAGTCAAATATGGTCAACATATAGTCAAACTTCAAGACTTTTGGTCAACATCAACATTTTGAAGTGATATTCATCATTTTATCAAAGGTTTATCATGATTCCCCAAAGAAAGCTCTCAAATCATCAAAAGTCAAGAATTGCCAAATTAGGGTTTCCTTAGGGGAAGTCAACTGAACTTTGACCAGGCATAACTTTCACATGATTCATCAACTTTTCCACAACAAAAGCCCATTTTGAGTAAAATTCAATTATCTACAAGTTTTCTTTTGTTTTCAAGTCCGAAAAATGCTTCATTTGAAAGATATGAGCTAATACATTATAGGTCATTTTCAAAAGTCAACAAAAGACACTTTTTGTTAAGGCAACTTATATCAAGAAAATATCTTCAAAAGCAAACATTAGCAACATATATATTGTAGGGGACATCTTGAGCTTTCTAAAAAGTCCAAGAACATCTTCAAAAGATAAAAATTGAGCAAGTTATGAGTTGCACAAGTTGGGAGATTTTGAAGAAATTCAAGAAGTTCAAATTGGGCAATTTTGAATCTTTGAACCAATGGGCCTAATTTTTGAAACTCAAATGTATTCATGATATGTTAGAGGACCCCTAAAACCATTCCCTAATTTTTCATGATTTTTATTTATTTCATGTGAATTTTTATTCATTTAAAACAAATTAAATCAAAACAAAAATGAGGGTAATGGGCTTAGGCACATGTTTGGATTTGAGGGTCAAGATTGAAGCCCAAATATTCGTGTAGCCTAGAAGCAACCTGTCCAGATTCATGAACCTGTCCAGGTTCATGCATATTCAAAAGGGCAAGAAAACATGCAAAAGGAAAGTTTTTAAGTTGTTTGATTTTGGTTTTATTAAGGCCATCAAGTCTTGATCCTTTGCCATATTCACCAGCTCATGGTCTTTCTCTATATATACTACAAATCATAACATGCAAATAGGGACTGGGGCCTGCCTCAAAGGAAACACCAAAGTTTCTAAAAAAAATTCAAATTTGAGACAAGCTCAAAACCCTACCTCTAAGCGTTTTCAATCCAGTTTTTTGATTCAAATGTGTTCCTGAGGAGATAAGGAACATTCCCCAACCCAGAAGCACACCCAACCAGTCTCAGAACACAAAATCCAATTGTACCAATTTTGGGTAAAAAATTCTAAACCTTATCTCTTAAATCATGCATTGTTGATCAATTTCATGTATCCATGCATGTTTGTGATGAAGTTTAGGACAAGTTTGATGTAATGCATATGAGCTTTAAGGCTTAAATTGCATGTTACCATTGTTAGGGCTTCAGAGCTGTTGAGCATCGATCTGAGTGATGCAATGGGTTCTAGGACAAACCAATTGTACCATTGGAATCGCAGGCCCCTAATTATGTGACCAGGCTTGTTCTTTTCTGTTGTTCCATCATTTTTTTGCAGGTTTGAGATATTGCATGGCCGAAGGGGATGAACGGAGATTGACTTCGCTATCCCTGAGATTTGTTGACTCCGACGAGGGCATACGTGGCAGGAAGCAATATTTTAATTGGTTAGTTCAAATATTCAGGATCCCACTGGGACGCGCATGTGTGCTGATATGGAATTAGCGTGCCTTTCATATTATTTTGTTTTGTTTGGATTAACGTAATGAATGAGAACCTGGCGCACTGGTAGAATGTATATTCTTAAGGCATACCCTTACTAGGTCCTGGGTTCGACCCAGGCTGCAAGCAATTTTCATTTTTCTCCTAACATTTGTTTCGAATTCAGTGTGTACAAGGGCTAATACGCGCGTGGTATACCCTTAATCAACACCATCAGATTATCAAATCACAAATCCAGCACTCCAATTTGATGGTGACCATGGTGCACTCCAAGGCGCGCTCTTCACTAGATCACACAAGCTCTTGGGTTCAGTTATTTTGGGCCTAATGTTTTACTGTTTCTCACCCCCCCCCCCCCCCCCCCCCCATTTTCTTTTGCAGCATTGCCCATAACCTTTTTATTATTTGTTTTTGCCTTTATTTATTTATTTATTTTTCTTTTTAATTACTTTTTAAATAAAATCATAAAATAAAAAAAAATAGAATTTTAATTAAGTAAGTTAATTTTCCTAAAAAAATTAATTTAACTACATTTATTTTTATTAATTTAAAATTAATTTCACAATTAAATTATCTTTTTTCTAAATAAAATAAAAAAAAAACAACAAAAATATCTTTTTACACTTAGAAGTTTTAGGGTTTTAGATATTACCTCTTTTCCATTCTCCGCGCGATTGTTTACTTTTTCCGTATTACTTTCATGAATAATTGTAACTGCTCAAAGGGATGTAATAGTTTAAACTAGGATTTTTTACATTTTTCTTTCCCCCATTTTGGTTTGTATTCCCCCCATCCCGAAGCAATGTAATAGCGTAGTTTAATTCTCGCACTTTAATTTTCTGCCCTATGTATATATTTTACTGCTAGATGTATGCTAATAGGTTTGCATGACAAGACTAAAAACAAACAGTAGAAAACCTAAGATCCAAGATAAATAACTGAAACACAAACACATTTCGCACACGCGCACCTCTAGGGTACCTCCACTTGTTGCCTTCGGAAAATAAACAGTCACGTCTCTCGAACGTGAGAAATTTTAGCAAAGACCCTCTGGTTACAAGATCATAGTCCCTTGATGACCCTTCGATGTTGCCTCGATAAATGATCTAAATACCTTAGGATAATTGCTAAAATGTCTTACGATTTTCCTTCGTGACTGTACGATGACCCTCGATCATTCCTCAAAACATATAATGATAGAGCTACCTACTAACTAATAGTAAGATAACACTATCTAAAGGAAAAGAGGAAAAGAACAAAGATCTTTCGAGTAGGTAGACAACATGTAGTTGCTTGCTCACAATTTTTTTTATCACATATACACTCTCTTTTCTAAAAATATTTTCAAAGACAAAACACTTTGTATGTGTTCTCAATGATACGAGAATCATTACAAAGTTTGCCGCACTTAGGCATCTTTTCAAAAAAAAATTCAAACACACAAACACAAAGCACTTTCAAAGTGAGCTAGCAACTAAGAGCCCGTAGATAACTACGGATGAAAAGGGTGATAACACCTTCCCTTTTCATAACCTACCCCCAAACTCAAAATCTTTAAAAAGGTCTTTCCTATTCTTTTCACCCTTTCCTTTGTTGGATAAAATAAAATTCGGTTGTGAATCTTACTATCCGCAACATTTGCGATAAAATGCAAAACCAGTAAAGTCAGTTCTCCCACCGTCACACCCCTTAATTTTTCAAGCTGATTTGCATCCAGGTTGTCACAGTAGTGAGTCATGACATCTTGTCGGACATTGTATTCCTAAGAACAATTTCTTCCAGCTTTGAGATTCAGATGTCCAAGCTTTTGGTCCCTCAGCTTTACTTCTTTTTCCTTAGAATAAGTAGTGTATTTTGATACCCACACATAGTAATTATTTTTAGACATAACTCCCCTTATTAGAACATCCTTGTTTTCATTAGTAACCAAGAATTTTGTCTTGGTGAAAAATTGACATTTAAGCCTTGATCAACCAGTTGACTAATACTGATCAGATTAGTAGCCAACCATTTCACAAGAATAACATCTACAAGTTTAGAAAGTCCAGTGTGTTCTAGCTTTTTTATTCCTTCAATTTCCTCTTTAGTGCCATCACCAAACATGACAAATCTAGTGGAATGAGACTTAATGTCCACTAGGAACTTGTTCATTCCTGTCATATGCCTAGAAAATCCATTATCAAAATACCAATCTTCTTTAGCTGAAGCTCTAAGAGAAGTATGAGCTATAAGACAAGTATCATCAGCCTTAGGTTTCCAATCCTCTTTAGTTTTAATCATTACATGATCAGTCCTAAGATTTTCTGGAAGCTTTGGATAACATACAATTTGTAACAAAAAGATCTTATATGCTCAATTTTACCAAAGTAGTGACATCTCCAAGGCAAGAAATTGGATCTGGATTGAGTTCTCTGATGTCTGACAGGATGTCGAGACTTTTGGTTAAACATCTTAACCTCATACTTTCTTCCACTAGAAACAAACTTGGTTACAGTTGTTTTCCCTTTCTGAGAATTGTAGTCAAAACCTATAATACCTATTAGGTTTCTAACCCTTTTTCCAACTTGAATAATTCCATCTAATATATTAGACCCACTATTCTACATCCTTACTGATTTAGTCATGTTTTCAAGTTTGGAATTCAAGAGGGTTACCTCATCTTGAAGACCAAAAACTGTAGACAGAAGATTCTCCTTTTCAGCTTGTAGTTGAGTTATGACCCTCGTTTGTTCTTCATCAGTCTTACAAACCTCTTTACTTCTGACACAAATCTCTTTGTAAGAAGCAACCAATTATTCATATGAAATCTCCTCATCACAGGTCTCTTCGTCAGACGCCCATCTTCCAGTGAGAGAAGTAATATGTTTAGCAGATTCATCATCAGTTCCATTTTCAGAACCATCATGAGACTAAGACACAAATAAGCATTTCTTTTGTTTCTTAAGATATGTGGGACATTATGGTCTAATGTGACCAAAACCTTCACATTCATAGCATTGAAAACTTCTTTCTTGATTTGGATTTTCTTCAGTTCTTCTTTTCTCTGAAAGTCACTTTCATGTTGCTAATATCCTGAGATTCTTCTACGGATGTGACATTCATGTCAAACTTCTTTGGCAGAGACCTGCAAATTTTTCTAACAAACTTTTCTTCTGACATCTTCTCTCCCAAGGCACTGGATGCATTTTCAATGTCAAGAATACTCATGTGAAAATCATGAATATACTCATCATCTTTCCTCCTGAGATTTTCAAATTTTGTGGTGAGAAGTTGAAGTCTTGACATTTTGACTTTTGAGGTGCCTTCGTAAGTGGTTTTAAGAATTTCCCATGCATCTTTGGCCACATAACAAGTGTTTATTAACTTGAATATATTTTGGTCAACCCTATTGAACATGGCACTCAAAGCTTTGGATTTACCAAAAGCAAGTTCATCTTCTTCCTTAGACCATTCTTCTTCTGGATTTAAAACAATGGTATCCTTCCCATCTTTGTTTGTCAACACAGGATGAACCCGACCTTTGACAACAACTTTTCAGGTTTTTCTATCAATAGATTTTAGAAAGGAAACCATAAGTGTTTTCCAGTAGTCATAATTGGTTCCATCCAACATGTGTGGTTTGTTAGTATTTCCTCGTTCCTTGTCCATAGTGCCAGAAAATATCTTCCTTGGAACTCATCCAAAACAGAAAGGGTGCCTGCTCTGATGGCAATTGAAATTCTGGCACTTTACAAAATAGATGTAGAATACAATGTTAAGACATCACAAACTAGACAGTTAAAACAAGAAATAATGCAGGAAGTAAATAACACAATTCAATTGTTAATTCAGTTCAGTGCAACTTCACCTACATCTGGGGGCATCCATGATAGGAAGGAAATCCATTATAATAGTATTAGTTTGAAGTTCTAAAAAACCCATGTTTTAAAAGCTTTTTACCTAATCACTACACATGTAATTTCTACCTAGGAACTCCTAGATATGAGACCCCTCTCACTTCCCCTCAGTCACAAACCAATGACAATTACAACCAAGACAATCAAAATAGAAGATACACTTCTAATTAAACAGAACAAAATACTGTTTCACAGCTTATGAGTGGTTCACAAATTACAACTCAACTAAAGAGTCCAACTCATGTCTCAACAAGATACAAAATTGGCTCACAATAAACAGTGAACAAACAAACAGACAAACCCTAAAGTCTATACTCTCATGTGCAGCTTCGTATCTTCTTTAAGTTTAGAATGCTTCTATTTATAGCCACAAAATTGCCCGGGCTTGGATATTAAATATGGCCAAACAAATATTCTATAAATCAAATAAAATAAAATCTTCTGGTGCAGAAAGATATGTGAATCAAATATTTCTGGCTTGAAACGAATCTCCAGTAAATCAAATATCCAAATGCGTAGCTTGGTCCACAAGGAACAACAATAAAATATTCTAAACCACAAAACAAATCTTCCAAAACTGGAAGCGTCACAGCTGCAATGTTGTACCAACATGTCACAACATCTTGTCCAACATCTTGCTGAACTAGTTGTTTTAACAAAATGCAGCCAACAAACCAAAACCTAACAAGACGCATAGCTCTAGTCAATCAACTGCATAAGGGTCGTAGTATCTACTTGAGCCAATCGATTTTAGGTGTACTCTATTAATCAATAGAAAGAGAGTGTTTAGTATCAAAAACTTAAAACCCAAGGCCATTTATTTGCTTGTTGGACCTTTCTAGTTGCTTCAACTCTGGCTAAATGCCACATTTGAGCATGTCTTGGGAGTCGAAAAACATGATGAGAATGACTATGCCATTTAGAACAGACATATTGAAGGCACTCACCTGACTCCGGTGACTCGCAACGACTCAAATCTTTCCATGCATGAGGCTCTTATAAAGTACTTTTATCTTTGTGAAAGGTTACAAGTTTTTACCTGCTATGGCTCTCTTCGCTAGATGCAACCACAAACCTGAGTGGTTTGCCAGGGAATTTCCTCCGTCGAATCTCAACTAGGAAGCTGAATCCTAGAAAATTTGGGAAGCTTTTATCACCACTAGACTTGGTCCCAAAGAAGGTGTGAATATACTTTGCTATCAACCCAATTTGATATCTCGCCAATTTGGACTTTGTCAAATTCTACCCAAATGTTTATTTGATCGAAAGGGCAATATTTGTCTTTGGCCAACTACTTTTGATGAAGATAAGTGTGCTGACCGTCTCGAGCGTCATATTATCGACCAACCAGTTCTGACTCCTTTATCCTTTCAACCCTCTTTCTACTGCATGAAAGAATTCCATACTTGGTAGAATTCTTATCATACTAAAGAATTTGACTTCGCTTCAATGTTGTCTCAACGTCCAACTTATGCTTTCTCCATTATGCAGCAACAATTCAAAAAAAGGTAGAAGCTAACACATAAAAGAGATTCAAGCTTTCCAACAATACTTTGAATTTGTGTATAATTCAACATGTTTTAGTCTGACCATTTATGAAGTCACCCTTACTTTGAAGGAGAAGTTTATGAAAAAACTTTGTAACCTAAAAATTTCACTACGCCAAAAAAGACCTAAGAAAGCGCTTTTTTTTCCCTTTAGCAGCGCTGCCTATGGTGGCGCTGTCGTAGGTATAGACAGCGCTTTTTTTAATGCAAAAGCGCTGCCATATGTATTCTTTAGCAGCGCTTATCCTTGGAAAAGCGCTTTCTAAGGTAGGCTTCTAGCAGCGCTTTTTCCTAAAAAAACGCTTTCTATTGACCCCCTTTAGACATCGCTTTCAAAAGCGCTGTCTAATGTATTTTTTAAGCCATCTTTAGGCAGCGCTTTTCTAGGAAAAGCATTTTCTAAAGTAGGCTTTTAGCAGCGCTTTTTCCTAAAAAGTGCTTTCGTTGCTTCACATAAATTTAAGCATTTTTTATGTAAAAGCGCTGCGTATTCTTTCTTTTTTAGAAGGCATATTTTTGGGAATAATCTCACAAACCTGTACTTCAAGCCTTATATTTCAACGACCCTTTATTTCAACAAAGAAGCCGTTACATACAAAATATAAACACCATTACATACAAAAGGCATTATATACCATTATAATACCATTATATACCATTATATACCAAAATATAAACACCATTATAATTCAATTCACATGTTTACTACTAAGTAGGAGAAGGATGCACTATAATAAGGACAAATTTATGACTATTTCGAACAATAAACTCCAAGAATTTCGTATAAAGGTGATAATACTCAAGTACAACAAAACCTTCTATTCGAATCCGCTTATATATGAACAGAACAACACGGTCAATTAAACTAACTTGGGTCCAACACAATTAAAAATTTTCATAACACTTTTCAACTTCCAATACCTTATATGATTCTTTTCTGAATAAAGTATTCACACAATTCCTCCTTGATTTCTTCCAATTGATTTTTCGTGTAATGAGCACACTTGCATTCATAAAAGTACTACATAACAAAACATAATATGCATGATTTAGTTAAAAGTAATAAATTATATGAAATATCCGATAAATATTAAAATAAATCCTAAGTTATAAATCCATACCGTGATTGGAATCTCTATTCGATTCAAAAGAAGGATTTCTTTCATAAACCTCAAAACAAAGTATCCGCAATCTATACTGTTACGTTGTTGAGCACACTACATAGAAAAACAAATAACATTGTATAGTTGTCTTGTTTTATCAAGTAGCATCACTATTATAAGAAAAATTGTGAAAATTAATGTACCTCCACTTTGATCCATGTAATGTTGCTTGATTTATACCGTGATACTCGAGCTTCTCTTTGAGAGTGGAATACTTATATTGATCTACCAAAATAAAAACATATATTTAGAACAATCTCACATAAATAATTAAATATACAAATACACACGAATATTTAGAACAATTTCACTTACGTATCAATCATTAACTTCATATCTGGATAATTTGTCCATTCACCATCTATCGAACTCAGATAATACACCACTTCTTTGAAAGGATCAATAGCAACCAACAACCAATGATGTCTATAAATTAAAAAAAAGTTTAGATGAAAATCTTCAACACAAAAGATACAAAGATTAGAATGAACTTAGAATGAAGTACTAACCCCACAAGAATCGTATTATACAGTAAAAGATACAAGCTTTCTGTACCGCTGGCCATGAATCTCCTAACTAAGTGATTTCTTATTGAATCTGGATCCTGAACAATTGATGCTCCGTTGACACGGGAGGCAGATACGAAATGGAATTTGTTTAACAATTGATTCTCACGCATCAATGTTTCATACAAGAACCTTAAATAAAAACATAATAAACATTAGACTATTTTCATTGAAATGTGTAAATAGATTGTTCGACTAATTAAATAATAGATTGATCGCATTACCGGATGTATGAGTGTACAACACGATGCCTAATTCTGTATGCTGAAAAATTTGTTCTATTTTGTCTTTTGCAATTGTTTCAAAGTAAGAAAAACCAAATATACCTTCCTCAATATTCATTTGACGAATAGCACCATTTATCAAATCTGATGTTTCCACAAGTGTTTCAAGACACATCCGGAATCGAGGTATAAAAGGTTTTCTTTCCCCAGATCTTGGGAGATCATTTTTCTTGTTGGGTACGCTACTAAATTTCTGTCTCACTTGTTGTGACCATTGAGCAGGTACCTAAAAATCATATAACTTAGGTAAATTATAAAATCATGCAGTTTTTGAATTCGGATCATATAATTAACACTTTAAATGTACCTCTTTTTGTGATGCAATAGACTTGCTGTGCTGCAAAGTCTCTTTATCCTTAGATGCGGGTTTTATAGGAGTCTGAAATTAACATATAATAAAAATGTACGTAATGGTTCAGAATTGAAAGTTGAATACTAAAAGATTCATAATGGTTTTCAACATACCTCATCATCTATAGTAATGAGGTTCGACGGCCATGCAACATGTTGTACCCCAAAATTTGCCCTCTCATATTTCTCAAAACATTGCAAGGAAAATCTCCAAGTGGCTCAAGATTGCTCAAGAGTTGGACAGTCAAGCTATCTCCTAAGGCAGTCAACCCCAAATTAGGGTTTTGTGTTGCATAAAGATCCTTGAGTCCAAATGACCTCAAGTGCTCCCCAATGTCATAATATGTTCTCAAGGTCATCCATGTCAATTTTCAAGCCTTGCAGAGGAAGTTTGCTCAGTCAATTGCTCAAAGGGTCCAAAAATCGACTGTGTTAGGGCAAACGTCAACTGTGACCTATAAACAGTCAAACTTCAAGATTTTTTTGTCAACATTCTCATTTTGAAGGATATTTAATCATTTGATCAAGGGTTGATCATGATTCATCAAGGATTGCTCAAAATTCATCAAGACTCAAAAGTTGCTAAATTAGGGTTTTGCAGGAAAAGTCAACTCAACTTTGACAAAGCATAACTTTCTCATACTTTATGAGAAATGACCCATCCAAATCTCATTTTGAAGAGGATTAAATTTACTACAATCCATCTTCATACCCCAATATCATAAAATTCTCTCATAAGAAGTTATAAATTTGGACATTATAGGTCATTTTTGAAAGTCAACAAAAACACCTTTTTTTTCCAAAGCTCATAACTTAAGCATGGAATATAAAAATGATATGAGACATAAAGGGTTGGTTATAGGACATCTCAAGCTTTCTATAAAGTCAAAGAACACCTCCAAAAGTTCAAAATTGAAGAAGTTGTGCATTGTTGAAGTTGGGCATTTTTGCAAAATTGCCAAAAGTCAACTATCCCCAAAACTTCAAATTTTGTCAAATGGGCCCACTCTTTTCCACTTGGTTTGAGCTTGCCACATTGCACACGTGTCCTAGCTTCAGCCTCGAGATCATATTTCTTTTTTATTATTTTATTTGATTTTTTATTGAATTATTTCATTTTTAATCAAATTAAATCAAATAAAATCCAAATATTGATTACTTGGGATCTTTTTGGCTATTTCAGGTTGAGATCATTATCATTAAGAGCATCAAATTCGTATCACACAAGATCATGAGCAAAAAGATGGATTTTTGACAAAATTGGCAAGCTTTAAAGGATGAATCAAATCAAATCATAAGGCATTGATTTAGAGGGATTCCATCCATATTTGTTACCCTAATACCTTGTATCATACATAAGCAAGAAAGGCACACGAAATTAAGGGCTAGAGGCTGCAAGAACAAGCAAAACAAAACTTGAAAAAGTGGTGAAAAAGTGAGAATTCGAAATCATAGCAAGAGAGGTTTTCAGAAGCCAAGAAGCATACCAATCAATTCCTGGGTGATCATATAATCCTCCTGGATCCAAAGCACGCATTCACAAGCCTTCTAGAGCTCTGTAAGTATCACAAAAATCTGCTCCTTTCTTTAATTCGCAAATCATTATTCCTGCATCTTTTGTACAAATTATTTGCATATTCATGATCCTTACAGCATTTCTAAACTTTTGGCAATACTTAATTTTATTTATATGGAGTGGAACCTCATAACGGCATGGCTAGGGTTATGTGTTGGATTTTAGGGATTTGAGTTTCAGGTGAAATTGAATCTCGTGATAGGCATGGGTGCACTCAAGAGAGGGAGACGAACCTAACCATGCCTTTGGGGGTCGTTTTTATGGCTTGGAATTAATTTTTGGGTCGAGCTACGCATTTAGCTGCGGATCCAAATCCGCAGGAAATTTTACAGTGGCTGGAGGTAGGGGACGATGGCGTGTCATCTCCCTAATGGTTGGTTCAAATAATTCGCGTGTTTTGTTTGTTTCTGATCCATAAGAGTTGTTTTGTTTTATTATATATTATTCTTATTTTATTAACAACTAAAGCGCAATGGCCTAGTGGCGAAGCAAGCAATCCAAGCACCCACAGGACCTGGGTTCGATCCCAGGTCCCCCCCAATTTGCATTTGTTTTTTCTCTTCAGGTGATCAGATGCACATTCAAGCATTGTAGCATACCATGCGCCTCCACATCTCCAACAGCCAGATGGCCAAAGGCCAGATCTGGTGATCCAGATTGATGGTCTACCATAGACCAAGTCCAAGTGCGCACAGGGGATCTCAAAAGTCAACCAGGCCAACGCTTAATGGGCCTTAAATTGCTTCCCAAACACTCCAATCAGGCCTATACCCCCTAACTCTCTCTATTTTATTTATTTTTGTTTTATTTAATTTAATTATTTTCATTATTTTCTAACCAATCAAATTTTTCTCCTTTATAAAATTAAAACCAAAAAATATTTTCTTTATTAAATTAAATTTTAGTATTTTATTTTTTTATTAACAAACCAATTAATTAATTTAGGCCATTAATTAGAAATAACTTTAATACATTTTTGTAAAATAATTAAAATTAACTTAGACTTAATTAGGTTTTTACTAACATTGATTAATTTTATTTTCTTTCTTTAAATACCAAAAATCCAAAAAAATATTTATTTTCATTAATTAATTAATTTAATAATTAATTTAGGATAGTTTCTTTCTTAAAATAAAAACAACAAAAAAATATTTTCTTTAAAATAACAAAGGGTCAAAACCCTAGAATTTGCGCCTGATTTAATTTTCCGCACGCGATCTGTTTATTCAATATTGTATTTGTTCCCGGAATGTAATAGATAATTAGGACCATCTAATTTTTATCGCTTTATTTATCTTCCCGCATTTAAATTTCAAAGGGTTGCTTTTGGCGATGTTAATACCCGATACCTTGTAATTTAAATTTCCGCAATTTATTTCCCGAAAATTATAACTCTTAGATGTTTGATAATAAGGATGCATGACAAGATTGAATGTTTTAGCCTAAAATCGACATAGATCACCCATAACATGTACAAAGACAAAAATAACTGAAAACAACACACTCGCACATGCGCACTCTTAGGGTACACCCCACTTGGTTGCCTTCGTACGCAGTCATTAAGTATAGGTCACTTTAGAGGTCGCCCTCTTGTCTAAAGATCATAGTCGCCTCGAAACGGTTGCCTCGGATGTTGTTGCCTCAAAACAAATGATCTAAGACATTAGGGTTACCGCTAAGGCACCCTAACATTGCTTTAGTGACCGTAAGCCCCTAATTCGAATTGACTCTTAAAACTCCAACGACGGTGCTACCTACTCATCAATAGTGGGATAACATTGTCTAAAGGAAGATAGCATAGAATGATTCCTTTTTTGAGTAGGTAGATGGTTCTTAAGTACTTGCTCTTTCAAAAAACAAAATCTTTTTCACACTTACACTTTTTCGAACAAAGTTTTCAAAAACACTTCATATACTCTTGAGGACAGAAGAAAGAGTTAAATCGAAGTTTCAAAACAAAAACTTTTTCAAATCCACAAGCACAAAGAAAGCAATATTTTGAAAACAATATGAGCAAGTACCTAAGAGCCCGTGGATAACCACAGATAGAAAGGGTGCTAACACCTTCCCTTTCTATAATCTACCCCCCAAACCCGAGAAATATCTCGAAAAAGGAATTTTTCTGTGCTTTTTTCCTTTCCTTGTTGGATAAAATAAAATTCGGTGGCGACTCTTGCTTACCGCGACATTTTGCGAACATAAACGCAAAATGCAAACCAGCATTCCAAGAAACAGTCAATTCTCTCCCACTGTATCACAGAACTGGCGACTCTGTTGGGGATATTTTATAAGTGGGGTGTACCTTAGGAACAGTTCATATTGTTTTCAATTGCTTGACTTGTATGCTTTATATTTGTGGGCTTGTATCGGAGTTACTATAGATCCTAACTCGGATCTGGGGGACACCCTTTAGGTAAGTAGCAATAAACTGTGAGGGAACTGTACAGTGTAGACCGATACGGTTGAAGTAGTAGCTACGTTGGTGTGGCACTTTAGTTTGTACCGATATCCCTTGTGTTGGAACAAGGAGAATATGGGTCTTCTAAGGGGTCATTAAGCACCAACTGACCTTAGAACCTTTAAATTGACCAACTTGGCCATAGAACAGTAGCAGTATGCTACACTCATTGAGACTAAACTCTCGTGATGATTCCAACCGCAAGAAAAGGTTGCTAAACTGGAATTATGACCGATCAAGGGTAGTCAGAGATATTTAGATCCTCTAGAACCCGGTTACTATTTTTAGGACAGGTTTGAACCAACTGAACTGAAAGAGGGTAGTACCTAAGCTCCTTGCCAGCCTGAAATCTAAGGGCTCTCTGTGTGACTTGTGTGCCTTTACCATGTTTGCTATATATGGATACCTGTGGTGTGCTTTCTATCATGACATCATGACATCATAACATTGCATGCATCTTACATTGGACTAACCTATTTCAAAGACAGGAGGGATTCATCTTTGTTCTGTTTTGCAGGTCATGATACCCATGCGTAGGAACACCATCCGGATCAACTTTGTCCAGGTTCCCACTATGCTTAAAGAGTTAATTGCAAAGATGTCAGATACTACCTCCTTCATCAGAAGACATTGGCATCTTCTTGGTTTGGTCACTTCCAAATTGGACGAGCAGATGATGAGTGTCCTGGTCCAGTTCTTTGATCCACTGTACCATTGCTTCACTTTTTAGGACTACCAGTTGGTCCCCACCTTAGAAGAGTTCTTTGATCTGCTTGGTATCCCCATTCTGGAGCAGACCCCGTTCACAGGTTGGGACAAGATCCTTAGGTCGGAAGAGATTGCTTCATCCCTCCATTTAACAAAGGATGAAGTGATGTCTAATTGGGAGACTAGAAGTGGAGCAAAGGGCTTTTTGACTAAGTTCTTGGTTGGTAAGGCCAATCATTTCTGGGATAGTCTAGACTTCCAGGCATTCGAAGATATTCTGGATCTTCTGATATATGGCTTGGTACTGTTTCCTAACTCCGACTCCTTCGTTGATGTGAACGCGGTAAAAATCTTCATCTCTGGTAACCCTGTACCCACTCTCTTGGGTGACATTCTTCATCAGCTTTATGCCCTTACCGCTCGAAAGCGAGGAACCCTGATGTGTTGTGCTCCATTATTGGCAAGGTGGTTTATTTCTCACCTTCCCAAGTCAATTTTGAAGAACAAAGAAGGCATGGGCTGGGCCTATAGGGTTATGTCTCTCTCTCATAATGATATCATCTGGACTATCAAGGGTATGGACGAGGTGGCTATTATTGATCGATGTGGGGAGTACCCCAATGTTCCACTGATAGGGACCAATGGGGGGATCACTTATAATCCGTGCTTGGCCTTACGTCAGTTTGGGTGTACTAGGAGGGAAGGTCCTCATGAATTGCTGATGCCTAGTATCATCTTTGATTTTCAAGGGGATAGTGACGAGCAACGCCGCAGATTCATAAGGGCTTGGGATAGAGTTCACATATCTGATCCACACGAGCTAGGTCCAAAGACTTCTCTTCCGATGGAGCCATATCTCAGATGGGTTCGCATCCGTGCCCAAAATCTGGGAATGCCGTATGAAGCCGTATTGCCTATCATTGTTGAAATTGCTAATGAAGAAGGGGTTCTCCCGACCATCCTCCATCCTCATATGCCCACTGACATTGGGGCACTGAAAAGGTCTTGGATGCAGTTGAGAGAAGAGCGGGATACTTACCGAGAAAAGTATCACGAGCAAGAGCATAAGATTCAGAAGTTGACTAGGCAGCTGGAGAACGAGCGGATCCTCAATGACTATGTCCGCACCGACAAGAAGCGACCATGGGAGCACTATTTTTCCTTTGATTATTTCCAGTTTTTATTTACTTTTCAGTATTTCCTTTCTTGTAACGCCTTAAGGGCATCTGTTGAACAATTTGAATTTCAAGTTTATCTAATAAAAGTGTGTTTCATGTTTGGTTTACGAATTTGAATCTCTCGATGTCTTTGAAATCATATCATACACATTTCATTCCATGCACTTCATAACAGGTACCCTTACAGGTCTCTTATCTTATTCGCTGTTTATTTCAGCATCATGTCTGCTGAACCATCAACTGAACAAGCAATCAAGGCTCTACAAGCTCAAAACACCCAGTTCCAGGAGTTGTTCATGAATTTAGCTAAGGGTCAGCAAGATCTGAAGACCCTTATTGTGAAAGAGAAGAAGAAGAAGAAGAAGATGGTCCTGTTCAATATGGGTCGCAGATTCGGAAACAATTTATGAGATGAAGTTGATTTGACCACCTCATCTGGAGGGAAAGATAGTCAGGAAGAAAGGAGGGCTCCTAGCCCTGTGGTTTCAAACAACGAGACGGACTTCGATGAAGACCAGTATCCTCCAACCGAGGATAGATACAAGCAACTGGAAGACCGTTTGAATGCGATGGAAGTTCAGAAAGTGCCTGGTCTGGACTTTGGTGATATGGGTCTATCGTCTAGGGTGGTGATCCCCCACAAATTCAAAGCACCAGCCTTTGCTAAATACGACGGAGTTTCTTGCCCGAAACTGCACCTCCGGTCATATGTAAGGAAGATTCAGCCGTACACCGCTGATAAGAACCTATGGATCCACTTCTTTCAGGACAGTCTCTCAGGGACTCAGCTTGAATGGTTTTACCAGTTAGAAGGAGCCAGTATCCGCAGTTGGGAAGATTTGGATGCTACTTTCTACAGTCAGTACCAATACAATGCCGACCTCGCTCCCACGCGTACCCAACTCCAAGGTATGTCAATGGGTGCGGGCGAAGGTTTCAAAGATTATGCTCAGAAGTGGAGGAACCTCGTTGGAAGAGTGCAACCACCCTTGGCTGATCGGGAGCTAGTGGATATGTTTTTTGGGGACCTTGTCTGGTCCTTATTTCAACCATCTGATTGGAAGTTCTTCGTCCGGATTCACAGAGCTGATTATGACCGGGGAAAGGATTGAGGTTGGTATTAAGTCTGGTAAAATACAGAAGGGTGCTTCATCAAGCACCGAGAAGAAGCCTTTTAAGAAGGAGGCCAGTGATGTTTACAGTTCGAAAAGCCAGAATAGACCTGAACACCGCCAAGCTGTTAATGCAGTTGTTATTTCAAGACCTGCTGGTGCTTCTCAGCGCAATAATCAGTTAAAGGCCGAGAGACCTCGAAGACAGTTCACTCATCTCAACATGACTTTATCCCAAATTCTGCCGCAGTTATTGAAAACCAACTTGGTGGTTCTAAGGGAGGCTCCGCAGAATCCCAACACTACATCACCAAAGTACAACCCCAATGCCCGTTGTGCTTTTCACTCTGATAGCCCGGGGCATGATACAGATGATTGCTGGGTTTTGAAGAATAAGGTACGGGACCTGATTGATGCCAAGGAGATCGAGTTCGGAACACCAGAAAAGCCTAAACATGACGCAGGAGTGAATGCTATCGGAGATGACAATGATGAAGAGTTTGATTTTGACAGCTGGATATACCCAACTGCCGATGGTGGACTAAGCAACTGGACAGCGAAGGATTCTATGCCTGTTTCTGTTATCACCCAGTAATGAGACTTTTTGTTTTGTACCTGTAACGAACAATGTTTTAAACTTTATGGCCCGATGTCTTACCCGGGGCACTGTGGCTTCATTTGTGAGGGCTTTTATGTGTGTCATCTACATATATCATTAATAAAAGCATTGGACGTTTTCTTGCATTTCAAATTGTGCGCTCCTTGTTTTTCTTTTATTACATATTGCAAAACAACTATTTTACACACACTCACATATACAGGTCTACATCCACTATGGATCTCACTGGTAACGACTCTGCTACTGCCAGTTATGACTTCGAAAATCCGATCAACTTAGCCGAAGACGAAGGTGAAGATGATTTCGAAGTGCTTGGTGAACTTGCAAGACTGTTACTTCAGGAAGAAAGGGCTATACAGCCACATGAAGAGCCAGTGGAAACAGTGAATCTGGGTACAGAGACAGACAATAAAGAAGTTAAGATCGATGCAAATATGGAGCTTAGTGTGAAGCAACGGTTGATTCAGATGCTGCGTGACTACGTTGAGATCTTTGCCCGGTCTTATGAAGATATGCCTGGGTTGGATACCGACATTGTGGTTCACCGATTTCCTACCAAGGAAGACTGCCCTCCAGTGAAATAGAAGGTTTGTCAAATGCGCCCGGATATGTCTGAGAAAATCAAGGCTGAAGTTATGAAACAGTTTGACGCCAGTTTTCTAGCAGTTACTTCTTACCCACAATGGGTTGCCAACGTGGTTCTAGTTCCGAAGAAGGATGGTAAGGTTCAAATGTGTGTTGACTATAGGGATCTGAATAGGGCAAGCCCCAAGGATGATTTCCCTCTACCCCATATTGACGTTCTGGTTGACAACACCGCTTAACATAAGGTCTTCTCCTTTATGGATGGTTTCTCCGGTTATAATCAGATTAAAATGGCTCCCGAAGACATGGAGAAGACAACCTTTGTTACTCAATGGGGTACCTTTTGCTACAAGGTCATGCCTTTTGGATTGAAAAATGATGGGGCAACATATCAGCGCGCCATGGTCGCTTTGTTCCATGACAAGATCCATCATGAGATTGAGGTATATGTTGACGACCTGATTACAAGATCTCAGACTGAGGAAGAACATCTTGACCACCTTCAGAAGTTGTTTGACAGGTTGAAGTTGTACAAGCTGAGGTTAAACCCGAACAAGTGCACCTTCGGGGTGAGGTCTGGTAAGCTGCTAGGTTTCGTCGTGAGCGATAAAGGTATTCAAGTGGATCCTGCAAAGGTGAAGGCTATACAGGAAATGCCAGCTCCCAGAATAGAGAAAGAAGTCAGAGGCTTTCTGGGAAGTCTGAACTACATTGCCCGATTCATCTCACACCTGACTGCTACTTGTGAGCCAATCTTCAAGTTACTGAAGAAAGATCAAGTAGTACGTTGGAACGATGAATGCCAGGCTGCTTTCGAAAGGATCGAAGAGTATCTCCAAGAGCCACCCATTTTGATGCCTCCAATTGAGGGGAAACCTCTGATCTTATACTTGACAGTACTCGACAACTCAATGGGGTGTGTGCTGGGTCAGCATGACGAGTCTGGCCGAAAAGAGCATGCTATTTATTACCTTAGCAAAAAGTTTACCGACTGTGAGACCCGATACTCACTGCTCGAGAAAACTTGTTGCGCTTTGGCATGGGCTGCTCGCCGGTTGAGACAATATATGCTGACTCACACTACTTTATTGATATCAAAGATGGATCCAATCAAGTATATCTTCGAGAAGCCTGCATTGTCCGGAAGAATAGCAAGATGGCAGATGATCTTAACTGAGTATGACATGTAATACACGACCCAAAAGGCAATCAAGGGAAGTGTGTTGGCAGACCATTTGGCACATCAGGCAGTGGACGATTACCAGTCTATGAACTTTGAATTCCCGGATGAGAATATCATGATAGTGACCGACTGCAAGACACCTGGACCGGATGAAGGACCTGAGGAAGGGTCTCGATGGTCTATATACTTTGATAGAGCTTCGAACGCTTTGGGCAATGGCATTGGCGCCGTGATCATATCTCCTAAAGGCTCTCATACTTCGTTTACCGCCGGACTATGTTTCAACTGCACCAACAATATGGCAGAGTATGAAGCGTGCATCATGGGTCTTCGAGCATCAATTGACCTAAGGATTAAGTTCTTGAGTGTCTTCGGAGATTCCGCTCTCGTGATCAGTCAGATCAAAGGCGAGTGGGATACGAAACATCTGAATCTTATTCCTTACAAGGAGTATGTATTGATGTTGCTTCCCCATTTCGAGGAGATAAACTTTGAACATTTCCCTAGAGAAGATAATCAGTTGGCGGACGCGTTAGCTACGATGTCTTCTATGTTCAAAGTCAATTGGGACAACGAAGCTCCCCAGATTATCATTGAAAGATTGGACGAACCTGCACATTGCTGTGACATTGAGACTGAAGAGGTAGCTGATAAACCCTGGTTTCATGAGGGGAAGAGATACCTTGAGGCTCAAGAATACCCCGAGGGTGCATCTGTTAATGATAAGAAGTTTATGAGGAGGTTCGCGGCAAAGTTCTTCATCAGCAATGGCATTCTTTACAAGCGTAACCATGATTCGACCTTACTGCGTTATGTGGATAAGAATGAAGCAGAAAGGATCATGGCTGAGTTACATGAAGGTACCTTTGGAACTCATTCCAGTGGACACAACATGGCAAAGAAAATCCTACGGGCAGGATATTTTTGGTCCATAATGGAAGCTGACTGTTATCAGCATTCTCGGACATGTCACAAGTGCCAAGTCTATGCTGATAAGGTGCACATACCTCCAGTTCCTCTGAACGTCTTGACAGCTCCATGGCCTTTCGCAATGTGGGGCATTGATATGATCGGCGAGATCAGACCTACAGCATCCAACGGGCATCGTTTCATCCTGGTAGCGATTGATTACTTCACAAAGTGGGTTGAATTAGCTTCCTTTGCTACTGTAACCAA
The DNA here is from genome assembly GCA_948472305.1 of Vicia faba. Classification (NCBI taxonomy): domain Eukaryota; kingdom Viridiplantae; phylum Streptophyta; class Magnoliopsida; order Fabales; family Fabaceae; genus Vicia; species Vicia faba. The sequence goes on from OX451737.1 coordinate 1,062,750,555, forward strand.
GAACATCGTGGCACGGTTTATTCGGAATAATCTGATTTGTCGATATGGTGTACCAGAGAGGATCATTACGGACAATGGTACTAATCTCAACAATAAGATGATCACTGAGCTCTGTAAGCAATTCAAGATACAGCATCACAACTCTTCTCCCTACCGGCCGAAGATGAATGGGGCTGTTGAAGCGGCTAATAAGAACATTAAGAAGATTGTGCAGAAGATGATGGTGACATACAAAGACTGGCATGAGATGTTACCATTTGCTCTTCATGGGTACCGTACTTCAGCGCGGACGTCAACAGAGGCAACACCTTATTCCTTGGTATATGGCATGGAGGCAGTCTTGCCCATTGAAGTTCAGATACCCTCTCTTCGGATTATGAAGGATGCAGGTTTTAGCGAAGATGACTGGATTCAGACCCGGCTTGATCAGCTGAACTTAATTGATGAAAAGAGACTTACTGCTATTTGTCATGGTCAGACGTATCAAAAACGGATGATCAAGGCATTTAACAAGAAAGTCAGACGATAAGAGTATCAAGTTGGGGATCTGGTAATCAAGCGCATCATACTACCTCAAGGTGATCCCAGGGGCAAATGGACCCCTACTTATGAAAGGCCATTTGTGGTTAAGAACATTTTCTCAGGCGGAGCTATGATTCTAACCACCATGGAGGGTGACGACCTTCCTCACCCCGTCAATGCAGACATAGTGAAAAGATACTACGCATAATCAATGACCCGCTAGGTCGACTATCCTAGGAAAAAATAAGGGCTTCCCGGCGAACCAAAAGGGTTCGGGCAAAAATAAGGGACGGAAATATAAAAAAAATTTGTACACCCGGCAAGTCGAAAACCTGAAAAGGCGGCTTGGGCAAAAAAGGGTATCTCGGTGGACTGAAAACCCGAAAGGGTGGTCTAGGCAAAAATTAGGGATCAAAGCGTAACACTATGTCTCATTGGATCACCTTGCATCCAGACTTCGGTATCGACTATCAAGCTCGGACGGCACTAATCGATCTGATTCATCTTCAACCAGTAGCAAAGTGATGAGATGCTCAAGGACATAAAGGCAATAGCAGAGTTGGAACCCAATGGGATCATTCACATAGCTGTTTAGTTTAGTTTTTCACAAATTGTGTAAATTCTATTTGTTCAGCGGTGTTCTCTTACTAGGACGTCAGCCTCTTGTACAAAAACGCCTATTTACAGGCCAAACTTCAAAACCAATACGAATTCATTTTCAGACAAATTTCAAACTGTTTTTTTCCTTTATCTGTTTTGTTTTGCAAAGAACGTCCAATGTTCATTTTTGATATATGCACTTGACATTAATTGCTGCTCATAAATATTTGCATGCGAAACAAAAAGATGATTACTGGTAATATCGGAAACAGGGGCGAACGAGAAATGTCCAAACTGTACAGTTGCTCTGTCCACCAGGTACAAGGTAAATTCAGCTGAAGAATATGGCTAAGGTACTTTCACTCCCCGCAGAGTAAGACAGTAATGATAGCTCTCCCCAGCTGAGACTTGCAACTATGAATGAATCGGTAATGTCCTCCCCAAACAGAGTTTATCTACCGTCAACACTGAAAAGGCTTAATATCGCCGGCAGTCTTAATATTCCCCAACGGAGTATAAGAATATTCCCCGACAGAATACAAGATATCCCTAGTGGAGTTGAAATTTTCCCAGCACAGTCTGAAAAAGCTTCCCCAGTGAAGTTGAAGAATGATCCCCAGTAGACTCTGGAAGTTCGTCCCCGACGGAGTATAAAAATAAATATCCCCAGCAAAGCTCAAAGAATTATCCCCACAAGAGTCTAAAAGGTTACCCCCAGTGAAGTCGCAACTGAAAGATCATCCCCAACAGGATTCAATATCACCAGCAACAGTGATTCATCCCCAACGGAATTTATCGGTGGAATCCTCAGCAGAGCATTTCTTCCCCACAGAGTAATCTCCTCATCAGTTTTATGCCCCAACGGAATTATACTTTCCTACAGGTTTATTCTCGCAATCACCTTCGTTCGCCATCCCCAGCAGAAATGAAGAATTCAACTCTATTCTCCAGCAGCTATCCGGGATTTATTTTCCCCGACTAAAACATTACATTTCCATACATCATAATACATGCATATACGCATCATACAAAACGATCTCATTTATTTTGAGAACATCATTGCTTGATTTTTATCATGCATTGCATACGACTGACCTTTACCTTTCAGGAATGATACAGTTAAAGTTCTCAGCTACGTCGAAGACCTGACCGGTTCTTAAATCTCAACTGACCTTTACCTTTCAGGAATGATACAGTTAAGGTTCTCAATCTCGACAATTTTCCTCCGTCATAGTGTGGACGAGTTCTATAATCTCAATGGTATACTACGTTGAAGACCAGACAGTTCCTAGATCTTGATGAAGATGTTTCCCTACGTCATAGTGTGGACGAGTTCTATAATCTCAACGGTATACTACGTTGAAGACCAGACAATTCCTAGATCTTGATGAAGATGTTTTCCTCCATCATAGTGTGGACGAGTTCTACAATCTCAACGGTATACTACGTTGAAGACCAGACAATTCCTAGATCTTGATGTTTTCCTCCGTCATAGTGTGGACAAGTTCTATAATCTCAACGGTATACTACGTTGAAGACCAAACAGTTCCTAGATCTTGATGAAAATGTTTCCCTATGTCATAGTGTGGACGAGTTATATAATCTCAATGGTATACTACGTTGAAGACCAGACAGTTCCTAGATCTTGATGTTTTCCTCCGTCATAGTGTGGACGAGTTCTATAATCTCAACGGTATACTACGTTGAAGACCAGACAGTTCCTAGATCTTGATGAAGATGTTTCCCTATGTCATAGTGTGGACGAGTTCTATAATCTCAACGGTATACTATGTTGAAGACCAGACAGTTCCTAGATCTTGATGAAGATGTTTTCCTCCGTCATAGTGTGGACGAGTTCTATAATCTCAACGGTATACTACGTTGAAGACCAGACAGTTCCTAGATCTTGATGAAGATGTTTCCCTACATCATAGTGTGGACGAGTTCTACAATCTCAACAGTATACTACGTTGAAGACCAGACAGTTCCTAGATCTTGATGTTTTCCTCCGTCATAGTGTGGACAAGTTCTATAATCTCAACGGTATACTACGTTGAAGACCAGACAATTCCTAGATCTTGATGAAGATGTTTCCCTACGTCATAGTGTGGACGAGTTTATAATCTCAACGATATACTACGTTGAAGACCAGACAGTTCCTAGATCTTGATGTTTTCCTCCGTCATAGTGTAGACGAGTTCTATAATCTCAACGATATACTACGTTGAAGACCAGACAGTTCCTAGATCTTGATGAAGATGTTTCCCTACATCATAGTGTGGACGAGTTCTACAATCTCAACGGTATACTACGTTGAAGACCAGACAGTTCCTAGATCTTGATGTTTTCCTCCGTCATAGTGTGGACAAGTTCTATAATCTCAATGGTATACTACGTTGAAGACCAGACAGTTCCTAGATCTTGATGAAGATGTTTCCCTACGTCATAGTGTGGACGAGTTCTATAATCTCAACGGTATACTACGTTGAAGACCAGACAGTTCCTAGATCTTGATGTTTTCCTCCGTCATAGTGTGGACGAGTTCTATAATCTCAATGATATACTACGTTGAAGACCAGACAGTTCCTAGATCTTGATAAAGATGTTTCCCTACGTCATAGTGTGGACGACTTCTACAATCTCAACGGTATACTACGTTGAAGACCCGACAGTTCCTAGATCTTGACAATTTTCCTCCGTCAAAGTGTGGACGAGTTCTACAATCTCAACGGTATACTATGTTAAAGACCAGACAGTTCCTAGATCTTGATGAAGATGTTTCCCCCAGTAGAGTTACGGAAAAGTTCTTAAAACTCAGCAAAAGTGTTCCCTCAGCTGGGGTACAGGCAAGTTCCTAAATCTCAATAAAAGATAGACTTCCCCAGCGGAATCTTCTACAACAACATGTATGTAAGTTCTCGCTAAGGAAACTCTTATGCGATCGATGCTCCTGCAGATGGCATCTGTAAGCCCATCCTCCTACAAACAATCTCCAAATGGCATCTGTAAGCCCATTCCCGACATCACAAGGCTGATACCACTTCATGCGAGTACAAATTTCTGGGCACTCTAGTGTTCAATCATCTTCCACCTTCGGATCACGAAAGGCACGAAAGCCAATCTACATCCTCAGGTTTAAGAAGATTTAACAGGGGCAGATATTGTAACCCAAAATTTTCCCTCTCATATTTCTCAAAACATGGCAAGGAAAATCTCCAAGTGGCTCAAGATTGCTCAAGAGTTGGACAACCAAGCTATCTCCTAAGGCAGTCAACCTCAAATTAGGGTTTTGTGTTGCATCAATATCCTTGAGTCCAAATGACCTCAAGTGATCCCCAATTTCATAATATGTTCTCAAGGTCATCCATGTCAATTTTCAAGCCTTGCAGAGGAAGTTTGCTCAGTCAATTGCTCAAAGGGTCCAAAAATCGACTGTGCTGGGGCAAAAGTCAACTAAGACCTATAAACAGTCAAACTTCAAGATTTTTTGTAAACATTCTCATTTTGAAGTATATTTCATCATGTGATCAAGGGTTGATCATGATTCATCAAGGATTGCTCAAAATTCATCAAGACTCAAAAGTTGCTAAATTAGGGTTTTGTAGGAAAAGTCAACTCAACTTTGACCAAGCATAACTTTCTCATACTTTATGAGAAATGACCTATCCAAATCTAATTTTGAAGAGGATGAAATTTCCTACAATCCATAATCATACCCCAAGATCATAAAATGCTCTCACAAGAAGTTATAAATTTGGACATTATAGGTCATTTTTGAAAGTCAACAAAAACACCTTTTTTTCCAAAGCTCATAACTTGAGCATGGAATATAAAAATGATATTATACCAAAAGGGTTGGTTATAGGACATCTCAAGCTTTCTAGAAAGTCAAAGAACACCTCCAAAAGTTCAAAATTGAAGAAGTTATGCATTGTTGAAGTTGGGCATTTTTGCAAAATTGCCAAAAGTCAACTATCCCCAAAACTTCAAATTTTGTCAAATGGGCCCACTCTTTTCCACTTGGTTTGAGCTTGCCACATTGCACACGTGTCCTAGCTTCAGCCTTGAGATCATATTTCTTTTTTTATTATTTTATTTGATTTTTTATTGAATTATTTCATTTTTAATCAAATTAAATCAAATAAAATCCAAATATTGATTACTTGGGATCTTTTTGGCTATTTCAGGTTGAGATCATTATCATTAAGAGCATCAAATTCGTATCACACAAGATCATGAGCAAAAAGATGGATTTTTGACAATTGGCAAGCTTTAAAGGATGAATCAAATCAAATCATAAGGCATTGATTTAGAGGGATTCCATCCATATTTGTTACCCTAATACCTTGTATCATACATAAGCAAGAGAGGCACACGAAATTAAGGGCTAGAGGCTGCAAGAACAAGCAAAACAAAACTTGAAAAAGTGAGAATTCAAAATCATAGCAAGAGAGGTTTTCAGAAGCCAAGAAGCATACCAATCAATTCCTGGGTGATCATATAATCCTCCTGGATCCAAAGCACGCATTCACAAGCCTTCTAGAGCTCTGTAAGTATCACAAAAATCCGCTCCTTTCTTGAATTCGCAAATCATTATTCCTGCATCTTTTGTACAAATTATTTGCATATTCATGATCCTTACAGCATTTCTAAACTTTTGGCAATACTTAATTTAATTTATATGGACTGGAACCTCATAACGGCATGGATAGGGTTATGTGTTGGATTTTAGGGATTTGCGTTTCAGGTGAAACTGAATCTCGTGATAGGCATGGTTGCACTCAGGAGAGGGAGACAAACCTAACCATACCTTTGGGGGTCGTTTTTATGGCCTGGAATTAATTTTTGGGTCGAGCTACGTATTTAGCTGCGAATCCAAATCCGTAGGAAATTTTACAGTGGTTGGAGGTAGGGGACGATGGCGTGTCATCTCCCTAATGGCTAGTTCAAATAATTCGCGCGTTTTGTTTGTTTCTGATCCATAAGAGTTGTTTTGTTTTATTATATATTGTAAGTGCCTTTGTTTAGGATTGGCTCATTTCTTGTAAAACAAATAGTAACAACAATAATGTAATGTAATGTACAATAGGAACAGCCTGAAAACCCTATTGTAAATGCCTAAACATGTTGTGTTGAATCAACATCTGGAACAACATGTCTCAAGAGATGTCATAACATCATACCAGACATCAAGCTACTGAACTGTCAAGTCTGATGCAGTTCTGTTCCTGAAGTTATGCAGAATATTCTGCCAAATAGAATGCATAACAAGTAGCGAAAATTGAAGGCATATGTGGAGCCCTAGAAGATTCAATCAGAAGCTAAGGATAAGGAGAAAAGCTCGATGGAAGACCTAACTTACAGCAGAAGTTTTCTGCTTACTTTATGCAGGTCGTTAAAACTGCATTGCTGTCATATGAAGGCCCAAATCCAGTTGGGTAAAAAGGGTTATAAATAGAAGCATTGTAACCTAATTCAAGGGAGGTCGAGTATTGACAAGATGTAATATTTTAGGGCTAGTTTTGTGAACCACCCGGGCTGTGGGATGGTCACCATACTCCTTGAAACCTGTAGGTTAGAGGATGTATGCATTGTACTTGATTGAAGCTTTTAAGCATGATCAAGATGTGTAATGGAAGTGTATCTTCTGAACAGTTTATGTACTGTAGAAAGTTATCACTGCGGTGATTGAGGGGGAGTGAGAGGGGTCTCATATCTAGGATTGGATCTTAGGTAAAAGTGTCATTGGGTAGTGATTAAGTGAGAAGGCTGTCAACGGGTGTGTTGGCTGTAGGGTCTTTGAATTGATACTACTAATAGTGAACTTTATCCCTGTCTTGGAAGCCTCCAGATGTAGGTTGGTTGAACCGAACTGGGTGAACAATTCTGTGCGTTATTTACTTTCTGCATTGGTTATTTGTTTGATGTCTCAGCATTCTTCATATGATTAACCTTAACTGTTCTGAACTTCAGTAAATCAGAATCTGCATTTGTCAAAGGTGTTGCAGGTTCTGGTATGATAGTTCAGTGTCTGTTGTAGAATTGATATCAAAAGTACAGCCTATTCTACCTGTACAGCGCTTAATGTCAGATCAGATGTCTTAACATTTCATTAGACATCCTGAGTCTCTGACATACCAGGAATTTCAATTGGTATCAGAGCAGGCATCCTGTCTGTCTCTGGATGAGATCCATGGGGGATACTTTCCGGTTGTGTACAAGGTAGAATATTGTTTGAACCAGTAGTGTTCATATTGTTTGGTCCCTAGGAGTGGAGGATGGACCAATTTGGGAGAAACTAGATCAGCTATGTTGAAGGAAGATGAAAGTGTTTGAACAAATTCAAAGACCTCATGCGGGAGTGAAGATTTTGGAGTGCATTGTTCAACCTGTATTCAGCACAGAGAAGAATATTATCAAAACCTTCATGCGGGAGTGAAGATATTGATAAGGCATCATATGTGTTTATAAAGCTTTCTTTTAACAGAGCTGTAGAGTTGGGCCTAGAAAGTTGCTTGGTGAAGAAACAAACAACTTGTAGGATTGATTTATTTTCAATCCTTATGTGTCATGCTTACTATATGGAGTAAGCACTGTGGAAGTTCTGGTGAAGTACTGCTATTCCGCTGCATAGCTTCTGATACAACCCCTGAAGTGAAAGAAGAACTCTAGGGTTATTATTTTCAACAGAATCTATAAGCAGACTTTGCAATCTATCAATAATGTCAAAGATACTTGAGATTTCCTCAACTCCACTCATAAAGGCTTTTATTATTAGTGTTGATGAGTATCAATTGATCAATGATTCTCATATACATCTGCAAGCTGCTTGAAGATCTTGAAGATTATCAAGGATGATGTGTTCCAAGGAGATGGAACTGATGTTCTTAAGGATGTTAGAACATCATGCAACTGCCAGTTGAAGAACAGATGTTCTGGGTGCTAAACACATGTAATGTGAGTACATATGTTTGGAACCTACTCCTGATCTGGAAGAGGAGACATTTGTTTTGAAATAATTGATCAGGACACGATCAACAGGTCATCTACTCCAGTTGTGAGTTTAAGGGAGTATATGTGCTGAGCTAAATGCACTTAAAAGGACTTTAAAGCTGTGACTTTCCAGGTTTCCCCTCATGTGATGGATGATGGAACATCATGTCTGTGTCTTCAGCCAAGTAAATATGCTTAGCAACCATGAAGAAGTAATCAGTCAGGATCCTCTAGTGTGATTAGATAATTCTAACTGAATAAATGATGGAAGCAGAATCTTTATGTGATAAATATGTGGAAATCAGAATCAAAAGTTCTAAAGCTTGTGATGATAAAGGATGTACAACATCACAACTGTTGAAGACATCAGTTGTTGAGGAAAGACAGATAAGTTCCAGATTTAGTGAACATCCTCATGATTGATAATGAAGTTTCTTCTAGTACAAGTTACAGAATGTGGCAACCTGAAACTTGTACAGCAAGCAAACTAAGGACTCTTAATTTGAAACCTGTGGCAAATTCCAAATAAAGAGTACTTACTATGTGTCTGAAGTAAAGAGCTCAACACTGTATCCATAAAGAGGGAAGTTGGATAACATTTTGTTCAGAGGGAGTAGTATGATCAAGCTGATATGAAAGGGAGTTCATCTTACCTTATTCTATAAGATGCTTGAGTTTATTTCTCATGATCTTAGTGATTTCCTAGGAGGATAGGAATAGAACAGGTTATGTCTACCAATCACATAAACTGCAGCATGTGAAGAAGAATTCACTTAATTCTCTACAAAGATCTGAGCTGAGTTTCAGGGGGAGTCCTTAACCTGAAGATCTTGGAAGACATGTCATACAAAATGTCTTGACATCCTGGACCAAAGTCAAATGGTGGATATCTGCACTTTGACAAGTCATCCCCATCACCTAGGATGAACTTGTTAGTTGTATGTAGCAAGGAGGAGTTATCTTCAAAAGATCATGGGTTCCTGAGAAGATCCTCTTTTTACTTGAAGTTCATTTATGTGGTGTCCTCACATAATAGAACAACTTGGTCTGCTCTTGTCTACAGGAGTATGGTACAATTAACTCCTTTGTACTGTTCAAGGGTCAGCAGACAAGGTGAAGGTGATACATGCTAGTTGCTGCATGGTTATGTGGTTGTTGTGGGTCTGATCATAAAGGATGTAAGAAAAGTGTGCTTTGATTGCTATGAATGTTCATCCAAAACCATAGTATAAGCCAGGATCATATGGTTGAGATCAATGTCAGATCTGATGTTGCAACATCATCACAAACGAAGGGTATCTTCAGCAAAGGAAGCTTGTAAGGACCAGTTGGTTCTTCGTGCATGGAGCAGAAGATTGTTAGAATAATTATCCTACCTTGAGGAGATGGCATAATCTAACTAATAATGAATACTTTGACGGGAGACTAAGTATTCATTAGGATCTTGCATAAAGATATATATAAGCACTTTGATGGGAGACTAAGTGTTTGTATAATATGCATGCAAGGCTGTATTCTGAACCTATTTCTCAGAACTTGGTAGAGAGTTTATTTCTATCTAAGAGTATTCTGGTGAGTAATCATACCTTTCTTATGGGGAATATAAAAGGGCATCAATCCCCTGGATGTTAACTTCAGAACCCAAGCAGATAGGTTCATGCTGTAACATCATTATTGTTAGAAGTCTGTGGCAGAGACTTGGGACTGTGAATCTTAATATTCTAGGGTGGCAGTTTTGATACTTTTGGAGCAATTTGGAAGATTCAGATCTTATCAATAGTAACTTGGTCTGGCATATCAGAAATGCTATTGTGGTAAAGACTTCACTAGCTCTAGCAACTACTAGTGAATGGAAGATCAGAAGAAGTAAATCAGATTAAGAAATCTGATATATTCAGCATATGTTCAAGGGGTCTTTTACTACAAGAAGTAGAAGTGGCATCTAAATTTTGTGTATTAGAACTAATCTGTGATGTCTTGTGAAGCATTTTGGAGTCTTCTGGTTTATTCCCTCCTTCCTTATTTTGCTGTTGTTGAAGAAGGTAAGGTAACATCTAAGAAAGTGTCATGACATTACCATCGACATTGCAACCTTGGGGAAATCAAGAAGAATACGTGGAAAATAACCACCACGTAATTGTAGCTATTCAGGAGCTATATTTGGTATTCTGTTTCCTGAAAAGTTGGTCAAAGGCTGATTTTAGTAAGAAATTGCTTTGACCCAAACTTATGCATGTATTAGGACTGGTTCTTTTGGCAGAAACAAACAAATGCATGCACAGTCAGTCTGAAATATGCAACAACTTTAACAGGTATCCTTGACCAAGACTTTATATTGCCATCTTCTTGAACCTGTTATCTCCTTATATAACCTCCTGTCACACATTCTTTTCTCTCACAATCATCATGGGGTTTGTACGAATCTGGGAAAACTGTTCTTGGATCTGGTTTTGTGAGGGCTTTCTTTGTCAATTTTTGGCCAAAAAGGGGGAGAAAGGAGTACTGTTACTGTTTGACATTGTCCTCGTTGCAGCAGCTACTCAAAATTTTGATCACAAAGACTTGTCACAAATTCAGCAGAAATTCAAATGGCGTGAATTTCTTTGTGACTTGTGATCTGAGTTATGAACACAGTTGTGACCTGTGTTCTGAGTTACAAGTGAGATATTCTGGTCACTCCTTAAAGGTTCTCTGATGCCTCTAAAAGGATAGTTTATCTCCCACGGTCCTCTTTTTCCACCACCAGTGACAAGAAATGGTTCGTGGTCCAAAAGGGAATGAGGTGCATCCTCTTCCTCCTGTGCTTCAAGAGGTCCTGAATGGTTAGTGTGGTTACAACCAAAGATGTCAAGATCAATGTCAAGACATCCTTCTGTGTGTATCCTGAACACTTTTATTTTTTTTATTGTTGTATTTGTTTTAGCCAAAATTTGCCAAAGAGGGAGATTGTAAGTGCCTTTGTTTAGGATTGGCTCATTTCTTGTAAAACAAATAGTAACAACAATAATGTAATGTACAATAGGAACAGCCTGAAAACCCTATTGTAAATGCCTAAACATGTTGTGTTGAATCAACATCTGGAACAACATGTCTCAAGAGATGTCATAACATCATACCAGACATCAAGCTACTGAACTGTCAAGTCTGATGCAGTTCTGTTCCTGAAGTTATGCAGAATATTCTGCCAAATAGAATGCATAACAAGTAGCGAAAATTGAAGGCATATGTGGAGCCCTAGAAGATTCAATCAGAAGCTAAGGATAAGGAGAAAAGCTCGATGGAAGACCTAACTTACAGCAAAAGTTTTCTGCTTACTTTATGCAGGTCGTTAAAACTGCATTGCTGTCATATGAAGGCCCAAATCCAGTTGGGTAAAAAGGGTTATAAATAGAAGCATTGTAACCTAATTCAAGGGAGGTCGAGTATTGACAAGATGTAATATTTTAGGGCTAGTTTTGTGAACCACCCGGGCTGTGGGATGGTCACCATACTCCTTGAAACCTGTAGGTTAGAGGATGTATGCATTGTACTTGATTGAAGCTTTTAAGCATGATCAAGATGTGTAATGGAAGTGTATCTTCTGAACAGTTTATGTACTGTAGAAAGTTATCACTGCGGTGATTGAGGGGGAGTGAGAGGGGTCTCATATCTAGGATTGGATCTTAGGTAAAAGTGTCATTGGGTAGTGATTAAGTGAGAAGGCTGTCAACGGGTGTGTTGGCTGTAGGGTCTTTGAATTGATACTACTAATAGTGAACTTTATCCCTGGCTTGGAAGCCTCCAGATGTAGGTTGGTTGAACCGAACTGGGTGAACAATTCTGTGCGTTATTTACTTTCTGCATTGGTTATTTGTTTGATGTCTCAGCATTCTTCATATGATTAACCTTAACTGTTCTGAACTTCAGTAAATCAGAATCTGCATTTGTCAAAGGTGTTGCAGGTTCTGGTATGATAGTTCAGTGTCTGTTGTAGAACTGATATCAAAAGTACAGCCTATTCTACCTGTACAGCGCTTAATGTCAGATCAGATGTCTTAACATTTCATTAGACATCCTGAGTCTCTGACATACCAGGAATTTCATATATATTCTTATTTTATTAACAACTAAAGCACAATGGCCTAGTGGCGAAGCAAGCAATCCAAGCACCCACGGGACCTGGGTTCGATCCCAGGTCCCCCCCAATTTGCTTTTTTTTTTCTCTTCAGGTGATCAGATGCACATTCAAGCATTGTAGCATACCATGCGCCTCCACATCTCCAACAACCAGATGGCCAAAAGCCAGATCTGGTGATCCAGATTGATGGTCTACCATGGACCAAGTCCAAGCGCGCACATGGGATCTCAAAAGTCAACCAGGCCAGCGCTTAATGGACCTCAAATTGCTTCCCAAACACTCCAATCAGGCCCATACCCCCTAACTCTCTCTATTTTATTTATTTTTGTTTTATTTAATTTAATTATTTTCATTATTTTCTAACCAATCAAATTTTTTTTCCTTTATAAAATTAAAACCAAAAAATATTTTCTTTATTAAATTAAATTTTAGTATTTTATTTTTTTATTAACAAACCAATTAATTAATTTAGGCCATTAATTAAAAATAACTTTAATACATTTTTGTAAAATAATTAAAATTAACTTAGACTTAATTAGGTTTTTACTAACATTGATTAATTTTATTTTCTTTCTTTAAATACCAAAAATCCAAAAAAATATTTATTTTCATTAATTAATTAATTAATTTAATAATTAATTTAGGATAGTTTCTTTCTTAAAATAAAAACAACAAAAAAATCTTTTCTTTAAAATAACAAAGGGTCAAAACCCTAGAATTTGCGCCTGATTTAATTTTCCGCACGCGATCTGTTTATTCAATATTGTATTTGTTCCCGGAATGTAATAGATAATTAGGACCATCTAATTTTTATCGCTTTATTTATCTTCCCGCATTTAAATTTCAAAGGGTTGCTTTTGGCGATGTAAATACCCGACGCCTTGTAATTTAAATTTCCGCAATTTATTTCCCGTAAATTATAACTGTTAGATGTTTGATAATAGGGATGCATGACAAGATTGAATGTTTTAGCCTAAAATCGACATAGATCACCCATAACATGTACAAAGACAAAAATAACTGAAAACAACACACTCGCACATGCGCACTCTTAGGGTACACCCCACTTGGTTGCCTTCGTACGCAGTCATTAAGTATAGGTCACTTTAGAGGTCGCCCTCTTGTCTAAAGATCATAGTCGCCTCGAAACGGTTGCCTCGGATATTGTTGCCTCAAAACAAATGATCTAAGACATTAGGGTTACCGCTAAGGCACCCTAACATTGCTTTAGTGACCGTAAGCCCCTAATTCGAATTGACCCTTAAAACTCCAACGACGGTGCTACCTACTCATCAATAGTGGGATAGCATTGTCTAAAGGAAGATAGCATAGAACGATTCCTTTTTCGAGTAGGTAGATGGTTCTTAAGTACTTGCTCTTTCAAAAAACAAAATCTTTTTCACACTTACACTTTTTCGAACAAAGTTTTCAAAAACACTTCATATACTCTTGAGGACAGAAGCAAGAGTTAAATCAAAGTTTCAAAACAAAAACTTTTTCAAACCCACAAGCACAAAGAAAGCAATATTTTGAAAACAATATGAGCAAGTACCTAAGAGCCCGTGGATAACCACAGATAGAAAGGGTGCTAACACCTTCCCTTTCTATAATCTACCCCCCGAACCCGAGAAATATCTCGAAAAAGGAATTTTTCTGTGCTTTTTTCCTTTCCTTGTTGGATAAAATAAAAGTCGGTGGCGACTCTTGCTTACCGCGACATTTTGCGAACATAAATGCAAAACACAAACCAACATTCCAAAAAACAGTCAGTTCTCTCCCACTGTATCACACAACAAATGATCCTATTGCATCTCGTAGCAATGTTGTCTCTGAAATAATGTCAGGTACCAGTAGCAACGCATCCAGATCTAATGCAACATCAACCAATACTTTTAGATGTCCATCAGGGAGCGGTCTATGGTGAAGTAAATCTCCCGAAGTGTTATGCACTTTTCCCTTGCCAACTAAGCGATAAGTCGGTGACGATAAGTATAGATGACAAGATGAAATACCCTAAACCAATAATAAATATGTTACTGTTAATGTGTATATATGTCAATTAAAATAAATTTGCTAGTTTAATTTCATAATAACATATATAATTACCTTGGGAAATTTATTTTGACAATTGATACTATCTTTTTCACTAGTTTCTTTTGCCTCTGAACTGCACTTTTACGCCATATCTCTCTCTCTATCCTGTTGCAATTCACGGGCTTGCGCCTTTAATTCCTCAAACATTTGCATCACTTTTTGATTGCTAGGATTTCTTTTCCTTGGATGCTTATACAAGGAAGATGGAGTCACACCATGTCCTTTACCCCTCACCCGACTGGGATACTCAGCAACATTTAGTGTACGACTAAGTACGCTCCTGTTATCCTGGTCCTCATCTGTGGTTACCGATTGAGATAGAGTCTCCTAAAATTCATTTACATATATATCGAAAATTATTAGTGGAGATAAAAAATTAAGTATATACTAATAAACTTTTGATTTACTTAAAGGCACAATGTTATACTTACACATTCATCATAAATATGTTGAACATCTTCCCTAACAACTCCATCCTTGCCCACACGAGCTTCCTTCCACAAAACATGCGTCGAAAGTGATGTTTCGTCACTTTTCGTCTCCTCTAACTACGCATTGACACAAATCATAAGATCATCAATTATAACACATTGAGACAATTAATAAGATCGTAGCATTTATTAATTATTTAATTAGTTACAATTTTTTACATCCGGATATACTTATAATTTTTTGCTGTAAGCGTGAATATCCCAAACGCCCTTTTCTGTATGGATACATGGGTGTTGATGCTCTCTCGCGATTTGTGTCACTCACTTTCTTGAATTTCTCATTTTCTATTCGTTTGGATACAAATTCATCCAATTCTTCGGGTCCAATGAAGTTGCTATACTTCATTGGACGATCAGCTTTAATAAGATTTCCTTGCTCATCCTTAAGAAATTTGTTTGTTAAAAAAATTCTCCACCCTCGGTGTCTTTTTCCGGCCACTTGAAGACAATACTTTTTTCGGTTGTCTTCAATGTTAAAAGACCTCTACGAAAAAACATACGCATTATAGTGTGTTATTATAAGTAATTTAAAGACATTACCATGTGATCTTCATTAAGGGAACAAATATTAAGAATACATATAAGACATTCCCAAGCCTTACTTAGTTAGGGACTAAAATAACAAAAACATTATACTTTAAAGCTAAATTATATGGTACCTGTATATCAGTCCAAGTTTTGTCTTTGTAGGAATCCAAATCTTTATTAGTCCATTTATCAAAGGTGATTGGGACGTGAATACGAGCAAGTGTACCAATGTAGCTTGTCAACTTTTCACCATTAGGATCGATTAGTTGGTTATCATCATTCCAATGTACATCATATTTTACTCTTTTATCTCTATCAAGAATGATTTTTCTCATAATAGTGATGCCTCGTGTAATTTCTCCCTCTGATGTCTTATCTGGAGCATTTGTATCTTATGAGTTTTCTTGATTACTAGCCATTGACTTGTAATAAAGAAAAAAATAAAAATAAAATGACAAATATATGGGGCTAACACAGATCAAACTATGCAATACAACATCCTCATCCCTGAACAGTTTATGCAGTAGTTAATAATTTCATCATTTCACCTTCCTGCTTGAACCATATTCTTTTCTACTCCATCTAAGACTGAACACTGAACACTGAACACATACAACAACAAGAATGACGTACCTGAACTACAGAGGTCTACGACGGTTGGAGAAGAAACGATTATGAACGGACGGAGAAGAATCGGTCGGAGAAGAAATGGTCGGGGAGAAGAAACGATTACAACGATTAAAAATGAATGAATAGGGTTCTGAAAATTTTATATTTTAATTTTATAGTTTGACCTAAGACAGCGCTTTTTAAAAGCGCTTTTTGTCATACAAGATATAGCAACGCTTTCACGAGAAAACGCTTTCTTAAGTGGGGAAATTTTATATTTTAATTTACTAATTTGACCTAAGCCAACGCTTTTTAAAAGCTCTTTCTATCATACAAGATCTAGCAGCGGTTTCACGAGAAAGCGCTTTCTTAAGTGGGGGCGAATTTAAGGCCTTTAGTAGCGCTTTTTTAAAAACGCTTTCTAAAAGTTGTCTGTAGCAGCGCTTTTTTTTAGAGAATTTTCTAAAAGACCTACATCAACGTTTTCTCATTAAAGCGCTTTCTAAGGTAGGGCATTTAGTCGCGCTTTTTAAAAGCGCTTTCTAAAGACTGTCTGTAGCAGTGCTTTTTTTTAGCGAATTTTTTAAAAGACCTACATCAGCGTTTTCTCATAAAAGCGCTGTCTTTTTGGTGATGCCAAAAGTCAATGTTGGCGTAGTGTTTCTCCATACATCACAAGCAAGGACATGTCGATGATGCACCCTAGGGCACTTCTCACAAGCGGCATAAAGGCTCCCAAATGTAGGAAGTTGAAAATGAGACGACTCTTAAGCACTCTTCGCTAGAGACTCCTAGGAAGGGAAATAAGTCCAAGGCCACTAGAACTACCCCAGCCCTAATGTTGTCGCCTCTCCAAAGGTTTCTCTTGCTGTCAAAGTTAAGGTTGTGAAGGATGGGAAGTGTATCATTGTGAAGACCAATCCTAAGGTGTCGAAACCAGTTGTAATGGTGGCTTCGACGAACCCTTTTTTGCCAAAAATAAATATTTCTAACTTTCTTTTCTTTCTCTTTATAGAAAAATCCAATTTAGAAAGATTTGTGGACTATAAAAATATTTATGCCTGCGACTGCCAACTTTTCACAATTCCATACCAATTCTGTTGAGGAAGAGGACCGGCCCACCGAAATCCAAAGTGACCTTCAATATCCTAGGTTGAACGCTTTCTCTTCTGATACCAACAATGAGGAACCAAAGTACTTCTCAACTACCTAGGCTGTTAGGCAGTTATGCTGGCTGTTAGACAGTTATGCAGTTAGTTGTTATACAGTTAGGCAGTTAGTGGTTATTAGAAGTTAGTTACATGAATAGCTTGTAACAGAATGCTAGTATATATAGTTGTGTAATGCATAAGCTTATATATGTGTAATAAAGAGCTTCTTTTCTTTCTCTTCTTTAATCTCTCTCTTTTCTCTCTTTTCTCTATTGATTTGAGCATGAGTTCTCAATCATAATATGGTATCATTCGCTTCAAGATCCACACCTGTGATCCTTCTTCTTTTCCCATAAACCAGTCCTTCTTCTTCTTAATCCAGCCCTTCTTTTTCATCTATGGCGCGCGGTTCCAATTCCACCACCTCAACTCAACGTGTCACCAATGGTGACATAGATTCAGTCTACTATGTACATCCTAGTGAAGGCCCTAATTCTGTGATCATCACACCTCAATTGACTGGTGTCAATTATATTTCTTGGTCTAGATCAATGAAATGAGCGCTTGGTGCTAAGAACAAGCTTGCTTTCATTGATGGCACTATTCCTATTCCTGACATTGATGATCTCAACCGCTGTGCATGGGAACGATGCAATTGCTTAGTCCATTCATGGATTCTCAACTCTGTTACATCACCCATTGCTCAAACTATCGTTTTCTTGGAGAATGCTCTTGAAGTCTGGAATGATCTCCAGGAACGGTTTTCGAAGATTGATCGAATTCGTGTCTCAACTCTGCGCATGGAGATTAACAATCTCAAGCAAGGGTCGAAATCAGTTCTTGATTACTTCACTGAACTGCGTGGCTTATGGGAGGAATTAAACTCTTATCGTCCTCTACCATCGTGCACTTGTGCTCAACAATGTCGCTGCCAAGCCTTGAGAGCTGCTCGAGAATTTCGCATTGAAGATCAGGTAATACAATTTCTAACTGGTTTGAATGACAAATTTTCTGTCAACAAAAACTCAAGTTCTTTTGATGGATCCTTTACCATCCATCAACAAAATCTATTTTATGGTGATTCAAGAAGAGAGCCATAACGTCTCTTTACTTTCGAAACCTGAATCCTTTGCTCCTATGGAAGAAGTTAATTCTTTGGTAAATGCTTATGACTCAAGAAGACAAGGTGATCGTGGCAAGCAAGCCAATTACTCTGGTCATGGTAACAATAGTTCCCAAAACTCGCGCAGAGACAATAGGTTGTGTACTTATTGCAATAGAGCAGGTCACACAGTTGAAGTTTGCTATAGGAAGCATGGTTTTCCTCCAAACTATGGTAAAAAGCAAACTGTTGCTAATGCCACAAATTCCTCTACTGGTGACAACCAACAAACTGCTTCCACTGGTGAAGAAGATTCCTCTAGGAGTCAATGTGCTAGCATATCTCAAGAGCAATACTCTCAGTTGATTAACTTGTTGCAGCAAACAAATTTACTGTCTCAGTTGCCAAATTCTGCTACCAATGTTAATTCAACCACCAATCACATTTCTACACATGAGTCTACAGGTAATTCTCAAGTACTCATAGCATCTTGTTCCACTAGTAGAAAACATGATTTTTGGATCATTGACTCAGGTGCCAATGATCATGTATGCTCCTCTCTTCATTGGTTTAGTTCTTTACATAAAATTAAACCTGTTAATGTGTGTCTACCTAATGGTGCTATTGTCATTGCTAAACAAGCTGGCACTGTTAACTTTTCACCACAGTTTTTTTTGCAAAATGTTTTGTACACTCCTGACTTCTCTCTTAATCTCATGTCAGTTTCAAAAATGTGTCAATATCTTAACTGCAAACTTTCTTTTCATGCTGATAAATGTTATATACAGGATGTGAAATCACAGAGGATGATTGGTTTGGCTAGTCAAGTAGAAGGATTGTACAAACTAGTGCTCGATGATGGTTGGTCTGCTGATAAAAGAAAACACACTTCCAACTCAGATTGTTCCAATGACCTCACTATGCCTAAAACTTCTGCCAACACATGTAAAGTGATTCCACCACAAGCCTTGTGGCATTTTAGATTAGGTCACTTATCTCATGACAGAATTTCTAAAATGCATCAATTGTATCCACAACTTGTTAATGATAATAAGGCTGTCTGTGATATTTGCCATTTTGCTAGACATAAGAAAATTTCATTTCCTATCAGCACTTCTAGAGCAAATGCTAAATTTGAACTCATTCATTTTGACATTTGGGGTCCTATTTCCATTACTTCTATTAAAGGTCACAAGTATTTTCTTACTGTTCTTGATGATTTTAGTAGATTTGTTTGGGTAATCTTGTTAAAATCCAAGGCAGAGGTGTCTGACCATGTTAAAAATTTTATTACTCTTATTGAGAATCAGTTTCATACCTGTCCCAAGTACATCAGGTCTGATAATGGACCTGAATTCTCTCTCCCTCAATTTTATGCATCCAAGGGCATTATTCACCATAAGTCATGTGTAGAGACACCTCAACAAAATGGTAGGGTAGAAAGAAAACATCAGCATCTCTTGAATGTAGGTAGAGCCCTACTATATCAATCAAACTTACCAAAATCCTTCTGGTCATATGCAGTCCCTTATGCTGCTTTTATCATTAACAGAGTCACATCCAATTTACTTCAACAAAAATCACCATATCAGCTATTGCATGACAATGTACCTGACATTAGTCATATTAAAGTGTTTGGTTCTCTTTGCTATGCCTCTACTCTTACTTCTCATAGAACCAAATTAGAAACCAGAGCTAGAAAGGCAGTCTTTTTAGGCTACCCTGTTGGATATAAAGGCTGTTTACTTCTAGATCTCAATAATAGTGACATTTTCATATCTAGGAACATTACACATCATGAGCATATTCTGCCTTACAATACTTCTTCTGAATCTCTTAGTAATTCATGGGAGTATTTCAGTACACAGTTCTTACAATCATCATCACCAGTTACTAGCTCTACTCATCCTAGTGTATTTGATATTGCTGACATTTCTGATAATGTGCTTAATACATCAGCTGACCCTGCACACAATGACACGAGTATTGACAATAATGATCTTGTGCAACCTGAATTGTCTAATCCTGCACATGTTGATACTCTAGTTCCAGCACAAACCAATCCTCACGATATACCTACACAAAACACATCAGTACCTACTTCTCTCTCCACTCAACCCACCAATCAAATTCTCCCCACAAGGGTTTCTTCCAGAACAAGGCACCAACCATCTCACCTCAAAGACTATGTTTGTGCTTCCTTCAACAACAATGACTACCCAATCACTTCATCCTCAGGTATGGCTTATCCCATTTCTAATTCTGTTTCTTATTCTCATTTGTCTCCTTCCCATTCTCGATTCACATTATCTATCACCACTCAAACTGAACCTAAAACATATGCTGAGGCTTGTAAATCTGCAAGTTGGATTCAAGCTATGAAATCTGAGATTACTGCTCTTGAAGATACTGGTACATGGCAAATAGTGGATCTTCCACCAAATGTTAAGCCTATAGGTTGCAGATGGGTCTACAAAATAAAGTATAAGTCTGATGGTAGCATAGAGAGATTCAAAGCTCGACTTGTAGCTAAAGGCTACAACCAGATTGAAGGCTTGGACTATTCTGATACATTCTCACCAGTTGCTAAACTCACAACAATTCGCCTTGTTTTGGCTTTAGCTTCTATTCATAACTGGCACTTACATCAGTTAGATGTGAACAATGCCTTTTTACATGGCACACTTCATGAAGATGTATATATGGTAATACCACCTGGTGTGCACACCACCAAATCCAACCAAGTCTGCAAATTGGTCAAGTCTCTCTATGGCCTGAAACAAGCAAGTAGGCAATGGTATGAGAGACTAACCTCATTGCTTATTCAACATGGCTACAAACAGGCAACATCAGATCACTCACTATTTGTTAAAAGTACTTCTTCTTCATTTACAATTTTACTTGTATATGTTGATGATGTGCTTCTAGCAGGTGATTCCTTGGCAGAATTCCAACATATGAAGACTGTGCTTAATGTGGCTTTCAAAATCAAGGATTTAGGAAGACTCAAATACTTCCTTGGTTTGGAAATTGCTCACTCTTCCAAGGGCATCTCTATCTGTCAGAGAAAATACTGTCTTGATCTTCTTTCTGATACAGGTTTTCTTGGTTCCAAACCAAGTAACACTCCATCAGATCCTGCCATCAAATTGCATAATGATGTTGGACCAGTCTTTGATGACGTCCCAGCTTATCGGAGGTTAATTGGGAGACTCATCTATCTCAACACAACCAGACCTGACATAACATTCATCACCCAGCAACTGAGCCAGTTTTTGTCCAAGCCCTCCATGATTCATTACAATGCTGCTTGCAGAGTCTTGCGCTACCTCAAGAAGTCACCAGGACAAGGACTTTTCTTCCCAAGGGATTCACACATTCATCTCATCGGTTTTTCTGATGCAGATTGGGCAGGTTGTATTGATACACGAAAGTCAGTGTCAGGATCCTGTTTTTATATTGGCAAGTCACTCATTTCATGGCGGACCAAGAAGCAAAACACAGTTTCACGATCTTCATCTGAAGCTGAATACCGTGCTCTTGCTTCAGCTACGTGTGAGCTTCAGTGGCTACTGTATCTTCTTAAAGACCTCTCTATCACTTGTACCAAACTTCCAGTTTTATTCTGTGATAGCCAGAGTGCTCTTCATATTGCAGCTAATCCGGTTTTCCACGAGAGAACAAAACACCTCGAGATCGACTGTCACATTGTTCGTGAAAGGTTCTTGGCAGGCACTATGAAGCTTATTCCTGTCTCCTCAAGCAATCAACATGCTGATTTCTTCACTAAATCACTACTTCCTAAACCTTTTTATGAGCTCATGTCCAAGTTGAACTTGTTAGATATCTACCACAGT
This sequence comes from Vicia faba, assembly GCA_948472305.1. NCBI lineage: Eukaryota > Viridiplantae > Streptophyta > Magnoliopsida > Fabales > Fabaceae > Vicia > Vicia faba. The sequence goes on from OX451737.1 coordinate 1,062,772,619, forward strand.
TCAACTTGTGGGAGGATCTCAACTACCTAGGCTGTTAGGCAGTTATGCTGGCTGTTAGACAGTTATGCAGTTAGTTGTTATACAGTTAGGCAGTTAGTGGTTATTAGAAGTTAGTTACATGAATAGCTTGTAACAGAATGCTAGTATATATAGTTGTGTAATGCATAAGCTTATATATGTGTAATAAAGAGCTTCTTTTCTTTCTCTTCTTTAATCTCTCTCTTTTCTCTCTTTTCTCTATTGATTTGAGCATGAGTTCTCAATCATAATAGTACTCTCCTGAGAGAGGACACGGTGATCAAGAAGAGGACAATCAGACCTTACCCCCTGTCGGCAATCTTCAAAATGATGACGCTGAAGCTCAAGGCAATGTTAACTCCACTAAACACAAAATTGTTGAAGACAAGATTGTCGTAGAAAAGATTGGTGAAGGTAATATGTCAAAGTTTGATGCTACTTTAAAAACAAGCCAGATAGTCACATTTCCCTTATACCGCTTAGATTTCCAAGCTTCCACCTACTGCTAAAACTACATTAGCTCAAGATGAACTGACTGCACTTAAGAAAACTAGACCCCTTGAGTATTTAAAAATCATGATGAGCACTAAAGGAACTTTGCTGAAAAATGTTCGAGTTCTTCAATCGTCTCCGGCAGAATTTTGTCTGTTGAAACTCTTGATGACGTACTTCGCCAACTCATGGCTAAAATTATCAATGAGGATCTATTTACAGTGTTGGAGGCGAATTCCATGCCTTGTTATGATATCAAAAACTTTTGAAGAATATTGACCTTCATACTGCTCCCTCCGCTATTCTCAGATTCGTTATGGAGTTTACCTCTTTTCTCGACCAGATCACTGCTGACCTTGCTAGGAAAATGACGCCTTAACCAAGATGCATCCTAAGCAACAAATTTGATCACAAGAATGGGAGTTATTCATCTAGTCTATGGCCAAAGTAGAGGAATTGGACAAAACCCTTGGTCGAGAAAAGCAAGAGTTTGAATCCTACGATGCGCACATCTTAACATGGAAAATATCAAATTGAAGAATTGTAGGATAAAGTGAAAAAGGATGAAGCTCGTCAAGCTGAGATATCTACCACAACTTGAAAAGCAGTAGATGTCGAAGCTTTGGTAGGCGTCCAACATTTTGACAAAGTCATAGATTTAGATGTTAAACTTAAAGGTTTCACTTAAACCATTTCATTGGCTGGCCATTGACTTGCAATTGTTATAGACCGATATGAAAAGATGAAGGTGTCTTTGTCTTTTTAAAATTTGTGTTATTATATTTTTTTACCTATTTTATTTCCAGGTAACTTTAATTTGTACCCTTAATTATGCCATTCGTGGCATTTTTTGACATTCATGCCATGTTCTTTTAGGCTTTTTTAATATTCAAGTACACATCTTATTCTCTATTGCTCTTTATTTCCTGCAACATAGGTCGATATTGTTTTAAATATTTGTCATTAATTTTCAAGACTCGACCTTCAGGGGTCAACTCTTTAACCTCATAAGCATTATTAGTGAATGCTTGCATAATTCGAAACGGTCCTTCCCAATTTGGGGACCATTTACCTAGGGCTCGATCTTTCTTATCCATGGGTAAGATGATTTTTCACACTAAGTCCCCTGGAATAAAAATTAGTATTTTAACTTTTATATTGTATGCTTGGGCCACTTGTTTTTTTTTTGTCGAATTAGAACATTTAACGCATCCAACATTTCTTCATATACATCAGCTAACTGTTAGAACAATGTTTGGTTCTAATCATATCTTAGAGTTTTGATGATAACAATGAAATAAATTTTGTAAAATAAATTTTATACTATAATGTGCATGTTCTCTAATTCAGATGATGTTCTGACTCAAGCATCTCAAAAGAGAAACATCATTCTACGCAAGTCTAAAGAAAACTCTGATGAAAAGCAATCTTAAGCAACGTCTGATAAAGCTAGCTGAAGCAAAGAATTAAAAGAAGCACGTTGAAAGCAACATCTGATAATGCAAACTGAAGCAAACTCTAATGAACATAAATTGAAGAAAACTCTGATAGAAGAAAAGATAAAGTAAACTCTGAAGTGGCAACGCTGCAAGCAAACTTTTAAACTTCTAGAGACAAGCTCTGACAGTACCGTTGTGCAATAATAGTATATAATGGGTAATTATTAAGTATTGGGCAATAATCTTAGTGATAAATCACAGTTTGTGATACAACTTATTAGAAGCAGTCTGATTCACTACTGTTAAGAGATAATTTTTGTAAGTGTTCTTTGAGAGACCAGTTGGGTCAGATTTCTCAAGAGGGCCAGGACTAGTTGAGTCTTATAGGTGTTAGTCACTTGCAGTTGGCTTGTGCATTGTATTGTTAGTCACAACAGTTTGGTTGTGCATTTGTAATCAGTTTGATTATGGTGGATTAAGTCCTCGTTGAGAGAGGTGAAATCAGCTTGGCGGGTGGACTGGAGTAGTATGAGTTTCAAATGAACCAGGATAAAAATACATGTGTTCTTCCATTATTATTGTGCGAGAAAAAGAAAAAACTTATTCAACCCCCCCTTCTAAGTATTTTCTCACCCTTCAATTGGCATCAGAGCTCTAGTTCTGGGTGCAAACACCTAACAATGTCAGAAAAAGATCCAGAAGGAAAACACTATGGAAATTGAACAAAACAACAACAACTGCACCAAACCTCCTGTGTTTGATGGAGAAGACTTTGAATACTGGAAGGATAGACTAGAAAGTTTCTTTCTAGGTCATGATGCTGATCTATGGGATATGGTACTAGATGGTTACACACATTTAGAAGACAAAGACGGAAACAAGATTCACAGAAAGAACATGGATAAACAACAGAAATTAGATATAAAAAATCACCACAGAGCCAGAAACATCTTTCTGAACGCTATCTCTAAAACGGAATATGAGAAAATCACCAACAGAGATACAACACATGACATGTTTAAGTCTCTCAAAATGACTCATAAATGAAATGCTCAAGTAAAAGATACAAAAGCTCTGGCTCTAATCTAGAAGTATGAAGCCTTCAAAATGGAAGAAAATGAGTCCATTGAAGTTATGTTCTCAAGATTCCAAACTCTGACCGCTGGCCTGAGAGTTCTGAACAAATGATACACCAAGACACACCATGTTAAGAAAATTATCAGAAGTTTACCCAGGAGATGGGCACCTATGGTTACTGCATTCAAAGTGTTAAAAGATTTGAATGATGTATCCCTTGAAGAACTTATCGGTGCTTTAAGAAGTCACGAGATAGAACTTGATGAACATGAGCCTCAGAAGAAAGGTAAGTTTGTTGTCCTTAAATCTATTAAAAAATGTGAAACTAACGCTTTTCAGGCAGTAGAAGGAAACTCTGAAGATTCTACATCAGAAGAAGATGAGTTATCTCTGCTCTCCAGAAGGATCAACCAGATATGGAAGCACAGACAAAGTAAGTTCAGAAACTACAAGAGGTCAGAAGATAAACCAGAATCTTCTGGACATAAGAAGTCAAGCAGGAGAGATATAGTCTGCTATGAATGTAAAGAACCAGGACACTACAGAAGTTATTATCCTAAGCTACCAAGAGATAGACCAAAGAAAAGGTTTGGAAGAAATAAAGGCATGATGGCCACCTGGGGTGATTCAGAATCTTCTGAAGCTGAATCTGACTCAGGAGATGAACACGCTAACCTAGCGATTATGGCTACCACAACAGATGACGATGACTCAGACTTTGATTCAGAATCGAAAGAGGTATTCTCTGAATTCTCTAGAGCCAAACTTGCTGAAAGCTTATCATAACTTCTTGAAAACTACAGTCAACTCAAAATCAAATACAAGAAACTCAAAAAAAATATTGCATCTGATTTTGAGAAACTTGAAACAGAAAACTCTGAACTTAAAGAAAACATTTTTAAACTTAAAGAGGAAGTTCAAAAAGTTCAAAAGATTTCTATTTCAAATTCCGCTTCAAGTTCAAGAGATATTTTTAAAGAATATGACTCTAGTTTTCAAACATTTCTTGCTAAAAGCATAGATAGAAGCATAATGGCTTCAATGATCTATGGTGTTAGTGGAAATAACAGAAGAGGTATTGGATATCAAACTCCCAAATATAAACCTAAGTCTGTTGAGGAAATGGTTATCACATATAAACTACTACACAAAAAATTTAGTTTTGGGCACACACATGATATCCAATACACTTCTCACTCTGAAAATTCTTATGCAAAATCAAAGTTCAACCAGAACTTTAGAAACTCTAACCAAAAAGGACCCAAAAAGGTATGGGTACATAAGGAGAAAATAATATATGTTGCAGATGTCCTTAACAGCTCAGTTGCAACACCAGTCATGGTACCTGGACTCTGGATGCTCGCGACATATGACGGGAAGAAAGTCTATGTTCCAAAGTCTGGAACATAAATATAGAGGAGATGTCAAATTTGGAGGAAATCATAAAGGAAAGATTATTGGTTCTGGAACCATTGGAAACGGTAACCTTCCTTCTATAACTAATGTTCTGCTGGTAGAAGGATTAGCGCATAACTTGTTGTCTATAAGCCAATTAAGTGACAACGGTTATGACATAATATTTAATCAAAAATTCTGTAGAGCTATTAGTCAAAAAGATGGATCAATCCTTTTTACTGGCAAGAGAAAGAACAACATCTATAAAATTGATCTTTCTGACCTTAAAACTCAAAATGTAAAATTCCTTATGTCTGTTAGCGATGAGCAATGGGTCTGGCACAAAAGATTGAGGCATGTTAGCATGAGAAGAATATCTCAAATTAACAAACTCAATCTGGTCAGGGGACTTCCAAATCTGAAGTTCAAATCAGAAGCTCTGTGCGAAGCATGTCAGAAAGGAAAATTTTCAAAACCTTCTTTTAAGTCAAAAATTGTTGTTTCTTCCTCTAGGCCGTTGAAACTTCTTCACATTGATCTGTTTGGACCATTTAAAACTGCATCCATCAGAGGCAAGAAGTATGGATTGGTCATTGTTGATGACTACATCAGATGGACATGGGTTAAGTTTTTAAAACACAAGGATGAGTCACATTTTGTGTTCTTTGACTTCTGCAACCAAGTGCAAAATGAAAAAGAGTTTAGAATCACAAAAGTTAGAAGTGATCATGGAGGAGAATTCGAAAATCATTATTTTGAAAAGTTTTTTTTAAAGAAAATGGCATTTCTCATGTTTTCTCTTGTCCTAGAACTCCCCAACAAAATGGAGTTGTAGAACGAAAGAATAGAACTTTGCAAGAAATGGCCAGAACCATGATTAATGAAACCAATATGGCTAAACACTTCTGGGCAGAAGCAGTGAACACAACATGTTATATTCAAAATAGAGTCTCTAGAATACATATTCTCGAAAAGACTCCTTATGAATTGTGGAAAAACAAAAAACCCAACATTTCATATTTCCATCCTTTTGGATGTACTTGCTATATTCTGAATACTAAAAATAATCTGAACAAGTTTGATTCTAAGGCACAAAAGTGTTTTCTGCTTGGATATTCTGAACGCTCAAAAGGCTATAGGGTATACAACACAGAAACTCTGATTGTTGAAGAATCAATCAAAGTCAGATTTGATGATAAGCTTGGCCAGCAAAAGCCAAAGCAGAATGAAAATCCTGCAGGTACAGAAGATCATCTTGCAAACTCTGAAAAGTTAGAAGCAAAGGACAACTCAGAAGACCCTCCTATTGAAAATGCTCTGGACAATCTAAGAATTTCTGAACAAACCTCACAAAATAGATTCCCCAGAATCACATCAGCACATCCAGAAAATGTGATTATTGGAAATAAAGAATATCCCATCAGAACAAGATCCTCTTTCAGAAACAATGAAGAATCACTGTTTGGTTTGGTCTCTCTGATTGAACCAACCTCAATAGAGGAAGCTCTGCAAGACAACGATTGGATCCTAGCTATGCAAGAAGAACTAAATCAATTCTCAAGAAATGATGTGTGGGATCTACTTCCAAAACTAAAGGATTCAATATCATAGGAACAAAATGGGTATTCAGAAATAGGTTGAATGAGCAAGGAGAGGTTGTCAGAAACAAGGCATGACTGGTTGCACAAGGTTATAGTCAACAAGAAGGAATTGTTTATAATGAAACCTTTTCCCCATTCGCCAGGTTAGAATCAATTAGATTATTAATTTCTTTTGTTGTTCAACACAACATCTCATTATATCAAATGGACGTTAAAAGTGAATTTTAAATGGTTACATAGAAGAAGAGGTTTATGTCCACCAACCTCTGAGTTTTGATGACTCAAATATCCAGAACATGTTTTTAAACTGAAAAAGTCTTTGTACGGTCTGAAACAAGCTCCCAGAGCTTGGTATGAACGTCTAAGTAACTTTCTTTTAGAAAAGAATTTTACCAGAGGGAAAGTGGACACTACCTTATTCAAAAAAACATTTAAAAATGACATTTTAATCTGTCAAATATATGTAGATGATATTATTTTTGGAACTTCTAATGTCTCTCTTGGAAGAGAATTTGATGAGTCTATGCAGGCTGAATTTGAGATGAGCATGATGGGAGAACTAAAATTCTTTCTGGGAATTCAAATAAATCAAACTCCAGAAGGTACTTACATACATCAAACAAAGTATGTTAAAGAACTTCTTAAGAAATTCCAGCTATCAGAAAGTAAAGAAGCAAAGACACTAATGCATCCTACATGCATTTTGGGAAAAGATGAGGTAAGTAAGAAAGTAGATCAGAAACTCTATAGAGGTGTGATTGGATCTCTTCTCTATCTGACTGCATCTAGACCAGATATATTATTCAGTGTATGTTTATGTGCAAGATTCCAATCAGATCATAGAGAATCTCACTTAACTGCTGTTAAGAGAATTCTGAGGTATCTAAAAGGTACTACTAACCTTGGACTGTGTTACAGAAGATCCAAAGAGTTTAAACTAGTAGGTTATTGTGATGCTGACTTTGCTGGAGATAGAATAGAACGAAAAAGCACCTCTGAAAGCTGTCAGTTTCTGGGTGATAACATTATCTCATGGTACAACAAGAAGCAAGCCACTATTTCACTATCAACAACTGAAGTAGAATATATATCTGCTGCTGGATGTAGCACTCAGATGATCTGGATGAAGAGCCAGCTGGAAGATTATCATCTATATGAAATTAAGATTCCTATATTCTGTGATAATATCTCTGCTATTTGTCTTTCAAAAAATCCTATCTTACATTCTAAGGCAAAACATATAGAAATTAAACATCATTTCATAAGGGGCTACATTCAGAAACGAATCTTAAGTTTAAACTTCATAGACATAGACCATCAATGGGCTGATATTTTTACTAAACCCCTTTCTGAAGATAAATTTAATTCATTCTGAAAAACATCAGTATGGAATTTTGTCCTGAATGAAATTTGTTTTTCTATATCTATTTTCAGAATGTTCTGAAATGAATGTTCTGATTAACTACTCTTCAGAAGTGAGAAGAGGAGTTACATCAGAAACCATCCATAATGTTCTAAAATGTGTCTAACGTTTCATTACAAGAATGGTCCAGAAGTTCATTACATTAAACCAGCCGTCACACGATACCCTTAGAAGTTGAACGTGTGTTTCAACTCTGAAAGGTCACGCATGCGTGCACTGCTATTGAGACGTCGTTCCTAGGTAACTTTTCAGATTTGATCAAATCTCATGCCTCCCCTCAATGTCAAATTTCATTAATTGCTAGTAATGATTATTTTTTTAATTCAATCGGTCTAAAATTACAGAAAGAAATTAAAATTACAGAAAGAAAAATTGAAAATAAAAAGGATGGCCTCATATTTAATCATTGGTCAAAATTGTTGATAGAAAAACGTAGAAAGGGTTTGAAAAAATATGTGTTAGTGAAATTGCAATATTGTGTGTGTGAACAATAGCGTGGTGTGAGAATTGTTAATAAAAAATTAAGACAATCATGAGTCCTATTTATAGAGTTAAATTAAGTTTAAAACTTGGAGAGAAAGTTAGCTCAAAATGAGTGTAACGCCCAAAGCCTGATCTCTAAAAAAAGGAAAGAAAATTAGTAAATAAAAAATAAGAAAATAGAAAATGTTAAAAATTCACCACAAGGGATTCGAACCCGCAACCTCATACTTGCAAGCTTCATTCTTTACCAATTGTGCTTCCTTGTTTATTCGCAATAAAAATGCATTTGAAAGCATACGAAGGCCAAGCAAATACTTATTTATTTAAAAATACAAATGATCTAAAATAAATCCTTATATTCTTAAATAGGTTTGGAAGCGGATATTTATAAAGATCAAAGAATATTATAAAACCAATGTTAAAAATAATTTTGACCGTAGAAATAAAGAGCGGGCAAATTTGTGGTATGACACACCATTAGATGTTTTGTATGATGTCAAAACTAGCATTTTTGAATATTGGACGACATTTCTAAGTCTTGTGGCACTCCTTTGCATTTGGGTCTTAAGAACCATTAAAAAACATTTTGAAATTGACCAAAGTCTTGAAAAACCAGTTTTTGCATGATTTTTCCAAGCATGTGCTGACACATTTGTGTTTCATGTCGGCACATGCAACTTAGTTTTGAAGCTTATAGCCTCTGGAGGGCTTAGGACGAAACAAGTATGTGTACAGGTTTACACATACTAAAGCTTTTAAAAAAATTCAAAAATTCTCATTTTATATGTCTCATTTTATGTGTCTTGACGCTATGACGGGAAGATGGATTCGATATAGTGGATGTTCAAGACATATGACCGAAGACATTTCTCTATTCTCTGACTTTATGGCGAATAAGAAAGGTTATGTATCCTACGATGATCACAACAAAGGTTCAATACTTGGAAAAGGTAGTATAGATAATACCTCAACTATTACTATCTCAAATGTTAATGTTAGTTGAAGGCCTTAGACATAGTCTTCTTAGCATTAGTCAACTGTGTGACAATGGTTATAAGGTAACTTTTGCCAAAGATTGTTGCATGATAGTGCATAATGAAAAAGAAGGATTGTATGTTTAACAGTGTGACGGTAGATAATATCTATATGCTTGACTTAAGAGAAGTTTCCTTTAATAATGTCCAATGTCTTGTTACCATGAGTGAAGACTCTTGGCTATTGCATATACGTTTGGCGCATGTCAAATTTGATCTACTTAATAAAATAGTTGTAAAAGATTTAGTAATGGGTCTACCTAAAATAAAGTTTTCAAAAGATCACATATGTGATGCATGTCAAAAGGGTAAGCATACAAGAGTCTCTTTTAAATCTAAAAATGTTGTTTCAACTCCGAGACCTCTTGAGCTCCTTCACGTGGATTTAGTTGGACCTTCACAGACCAAAAGCATAGGTGGTAATTACAACAGTTTTGTAATTGTATATGATTACTCAAGATTTTGCTGGACTATTTTCTTATGTAGCAAATATGAAACATTATCGACTTTCACATGTTTCACCAAGTTATCCCAAAGTAAATTGAATTCTAAATTTTTTGCCATTCGAAGCGATCATGGAGGTAAATTTGAAAACCATCTCTTTGAAGAATATTGTGATAAATTTGGTATTGAACATAACTTTTCGGCTCCTAGAACTCCACAACAAAATGGTGTTGTGGAGCGTAAAAATCGTGTTTTAGCGGAGTTGGCAAGAATAATGCTCAATCATTGTGGTCTACCAAAATATTTTTGGGCCGATACTATTAGCATGCCTTGTAATGTCTTGAATATGATACTTATTCATCATATACTTGACAAAACACCTTATGAACTTTTAAAGGGTATAAAACAAAACTTATCGCATCTTCATGTCTTTGGATGTAAATGTTTGGTTTTAAATAATGGAAAAGATAATCTTGTGAAATTTGATGCAAAATCCGATGAAGGTATCTTTCTTGGATGCTCACAATCTAGCAAAGCATTTAGAGTTTATAACAAGAGATTAATTATTGTTGAAGAGTCAATTCATATTACTTTTGATTAGTGTTATACAGTGGGAGAACTGACTTGGGTGTTTTACGTTTTATCGCATATGTTGCGGTTTAGCAAGAGTCGCCACCGACTTTTCTTTTATTCAAAAGGAAAGGTGAAAAATCACAGGAAAGACCTTTGAGATTATTTCTTGAGTTCGGGGGGTAGATTATGAAAAGGGAAGGTGTTAGCACCCTTTTCATCCATGGTTTTCCATGGGCTCTTAGTTACTTGCTAGATCACTTGCTTTTGTTTAAAATTGTGCTTTGTGTGGTTTTTGAAATTATTTTGTAAAGAGGCCATTGTTTAGGAAAACTTTGTAATGATTCTCGTTCATAAGAATGTATACAAAGTGTTTAATCTTTTGAAAATGTTTTCAAGTTTTGTAAGATGTTTTGAAAGTGTAGGTGTTTGTTTTTGAAAATAACAAGGATGTTTTGTTTTTGAAATTGAGCAAGTAACTAGGAATATTCTACCTACTCAAAAGTATTTCATGTTCATTTTCTCTTTCCTTTGATATTGTTATCTTACCATTGATTTGGTAAGTAACCCTATCTTTGGATGTAAACGGGACGGACGTGGGTCATCGTATAACCATGATTAGCAATGTTGCATGGTATCTTAGCATTCTCTTTTAGGGACTAAGATAATTTGAAAGGCAACATGGATAGCGTCATCGAGGGACTATGATCTTGTATTTTGCTTGTTTTTTGCTAAGATACCTCACATGCGTAATATGGCTATTTTGTAAAGGAAACCAAGCGGATTTACCCTAGGGGTGTTTGTGTGCAAGTTTATTGTTTTCATGCTCAATTTTTTCTTTGATTAGGGCTTTCTAAGCATTGGTTTTAGTCTTTCCATACAAACCCTAATTACTAGCATTTGTATATACAAGCGATAAATTGCGGAATTTAAAATTACTACGCTATTACAATACTTGTGGGAGGGGGTGTACAAATTATAAATGGGGATTGCAAGAAAATAAATCCTAATTATCTATTACAACCATATTGAATTTGTACAATAATTGAAATAAATAATGTACCAAATGAATAAATATACAAGGATGTGAATGTAAAGTAAATGGATATTTGTTTGAATTTTTTTAGAAAGAAAGGGGTTTTGTGTTTTAACCTAATTAACTAAAGGGAAAATAATTAATTAAAAATAAAACTTAAATTTACTAGGAAAAGAAATTAAATAAAATCCTAATCTATTAATGGATTAAAAAAAATTAAGTTTATAAGAAGAATATTTTTTATGTTTTTTGTCTTAAAAATAATTTATAGTGTTATAAAATATTTCTGGTCTTTTTAAATATTTAAAATAGTATATTTAAATGGTGTAAAAGAAAATAACTAAAACTCTAATTTTTTAATTTAATTTACAAAAACAATTTGTAAAATAAATAAAGTATGATTAAATAAAAATATTTTTTATTGAGAAAAAATAAATAAACTATGTCAAAATATAAATCTAATATTTTTGTATTTTTTATGATTTTTTAATATTAGATAAAATATTTAAGAAAGTAAATAAATAAAAATAAGAAAAAAGAAATAAAAATGGGCCAGGGTGTGTAAGTGAAACAGAGGGTCAGAAAGTAAAAACAAAACAATAAGGCCCAAGAAGAAGGCCCAGCGCTGGTTATTGCTGACAAAAAGAAAGAAAATATTGAAAATTTGAACAAAAGGCAGCGCTGGGACTTGAACTCATGACCTTGAGATAAACGCGCACTGCCTTTGCCACTGGGGTGACTGTACATCCTTTAACATAAGGAAAACAAATAATACATAACACAAGTCAAGTCCTGAAAATGACTTCATCTTCAACCTCCAGCCATGGATCCTGTAACTTGCTCATTTCTCAACAAAAATGAAAGATGCAAACATGAAAGTTGCTCCATTTTTCCATACGAATCCAACCATATAAATATCATAAGCTATAAATCAAAGATGAATGAGAATTTCTAAAAGTACCAAAGTTTGACCTAACTTTTTTCAGAGATTCAAACCTAAAATTCTCTAAGCTCAATCAATATAAATGAAATCTATGGACATGTATAGTTTCAGGATAATGATGTCCATAATTTATCTTCACAAATGCAAGTCTAACAATGCCTAAATATGAAGATATAAGTTCAAGAAAAATACCTCAAAACTGGAAATCGTGAAATGGATTTGAACTTGTTTCAGACAGTGGTGATGATCAGGCTAGCTTCCTCAAGTCCCTAGGAAGCTAATGCAATGGTTTTCTTGAGTTGAGAGTGGCTGAAATGGCCTGGAGAAGTCAAGTTGCAGACTCTGTTTTTTGGTTATGGAGGTTATGGTAAATAGTGTTACAGTTCTGGAATAAGGATGGGGATGAGTTGTATTTGATGTAAGGAAGCTTTAGGAATAAATTTTAGGGAAAACGCACGAGGGAAATGAGAGATACAAGTTTAAGGTCAGAACTGTGTATCAATGGATTTTTTTTGTGCAATTTCTGGATAGAGGGAATTTGGGAGTGTTTTAGGGTGCTAAAACTCGTCCTTTAGCTCACAAATAGTGATTCTATTTATAAGCAACAAGTTTGGAGTGCTCTAGTTGATCAGAATTCAAATTTACATGTTTAAGTTCAACATGTGATTTTTTTGACAAAACAAGTTTCCATGCCTTGTACTTGGTTCATAGAGTGGTTATGCTTTAAACAAGCTTGCTTCTGACTTTGTGGATTGAGTGTGATCAGAGGAAACAAGTTAGAGGCTCAAGAATGGACTTTATGCAAAAAGCTTGCTTTACAAGAATGACAATGTTAACTTTGTGCCATTAATGGAAATGTAACTTGGATAATAGCTCAATTGCTTGGATCAAAGCCCTAACAGCTATGTAAACATTTAATTATGGAGTGACAGACATGTTTGAGGCCTTCAAAGCAAAGATTATGCATCCTAGCATATATTTGGTCCATGTGTTCATCAAAAAATGACTTGTAATTCAAGTTTGAAAACCCTAACTTCCTCTCTTCGATTCTCCCTGCTCAAGAATGATCTCAAGAAGTTCTTGGACATTTTGGAAATCTTGTAATGTGCTCTACAACCCATATTTGAATCAATTTTGAAAATTCCCCTTGGAACTATATGAAAAAGTTCCATGAAGTTAGGTCAAAATCATGATTAAATTAGGGCAAAATTTCACTAAGTGTTTTTGTTTCATGACCATGACTTTAGGAATTAATAACTTAAGATCAAAGCACTTTTAGGAGAAGTTGTGTGAAGAAAAGTTGTATATTTCATGGAGATCTACAACTTTCATGTTGTAAGTTTCTTTTGAATCATCTTGCATCATGGTGAAAAATTGGCTTAAAGTTATGAAAAAACATGAAGTTTAAACACTTAGAAAAATTTCTAAGTTAGAAAACATTGACTTTTCAAAATGAAATCTTGACTTTTTGATTTCTTGATGAATAAGTTTCATATTTTGACATGTTTTGATGAATTGTAATCTTTGACATTGAATTTTGACCAAAAAGTTAAAGTTTGACTTTTCAGTGTACAATTGACTTTTTGATCAGTTGACTGAAAATTCACTATCAATCCAATTAATATTGAGCAATGTTTTAGGTCATGCCATTAGGCCAAAATGATGAAATTGAACTCTTGAAATCATGCTTCAAACCAATTTACCATTTGCTAGGTCAAAAATCAGAAATGGCCCCTTCTCAGTCAAAACCCTAATGTTGACCTTTTTGCCCTTTTGATGATTTGATAAAATTTCTTGAGGAATTATGGTAAAAACTTGATAAAATGATACATATGAGCTTATAATGTTGATGTAGATAAAAAATTATGAAGTTTGACTGTAAATTAGCCATGGTTGACTTTTTCCCCAATACAACTGATTTTTAGGTCAACTGCTCAATTGACTGAGCAAAAATGTGATCCAAAGCTTGAAATTTGATATGAGTAATCTTGAGGGTCCATAATGATCTATGAAAGTCATACGGGGCATTGGAAGTTCAAAAATCCTTGTGCAAACTCAAACCCTAATTTTGGTCATCAGTGCTTAAGGAGGTGTCTTGAGCTGATCAACCCTAGTGCAATCTTGAGCCAAAGGAGATCTTGTGAGTAAATTATTGATAAGTGAGAGGGAAAATTTTGGGGTACAACAGCTGCCCCTGTTCAATCTTCTTAACCCTGAAGAGTTCGATTGGCAAGTTTTGCCATTCGTGACTCGAAGGTGGAAGATGATTGGACATTAGAGTGCCCAGAAATTTGCACTTGGTGATATGATGGTTGATGGTATAGGGAATGGGCTTAAAAATGTAATTTGGAGGGATGATGGAAAGTTGTTGGATATGGGCTTGTATATGCCATCCAGAAATGATTATTGAACCATATTTGTAAGCTGAATCTGAATGAGTATTAGAATGACATCCGTATTTGGAGCGTATCTGACCTGTATATGAAGGTTGAATCTGAATGAGCATCAGGATGACATCTGTGTCTGGAGCGTATCTGAACCGTATCTGAAGATTGAATCTGAATGAGTATCAGGATGGCATTCATGTCTGGAGCGTATCTGAACTGTATCTGAAAGTTGAATCTGAATGAGTATCAGGATGGCATCCGTGTCTTGAGCACATCTGAACTGTATCTGAGAGTTGAATCTGAATGAGTATCAGGATGGAATCCGTGTCTGGAGCGTATCTGAATTGTATCTGAAGATTGAATCTGAATGAGTATCAGGATGGAATCTGTGTCTGGAGCTTATCTGAACTGTATCTGAGAGTTGAATCTGAATGAGTATTAGGATGGCATCCGTGTCTAGAGCGTATCTGAAATGTATCTGAAGATTGAATCTGAATGAGTATTAGGATGGCATCAGTGTCTGGAACGTATCTCAACTGTATCTGAAAGTTGAATCTGAATGGGTATCAGAATGGCATCCGTGTCTGGAGCGTATCTGAACTGTATCTGAAAAAAGCCTTTGAACTTTGTTGATGGTAGCTGTTGATTAACCTTATCCTGAAAAGGGTAAAATGTTAGCTAATATGCAATGTCATGTTGCATGAAATGCATGGTATAATGAGATTGTGATACATGCATTCGTGTTATCAATGTTTATGATATATGGATGTGATGTATGTGTATGTGATCTAATCTGCTACACTTCTTGTTTGAATTGGGGAAAATAAATCCCCGACTGCTGCTGAGGATATGTAGTGCAAGTCTTCATGTGTTGAAGTTGAAGTGCTGATGAATTTCCGCTTAGAGAAATAAATTCTGTTGTAAGGGAAATGTCGTGTACTGCTTGTAAAATCCTGTTGGGAAATCTTGAGAAATTGGACGACTTCTACTCGGGATTGATAACTGGAAGCTTTGTTCCGCTGGGGATTAAATTGCACACTGCGGGGGATTTTTATGGAATAGCTTAAAGATATTGCCCTATGTCTTAAAGCCATAAGTGATTTTCTCTTTATTTTGTTCATTTGTAAATGGTAGTTACGTTCAAATGTATATGTTCCAAAATAAATCATTGGACGTTTTCGTAAACAAACATAAGAGTAAAGAAAACCATATAGTTTTGCACTTCCAAAGGGATATCTTTGTATTGACTTTGAGTTAGTATTTTTGTACAATAAGACAACCATTCTAGTAAGAGAATGTCGTCATAAAAAAAATGAAAATTTGATACAAAGAAAAGATAGCTATGTGAAATAATCCCAAGGGGTTCCCATTCTGCTATAGCCTTCGTGTCTCTGAGCATCTTATCTATTTTTTGCCTTGTCCGAAGCTGATTGAATTGATCAGAATCATCGAGTTTGCAGGTTGTCCGTAAGGTGATCCAACAGGACATAGACATATGCTTTAATTCCCTAACTTTTGCCCGGACCGCCCTTTCGGGTTTTCAGTCCACCGGGATACCCTTTTTTGCCCAAGCCTCCCTTTCGGGTTTTCACCTTGCCGGGTGTACAATTTTTTTTTGTTTTATCCCTAATTTTTGCCCGAACCTTTGTGGTTCACCGGGATGCCCTTGTTTTGCCTAGGTGTGTCAACCTATCGGGTCTCTTATGCGTAGTATCTTTTGACTATGTTTACGTTCACAGGGTGCGGAAGGTCGTCGCCATCCATGGTGGTTAAGATCATTGCTCCACCAGAGAATATGCTTTTGATAAAAAACGGCCCTTCATATGTAGGAGTCCATTTTCCCCTGGGATCACCTTGCGGTAGTATGATGCGCTTGATCACCAAATCTTCGACTTGATACACTTGGCGTCTGACCTTTTTGTTGAAAGCCTTGGTCATTCGTTTTTGATACATCTGACCATGACAGACATCAGTAAGCCTTTTCTCATCAATCAAGTTCAGTTGATCAAGTCGAGTTTGGATCCATTCGTCTTCATTCAAACCTGCATCCTTCATAATTCTTAGAGAGGGGATCTAGACCTCAATAGGAAAAACAGCCTCCATGCCGTATACCAGAGAGTAGGGTGTTGCCCCGGTTGATGTGTATGCCATGGTACGGTAACCGTGGAGAGCGAATGGTAGCATCTCATGCCAGTATTTGTATGTGACTGTCATTTTCTGTATGATCTTTTTGGTGTTCTTATTTGCGGATTCGACAACACCATTCATCTTTGGCCGGTAAGAGGAAGAATTATGGTGTTGGATCTTGAATTGCATGCACGGTGCGGTGATCATAGTGTTGTTAAGATTCGTACCATTTTCTGTGATGATCCTCTCCGGGATACCGTACCGACATATGAGATTTTGTTTGATGAACCGGGTGACAATATTCTTGGTAACGGAAGCGAAAGAGGCTGCCTCAACCCACTTTGTGAAATATTCAATGGCCACTAAGATGAATCGGTGTCCATTAGAGGTTGTTGGTTTGATTTCCCCAACCATATCGATGCCCTACATAGCAAAGGGCCAAGGAGCCATCAAGACATTCAGAGGAACCGGAGGTACGTGCACCTTGTCAGCATAAATATGACACTTGTGGCAGGTTCGAGAGTGTTGATATCAATATTCTTCCGTCGTAGACCAGTAATAGCCTACCCGTAGGATTTTCTTTTCCATCGTATACCCACTGGAATGGGTGCCAAAAGTGCCCTCATGTAGATCAGTCATGATTTTTCTGCCTCAACCTTGTCTACGCAACAGAGCAAAAAGGAGTCATGGTTGCGTTTGTAGAGAATACCATTACTAAGGAAGAATTGAGTAGAGAATCTCCTTAAGAACTTCTTATCATTGACTGAAGCTCCTTCAGGATATTCTTGAGTCTCGAGATACCTCTTGACTTCGTAAAACCAAGGCTGGTCCACTACTTCTTCAGTATTAATCTCGTGACAGTGAGCTGGCTCATCCATTCGTTCAGTGGTGATCTGAGGAGCCTCGTTATCCCATTTAAGTCTAAACATGGATGACATCGTGGCTAGTGTGTCTGCTAGCCAATTTTCTTCTCGCGGGAAATGCTCGAAGGTAATCTTCTCAAAACATGGGATCAATGTCAACACATGTTCTTTGTAAGGGATAAGGTTAGGGTGTTTGGTGTCCCATTCCCCTTTGATCTGGCTGATGACCAAAGTTGAATCTCCGAATACATTTAAGGATTTGATCCCCAAATCTATGGCAGCTTTGAAACCAAAAATGCGCGCTTCGTATTCTGCCATATTGTTTGTACAATTGAAGAAAAGTCTTACCGTAAAGGGAGTATGACATCCTTCAGGAAATATGAGTACATCACATATACCATTGCCGAGTGCGTTGGACGCCCCATCAAAAACCAGGGTCCATTGGGATCCTTGTTCAGGTTCGTCACATGGTCTGAATTCTTCATGGTTGTTTACCATCATGATGTCTTCATCTGGGAATTCGAACTTCATGGACTGGTAGTCTTCCACAGCTTGGTGTGCAAGGTGATCAGCTAGTACACTGCCCTTTATTGCTTTCTGGGTAGTATACTATATGTCATATTCTATCAGGATCATCTGCCACCTCGCTATTCTCCCAGAGAGGGAAGGATTCTCGAAGATGTATTTTATTGGATCCATTTTAGATATCAATAAGGTAGTATGGGTCAACATATATTGTCTTAGCCGGCGAGCAGCCCATGCCAGAGTGCAACAAGTTTTCTCGAGCAGTGAATATCTTGTTTCACAATCGGTAAACTTTTTGCTCAGGTAATAAATAGCATGCTCTTTTCGGCCAGACTCGTCATGCTGCCCCAGCACACCCCCCATTGAATTTTCCAAAACTGTTAGATACATGATTAAGGGTCTTCCCTCGACTCGTGGCATCAAAATAGGAGGCTCTTGTAGGTACTCTTTGATCTTGTCGAAAGCAGTTTGGCGCTCGTCATTCCACTTGACTACTTGATCTTTCTTCAGTAATTTGAAGATTGGTTCACAAGTAACTGTTAGGTGAGAAATGAATCTGGCAATGTAGTTTAACCGTCCCAAGAATCCTTTGACTTCCTTCTCACTACGAGGAGCAGGCATCTCTTGTATTTCTTTCACCTTGGCAGGATCAACTTCAATACCTTTATTGCTGACAACAAAGCCTAGGAGTTTAACAGATCTCACCATAAATGTGCATTTATTTGGGTTCAACCTCAGTTTATATTTCTTTAGCCTCTCAAACAATTTCTGTAAATGATCAAGATGCTTTTCTTCTGTTTGAGATCTAGCTCTAATGTCGTCCACATAGACCTCTATTTCGTGATGTATCATGTCGTGAAATAGAGCTACCATGGCACGTTGATAGGTTGCCCCAATATTCTTCAGCCCGAATGGCATAACCTTGTAGCAGAATGTGCCCCACTGTGTGACAAAGGTTGTTTTCTCCATGTCCTCAGGCGCCATTTTGATTTGGTTGTAGCCTGAGAAGCCATCCATGAAGGAAAACATTGTATGTTGTACCGTATTGTCAACTAGAATATCAATGTGGGGAAGTGGGAAATCATCCTTAGAGATCGCCCGATTCAAATCTATGTAGTCCATGCACATTCGTACCTTGTCGTCCTTTTTAGGCACAGGAACAATATTGGCAACCCATTATGGATAGGAGGTGACGGCCAAGAATCTTGCGTTGAATTATTTCATGACTTCTGCTTTGATCTTCTCTGACATGTCTGGTCGCATGCGACTGACCTTTTGCTTTACCAGTGGTCAGTCCTCTTTTGTAGGTAGACGATGTACAACAATATCTGCATCAAGTCCTGGCATGTCTTCATACGACCTGGAAAATACCTCAACATAATCATGTAGCAGCTAAATCAGGCGCTCTTTGACACTGGGTTCCAGATTGGCACCCATATTGACCTCTCTTTTGTCTTCTTCGGTACCTAGGTTAATTTTTTCCACTGGTTCTTCTTGGGGTTGAATGGTCCTCTCTTCTTATTGTAGTAACCTGGCGAGTTCCCTTGGAACTTCACAATCTTCCTCATCTTCGTCTTCAGCTTGGTAGATTAGATTTTCAGAGTCACAAAAGGACATAGCGGAACCGTTACCCATGGGATCCTGGGTGGATGTAGACCTGCATTGTGAGTATGAGTGTGTGTAAGAGTATAACTATCTTTGAAAGAAATGAAAATGTAAAAAAGAAAAACAATGAGCCCAAAGTTTGTATGCAAAAAACGTCTATGATTCATTGATGTCATATGGAAATGAGATGATAACCCTTACAAATGGACCATTGTGCCTTGGGTAAGACACAAGGTTTTAAGAGTCTGAATTGTTTTAATATTACAGATCCGACAAAATTTAAAGACAAATTACTGTTGGATGAAAGTGATCGGGACAAAATCTCTAGCTTCCCAATTTGTGAGCCCTCCACTGACAGTTGGGAAAATCTAATCTTCTAGGTCATAGATGTCTTCATCATCCTCCACGATGCTGACTTGGTGGTTGCTAATCTTCAAGGGTGGTTCTCTGGCACGAGCGCGGCGTACAACCTTTTGGGCTCCTGAAGTGAAACCCAAACCAAACTTGTCAAATTTGTATGGGATATCTGGGAGTTGGCCCCAAATAGTGCACCCACCTTCTTCTATCACTGCCTTGGCGTCCTTCAAAGACGACATCTTGAGCGGAGGCCTTGTAATCTTGGGGACTTGAGAAACAGCCTTGGTTACTGCCGCAGTTTGTGAGACTTCTTCAAAGTGCTGGAATGGAGTTTCAATAAATTCGCCATCTAATTCCACATATCTGAAGGAATTTAGATGACTGACCATATACTCTTCTTCTCCATGAACAGTGATGATTTTCCCCTGAATTGGATATTTCAGCATTTGATGCAACGTAGAGGTAACGACACCAGCATTATGAATCCATAGACGGCCTAATAACCAGGAATATGAAGGGCGAATATCCATTATATAAAAAGTTGAATCAAAAGTTTGGGTTCCAACTTTTATAGGGATGTCCACTTCCCCATGCACCATCCTTTTTTAGCCGTCAAAGGCCCTCACTACTATGTTGCTAGGCTTCAAGGTCAATCCTTCATAGTCAAGCTTATCAAGAGCTTTCTTAGGAAGCACATTCAGAGACAAACCGATGTCAACCAAGACATGATCCAAAGTCGTGCCCCTGCATTCTACTGAGACATACAATGCCTCATTATGCTTCCTCCCCCTTGGCGTTAAATCAACATCTGAAAAACCTAAACCATTATCTGCGGTCAAGCTGGCTATGCAGTCTTGGAACTGATCGGCAGATGTTTCTTGGGGTACAAGGGAAGTTTTAAGGAACTTTACCAAGGCCTTTGCATGAGCCTCGAAACATAATAATAAAGCCAACATGGAAATTTTTGATGGAGTTTGCCCCAGTTTCTCGACTATGTTGTAGTCGCTTCTTTTTATGATCTTTAGAATTTCCTCCATCTCTTTTCGGGAGGTCTCAGGGATAGCTACTGATTATGCCTTCGTCCAGATAGGCTCAACCAGAATACCTTTACCTCGAGTCTCAGTTGACTCGGCAGCAGGAATGTTAGTAGGGGTGATAACAGAGATTGTAACAGTTTTGTCAACAGGAGTATTAGCATAGATGATTGTAGGACTGGGAATAGCTTTTGGAGTAGCAACAACAATAGGAATGATTACGGGTCCAGAAATAGCCTTTGGAGGAGCAATTTCTGGAGAGAATACCCTTCCACTGCGGGTTGTCTTGCTAGTCCCTGCGATGTTACTGATATCAGAGTCAACTTTCTCAGAACTTGAATCTTCAGCAGTTGGCCAATCTTGCTTGATACCGTGATAGTAGACATCACCTCCATAGTTCCATGGGACGGTTTTGTCTGACGAATACGGGATTGGTCCAGGCATTGTAATTATCAACGGAGCTACTTTAGGAACTGATGTAATTCTAATAGGTCTTTTAATGGAGAACATGGAAGAATTGGCGGAAATGGTCACGATGGAAACATCATTATAAGAAACCGTTGGAATAGAAGTCTTTTCAAACAAAATCTCCTTGTTATCTATTAGGCATTGAACGCCTGCTTTTAACAAATGACAGCTGGTTGGTGAGGATAAACAGAAATGACAGCTTTCATCACAGCCTGGGAATACACCAGCATTCAACAAGTTCTTTTTGATAGTCAGGAGTGGGTTCATAAGTTCATCAACCAAAGTAATAAACATATCTTCCTCAATGGCGTTGACATTACGGCCTTGCTTGGGCATAGGGGCAGTGATTACATTGGGAATTTCTGGCGCGTCGAATTCAATCACTTTGGCTTCAACAAGGTCTTGTAATTTGTTTTTCAGAGCCCAGCAGTTGTTAGTGTTATGGCCGGGACTCCCAAAATGGTATGTACATCAGGCGTTAGGATGATAATAAAGAGAGGTTGTATTAGGATTCTTTGGAGCTTCTTTCAAAGTCACTAGATTGGATCTCAACAAATGTGGCAATACTTGAGATAGTGTCATGTTAATTTGGGTGAACTGTCTGACTGGTCTTTCCGTTCTTGGCTGGTTGCTTCTTTGCTGAGCAGGTGCGGGTTTAGGAATTATGACAGACCCCACCATTGGACGGAGTTTAGTCCTATCTTGATTTCTCTGAGGATATACAGCAACAACTTCTTTCTTTCTAATGAATGGTTTCCTTACAGCAGCAGAGGATGCATCTTTTTGAATCTTCCCATTCTTTATCCTGGCTTCCACTCTTTCTCCAGTCAATATCAATTCGGTAAAACCTGTCGATGAACTCCCAATTAAGTGATTGAAGAAATGACCAGACAAGGTGCCCAAAACACATGTCTACCAATTCTCTTTCAGATAGGGGAGGCTGGACTCTTCCTGCTAAGTCCCTCCATTTTTGCGCGTAGTCTTTAAAGCCTTCACTTGAAACCATGGCCATACTCTGAAGTTGAGTACGGGTGGGAGTAAGATCAACTTTGTATTGGTATTGTTTGTAAAAGGAGGTGGCCAGATCTTCCTAGTTATAAACATTGGCTCTTTCTAACTGATAAAACCAATCAAGTTGAGTTTCGGACAGACTGTCTTGAAAGAAGTGTACCCATAAATCGTTGTCAGCGGTGTGAGGCTGTATTTTCCTCACATAGGACCGGAGATGAATTTTGGGACATGAAACTCCATCATACTTGGCGAACATCGGTGCTTTGAATTTTGGAGGAATGATAATCCCAGATACTAACCCCAACTCCTCAAAGTCCAATCCAGGAACTTTTTGAATTTCCATCGCACTTAACCGTTCTTCCAGATGTTTATACTTATCGTCAGACGGAGGATATTGTTCTTCAGAATAATCCTCTTCTTCCTCTTCCTCTTTTGGATATGGCTAGACAACTGTTTCCTTGCATTTCCCATCTTGATTGTCTTTCTCACCAGATGACGTTGCAAAGTCTAGCGTCCTTCTTGCTTATCCTTGGAATCTTCTTCCCATGTTTAGAACTCCAGTTATTTTCTTTGCTTTCTTTTTCTTCTCTTCAACCATCAAGGTCTTCAACTCTTCTTGTCCTTTGGCTAGAGTTAAGAACATCTGATGAAACTGAGCATTTTGTGCTTGGAGGTCCTTCACTGTTTGCTCGAGATCCATATTACTGAAACAAACAGTAGAAAAATGAGGAGACTTGTTGCAAGAAACATGCTTATGTTATGATGAATGGTAAATGCATATGCAATGATTTCAAGGATTTGAAAGATTTAAATTTGTTTTAGACAAAAAAAGGAAACACACGTTATATTAATAAATTAAAGCTTGAGTACATCAATGCCTCTTTGGGCAAAATAATACAAAAACTCTAAGATAAAAAGGTAGTACGCATCCTCTTTGGTGCAATGTAGGCATCTAGAGTCCGCTCCTCATGAATTTGCTTAGTGAGCTCCAAAACCTTCTTCTCACTAGCGTATAATTGTGCTTCGAAGGTGTCTCGCTCCCCTTGAGTTATATCCAATCTCTTTGTAAGTCTTCAAGAGAGGCAGGCATATCAGGATGCATGATAGTGTATGAAACATCACCTTCCATAACAGGCTCAATGATTACCGGGAGAATGGAAGGATAAGGGATCATAAGACTTTGAGCATGATTTCATACCCATTTGAGGTAAGGCTCAAGAGGGATGGAATTCTTGCGCCCCAATGTCTTGCTATGTGCCTTGTTTATCATCCTCCAAGCTCGGATGAATCTCTGGCGAAGACCTCGATCGTCGTTCTCATAGTCGAATACCAAACCTTAAATGAGCATCTCATGTGGGCCATCCCTTCGGGCGTAACCAAACTGTCTTAAGGCTAAGCAGGGGTTGTAGGTGATACCTCCCCTAATGCCAAGTAAAGGGACATTAGGGAATTCTCCACAACGGTCGACAATAGTAACATTCTCTATGGATCGGGAACACCAATGGATGTCTGAATATTTGAGCGTCATCGACCTTTGTGACCACTTTGAACCTTGCTCATTCTTTAATACAGATTAGGGAAGATGTGAAATAAACCATCTTCCCAAGAAAGGAGTAAAACACATAAGGATACCTCTTTTCCTCATGGTGCGAATGTGAAAAGAATGTAGGATATCCCCTAACAAAGTAGGCACCGGGTTACGAGACATGAAGATCTTGACAGTGTTCACATCTATGAGTTGGTCAGAATTTGGAAACAAAACCATCCCATAGATGAGGAGAGCCACAATTTCCTCAAAAGCTTGCAAATCCAAAGAGTTCCAACAGTTTTGGGCTTTCTCAAACAAGAACTTTTCTAGGAAACCCTTGACACCACTCCTTGTTTCCCAATTGGTTGTGACATCAGATGATTGCAAGTGTAGAGCTTGAGCAATCTCTTCTGGCTTTGGATCTCTTTCTGTACCGTTGAAAGGTAGTTAATTGAGAATGGTAATCCTCAAGAGTTGGGAGAATTCTTCCAAAGTTGGCACAAGTTGATAATCGGGAAATGTGAAGCAATGGTGTAGAGGATCAAAGAACTGGAAAAGCACCTTCATCATGTCTTCATCAGTGTTGGAGGTGACCAAGTTTAGTAGGCGACCATGTCTTTCGGTGAATGGAGAGTTTTCAGGAATCCTTGATGCTAGCTCCTTAAGTTGAGGAGGGATCCTTACAAGATTGACTTGAATAGTTTTCCTGCGAATAGAATCCATGTCCTACAAAACAGAACAAAGATAAATCCCAAGATCCTTGAGATGGTTAGTGAATGAGTATTATTTTATGATGTTCATGATGTTATGTACAAGTATGTATATACAAACAAATAAAAAAAATCAAACAAGTCCTTAGGTTTAGGCCTGCATGGAGTCTCATAGGCAAGTACCCTCTTGAAGTTTAGTTGGCTCAAACCTGTCCTAGTAATAGTAATCAGGTTCTAAGGATCTCAATATCACTGATTTGTTTTCTTTGGGCATTGTTTCAACGTAAGCCTCTTTAATGGCGACCAAAATATCCTAAAAAACCAAACCTCAATGAGTGTAGTATTGATTATCTACCAACTTCGGACTGCACCAAAGTCGGTCATCTCACTACGTCCTAAAGGCCAAGTTGGTCAAGTAAAGATTCTAAAAGTTCATTAGTGCTTCATGACATCACTCAGCAGCCACGTATTCTCCTTGACTACTCAAGGGCTACAGGTACCCACAAATATGTCGCACTAACGTAGCTATTTCTTAGACCATGTTAGTATACACCGCACAGTTTCCACAACATATTGCTACTTACCTATAAGGTATCCCAAATCCGGGTAGAGGATTCAAACCCAAACAAAGAACCATAATGTAAAGCAAACAAGTCAAACAAAGAAAGAAAGTAAATGTGATATAACCCTAAGGTAACCCCACTTTTAGTATTCTCCCCAACAGAGTCTCCAGTTCTGTGATACGGTGGGAGAACTGACTTGGGTGTTTTGCATTTTATCGCAAATGTTGCGGTTTAGCAAGAGTCGCCACCGACTTTTCTTTTATCCAAAAGGAAAGGTGAAAAAGCACAAGAAAGACCTTTGAGATTATTTCTTGAGTTTGGGGGGTAGATTATGAAAGGGAAGGTGTTAGCACCCTTTTCATCCATGTTTTTCCATGGGCTCTTAGTTACTTTCTAGATCACTTGCTTTTGTTTGAAATTGTGCTTTATGTGGTTTTTGAAAGTATTTTGTAAAGAGGCCATTGTTTAGGCAAACTTTGTAATGATTCTCGTTCGTAAGAATGTATACAAAGTGTTTAATCTTTTGAAAATGTTTTCAAGTTTTGTAAGATGTTTTGAAAGTGTAGGTGTTTGTTTTTGAAAATAGCAAGGATGTTTTGTTTTTGAAATTGAGCAAGTAACTAGGAACATTCTACCTACTCAAAAGTATTTCATGTTCATTTCCTCTTTCCTTTGATATTGTTATCTTACCATTGATTTGGTAAGTAACCCTATCTTTGAATGTAAACGGGACGGGTGTGGGTCATCGTAGAACCATGATTAGCAATGTTGCAAGGTATCTTAGCATTCTCTTTTAGGGACTAAGATCATTTGAAAGGAAACATGGATAGCGTCATTGAGGGACTATGATCTTGTATTTTGCTTGTTTTTTGCTAAGATACCTCACATGTGTAATATGGCCATTTTGTAAAGGCAACCAAGTGGATTTACCCTAGGGGTGTTTGTGTGCAAGTGCGTTGTTTTCATGCTCGATTTTGTCTTTGATTAGGGTTTTCTAAGCATTGGTTTTAGTCTTTCCATACAAACCCTAATTACTAGTCATTCCTCATGGTGCGAGTGTGAAAAGAATGTAGGATGTCACCTAGCAAAGTAGGCACCGGGTTACGAGACATGAAGATATTGACAGCGTTCACATCTATGAGTTGGTCAGAATTTGGAAACAAAACCATCCCATAGATGAGGAGAGCCACAATTTCCTCAAAAGCTTGCAAATCCAAAGAGTTCCAACAATTTTGGGCTTTCTCAAACAAGAACTTTTCTAGGAAACCCTTGACACCACTCCTTGTTTCCTAATTGGTTGTGACATCAGATGATTGCAACTATAGAGCTTGAGCAATCTCTTCTGGCTTTGGATCTCTTTTTGTACCATTGAAAGGTAGTTGATTGAGAATGGGAATCCTCAAGAGTTGGGAGAATTCTTCCAAAGTTGGCACAAGTTGATAATCGGGAAATGTGAAGCAATGGTATAGAGGATCAAAGAACTGGAAAAGCACCTTCATCATGTCTTCATCAGTGTTGGAGGTGACCAAGTTTAGTAGGCGACCATGTCTTTCGGTGAATGGAGAGTTTTCAAGAATCCTTGATGCTAGCTCCTTAAGTTGAGTAGGGATTCGTACAAGATTGACTTGAATAGTTTTCCTGTGAATAGAATCCATGTCCTACAGAATAGAACAAAGATAAATCCCAAGATCCTTGAAATGGTTAGTGAATGAGTATGATGTTATGATGTTCATGATGTTATGTACAAGTATGTATATACAAAAAAAGCAAACAAATCCTTAGGTTTAGGCTTGCATGGAGTCTCATAGGTAAGTACCCTCTTGAAGTTTAGTTAGCTCAAACCTGTCCTAGTAATAGTAACCGGGTTCTAAGAAGCTCAATATCACTGATTTGTTTTCTTTGGGCATTGTTTCAGCGTAAGCCTCTTTAATGGAGACCGAAATATCCTAAAAAACCAAACCTCAATGAGTGTAGTATTGATTATCTACCAACTTCGGACTGCACTAAAGTCGGTCATCTCACTACGTCCTAAAGGCCAAGTTGGTCAAGTAAAGATTCTAAAAGTTCATTAGTGCTTCATGACATCACTCAGCGGCCACGTATTCTCCTTGACTACTCAAGGGCTACAGGTACCCACAAATATGTCGCACTAACGTAGCTATTTCTTAGACCATGTCAGTATACACCGCACAATTTCCACAATGTATTTCTACTTACCTATAAGGTATCCCAAATCCGGGTAGAGGATTCAAACCCAAACAAAGAACCATAATGTAAAGCAAACAAGTCAAACAAAGAAAGCAAGTAAATGTGATATAACCCTAAGGTAACCCCACTTTTAGTATTCTCCCCAACAGAGTCTCCAGTTCTGTGATACGGTGGGAGAACTGACTTGAGTGTTTTGCATTTTATCGCAAATGTTGCGGTTTAGCAAGAGTCGCCACCGACTTTTCTTTTATCCAAAAGGAAAGGTAAAAAAGCACAAGAAAGACCTTTGAGATTATTTCTTGAGTTCGGGGGGTAGATTATGAAAAGGGAAGGTGTTAGCACCCTTTTCATCCATGTTTTTCCATGGGCTCTTAGTTACTTTCTAGATCACTTGCTTTTGTTTGAAATTGTGCTTTATGTGGTTTTTGAAAGTATTTTGTAAAGAGGCCATTGTTTAGGCAAACTTTGTAATGATTCTCGTTCGTAAGAATGTATACAAAGTGTTTAATCTTTTGAAAATGTTTTCAAGTTTTGTAAGATGTTTTGAAAGTGTAGGTGTTTGTTTTTGAAAATAGCAAGGATGTTTTGTTTTTGAAATTGAGCAAGTAACTAGGAACATTCTACCTACTCAAAAGTCTTTCATGTTCATTTCCTCTTTCCTTTGACATTGTTATCTTACCATTGATTTGGTAAGTAACCCTATCTTTGAATGTAAACGGGACGGGTGTGGGTCATCGTAGAACCATGATTAGCAATGTTGCAAGGTATCTTAGAATTCTCTTTTAGGGACTAAGATCATTTGAAAGGCAACATGGATAGCGTCATCGAGGGACTATGATCTTGTTTTTTGCTTGTTTTTTGCTAAGATACCTCACATGCATAATATGGCCATTTTATAAAGGCAACCAAGTGGATTTACCCTAGGGGTGTTTGTGTGCAAGTGTATTGTTTTCATGCTCGATTTTGTCTTTGATTAGGGTTTTCTAAGCATTGGTTTTAGTCTTTCCATACAAACCCTAATTACTAGCATTTGTATATAAAAGCGATAAATTGCGGAATTTAAAATTACTACGCTATTATAATACTTGTGGGAGGGGGTGTACAAATTATAAATGGGTATTGTAAGAAAATAAAGCCTAATTATCTATTACAATCATATTGAATTTGTACAAGAATTAAATTAAATAATGTACCAAATGAATAAATATACACGGATGTGAATTTAAAGTAAATGGATATTTGTTTGGATTTTTTTAGAAAGAAAGGGGTTTTGTTTTTTAACCTAATTAACTAAAGGGAAAATAATTAATTAAAAGTAAAACCTAAATTTACTAGGAAAAGAAATTAAATAAAATCCTAATCTATTAATGGAATAAAAAAAGAAATTATGTTTATAAGAAGAATATTTTTGATGTTTTTTGTCTTAAAAATAATTTATAGTGTTATAAAATATTTTTGGTCTTTTTAAATATTTAAAATAATTTATTTAAATGGTGTAAAAGAAAATAACTAAAACTCTAATTTTTTAATTTAATTTACAAAAACAATTAGTGAAATAAATAAAGTATGATTAAATAAAAATATTTTTTATTGAGAAAAAATAAATAAACTATGTCAAAATATAAATCTAATATTTTTGTATTTTTTAATATTAGATAAAATATTTAAGAAAATAAATAAATAAAAATAAGAAAAAAGAAATAAAAATGGGCCAGGGTGTGTAAGTGAAATAGGGGGTCAGAAAGTAAAAAAAAAACAATAAGGCCCAAGGAGGAGGCCCAGCGCTGGTTATTGCTGGCAAAAAGAAAGAAAATATTGAAAATTTGAACAAAAGGCAGCGTTGGAACTTGAACCCATGACCTTGAGATAAACGCGTGCTGCCTTTGCCACTGGGGTGGCTGTACATCCATTAACATAAGCAAAACAAATAATACATAACACAAGTCAAGTCCTGAAAATGACTTCATCTTTAACCTCCAGCCATGGATCCTGTAACTTGCTCATTTCTCAACAAAAATGAAAGATGCAAACATAAAAGTTGCTCCATTTTTCCATATGAATCCAACCATATAAATATCATAAGCTATAAATCAAAGATGAATGAGAATTTCTAAAAGTACCAAATATGACCTAACTTTTTTCAGAGATTCAAACCTAAAATTCTCTAAGCTCAATCAATATAAATGAAATCTATGGACATGTATAGTTTCAGGGTAATGATGTCCATATTTTATCTTCACAAATGTAAGCCTGACAATGCCTAAATATGAAGATAAAAGTTCAAGAAAAATACCTCAAAACTGGAAATCGTGAAATGGATTTGAGCTTGTTTCAGGCAGTGGTGATTATCAGGCTAGCTTCCTCAAGTCCCTAGAAAGCTAATGCAATGGTTTGCTTGAGTTAAGAGTGGCTGAAATGGCCTGGAGAAGTCAAGTTGCAGACTCTATTTTTTGGTTATGGAGGGTATGGTAAATGGTGTTACAGTTCTGGAATAAGGATGGGGATGAGTTGTATTTGATGTAAGGAAGCTTTAGGAATGAATTTGAGGGAAAACGCACGAGGGAAATGAGAGATACAAATTTAAGGTCGAAACTGTGTATCAATGGAGTTTTTTGTGAAATTTCTGGATAGAGGGAATTTGGGAGTGTTTCAGGATGCTAAAACCCGTCCCTTAGCTCACAAATAGTGACTCTATTTATAAGCAACAAGTTTGGAGTGCTCTAGTTGATCAGAATTCAAATTTAAATGTTTAAGTTCAACATGTGATTTTTTTGACAAAACAAGTTTCAATGCCTTGTACTTGGTTCATAGAGTGGTTATGCTTTAAACAAGCTTGCTTCTGACTTTGTGGATGGAGTGTGATTAGAGGAAACAAGTTAGAGGCTCAATAATGGACTTTATGCAAAAAGCTTGCCTTACAAGAATGGCAATGTTAACTCTGTGCCATTAATGGAAATGCAACTTAGATAATAGCTCAATTGCTTGGATCAAAGCCCTAACAGTTACTTAAACATTTAATTATGGAGTCACAAACAAGTTTGAAGCCTGCAAAGCAAAGATTATGCATCCTAGCATGGATTTGGTTCATGTGTTCATCAAAAAATGACTTGTAATTCAAGTTTGAAAATCCTAACTTCCTCTCTTCGATTCTCCCTGCTCAAGAATGATCTCAAGAATTTCCTTGACATTTTGGAAAACTTGTAATGTTCTCTACAACCCATCTTTGAATCAATTTTGAAAATTCCCCTTGGAACTATATGAAAAAGTTCCATGAAGTTAGGTCAAAATCATGATTAAATTAGGGCAAACTTTCACCAAGTGTTTTTGTTTCATGACCATAAATTTATGAATTAATAACTTAAGATCAAAGGACTTTTAGGAGAAGTTGTGTGAAGAAAATTTGTAGATTTCATGGAGATATACAACTTTCATGTTGGAAGTTTCTTTTGAATCATCTTGCATCATAGTGAAAAATTGGCTTAAAGTTATGAAAAAACATGAAGTTTAAACACTTAGAAAAATTTCTAAAAGTTAGAAAACTTTGACTTTTCAAAATGAAATCTTGACTTTTTGATTTCTTGATGAATAAGTTCCATATTTTGACATTTTTTGATGAATTGTGATCTTTGACATTGAATTTTGACCAAAAAGTCAAAGTTTGACTTTTCATTGTACAGTTGACTTTTTGATCAGTTGATTGAAAATTCACTATCAATCCAATTGATCTTGAGCAATGTTTTAGGTCATTCCATTAGGTCAAAATGATGCAATTGAACTCTTGAAATCATTCTTCAAACCAATTGACAATTTCCTAGGTCAAAAATCAGAAATTGCCCATTCTTAGTCAAAATTCTAATTTTGACCATTTTGCCCTTTTGATGATTTGATCAAATTTCTTGAGGAATTATGGTCCAAACTTGATCAAATGATACACATGATATTATAATGTTTACGTGGATCAAAAATTATGAAGTTTGACTGTAAATTGGTCATGGTTGACTTTTTCCCTAATACAACTGATTTTTAGGTCAAATGCTCAATTGACTGAGCAAAAATGTGATCCAAAGCTTGAAACTTGATATGAGAATATTGAGGGCCCATAATGATCTATGTAAGTCATATGTGGCATTGGAAGTTCAAAAATCCTTGTGCAAACTCAAACCTTAATTTTGGTCATTAGTGCTTAAGGAGGTGTCTTGAGCTGATCAACCCTAGTGCAATCTTGAGCCAAAGGAGATCTTGTAAGTAAATTCTTGATAAGTGAAAGGGAAAATTTTGGGGTACAACAATGATTCTTCCCCAAATAGTGTTGGGAAAGGTATTTTTTTTCATGGTGTAGGTGTATCTACCGAAGACATATTAAAGGACACCAAAAAAGGAGTTGATATAACTAAAGTGGTCGAAGTTGAGAAGGGGGGAGATGACAACCAAGAAAATAAGGATGATGACCAAAGTGAAAAAGAAGATGGTGGTCTTCCATTGTAGTGAAGAACCTCCAAGGATCATTCTATTGACAACATTATTAGCGATATCACCAAAGGGGTAACAACTTGCTCTAAGATAAGTAATTTATATTATAACCATGCGTGTGTATTACAAGTTGAACCTAAAAACGCTAAGGATGCCTTACTTGATAAGCATTGGCTTATGGCCATTCAATAAGAGTTGAATTAATTTGAAATAAGTGACATTTGGAACCTTGTCCCTTGTCCATAAAATCATTAAACTATAGCACTCGATGTATATTTAGGAATAAACTTGACGAACATGATGTGATAACAAGAAATAAGGCTCGAATAGTGGCTCAAGGATATAACCAAGAGGAAGGTATTGATTTTTATGAGACTTATGCTTTGATTTCTCGACTCGAGGCTATATGCCTTTTACTAGCATATGCATGCTCTAAGAACTTAAAATTATATCAAATGGACGTTAAAAGTGTGTTCCTTAACGAATACATAAATGAAGAAGTGTATGTTTCACAACCTCTCATTTTGAAAATTATGAGTTTCCTAATCATGTTTTTAAGCTAAAACACTTTTTACATGGTCTTAAACAAGCCCCAAGGGCATGATATGACCGACTTAGCAAGTTCTTTCTTGATCAAGGATACGCTAGAGGGAAGGTAGACACTACACTCTTTATTAAACATCAACGAAAGCATATTTTGCTTGTTCAAATTTATGTTGATGATATAGTTTTTGGATAAATTAACATGCATCTTGTCAAGGAGTTCTTTAAGCTTATGTAGAGAGAGAGAGTTTGAAATGAGTCTAATGGGGGAGTTGAACTACTTTCTTAGACTCCAAATTAAGCAACTCAATGAAGGAACATTGGTATGTAAAACCAAGTATTGTCTCGAATTACTTAAAAGATTCGAAATGGACGGTGCTAATAAAATTGACACACCTATGGCAAAAAATGGAAATTTGGATAGATAGGGAAAGGGTAAGGATGTTGAGGTCAAGAAATATAGAGGTATGACTAGATTTCTTTTATATCTTACTGCATCTAGGCCTAATATTATGTTTAGCATTTGTATGCGTGAACGATATCAATAGACTCCCAAGGAATCGCACTTAAAAGCGGTTAAGCATATTCTTAGATACCTTATTGGTACCTCAAAGTTTGGGCTTTGGTATTCCAAGGGAAACGATTGTAGCTTGGTTGGTTACTCCGATTTTGATTTTACCGGTTGCAAATTGGATAGGAAAAGTACTAGTGGAACTTGTCACGTGTTTTCAAAATCCTTGGTTAGTTTGCATAGTAAAAAGCAAGTTTTTGTAGCTTTGTCAATGACCGAGGCGGAATATGTAGTTGTCGGTAGTTGTTGTGCCCAAATTTTGTGGCTTAAGCAACAACAACTTGATTTTGACATTAAACTTTCATGTATTTGGATATTGTACAACACTAGTGTCATTAATCTAACCAAGAATATGATGCTACATTCTTGCAGTAAACATATTGAGATTCGTCACCATTTACTTCGCGATCATGTTGAAAAAGGGGATGTTGTATTCGAGCATGTTGATAGTAAGAATCAACTTGCCGACATTTTCACTAAAGCTCTTGCAACCAAACCATTTTTCAACACATGTGGGGAATTGGGGATTATCGATATCTTCAATGTTGCTTAATTTTACCTTGTTCCTTGCACTTTAAACTTTTACTTTAACTCTTTGTTTGAGTACTTTATGTCATCTGAGTACAACTTTCATTCTATCAAGAGTGAGGTAATATCGTTTCAATTTCTCCTTGAAAGTAAGACTTTCCTTAATGTGTGTTATGTGTTGATTAAAAATTCTTGATATTTTCTCAAATGATGAAAACCATGAAATTTCATTTCCAAAAATGTTGATTGAAAACCATTTTTTGTTTTCAATGTATATGTTTATAATGACTTCATGTATTAATTATTTCACATTTTTATAAGTTTGTTCTTGTTGTGCAAGCATGAATTTTTTTTAAAGTTTATTTCTTGCATTCGTGCTTGATTTAATTGCATGTGTGTTACTTGCAATATATGTTTCTTGTTGTAGTTATCCACGTGTTATGACAAACATTTTCATTTTGGATTGAGTAGTGACATGTTCTTGTCGCTATCCTAGGCACATGCGTGTGCGACATTGGGAGTTCCATTATGATGTGTTACGTAATCATGACACTAGAAGCAACTTGAAAAGTTTGCTCTTACACCACATTCTTTATTCATCATGCATTGCATTACTTATTTTGTAATGTTGTTTGCTGGTTATTTATCAATTTCGCATCATTACATATATATGGGGATATGTGATTGTTGCTCTTCTATGCAAAAATGCCTCTGAGTGATATATTACTATTTGTATTGAAATATGATACATCTCACAGTTTGCTATCTTTCTTTTTGATGTTTTCAAAGGGAGAGAAGTATATGTGAGATGAAGTTGGGAAGCACAAATTCAGGGGGAGCATTCAATAACTACATAAAATGCAACTTCGTACATTTTGTCATCATTAAAAAAGGAGAGTATGTGAGTACAACTTCACCATTAGATGTTTTGCATGGTGTCAAAACTAAATTTTTTGTATATTGGACAGTATCTCTATGTCTTGTGGAATTCCCTTGCATTAGGGGTCTTAGGAACCATTAAAAACCATTTTCAAATTGACCAAAGTCTTTAAAAACAAGTTTTTGCATGATTTTTCCTTGCATGTGCCGACACATATGTGTTTCAAGTCAGCACATGCGACTCAGTTTTGAATCATGTAGCCACAGGAGGGCTTAGGCCGACACATGCATGTGCACAGGTCGACACATACTGAAGCTTTTTAAAAAAATACATAAATTCTTATTTTATGTGTCAGCACATACGAATTTCAGTCAGACACATCGGTTTTTCAGGTCGACACATACAATTAAAGTTTGACATATGTGTCATCACATAATATTTTAAGCTCGACACATACTGTTTTATTGGGCCAATTTTTCAATTCTTTTTAATTCTGAAAATTTCCTTTTTGCATATAACTTTCTATAACTATAAATACATCATTCGTGCATCATTCCAACTTGATGAAACTATAAACACATATTGTATTTTATCTTCATCTTCAACCTCCAACCTATACATACACACTGATAAATCACACATAATCATCTTTTTTCAGGGTTCCATCTAGGCAAGGTTTGATAATGTCTAATTAGGTTCTTGTGTAGCTGAAAATATTGGATTGAGATTTGCAGGGGGTTTCATCTGGAAAAACTACGGATTTGTCCTCCAAGATCGTTAATAGATTTGGGAGTTTTTGTGCAAGACATTCAAGAGAGAATTTCAGCCTAGTGAAGGTCTTTGGAGATAAAGAACTCAAAGGACCCTTTAGAGATAAAAAAACACAAATGAAGTAGTGCGAGAACAGCGAATCAAATTGAATTCTTGTGTGCAATAGGTACAATTGATCGTGCACGATAGCTTTGTAGATAAAGAATTCAAAAGAATAGAAATATCGATAAGTCAATTGGTATTTATTGTGTCTTGGTCTTTCTCAAGATCAAAAGAAGAGAAGGGGTTGAATCAATAATAAACGGTTAGTGTTAAATCTATTGTTTAAGGTTTGGCATAAATTTTGCTAAAACATGGCTTTGGGCTGATGTTGAGCAATATGTCACAACATCTTAACCAACTGTCATGACAAATTTTGTTGTCATGTGTGTCAGACATATTGTAATACGGTGGGAGAACTGACTTTGGTGTTTTTCATTTTATCACAAATGTTGCGAATAGCAAGAGTCGCAACCGACTTTTCTTTTATCCAATAAAGGAAAGGTTAAAAAGAACATGAAAGACCTTTTGATATATTTTCTTGAGTTCGGGGGGTAGGTTATGAAAAGGAAAGGTGTTAGCACACTTTTCATCCGTAGTTATCTACGGGCTCTTAATTGCTTAATCACTTTGAAATGCTTTGTGTTTGTGTAAGTTTGAAAATATTTTGAAAACACCTAAGTTTGGAAAACTTTGCAAGGATTACCGTATCGTTGAGAATGTATACAAAGTGTTGGGTTTGAAAATATTTGTTGAAAGGAAGTGTCTGGAAATATGTTTGAAAATGCCAATGTAAGACCATTTTGTAATGATCCTCGTATTGTTGAGAATGTATACAAAATGTTTGTTTGAAAAGTGTTTTTGAAAGTGTGAGGTGTAAATGGTTTTGTTTGTGAGCAAGTAATTACGAGTAATCTACCTACTCAAAAAGTCTTTGTTCTTTTCTTCCTCCTTTAGATAATGCTTATCTATGTTGATTGATATGGAGCCTTATTATTGGATATGAGGGACGGGCGTGGCTCGTTGTACAGTCATAGAAGGCAATAGGTAGGAAATCTTAGCAATTGTTGTAAGGGTCTAAGATCGTTTACTGAAGGCAACATTGAAGGGTCATCAAGGGACTATGATATTTTAATCAAGGATCTTTGCTAAAGCATCCCACATTCGAGGGGCATGACTGTTTTAATCCGAGGCAACAAGTGTGGGTTACCCTAGAGGTGCATGTGTCCAAGGTGTTTGATTTCAAGTATTTATCTTTGAATTAGGGTTTTGCTAAGTTTGATTTTTAGTCTTGCCATACAAACCCTAATTACTGTAAATAATAAGGAAAGCGATAAATTACAGAATTTAAATGTCCTACGCTATTACAACGCTTTGGGAATGGGGGGTATAATCTTGTGAATAGGGGGTGAAAGCAATAAAGCCCTAATTACTATTACAATACATTGAATATGAATGGCAATAATAATACACAAAATGTAAAGAGGAAGAAATAAATTGTCTTTTTAGGGTTTTTGATGAAAAGGTTTAGAGATTAACCTAACTGAACTAATTAATTTGAAAGTTCAGAAAACTTACCTTAAAAATGGAAATCGTGTTCTGAGTTTGAGCACTCTTGGAAGTGTTGTGATGATCTGAATAGCTTCACTGGACCTCTAGGAAGCTAATGCAATGCTTAATTTAGATTGAGAGTGGATGTGTTATTCTGGAGAAGTCAATGTGCAAGTTACTATTTTTGGTTATGGAAGATGAGGAAGATGATGTTACTGTTTTGCTGCAGGCGTTTGGATAGCTTCAATATGTGATATAGAAGCTTTGTGATAGATTAGAAATGAAAACGCACGATGGAATTTGAAGTTGGAGGTTTATGGTCAGAACTTGTAACAAAATGAAGTTTTTATGCCAATTATGATTGCAGAGAGTTTGAGGGAGTTAGAAGGCTTATGAATTTGTGTATTGACTTGTAAACAATGCCTCTATTTATGGGAAAAGATTTGAGGGAAAGATAACATCAGGTTTGCAAGTTGTAGGGTTATGGCTACATGACTTGTTTTTGAAGCAAGCTTTGACAAACATTGTTCCAAGGCATGGTACAAGGCTATCTAGAGTGGTTAGAAGCTTTAAACATGTTTATCTGACTTTGTATGTTAAGTGTGTGCAGAGGGAGCAAGTTAGAGGCTCAATACAAGTTGACTTTATGATTAAAGCAACTTTACAAGAATGGAATGGTAACTTTGTGCCATAAATGGAAAATTGGTTTGCATAATGGCTCAATCACTTGGATAATGGCTCAATAAATTATGTAAACAATTAATTATGGAGTGATTTACAAGTTAGAAGCCTGCAAAGCAAGAGTATGCATCATAGGTTTGAGATTTGCTCAAGTGTTCTTCATGAAAATGGCTTGAAATGCAAGAATGGATGCTCAACTTCTTCTCTTCGATTCTCCTAGCTCAAAAATTATCTCTTCAAGTTTTTTGACATTTTGGAATTCTTGAAACATTGTCTACAACCTTCATGTTGACCATTTTGACAAAATCAAATTGGAATTAGGTGAAAATTGGTCAAGAAGTTAGGTAAAAAATTTGCCTAAACTAGTTGAAAATTTCACTAAGTGTTTTATGAAAAATGTCATGACTTCATGGGCTTATATCTTCAAATCCAAGAATTTTTTGAACATCAACCCTCTAAAGCAAATTTGTATATTTCATCAATATCTACAACTTTCATGTTGAAAGTTTTCCTTGAATCATCTTGCATCTTGGTGAAAAATTGTCATGAAGTAATGAATTTATCAAGTATAAAAACACTTAGAAATTTTCTAAGTCTTGAAAACTTCAGATTTTTTGTGGAGTTTCTTGACTTTCTTGATTCTTGATGATCAAGTTTGATATTTTTGGGTATCTTTATTAATCTTAACCTTTTAAATTCAATATTTACCAAAAAGTCAATGTTTGACTTTTTGTGTATCAGTTGACTTTTCACCAGTTGATCAAATTTCAACTATCAATCCAATGATCTTGAGAAATGATATGAGCCATGAAATTAGGTCAACATGTTATGTTTGAGTCCTTGAGATTATGACTTAAGCCATTAGGTCATGTACTAGGTCAAAAGTCAATGATCAGTCATTCTCAATCAAAACCCTAATTTTGACAATTTTGCCCCTTTGATGATTTGAGGGCTTTTCTTGAGGAATTGTTATCAACACTTGAACAATTGATGGATATGACTTAAAAATGTTGATGTTGGCCAAAAAATATGAATTTTGACTGTATATTGATCACAATTGACTTTTTATCCAAGACAGTTGATTTTCAGTCATTTGAGCAATTGACTGAGCAAATTTGTAGTGCAAGACTTGAAACTTGATATGAGTAATCTTGGAGACCTATAATGAACAATTAAAGTAATTTGAGGCATTAAAAGTCCAATTTTCATGGAGAAAACACAAACCCTAATTTTAGGGCTCAGTGCTTAGGAGGTAAGCTTGTCTGGTCAAACTCTTTGAAACTTCTTGAGCATTTTAGATCTTTTATGATAAATGTCTTGAGAATAGAGAAGGAAAATTTTGGGGTACAACAACTGCCCCTGTTCAATATTCTTAAACCTGAATAGTTAGATTGGCTTTGTTCACCATTCTTGACTTGAGGGTAGAATATGATTGAACACTTAAGTGCCCAGAAATTTGCACTCGCTTGTGCATGAAGTAAGACTGTTTGTTGATTATGTCGAGAATGGGCTTAAAGATGCCATTCAGAGGTAATTTTTAATAGAAGTATCAGAATGAGTCTATGCTTGACTGTTATCTAAATAAATATCAGAATAAATCTTTGGTCGACATAATCTGAACTAGAAAAGGTCTACTGAGAGAAGTATCAGATTAAATCTTTAGTCGATTTAATCTAAACCAGTAGATGTCTCTGAAAATCCTTAACTTAAAGAAGTATCATAATAAATCTTTGGTCGGTCTAATCTGAGCCAGAAAAAGGTCTACTGAGAGAAGTATAAGAATAAATCTTTGGTCGATTTAATCTGAGCCAGCAGATGATTGAAAATCTTTAATTGAGAGAAGTATCAGAATATATCTTTGGTCGATTTAATCTGATCCAGAAAAAGGTCTACAGGGAGTGTTCATCATGCAGGTATTTGCCTTGTCTTGGCCTACAATCTGTTTTGATGATATCGGTTTGTTGATTGATCTTTCCGGAAAGGGTAAAGAGTTAGTTGTATGCAATGTCATGATGTATGAAATGCATTGCATGATGATGTTCTCAAAATAAATGAGATTGTGCTATATGCATTTCGTATACATATGCTATGATGTATGAATGTGTAATGTTGTTGAAGTGTATCTTCATATGGGAAAATAAATCCCTAACTATTGATGAGGAATGAAGAGTATGTGTATCTTCAAACTTGTATAGAATGCTTTCGTTGGGGATTCCTGCTTACTTGTTTGAGGGAACTCTGCAAGGGATGTTGATCTCTTGGGGAATAGAGTTCAAGAACATTGGTCGTCCGTTTCTCTATTGGGGAATTTATTTATTATATACCCTGAATGAGGATAAAAGAGATGGCTAAACTTCCGACTCGTTTGGGGAGAATAAAGTTAATTGTTATCTGGCCGGGTTCTAGACTTTGCAGCAATTTCCTGGGGATAGAATTTTTTCAATGATCTGTACTAGTCTGAGGAATTTGTAGGTTGTTGGGGAAATAAACCCAGTTGGGGAAATAAACCCTTGTTGATGGAGAATTTCTTTACTGAGGAAACCAACTCTCTTAATATTTGAAATTGTTAAAGAGAAAAAACTCGGCATGGTCTCTTTCTTTGGTTTTGGAGGAACAAACTCAACTGGGGAAGAGAATTTCCATAAATTGTACTGATTAATACTTTGTGGGGAGATTTAATGGGGAGAAGATTATACTCTTTTATTTGTTGAATTGATCCACTGGGGAGACTGTGGGGAATGTACCTTTATTTGTGAAGATTACTCAGTGGGGGATAATCTCATAGAGGTGGCTCTGGCGACTTTACTGGTGATAACCTTATGAAAGGAATTCTGTGGGGATTTACAGACAGCTTGAGTGTCATACCAACTCTTTAGAGTTTTGAGTAAATGCTTATTCTTGTTCTTATGCGTATATATGTTAGAATTTAATCATGTTCATATGCATATGTTCATTCAATTTTAGTCATTGGATGTTTTCGTAAGCAGACAGAAAAAACAAAAAGTTTGGACTTTAAAGTATGTTTGTATTGATGATTTGCCTATAAACAGGCGAGTTTGTACAAAGAGACGAAAATCCTTGTAAGAGGAAGTCGTCGTGAAATGAAAAAGTAGAAAGTGAAAACAAATATATATATATATATATATATATATATATATATATATATATAGCCATGTGGAAGTGATCTCATTGGGTTCCAAAATTTGTTATTGCCCCTATGTCTTCGAGCATCTCGTTCCTTGACATTGGAAGAATTTGATTGAACCATTTGAACTTTTGACTTTGATAATAAAGCTGGTTGTAAGTGATCCAACGGGACATAGTCGTATGCTTTTAATCCCTATTTTTTCCTGGACCTCCCTTTCAGGTTTTCAGACCACCA
This sequence comes from Vicia faba, assembly GCA_948472305.1. Classification (NCBI taxonomy): domain Eukaryota; kingdom Viridiplantae; phylum Streptophyta; class Magnoliopsida; order Fabales; family Fabaceae; genus Vicia; species Vicia faba. The sequence continues at coordinate 1,062,813,376 of OX451737.1, forward strand.
GGATACCCTTTCTTTCCCAAGTCGCCTTTTCAGGTTTTCGACTTGCCGGGTGTACAATCTTTTGTATATATCCCTTATTTTTTTCCCGAACCCTTTTGGTTCGCCGGGATGCCCTTATTTTTTCCTAGGTATGTCAACCTAGCAGGTCATTCTCTTGCATAGTATTTTTTGACTATGTCCGCATTCACAAGGTGCGGGAAATCTTCGCCATCCATAGTGGTTAGCATCATAGCACCATCCGAGAATACTTTTTTAACAACAAATGGCCCTTCAAAAGTGGGAGTCCATTTGCCCCTGGGATCACCTTGTGGCAGAATGATGCACTTTATTACCAAGTCACCAGTCTGGTATACCCGATGTTTGATCTTCTTGTTGAAAGCTTTGATCATGCGCTTCTGGTACATCTGACCATGACAGACAACAACCAGCCTCTTCTCATCAATCAAATCCAACTGATCCAATATCGTTTGAATCTATTCGTCTTTGTCTAAGTCTGCTTCTTTCATAATCCTTAGAGAAGGGATTTGAAATTCAATAGGCAGGACAGCTTCCATGCCATAGACCAAAGATAAGGGTGTTTCCCCATTTTATGTTTGTGCCGAAGTACGATAGCCATGAAGATAAAATAGTAGCATCTCATGCCAGTGTTTATAGGTTACCACCATCTTTTGCACAATCTTCTTTATATTCTTGTTAGCAACTTCCATTGTACCATTCATCTTAAGCCTATATGGAGAAGAGTTGTGATGCTTAATTTTGAACTGCGCGCATAGCTTAGTGATCATGGAATTGTCAAGGTTGGTGCCATTTTCAGTGATGATCCTCTCAAGGATGCCATACCGGAAGATGAGGTTGTGCTTGATGAAACGGACCACGATATTCTTGGCAACTGAGGAAAATAAAGCTGCTTCAACCCATTTGGTAAAGTAGTCAATGGCGACAAGAATGAAATGGTGTCCATTAGAGGAAGTAGGTTTGATTTCTCTGATCATATCGATTCCCCACATTGCAATTGGCCAAGGAGCGGTCATGAAATTCAAAGGAATTGGAGGCACGTGAACCTTGTCAGCCTAAATTTGGCACTTGTGGCAAGTCCTCGAGTGGTGATGACAATTGATTTCCATGGTCGACCAATAGTAACCAACTCTCATAATCTTCTTATCCATAGTATATCCACTAGAGTGAGTTCCAAAGATACCTTCATGCATATCCTCCATGATCTTCTCTGCTTCCTTCTTGTCCATACAACCGAGCAGAATTGAATCATGGTTGCGCTTGAATAAGACCTCGTTGCTTAAGAAGGACTTGGTTGAGAACCTCTGCATGAATTTCTTGTTGTTGACTGACACCTCTTCAGGATACTCTTGAGCTTCGAGATATCTTTTCACCTCATGAAACCAAGGCTTCTCCTCTACACCATCAGTGACAATCTCATAGCAGTGTGCTAGTTTATCAAATCTTTTGACACTAATTCGGGGAGCTTCGTTGTCCCATATGACCTTGAAAATAGAAGACATGGTAGCCAAAGCATCTACCAATTGATTTTCTTCCCTCGGAATATGCTCAAAGGTAACCTCTTCAAAGCATGGGATCAAGGTTAGCACAAGCTCTTTGTAAGAGATAAGATTTGGATATTTTGTATCCCACTCTCCTTTAACTTGACTGATGATCAAATTTGAGTCTCCATATACACTTAAGAATTTGATTCTTAGGTAAATAACATCTTTAAGACCCAAGATGCACGCGTCATACTCGGCCATGTTGTCGGTACAGTCAAAGCAGAGTCTGGCAGTGAAAGGAGTATGGCAACCTTCGGGAGAAATGATCACGGCCCCAATTCCATTACCTAGAGAGTTGGAAGCTCCATCAAAAACCATAGTCCATCGAGATCCTTGCTCAGGTCCTTCATACGGTCCAGGCTTTTCACAATCCGTAATCAGCATTATATTCTCATATGGGAATTCAAAGTTCATAGATTGGTAATCATCTACAGCTTGATGTTCCAAATGGTCTGCCAATACACTTCCTTTTATTGCTTTTTGAGTAGTGTAATGGATGTCATATTCAGTCAAGATCATTTGCCATCGGGCTATCCTTCCAAAGAGAGATGGCTTTTCAAAGATGTACTTGATGGGATCCATATTACATATTAATAGAGTGGTATGAGTCAACATGTATTGTCTTAGTCAGCGAGAAGCCCATGCCAAAGTGCAGCAAGTTTTCTCGAGTAGTTAATATCTTGTTTCACAGTCGGTAAAATTTTTGCTAAGGTAGTAAATTGCATGCTCTTTTTTACCAGACTCATCATGCTGCCCCAGCACACCCCCCATTGAATTCTCTAACACGGTTAAGTACATGATCAGAGGTCTTCCTTCAACTGGTGGCATCAGAATTGGTGGTTCTTGCAAGTATTCCTTGATCTTGTCAAAATCTATTTGGCAGTTGTCGTTCCATCTGACTACTTGATCTTTCTTCAACAGCTTGAAGAGTGGTTCACAAGTAGCAGTCAAGTGAGAGATGAATTGGGCAATGTAGTTTAGTCGTCCTAGAAAACCTCTGACCTCCTTCTCAGTACAAGGAGCTGGACTTTCTTGGATTGCTTTGACTTTTGCAGGATTGACTTCAATACCTTTTCCACTAACGAAAAAACCTAGGAGCTTACCAGACCTTACCCCGAAGATGCATTTGTTGGGATTCAATCTTAGCTTATATTTCTTCAACCTCTCAAACAGCTTGTGCAGATGATCAAGGTGTTCTTCCTCAGTTTAGGATCTTTCTATCATGTCATCCACATAGACTTCTATCTCATGATGAATCATATCATGAAATAAAGCCACCATAGCCCGTTGATAAGTTACGCCTGAATTCTTCATCCCAAAAGGCATGACTTTGTAACAGAAGGTGCCCCACTGTGTGACAAAAGTAGTCTTCTCCATGTCTTTGGGCGCCATTTTGACTTGGTAGTAACCTGAGAAGCCATCCATGAAGGAAAACACCTTGCGTTGAGCAGTGTTGTCAACTAAGACATCAATATGTGATAGTGAGAAATCGTCTTTGGGGATCTCCCTGTTTAAATCCCTATAGTCTACACACATACGGACCTTGCCATCTTTATTTGGCACTGGAACAACATTTGCAACCCATTGGGGATACGGCATCATGGCCAAGAAACCTACATCGAATTGTTTCATTACCTCAGCCTTGATCTTTTCAGACATGTCAAGATGCATGCGATGAACCTTTTGTTTGATCGGAGAAGAACCTTCTTTCATTGGCAGACGATGAACTACAATATCAGTATCGAGCCCCGGCATGTCTTCGTATGACCAAGCGAATACCTCAACATAGTTATTTAACATCTGGACCAATATGCTCTTAATATAGTTGTGATCGATGGATTTAGAACTGACTGTTTAACGCTGGTTTCGCAAAATGTCGCGGAAGCAAGAGTCGCCACCGTCTTTTATTTTCTCCAACATGGACAGGACAAAAGCACAGCAAAATTCCTTATGAGATAGTTTCTCGGTTCGGGAGGTAGATTTATAGAAAGGGAAGGTGTTAGCACCCTTTCTATCCATGGTTATCCATGGGATCTTAGATACTTGCTCTTATATTTTCAAAATGTTTGCTTTTCAAAATGTGAGTGGGTTTGAAAAAGTTTCGTTTAAAGATTTCTGAATAACTCTTGTATCTGTCCTCAAGAGTGTTTGAAAAATTCGTTTTGAAAGTTTTTGAAAGTGTCAGTGTGAAAAGGTTTTTGATTGTTTTTGAAGAGAGCAAGTATCCATGAGTCATCTACCTACCCTAAGGAATTAGGCTGTGTAAAAGTCCTTAAGGTAGTGCCATCCCACCATTGAGAGGTAGGTAGCACCACCGTTGGAGGTGTTCGGGTCAATTCGACTGTAGGGACAGTGTGGTCACCGAAGCAATAGTAGGACACCTTAGAAGCTACCCTTATGTCCTTGATCCTTTTTTTTAATCCGAGACAACCGTTTCGAGGCAACTGTTTCGAGGCAACTGTTCCGAGGCAACTGTTTCGAGGCAACTGTTTCGAGGCAACTGGATCATGGACATAAGGACCGCTAAGACGTCCTATACTCGACGACCACGTTTCTAAGGCAACAGGTGAGGCGTACCCTAAACGTGGTGTGTGTATTTGTGTGTTGTTTTCAGTTTAATAGTTATCTTTGATCATGGCATTGTGAGCTACGCGTTGTTTTTAATTACATACATTCTTTCATGCAAGTTTAGCAGTTAGGAGTGCGGAAAATTAAAAGACGGAAATATAAAGGCTACGCTATTACAAGGCGCGGGTCTATACATCGCCAAAGTACAAAGACCCGTTTTGATAAAAGATGCGGAAAGTAAAAGAAAAGCGATAAACCTAATTACTATTACATCCTTGAGCAGTTACATAATATTCAAAAGAAAATAATGCGCGAAATAGAAATTAAAATTGAACGTCCCAGGGTTTTGACCCTTTGCTTGAAATTAAATTTAATCAAAGTCTAATTATTATTTAATTAAAGAAAGGTGTTTTTTGTGTTTTTTATATTTATGATAATAAAGAAAATTAAAATCAAGATGAAACCCTAATTCTGTATATCTTAATTATTATTGAAAAAATATTAAAGTTACCCTAATTTAAGCTAATTAATTTACATGTTTATTTACAAAATAATAATAATTAATAATGGTGATTAATAATAATTAATTAAGAAAAAGATAAAAAGGCCAAAAACCTAATTCTATGTATTTTTTATTTATTAAGAAAAGTATTAGAATTTGAAACCTAAATTAAACTAGATTAACTATTAGAGTTTATTTACAAAAATATGTTAGTGGTGAAATTAATAATAAATAAATATAAAACATTTTTTGGTTTCTGATTTTTTATTATGAAAATTAATTAATGGTGAATTAATAAAAATAATTAAAAAGAATTATAAAGAATTATAAAGAAAAGAAAATTAAATTGAAAAAATATGCAAACCAAGGGGGGTTTCAGGCCCAAAGGGGAGGTTGACTGAAGCAATTCTGGCCCACTAGCACAAGGCTCATTTGACTTTCCATGCTTGTGTGCACGTTGGTTGACTGCGCCATACCCTGGACTCCATTCTGTGGCCTTCAGATTGATCATCAAAGCCACTTGGCAAGCTATGCGTGAGGTTGTATGGTGAGACGTTGGAGAATACGCTGCATGTGAACGTTTTATGAAAAAAAGAGAACAAATTATATGGGGGACCTGGGAATCGAACCCAGGTCCCAGCACTCACTAAGCCACGTCCCTTGCCAATTAAGCTATTGCGCGCTGTTGTACCCCAAAATTTGCCCTCCCATATTCTTCAAGAAATTGCCAAGCCAAGTCATAAAATTCCCCAAGGGTTGCACAGTGCAAAGGTCTCCTATACAGTCAAAACTAGGGTTTGTGTTCTGATCAAGAAAATGAAGTCTTCAAGGGCCCAATCAAGTCTCATATGCCTACAAATAGGGTCAAGCATCCTCATATCAAGTTTCAAGGCATTCAGCTCAAAATTGCACAGTCAAAACCCTAAATTGCACTACAGTCAACTGTAGGGGCAAAATGGTCATTTGGCAGTCAAAAGTTCAAATTTTTGGTCAACATATCATTTTGAAGCCACAAACATCATTTGATCAATGCTTGATCATGATTCTCAAAATTTGGCTCAGAAAATCATCAAGATGCAAAAGTTACTATATTTGGACAGCTGAAAAAGTCAACTGAAATTGACCAGGGCATAACTTTCACATGGATTATCAGAAAAATTCCATCCAAAGCTCATTTTGAAGAGAAAGACATTTCCTACAACTCATCTTCATACTTCAAGTCCAAGAAATGCTCTCACAAAAAGTTATCAATTTTAACATTATAGGTCATTTTCAAAAGTCAACAAAAAGGGACTTTAAGTCAAAGGCCATAACTTGAGATTGGTAAATCAAAATGACATGGGACCAAAGGCATTGGTTATAGGACTCAAAGACCTTTCCAAAATGTCCAAGAACATGAGAAAAGATTAAACATTGAGCAAGTTATGCCTTGTGGAAGTTGGGAAATTTTTGGATATTTTGAAAAGTCAACATTGATCCAAATGACCTAAAATTACTAATGGGCCCATTTTTCTTCCAAGATTCATCATTCTAAACATGTGCACGACCATTTGGCCCAAATGGAAGTATTTTCTCATTTTTTATTTATTTATTTGAATTTCTATTAATATTAATTCATTTAAATCATTTTAATATATGGAAAATATTTAATTCACCCTAACTAATCTTTTTGTACACATTCTAGACTCAATATTTCGTGCATATGCCAATTAGGAAAGATTGGGTTTGATTTGATCATGATTTGCACAAAAGGACATGGAAAAGATATGAAACATAATGGTGAAAAATCAATTTGCAAAATCATTGAATGGAAGAGATTTGATTCAATTTTCTTAACCTAATAGCTTCACTACAAAGCCAGGAACACAAACCTAATCGTGCTACACTGAATGCTGCGCAAAAGAACCATATACAAACTTGAAAAATTCTCCATAAAATTCAATTCTGAAATCATTGGTAGGAGGCGATTCAAGGCACAAAAGCTTTTCCAATAGCTTCCTCAAGTCTTCCTGATCACATTCCAATCAAGAACAGCCATTCAAACGCCAGGACTTGGTATATAGAACCTTCCCTATACAGAGAAAAAGTCACAATCGTATTTTTGATTCTATGCACTCTCATGGCATTCTAATCATGGATTTGTGTTCCTTATGATGTTCTGAGACTAACCATTATGTTTAATTGAATTTTCATGCTGCACACGCGATTCCACCATGTTTATTTTCTAGGGTTTGCAGGGTGTCAATTTAGGGCTTTGGTAACGAAGCAAAATTAGAACTCCAGACCAATGCCATTCAACTCAGCGCATGAAGACGAAGATGATGGAACCCTCGCGCTCAATTTATGAGCGTTGAGGGGCCAATCGTTATTTTCTCAAAGGACCTCTTCTGAAACGCATCCAAAACCGTTGCCTTACAGTCTTGTTTAAAAAAAAAATAAAAACAACGAAGAAGACAACCTCGTTGTCAAAACGTGATAGGCCGGTTTGAAATTCGCGCCAGAAATCCACTAACGCGTTTGTTTTTCTTTTTATTATCTATTCGTCATAACATGTTAACGTGCGTTTCATGGTTCAGTTGGCAAGCGAAGAATGCATTCACGTCCAAGACCTGGGTTCGAGCCCCAGGTCTGTATTATGTTCATATTATTTTTCCATTAGTAATCATATGCAGGCGCAACGTTGTGGTCCATGGTACGCTCCTCTATCCATCCATACACGCGTCTAACTCCATCAATCTAAAGGCCATGGATTAGAGAGTATGATGAACTCCAGGTCAACGCGCTGGCACACAAACTGAAAAGGTCAAATGGACCAAAGCTTAATGGGCCAGCATTCTAAGGCCTATACCTCACAATTGGGACTGAAACCCCCTGGTTTGCAATTTCTTTCTTTTTTTTACTTATTTTTATTTTTAATTGTTATTTTATTTTATTCAATTGTTTTAATTTAATTAATTATATTTTACAAATTATAAAATACACAAAAAATCAGAAAAAGAGAAGAATATAATATTTATTTATTTTGATTATTTTCTTGTAAACAAATGCATGTAAATAAATTTAGTAAAATAGGTTTTAACTTTAATTCTTTTTAATAACCAAAAATCCAAAAAAACATAGAATTTAGGTTTAATGAATTTTATTTCTTTTTTTTAATTTTCCTTTTTTTCATAATAATAATATTACTTATTTTATTTTCACAATTAAATTGTACATAAATTAACTTAGGTTTAATTTAGGTTATATTTTTAATATTTTCATAACAAACTTAAAAACCATTAGAATTAGGGTTGGTTAATTTCAATTAATTCTTTTTTCTTTTAAATCTTAAAAAACATGAAAATACCAAAAACAAAAAAACAAAAACATTTAATTTTAATTTTAATTCCTCATTAACTTTAATTTTTTGCAAAAGGGTCCAACGCCCATGTTCTTAAATTTATTTAATTTCGTACATTTATTTTATTTCGCTTAATTAATTATGTACCTCTCCCAAAGCTTTGTAACTTAAACTTTTCGCACTTTTATTTGCTTCTTTATTTTCCGTCAAATCGGGTCTGGTTTAATTTTGGCGATGTGGACCCGCGCCATTTGTAATAGCTTAGATTTATTTTTCCCGCAAATATTTTAATTGTTAAAAGCATGCAAGAATGAATGACTTAAATAAAATCAAGCGTAGAAAACCAATGAACATGACAAGACAAATATCAATGAAAACGACACATAATTCGCACACACCACCCCTAGGGTACGCCTCACTGTTGCCTTGCCTCGAAAGGTGATCGTCGAGTAGAGGACGTCTTAGTAAGTCCTCATGATCCGGGAACCTGGCATGAGGGTAGCTTCTAAGGTGTCTTCCCATTGCTCTGGTGATCACCATGTCCCGAATATCGAATTGACCCAAACACCTCCAACGGTGGTGCTACCTACCTCTCAATGGTGGGATGGCACTACTTTAAAGGACATTTACACAGACGAATTCCTTAGGGTAGGTAGGTTCTCGTAGATACTTGCTCTAATTTCAAACAAACCAAAACATACTTTTCACACCAACACATTTTCAAAAGCTTTCAAAGCAAATTTTTCAAACACTCTGACGCACGAGTCGAACTGAAATTTTTTCAAAGAAACTTTTTAAACCCACATTGAAAAGCAAACAAACAATTTTGAAAACACAAATGAGCAAGTATCTAAGAGCCCATGGATAACCATGGATAGAAAGGGTGCTAACACCTTCCCTTTCTATAATCTACCTCCCGAACCGAGAGCAATCTCTATAAGGAATTTTTCTGTGCTTTTGTCCTTTCCATTTGGAGAAAATAAAAGACGGTGGCGACTCTTGCTTCCGCGACATTTCGCGAACCAGCGTTAAACAGTCAGTTCCAGATCCACCGATCACAGAACTGGCGACTCTGCTGGGGACTAAAACTTAAAGTGAGGTGTACCTTAGGATTAGTTCATAACTGTGTTTTCAATTGTATTGACTTGCTTGCTTTAAATTGTGGGTTGCTTGGGAGTTCTATAGATCCTAAACCCGGATCTGGGGGATACCTTCTTAGAAAGTAGCAACAAGGCTGTGAGGGAACTGTGCGGGGTATACCGACATGGTTGAAACAGTCTGCTACGTTGATGTGGCACTTTGGTGTGTACCGGTAACCCTTGAGTTCAGTCAAGGAGAGTACGGGGCCTCCGGGTGGTGTCGTGAAGCATCAACAGACCTTAGGAACCTTAATTGAACTATCTTGGCCTCTTTAGGGTAGTGAGATAACTGACTTTGGTGCAGTCCGAGGTTGGTTGATACTCGATACTACACTCAATTGAGGGTTGCTTTCCTAGAATATTTCGGTCGCCAGTGTAGTGGCTAAATCGAAACGATGAACAATGAAAGCAATCCCGTGATGTTGGGAACCTTAGAACCCGGTTACTTCTAATAGGACAGGTCGAACCCACCAACTTCAAGAGGGTAATACCCAGACCCCATGCTGGCCTAAACTCTAAGGGCTTCTCTTGTGTGACTTGTGTGCCTTCGTACTTGACTACTTGCATACTTGTTATCTGACACATGAACTACTTGCAGGTTTTGTTTATAGTCCGTAACTAGGACTCATAACAAGGTTTACCAAATTTCTTGCAGGTCTTGTTTATAGTCCTTAACTAGGACTCATGACAAGGTCTACCCAAATCTCTTGCAGGTTTTGTTTATAGTCCTTAATTGGGACTCATAACAAGGTTTACTGAATTTCCTGCAGGTTTTATTTACAGTCCTTAATTGGGACTCACAACAGGGTCACTTACATTACCCCATGCATACCATAACATCATACCATTGCATACATCCTAACCCATTTCAAGGATCTCAAGGGTCTGTGATGCAGGACATGATGGATCAAACTGTCCAGCAAGGGGCAAAAGGGGATTTATTTTCCTCTAGCCAAGGTTGTCAGGGACTATGACCCACTTGATATGGTGAGCTCTGACTCCTGAAGAAGGTTCCCTTAACCAAGGTTGCTGGGAAATCAAAATTAGACATGATGACTAAAGTCAGGGGCTATGACCCACTCGATATGGTGAGCCTTTGACCCTTGAAGAAAGACTCCCAATAAATATGAAGTTCCTTCAAATCAAGCTACCGGATTCAAAACTCTAACAAATTTCTTGTTTACCCCGCGAGGTCCTTGAAAACATTGCATGCATATCATACATATCATCGCATAACAGGTACCCTTGTTGCAGGTTACTTACCTTTCCCGCTGTTTATTTCAGCAATGGCTTCCCAACCAGACAACCAGGGCCTTCTTACTCAAGAGACTCGGTTCGGGGAAATCCTCCTGAATCTATCCAAGGGGGCAGGAGGAGCTAAAGACACTTCTCATGGAGACTCTAGTCAGGGACAGTGCTGAGGATGAAGGGCTAAAACACCTACAAGCGGAGATGGATGCAATGAAAGCCCAGATGCTGGGGCAGAGGAATGCCATTCAAGGTTTAGCTCAAAGACAAGATGAGCTCCGGTTTCTCGTCAACCAACTGCTTCAGGGTAACCAACTGGGGCAAACATCTAAGGGTAAAAAGCCATTCCTCATCCAATCATCCTCGAGACAAGAGGATAAGGGGAAAGCTCCTCAAATGGCTCCAGTGCCACAAATTCAGCATCAACCTCACCAGTTTCAGCCAGACAAGCCCAGAAGGCAATTCACCCCGCTCAACATGTCGCTGTATCAAGCTTTGCAACGCCTATTGAGGTGGAATCTGATCACATTAAGGGCTCATCCCCGGAACCCCAACACAGCATCTCCTGCCTATGATCCCAATAAGAGGTGTGCCTACCACTCTGCTAGCCCAGGACATGATACCAATGAATGTTGGGATTTGAGGAACAAAATCCAGGACCTGATCGATGAAGGGGCATTGGAGTTCACACAAGATGGACAGGCTGAATTTTTCTACCATTCCTCCAAGCTCACCAGTTGAAGTGACAAGCTCCGAGACTAGGAAACTTTTGTTCATTCGAATGTTCAAGTTGTGTTTTTCTTTTGACCGTTCAAACATTTATTCATGTTAAAACATTGTTATTCCATTAATGCATCGCTTATGTCTATTTTGAATCAATATATTCGCATTCAATATATGCAAATTGTTTTCATATTTTTTCTGATGTCAACTCTCGTTAATTCTAAGCCTCTTGAGGGAGGATGACGAAAACGATACCACGATCTTTACAGTATGCTTTTGAACAGACCCCGCTGATGAGGTACAGGCATTGTTTCAATCCCTAAACACTGGAGTTATAAGGATGATAATCCCTCGTCAACCCCTCTGAGCCAAAGAAGTAGGAGTTTTTCTTTTCGAAATTTAAAACCCTTAATCATAGCCCGGGGCAGGGTAGTCTTCTCAGTTGATCCCAGTGCACAATGAATGGCACCAAATGAGTTTTTCCAAAAAAAACAAAAGACAGTGATGGTTCCGAACAATCATAAGGACAGGCAGTCATTATCAAAAAAAAAATCATAAATGAAAAGCCCATTAAGTCAAAACCCATGAAGGAGACTTACAAAACTGGGGCATCCCGCTGACTGTAATTCCAAAAAAAGGAAACAGTTCAGGCAAAAAAAGAAAGGGATAACAAAAATCAAGAAAGAGGTCTCACAAACCCTCAACCAAAGCAAAAAATGACTGCCTATTCAAAAGAAATCATCAACATCTGAACCATTATTGGAACATCAAAGCAAAGACTCAAGCAAGGTCTAACGTATGATCAACTGAGTTTAGGTTTGGAGAACATCACGAAGAGCGGGTGGGTACAAATAAAATTTGAGCCTTTATCCTTTGTTTCTTAAACCGTGAACCAAGCCACGTTATAACCCTTAAAAGTCCTAGCTGAAGCACGGGTTAGTTCGAAAGTATACTGTATGAAAGGTATCCTGACTCCTTAAAGCTTACGGTAAAATACGGAGTTGACATCACGTTTTACAAACATTCACTTGTTTTATGAAAAAAAAATGCATTTTCAAAATCGTCAAGACAGACATGAGCGTTGCATTTTTAACATAACTTTGTTTGCATATGACTTCTTGTTTGAACATCAGGGAAATTCGCACGATGAATACCTAGTGAACAAAAGCACTTCCAATCAAGGGGCATGGCATGACTATTGTCCACCATCTGGGACAGTCCAATCAAGATTCGGAGAATCTCTCAAAAGGCCAAATAGCCTGGACAAATCTCTGCCTGAGTCACTTGGGGCATTCCAGAAACGAATCTTGCACGATCAGACATCTTCTGGTAACATGGCAACACAAGCAGCCAGGGGCACCTCCCTATATTCCAAGAGCGTGGACATAGTCGAAAAAAATACTACGCACGATAAAAGACCTGCTAGGTTGACATACCTAGGAAAAAATAAGGGCTTCCCGACGAACCAAAAGGGTTCGGGCAAAATGAAGAGATGAAATGAAAAAATCTGTACACCCGGCAAGTCGAAAACCTGAAAAGGCGGCTTGGGCAAAAATGGGTATCCCGGTGGACTGAAAACCCGAAAGGGCGGTCCAGGCAAAAGTTAGGGATCAAAGCGTACGACTATGTCCTGTCATCCTATCACCTGCCTACCAGAAGAAGGTTTGACCCTCAACGACTATCAGCATCCCACATGTGCCTCCCCTATAGAAACAGGGGCAGTAACGGGTGGTTTAAACAATCCAATTGCACTATCCTCCAAGGTACCCAGGTAGATCCAGCTAAAGAACATGACCAGTATACCTGAATTCCCCAGAGAGTGAGCCAACAATACATTCTTCTCCAAGCAGTTATCAACCTTAAGGAAGTTGGGTATCCTCCCGCAGATCTCAACCTTCCCCAACAGCATATTTTCTTAACAAGCATCCCCGGCAGTCTTGGTCCAAAGATTGTTCCCCGGTGGCGTCTCAGCATCCAAAGGAATCACTTCCCCAGCATAGTTCAAACCTCCCCAAGAGAGTCCAACCCAATTTCCCCAGGAAAGATGGAACCCATATCCCCAAGCAGTAAGCTTATCCCCAGTTAGGTTCTGGAAGCTTACCCCCTCGCAGAGCACGAACGCGTCGTCTGGCTTTATTCAAAGAGTTATTTCCTTAACAGGATATAACTGGGTTATCCTCAGCCAAAAGCCACGGAAAGAGCGTCGTCGACGAAGTCTTCTTACCCCAGCGAAGTCCATCAACACTTCCAACAGCAAGGGTATCCCCAGCAAATTATCATCAACATTCAGCAAGGCATCTCTCTCCCCACAGAGTTTTGCTTCCCAGCATGGTCACTAGAGTATCTTTTTCTCCCCAGAATACTCCATTTGCCAAGTTTATTCCGCAACGGAGTCATCTTCTCCTACCGGTATTCTTGCAACTATCATCCCTAGCGGAAGTAAAAGCTTATTCTCCAACATCAGCCCAGGATATGACTTCCCGGCACTCGTCAAGGATTTACTTTCCTAGACGAAAACATTCATAAAACATCACATACATCATTATAGCATGCATAGACGCATCATATCATACAAATCTCATTTATGTTGAGAACCTTATTGCTTGATCCATATCATGCATTGCATATGACTGACCTGTACCTTTCAGGAAAGATGCAGCTAAGTTCTCAAAAACATATTTCAAAGCCTTCTCTAGTCCAGCTAAATCGACTCTCAACAGATTTTTCTGATAAAGACTCAGCAGAAGTTATGGTCCCCTCTCCGACGGCGTGTGAGGTGGTAATTCCTTTTTCAGATGTTTCCCTCTCCGACGATGAGTGTGAGGTGATAGTCTCCTATGGTCCCCTCTCCGACAAGTGCGTGAGGTGGTAATTCCTTTTTCAGATGTTTCCCTCTCTGATGATGAGTGTGAGGTGATAGGCTTCTATGGTCCCCTCTCCGACAAGTGCGTGAGGTGGTAATTCCTTCTTCAGATGTTTCCCTCTCCGACAATGAGTGTGAGGTGATAGTCTCTTATGGTCCCCTCTCCGACAAGTGCGTGAGGTGGTAATTCCTTTTTCAGATGTTTCCCTCTCCGACGATGAGTGTGAGGTGATAGTCTCTTATGGTCCCCTCTCCGACAAGTGCGTGAGGTGGTAATTCCTTTTTCAGATGTTTCCCTCTCCGACGATGAGTGTGAGGTGATAGTCTCCTATGGTTCCCTCTCCGACGGTGTGTAAGGTGGTAAGTCCTTCTTCAGATGTTTCCCTCTCCGACGATGAGTGTGAGGTGATAGTCTCCTATGGTTCCCTCTCCGACGGTGTGTGAGGTGGTAATTCCTTCTTCAGATGTTTCCCTCTCCGACGATGAGTGTGAGGTGATAGGCTTCTATGGTCCCCTCTCCGACAAGTGCGTGAGGTGGTAATTCCTTCTTCAGATGTTTCCCTCTCCGACGATGAGTGTGAGGTGATAGTCTCTTATGGTCCCCTCTCCGGCAAGTGCGTGAGGTGGTAATTCCTTCTTCAGATGTTTCCCTCTCCGACGATGAGTGTGAGGTGATAGTCTCTTATGGTCCCCTCTCCGACAAGTGCGTGAGGTGGTAATTCCTTCTTCAGATGTTTCCCTCTCCGACGATGAGTGTGAGGTGATAGTCTCTTATGGTCCCCTCTCCGGCAAGTGCGTGAGGTGGTAATTCCTTCTTCAGATGTTTCCCTCTCCGACGATGAGTGTGAGGTGATAGTCTCTTATGGTCCCCTCTCCGGCAAGTGCGTGAGGTGGTAATTCCTTCTTCAGATGTTTCCCTCTCCGACGATGAGTGTGAGGTGATAGTCTCTTATGGTCCCCTCTCCGGCAAGTGCGTGAGGTGGTAATTCCTTCTTCAGATGTTTCCCTCTCCGACGATGAGTGTGAGGTGATAGTCTCTTATGGTCCCCTCTCCGGCAAGTGCGTGAGGTGGTAATTCCTTCTTCAGATGTTTCCCTCTCCGACGATGAGTGTGAGGTGATAGTCTCCTATGGTTCCCTCTCCGACGGTGTGTGAGGTAGTAAGTCCTTTTCAGATGTTTCCCTCTCCGACGGTGAGTGTGAGGTGATAGTCTCCTATGGTTCCCTCTCTGACGGTGTGTGAGGTAGTAATTCCTTCTTCAGATGTTTCCCTCTCTGACGGTGAGTGTGAGGTGATAGTCTCCTATGGTTCCCTCTCCGACGGTGTGTGAGGTAGTAAGTCCTTTTCAGATGTTTCCCTCTCCGACGGTGAGTGTGAGGTGATAGTCTCCTATGGTTCCCTCTCCGACGGTGTGTGAGGTAGTAAGTCCTTTTCAGATGTTTCCCTCTCCGACGGTGAGTGTGAGGTGATAGTCTCCTATGGTTCCCTCTCCGACGGTGTGTGAGGTGGTAAGTCCTTTTCAGATGTTTCCCTCTCCGACGATGAGTGTGAGGTGACAATTCCTTTTCCTATGATTCCCTCTCCAACGGCGAGTGAGGTGATTCCCTTTCAGATTATAATGGCCTATGGTTCTCATTCCGATCCTGCGAAGATGGTATTTCCCGCTAAGATTTTCTCAACGAGCGTTGTTGAAGTTAAAATCACCCAAGGGTCTCTTACCATTCATGCTAAGGCAGTAACCATACCTGGTTCATTCATCATCTTTTGAAGCTCCAGACTCAGCTCCTGTAACCAGTCAGGACACATCTATACCAAGCATCTGAAAACCAGCTCCTGCAACGTGTCAGGTACTCATTTGTTCTTTTGCAGGTATGCAGGTTCTCGCTAAGGAATCTCCTACGCAATCAACATCCAGATGGCATCTATAAGCCCATCATCCTATCCAGCAATCTCCAGATGGCAGCTATAAGCCCATCATCCTATCCAGCAATCTCCAGATGGCATCTATAAGCCCATCATCCTATCCAGCAACCTCCAAATGGCATCTATAAGCCCATTCCCATCACACTGCTACTATGTGAGTGCAAATTTCTGGGCACTCTAGTGTCCAATCATCTTCTACCCTCGGATTACGAAAGGCACGTCAGCCAATCTGCATCCTCAGGTCTAAGAAGATTGAACATGGGCAACTGTTGTACCCAAAAATTTGCCCTCCCATATTCTTCAAGAAATTGCCAAGCCAAGTCATAAAATTCCCCAAGGGTTGCACAGTGCAAAGGTCTCCTATACAGTCAAAACTAGGGTTTGTGTTCTGATCAAGAAAATGAAGTCTTCAAGGGCCCAATCAAGTCTCATATGCCTACAAATAGGGTCAACCATCCTCATATCAAGTTTCAAGGCATTCAGCTCAAAATTGCACAGTCAAAACCCTAAATTGCACTACAGTCAACTGTAGGGGCAAAATGGTCATTTGGCAGTCAAAAGTTCAAATTTTTGGTCAACATATCATTTTGAAGCCACAAACATCATTTGATCAATGCTTGATCATGATTCTCAAAATTTGGCTCAGAAAATCATCAAGATGCAAAAGTTACTATATTTGGACAGCTGAAAAAGTCAACTGAAATTGACCAGGGCATAACTTTCACATGGATTATCAGAAAAATTCCATCCAAAGCTCATTTTGAAGAGAAAGACATTTCCTACAACTCATCTTCATACTTCAAGTCCAAGAAATTCTCTCACAAAAAGTTATCAATTTTAACATTATAGGTCATTTTCAAAAGTCAACAAAAAGGGACTTTAAGTCAAAGGCCATAACCTGAGATTGGTAAATCAAAATGACATGGGACCAAAGGCATTGGTTAGAGGACTCAAAGACATTTCCAAAATGTCCAAGAACATGAGAAAAGATTAAAAATTGAGCAAGTTATGCCTTGTGGAAGTTGGGAAATTTTTGGATATTTTGAAAAGTCAACATTGATCCAAATGACCTAAAATTACTAATGGGCCCATTTTTCTTCCAAGATTCATCATTCTAAACATGTGCACGACCATTTGGCCCAAAGGGAAGTATTTTCTCATTTTTTATTTATTTATTTGAATTTCTATTAATATTAATTCATTTAAATCATTTTAATATATGGAAAATATTTAATTCACCCTAACTAATCTTTTTGTACACATTCTAGACTCAATATTTCGTGCATATGCCAATTAGGAAAGATTGGGTTTGATTTGATCATGATTTGCACAAAAGGACATGGAAAAGATATGAAACATAATGGTGAAAAATCAATTTGCAAAATCATTGAATGGAAGAGATTTGATTCAATTTTCTTAACCTAATAGCTTCACTACAAAGCCAGGAACACAAACCTAATCGTGCTACACTGAATGCTGCGCAAAAGAACCATATACAAACTTGAAAAATTCTCCATAAAATTCAATTCTGAAATCATTGGTAGGAGGCGATTCAAGGCACAAAAGCTTTTCCAATAGCTTCCTCAAGTCTTCCTGGTCACATTCCAATCAAGAACAGCCATTCAAACGCCAGGAATTGGTATATAGAACCTTCCCTGTACAGAGAAAAAGTCACAATCGTATTTTTGATTCTATGCACTCTCATGGCATTCTAATCATGGATTTGTGTTCCTTATGATGTTCTGAGACTAACCATTATGTTTAATTGAATTTTCATGCTGCACACGCGATTCCACCATGTTTATTTTCTAGGGTTTGCAGGGTGTCAATTTAGGGCTTTGGTAACGAAGCAAAATTAGAACTCCAGACCAATGCCATTCAACTCAGCGCATGAAGACGAAGATGATGGAACCCTCGCGCTCAATTTATGAGCGTTGAGGGGCCAATCGTTATTTTCTCAAAGGACCTCTTCTGAAACGCATCCAAAACCGTTGCCTTACAGTCTTGTTTCAAAAAAAAATAAAAACAACGAAGAAGACAACCTCGTTGTCAAAACGTGATAGGCCGGTTTGAAATTCGCGCCAGAAATCCACTAACGCGTTTGTTTTTCTTTTTATTATCTATTCGTCATAACATGTTAACGTGCGTTTCATGGTTCAGTTGGCAAGCGAAGAATGCATTCACGTCCAAGACCTGGGTTCGAGCCCCAGGTCTGTATTATGTTCATATTATTTTTCCATTAGTAATCATATGCAGGCGCAACGTTGTGGTCCATGGTACGCTCCTCTATCCATCCATACACGCGTCTAACTCCATCAATCTAAAGGCCATGGATTAGAGAGTATGATGAACTCCAGGTCAACGCGCTGGCACACAAACTGAAAAGGTCAAATGGACCAAAGCTTAATGGGCCAGCATTCTAAGGCCTATACCTCACAATTGGGACTGAAACCCCCTGGTTTGCAATTTCTTTCTTTTTTTTACTTATTTTTATTTTTAATTGTTATTTTATTTTATTCAATTGTTTTAATTTAATTAATTATATTTTACAAATTATAAAATACACAAAAAATCAGAAAAAGAGAAGAATATAATATTTATTTATTTTGATTATTTTCTTGTAAACAAATGCATGTAAATAAATTTAGTAAAATAGGTTTTAACTTTAATTCTTTTTAATAACCAAAAATCCAAAAAAACATAGAATTTAGGTTTAATGAATTTTATTTCTTTTTTTTAATTTTCCTTTTTTTCATAATAATAATATTACTTATTTTATTTTCACAATTAAATTGTACATAAATTAACTTAGGTTTAATTTAGGTTATATTTTTAATATTTTCATAACAAACTTAAAAACCATTAGAATTAGGGTTGGTTAATTTCAATTAATTCTTTTTTCTTTTAAATCTTAAAAAACATGAAAATACCACAAAAAAAAAACAAAAACATTTAATTTTAATTTTAATTCCTCATTAACTTTAATTTTTTGCAAAAGGGTCCAACGCCCATGTTCTTAAATTTATTTAATTTCGTACATTTATTTTATTTCGCTTAATTAATTATGTACCTCTCCCAAAGCTTTGTAACTTAAACTTTTCGCACTTTTATTTGCTTCTTTATTTTCCGTCAAATCGGGTCCGGTTTAATTTTGGCGATGTGGACCCGCGCCATTTGTAATAGCTTAGATTTATTTTTCCCGCAAATATTTTAATTGTTAAAAGCATGCAAGAATGAATGACTTAAATAAAATCAAGCGTAGAAAACCAATGAACATGACAAGACAAATATCAATGAAAACGACACACAATTCGCACACACCACCCCTAGGGTACGCCTCACTGTTGCCTTGCCTCGAAGGACGTCTTAGTAAGTCCTCATGATCCGGGAACCTGGCATGAGGGTAGCTTCTAAGGTGTCTTCCCATTGCTCTGGTGATCACCATGTCCCGAATATCGAATTGACCCGAACACCTCCAACGGTGGTGCTACCTACCTCTCAATGGTGGGATGGCACTACTTTAAAGGACATTTACACAGACGAATTCCTTAGGGTAGGTAGGTTCTCGTAGATACTTGCTCTAATTTCAAACAAACCAAAACATACTTTTCACACCAACACATTTTCAAAAGCTTTCAAAGCAAATTTTTCAAACACTCTGACGCACGAGTCGAACTGAAATTTTTTCAAAGAAACTTTTTAAACCCACATTGAAAAGCAAACAAACAATTTTGAAAACACAAATGAGCAAGTATCTAAGAGCCCATGGATAACCATGGATAGAAAGGGTGCTAACACCTTCCCTTTCTATAATCTACCTCCTGAACCGAGAGCAATCTCTATAAGGAATTTTTCTGTGCTTTTGTCCTTTCCATTTGGAGAAAATAAAAGACGGTGGCGACTCTTGCTTCCGCGATATTTCGCGAACCAGCGTTAAACAGTCAGTTCCAGATCCACCGATCACACGCGCGTTTGTATATACAATGGAAAACAAATATTATATAAGAAAACAAAGGTTAATGGTATAAAACAAAAAAACGCGCCAGATATTTGAATCACCCAACCACGCCTGGCCACGCATGCTTCTTCTTCATCTTTTTCCTGTAAATATAAAAGAAGTAGCGGGGGTTTTAAACCCCCACAAACTGAAAGTCCTAGAAATAGCGATTAGCCCTATGCATTACATAAATTGAGCGCGAGTAGTTGGTTGAATTCGTCTGGCCTTGACGAATTCAACCATGGTCATGGCTTAATCCAATTTTTCCTCCTGTAGAAAAACCCAATTTTCAAGCTTATGAACCCTAGATTTTATCCATGGTGGATTTCGATTCAGGGGGCTATAATTCAATTGAATGGTACCAACAGCTTCAGAAGGTCCCTATGAGCATGAATCAATCCAAAAAAATTGTTAAAAGTGCATGAATGATGATATACGAATTTATAAAATATAGCAAACCGTGTCACCTGTATCTTCTGATTCTTTGCGTGTTTGGACTGGTTCTTGATTGCAAAAGCTTCCTGGAGACTCAAGCAATACGTTTGGATCACTTTTTGGCTTCGAATCCACCTCCAACTATGAAATCAGTTTCCAAGTTTTTGTTGAAATTTTGCAATTTGGTTATGGCTTCTCAGCAGCTTTTTCGTGTATGTATCAGTAGGGTTTCCTTGTGCATATGTATGTGAAGCAAATTAGGTCAAAAAACAAGCCCATGGATCCATGAATTTATGATTTGAATATTTGATTTTCAATCATGAAATTTCAATCTTTTTTTCAATGAAACCTTGCCCATTATGGAATATCTTGTCCCCTTGGATGATGCACGAAATCTTTAGCATATTTGGAGTATATTTGCTACATAAAAAGATTTGAAAAAGCATATCTTTGAATTTCCTCATAATTAAATCTAATTAAATGAATTAATATAAATATAAATTCAATTAATTAATCAAAAATAAAAAAATAAATTATTTTGAGCTCAATGGGTCGTGCATAGGCTTTGGGTAATGATTCAAGGACGAATTTGAGGCCCATTAGCAAATTTGAAGTGTTTTAGGCAAAGTTGACTTTTGAAAGTTCCCAAAAATTTCCCAACTTCTCCAATGCATATCTTGCTCAATTTTGAAGCTATGATCATGTTCTTGGACATTTTCGAAAGGTCTTGAAGTCCTCTAACCAATGCCTTTGGTCCCATGTCATTTTGATTTACCAATCTCAAGTTATGGTCTTTGACTTAAAGTGCCTTTTTGTTGACTTTTGAAAATGACCTATAATGTTGAAATTGATAACTTTTTGTGAGAGCATTTCTTGGACTTGAAGTGTGAAGATGAGTTGTAGGAAATGTCATCCCCTTCAAAATGAGCTTTGGATGGGATTTGTCTGATAAACCATGAGGAAGTTATGCCTTGGTCAATTTGCAGTTGACTTTTCAGCTGTCCAAAAATAGAAACTTTTGCATCTTGAGACTTTTTGAGCCATGCTTTGAGAATCATGATCAAGAATTGATCAAATGATGATTGTGGCTTCAAAATAAGATGTTGACCAAAATTTTTGACTTTTGACTGTCAAATGACCATTTTGCCCCTGCAGTTGACTGTGGAGCATTTAGGGTTTTTGACTGTGCAATTTGATGCTGTGAGTCTTGAAACTTGACATATGGATGCTTGACAATGTATGTAGGCATATGGGACTTGATTGGACCCTTGAAAACCTCAATTTATTTGCAAGAACCAAAACCCTAATTTTGACTGTGTTAGGAGGCAATTGGACTGTGCAACCCTTGAGAAATTTTGAAGCTTGCTCTTGCCAAATCTTGAAGAATATGGGAGGGCAAATTTTGGGGTACAACAGTTGCCCCTGTTCAATCTTCTTAGACCTGAGGATGTAGATTGGTTGGCGTGCCTTTGGTAATCCGAAGGTGGAAGATGATTGAACACTAGAGTGCCAAGAAATTTGCACTCACATAGTAGAGTGTTGGCAGTGTGATGGCGGGAATGGGCTTATAGATGCCATTTGGAGAGATGATGGATAGGAGGATGGGCTTATAGATGCCATCTAGGTGTCGATGGTGTAAGAGATTCCTTAGCGAGAACTTGCGTACCTGAGAAAGAAAGATAATTACCTAGCCTGTTACAAGGGTTGATCTTTAAACTCTTTATGTAGATGTGCCATGGCTGGATACAGGTATCGAATCTTCAAACTCTTCAGACGTGCGCTGGCAGGATACAGGAATCGAGTCGGGAATTAGTCGTCAACAGATACACCCTGGCAAGATACAGGAATCGGATCTTCAAACTCTTCAGACGTGCCCTGGCAAGATACAGGAATCGAGTCCGGAAAATAGTCGTCAACAGATACACCCTGGCAAGATACAGGAATTAGATCTTCAAACTCTTCAGACGTGCCCTGGCAGGATACAGGAATCGAGTCTGGAATCAGTCGTCAACAGATACACCCTGGCAAGATACAGGAATCGGATCTTCAAACTCTTCAGACATGCCCTGGTAGGATACAGGAATCGAGTCTGGAATTAGTCGTCAACAGATACACCCTGGCAGGATACAGGAATCGGATCTTCAAACTCTTCAGACGTGCCCTGGCAGGATATAGGAACCGAGTCTGAAATATAGTCATCAACAGATACACCCTGGCAGGATACAGGAATCGGATCTTCAAACTCTTCAGACGTGCCCTGGCAGGATACAGGAATCGAGTCTAGAATTAGTCGTCAACAGATACACCCTGGCAAGATACAGGAATCAGATCTTCAAACTCTTCAGACGTGCCCTGGCAGGATACAGGAATCGAGTCTGGAATTAGTCGTCAACAGATACACCCTGGCAAGATACAGGAATCGGATCTTCAAACTCTTCAGACGTGCCCTGGCAGGATACAGGAATCGAGTATGGAATATAGTCATCAATAGATACACCCTGGCAGGATACAGGAATCGGATCTTCAAACTCTTCAGACGTGCCCTGGCAGGATACAGGAATCGATTCTGGAATTAGTCGTCAACAGATACACCCGGGCAAGATACAGGAATCGGATCTTCAAACTCTTCAGACGTGCCCTGGCAGGATACAGGAATCGAGTCTGGAATTAGTCGTCAACAGATACACCCTGGCAGGATACAGGAATCGGATCTTCGAACTCTTCAGACGTGCCCTGGCAGGATACAGGAATCGAGTCTGGAATATAGTCATCAATAGATACACCCTGGCAGGATACAAGAATCGGATCTTCAAACTCTTCAGACGTGCCCTGGCAGGATACAGGAATCGAGTCTGGAATTAGTCGTCAACAGATACACCCTGGCAAGATACAGGAATAGGATCTTCAAACTCTTCAGACGTGCCCTGGCAGGATACAGGAATCGAGTCTGGAATTAGTCGCTCATAGATGTGCCCTGGCTAGCTACATGTATCGAATCTGGAATTGCAACCATTGATAGTAATCATCTTTGTATTGATCTTGGTCCTGAAAAGACAAGACGTTAGTTGTATGCAATGTCATGATGTATGACATGCGTGATGTTCTCAGAATAAATGAGATTGTATGTTCATGATGCGTATGTGCATGCTATAATGTATGAAGATGTGATGTTTATGAGCGTATTTTTGTCTAGGAAAATAAATCCTTGATGAATGCCGGGAAGTCAAATCCTGGGATGATGTTTGAGGAGAAGAGTTATTCGTTTCCGTTGGGGATGATGGTTGCAAGAATACCGGTAGGAGAAGATGACTCCGTTGGGGAATAAACTTGGCGAATAGATTACTCTGCGGGGAGTGCTCTGTGGGGAAAGAAAGGTACTTTGCTGAGGTTGATGATAACTCCGCTGGGGGATACCATTGTTGAGCTTTGTTGAAAGATTTGATGAACTCCACTGGGGGATAGGAAGAACTTCGCCGAGGACGATCTTTCCATGGCAATTGGCTGAGGATAACCCGGTTATATGCTCTGGTGGAGCATAACCTTTGAATAAAGCTAGGGGAGCGTTCGCGCTCTGCAAGTGATAAGCTTCCAGAATCTACTGGGGATGAGCTTCCTACTGGGGAAATTGATTGAACTTTCCTGGGGAGACTTTTGATGTTCGGTATTCCGCCGGGGAACAATCTTAGATCAAGATTGTCGGGGACTCTTGTTAGGAATGTCTGTATACTCCGCTAGGGAATGTTGAGATCTTCGGGGGATAATCCAACTTCCTTAAGGCTGACTGTAGGCTATCTCTTCTTGGGGAGAGTGTTGCTAACTTGCTGGAGATATTGTGCCTTGTAGGGCTGAAGGGAGACCAGCTGCTTGGGAGGGTTGTTGAATCTTGTCCTACTCGGCGGGGAGTGAAGGTATCTGGGTTACGTTCTTCAGTCGAACTTACCTTGGTACCTTGGTGGACAGAGCAATTAGATTGCTGAGACTACTCATTATTGCCCCTGTTTCTGATGTCCTCTGTAATTAATCCTTTGTTTCGCGTGCAAATATTTATGAGTTAGCAATTAGTGTCAAATGCATATATCACAAATTGAACATTGGACGTTCTTTACAAAACAAAACAGAAAAAAGGAAAAACAATTGGCAATTGGTCTGAAAAGTGAATTTGTATTGATTTTTGAATTTGCCTGTAAATAGGCGTTTATGTACAAGAGGCTGACGTCCTAGTAAGAGAACGCCGCTGAACAACAGAGTTTATACAATTTTTTGAAAAGGGAAAACAAAATAGCTATGTGAAAAGAACAATCCCACTGGGTTCCAACTCTGCTACCGCCCTTATGTCTTCAAGCGTCTCATCACTTTGTTGCTTAGTTGACAATGAAGCTGATTGATCGATGCCGTCTGAACTTGGTGTTGATACCAGATTCTGGATGCAAGGTGATCCAATGAGACATAGTATTACGCTTATCCCTAACTTTTGCCTGGACTGCCCTTTCGGGTTTTCAGTCCACCGGGATACCCATTTTTGCCCAAGCCGCCTTTTCAGGTTTTCGACTTGCCGGGTGTACAGATTTTTCCATTTCATCCCTTATTTTTTCCCGAACCCTTTTGGTTCGCCGGGAAGCCCTTATTTTTGCCTAGGTATGTCAACCTAGCGGGTCTTTTATCATGCGTAGTATCTTTTTACTATGTCTGCATTGGCGGGGTGAGGAAGGTCGTCACCATCCATGGTGGTTAGAATCATGGCTCCTCCTGAAAAGACATGTTTAACCACAAATGGCCCCTCGTATGTAGGGGTCCATTTGCCCCTGGGATCACTTTGAGGAAGAATGATGCGCTTGATTACCAGGTCCCTAACTTGATACTCTTGTGGTCTGACTTTCTTGTTAAATGCCCTGATCATCCGTTTTTGGTACGTTTGACCATGACAAATAGCAGTGAGTCTCTTTTCGTCAATTAGGTTTAACTGATCAAGTCGGGTCTGGATCCAGTCATCTTCGCTCAAATCTGCATCCTTCATTATCCGGAGAGAGGGTATCTGGACTTCAATCGGCAAGACTGCCTCCATGCCATAGCCCAAGGAAAAGGGAGTTGCCCCGGTTGACGTCCGCGCTGAGGTACGGTACCCATGAAGAGCAAACGGTAACATCTCGTGCCAATCTTTGTAGGTCACCGTCATCTTCTGCACAATCTTCTTGATATTCTTATTCGCTGCTTCTACAACCCCGTTCATCTTCGGTCGGTAGGGAGAAGAGTTGTGGTGCTGTATCTTGAATTTCTCGCAGAGCTCGGTGATCATCTTGTTATTAAGATTGGTACCATTATCCGTAATGATCCTTTCTGGGACGCCGTATCGACATATCAGGTTATGCCGAATGAACCGTGCCACGACGTTCTTGGTTACAGTGGCGTAGGAAGCTGCTTCAACCCACTTTGTAAAGTAATCAATCGCCACCAGGATGAAGCGATGCTCGTTGGATGCCGTAGGTTTAATCTCGCCGATCATATCAATGCCCCACATTGCAAAAGGCCAAGGTGCAGTCAAGACATTTAGAGGAACTGGAGGGACGTGCACCTTGTCTGCATATATCTGGCATTTATGACATGTCCGAGAATGTTGGTAACAATCGGCTTCCATTGTGGACCAGAAATATCCTGCCCGAAGGATTTTCTTTGCCATGGTGTGTCCACTGGAATGCGTTCCGAAGGTACCTTCATGCAGTTCCGCCATGATCTTTTCTGCTTCAGTCTTATCCACACAACGCAGTAAGGTTGAATCATGGTTTCGCTTGTACAGAATGCCGTTGCTGAGGAAGAATTTTGCAGCGAACCTTCTCAGAAACTTCTTGTCATTGACAGATGCACCTTCGGGGTATTCTTGAGCTTCCAAATACCTCTTCACCTCATGGTACCAAGGTTTTTCAGTTACTATCTCAGCCTCAAGATCACAACAATATGCCGGTTCGTCCAGTTTCCAGATAATGATCCGGGGAGCCTCGTTATCCCATTTGACCTTGAACATAGAAGACATCGTAGCCAACACGTCCGCTAACTGATTCTCCTCTCTTGGGAAATGTTCAAAAGTTATCTCTGTGAAATGGGGGATCAACGTCAACACACACTCTTTGTAAGGAATAAGGTTTGGGTGTTTCGTATCCCACTCGCCTTTGATCTGATTGATCACGAGAGCGGAATCTCCGAAGACACTCAGAAACTTGATCCTTAAGTCAATCGCAGCTTGAAGACCCATGATGCATGCCTCATACTCCGCCATGTTGTTGGTGCAGTTGAAACATAGTCTGGAAGTGAGTGGAGTATGAGTGCCTTTGGGGGATATGATCACAGCGCCGATACCATTACCCAAAGCGTTGGAGGCTCCGTCAAAGTTCATAGACCATCGGGATCCTTCCTCAGGTCCTTCATCCGGCCCAGGTACTTCACAATCAGTCACTACCATGATGCTCTCATCAGGAAACTCAAAGTTCATTGATTGGTAGTCGTCTACTGCCTGGTGTGCCAAGTGGTCTGCCAATACACTCCCCTTGATAGCTTTCTGAGTCGTATACTGGATGTCGTATTCCGTCAAGATCATTTTCCATCTTGCTATTCTTCCAAACAGGGCAGGCTTTTCGAATATGTACTTTATTGGATCCATCTTTGAAATCAACAGAGTAGTGTGAGTCAGCATATACTGTCTCAGCCGGCGAGCAGCCCATACCAAAGCGCACAAGTTTTCTCGAGCGATGAGTATCGGGTCTCACAGTCGGTAAACTTTTTGCTAAGGTAATAAATGGCGTGCTCTTTTCGGCCAGACTCGTCATGCTGCCCCAACACACACCCCATTGAGCTATCAAGTACTGTCAAGTATAGTATTAGAGGTCTCCCTTCAACCGGTGGCATCAGAATGGGTGGTTCTTGGAGATACTCTTTGATTCTGTCGAAAGCGGCCTGACATTCATCGTTCTAACGTACTACCTGATCTTTCTTCAGCAGCTTGAAGACTGGCTCACAGGTAGAAGTTAGGTGCGAGATGAATCGGGCAATGTAATTCAGACGTCCTAGAAAGCCTCTGACTTCTTTCTCTGTCTTGGGAACTGGCATCTCTTGTATGGCTTTAACCTTGGCAGGGTCCACTTGAATACCTTTGTCGCTCACGACGAAGCCTAGCAACTTTCCAGATCTTACCCCAAATGTGCACTTGTTCGGGTTCAACCTCAGCTTGTACACCTTCAGACGGTCAAACAATTTCTGTAGATGGTCAAGGTGTTCCTCCTCAGTTTGGGACCTTGCAATCATATCATCGACATACACTTCAATCTCATGATGGATTATGTCATGAAATAAAGCAACCATGGCACGTTGGTAGGTTGCCCCAACATTTTTCAACCCGAATGGCATGACCTTGTAGCAGAAGGTGCCCCACTGAGTAACAAAGGTAGTCTTTTCCATATCTTCAGGAGCCATCTTGATCTGATTATAACCTGAAAAGCCGTCCATGAAGGAGAACACCTTATGCTGGGCAGTATTGTCAACCAGAACATCAATGTGAGGTAGGGGAAGTCATCCTTGGGGCTGGCCCTATTCAGATCCCTATAGTTAACACACATTCTGACCTTACCATCTTTCTTCGGCACTGGAACTACATTGGCAACCCACTGAGGGTAAGAAGTCACTGCTAGAAACTCGGCATCGAATTGTTTCATAACCTCAGCTTTGATCTTCTCGGACATCTCTGGACGCATACGGCGGACGTTTTGTTTAACCGGAGGGCATTCTTCCTTGGTAGGCAAATGATGGACCACAATGTCGGTATCCAACCCAGGCATGTCTTCGTAGGACCAGGCGAAGATTTCCACATAATCATGCAACATCTGAACCAACCGTTGTTTCACGCTGAGCTCCAGATTGGCACCAATCTTAACTTCCTTTTTATCTGTCTCAGTACCCAGATTTATCGTTTCCACCGGCTCCTCATGTGGCTGAATGGCCCTCTCTTCCTGGAGTAACAGTCTTGCAAGCTCACCAGGCACTTCGCAATCATCTTCACCTTCGTCTTCGGCTAAGTTGATCGGATTTTCAAAGTCATAACTGGCAGTAGCAGAGTCGTTATCAGTGAGATCCAGAGTGGATTGAAACCTGTATGAGTGAGTGTGTGTAAATATAGCTGTTTTGCAATATATAAAGAAAGAAAGAAAGGGAGCACAAGATTTGAAATGCGAAAAACGTCCAATGTCTTTATTCATGATATATGGAAATAACAAGTAATAAGCCCTCAAAAATGAAGCCAACGGTGCCCCGGGTAAGACACCGGGCCATAAAGTTTCAATTTATTGTTCATTACAAATTTAAAAACAAAGGAATTCATTACTGAGTAACAAAAGTAACAGGTATGTAGTCTTTTGCAGTCCAATTGTTCAGTCGGCCGTCGGGTAGATCCAGCTATCAAACTCAGATTCCTCCGCATCGCCTTCAATAGCATTCACTCCCGGGTTGGTGATGAACACGGGAGGTCTTCCGATCCTTGCTTTGCGTACAGCCCTCTGAGCCTCTGCAGTAAAACCCAGTCCAAACTTGTCAGTCTTAGGAGTAAAATCAGGGAGCCTGCCCCAGTTTGCACATTCACCTTTTTCAATTACAGCCCGGGCGTCCTTCAAGGAGGCCATCTTCAAAGGAAAGTCTTCTTCAATCACTGTCTCTACTGACGCCAATGTTGGGGGCACCTATTCAAAATGTTGAAAGGGGGTTTCAATAAACTCCCCGTTCATCTCTATGCATCGGAACGAGTTCAGATGACTAACCATGTATTCCTCCTCCCCCTGCACTGTAACAATCTTCCCTCTAACAGGGTACTTGAGCTTTTGGTGTAGAGTGGATGTTACAGCCCCAGCCTTGTGAATCCAAGGTCGACCCAGCAAACAGGAATAAGATGGACGAATGTCCATCACATAGAACGTTGAATCAAAGACTTGAGAGCCAACACGAATTGGAATGTCCACTTCACCATGTACCATCCTCTTCGACCCGTCAAAGGCTCGGACCACGATGTTACTAGGCTTCAACTCCAGGCCCTCACAATCCAACCTGTCTAAGGCCTTCTTGGGCAATACATTCAGCGAAGAACCGGTGTCCACCAACACGTGTGCAAGAGTAGTGCCCCTGCATTCTATGGAGACATGCAGGGCATCATTGTGGTTCTTTCCCTTAGCGATCAGATCAGCATCCGAGAAACCCAAACCATTGTCAGCGGTCAAATTGGCCACACAGTCAGTAAATTGGTCTGCAGACGTCTCTTGTGGCACATGGGCCGTCTTTAGGAAGGAAATCAGGGCCTTGGCATGGGCCTCTGAGCACAACAATAATGATAGCATGGAGATCTTAGAGGGGGTATGCCCCAGCTGTTCAACGACGTTGAAATCGCTCTTCTTGATGATCTTAAGGATTTCCTCCATCTCTTGCTGTGATGCTTCAACATTAACAGTCTTTGGAGCCTCCATCCGGGCAGGCACATCAACAATCCCTTTGCCCCGAGTGTCAGATGACTCGACAGCAGGGATAGAAACTTGATCAGAATGGGAAACAGGCGCACTTGTAGGCGTAATGATAAGAGGTCTTCGGATAACTGGTGACGCAATGTCAGGCGAGAAGAGCCTACCACTGCGAGTAACTTTAGCGGGACCGGTGATGTTACTGATACCGGTACTAGTGTTGAACTCCTGCTTTACTCCAAGCACGTACACATCTGCCCCATAGTGCCATGGGACAGCCTTGTCAGATTTATAGGGGAGGGGCCCCGGAACAGTAATGATAATAGGTGCAACAGACATGATTTTGACGGGCTTCCTCGGGGGAGCCTTGGTAGGATTGTTGAAGATGGTGACAACCGATACTTCTTCAGTAGGAACACAAGGAACAACAGTCTTCTTGAACAAGATTTCTTTGCTATCCATCAGGTTTTGGACGCCTGATTTCAGCAACGGACAACCAGCAGGGGAAACAGCACACAGAAGGCAACCCTTGCTACAACCCGGAAATAAACCGGCTAGCAACAGGTTCCTCTTGACAGTCAATAAAGGGGTGGCAACATCATCCACAGAAACTGCATACAAGTCTTCCTCAATAGCATTTACTCCATGCTGGGGCATAGGAGCAGTCACAACGTTGGGCCTTTCAGGTGCCTCAAACTGTATTTCCTTCGCATCAATAAGGTCCTGAACCTTATTTCTCAGGGCCCAGCAATCGTCAGTAGAATGCCCTGGGCTATCAGAGTGATAAGCACAGCGGGCGTTGGGATTATACTTCGGAGAGGTTGTGTTTACCACCTTCGGAGCTTCTCTGGCGGTTACCAAGTTGGTCGATAGCAGTTGCGGCAAGATCTACGACAAGGTCATACTAAGCCGAGTATATTCTCTTCTGGGTCTCTCACCCCTTGGTTGGTTAGGTTGCCGAGGAGCGGCAGCAGGCTTTGCAATTACCACCGTGTTGACAGCTTGGCGGCGTTCTTGAAAGGCTTCTTCTCAGAACTTGAGGACGCACCTTTCTGTATTTTCCCTGATTTCATACCAGCTTCTATCCTTTCCCCAGTCAGAATGAGATCTGTAAACCCTGCAGATGAATTGCCAATGAGATGGTTGAAGAACGGCCCGGATAGGGTCCCTAAGAACATGTCCACTAGTTCACGGTCGGTTAACGGTGGCTGCACCCTGCCAGCCAGGTCCCTCCACTTCTGCGCATATTCTTTAAAACCTTCTCCCGATCCTAGCGACATACCCTGGAGTTGGGTACGTATAGGAGCGAGGTCGGCATTATACTGATACTGCTTGTAAAAAGCAGTTGCCAATTCCTCCCAGTTACGAACCTTGGTTCCATCCAGCTGATAGAACCATTCGAGATGAGTCCCTGAAAGACTCTCCTAGAAGAAATGGATCCATAAGTTCTTGTCCACAGTATACGGTTGGATCTTCCGCATATAAGATCTGAGATGTAGCTTAGGGCAGGACGCCCCGTCATACTTTGCGAAAGATGGTGCTTTGAATTTGTGTGGGATTACCACACCAGAAGATAGACCCAAGTCTCCGAAATCCAACCCAGGCACTTGTTGAATCTCCATGGCATTCAGGCGATCCTCTAACTGCTTGTACTTGTCTTCAGCTGGAGGATACTGCTCCTCATTGAAATCAGTCTCGTTGTCAGAGACCACCGGACTAGGAACCCTTCCCCCCTGGGGACTGCCTTTCCCTACAGAAGAACCAGCTTGATCAACCTCATTCTACAGTGTGTTACCAAACCTCCGGCCAGCGTTGAATAGTACAGTTCTCTTCTTCTTCTTCTTGACCAGCAGAGCCTTCAATTCCTCCTGACCTGGGGCCAAACTCATGATCAGCTCTTGGAACTGGGCGTTCTGAGCCTGGAGGGCCTTGATGGATTGCTCAGTAGAAGATTCAGGATTTATGATGGTGAGCTGAAATAAACAGCGAAGAAGATTAAACCACCTGTAAAAAAGAGTACCTGCTGTGCACATGATGCATGATATGCTGTGTATGCAATGCATTCAAGGGTTCGAAAGTTCAAATTTGTTGTAGACAAAAAGGAACACACGTTATCATTAAGAAATAATTATTCAGTACATCAAGGCCTCATGGGAAAATATTACAAAGTAAGCTAATCCCAAAAGACACTGCGCATCCTCTTTAGAGCTATGTAAGTATTGAGAGTCTTTTCCTCGTGCAGTAGGCGGGTGAGCTCCAAGACCTTCTTCTCACTAGTATGTAGACTGGACTCAAGAGAATTTCGTTATTCCTTAAGCTGGATCCAGCTCTTCTGCATTTCTTCCCAGGATGTGGGCATGTCAGGATGTTGGATGGTGTAGGGCACCTCTCCTTCCAACACTGGATCTTTGATCACAGGGAGAACATGAGGATATGGCATCACCAGCTTCTGGGAGCGGGCTCGTACCCACTTGAGATAAGGCTCCAACGGGATGGAGTTCCTGTGCCCCAGTGTCTTGCTGTCTACCTTGTTGGGCAACCGCCAAGCTCTGATAAATCTCTGGAGAAGTCCTTGTGCATCATTGTCGAAGTCAAAAACTATGTCAGGAATTACCATGTCATGAGGGCCATCCCTCCGAGCATATCCAAACTGCCTCAAGGCCAAGCATGGGTTGTAAGTAATACCTCCTCTGATTCCAAGTAAAGGAACATTAGGGTACTCCCCGCAACGATCAATGATAGTGACATCCTCTCTGGACCGAGAGCACCAATGTATATCTGCATGTGTAAGAGTCATCAATCGTTGTGACCATCTCAAACCCCGCTCGTTCTTCAAAACTAATTATGGAAGGTGCGAAATAAACCACCTTCCCAGGAGAGGAGTGCAGCACATAAGAACACCTCTTTTTCTCATGGTTCGAGTGTAACATGAGTGAAGGATGTCCCCAAGCAACGTAGGTATAGGATTCCTGGACATGAAGATCTTGACAACATTGGTATCTATAAGCTGATCGGGATTCGGGAACAACACCAACCCATAGACAAGGAGGGCCACAACTTCTTCAAAGGCTTGTAGGTCGAGGGAGTTCCAACATTCTTGGGCCTTCTCAAACAGAAACCTGGCTAAGAACCCTTTGATACCACTTCTAACTTCCCAATGTCCCTAGATGTCAGATGGTTGTAGGCATAATGCTTTAGAAATCTCTTCAAGTTTGGGTTCCTTTTCCGTACCGTTGTAGGGTAGTTGACTAAGGATAGGGATCTTCAGAAGTCGGGAGAACTCTTCTAATGTAGGCACCAGTTGATAATCCAGGAAAGTAAAGCAGTGATGCAGAGGGTCAAAGAACTGGAAGAGGTCCTTTATCATATCTTCTTCAATGTTGGTGTTGACCAAGCTGATGAGTCTTACATGCCTCTCACTGAAAGAAGAGCTCTCGGGAATCCTGGATATAAGTTCCTTAAGCTGAGGAGGGATCCTTACAAGGCTGATCTGAATTGTCTTTCTGCGGATAGTTTCCATGTCCTACAAAACAAGAACAAAGATGAAGATTCGAACCCCTGAAATGGTTAGTGGATGCATGTGATGTTGTATGATGTTATGATGCTATGATAAAAACACACCACAAATATCCACAAAAAAGCAAGCATGGTAAGGCACACAAGTCACACAAGACAGCCCTTAGAGTTTAGGCCAGCATGGGGTCTGGGGTACTACCCTCTTGAAGTTGGTGGGCTCAAAACCTGTCCTATCAGAAGTAACCGGGTTCTAAGGATCTCAATATCATTGGATTGTTTTCTGTCTTCATCGTTTCGATTTAGCCACTGAACTGGCGACCGAAATATTCCAAGAAAACAACCCTCAACTGAGTGTAGTATCGAGTATCAACCACCTTCGGACTGCACCAAAGTCAGTTATCTCACTACCCTAAAGAGGCCAAGATGGTTCAATTAAGGTTCCTAAGGTCAGTTGATGCTTCATGACACCACGTGGCGGCCCCGTACTCTCCTTGACTTGACTCAAGGGTTACCGGTACTCACCAAAGTGCCACATCAACGTAGCAGACTGCTTCAACCGTGTTGGTATACCCCGCACAGTTCCCTCACAGTCTTGTTGCTACTTTCTAAGAGGTATCCCCCAGATCCGGGTTAGGATCTATAGAACTCCCAAGACAGTGCCCACAATAATAAAGCAAACAAAACAAAGCAATTGAAAACACAAGTATGAGCTATCCTAAGGTACACCTCACTTTTAAAGTTTCCCCAGTAGAGTCGCCAGTTCTGTGATCGGTGGATTTAGAACTGACTGTTTAACGCTGGTTTCGCGAAATGTCGCGGAAGCAAGAGTCGCCACCGTCTTTTATTTTCTCCAACATGGATAGGACAAAAGCACAGCAAAATTCCTTATGAGATAGTTTCTCGGTTCGGGAGGTAGATTTATAGAAAGGGAAGGTGTTAGCACCCTTTCTATCCATGGTTATCCATGGGCTCTTAGATACTTGCTCTTATATTTTCAAAATGTTTTCTTTTCAAAATGTGAGTGGGTTTGAAAAAGTTTCGTTTAAAGATTTCTGAATAACTCTTGTATCTGTCCTCAAGAGTGTTTGAAAAATTCGTTTTGAAAGTTTTTGAAAGTGTCAGTGTGAAAAGGTTTTTGATTGTTTTTGAAGAGAGCAAGTATCCATGAGTCATCTACCTACCCTAAGGAATTAGGCTGTGTAAAAGTCCTTAAGGTAGTGCCATCCCACCATTGAGAGGTAGGTAGCACCACCGTTGGAGGTGTTCGGGTCAATTCGACTGTAGGGACAGTATGGTCACCGAAGCAACAGTAGGACACCTTAGAAGCTACCCTTATGTCCTTGATCCTTTTTTTTAATCCGAGGCAACCGTTTCGAGGCAACTATTTCGAGGCAACTGTTTCGAGGCAACTGTTTCGAGGCAACTGGATCATGGACATAAGGACCGCTAAGACGTCCTATACTCGACGACCACGTTTCGAAGGCAACAGGTGAGGCGTACCCTAGAAGTGGTGTGTGTATTTGTGTGTTGTTTTCAGTTTAACAGTTATCTTTGATCATGGCATTGAGAGCTACGCGCTGTTTTTAATTACATACATTCTTTCATGCAAGTTTAGCAGTTAGGAGTGCGGAAAATTAAAAGACGGAAATATAAAGGCTACGCTATTACAAGGCGCGGGTCTATACATCGCCAAAGTACAAAGACCCGTTTTGATAAAAGATGCGGAAAGTAAAAGAAAAGCGATAAACCTAATTACTATTACATCCTTGAGCAGTTACATAATATTCAAAAGAAAATAATGCGCGAAATAGAAATTAAAATTGAACGTCCGAGGGTTTTGACCCTTTGCTTGAAATTAAATTAAATCAAAGTCTAATTATTATTTAATTAAAGAAAGGTGTTTTTTGTAATTTTTGTATTTATGATAATAAAGAAAATTAAAATCAAGATGAAACCCTAATTCTGTATATCTTAATTATTAATGAAAAAATATTAAAGTTACCCTAATTTAAGCTAATTAATTTACATGTTTATTTACAAAATAATAATAATTAATAATGGTGATTAATAATAATTAATTAAGAAAAAGATAAAAAGGCCAAAAACCTAATTCTATGTATTTTTTATTTATTAAGAAAAGTATTAGAATTTGAAACCTAAATTAAACTAGATTAATTATTAGAGTTTATTTACAAAAATATGTTAGTGGTGAAATTAATAATAATTAAATATAAAACATTTTTTGGTTTCTGATTTTTTATTATGCAAATTAATTAATGGTGAATTAATAAAAATAATTAAAAAGAATTAAAAAGAATTATAAAGAAAAGAAAATTAAATTGAAAAAATATGAAAACCAATGGGGGTTTCAGGCCCAAAGGGGAGGTTGACTGAAGCAATTCTGGCCCACTAGCACAAGGCTCATTTGACTTTCCATGCTTGTGTGCACGTTGGTTGACTGCGCCATACCCTGGACTCCATTCTGTGGCCTTCAGATTGATCATCAAAGCCACTTGGCAAGCTATGTGTGAGGCTGTATGGTGAGACGTTGGAGAATACGCTGCATGTGAACGTTTTATGAAAAAAAGAGAACAAATTATATGGGGGACCTGGGAATCGAACCCAGGTCCCAGCACTCACCAAGCCACGTCCCTTGCCAATTGAGCTATTGCGCGCGTTTGTATATACAATGGAAAACAAATATTATATAAGAAAACAAAGGTTAATGGTATAAAACAAAAAAACGCGCTAGATATTTGAATCACCCAACCACGCCTGGCAACACATGCTTCTTCTTCATCTTTTTCCTATAAATATAAAACAAGTAGCGGGGGTTTTAAACCCCCACAAACTGAAAGTCCTAGAAATAGCGATTAGCCCTATGCATTACATAAATTGAGCGCGAGTAGTTGGTTGAATTCGTCTGGCCTTGACGAATTCAACCATGGTCATGGCTTAATCCAATTTTTCCTCCTGTAGAAAAACCCAATTTTCAAGCTTATGAACCCTAGATTTTATCCATGGTGGATTTCGATTCAGGGGGCTATAATTCAATTGAATGGTACCAACAACTTCAGAAGGTCCCTATGAGCATGAATCAATCCAAAAAATTGTTAAAAGTGCATGAATGATGATATACGAATTTAGAAAATATAGCAAACCGTGTCACTTGTATCTTCTGATTCTTTGCGTGTTTGGACTGGTTCTTGATTACAAAAGCTTCCTGGAGACTCAAACAATATGTTTGGATCACTTTTAGGCTTCGAATCCACCTCCAACTATGAAATCAGTTTCCAAGTTTTTGTTAAAATTTTGCAATTTGGTTATGGCTTCTCAGCAGCTTTTTCGTGTATGTATCAGTAGGGTTTCCTTGTGCATATGTATGTGAAGCAAATTAGGTCAAAAAATAAGCCCATGGATCCATGAATTTATGATTTGAATATTTGATTTTCAATCATGAAATTTCAATCTTTTTTTCAATGAAACCTTGCCCATTATGGAAGATCTTGTCCCCTTGGATGATGCACGAAATATTTAGCATATCTAGAGTATATTTGCTGCATAAAAAGATTTGAAAAAGCATATCTTTGAATTTCCTCATAATTAAATCTAATTAAATGAATTAATATAAATATAAATTCAATTAATTAATCAAAAATAAAAAAATAAATTATTTTGAGCTCAATGGGTCGTGCATAGGCTTTGGGTAATGATTCAAGGACGAATTTGAGGCCCATTAGCAAATTTGAAGTGTTTTAGGCAAAGTTGACTTTTGAAAGTTCCCAAAAATTTCCCAACTTCTCCAATGCATATCTTGCTCAATTTTGAAGCTATGATCATGTTCTTGGAAATTTTGGAAAGGCCTTGAAGTCCTCTAACCAATGCCTTTGGTCCCATGTCATTTTGATTTACCAATCTCAAGTTATGGTCTTTGACTTAAAGTGCCTTTTTGTTGACTTTTTAAAATGACCTATAATGTTGAAATTGATAACTTTTTGTGAGAGCATTTCTTGGACTTGAAGTGTGAAGATGATTTGTAGGAAATGTCATACCCTTCAAAATGAGCTTTGGATGGGATTTTTATGATAAACCATGAGGAAGTTATGCCTTGGTCAATTTGCAGTTGACTTTTCAGCTGTCCAAAAATAGAAACTTTTGCATCTTGAGACTTTTTGAGCCATGCTTTGAGAATCATGATCAAGAATTGATCAAATGATGATTGTGGCTTCAAAATAAGATGTTGACCAAAATTTTTGACTTTTGACTGTCAAATGACCATTTTGCCCCTGCAGTTGACTGTGGAGCATTTAGGGTTTTTGACTGTGCAATTTGATGTTGTGAGTCTTGAAACTTGACATATGGATGCTTGACAATGTATGTAGGCATATGGGACTTGATTGGACCCTTGAAAACCTCAATTTCTTTGCAAGAACCAAAACCCTAATTTTGACTGTGTTAGGAGGCAATTGGACTGTGCAACCCTTGAGAAATTTTGAAGCTTGCTCTTGCCAAATCTTGAAGAATATGGGAGGGAAAATTTTGGGGTACAACAATAGTCTTCCAAGTTAGCGCCGATCTTGACTTCTTTCTTATCTTCCTCAGTACCCAAGTTTACCACTTCGACCAGTTCTTTGTGCGGTTGGATAGCCTTTTCCTCTTGTATCAGGAGTCTGGCGAGTTCTCCAGGTATCTCACAATCTTCTTTACCTTCGTCTTTGGCTTGATAGATTGTATTTCCGAAGTCATAGATGGCAATATCAGAGTTGTTGTCAATGAGATCCGGAGTGGATGTGGATCTACAAATGTGTGCGTGTGCATGTAAGGTCACATGGCTATTTGAAAATGCAGTAAAATAAAAGAAAGACAAGGAGCACAAAATTTGAATGTAAAATCGTCCAATGTTTTCATTAAATGAGCATATGATATATGAAATGACAAACCCTTAACAAATGGACCATTGTGCCCCAGGCAAGGCACATGGTTTAAAGTCATTGTTTTGAAGGAAATTATACAGACAAATTTCTTAAAGTAATAAAAACATGAAATAGAAATTACTCCTGGCTGAAGGAGATTGAGATGAAGTGTTTGGCCTTCCAGTTGTTGAGTCCGTCATTAGCAGTTGGGAATATCCAGTCATCCAAGTCATCATCACTATCAGTGTCTTCTAGTGCATTGACTTTATTGTTGCTAATGCGGAGAGGTGGTCTACCAGCAAGAGCATGTCGAACCTCTTTCTGAGCCTTTGAAGTAAAACCCAACCCAAATTTTTCAGATTTGTAGGGGATGTCAGGAAGTTGTCCCCAGATAGTGTCGCCTTCATATTCTTCCACATGCCTAACATACTTCAAGAAAGCCATCCTTGGTATGTCTTTAGAGACCTCAAGAATAGTAGCTTTAGCAACAACAATCGTTGGAGGGATTACCTAAAATGCTTGTCAGGGGGTTTCAATGAATTCGCCATCCATTTCAATGTATTTGAAAGAGATCAAATGATTGACCATATATTCTTTGTCTCCACAGGCTGTGACAACTTTCCCCTTCACTGGGTACTTCAGCATTTGATGTAATGTAGAGGTAACTGCACCTGCCCCATGAACCCATGGGCGTCCGAGCAAGCATGAATAGGCCGGGCGAATATCCATTACATAGAAAGTTGAATTGAATACTTGAGATTTATCCTTGATCGGGAGATCAACCTCTCCATGGACCATCCTCTTTAACCCATTGAAGGCTCTTACCACAATATCGCTAGGTTTTAGTACCAATCCATCACAGTCTAGTCTATCCAAAGCACCTTTAGGTAAAACATTGAGGGAGGACCCAATATCTACTAACACATGCGCCTGAGTGGTGCCTTTGTATTCAATAGAAACATGGAGAGCTTTGTTGTGATTCTTCCCCACAGGGGTTAAATCTGCATCAGAAAATCCCAAGTCATTATCAGTAGTTAGGCTTGTAACACAGTTCTCAAATTGATCAGCAGTGGTTTCTTGAGGTACATGGGCATTTTTCAGGAACTTCAACAAGGCTTGGGCATGTGCCTCAGAGCATAACAATAAGGACAACATGGATATTTTTGAGGGTGTCTATCCCAGTTGTTCCACTATTTTATAATCACTTTTCTAAATGATCTTCCGAATCTCTTCCATCTCTTGTCTAAATGGGTCTTCAATGGTAACCTCTTTTGGTGGTACCTCCGTTAGGGCAGGCTCAGTAACTTTCTCTTTACCTCGATTGTCAACAGTCGGTCTAGCAGAAGAAATGCGAACAGGTGTTGTAGTAATAGTTGGGGAGAGATCTCCGGAGAGAAGGTCCTTCCGGTGCTAGTGACCTTACTAGTTCCAACAATGTTTGTAAATTCAGACTCTTCATTTTCATTAATACATGGCTCTTACCTGACACCATGATAATAAACTTCTTCCCCATAGTTCCAAGGCACGGCTTTGTCGCAGGAATAGGGGACTGGCCCCAGTGTAGTAATGATTAAGGGAGCTACTATTGGCTCAGTAGAAATCCTTATAGGGACTTTAGAGGTGATCCTAATAGGAGTATTTGAATTGGTGATTATGGAAACATTTTGAGGTAAACTTTTTACGGATGGAGTTTTCTCAAACAGAATTTCATGACTATCAGGAAGGCGTTGAATACCTTTCTTCAGCCACATACAACCATTGGTTTGGGAAGCACAATGGTAACAATTTTCAAGGCATCCAGGAAATAAATCGGCTCTCAGCAAATTCTTTTTAATAGTCAATAAGGGAGTAGTCAAATCATTGATGGTGGAGACAAAGGAGGCATCGTCAATAGCATTGACACCTTTACCATGATTGGGCATAGGAACATTAATGACATTAGGGGTTTATGGAGGATTAAACTCAACCACTTTGTTATCAATCAAGTCTTGGATCTTTCTCTTTAAGGCCCAACAATCATTGGTATCGTTCCCATAGCTATTGGAATGATAGGCATATTTTGCATTCGGGTTGTATTTCGGAGATGAAGTATTGAGGTTTTAAGAAGGGTTCCTCGGTGTTACCAAATATGACTTTAACATATGTTGTAAAGCTTTATACAATGGCATGTTGATTTTGGTAAATTGCCTCCTTGGGACATCAGGTCGTTGTTGACTATTTGATTATTATGGTCATTAAACTGGGGTCGTGTTTGAAATCAATACAGCTCCTACTGACTGATGACGATCATTCTTGATGCGGCTATTTTATCCATAAATAGCATTAGTTTCCTTCTTACCAATGAATGGTTTTTTCACAGCATTAGAGGTGGAGGCCATTGGGATCTTTCCACTTTTGATTCCACTTTCAACTCTCTCGCCAGTCAAGATTAATTTAGTAAACCCTGACAAAGAACTCCCAATCAGCAAATTAAAGAATGGACCAGTCAAGATGCCCATGAACATGTCCACTAATTCTCTATCAGTCAATGGGGGTTTCACCCTTCCAGCCAGTTCCCTCCATTTTTGAGCATACTCTTTAAAACCTTCATTTGAACCCATAGTCATATTCTGCAACTGCACATGACTTGGTGCAAGATCAGTGTTGTATTGGTATTTTTTATAGAAAGCAGCATCTACATCCTCCCAGGTGTGGATATTAGTCCCCTCAAGTTGATAGAACCATTCCAATTGTGTTCCAGATAAGCTTTCTTGGAAGAAGTGCACCCATAAATTTCTATCAACGGTGTGCAGTTAAATCTTACGGACATTAGACCTCAGATGCATCTTTGGACAGGAGACCCCGTCGTATTTGGAAAAGACAGGGACCTTGAATTTGTGGGTAATGACCACCCCAGGGACCAGACTTAAGTCTCCAAAGTCCAAGCCATGTGTTGTTTAGATCTCTACAGCCTTAAGTCGGTCTTTGAGTTGTTTGTACTTATCATCTGCGGGTGGGTATTACTCCTCGGAATAGTCTTCGTCCTCAGTAGCTTGGTTATTTCCACCCCCAGCTCTAGTTCTTCTAGCTACCTCTTCTTTATTTTCTTCTTCCTCAGAAGAAGCCTCTTCTATTTGAGCTAGTCGGGCAGGCCCCTT
Source organism: Vicia faba (assembly GCA_948472305.1). Classification (NCBI taxonomy): domain Eukaryota; kingdom Viridiplantae; phylum Streptophyta; class Magnoliopsida; order Fabales; family Fabaceae; genus Vicia; species Vicia faba. The sequence goes on from OX451737.1 coordinate 1,062,854,718, forward strand.
GAACCTTCTTCCCATGTTGAGGATGACAACCCTCTTCTTAGTGTTCTTCTTGGTGACAAGGAGTGCCATCATTTCTTACTGGCCTTTGGCTAGGTTGAGGAGAGTCTCATGGAACTGTGTGTGTTGAGTCTGCAGATCTTTGACGGTTTTATCTAGATCCATCTTATACTGAAATAAACAGTAAAAAGATGAGGAAACCTATATCAGAAAATCTAGTTATGATATGATGCATGCTATGTGGATGCAATGTTTTCAATAACCTTAAAGAATTTAAATTCTCTTAGCCAAAAAGGAAACAAACACCATAATTGTATTAATAAGTTCAAATATTATAATTTCCCCTCGGGCTTACAATGAAAAAGCAACAAGGTCTCAAGGAGACAACAAACTAAACTCCTAACACAAAAGACTCAGGTCTCTCACTGACACATCCTCTTTGGTGCAATGTAGGCATTCAGGCTTTACTCCTCATGAAGTTGCCTTGTGAGCTCCAACACTTTCTTCTCATTTGCGTAGAATCGAGCTTCAAAGGTGTCTAGTTCCCCCTTGAGTTGAATCCACAATCTCTACAATTCCTCGAAGTCGGTAGGCATGTCCGGGTGTAGAATGGTGTAAGGAATATCTCACTCGGCAACAGGCTCCATAACTATTGGTAAGATAGCGAGATATGGCATCATGAGACTCCGGGCACGAGCTTGCACCCATTTTAGATAAGGCTCAAGAGGGATGAAATTCTTATGCCCCAAAGTCTTGCTATCAACCTTTCTTACCATGCCCCAAGCATGTACAAACCTCTGATGATAATCTTGGACATCGTTCTCGTAGTCGAATATAATACCTTGAATGAGTGCATCGTGAGGCCCATCACTTCGAGCGTAGCCAAATTGTCGTAGAGCTAGAGGATGGTTGTAAGTAATACCTCCCCTAATTCCCAAAAGTGGAACATTAGGGAACTCCCCACAATGGTAAATGATAGTAATGTCTGGAGAACGAGAGCACCAACGGATATCTACATGAGAAAGCGACATCAGCCTTTGAGACCACCTTAAGCCTTGCTCATTCTTCAATACTGATCGAGGAAGGTGAGAAATAAACCACCTAGACAGCAACGGAATGCAACACATAAGATACTCTCTCTTCCTCATGGTACAAGTGTGAAGACAATGTAGAATGTCTCCAAGCAAATTAGGCACGGGATTACGAGTAAGAAAATTTTTGACAGCATTCACATCTATGAGTTGGTTCGGGTTAGGAAAAAGCACCAACCCATAGATTAGAAGAGCCAAGATCTCCTCAAAAGCTTGAAAATCCATAGAATACCAAAATAGTTGAGCGTTCTCCATCAGGAATTTAGCCAAAAAGCCTTTGACCCCACTTCTCGTCTCCCAATTAACTACAATGTCAGAAGTCTTCAAATGTAAGGCCTTGGAAATAACTTCAGGTCTTGGAGTTTCCTATAAATCGGTGAAAGGCATTTGATCAAGGATTGGTACCCCCAATAGTTGAGAGAATTCTTCTATTGTAGGCACAAGTTGATAGTTGGGAAAGGTGAAACAATTATGTACAGGGTCAAAGAACTGGAAGAGCACCCTCATCATGTCTTCTTCAAAACTTGAGGAAACCAGATTGAGAAGTCGACCATATCTTTTGGTGAACGGAGAATTTTAAGGAACCCTTGATGATAACTCTTTGAGTTGAGCAGGAACCCTTATGAAGTTGATTCGAATTGTATTTCTACGAGTGGAAGCCATAACCTACAAAACAGGACAAAGATAAATTCCTAGGTCCTTGAAATGGTTAGTGAAAATGATATGGCGTGATGTTATGATGTTTATGATATTATGAACAAATAATCATATACACACAAAGCACACAAGGCTTTAGATTTAGGCTTGCATGGGGTTTATAGGTAAGTACCCTCTTGAAGTTTAGTTGGCTCAAACTGTCCTAAAAAATAACCAGGTTCTAGGAGTTTCAATATCACTGATCTTTCTTTATTGGGAATTGTTTTAGCTTAAGCATATAAACTGTGAGCAAAATATCCCAAAAGTCCAATCTCAATGAGTGTAGTATCGAGTATCAACCAACTTTAGTCTTTCACCAAAGCCAACTGTGATACGGTGGCAGAACCGACTGTTATACTGGTTTGCATTTTTTGTTTGCAAAATGTCGCGGTAAGCAAGAGTCGCTACCGACTTTTATTTTATCCAATCAGGAAAAGGAAAAAGAACAAAAAAAACATTTTTCGAGAATATTTCTGAGTACGGGGGGGTAGGTTATAGAAAGGGAAGGTGTTAGCACCCTTTTTATCCATGGTTTTCCATGGACTCTTAGGTACTTTCTCATTTTGAAATTGCTTGTGTGTGCTTTGCTTTGAAAAGTTTTGTTTTACTTTGTTTTAACCCTTGTTTCCGTCCTCAAGAGTGTTACGAAGTTGTTTTTGAAAACCTTGTTTGGGAAAGTGTTGGTATGAAAAAAGTTTGTTTGTTTGAGCAAGTACTTAAGAGTTTTCTACCTACTCGAAAAAAGGAATTCATTTCCTCATATCCTTTAGACCGTGTTATCCTACTATTAGTGAGTAGGTAACCCTAGTCATTGGATGTTTGAGGGACTATCGAAAGGGACGTAATGGTCATTGAAGGCAACATGTAAGGATACCTTAGCATTTCGAAGGGACTGTCATCATATAGGCAACATCGAGGGACAAGATCATTTCTCGTAGGAAACTCGAGGGACGTTAAGGGACTATGATCTTTATGATGACTTTTAGATTAAGGGTCTTTTGCTAAGATATCCCTACGTTCAAGGGACATGACCATTATTTTCCGAGGCAACCAAGTGAGGTATACCCTAAGGGTGCAAGTGTGCAACAATGTGTTTTCTCAGTTATATTTATCTTGCAATTAGGATTTTCTATCGTTCATTTTTATCTTTCCATACAATCCTATTAATCTAAGCATTGCATAAAATATAATAGTAGGAGATAAAGGCGGAAATGTAAACCTAAACTATTACAGAGCTTTGGGGCAGTTACATAATAGTGAAGAGGACGGAAAAGAAATCCTAAAACTATTACATCCCGGAAGCAATTACATGATAATGATAAATAAAAAAAGCGGGAAAAATAAAACTACGTTATTACAATTGAACGTGCCCTATACACTTTATCTAGGAAAATAAAAATAAGATGAAAATAGCAAAGAAAATGTTTTGGTGATTTTTTATGAAAAAAAATAATTTATGATAATTAATTAAATAAATCTAATTAATTTTAATTAATAAAAAAATGTTAATTTTAAAAAAAGTTAATTAAAATATCTAAATCCTAATTATTTTTAATTAAAAAAAGGTTAATTTTGAAAAAAAGTTAAAAAATATAAAATTAATTAACCTAAAAATTAAATTACGTTTTTTTGTAAAAAAAAGGTTTGTGAAAAATGTTTCGTGGTTAAGTGAATTTAAGATTGAAAAAGACAAATTGTTAGAAACCAAAAACAAACAATGAAATTAAAAACCTAAAATTAAATTAAAACCTAAAATTAAATTAAAAAAAAACTAAAATTAAATTAAGAAAAACCTAAAATTAATTATTTGAGTTTAGGAGGAAAAATCAAAGGTTTGTGAAAAATATTAGGTTTTATGAAAAAAGGTTTTAAATAGAAAGAAGGAAAATAGGTAAAAGGAATGGAAGAAAACCAAAATCAATAGGGGTACGTGTTGAACCCATGCCCTTAACCTTCTCAGGATGTCTGTCTCGCCATGCATTGGTGGTTGTTCTATTTTGGCCTCAGTATTTTGTAATAACCCAGCATGGGACTCTGTCTAAATTTGCAGTGTTGAATCCCATGAACATATTAAATAAATTACTATATCATGAAATACAAATAAATCAAATATATAAAATTTTGTAATGTTAAAACTGATATGGCATGTATGAATGCTTCTACACCTTTTTGATCATGGAGATCAAACCAGCCTTACCCTTACTGGAGAAGTAGTGAGATGTGGGTTTGTAACAAGGATGACTTGTTTGTAGTGAGAAGGGGGTTTGTAACAAGGATTTTAAGGTTTTTAGGGTTTTTGAAGGAATTTGATATTTTGACAGAGTTGTGGCAGAGGTTTTTTTTTTCCCTTTGCCGTGTGTGAAAAGAATGAGATTATATAATGGAAATTAGAGAAAAAAATGGGCTTTGAATGTGCAATTGAGCCTCCAATAACCACAAGCAATAGTGCATATTTTTATTCACTTGAGTCCGTCACGTTCCAGGATAAATCAAAGAGGCTTAAGTGCAATTTTTGAAGTTGAAATGTGAAAACAAATGTAGCCGACATCGAGAAATAACTCCTGTCTGAAAATGGGCTCAATCGGATAAACGGTGAATTAGTTATGAATTTTTGAAGTTTCGCCTCAAACAAACTTATTTTGGACTCCAGTGTCAACTCTGACAAGTTCTTCAATAAAAAAACTTGTATTTATTGGAGCATAACCCGATATCGACTTTGGAATAAAAATTGTAGATCTCTGAGTCAGTAACCCTGTGTAAAAATATGGGCCCGATCTGATAAAAATTGACTGAGTTATGAATTTTCAAAGTTTCGACCCAGATGAAATAATATTCAGCGTTCAGGATTTTTGGCGTGTCACGTGCACTCTGAGCAAAAAACGAAGGCCTTTTGGATACTGTTCGAACTTGATACCTCCTGTGAAAACATATCCAACTCAATTTGTGAAATTTTGGCGCTGGAACCAGCTCGATACGATGAAAATCGACCAAGTTATCATTTTCTGAACATGACGCAAATAAACTTGTCACAAATTTTCTGTATGAAAATACTTGATAAACCCACATTTTTGAAGACCTTCTGATCGAAATTGGCTTCCATCCGTGAGAGATGAAAACGTAGATGACGTCAAGACGGAATTTTAGCCACCAGAACAGGTTCAAAACAAGCCACGATCTTCAAGTTATGAATTTTTTAGTGCGTAAAAACTGCACTTTCAACACACTTTTTCACCACATTTCTTCGAGAAAACTCACACATTCGGAGACCTTCTTTAAAGAATTGACTCTTGAGTCGAACCTTAATTTGAGAATACGTTATCAGATATATCTTGGCGAAAGAACATCTGAATATGACGCGCCGGGTTGGACTTGTGAATCTTTGAACCCCGAATCATTGCAAAACGGCGAACCGATCTTCAGCACGGAAAATACTTTGAGAACATCCATTAGCGAAATAAACGTAACTTGTAACCTGAAGAAGCTTGATAAATATACCTTTATTCCATAACCATAAAACCAATAATATACGTATATGAAAAGATGGTAAATTTTTGGGTACAACACTAGCTATCTCACTACTTTCTAATGGCCAAGTTGTTCGACTAAGGCTCTACGGTCAGTTAGTGCTTCATGACACCGTACAACGGCCCCGTATTCTCCTTGACTGGACTCAAGGGACACCGGTACCAACAAATGTGCCACACTAACGTAGCCATCACTTTAACCATGTCGGTATTACGCCGCATAGTCCTCACAATCTATTGCTACTTACCTAATATGCCCCAGATCCGGATATAGGATCTCTACAAGTAATAAACCTAAGCATAACCCACAAATGTAAAGAAAATAAAGGTGATCTAGCTCTTATGGTAACCCCACTTTTAGTTTAAAGTCCCTAGTAGAGTCGTCAGTTCTATAATACAGTGGGAGAACTGACTTGGGTGTTTTGCGTTTTATCGCAAATATTACGGATAACATGAGTCGCTATCGACTTTTCTTTTATCCAATAAAGGAAAGGTTGAAAAGAACATAAAAGACCTTTTGAGATATTTTATTGAGTTCGTGGGGTAGGTTATGAAAAGGGAAGGTGTTAGCACCCTTTTCATCTGTAGTTATCTACGGGCTCTTAATTGCTTGATCACTTTGAAATGCTTTATATTTGTGTAAGTTTGAAAATATTTTGAAAACGCCTAATTTTGGAAAACTTTGCAATGATTCTCGTATCGTTGAGAATGTACACAAAGTGTTGGTTTTGAAAATATTTGTTGAAAGGAAGTGTTTGGAAAGATGTTTGAAAATGCCAATGTAAGGCCATTTTGTAATTATTCTCATATTGTTGAGAATGTATACAAAATGTTTGTTTGAAAAGTGTTTTTGAAAGTGTGAGGTGTAAATGGTTTTGTTTGTGAGCAAGCAATTACGAGAAATCTACCTACTAAAAAATTATTTGTTCTTTTCCTCCTCCTTTAGATAATGTTTATCTACCAATAATTGATATGGAGCCTTATCATTGGATATGAGGGACAAGCGTGGGTCATTGTACAGTCATAGAAGGCAACAGGTAGGACACTTTAGCAATTTTTGTAAGGGTCTAAGATCGTTTACCGAAGGCAACATCGAAGGGTCATTGAGGGACTACGATCTTTTAATCGAGGGTCTTTGATAAAGTATCCCACGTTCGAGGGACATGACTGTTTTAATCTGAGACAACAAGTGTAGGTTACCCTAGAGGTATATGTGTGCAAGGTGTTTGATTTCAAGTATTTATCTTTGAATTAGGGTTTTTCTAAGTTTGATTTTTAGTCTTGTCATGCAAACCCTAATTACTAGCAATAATAAGGAAAGCGATGAACTTTGGAATTTAAATGTCCTACGCTATTACAACGCTTTGGGAATGGGGGGTACAATCTTGTGAATAGGGGGATGAAATTAATAAAGCCCTAATTACTATTAAATACCATTGAATATGAATGACAATAATAATACACGAAATGTAAAGAAGAAGAAAGAAATTGTCTTTTTAGGGTTTTTGATGAAAAGGTTTAGAGATTAACCTAACTGAACTAATTAATTTTAATTACAAGACAAAAACCTAAAATCTATGTTACTTAACTTAATCAATTTTAAAATAAAAATTAAATAACAAAACCTAAACTTGATTTAATTTAGGAGAAAATGAAATATAAATTTAATGATTTGCTTGTAAAATAATTTGAATATTAATGACAAAAAAAGTATTTTATAGTGTAGAAAAAATGATAAATTTTAATTCTAAATATCAACAAAAAATAAAATAATGTTTTTTAATTAATTTAACTAAGAAAATATGTTTTTGTATTTTAGTTTTAAATATAAATAAATAAAGTATAGAAAATATAAAGGAAATAAAAATATTGGGCTAAGGGGGTTTAAAAAGAAATATAGGAGTTAAAAGTAGCAAAAAGGGCGCTAGGCCCAAATGTGTGTTTTTGTTTAGTTCAGAAAATAAAATAAAAATAAAAGATGGTCCTGCATGTTATAAAGCAAAAAAGAGGGTGAGATGAAGCAAAAATAAAAAGGAAAAGACCCAAGTCAGGAGGCCCAGACGCCTTGTTTCTGATTAAGTATAGCCAGCTCTTGAAGGTGCATCGAGGTCTTGCATTATGGAGTGCTGGATTTGATGGCTCAATGATCAAATGGTGTGGATAAGAGGCGCATGGTGCGTGCACATGCTTGGATTGCACAGAATCTGAAATAAGAAAATTAGTGAAAAGCAAAAGGGTACCATTAGGGCTCGAACCCAGGTCTCTCCATACCAATGCCTTATACGCGCACGCTTTGCCACTGGGGTGGCTTGTACATCCGGTTATGAAACATGTTGAAATAAATTTAAAATAAACCAAGTCCTAAATGTGTCATCTTCTTCTTCCTTACGCCAGAAGCCATGAACAACATTTTTGAATTTTGTAACTTGTTCATTTCTCAACCAAATTGGAAAATGTAAACATGAAAATTGCTTGAAATTAACCACGATTCCAAATATGTAAATCACTTAAGATAACAATCAAAGATGAGCATGAATTTTATCTGGTACCAAATTAAACCTAATTTTTTATGTAAGTTCAACTTCAAAATTCTATATGCTCAGGAAACATAAATGAAATCTAAGGGCATGGTTAGCTTCAGGGCTATGATGTCTACATTTTATCTTTTAAAATCAAAGGCAAATGATGCTTGTATAAGGATTTGAAAGTTCATAAAACTTACCTTGAAAATGGAAATCGTGTTCTGAGTTTGAGCACTCCTGGAAGTGTTGTGATGATCTGAATAGCTTCACTGGACCTCTAGGAAGCTAATGCAATGCTTAATTTGGATTGAAAGTGGTTGTGTTGTTCTTTAGAAGTCAATGTGCAAGTTATTGTTTTTGGTTATGGAAGATGAGGAAGATGATATTACAGTTGTGTTGCAGGTGTTTGGATAGCTTCAATATTTGATATAGAAGCTTTGTGATAGATTAGAAACGAAAATGCACGATGGAATTTGAAGTTAGAGTTTTATGGTCAGAACTTGCAACAAAATGAAGTTTTTATGCCAATTCTGATTGCAGAGAGTTTGATGGATTTAGAAGGCTTATGAATTTGTGTCTTGACTTGTAAACAATGCCTTTATTTATAGGAAAAGATTTGAGGGAAAGATAACATCAGGTTTGCAAGTTGTAGGGTTATATCTACATGACTTGTTTTTGAAGCAAGCTTTGACAAACATTGTTCCAAGGTATGGTACAAGGCTATCTAGAGTGGTTAAAAGCTTTAAACATGTTTATCTGACTTTGTATGTTGATTGTGTGTATAGGGATCAAGTTAGAGGCTCAATACAAGTTAACTTTGTGATTAAAGCAACTTTACAAGAATGGAATGGTAACTTTGTGCCATAAATGGAAAGTTGGTTTGCACAATGGCTCAATCACTTAGATAATGGCTCTATCAATTGTGTAAACAATTAATTATGGAGTGATTTACAAGTTAGAATCCTACAAAGCAATATTATGCAGCATATGTTTGAGATTTGATCAAGTGTTCTTCATGAAAATGGCTTGAATGGCAAGAATGGATGCTCAACTTCTTCTCTTCGATTCTCCTAGATAAAAAATTATCTCTTAAAGTTATTGGATATTTTGGAAAGCTTGAAACATTATCTACAACCTTCATGTTAACCATTTTGACAAAATCAAATTGGAACTAGGTGAAAATTGGTCAAGAAGTTAGGTCAAAAATCTGCCTAAACTAGTTGAAAATTTCACCAAGTGTTTTATGAAAAATGTCATGACTTCATGGGCTTATATCTTCAAATTCAAGCATTTTTTGGATATCAACCCTCTAATGCAATGTTTTAGAGTTCATCAAGATCTACAACTTGTAAGAACATAGTTTGATTCTACAACCCTTGTAAGAGTTTTGATGATAACAAACACAAAGAACAATTATGCTCCCTAAAATTATATTTTGTTTTGCACAGAAGCTCTGATGGAAGAAGATCAGAAGATAAGTTAAAAAGTTGTTTCAACTATGATTATTAACATATCTTAAATAAGTTCTAACTCTTCAAACAAGACTCCGTGTTTCTGATCCTTGTTTCAAACAGTAACGCTGCTATCACTATCTTCCTCAAATGTGCAAAATTCAACTGTGTAAAACATCCTTGTGATACTATTTTATTAGAAAACATTCTTGTAGACTTTTATTCAAATATTGTTTATAGAAATTCCTTGAGAAAAATCGGCTTGTGGTTTATACTCAAGAACACTTTGACGGTTGTCATAGTAGATTTGTAATCAAGATTGCTTAGTGGATTAAGACCTCATTGACAGAGGCGAAATAACCTTGGAGGATGTATTAGAGTAGTTTGAGTTCAAACGAACCAGGATAACCAATATGTTCTTTACTTTAAGTTTTAAAAATCCAAATTCAAACCCCTCTTTCTTATGTTTTTCCATTCTTCAATTGGTATCAGAGCACTTGGTTCTGAGTTCAAGCACCTAACCGTGTCAGTAAAAGATCCAAGCTAAGAAAAACACTATGGTGGGGCCAAGTCAGAACATCAGCAATGACTACCATGATGAGAAAGACAGAATCAATGGTAAACCTCTAATCTTTGATGGAGAGAACTTTGATTAATGAAAGACAAAATCGAAAGTTTCTTTCTGGCTCATGACGCTTGTTGTACCCCAAAATTTGCCCTCCCATTTTACTCAACATATGTTCATGGAGATCCTCAACTTGCTCAAGGATGCCCAAGAGTTGACCAAACAAACTCTCTCCTAAAGCAATGAACCTCCAACTAGGGTTTCCATTTTCACCAAGAAGGGTGAGCTAAAAAGTCCTCATATTCTCTCCATAGTCCTAATATGTCTTCAAGACCCTCCATGTCAAATTTCAAGCTTGGCACAAGAAGTTTGCTCAATCAACTGCTCAAATGCTTAAGAATCGATTGTATTAGGTCAAAAGTCAATTGTGGCCCACATACAGTCAAACTTCAAGATTTTTGGTCAACATCAATATTTTGAAGTGATATTCATCATTTGATCAAGGGTTGGCCATGATTCCCCGAGGAATGCTCTTAATTCATCAAAACTCAAAAGTTGCTAAATTAGGGTTTCTTAAGAAAAGTCAACCAAATTTTGACCAAGCATAACTTTCTCATACTTTATCAGAAATTTCTCATCCAAGGCTAATTTTGAAGGAAATTCAATTTCCTACAACTCATCTTCAGTCCTCAAGTTCAAAAAATGCACCCATAAAAGATATGAATTTCTACATTATAGGTCCTTTTGAAAAGTCAACAAAAACACCTTTTGGGTCAAAGCTTCTTACATGAACATGGAAGACCCAATTGAAATGAGACCAAAATGGTTGTTTAGGGGACATCATAAGCTTTCTAAAAAGTCCAAGAACACCCCTCTAGGATTAAAATTGGAAGATTTATGCATTGTCAAAGGTGACCGTTTTTGGAAAATTGCCAAAAGTCAAATGTGCTCAAAAATGCATTTTTTTGCCAAAAGGGCCTAGCATTTTAGGATTGTATCTTGTTAAGGACATAGTTCACGACCCAAATCAGCAGCCTATCTTATTTGCTCTATTTATTTATTTTATTATGATTTTTATTTATTAAAAATCACATTAAATTAAATAAATAACAAAAAATATCAAAGATTGTTTTGATGATCTGATTTTGATGGAAATCAAATCTAATTATGATGGCCAAATCAGATCAAAACGAATCAAGGTATTTTGAGGAAAAAATAGCATGATTTGCATGGTTATGGAAAGATATCACATGGCAAGAAAATCTCATTCAATCTCCATAATTCCAAAGGATTCAGGTCGTTTTTGTTACCCTAATACATCATACTACATATAATAAACAAAAACAAGGCAAGAGGACAAGGGTTGCAGCCGTGAGAAGAGAGAAAGAAAACTCAAAAATTGGACAAAAAGTGTTGAATCGTTTTCTCATATAGAGGGTGATTCAGGCCATTCCAAAGCTTCCAATCGCTTCCTAGACATCTCTTGGAGCTAACATAATTCATTGCAAGCATTCCCAAGCCTAGAATCGTCCCCTAGGCTTCATATGGTTTGCATCTTTTCTCAAAATCGATTATGATAATCCTTGCATCTTAGGCATGTTTGAATGATATATTTGTGATTGTTAACATATTTGCAACATGTTGGGATAATTTAATTGACGTTTTGATGCGTATACTGATGGTTTCCATGGTTAGGGTTGAAGAAGCCATTTTGGGGCTTCTTTGTACAGGTGAAATTATGCCAAGAAACTAATGCCATGATATTCGTGAGACCAAGACGAATTGATTGGTATAGTTAGAATTGATTTGTTATGCATCATATGAATTTTTGAAGCTTGCAGGTATATAGCTATATGGAGTTTTGTCCGTAGGTATAGATATGAGATCTAAAACGAAAGACAGGGAAGAAGACGGTGACTTATCACCACCCCACTGGCCCATTTGAATAACCGCGCGCATTTTGTTTTATTCAGCCTATCCATTTTGTTTCACATATTATGCTTTAAGGTTATTATGATAACAACTAAGAAGCATAACACAGATGGCAGGGCAAGCGTGGAATGAATGGAAGGACCTGGGTTCGATCCCAGGTCCCAGCATTTTCTTTATTTTCTCAACATGTAATTGCAGATCCCATGCGTTCCAAAGCCTGATGTCTATCATACGCCCCATTGATCCAGCCACTGGATTGTTGCCAATGCAGATCCAATGTTCAATCCAAGGAGAGACCATGGTGCACCACCCAAGCATGCCAACACAGAAACAAGCGCAAACTGGGCTCAGCCATAACGGGCCTTGAAAATTCCAAAACACACCCCCCTGGGTGCTTATGCATGCCCAAGTCCTTTTTTATTTTTGATTCTTTAATTCTTTTTATTTATTAATTATATCTTTTTAATAACACAAAAAAATCATATTTTTTCATTTTAATCATAAAAACATCAAAAATCTTTTTTTAATAAATTTTTTATTAATTAATTAGTTTAATTAAATTAGGGTAATTTAATGTTTTTTATTATAATTCAAAATAATTAGAATTAGGGTTTAATTTTGTACTTAACCTAATTTTTCCTCAAAAACAACATAAATATTTTCTCAAATTAGATTTTTAGGTCGTCTGATTATTTCTCGCATTTAATTTGCCGCGCGCTTTTAATCTTCTTTTTTTTATTACTTGTAATTGCTCCGAGTTTGTAATAGATTTAAATAGGATTTTAATTCCGTGTTTTATTTTCAGTCAATAATTATGTATCTGCCCAAACCCATGTAATAATTAGGACTCTAACTTCTCGCATTTTAATTTCCGCAAACTATAAACTGCCTAGATGTATGTATAGGATTGTATGGAAAGACGAACTGAAATTAAAACAGTAGAAAACCCTAATTGTGCAAAGATAATTAACTGAAGAAAAAAATACACTTGCACATGCTCACTCCTAGAGTCTACTCCACTCTGGTTGCCTTCGGTAAACGGTCATAAAGTATAGGTAATGTTAGTGGTCGTCCTCTAGTCTTGAAAGATCTAAATTGACCCATTCGGATGTTTCCTCGGAAAAAGATCTTTAAGACTTTAGGATGATTACTAAAATTTCCTAACATTGCTTTTGTGATCGTATCTGTCCCTTCAAACGTCCCTTAAAACTCCAACGACGGTGCTACCTATTCCTTAATAATAGGATAACGTTGCCTAAAGGAAAATGAACAGACTTTTTTCGAGTAGGTAGATTAGTTCCTAGGTACTTGCTCAAACAAAACTTTTCACACAAACACCTTTCAAAATAATTTTCAAAACAACTTCTTCACACTCTTGAGGACAAATACAAGGGTTATCAAGGAGTTAAACAAAAACTTTTCAAAACAAACACACACAAGCAATTTAAAAATGAGCAAGTACCTAAGAACCTGTGGAAAACCACGAATAGAAAGGGTGCTAACACCTTCCCTTTCTATAATCTACCCCCCGTACTCAGAAACATTCTCGAAAAAGGTTTTTTCTGTTCTTTTTCCTTTCCCTTAGTTGGATGAAATAAAAGTCAGTGGCGACTCTTGCTTACCACGACATTTGTGAATACAAAACGCAAACTAGAATTAACAGTCGGTTCTGCCACCGTATCACAGAACTGGAGACTCTGGTGGGGATTTAATAAGTGGGGTATACCTTAGGATCTAGGTCATTTAAATTGCTTCTTTTGCTTGTCTTGATTGCTTTATTTTTAAAGGGATTGTTTGGGTTATTATAGATCCTACACCCGGATCTGGGGAACACCTTTTAGGTAAGTATCAATAAACTGTGAGGGAACTGTGTGGGGTATACCGAAACAGTTGAAGCAGTAGCTACGTTGATATGGCACTTTGGTTGGTATCGATAACCCTTGAGTCAATCAGGGAGAGTACAGGGCCTCCACGTGGTGTCGTAAAGCATCAACTGACCTTAGAACCTTTAATCGCACAACTTGGCCAGTAGGACGTAGCGAGGTGGCCGGCCTTGGTGTATTCCCTAGGTCGATAGATACTCGATGCTACGCTTATTGAGGTTTGACTCTTGAGTTTTGTTTGGTTGCGAGTCAATCACCTATTGAATGAAACTGGGGGAAAGATCGGTGATATTGAGATCCCTTAGAACCTGGTTACTATTTATAGGACAGGTTGAACCAATCCAACTTCAAGAGGGTATGACCTTAAAACTCATGCATGCCTTAAACCTAAGGACTTGGTGTGACTTGTTTGTTGTTTGCTATACCTGTGATTTTCTAACATAATCATGACATCATAAGCATGGCATATCATGGCTAACCATTTCAAGGATTTCCTAGGGCTCATTTTTGCTTTGTTTTGTAGGACATGGCATCCGCCCGTAGGAACACTATACAAATCAACCTTGTGAAAGTGTCTCTCCAACTAAATAACCTGGCATTAAGGGTTCTTAAAAGTTCTCATTTCACTAAAAAGCATGGTCAGGTGCTTAATTTGGTCACTGCAGAACCTGATGAAGAGTTATTAAAAGTGTCGTTTCAATTCTTCGATCCTGTGCACCATTGTTTCACCTTCCTGGCTTACCAGCTAGTACCTACTATGGAGGAATTTTCTCAGTTGTTGGGGTACCCATTCTTGATCAGTTACCTTTCAACGGTATGGAAGAACATCCAAAGCCTGAAGAGATTGCTAGAGCTTTGTCCTTACAACGGTCTGACATAGTGACAAGTTGGGAAACTAGAGGGAGTGTCCAAGGAATTACGGTTAAGTTTAAATTCGAGAAGGCTTACCATTTTTTGGATACCTTAGATTTACAAGCTTTCGAAGAGGTGCTGGCATTTCTCGTTTACGGGACGTTACTTTTCCCTAATGCGGATCAACTCGTAGATGTGAGCACTATTAAGGTTTTTCTGTCTCATAATCCAGTGCCTACATTACTAGGGGATATTCTACACTCTCTGCATGCTCGAACTCTAAAGAGAAGGGGGACCCTCCTGTGTTGCACTCATCTATTGGCTAGGTGGTTTATTTCGCACCTACCCAGGATTGTTTTGAAGAACGAGCATGGTTTGAAATGGTCTCGTAGGCTGATGTCCCTTAAGTATTTAGACATTCATTGGTGTTTACGGTTCTCAGAAGATATTACCATCATCGATCGTTGTGGTGAATTCCCTAATGTCCCTCTCTTAGGCATTAGGGGAGGAATCACTTACAACCCTTGTTTGGCACTGCATCAGTTTGGTTATGCAAGAAGAGATGGTCCTCATGACACGCTTATCCAAGGAATCACCTTCAACTATGAGAACGATGCTCAGGGGTACCGCAGGAGGTTCATAAAAGCTTGGGGCATGGTGCATAAAATTGATAGCAAGACTCTAAGGCACAAGAATTCCATTCCTCTTGAGCCTTATCTCCGGTGGGTACGAGCTCGCGCCCAAAGCCTTATAATGCCTTACCCTGTTGTCCTACCAGTAACTCTGGAGCCAGTTATTGAAGGAGATACTACTTCACTTGGTCATCACCCTGACATGCCAACCGATCATGAAGAGTTACAGAAGTCCTGGGTTCAACTTAAAAGAGGAGCGAGACACGTTTGAACCTTAGTTTTATGCTAGCGAGAAGAAGGTCCTAGAGCTCACTAGGCTACTTCATAAAGAAAGGAACATAAACGCCTACATTGCACCAAAAAGGATGCGCTCCTAGGAGACTTAGTTTAATTTTTGCTTTAAGTTTTGTTTTGTTTAATTGTAAGCCTAAAGGCATTCTCTATAACAATTCGAACGTATTAATGCAATTAATGTGTGTTTCTTTTGGTTAAACAAATCTGAGCCTTTAAGAATCCTTGAAATCATTGCATACGCATCTCATTCATAGCATCGCATAAACAGGTACCATTACAGGTTTCTCATCTTCTTCGCTGTTTATTTCAGCAAAAATGTCTTCCGAACAAAGCATCAAGGATCTTCAGGCACAAAACGCCCAGTTCCAACAAATGTTCATAAATCTGGAAAAAGGCCAGGAGGACCTGAAGGCCCTCATCCTGAAGGGGAAGAAGAAAAAGAAGAAGGTCGTTGGTATTCTGAATATGAGCAGAAGGTTCAGGGGGTCATTGAAGCAGCAAGTCGATCTGACCTCTTCATCCAAAGAATGGGAGAATCAAGAAGAAGAGACAAGGGAAAAGGACCCCAGTCCTGAAGTTTCTGACAATGATACAGATTATAATGATGAGCAGTATCCTCCTACTGAGGATAGATACAAGAAGTTGGAAAACCGTCTAAGTGCTATGGAAGTCTAGAGGATACCTGGGTTGGATTTCAAAGAATTGGGATTGGTGTCGGGAGTGGTCATCCCGCAGAAGTTCAAGGCTCCAATTTTTGCTAAGTACGATGGGGTGTCTTGCCCAAAACTCCATCTTTGTTCCTATGTTAGAAAGATCCAGCCCCACACCGCTGATAGAAATTTGTGGGTCCACTTCTTTCAAGACAGTCTGTCAGGGACTCAGCTTGAATGGTTCTACCAACTAGAGAGAGCCAATGTCCGAAATTGGGAAGACCTGGCTGCTGCTTTTTACAAGCAGTATCAGTATAACGCCGACCTTGCTCCTACTCGTACTCAACTCTAGAGTATGTCCATGGGTGCAAGTGAAGGCTTTAAAGACTATGCACAGAAGTGGAGAGACTTGGCTGGAAGAGTCCAACCCCCGTTGTCTGATAGGGAGTTGGTCGATATGTTTCTGGGGACGCTATCTGGTCCATTCTTTAATCATTTGATTGGCAGCTCGTCAGCTGGTTTCACCGAGCTAATCCTAACTGGAGAGAGAGTAGAAGTTGGGATTCGGAAAGGTAAAATACAGAAGGATGCCTCTTCGAGTTCGACAGAGAAGCCTTTTACTGGTAAGAAGGAAGGCAGTGCCATCTATAGTCCGAGAGGCCAAAGCAGAGCTGAACACCGTCAGATAGTAAGTGTCGTAATAATACCTAGGCCTGCAGTTGCTCCACAATGCAACAATCAACAAATAAGGGAAAGACCACAATGGCAGTTTACCCGGATCAACATGACGTTGGCTGAAGTTCTACCCTATCTGCTGAGATCCAACTTGGCAACCTTGAAAGAGGCTCCTAAGAATTCGAACACCACATCTCCCTGATATAACCCAAATGCTCAGTGTGCCTACCATTCTGAGAGTCTTGGCCACGATACCAATGACTGTTGGGCTCTGATAAATAAGGTACAGGATCTGATCGAAGCCAAGGAGATTGAGTTTGATGCTCCGGAAAAGCCCAACGTCATAACTGCTCTCATGCCTAAGCACGGTCGTGGAGTTAATGATGTAGATATTGATCTGTTTGTGACCTTGGTGGATGACGGTTAAGAAGAATTTGTTGTCGGCCGGTTTATTTCCGGGTTATGGTGAAGGTTGACACATGTGTTCATTTCTAACTTCTAGTTGTCATTTGCTGGAGTCATGTGTTCAGCGCCTGATGGACAGCAAAGAAATTTTGTTCGAGAAAACTTTGATTCCTGTTGTTCCATTTGAAGACGTTGCTATTATAATCATTTCTTCCAATCCTTCCAAGGTCTCCTCGAGAAGACCTGTTAGGATTACATATGTTCCAAGAGTCGCTCCGCTAATAATCACCATTCCTGGTCCTGTCCTGTATGCCTCGGACAAAGTTGTCCCCTGGCATTATGGTGCCGATGTGTACTATCATGGCGTCAAACAAGATCTGAAAAATGAAGAGGCTGATCCTAATGTCAGCAACATTATTGGGACCAGCAAGGTTACCCAAAGTGGAAGGGTTTTCTCTCCCGAGATTTCCCTGAAGACTGTTAATAGGCCTATTGTTATTCTGCCTGCTACTCCTGTTGGTACATCAACTACTACTCATGTGCTTACTCCAACTATCACTCCTGCCGTCAGTCATCTGGGACCCGAGGAAAAGAATTTATAGGTGAGCCTGCCCGGACGGAGGCGCCTAGAAAAATTGTCGTGGAAGCCTCTAAGTAAGAGATAGAGGAAATACTGAAAATAATCAAAAAGAGCGACTCCAATGTGGTCGAGCAGCTGGGGAAGACCCCCTCAAAAATATCCATGTTGTCCCTGTTGTTGTGCTCCGAGGCCCATGCGAAGGCTTTGATTGCATTCCTCAAGACTGTGCATGTTCCGCAAGAGACCTTAGTTGATCAATTCAAATATTGTGTAGCCAGCCTGACTGTTGACAATGGGTTGGGTTTTTCATATGCAGACTTGACACCAAAAGGGAGGAAGCATAATGATGCTCTGCATGTCTAGATTGAATGCAGGGGCACCACTATGGCTCATGTGCTGGTAGATATTGGGTCTTATCTGAATGTTCTGCCTAAGAAGGCATTGGATTGGTTGGACTGTGAGGGCTTGACTTTAAAGCCTAGTAACATTATGGTGAGGGCTTTTGATGGATCGAAGAGAATGGTGCATGGGGAAGTGGACATCCCCGTCAAAGTAGGTTCCCAGACTTTTGAATCCACTTTCTATGTAATGGACATCCGGCTCTCATACTCTTGTTTGTTGGGTCGTCCTTATATCCATAAAGTTGGGGCAGTTACTTCTACACTGCACCAAATGCTGAAGTACCCAGTAAAAGGGAAGATTGTTATTGTGCATGGTGAGGAGGAGTATATGGTGAGCCACCTCAATTCCTTCAGGTACGTAGAGATGGATGGGGAATTCATAGAGACTCCTTGCCAGAACTTCGAAGAGATGGATGGCTGAAACTACTACCAACAAACCTCCTCTGAAGATGGCTTCCCTTAAAGACACCATAGCGGTGGTTGAAGAAGGTGGGTATACCAATTGGGGGCAACTCCCTGATTTTACTCAAAAAACTGAAAAGTTTGGTTTGGGCTTATCTTCAGGAGCTCAAAGGGTTGTTCGATGCGCTCGGGCTGGAGGACCTCCCCTATGCATCAGCAATCGGGGAATTAATGCCATTGAAGACAACGAAGAAGACTCAGACATTGACAGCTAGATCTACCCAACTACCAACGGTGGACTGAGTAACTGGACGGCTAGGGACTTTATACCAGTTTCTTTTATTCCGCAGTAATTGTCTTACTTGTTTTGAGATTTGTAATAAATAATTTAAACTCTACAGCTTTGTGTATTGCCCGAGGCACATTGGCTTTGTTTGTGAGGGATATTATTTGTCATTTCATATATCATCAATAAAACATTGGACGATCCTTGCATACAAATTTTGCACTCTCTGTTTTTCTTTTCTATTTTCACTTTATCAAAACAGTTATGCTCTTACACACACTCATGTATCATACTGAAGATCCATATCCACTCTCGATCCCATTGATAACAGCTCTGCCACTGTCCGTTATGACTTTGAAAATACGATCAACCGAGCCGAGGACGAAGGCGAGGATGATTGTGAGGTGCCTGGAGAACTTGCTAGACTATTACAGCAGGAAGAAAGGGCTATACAGCCTCATGAAGAGCCAGTTAAGACGATAAACCTGGGCACAGAGATAGACATAAAAGAAGTCAAGATCGGCGCAAGTTTGGAAGTTAAGGTCAAACAGTGGTTGATACAAATGTTGCACGACTACGTTGAGATCTTCGTCTGGTCATATGAAGATGTGCCAGGTTTAGACATTGATATTGTGGTTCATCATCTACTGACCAAAGAAGACTGTCCTCCGGTTAAACAGAAGGTCTGTCGTATGCACCCTAAAATGTCAAAGAAGATCAAGGCAGAGGACGTGAAGCAGTTTGACGTAGGGTTCTTAGTTGTCACCTCCTATCCACAGTGGGTTGCTAATGTCGTTCCGGTACCTAAGAAGGAAGGTAAGGTACGGATGTGTGTGGATTATAGAGACCTGAACAGGGCAAGCCCCAAGGATGACTTCCCACTTCCTCACATTATCGTTCTGGTTGATAACACCGCGCAGCACAAAATCTTCTCCTTCATGGATGGTTTCTCTGGCTACAACCAGATCAAGATGGCTCCTGAAGACATGGAGAAGACAACCTTCATCACACAGTGGGGGACCTTCTGTTACAAGCTGATGCCTTTCGGGTTAAAGAATGCTGGGGCAACTTATGAGCGCGCCATGGTCGCTTTGTTCCATGATATGATTCATCATGAGATCAAATTTATGTTGATGACATGATAGCTAGGTCTCAAACTGAGTAAGAGCACCTTGATCATCTACAAAAGTTGTTCGACAGGTTGAAGATATACAAGCTGAGGTTGAATCCGAAAAAGTGCACCTTCGGGGTAAGGTCTGGTAAACTTCTAGGTTTCATTGTCAGCGACAAAGGCATCCAAGTAGACCCTGCAAAGGTAAAGGTCATACAAGAAATGCCAGCTCCTCGTACAGAGAAGGAAGTTAGAGGTTTCTTGGGACGCTTGAATTACATCGCCAGGTTCATTTCACATCTGACTGCTACTTGTGAGCCCATCTTCAAGCTTCTGAAGAAAGATCAAGTGGTAAAGTGGAATGACGAATGCCAGACAGCTTTCGAAAGAATCAAAGAATACCTACAAGAACCTCTGATTATGATGCCTCAGGTTGAAGGAATACCTTTGATATTGTACTTAACAGTGCTAGACAATTCAATGGGGGGTGTGCTGGGACAGCATGACGAGTCTGGTCGAAAAGAGCACGTAATATACTACCTTAGCAAAAAGTTTACCAACTGTGAGACAAGATACTCACTGCTCGAGAAAACTTGCTGCGCTTTGGCATGGGCTGCTCGCTGACTAAGACAGTATATGTTGACCCACACTACTTTGTTGATATCTAAGATGGATCCGACCAAATACATCTTCGAGAAACCCGCTCTCTCTGGAAGAATAGCAAGATGGTAGATGATCTTAATTGAGTACGATATACAATATACAACCCAGAAAGCAATCAAGGGGAGTGTATTGGCTGATCATTTGGCTCATCAAGCCATGGATGACTACCAGTCCATGAATTTTGAGTTCCCAGATGAGGATATTATGCTAGTGACTGACCACGAAGAACCTGGATCAGATCAAGGACCCGAAGAGGGATCCCGATGGACTATGGTTTTTGACGGAGCTTCAAACGCACTAGGTAGTGGCATTGGTGCTGTAATCATATCTCGTGAGGGCTGTCATACCCCCTTTCACTGCTCGGTTATGTTTCAACTGCACTAATAACATGGCGGAGTATGAAGCCTGTATCATGGGTCTCAAGCCTGCTATTGACCTCAGGATCAAGTTCTTGGACGCTTTTGGGGATTCAGCCTTGGTAATAAGTCAGATAAAAGGTAAATGGGATACGAAACACCTGAATCTCATCCCATACAAAGAGCTCGTACTGACATTGCTCCCACACTTTGAGGAGATAACTTTTGAACATTTCCCGCGAGAGGAGAACCAGTTAGCGGACGCGCTAGCTACCATGTCTTCTATGTTCAAAGTTAGGTGGGACAATTAAGCTCCCCAAATCACCATTGATAGGTTGGATGAACCAGCACACTGTTGTGAAATTGATACCAAAGAGGTGGCAGACAAATGCTGGTTTCACGAAGTTAAAAGGTATCTCGAGGCTTAAGAGTATCCCAAAGAGGCATCAGTCAATGATAAGAAGTTTCTAAGAAGGTTTGCTGCGAAGTTCTTCCTCAATAATGGAATCCTCTACAAGCGCAATCATAACTCTACATTACTACGGTGTGTAGATGTGATACGGTGGCCAGAACCGGGACGTTGTTTCCCTATTTTGTTAAGGAATTTGCTGGTTTGCATTTTGCGTTTGTGTTCACAAAATGTCGCAGTAAGCAAGAGTCGCCACCGACTTTTATTTTATCCAACTAGGAAAAGAAAAAAGCACAGAAAAATTCCTTTCTCAAGATATTTCTGAGTACAGGGGGTAGATTTATAGAAAGGGAAGGTATTAGCACCCTTTCTATCCGTAGTTATCTACAGGCTCTTAGGTACTTGCTCATCATTTTCAAAATTGTTTTCTTTGTGTTTGTACGCTTTGAAAAGTTTTTGTTTTGACTTCAATTTAACTCTTGCTTCTGTCTTCAAGAGTGTAGTGAAGTGTTTTTGAAAACTTTATTTATAAAGGAGTGTAAGTGTGAAAAATTTGTTTGGAATGAGCAAGTACTTAAGAACTAATCTACCTACTCGAAAAAAGAATCGTTCTATATTCATTTCCTTTAGACAACACTATCCCACTATTAGTGAGTAGGTAGCATCGTCGTTGGAGTTTGAGGGTCATATCGAAAGGGGGGCATACAGTCACTAAAGCAATGTTAGGATGTCTTAGTGGTAACCCTAATATCTTAGATCATTTATCTAAGGCAACGATATCTGAGGCAACCATTTCGAGGCAACTTATGATCTTTTAGACAAGAGGGCGACCTCTAAAATAACCTATACTCAATGACCGTTTACAAAGGCAACCAAGTGAGGTGTACCCTTGGAGTGCGCATGTGCGAATGTGTTGATTTCAGTTATTTTTATCTTTGCACAATTAAGGGTGATCTAACTGTTTTAAATTTAGTCATTCATTCTTGTCATGTAAACCCTATTATCAAACATCTAACAATTGAATATTTGCAGAAATTAAAGGGCAGAATTTAAACTAAACTATTACAAGGCGTCGAGTATTTACATCGCCAAAAACAAACCCTTTGAAATTTAAAAGCGGTAAAAATAAATAAATGTCCTAATTTAATTATTACAAACCGGGAGCAGATACAATAATTGAATAAAAATGAAGCGCGGGATAAAATTGAATCGAATGCGAAACTAGGGTTTTGACCCTCCTAATTAAAAGAAAAGTTTTTTGTTGTTTTTAATATTTTTTAAGAAAAGAAATTAAGTCCTAAAATTAAAATGCAAAATTAATTGGTTATTAAATTAATTAAATGAAAAATAATTAAATAACATATTTTTTGGATTTTTGTTAATTTAGGGAAGAAATAAAATAATTAAATTGGTATTAAAACCTATTGATTCTAAATAATTTTAAATATTTACAAAATCAATTAAAGTTATCTAACATAAATAACCTAATTATTTTAATTAATATTTATTGATGAAAAATAAAATTCTAAATTTATTTGGACATAAAAATATTTTTGTGATTTTTTGATAAAAATAAAATTATTTTTGGGTTAGTAAATAAATAAAAATAGTTAAATGAAAATATAAACAAAAAACAAAAAAAAAGAGAGAGATGGGCCTGAATATTGAGGGTGTGCATAGAAATTTTCCTGGGCCAAAATATGAGGTCCGTTTGGACTTTTGCAATCCAACGCATATGCATTAACTCTGGATTATGGTGCACTCCCAATGGTAGCCACCAGATTTGGCCATCTGGCCATCTGGCGCATGGATGATGAATGTCCATGGTGGGCGCTTGGCTTGCACATGCATATGATAACCTGAAAATAAATGAGAAAATGGCAAATTCTGGAGGCAGGGATCGAACCCCTAACCTCCAGCCTCCTATCGCCTTAAGCATCCACCTGGTAACCACTACGCCATTGTGTTTTGATTCTTATCATATGGCAAAATGATAATAATATATAAAAATGAAATATAGTGGAAACAAAAATAAAAAAGCGCGCTGGAATTTGAATTGGCCTATGGGGGAGTGACACGCCTGCTTCTTCTTCCCTGCACTGTGGCTAAAAATTCAAAGACCTATACCCATGGACAGTGTCCGTCGCTATAAGTCATGCTCGTTCCAAAAACTTCTACAGGACATATAAATGGAATCTAACACCATGGTTAGACTCGTCTCGTCCTCCCGATCACAACCATACCCATCATGAAGGCTAATTGTCCCTGAAACTGAAAGCCCTAAAACCAAGCTTGAAAACCTAACAATGGTGAGTTATAGCACATGCCATATAAATGAAATTGGCTATTGTAGAAAGATTGCAAACAACATGATGATCAAGAATGTACCATTATGTTACACTATGGATGCAAGAATAAAGCTATTCGAATTCAAGAAGATGGTGATACCGTTATGGACTTACAGTGTGTGGGAGGGCTTGAAAACGCTTGGTTTCTATTGCTTTAGGTTCCTGAGAGTGCCAGGAAGCGATTGGGACAGTTACCAAGCCTTGAGGATGCCTCTAACCACCAATTCGATCTCACACTTTTTACTTCTTTTTTCAAATTATGTTCTTGCTCTAGCGCCTCCTTCTAACCTGTTTCTAGGTCTGCATGCCATCCTTATGTATTAGTGAAGGCATTAGGTTTGATAATTGCATCCAAATCCCTCTCCATCAATGCTTTGGATATTGATTTGATTTGCTTTGAAGATCTTTCCAAACATGGATTATTTTGAATCTTTTTGTGCACTCTAAGGCTTGGCACGAATTTGGATGATGTTAGCTGTAATTGGAACCTGAAACAAGCACACAATCCCTTGTTATCAATGCTTTGGATTTTTATTTGATTTATTTTGATTTAAATCAAATTAATTCAAATAAAAATCAAAATAATTAATAAAAATATGATATAGACAAATGGAAAGGGCTAGAGCACGTGGGCTATGTTGCCAACTCAAAACAAGTGAAAAAGATAGGGCCCATTTGGCAAAATTTGATGTTTTGGGGATATTTGACTTTTGGCAATTTTGCAAAAAAGGTCAACTTCAACAATGCATAACTTCCTCAATTATGACTCTTTGGAGGTGTTCTTGGACTTTTTAGAAATATTTATATGTCCTCTAATCAACCCTTTTGGTCTCATCTCATTTTGATATTCCATGCTCATGTATGAAGCTTTGACAAAAAAGGTGTTTTTGTTGACTTTTCAAAATGACCTATAATGTCCAAATTCATAACTTTTTGTGAGTTCATATTTTGAACTTGGGAGATGAAGATGTATTTTATAGAATTGCATCCTCTCAAAAATGGGCTTTGGATGGGTCATTTATCATAAAGTATGAGAAAGTTATGCTTGGTCAAAGTTGAGTTGACTTTTCCTACAAAACCCTAATTTACAACTTTTGAATCTTGATGAATTGTGAGAAATCCTTGATGAATCATGATCAACCCTTGATCAAATGATTAAATATACTTAAATATTAGGATATTGACCCAAAATCTTGAAGTTTGACTGTATGTGGGTCACAGTTGACTTTTGCCCTAGCACAGTCGATTTTTGGACCTTTGAGCAATTGACTGAGCAAACTTCCTCTGCAAGGCTTGAAACTTGACATGGATGATCTTGAGAACATATTGGGACATTGGTGAGAATTTTGGGTCACTTGGACTCAAGGATCTTGATGCAACATGAAACCCTAGTTTGAGGTAGACTGCCTTAGGAGAGAGCTTGTCTGGCCAACCCTTGGACTTCTTTGAGCAACTTGGGGATCTTTCTTGAAATGTTTTGAGAAATATGGGAGGGCAAATTTTGGGGTACAACAGATGCCCCTGTTCAATCTTCTTAAACCTGAGGATGTAGATTGGCTTTCGTGCCTTTCGTGATCCGAAGGTGGAAGAGGAATGAACACTAGAGTGCCCAGAAATTTGCACTCGCATGAAGTGGTGATTGCCTTGCGATATCGGGAATGGGCTTACAGATGCCATTTGGAGATTGTTGACGAGGAGATGGGCTTAAAGATTCCATCTGAAGGGGTGTCGATATAATAAGAGATTCCTTAGTGAGAGCTTGTATACCTGTTGTTGAGGAAGATTCTGCTGAGGAAGGCTGATCTTTGTTGAGAGAAGTAGAATTTTAGGAGCTTCGTCGTCCGTCATTCTACTGGTGAGTCGTCTCTGCTGAGATTTAGGAACTTGCCCGTAATTAAACTGAAGAAACATCTTCGCTGAGATTTAGTAACCCGTCCGTAAAATCAACTGAGAAAACATCTCTGCTAAGATTTAGGAACCCATCCGTAATTCAACTGAGGAATATCTCTGTCGAGATTTAGGAACTCGCCTGTAATTCAACTGAGAAAACATCTCTGCTGAGATTTAGGAACCCGTCTGTAATTTAAATGATGAAACAATTATGCTGAGATTTAGGAACTCGTCCGTAATTAAACTGAGAAAACATCTCTGCTGAGATTTAGGAACACGTCCGTAATTCAACTGAGGAACAATTATGCTGAGATTTAGGAACTCGCCCGTAATTCAACTGAGAAAACATCTCTGCTGAGATTTAGGAACCCATCCGTAATTCAACTGAGGAACATCTTTGTCGAGATTTAGGAACTCACCCGTAATTCAACTGAGAAAACATCTCTGTTGAGATTTAGGAACCCGTCCGTAATTCAACTGATGAAACAATTATGCTGAGATTTAGGAACTCGCCCGTAATTCAACTGAGAAAACATCTCTGCTAAGATTTAGGAACCCATCTGTAATTCAACTGAGGAACATCTTTGTCGAGATTTAAGAACTCGCACGTAATTCAACTGAGAAAACATCTCTGCTGAGATTTAGGAACCCGTCCGTAATTCAACTGATGAAACAATTATGCTGAGATTTAGGAACTCGCCTGTGATACGGTGGGAGAACTGACTTGGGTTTTGCGTTTGTTTTCGCAAATGTTTCGGTTTAGCAAGAGTCGCCACCGACTTTTTATTTTATCCTAAGGAAAGGTTAAAAAGCACAGCAAAAACCTTTGAGATGTTTTCTTGGGTTCGGGGAGTAGATTATAGAAAGGGAAGGTATTAGCACCCTTTCTATCCATGGTTATCCATGGGCTCTTAGTTACTTGCTTAGATCACTTGCCTTTGATTTTCAATTGTTTGAAATGGTGCTTTGTGTGTGTGGTTTTGAAAATGTTTTGAAAAGAGGCCAATGTGGTGGCAACCTTTGTAATGATCCATGTTAGGATGTATACAAAGGTGTATATCTTTTGAAAAAGTTTTCGATGTTTTTGAAAGTTGTTTTGAAAGTGTATTGTGATGTGTGGTTTTGGAAAATAGGCAAGTGTGTTTTGCAAGTTTGATCAAGTAACTAAGAGTTTTGTCTACCCCTAAATTTACTCAAAGGTTTTTCCTATGTTTTAACCCTTTTAACAATTTTGTTCCACCATTGTATTTGGTGGACAATCTTGTGTTAGGATGTGAACGGGACAGGCGCGGGTCATCGTTTAGACCATGATTGCAATGGTGCCAAGTGTCTTTGGCAACTTTTCCTTTAAGGGACTTGATCATTTTTAGGCAACTTTCGAAAGCGTCATCGAGGGACTATGATCATTTGAATTGTTTTGTTTTGCCAAGGACACTTAACATGTAACATGGCCCATTATTGAAGGCAAAAAGTGGAGTAACCCTAGGGGTGCAAGTGTGATTGGTGTTGTCCATTTTCATGCTTTGCTATCTTTGAATTAGGCTAAGCTATTTGTTATTTTGTTTTTGCATACAAAACCCTAAGTCTATCATGGCATATTTAGAAAGCTTTTAAATGCGAAAAATAAAATTCTAAATTATTACAACACAATTATGGGATGGGGGGTACAAATGTTCAAATGGGGATATTTAGCAAGAAATTTAAATCTAAGCTATTACAATCCAAATGGAATATACAAGTATTAGAATTGTACAATAATTAAATAAAAATACAATAAATATGCAAGATGCAAAAAAATGATTTTTATATGTATGTAAAAGTATTTTTTATGTGACAAATAAACAAAGATAAAAAGGATTAATTTTTGGGTATTTTCATGGTTTAGGGCAAAAACCCTAATTTGCTAAATAAAAAGTAATTATTATTTATTATGTACAATATTTATTAATCATATATAAAAATAAATAAAAAGGAAGTATATTGTAAAAAAGTGATTTTTGAGGTCAAATATTAATAAGAATAAAAATGCATTATTTTTGTATTTTTTATCCTAAATATTCTAAATATATAAATATTTGTATTATGCATTAAATATATTAAATATATACAAGAAATAAAAATATTTAATATTTACAAAAAAAGGTATATTTTTTTAGAAAATATTTTCAAAAGATAAAATAAAATAAAATCAGAAAATAAAAATGTATTTTGTATTATTTTTGTATTTTGAATAAAAGGCAATATGTTTATTTACATGTATAAATTCAAATAAAACAAATAAAAATCCAAATAAAATGCAAAAATGGTTGAAAAAATGTTTTTAATATTTTTTATATTTTGACAAAAAATAATAAGTCAGAAACAAAAAGAAAAAGTCAAAAATAGTTAAAAAAACACACAATGGGCCAAGGGGTGTAAGTGGAAAACAAGTGGTGCAAATAGAAAGAACAAGTCGGGCCCAGCCCAAAACAAGATTCTTCAACCTCCAGCCAGTTTTGTTTGAAAATTCGCGCGCCTCTTTGCTTCAACAACAAGCTCCTGATTCTTTGATTTTCAGCCAAAACTCACAACATAAACTATGTAGAGCATTAAATCACGAATTCATACATATAAAGAACATGATCTAACTCTCAGAAATGAGAGAGAATTTCTTCTCCCCCAATTCCTGACCTAAGTTTTGTTCAACATTCAGGTCCCAAATTCTCTCAGCATACACAACATAAATGAAAAGTAACTATATGGATGGCTTCAGGGCTATGATTAGAACATGCTTTCTTCACAAACCTAAGCCTAGATATGCTTGGATAGAGAGATCGAAGTTCAAAAACTTACCTGTTCAGCTTGAATCGTGTATGACTATGGAGGTACTTTCAATACAATGTGAGGACTTGTATAGCTTGCTTGAGGTCCAGGGATGCTTCTCCAACCTTTAGCTTACTTTGGAACTAACTGAAACGAGCTATGGAAGTTAACCTGCACAACTGAAAAAAATGAAAATTGTGAACTTGGTTAGATGTGTTACAGTCTGTAGCTAGGGCTTGGGATAGTTTCAATGGATGGTAGAGAATGTGTATGAAGTGGTTTGGATGAAAACGCACGAGCAAACTGAGTTGTGCAACTCAATCTGCAGGGATGCCCTGTTTTGTGCAACAAAGGGGTGTTTCTGTGTTTGGGGAGGTATTGAAGGTGGTTGGCTCGTGTTTCAGGTCAGGCTTGATGTTTGGAATGTGCTCAATAAGTTTTCTTAGGCTTGTGATTATAGGAATGAGAGTTGATGTTCAAAATGCCAAGTTTCTTCTTTCTTAAGAAAAGTTTGTCCAGTTTCAATATAGGCTACCACAGGCCCCTCAAGTATGCTGCAAATGTTAGTCTTGATCAGTGGGATATGTCCATGCCTTTGTGCCTCAAAGATTTGCTTTGTACTTCTTGGATTTGTGTTTGACATAAAGTCATGCTTTACAAGAATGGATAACATGCTTTTTCCAAATATGGCTTGATTTTGTGTGTATTGTCCAAATGAGCAAAATAATGCTAGAACACAATGGATTGGAATTTAATTATTGAGTGTGGATGAGATAAAAGGCCTGTAATCTAGTTGTGCAAGCTGGGTTCAAAAAATGCCTAAGTTATGAACATGAAAATGGCCATGAATAAAGTGACTTTTGCCCATATTGACAAATTCGATTCTCCCTAACCACAAGGGTGTTTGAGAAGTACTTAGACAATTTGGAAAGCTTGGAATGTGTACTACAATCCATCTTTGTAATGCAAGTTGAAATTCCAAGTGGAAGCATGTGAAAAGTGGCCATGAAGTTGGGCAAAAATCCTGCCTAGAATAGGTCAAAAAAATTCTAAGTTAAGAATGTTTTGCACCCTTGTTCCAAAAATCATAACTTGATCTACAATCTTCTTTTGAGGAAACTTTGTGAATCAAAGTTGTAGATTTTGCAATGGACTATAACTTTCATGTTTTGAGTTTTGTTTGAATCCAAATGTATCTTGATAAAAAAATGGGACAAAGTTAGGAAAAAATTAGGAATTTTCATAACTTAGAAAATTTCTAAGTTATGAAAATTCTTCATTTTAAACCCTAATTTGTAATTTTTGATTTCTTGATGACCAAGTTTCACAATTTGACATGTTTTGATGAAAAATGAATCTTGACACTTGATTTTGACCAAAAAGTCAAAGTTTGACTTTTCAGTATACAGTCAAATTTTGATCAGTTGACTGGAAAATTCATCTGTCAATCTTGTGTATTTGGGATCTTTTGAACTTGTTGAATGTGTCAAGACCATGTCATTGAGTCCTTGAGTCCACATGTGAGCTTGATTTGCCATTGGTTAGGTCAAACAGTCAAAAATTGCCTTTGTGCAGTCAAAACCCTAAAAATGACCATTTTGCCCTTTTGGTGATCTGATCAAATTTCTTATGGAATTATGATCCAAACTTGATCAAATGGTTCATATGAGTTCATAATGTTGATGTGGGTCAAAAATCATGAGGTTTGACTGTCAATTGACCACAGTTGACTTTTTCCCCAATACAGCTGATTTCTAGGTCAACTGTCCAATTGACTGGGCAAAGATTGGAATCAAAGCTTGAAACTTGGTATGGATAAACTTGTGAGTCCAACATGAAGCATGAAAGTCATTTTGGGCATTTTAGGTCAAAACATCTTTGTGCAAACTCAAACCCTAATTTGGGTCAACAGTGCAAGGAGGAGTCTTGAGCAGAGTAAACCCTAATTTGATCTTGAGCTCCATGGGTCTTGTGGTGAGAAAAATATTGAGGAAATGGGAGGGCAAATTTTGGGGTACAACAGTTGCCCCTGTTCAATCTTCTTAGACCTGAGGATGTAGATTGGCTTGCATGTCTTTCGTGATCCGAAGGTGGAAGATGATTGAACACTAAAGTGCCCAGAAATTTGCACTCGCATGCTGGAGTATCAGCAATGTGATGGCGGGAATGGGCTTACAGATGCCATTTGGAGAGATGATGGATAAGAGAATGGGCTTATAGATGCCATCGGGGGTGTGACAGAAACTTGTCGGGAATGGGCTTATAGATGCCATTTGGAAGTGTTGATCGCGTAAGAGATTCATTAGCGAGAACTTGCGTACTTTGAGAAAGGAAGATGGTTTCCTGGCCTGTTACAGGTGTTGATCTTCAAACTCTTCATGCAGATATGCCCTGTCTAGGTACAGGTATCGAATCTACAATTTAGTTGCTCACAGATGTGCCCTGGCTAGATACAGGAATCGAATCTGGAACTTCAAAAGGTTGCTTACAGACGTGCCCTGGCTGGATACAGGTGTCGAATCTCTAAACTATTCGTGCAGATATGCCCTGGCTAGATACAGGTGTCGAATCCACAATCAAATACTCACAGATATGCCTTGGCTGGATACAGGTGTCGAATCTGGAATCTGACGTCTACAGATATGCCCTGGCTGGATACAGGAATCGAATCTGGAATTTGTCGTCTTCAGATATGCCCTGGCTGGATACAGGTATCGAATCTGGAATTGCAAAAGGTTGGTAGAGATGGATTTCCTGGCTGGATACAGGTGTAAACCTCTGACCTGAGAATGAAAGATAATTTCCTGGCCTGTTACAGGGGTTGATCTTCAAACTCTTCATGCAGATATGCCCTGGCTAGATACAGGTATCGAATCTATAATCCATCACTCACAGATATGCCCTGGCTAGATACAGGTATCGAATCTGGAATTGCGATAGTTGATAGTAATCATCTTTGGATTGACCTTTTTCCTGAAAAGGCAAAACATTAGTTGTATGCAATGTCATGATGTATGAAATGCATGATGTCATGATGTTCAAAATGAGATAGTGTTGTATGCACTTTATCATGTATGTAAACAAGATGTATGAAATGTGAAATGTATTTTTGTCTAGGAAAATAAATCCTTGACGACTGCCGAGAGTTTGTGGAATCCTGGGCTGATGTTGAAGAGTAAAGTTCTTTGCTTCCGATGGGGATGATGGTTGCAAGAATAAACCGGTAGGAGAAGATGACTCCGTTGGGGAATAAACTTGTTGGAGAGATTACTCTGCGGGGAATCACTCTGTGGGAAGAGATACTTCGTTGAGGTTTAGATGAGGGCTCCGTTGGGGATTCCACTGATATGTTATGTTGGGGAACTTGATGAACTCCGCTGGGGATAATAAGAACTTCTCCGTGGATGATCTTTTCGTGGTATTTAGCTGAGGATAACCCAATTATACCATGGTGGGGAAATAACTTTTGAATAAAGTCGGGGAGACGCGTTCGTACTCTGCAGGTGATAAGCTTCCAGAATCTACTGGGGATAAGCTTCAGAATCTACTGGGGATAAGCTTCAGAATCTACTGGGGAGGATGATTCAACTTTCCTGGGGAAATTTTGGACTGTACCGGGGAATGGTTCCACTGGGGTGTCGATATTCCGCCGGGGAACAATCTTATATTAAGACTGCCGGGGATGCTTGCTGAGGAATGTCTATACTTCGCTGGGGAATGTTGAGATCTTCTGGGAATATCCAACTTCCTTAAGGCTGACAGTAGACTAACTCTGCTTGGGGAGAGTATTGCTGACTTGCTGGAGATACTGTGCTCTTTTAGGGCTGATGGGAGACCAACTTTGCCTGGGGAGAGTATTGCTGAAATCTGGTCTTACTCTGTGGGGAGTTTAGGTAACTTGGTTACATTCTTCAGCCGAACCTACCTTGGCACCTTGGTGGATAGAGCAACTAGATCGCTTTAGACCATTCTTATTATTGCCCCTGTTTCTGTTGTCACCTGTAATTAGTCATTTGTTTTGCATGCAAATATTCATGATTAGCAATTAATGTCAAATGCATATATCAAAAATGGACATTAGACGTTATTTGCAAAACAAAAACAAAAAAAGGAAAAACGATGGGTAATTTGTCTGAAAAATTCAACTTGTATTGATTTTGAAATTTGCCTATAAATAGGCGTTTTATGTACAGGAGGCTGACGTCCTAGTAAGAGAATGCCGCCGAGCAAAATAGAGTTTATACAATTTTGAAAAGGAAACAAAACAGCTATGTGAAAAAATAATCCCACTGGGTTCCAACTCTGCTATCGCCTTTATGTCTTCAAGCGTCTCATCACTCTGCTGCTTAGTTGAAGATGAAGCTGGTTGATTGATGCCGAATTCCGGATGCAAGGTGATCCAATGAGACATAGTATTACGCTTTATCCCTAACTTTTTCCTGGACCGCCCTTTCGGGTTTTCAGTCCACCGGGATACCCATTTTTGCCCAAGCCGCCCTTTCAGGTTTTCGACTTGCCGGGTGTACAGATTTTTCATTTTCGTCCCTTATTTTTGCCCGAACCCTTTTGGTTCGCCGGGAAGCCCTTATTTTTGCCTAGGTATGTCAACCTAGCGGGTCTTTAATTCATGCGTAGTATCTTTTTACTATGTCTGCATTGGCGGGGTGAGGAAGGTCGTCACCATCCATGGTGGTTAGAATCATAGCTCCTCCTGAGAAGATATGTTTAACCACAAATGGCCCTTCGTACGTAGGGGTCCATTTGCCCCTGGGATCACCTTGAGGAAGAATGATGCGCTTGATTACCAGGTCCCCAACTTGATACTCTTGTCGTCTGACCTTTTTGTTAAATGCCCTGATCATCCGTTTTTGGTACGTCTGACCATGACAAATAGCAGTGAGTCTCTTTTTGTCAATTAGGTTTAATTGATCAAGCCGAGTATGGATCCAGTCATCTTCGCTCAAACCTGCATCCTTCATTATCTGGAGAGAGGGTATCTGGACTTCAATAGGCAAGACTGCCTCCATGCCATAGACCAAGGAAAAGGGAGTTGCCTTTGTTGACGTTCGTGCTGAGGTACGGTACCCATGCAGAGCAAACGGTAACATTTCGTGCCAATCTTTGTAGGTCACTGTCATCTTCTACACAATCTTCTTGATGTTCTTATTCGCTGCTTCTACAGCCCCATTCATCTTCGGTCGGTAGGGAGAAGAGTTGTGGTGTTGTATCTTGAATTGCTCGCAGAGCTCAGTGATCATCTTGTTGTTAAGATTGGTACCATTGTCTGTAATGATCCTCTCAGGTACACCGTATCGACAGATCAGGTTGTGCCGAATGAACCGTGCCATGACGTTCTTGGTTACGGTAGCATAGGAGGCTGCTTCGACCCATTTTGTGAAGTAATCAATCGCTACCAAGATGAAGCGATGCCCGTTGGATGCTGTAGGTCTGATTTCGCCGATCATATCAATGCCCCACATTGCAAAGGGCCAGGGTGCTGTCAAGACGTTTAGAGGAACCGAAGGAATGTGCACCTTATCAGCATAGATCTGGCATTTATGATAAGTTCGGGAATGCTGATAACAGTCGGCTTCCATTGTGGACCAGAAATATCCTTCCCGAAGGATCTTCTTTGCCATGGTATGTCCACTGGAATGTGTTCCGAAGGTACCTTCATGTAGCTCTGCCATGATCCTTTCTGCTTCAGTCTTATGCACACAATGCAGTAAGGTTGAATCATGGTTTCGCTTGTAGAGAATGCCGTTGATGAGGAAGAATTTTGCTGCAAACCTTCTCAGGAACTTCTTGTCATTAACAGATGCGCCCTCGAGGTATTCTTGAGCTTCAAGGTACCTCTTCACTTCATGATACCAGGGTTTCTCTGTTACCTCTTCGGTCTCGAGATCGCAGCAATGTGCAGGTTCATCCAACTTCCAGATAATGATCCGGGGAGCCTCGTTGTCCCATTTGACTTTGAACATAGAAGACATTGTAGCCAACGCGTCCGCTAACTAATTCTCCTCTCTTGGGAAGTGTTCAAAAGTTATCTCCTCGAAGTGGGGAAGCAATGTCAACACATACTCCTTGTAAGGAATAAGATTTGGGTGTTTCGTATCCCACTCGCCTTTGACCTGATTGATCACGAGAGCGGAATCTCCGAAGACACTCAGAAACTTGATCCTTAGGTCAATTGCAGCTTGAAGACCCATGATACATGCTTCATACTCCGCCATGTTGTGGGTGCAGTTGAAACATAACCGGGCGGTAAGTGGAGTATGAGTGCCTTTAGGGGATATGATCACAGCACCGATACCATTACCCAAAGCGTTCGAGGCTTCGTCAAAGTGCATAGACCATCGGGATCCTTCCTCAGGTCCTTCATCCGATCCAGGTACTTCACAATCAGTCACTACCATGATATCCTCGTCTGGAAATTCAAAGTTCATGGATTGGTAGTCGTCCACTGCCTGATGTGCCAAATGGTCTGCCAATACACTTCCCTTGATTGCCTTTTGAGTCGTGTACTGGATGTCGTATTCCGTCAAGATCATCTGCCATCTTGCTATTCTTCCGAACAAGGCAGGTTTTCGAATATGTACTTGATTTGATCCATTTTTGAAATCAACAGAGTAGTGTGAGTCAACATATACTGTCTCAGCCGGCGAGCAGCCCATACCAAAGCGCAACAAGTTTTCTCGAGCAGTGAGTATCGGGTATCACAGTCGGTAAACTTTTTGCTAAGGTAATAAATGGCGTGTTCTTTTCGGCCAGACTCGTCATGCTGCCCAGCACACACCCCATTGAGTTGTCCAGTACTGTCAAGTATAAGATTAGAGGTCTCCCTTCAACCGGTGGCATAAGAATGGGTGGCTCTTGGAGATACTCTTTGATCTTTTCGAAAGCGGCCTGACATTCATCATTCCAACGTACTACTTGATCTTTCTTCAGCAGCTTGAAGATCGGTTCACAGGTAGCAGTTAGATGCGAGATGAATCGGGCAATGTAGTTCAATCGTCCTAGAAAGCCTCTGACTTCTTTCTCTGTCTTGGGAGTTGGAATCTCTTGTATGGCTTTCACTTTGGCAGGGTCCACTTGAATACCTTTATCGCTTACGACGAAGCCTAGCAATTTTCCAGATCTCACCCCAAAGGTGCACTTGTTTGGTTTCAACCTCAGCTTGTACAACTTCAGACGGTCAAACAGCTTCTGTAGATGGTCAAGGTGTTCCTCCTCAGTTTGGGACCTTGCAATCATATCATCGATGTATACTTCTATCTCGTGATGGATCATGTCATGAAACAAAGCAACCATGGCACGTTGGTAGGTTGCCCCAGCATTTTTCAACCCAAAAGGCATGACCTTGTAGCAAAAGGTGCCCCACTGAGTAACAAAAGTGGTCTTCTCCATGTCTTCAGGAGCCATCTTGATCTGATTATAACCGGAGAAGCCGTCCATGAAGGAGAATACTTTATGCTGAGCAGTATTGTCAACCAGAACGTCGATATGAGGCAGAGGGAAATCATCCTTAGGGCTCGCCCTGTTCAAATCCCTGTAGTCAACACACATTTGGACCTTACCATCCTTCTTCGAGCACTGGAACCACGTTGGCAACCCACTGAGGGTAAGAAGTCACTGCTAGAAAACCGGCGTCAAATTGTTTCATAACCTCAGCTTTGATTTTCTCGGACATTTCTGGACGCATACGGCGGACCTTCTGTTTAACCGGAGGGCATTCTTCCTTGGTAGGCAGGTGATGAACCACAATGTCGGTATCCAAACCAGGCATGTCTTTGTAAGACCAGGCAAAGATTTCCACATAGTCATGCAGCATCTGAATCAACCGTTGTTTCACACTGAGCTCTAGATTGGCACCAATCTTGACTTCCTTTCTGTCTGTCTCAGTACCCAGATTTACCGTTTCCACTGGCTCTTCATGTGGCTGAATGGCCCTCTCTTCCTAGAGTAACAGTCTTGCAAGTTCACCAGGCACTTCGCAATCATCTTCACCTTCGTCTTCGGCTAAGTTGATCGGATTTTCGAAGTCATAACTGGCAGTAGCAGAGTCGTTACCAGTGAGATCCAGAGTGGATTGGAACCTGTATAAGTGAGTGTGTGTAAATATAGTTGTTTTGCAATATATAGTAAAGAAAGAAAAGGAGCACAAGATTTTGAAATGCAACAAACGTCCAATGTTTTTATTGATGATATATGAAAATGACACACAAAAGCCCTCACAAATGAAGCCACGGTGCCCCGGGTAAGACACCGAGCCATAAAAGTTTCAAAATATTGTCTGTTACAAATTCAAAACAAAGGAGTTCATTACTGAGTGACAAAAGTAATAGGTGTGAATTCTTTGGCAATCCAGTTGCTTGGTCCACCGTCGGTTGTTGGGTAGATCCAGCTGTCGAATTCAGATTCCTCCACGTCGTCTTCAATAGCATTTACTCCCGGGTTGGTGATGAACACAGGAGGTTTTCCAATCCTTGCCTTACGAACAGCCTTCTGAGCTTCTGCAGTGAAGCCCAAACCAAACTTGTCAGTCTTTGGAGTGAAGTCAGGAAGTCGGCCCTAGTTTGCGCACTCACCCTTCTTAATAACAGCCCGAGCATCCTTCAAGGAAGCCATCTTCAAAGGAGGGTCTTCAATCACAGTTTCAGTTGATGCCAGCGTCTGAGGCACTTCTTCAAAGTGATGAAATGGAGTCTCAATGAATTCCCCATCCATTTATATGTACCGTAACGAGTTGAGGTGGCTGACCATATACTCTTCCTCCCCCTGAACTGTTACAATCTTCCCTCTGACCGGGTACTTCAGCTTCTGATGTAGTGTGGAGGTCACAGCTCCAGCCTTGTGGATCCATGGACGACCCAGTAAACAAGAATAGGATGGTCGGATATCCATTACATAGAAAGTAGAATCAAAGACCTGAGAACCAACCCTGATTGGAATGTCAACTTCCCCATGTACCATCCTTTTCGAACCGTCAAAGGCCTGGACAACAATGTTACTAGGCTTGAGCTCTAAACCCTCACAATCCAACCTGTCTAGGGCCTTCTTGGGTAATACGTTCAATGAAGAACCGGTGTCTACCAACACATGGGCAAGAGTAGTGCCCCTGCATTCAATGGAGACATGTAGGGCGTCGTTATGGTTCTTTCCTTTGGCAGTCAGATCGGCGTCAGAGAAGCCCAACCCATTATCGGCAGTCAAGTTGGCCACACAATCGGTAAATTGATCAGCAGACGTTTCTTGTGGCACATGGGCCGTCTTCAGGAAGGAAATCAGGGCCTTGGCATGGGCCTCTAAACACAACAACAGTGATAGCATAGAAATCTTTGATGGGGTGTGCCCCAGCTGCTCAACTACGTTGAAATCACTCTTCTTAATGATCTTGAGAATCTCTTCCATCTCTTGTTAGGAAGCTTCAACAGTGGTTGCCTTTGGTGCCTCCGTTAGGGCAGGAAAATCAGTAGCAATCCCTTTGCCCCGAGCGTCAGATGACTCGGCAGCAGGGGTAGAAACAGGAACTTGATCAGGAAAGGGAGCAGGCACACTTGCAGGTGTGATGATAAGAGGTTTCTGAATGGCTGGTGGCGCAATATCTGGTGAGAACAGCCTACCACTGCGAGTAACCTTGGCAGGCCCGGTGATGTTACTGACGCTGCTACTACTATCAAACTCTTGTTTTACTCCAAGCACATAAACGTCTGCCCCATAGTGCCACGGGACAGCTTTGTCAGATGTATAAGGGAGAGGCCCCGGAACGGTGATGATGATAGGAGCAATCTTCTGAGTGGACATGATTTTGACAGGCTTTTTTGAGAGAGCCTTAGGAGGTTTGTTGAAAATAGTAACAATGGACACTTCTTCAGTTGGGATAGCAGGAACAACAATCTTCTCGAACAAGATTTCTTTGCTATCCATCAGGCTTTGGATATCTGATTTCAGCAAAGGACAACCAACAGGTGAAATAGCACATAGAAGGCAACCTTTACCACATCCCAGAAATAAACCGGCTAGCAACAGGTTCCTCTTGATAGTCAACAACGGAGTAACAATATCATCCACGGAGGCCACATACAGGTCTTCTTCCACAGCATTCACTCCATGCTGGGGCATGGGAGCAGTCACAACATTGGGTCTTTCGGGCGCCTCAAACTGTATTTCCTTAGCATCAATAAGGTCCTGAACCTTATTCCTCAGAGCCCAATAATCGTTCATAGTATGCCCCGGGCTATCAGAGTGATAAGCGCAACGGGCGTTGGGGTTGTACTTTGGAGATGCTGTGTTTACTACCTTCGGAGCTTCTTTGACAGTTACCAGATTGGTTGATAGTAGTTGCGGCAATATCTGAGACAGGGTCATACTGAGCCGAGTGTACTGCCTTTTGGGCCTCTCACCCCTTGGTTGATTGTATTGCTGAGGAGCAGCAACAAGCTTTGAAATTACCAACGCATTGACAGCTTGGCGGCGTTCCGGTTTAATTTGTCTTCTGGGACCATAAACAACACTGGCTTCCTTCTTGAAGGGCTTCTTTTCAGTACTCGAGGAGGCACCTTTCTGTATCTTCCCCGACTTGATACCAGCTTCTATTATCTCACCAGTCAAGATCAAATTTGTAAACCCAGCAGAAGAATTACCAATCAGATGGTTGAAGAACGGACCAGACAGGGTCCCCAGGAACATGTCAACAAGTTCACGGTCAGTCAGCGGTGGCTGCACCCTGCCAGCCAGGTCTCTCCACTTTTGCGCATACTCCTTGAATCCTTCGCCCGTCCCCAGTGACATACCCTGGAGTTGGGTACGCGTGGGAGCGAGGTCAGAATTGTACTGATATTGCTTATAAAAAGCAGTAGCCAAGTCCTTCCAATTTCGGATACTGGCTCCATCCAGCTGATAGAACCACTCGAGCTGAGCCCCTGAAAGGCTATCCTGAAAGAAATGGATCCAAAGGTTCTTGTCTGCAGTGTAAGGTTGGATCTTCCTTACATATGATCTGAGATGCATCTTCGGGCAGAACAGCCCGTCATACCTTGCAAAAATTGGCACTTTGAACTTCGGGGGGATCACAATTCCAGCAACTAATCCCAAATCTTCGAAATCTAAGCCGGGAACTCTTTGCAGCTCCATAGCTGCCAACCTGTCTTCCAAGCTTTTGTACTTATCATCAGCGGGAGGGTATTGTTGTTCTGAGTATTCTTCGTCTTCTTCAGCCTCTTCTTCTTCAACTTCAGATTCGGAAGGTACCGCAACCCCTTTCCCTTTACTGGTTCCCTCTTCAGAAGTAGGGGGAAATTCAAGAACTCTTATGGCTTCACCCTCAAACCTCCTTCCTAAGGTAGCCACCCCGGCTCTTTTCTTCTTATTTTTCACTTGCTCTTTGTTCCCAAGCAGGGCTTTTAGATCCTCTTGACCCTTTGCCAAGGTCATCAGGAGATGTTGAAACTGTGAGTTTTGAGATTGCAAGTCCTTGACCGTCTGTTCGAGATCCATCTTACTGAAATAAACAGCAGAAAGATAAGGAAACCTGGTGTGGAGACCTGCTTATGCGCATGATGAATGATATGTTTGTTTATGCAATGCATTCAAGGATTTAGAAAATTCAAAATTGTTGCAAACAAAAAGAACGCACGTCATATTAATAAGAAGAGATTTGTTAGTACATAAATGCCCCATGGGCCAAATATTACAAAAAACTTCTCAAGGTAAAAAGACGTTGCGCATCCTCTTTGGTGCGATGTAGGTGTTGAGGGTTTCTTCCTCATGGAGTCGGCGGGTAAGCTCCAAAACCTTCTTCTCACTGGCGTAGAAGCTGGCTTCAAAAGTATTACATTCCTCCTTGAGTTGGATCCAACTCTTCTGCATCTCCTCCCACGATGTAGGCATGTCAGGATATAGGATGGTGTAGGGAACCTCTCCTTCCTTAACGGGCTCTTTAATCACAGGGAGAACATGAGGATAAGGCATCATTAGAATCTGGGCTCGGGTTCGTACCCACTTGAGATAAGGCTCAAGAGGGATGGAGTTCTTGTGCCCCAGTGTCTTGCTGTCTACCTTATTAGGCATCCTCCAAGCTCTGATGAATCTTTGGTGAAGTCCTTGCGCATCGTTGTCGAAGTCAAAAACTAGGTCAGGAATCAACATGTCGTGAGGGCCATCTCTCCGTGCATATCCAAATTGTCTCAAAGCTAGACAAGGGTTGTAGGTAATGCCTCCTCTAATGCCAAGTAATGGAACATTAGGGAACTCTACACAATGATCGATGATGATGACATTTTCTCTGGACCGAGAGCACCAATGTACATCAGAGTGTGTAAGGGTCATCAACCGTTGTGACCACCTTGAGCCTTGGTCATTCTTCAAGACAGATTGGGGAAGGT
Source organism: Vicia faba (assembly GCA_948472305.1). Taxonomy (NCBI): domain Eukaryota; kingdom Viridiplantae; phylum Streptophyta; class Magnoliopsida; order Fabales; family Fabaceae; genus Vicia; species Vicia faba. The sequence goes on from OX451737.1 coordinate 1,062,895,518, forward strand.
GCGAAATAAACCACCTTGCAAGGATAGGAGTACAGCACATGAGAACACCCCTCTTTCTCATTGTTCGTATGTAAAATGAGTGAAGAATGTCCCCAAGCAATGTTGGTATTGGATTCCTGGATAAGAAGATCTTGACGGCGTTGACATCTACAAGCTGGTCAGGATTTGGGAACAGGACCAACCCATAAATGAGGAGTGCCACAATTTCTTCAAAGGCTTGTAGATCCAATGAATTCCAACACTCTTGTGCCTTCTCAAACAAGAATTTTGCTAAGAAGCCTTTGACACCGCTTCTAGTTTCCCAATGCCCCTTGATGTCAGATGGTTGCAAGTGTAGTGCTTGAGCAACATCTTCAGGCTTTGGTTCTTTTTCCGTACCGTTGTAGGGTAGTTGATTAAGAATAGGAATTCTCAGAAGTCGAGAAAATTCCTCCAAAGTGGTCACCAATTGATAGTCGGGGAAAGTGAAACAATGGTGAAGGGGGTCAAAGAACTGGAACAACACCTTTACCATGTCCTCTTCAATGCTGGTGTTGACTAGGCTGAGCAGTCTACCATGTCTTTCACTGAAGGGAGAGCTTTCCGGAATTCTGGATGTGAGCTCCTTGAGTTGAGGAGGGATTCTCACAAGGTTGACTTGGATAGTTTTCCTGCGAAGAATTTCCATGACCTACAAAACAAGAACAAAGATGAAGATCTAAACCCTTGAAATGGTTAGTGAATGTATATGATGCTTCATGATGCTCATGATGTATGCACAAACATATGTACAAGCAATTCACACAAAACCCTAGTTTCAGGCTTGCATGGGGTTTCATAGGTAAGTACCCTCTTGAGTGTAGTTGGCTTAAAAACCTGTCCTATAAATAGTAACCGGGTTCTAAGGAGCTCAATATCAATGGATTGTTTTCCATGTTCATTGTTTTGGTTTAGCCACTTAACTAGCGACCAAAATATTCCAAGAAAACAACCCTCAATGAGTGTAGTATCGAGTATCTACCAACTTCGGACTGCACCAAAGTCGGTCATCTCACTACCCCTAATGAAAGGCCAAGATGGTCAAGTAAGGTTCTAGGTCATTAGTGCTTAGTGACATCACTCAGCGGCCCCGTACTCTCCTTGATTGAACTCAAGGGTTACCGGTACTCACAAATATGTCGCACTAATATAGCTATTGCTTCAACCGTGTCGGTATACCCCGCACAATTTCCACAATGTATTGCTATCTATGAATGTTTCCCCAAATCCGGGTGTAGGATTTCAAGCCCAAACAAGAGAACCAAAATATAAAGCAATCAAAGCAAACAATTAGTCATGCAAGAGGGTGATCTAAGCCCTAAGGTTACTCCATTTTAAAATTCTCCCCAGCAGAGTCGCCAGTTCTGTGATACGGTGGGAGAACTGACTTGGGTTTTGCGTTTGTTTTCGCAAATGTTTCGGTTGAGCAAGAGTCGCCACCGACTTTTTATTTTATCCTAAGGAAAGGTTAAAAAGCACAGCAAAAACCTTTGAGATGTTTTCTTGGGTTCGGGGAGTAGATTATAGAAAGGGAAGGTATTAACACCCTTTCTATCCATGGTTATCCATGGGCTCTTAGTTACTTGCTTAGATCACTTGCCTTTGATTTTCAATTGTTTGAAATGGTGCTTTGTGTGTGTGGTTTTGAAAATGTTTTGAAAAGAGGCCAATGTGGTGGCAACCTTTGTAATGATCCATGTTGGGATGTATACAAAGGTGTATATCTTTTGAAAAGGTTTTCGATGTTTTTGAAAGTTGTTTTGAAAGTGTATTGTGATGTGTGGTTTTGGAAAATAGGCAAGTGTGTTTTGCAAGTTTGATCAAGTAACTAAGAGTTTTGTCTACCCCTAAATCTACTCAAAGGTTTTTCCTATGTTTTAACCCTTTTAACAATTTTGTTCCACCATTGTATTTGGTGGACAATCTTGTGTTAGGATGTGAACGGGACAGGCGCGGGTCATCGCTTAGACCATGATTGCAATGGTGCCAAGTGTCTTTGGCAACTTTTCCTTTAAGGGACTTGATCATTTTTAGGCAACTTTCGAAAGCGTCATCGAGGGACTATGATCATTTGAATTGTTTTGTTTTGCCAAGGACACTTAACATGCAACATGGCCCATTATTGAAGGCAACAAGTGGAGTAACCTTAGGGGTGCAAGTGTGATTGGTGTTGTCCATTTTCATGCTTTGCTATCTTTGAATTAGGCCAAGCTATTTGTTATTTTGTTTTTGCATACAAAACCCTAAGTCTATCATGGCATATTTAGAAAGCTTTTAAATGCGAAAAATAAAATCCTAAATTATTACAACACAATTATGGGATGGGGGGTACAAATGTTCAAATGGGGATATTTAGCAAGAAATTTAAATCTAAGCTATTACAATCCAAATGGAATATACAAGTATTAGAATTGTACAATAATTAAATAAAAATACAATAAATATGCAAGATGCAAAAAAACGATTTTTATATGTATGTAAAAGTATTTTTTATGTGACAAATAAACAAAGATAAAAAGGATTAATTTTTGGGTATTTTCATGGTTTAGGGCAAAAACCCTAATTTGCTAAATAAAAAGTAATTATTATTTATTATGTACAATATTTATTAATTATATATAAAAATAAATAAAAAGGAAGTATATTGTAAAAAAGTGATTTTTGAGGTCAAATATTAATAAAAATAAAAATGCATTATTTTTGTATTTTTTATCCTAAATATTCTAAATATATAAATATTTGTATTATGCATTAAATATATTAAATATATACAAGAAATAAAAATATTTAATATTTACAAAAAAAGGTATATTTTTTAGAAAATATTTTCAAAAGATAAAATAAAATAAAATCAGAAAATAAAAATGTATTTTGTATTATTTTTGTATTTTGAATAAAAGGCAATATGTTTATTTACATGTATAAATTCAAATAAAACAAATAAATATCCAAATAAAATGCAAAAATGGTTGAAAAAATGTTTTTAATATTTTTTATATTTTGACAAAAAATAATAAGTCAGAAACAAAAAGAAAAAGTCAAAAATAGTTAAAAAAAACACACAATGGGCCAAGGGGTGTAAGTGGAAAACAAGTGGTGCAAATAGAAAGAACAAGTCAGGCCCAGCCCAAAACAAGCTTCTTCAACCTCCATCCAGTTTTGTTTGAAAATTCGTGCGCCTCTTTGCTTCAACAACAAGCTCCTGATTCTTTGATTTTCAGCCAAAACTCACAACATAAACTATGTAGAGCATTAAATCACGAATTCATACATATAAAGAACATGATCTAACTCTCAAAAATGAGAGAGAATTTCTTCTCCCCCAATTCCTGACCTAAGTTTTGTTCAACATTCAGGTCCCAAATTCTCTCAGCATACACAACATAAATGAAAAGTAACTATATGGATGGCTTCAGGGCTATGATTAGAACATGCTTTCTTCACAAACCTAAGCCTAAATATGCTTGGATAGAGAGATTGAAGTTCAAAAACTTACCTGTTCAGCTTGAATCGTGTATGACTATGGAGGTACTTTCAATGCAATGTGAGGACTTGTATAGCTTGCTTGAGGTCCAGGGATGCTTCTCCAACCTTTAGCTTGCTTTGGAACTAATTGAAACGAGCTATGGAAGTTAACCTGCACAACTGAAAAAATGAAAATGGTGAACTTGGTTAGAGGTGTTACAGTCTTTAGCTAGGGCTTGGGATAGTTTCAGTGGATGGTAGAGAATGTGTATGAAGTGGTTTGGATGAAAACGCACGAGCAAACTGAGTTGTGCAACTCAATCTGCAGGGATGCCCTGTTTTGTGCAGCAAAGGGGTGTTTCTGTGTTTGGGGAGGTATTGAAGGTGGTTGGCTCGTGTTTCAGGTCAGGCTTGATGTTTGGAATGTGCTCAATAAGTTTGCTTAGGCTTGTGATTACAGGAATGAGAGTTGATGTTCAAAATGCCAAGTTTCTTCTTTCTTAAGCAAAGTTTGTCCAGTTTCAATATAGGCTACCACATGCCCCTCAAGTATGCTGCAAATATTAGTCTTGATCAGTGGGATATGTCCATGCCTTTGTGCCTCAGAGATTTGCTTTGTACTTCTTGGATTTGTGTTTGACATAAAGTCATGCTTTACAAGAATGCATAACATGCTTTTTCCAAATATGGCTTGATTTTGTGTGTATTGTCCAAATGAGCAAAATAATGCTAGAACACAATGGATTGGCATTTAATTATTGAGTGTGGATGAGATAAAAGGCCTGTAATCTAGTTGTGCAAGCTGAGTTCAAAAAATGCCTAAGTTATGAACATGAAAATGGCCATGAACAAAGTGACTTTTGCCCATATTGACAAATTCGATTCTCCCTAACCACAAGGGTGTTTGAGAAGTTCTTGGATAATTTGGAAAGCTTGGAATGTGTACTACAATCTGTATTTGTAATGAAATTTGAAATTCCAAGTGGAAGCATGTGAAAAGTGGCCATGAAGTTGGGCAAAAATCATGCCTAGAATAGGTCAAAAAAATTCTAAGTTAAGAATGTTTTGCACCCTTGTTCCAAAAATCATAACTTGAGCTACAAGCTTCTTTTGAGCAAACTTTGTGAATCAAAGTTGTAGATTTTGCAATGGACTATAACTTTCATGTTTTGAGTTTTGTTTGAATCCAAATGTATCTTGATAAAAAATGGGACAAAGTTAGGAAAAAATTAGGAATTTTCATAACTTAGAAAATTTCTAAGTTATGAAAATTCTTCATTTTAAACCCTAATTTGTAATTTTTGATTTCTTGATGACCAAGTTTCACAATTTGACATGTTTTGATGAAAAATGAATCTTGACACTTGATTTTGACCAAAAAGTCAAAGTTTGACTTTTCAGTATACAGTCAAATTTTGATCAGTTGACTGGAAAATTCATCTGTCAATCTTGTGTATTTGGAATCTTTTGAACTTGTTGAATGTGTCAAGACCATGTCATTGAGTCCTTGAGTCCACATGTGAGCTTGATTTGCCATTGGTTAGGTCAAACAGTCAAAAATTGCCTTTGTGCAGTCAAAACCCTAAAAATGACCATTTTGCCCTTTTGGTGATCTGATCAAATTTCTTGTGGAATTGTGATCCAAAATTGATCAAATGGTTCATATGAGTTCATAATGTTGATATGGGTCAAAAATCATGAGGTTTGACTGTCAATTGACCACAATTGACTTTTTCCCCAATATAGTTGATTTCTAGGTCAACTATCCAATTGACTGGGCAAAGATTGGAATCAAAGCTTGAAACTTGGTATGGATAAACTTGTGAGTCCAACATGAAGCATGAAAGTCATTTTGGGCATTTTAGGTCAAAACATCTTTGGTCAAACTCAAACCCTAATTTGGGTCAACAGTGCAAGGAGGAGTCTTGAGCAGAGTAAACCCTAATTTGATCTTGAGCTCCATGGGTCTTGTGGTGAGAAAAATATTGAGGAAATGGGAGGGAAAATTTTGGGGTACAACATCGCCCGTAATTCAACTGAGAAAACATCTCCGTTGAGATTTAGGAACCCATCTGTAATTCAACCGACGAACGTTTATGTTGAGATTTAGGAACTTGCCCGTAATTCAACTGAGAAAACATCTCCGTTGAGATTTAGGAACCCGTCAGTAATTCAACTGAGAAAACATCTTCGTGAAGTAATCGATTGCTACCAAGATGAAACGATGCCCATTGGACGCCGTCGGTCTGATCTCACCAATCATATCAATGCCCCACATTGCAAAAGGCCAAAGAGCTGTCAAGATGTTCAGAGGAACTGGAGGTATATGTACTTTATCAGTATAGACTTGGCACTTATGACAGGTCCGAGAATGCTGATAACAGTCGGCTTCCATAGTGGACCAATAATATCCTGCCCGTAGGATCTTCTTTACCATGGTGTGTCCACTGGAATGAGTCCTGAAAGTACCTTCATGCAACTCTACCATAATCCTTTCTGCTTCGTTCTTATCCATACAACACAGTAAGGTTGAGTCATGGTTACGCTTGTACAGAATACCATTACTGATGAATAACTTCGCCGCGAACCTCCTTAGAGACTTCTTATTATTAACAGATGCACCTTCGAGGTACTCTTGAGCTTCAAGATACCTCTTCACCTCATGAAACCAGGGTTTTTCTGTTACCTCCTCAGTCTCAATGTCACAGCAATGTGTCGGTTCGTCCAACCTCTCAATGGTAATATGGGGAGCTTCAGTGTGCCATCTGACTTTGAACATAGAAGACATCATAGCTAGCGCGTCCGCTAACTGATTCTCCTCTCTTGGGAAGTGTTCAAAGGTTATCTCCTCGAAATGTGGAAGCAATGTCAGTACATACTCTTTTTAAGGAATAAGATTTGGGTGTTTCGTATCCCACTCGCCTTTGATTTGACTGATCATGAGAGAGGAATCTCTGAATACACTTAAGAATTTAATCCTTAGGTCAATTGCTGCTCGAAGACCCATAATGCATGCTTCATACTCTGCCATGTTGTTGGTGCAGTTGAAACATAGTCGGGCGGTGAACGGAGTATGAGAGCCTTCAGGAGATATGATCACGGAGCTAATGCCATTACCTAAAGCATTTGAAGCTCCATCAAAGTACATAGACCATCGGGATCCCTCCTCAGGTCCTTCATCCGGTCCAGGTGTTTCACAATCAGTCACCAACATGATGTTTTCATCTAGAAACTCGAAGTTCATAGACTGGTAATCGTCCACTGCCTGATGTGCCAAATGATCTGCCAACACACTTCCCTTGATTGCCTTTTGGGTCGTATATTGGATGTCATACTCAGTCAAGATCATCTGCCATCTCGCTGTTCTTCCGGACAAGGCAGGCTTTTCGAAGATATACTTGATTGGATCCATCTTTGATATCAATATAGTAGTGTGAGTCAGCATATACTGTCTCAGCCGACGAGCAGCCCATGCCAAAGCGCAGCAAGTTTTCTCAAGCAACGAGTATCAGGTCTCGCAGTCGGTAAACTTTTTGCTAAGGTAGTAAATAGCATGCTCCTTTCGGCCAGACTCGTCATGCTGCCCCATCACGCACCCCATTGAATTATCGAGTACTGTCAAGTATAAGATCAAAGGTCTCCCTTCAACTGGAGGCATCAAAATAGGTGGCTCTTGGAGATATTCTTTGATCCATTCGAAAGAGGCCTGACATTCATCGTTCCATCTTACCACTTGATCTTTCTTCAGTAACTTGAAGATTGGCTCACAAGTAGCAGTTAGGTGTGAGATGAATCAGGCAATGTAGTTTAGACGTCCTAGAAAGCCTCTGACTTCTTTTTCTGTTCGGGGAGCTGGCATTTCCTGTATAGCCTTCACCTTTGTAGGATCCACTTGAATACCCTTGTCACTTACAACGAAACCCAACAGCTTACCAGACCTTACTCCGAAGGTGCACTTGTTCGGGTTTAGCCTCAGCTTGTACAACTTCGACCTGTCAAATATCTTCTGAAGATGGTCGAGATGTTCTTCCTCAGTCTGGGATCTTGCAATCATATCGTCAATGTATACCTCAATCTCATGATGGATCATGTCGTGAAACAAAGTGACCATGGCGCGCTGATACGTTGCCCCAGCATTCTTCAATCCAAACGGCATAACCTTGTAGAAAAAGGTACCCTATTGAGTAACAAAGGTTGTCTTCTCCATATCCTCGGGAGCCATCTTAATCTGATTATAACCGGAGAAACCATCCATAAAGGAGAAGACCTTATGTTGCACGGTGTTGTCAACCAGAACGTCGATATGAGGCAGAGGGAAATCATCCTTGGGGCTTGCCCTGTTCAGATCCCTATAGTCAACACACATTCGAACCTTACCATCCTTCTTCGGCACTGGAACCATGTTGGCCACCCACTATGGGTAAGAAGTAACTGTTAGAAAACCGGCATCAAATTGTTTCATAACTTCAGCCTTGATTTTCTCAGACATCTCTGGGCGCATTCGGCGAACTTTCTGCTTTACTGGAGGACAGTCTTCCTTAGTGGGCAGGAGGTGAACCACGATATCGGTATCCAACCCAAGCATATCTTCATAAGACCAGGCGAAGATCTCAACATAGTCACGCAGCATCTGAATCAACCCTTGCTTAACACTAGACTCCATATTTGCACCGATCTTGACCTCTTTCTTGTCTACCTCTGTACCCAGATTTACTGTTTCCACTGGCTCTTCATGCGGTTGTATTGCCCTCTCTTCCTGAAGTAACGATCTAGCCAGTTCACCAGGCACTTCGCAATCATCATCACCTTCGTCCTCGGCTTGGTTGATCGGACTTTCAAAGTCATAACTGGAAGTATCAGAGTCGTTATCAGTGGGATCCAGAGTGGATGTAGACCTGTATATGTGAGTGTGTGTAAAATAGTTGTTTTGCAAGATAAAAAAAGAAAAACAAGGAGCACAAAATTTGTAATGCAAGAAAACGTCCAATGCTTTTATTAATGATATATGGAAATGAAACATAATAAACCCTCAAACAAAGCCACGGTGTCTCGGGTAAGGCACCGTGACGTAAAGTTTTAAAAAATTGTCTGTTACAAATTCAAAACAAAAGTTTATTACTGTGTAATAAAAGAAATTGGCACGAAGTCCTTTGCCGTCCAATTGCTTAGTCCGCCATCAGTAGTTGGTTAAATCCAGCTGTTAAACTCAGATTCTTCCACATCATCTTCAATAGCACTTACTTCCGGATTTGTGATACGCAGGGGAGGTCTTCCAATCCGCGCACGCCGAACAGCTTTTTGAGCTTCTGCAGTGAAACCCAAACCAAACTTGTCAGTCTTATGTGCAAAGTCAGGGAGTTGGCCCCAATTCGCACACCCACCTTTCTCAATAACAGCCCGGGCATCCTTTAGGGAAGCCATCTTCATTGGAGGATCTTCAACAATAGTTTCAGTCGACGCCAGGGTCTGGGGGACTTCTTCAAAGTGTTGACACGGGGTTTCAATGAACTCCCCGTCCATCTCCATATACCGGAAAGAGTTGAGGTGGCTCACCATGTACTCCTCTTCTCCTCGTACTGTCACAATTTTCCCCTTCACTGGGTATTTCAGCATCTGGTGAAGCGTAGAAGTTACTGCCCCGGCTTTATGAATCCACGAGCGACCCAGCAAACAAGAATAAGATGGTCGAATGTCCATCACATAGAATGTAGACGCGAAAATCTGAGAACCAACCTTAACTGGAATATCCACCTCTCCATGTACCATCCTCTTGGACCCATCAAAGGCCCTAACCACAATGTTACTCGGCTTTAGCACCAACCCTTCACAGTCTAACCGGTCTAACGCTTTCTTGGGTAAAACATTTAACGAGGACCCAGTATCCACCAGTACGTGAGCTAGAGTAGTGCCCCTACACTCTATTGAAACATGCAGAGCGTCATTATGATTCTTCCCTTTGGCAGTCAAATCTGCGTCGGAGAAACCCAACCCGTTATCTGCCGTCAAACTAGCCACACAATCTTTGAACTGGTCAGCAGATGTCTCCTGCGGCACATGCGCAGTTTTTAGGAAAGCAATCAGAGCCTTAGCATGGGCCTCTGAGCACAACAATAAAGACAACATAGAGATCTTCGACGGGGTTTGCCCCAACTGTTCAACTACATTGTAGTCGCTTTTCTTGATGATCTTTAAAATTTCCTCTATCTCCTGTCTAGAGGCTTCAACAGTAATCTTCTTCGGTGCCTCCGTCTGGGAAGGCTCACCGGTGATCCCTTTGCCCCAAGTGTCAGATGACTCGGCGACAGGGGTAATGATTGGAACATGAACAGGGACAGTAGCAGATGTACTGGCAGGTGTAATAACAACAGGCTTCCGAACAATTGGTGGAGAAATCTCAGGGGAGAAAAGTCTTCCGCTTCGGGTGACTTTACTAGATCCAACAATATTGCTGACATCAGTACCAGCCTCTTCATCCTTCAAGTCTTGTTTAATCCCGTGATAATATATGTCGGCCTCATAGTGCCACGGGACAGCCTTATCCGACGTGTAAGGGATAGTTCCAGGAACGGTAATGATCAAAGGAGCAATTCTCGGAACAGATGTAATTCTAACAGGCTTTCTCGAGGAAGCCTTGGAAGAATTGGCGAAAATGGTGACTATGGAAACTTCTTCAACAGGAACCAAGGGAGCAAAAGTTTTATCGAACAAGATTTCTTTGTTATCCATCAGGTGTTGGACACCTGACTTCAATAGATGGTGTGATCGGTGGATCTGGAACTGACTGTTTAATGCTGGTTCGCGAAATGTCGCGGAAGCAAGAGTCGCCACCGTCTTTTATTTTCTCCAAATGGAAAGGACAAAAGCACAGAAAAATTCCTTATAGAGATTGCTCTCGGTTCGGGAGGTAGATTATAGAAAGGGAAGGTGTTAGCACCCTTTCTATCCATGGTTATCCATGGGCTCTTAGATACTTGCTCACTTGTGTTTTCAAAAATGGTTTGTTTTCTTTTCAACTATGGGTTTTAAAAAAGTTTCTTTGAAAATTCCAGTTCGACTCTTGTATCGGTCCTCAAGAGTGTTTGAAAAATTGCTTTCGAAAGCTTTTTGAAAATGTGTTGGTGTGAAAAGTATTTTTGAATTTTGTTTGAAATTTAGAGCAAGTATCTAGAGTCGTCCACCTACCCTAAGGAATTCGTCTGTGTAAATGTCCTTTAAAGTAGTGCCATCCCACCATTGAGAGGTAGGTAGCACCACCGTTGGAGGTGTTCGGGTCAATTCGAGGTTCGGGACATGGTGATCACAAGAGCAATGGGAAGACACCTTAGAAGCTACCCTCATGCCAGGTTCCCGGATCATGAGGACTTACTAAGACATCCTCTACTCGACGATCACTTTTCGAGGCAAGGCAACAGTGAGGCGTACCCTAGGGGTGGTGTGTGATTTGTGTGTCATGATTCAGATATCTTATCTTGTCATGTTATTGGTGATCTACGCGTTCGCTTTTATTTTTGTCCATTCATTCTTGCATGCCTTGATTAACAGTTAAAAATTGCGAGAAATTAAAAGTTCTAAAGCTATTACAAAAGGCGCGGGTCCACATCGCCAAAATTTCCAGAACCCGATTTGACAGAAAATAAAGAATTAAAAAAGCAAAAGATAAATATTACATGGCCTTGGGAGAGATACACAAATATTAAAAGAAAAAGAAATAAATACGCGAATTGAAATTTAAATTGAAACGAGGGCGTTGGACCCTTTTTGATTAAATTAAATTATTGTTAAATTAATAAAATTAAAATGAAAAGAAATTGTTTTTGGTATTTTTGGATTTTAAGATTTTTATGAAAAAGAATTAAATGAAATTAAAAGATTAACCCTAATTCTAATTGTTTTAGTTTATTAAGAAAGTATTAAGTTTTAACCTAAAATTAAACCTAATTATTTACATGCAAATCTTGATTTATAAAAAATAAATAATATTTTAATAATTAATTATTGTGAAAGAAAAGAAAAAGGGATAAAAATTATTATAAACCCTAATTCTACCAATTTTAGGTTTTTTATTGAAAAAATGTTAAGATTAAACCCTAAATTAAAACTAAGTGAATTAATGAATTTTATTTAAAAAATATGTTAATTAAATAAAATACTTATTTTTTGCCTTTTTTCTGATTTTTGTGTTTTTTTTATATTATTTGTGAAAAATTAAGTCAAAGGAATTAATTGAAAAGAATAATAATTGAAATAAAAAGAATAAAAAAAATATTGAAGATTGCAAACCTAGGGGGGTTTCTGTCCCCAAAGTGGAGGTTGGTCTTTAGCAATTTGAGCCCAATAAGCCTTAGGCCTGGCTGACTTTTCCACTAGCGTACCCAAGCGTTGACTCACGTGTACCATGCTCTCCAGATCTGGGCCCTTGAATTGATGAGATTGAGCGCGTGGCAGGCTTGATGGAGGAACGTATGATGGTCCATAGCGTTGGCACATTGCTTCACACCTCAGCATCTTCTTCCTCGTTCTATTTTTTCCTGAAACAAAAAAAAGATTGGAAACGGTTTTCAACTGTCCCCTTATACCCTATATTCCAAAATAGCGACTAGCTCATAGTGGCTCATAAATTGAGCGCGAGGGTATTGTCCAAATCGTCCAAGCACGCTGAATCCAGTTATGGTACTGTGAGGTTCTAATTTTTCTTTAACTGGGAAACCCCAATTCAAAGTTCTGCAAACCCTAAAATACAACAATGGTAGATTCGCGTAGGGTACATAAAAATTCAATCAAACAATTGGGTTAGCTTCAGAATCAGTTAATTAATAAGAATTCATGAACAAAATGCAATGAATATGCTTAAATTGTAAAATACGATTATGAGAGAAAGGTGAAAAAGTTTGACTTATGTACAATGATCCAAAGGGTTAGGGACGTGGAAACTTATTCAGGCACGTTGCTTAAGGTCTCAGGAAGGTGATGAGATGATTATCTCAGCTTGAATCACCCTGGAAAGCAGTTTTCAGATTTGAGTTTTCTTGATAAATTTCAAGTTTGCATATGGTTTTTTCTGCGCAGCTTTTTGGTCATGGGCATGAGGGTTTGCTTGTGTATGTATAGGAGAATGATTTAGGTCAAGAATCTGATCAAAAGAATCAAGGAATTGATTATGCTATATTTGATTTTCAAGCCATTATTTTGCAATCTTTTTCACACGTTTTTGCTACCAAATCATGTCCAATTAGCTTCAATTCTTTCCTAATCTGACTTACACAAAATCTTGGAGATATTATATGCATAAAAAGATTTGAAATATTAGGTTTAATATTTTCCATGTATTTTAATTAATTTAAATGAATTATTAATAATAAAAATCCAAATAAATAAATAAAAAATGAAGAAAAACTTCCCTTTGGGCCAAATGGTCGTGCACATGCCTTGGATAATGAATTGTGGAAGAAAAAGAGGCCCATTAGCAATTTTAGGTCATTTGAAACAATGTTGACTTTTCAAAATATCCAAAAATTTCCCAACTTCCACAAGGCATAACTTGCTCAATTTTTAAGCTTTGCTCATGTTCTTGGACATTTTGGAAAGGTATTTGAGTCCTCTAACCAATGCCTTTGGTCCCATGTCATTTTGATTTACCAATCTCAAGTTATGGCCTTTGACTTAAAGTCCCTCTTTGTTGACTTTTGAAAATGACCTATAATGTTGAAATTGATAACTTTTTGTGAGAGCATTTCTTGGACTTTAAGTATGAAGAGTAGTTGTAGGAAATGTCTTTCTCTTAAAGATGGGATTTGGATGGAATTTTTTTGATAATCCATGTGAAAGTTATGCCCTGGTCAATTTACAGTTGACTTTTTCAACTGTCCAAATATGGAAACTTTTGCATCTTGATGATTTTTGAGCCAAGCTTTGAGAATCATGATCAAGCATTGATCAAATGATTTTTGTGGCTTCAAAATGAGATGTTGACCAAAAATTTGAACTTTTGACTGCCAAATGACCATTTTGCCCCTACAGTTGACTGTAGTGCAATTAGGGTTTTGACTGTGCAATTTTGTGCTGAAAGTCTTGAAACTTGATATGAGGATGCTTGACCATGTTTGTATGCATGTGGGACTTGATTGGACCCTTGGAAACTTCATTTTCTTGATCAGAACCAAAACCCTAATTTTGACTGTTTAGGAGGCTCTTACACTGTGCAACCCTTGGGGAATTTTGAAGCTTTGACTTTGCAATTCTTGAAGAATATGGGAGGGCAAATTTTGGGGTACAACAATTGCCCCTGTTCAATCTTCTTTGACCTGAGGATGCAGATTGGCTGACGTGCCTTTCGTAGTCCGAGGGTGGAAGATGATTGAACACTAGAGTGCCCAGAAATTTGCGCTCACATAGTAACAGTGTTATGGTGGAATGGGCTTATAGATGCCATTTGGAGATTGATGGATAGGGTGATGGGATTATAGATGCCATGCTAAGAGATGCTGGAAGGTGGATGGGCTTATAGATTCCATCTGGGTGTCAATCGCATAAGAGATTCCTTAGCGAGAACTTGCGTACCTGCATAAGAAAAATGAGTACCTGACATGTTGCAGGAGCTGGTCTTCAGATGCTTTGTATAGATATGTCCTGACTGGTTACAGGAGCTAAATCTGGAGCTTCAAATGGTGATGAATGAACCAGGGATGGTTACTACCTCAACAGGAACAGTGAGAGAACCTTGGGTGACTTTAACTTCAACAGCAATTGTTGAGAAAATCTTGGATAACTTCACTTCAACAGAAATCATTGAGCGAAATCTTGGTGGGAATTACCGTCTCCGCAGTATCGGGGAGAGAACCATAGGCGATTACAATCTCAATAGCAATCATTGAGAAAACCTGGGATGGAATTATCATCTCCGCAGCATTGGGGAGAGAACCATAGGCGATTACAACTCAATAGCAATCATTGAGAAAACCTTGGATGGAATTATCGTCTCCGCAGGATCGGGGAGAGAACCATAGGCGATTACAACTCAATAGCAATCATTGAGAAAACCTTGGATGGAATTATCATCTCCGCAGGGTCGGGGAGAGAACCATAGGCGATTACAATCTCAATAGCAATCATTGAGAAAACCTTGGATGGAATTATCATCTCCGCAGGATCGGGGAGAGAACCATAGGCGATTACAATCTCAATAGCAATCATTGAGAAAACCTTGGATGGAATTATCATCTCCGCAGGATCGGGGAGAGAACCATAGGCGATTAAAATCTCAATAGCAATCATTGAGAAAACCTTGGATAACTTCTGCTGAGTCTTCATCAGAAAAATCTGTTTGGGGTCGATTTAACTGGACTAGAGAAGGCCTTGGACTGGATAAGAAATCTTTGGAGTCGATTTAACTGAACCGGCCTAGGTCTTGGAATATGATTGAGAATTTAACTGAATCTTTCCTGAAAGGTAAAGGTCAGTCATATGCGATGCATGATATGGACCAAGCAATGATGTTCTCAACATAAATGAGACTTGTAAGATATGATGTGTTTATGCATGCTATAATGATGTATGGAAGTGCGATGTTTATGAATGTATTTTTCGTCTATGAAAGTAAATCCTTGACGGGTGCCGGGAAGTCACTCCTGGGCTGATGTTGGAGAACAGACTTTGCTTCCGCTGGGTGATAGTAATTGCAAGAATACCGGTAGGAGAAGATGACTCCATTGGGGAATAAACTTGGCGAATGGAATAACTCTGCAGGGAGGAAAGTACTCTAACGATCTTGCTGGGAAGCAATACTCTGTGGGGAGAGAGATGCTTTTGCTGAGCGTTGATAATAACTTGCTGGGGATACCCTTGTTGTGCTGGAAGTGTTAATAGACTTTGCTGGGGATAAGAAGACTTCGTCGAGGACGCTCTTTCCGTGGCTTTTGGCTGAGGATAACCCAGTTATATCCTGGTAGGGAAATAACTCTTTGAATAAAGCCGGACGACGCGTTCGTGCTCTGCGAGGATAAGCTTCCAGAATCTACTGGGGATAAGCTTACTGCTTGGGGAGATGAATTCCAAATTTCCTGGGGAACTAGATCGGACTCTCCTGGGGAAGTTTTTGAACTGTGGGGAAGTGATTCCTTTGAATGTTGGTATGCCGCCGGGGAACAATCTTTAGGCCAAGACTGCCGGGGATGCTTGTTAAGAATATGTATATTGCTGCTGGGGAATGTTGAGATCTGTGGAGGATACTCAACTTCCTTAAGGTTTGATAATATAGCTTTGCTCGAGGAGAGTATATTGTCTTGCTGACTTACTCTCTGGGGAATTGGGATATCGGGTTGCGTTCTTCAGCTGATCCTACCTTGGTACCTTGGAGGACAGAACAATTAGATTGCTTAGACAACTCTTTTATTGCCCCTGTTTCTAATGTTACCTGTAGTTAATTCTTTGTTTCGTATGCAAATATTTATGAGTTAGCAAATTATTGTCAATGCATATATCACAAATTGAACCTTGGACGTTCTTCGCAAGACAAAACAGAAAAAGAAAAACAATTGGCACTTTTAACTGAAAAATATATTTGTATTGATTTTTGAATGGCCTGAAAATAGGCGTTTTGTGTACAAGAGGCTGACGTCCTAGTAAGAGAACGCCGCCGAACAGAAGAGTTTATACAAATTTGTACAAGAGAAAATAAACAGCTGTGTGAAATGAACGATCCCACTGGGTTTCAATTCTATTATTGCCTTCATAACTCCGAGCGTCTCATCACTTGATGACCTAAACGAAGATGAAGTTGACTGATCGATGCCGTCTGAATTTGATGTAGATACCGGATTCCGGACGCAAGGTGATCCAATGAGACATAGTATTACGCTTTTATCCCTAATTTTTGCCTGGACCGCCCTTTCGGGTTTTCAGTCCACCGGGATACCCATTTTTGCCCAAGCCGCCTTTTCAGGTTTTCGACTTGCCGGGTGTACAGATTTTTTTCATTTCATCCCTTCATTTTGCCCGAACCCTTTTGGTTCGTCGGGAAGCCCTAATTTTTGCCTAGGCATGTCAGCCTAGCGGGTCTTTTTTTCATGCGTAGTATCTTTTTACTATGTCTGCATTGGCGGGGTGAGGAAGGTCGTCACCATCCATATTGGTTAGAATCATGGCTCCTCCTGAGAACACATGTTTAACCACAAATGGCCCTTCGTACGTAGGGGTCCACTTGCCCCTTGGATCACTCTGAGGAAGGATGATTCGCTTGATTACCAGATCCCCAACTTGATATTCCTGTGGTCTGACCTTTTTGTTAAATGCCCTGATCATTCGTTTCTGGTACGTCTGACCATGGCAGATAGCAGCAAGTCTCTTTTCATCAATAAGGTTGAGCTGATCAAGTCGTGTCTGGATCCAATCATCCTCGTTCAGATTTGCATCCTTCATTATCCGGAGAGAAGGTATTTGCACTTCGATCGGCAAGACTGCCTCCATACCATAAACCAAAGAGAAAGGAGTTGCCCCGGTTGACGTCCTGGCTGAGGTACGGTACCCGTGTAGAGCGAACGGTAACATCTCGTGCCAATCTTTATAAGTTACTGTCATCTTCTGCACGATTTTCTTGATATTTTTATTTGCTGCTTCTACAGCCCCATTCATCTTCGGTCTATAAGGAGAAGAATTATGGTGTTGTATTTTGAACTGCTCGCAGAGCTCAGTGATCATCTTGTTATTCAGATTGGTACCGTTGTCTGTAATGATCCTCTCTGGGACGCCGTACCGACAGATCAGATTATGTCGAATGAACCGCGCCACCACAGTCTTGGTTACCGTAGCGTAGGAAGCTGCTTCAACCCACTTTGTAAAATAATCAATCGCCACTAGGATGAAGCGATGCCTATTGGATGCCGTAGGTTTAATCTCACCAATCATGTCTATGCCCCACATTGCAAACGGCCAAGGCGCAGTCAGAACATTCAGGGGAACTGGAGGAACATGCACCTTGTCTGCATAAATTTGGCACTTATGGCATGTCCTAGAATGTTGGTAGCAGTCAGCTTCCATTGTGGACCAGTAATACCCTGCCCGAAGGATCTTCTTCGCCATTGTATGCCCACTGGAATGTGTACCAAAGGTCCCTTCATGTAGCTCTTCCATGATCCTTTCTGCATCAGTCTTATCCACACAACGCAGTAAGGTTGAATCATGGTTTCGCTTGTACAAGATGCCGTTGCTAAGGAAGAACTTTGCCGCGAACCTTCTCAGGAACTTCTTATCATTGATAGAGGCACCTTCAGGGTATTCCTGAGTTTCCAGATATCTCTTCACCTCATGGTACCAAGGCTTCTCAGTCACCAATTCAGTCTCGAGATCGCAACAGTATGCCGGTTCGTCCAGTTTCCAGATGATGATCCGGGGAGCCTCATTATCCCATTTAACTTTGAACATAGAAGACATTGTAGCTAACGCGTCCGCCAACTGATTCTCTTCCCTTGGAAAGTGTTCAAAGGTTATCTTCGTGAAGTGGGGGATCAAAGTCAACACACATTCTCTGTAAGGAATAAGATTCGGATGTTTCGTATCCCACTCTCCTTTGATCTGATTGATCACGAGAGCGGAATCTCCGAAGACACTCAGAAACTTGATCCTTAAGTCGATCGCAGCTTGAAGACCCATGATGCACGCCTCATACTCTGCCATGTTGTTGGTACAGTTGAAACATAGCCGGGCAGTGAGTGGAGTATGAGTGCCTTGAGGAGATATGATTATAGCGCCGATACCATTTCCCAAAGCGTTGGAGGCTCCGTCAAAGTTCATAGACCATCGGGATCCTTCCTCAGGTCCTTCATCCGGTCCAGGTACTTCACAATCAGTCACTATCATGATGCTTTCATCTGGAAACTCGAAGTTCATTGAGTGATAGTCGTCTACAGCTTGATGTGCCAAGTGGTCTGCCAATACACTTCCCTTGATGGCTTTCTGGGTCGTGTACTGAATGTCGTATTCCGTCAAGATCATTTGCCATCTTGCAATTCTCCCAGACAGAGCAGGCTTTTCGAATATGTACTTTATAGGATCCATCTTTGAGATCAATAAGGTGGTATGAGTCAGCATATACTGTCTTAGCCGGCGAGCAGCCCATACCAAAGCGCAGCAAGTTTTCTCAAGCAGTGAGTATCGGGTCTCACAGTCGGTAAACTTTTTGCTAAGGTAATAAATGGCATGCTCTTTTCGGCCAGACTCGTCATGCTGCCCCAGCACACACCCCATTGAGTTATCAAGTACTGTTAGGTATAGTATCAGAGGTCTCCCTTCAACCGGTGGCATAAGGATGGGTGGTTCTTGGAGATACTCTTTGATTCTGTCAAAAGCAGCCTGACATTCATCATTCCAACGTACTACCTGATCTTTCTTCAGCAGCTTGAAGATTGGTTCACAAGTAGCAGTTAGGTGTGAGATGAAGCGAGCAATGTAATTCAGGCATCCTAAAAAGCCTCTGACTTCCTTCTCTGTCTTAGGAACTGGCATCTCTTGAATAGCCTTAACCTTGGCAGGGTCCACTTGAATACCCTTATCACTTACAACGAAGCCTAGCAACTTTCCAGATCTAACCCCGAAGGTGCACTTGTTCGGATTCAACCTCAGCTTGTACAGTTTCAACCGGTCAAACAATTTTTGCAGATGATCTAAGTGCTCTTCCTCAGTCTGGGACCTTGCGATCATGTTGTCCACATACACTTCTATCTCATGATGGATCATGTCATGAAATAGAGCGACCATGGCACGTTGGTAGGTTGCCCCAGCGTTCTTCAGTCCAAAAGGCATGACCTTGTAGCAGAAGGTGCCCCACTGAGTAACAAAGGTAGTCTTTTCCATGTCTTCAGGTGCCATCTTGATCTGATTGTAACCTGAAAAACCATCCATGAAAGAGAATACCTTGTGCTGAGCTGTATTGTCAACAAGGACGTCAATGTGAGGTAGGGGGAAGTCATCTTTGGGGCTGGCCCTGTTCAGATCCCTGTAATCAACACACATTCTGACCTTACCGTCTTTCTTTGGTATCGGCACCACATTAGCAACCCACTGAGGGTAAGAAGTCACTACAAGGAACCCAGCATCAAACTGTTTCATAACCTCGGCTTTGATCTTCTCAGACATCTCTAGACGCATACGGCGAACCTTCTGCTTAACTGGAGGGCAGTCTTCCTTAGTAGGCAAGTGATGGACCACAATATCGGTATCCAACCCGGGCATGTCTTCGTAGGACCAGGCAAAGATCTCCATATAATCATGTAGCATCTGAGTCAACCGTTGCTTCACGCTGAGCTCTAGGTTGGCACCAATCTTTACCTCTTTCCTGTCTGCCTCAGTACCCAAGTTTATTATTTCCGCTGGCTCTTCATGTGGTTGAATTGCCCTCTCTTCCTGAAGTAACAGTCTTGCAAGCTCGCCAGGCACTTCACAATCATCTTCACCTTCGTCTTCGGCTAATTTGATCGGATTTTCGAAGTCATAACTGGCAGTAGCAGAGTCGTTACCAGTGAGATCCAGAGTGGATTGAAACCTGTATGTGTGAGTGTGTGTGTAAATACAGCTGTTTTTGAAATATATAAAGGAAGGAAAGACAGAAAAGGAGCATAAGATTTGAAATGCGAGAAAACGTCCAAGATTTTCATTTATGATATATGAAATGACAATTTATATGCCCTCACAAATAAAACCACGGTGCCTCGGGTAAGACACCGGGCCATATAGTTCAATTTATTGTTTATTACAAATAACGAAACAAGGAAGTTTATTACTGCGTAATAAAAGTAACAGGAGTATGGTCTTTGACAATCCAATTGGTCAATCCGCCTTCAGTTGTTGGATAGATCCAGCTATTGAATTCTGCCTCATCCACTTCACTGTCTTCCCCAACAGCATTCACTCCTGGATTTGTGATGAGCACAGGAGGTCTTCTGGTCTTCGCCTTCCGCATAGCTTTCTGACCCTCTGCAGTAAAACCCAGTCCAAATTTGTCAGTTTTCTGTGTAAAGTCGGGAAGCCTGCCCCAGTTAGCACATTCACCTTTTTGAACCACAGCCCGGGCATCCTTCAGGGAAGCCATCTTCAAAGGAACATTCTCTTCTACTGCTGTTTCTGCTGCCGCTGAAATTGGAAGCACCTCCTCGAAATGCTGAAAGGGGGTTTCAATAAACTCCCCATCCATCTCAATGTATCTGAAGGAATTCAGATGGCTCACCATATACTCCTCCTCTCCCTGCACAGTGACGATCTTCCCTCTGACAGGGTACTTCAGCTTCTGGTGCAAGGTAGAGGTAACTGCCCCAGCTTTATGGATCCAAGGCCGACCCAGTAGACAAGAGTACGATGGACGAATATCCATCACATAAAAAGTAGAGTCAAACACCTGAGAGCCCACACGAATAGGAATGTCAACCTCTCCATGCACCATCCTTTTTGAACCGTCAAAGGCCCTGACGATGATGTTGCTGGGTTTTAGTTCCAGGCCCTCACAATCCAGACGGTCTAAAGCCTTCTTTGGTAGTACATTCAAGGAAGAACCAGTATCCACCAATACATGTGCCAGAGTAGTGCCCGTGCATTCGATAGAGACATGCAGGGCATCATTGTGGTCTCTTCCCTTCGCAGTCAGGTCAGCATCTGAGAAACCTAAGCCATTGTCCACTGTCAGATTTGCTACGCAGTCAGTGAACTGGACTGCAGATGTCTCCTGTGGCACATGGGCCGTCTTGAGAAATGAAATTAAGGCCTTAGCATGGGCCTCGGAGCATAGCAATAAGGAGAGCATGGAGATCTTGGAGGGCGTATGCCCCAGCTGCTCGACAACATTGAAATCACTCTTCTTTATTATCTTTAGAATCTCCTCCATTTCTTGTTGGGAGGCTTCAACAGTTATAGGTATTGGTGCCTCCATCCGGGCAGGCTCAACTTCAATCCCTTTGCCCCGAGCATTAGACGACTCGGCGGCAGGGGAAACAACTTGGTCAGCAACAGGAACAGGTACACTTGTAGGTGTTATTGTAAGGGGTCTTCGAGCAGCGGGCGGTGCAATGTCAGGCGAGAAGAGCCTGCCACTACGGGTAACCTTGGCTGGACCAGTGATATCGCAGATACTGGCGCCAGTGTTGAATTCTTGTTTAATTCCGTTCACATACACATCTGCCCCATAGTGCCAGGGGACAGCTTTATCAGATGCGTAGGGGAGAGGCCCCGGAACAGTAATAACCACAGGTGCGACGGTCATGATTTGGACAGGCTTCTTCGGGAGAGCCTTGATTGGATTATTATAGATTGTAACCACAGAAACTTCTTCTACTGGAACCACCTCAACAGCAGACTTCTTAAACAGAATCTCTTTGCTATCCATTAGGCTTTGGATGCCTAACTCCAGCAAGGGACAACCAGATAGGGAAACAGCACAGAACAGGCAACCCTCACTGCAACCCGGAAATAAACCGGCCAGCAGCAGGTTCCTCTTGACAGTCTTCAGAGGGGTAGCTAGGTCATCCACAGAAACAGCGTACACCTCTTCATCAACAGCATTTACCCCATGCTGAGGCATAGGAGCAGTAACCACATTCGGCCTCTCAGGCGCTTCGAACTGTATCTCTTTCGCGTCAATAAGGTCTTGCACCTTATTCCTTAATGCCCAACAGTCATCAGTGGAATGCCCCGAGCTATCAGAATGGTACGCACAGCGGGCATTCGGGTTGTACTTGGGGGAGGCAGTGTTTACACCTTTGGGTGCCTCTCTAACAGTCACTAGGTTGGTGGACAGCAACTATAGCAAGATCTGCGATAAAGTCATGCTCAAACGGGTAAACTCTCTCCGGGGTCTTTCAGCCCTTTGAGGATTGGTTGGCCGAGGAGCGGCAGCAGGCTTAGCAATCATTACCGCACTGACAGATTGGCGGCGCTCAAATTTCTCTGGTCTCCGGGAGCCATATACAGCACTAGCCTCCTTTTTGAAGGGTTTCTTCTCAGAACTAGACGATGCACCCTTTGGAATCTTACCAGACTTTAACCCAGCCTCAATTCTCTCTCCAGTCAGAATAAGATCGGTAAACCCTGCAGACGAGTTACCGATAAGATGGTTGAAAAACGGCCCAGATAGGGTCCCCAAGAACATGTCTACCAACTCCCGATCAGTCAACGGAGGCTGCACCCTACCGGCCAGATCCCTCCACTTCTGAGCGTACTCCTTAAAACCTTCACTTGAACCTAACGACATACCCTAGAGTTGGGTACGTGTAGGGGCAAGGTCGGCATTATATTGATACTGCTTATAGAAAGCAGTAGCCAACTCCTCCCAGTTACGAACCTTGGTCCCATCCAGCTGATAGAACCATTCGAGATGAGTCCCTGAAAGACTCTCCTGGAAGAAGTGGATCCACAAATTCTTATCCGCTGAGTACGGTTGAATCTTCCGAACATAAGACCTGAGGTGTAGCTTGGGACAAGACGCCCCGTCGTACTTAGTGAAAGATGGTGCTTTGAACTTACGAGGAATGATCACACCAGTAGACAAACCCAAATCTCCAAAATCCAGTCCAGGTACCTGTTGGATCTCCATAGCATTCAACCTGTCTTCCAACTGCTTGTAACGGTCTTCTGCCGGAGGATATTGCTCTTCATCAAAATCAGTCTCGTTGTCGGAGACTACCGGACTAGGACCTTTTTCCGCTTGAGGAGTACTCTTGCCAATGGAAGAACCAGCCTCTTCATTCTGCAGAGTATTGCCAAACCTTCGGCCCGAGCTGAACAGAACAGTTCTTCTCTTCTTCTTCTTTTCCTTCTTCAGGAGCAGAGCCTTCAGCTCTTCTTGGCCCTGAGCCAAACCCATGATTAGTTCCTGAAATTGCGCATTCTGCGCCTGAAGAGCTTTGATGGACATCTCAGTTGAGGACGAGTCAGGATTCATGATGCTGAAATAAACAGCGAAGAACGGTAAGCAGCCTGAAAAGAGGAAAACCTGCTATGCACATGATGAATGGAATGCGTATGATTTATGTTTTCAAAGACAATCGGGAATCAACTTTGTAAACAAAAAGGAACACACTTCATTAGATTCAACTTTGAAACTGAAATTATTCAACAGGTTGCCCTTAGGCGTTACATGAAAGGAAATACTGAAAAGGGAAATAAAACTGTAAAAGAACATCCGGAGCTCCTTATTGATCCCATGGTCTCCTCTTCTCAGTACGGATGTAGGCATTCAGAGCTCTCTCATTCTCCAACTGCTTTGTCAGCTTCTGGATCTTTAATTCCTGCTCGTTGAACTTTTCCCGGTAAGAATCCCATTCTTCTCGCAGTTGCGACCAAGATCTCTTCAATGTCTCATAATCAGTAGGTATCTGAGGAGGAAGGACAGTTGGAGGAACACCATCTTTGTCAGGACACTCAAGAATGACGGGTCTGACAGCTTCATACGGCATACCTAACTTCTGAGCACGGATGCGAACCCATTTGTAGTAGGCTTCCATAGGTAAAGAAGTCTTTGGCCCCAGCTCTTGTGGGTCAGCTTTATGAACTTTGTCCCAAGCCTTGATGAACCTACGACGCAGCTCGTCACTATCCACCTGAAACTCAAAACTGATGTGAGGCACCAACATCTCATGGGGGCCTGCTCTTCTGGCTCTTCCAAACTGACGGAGCGCTAGACATGGATTGTAAGAGATCCCTCCTTGGGTACCAATCAGAGGAACATTAGAGTATTCCCCGCATCGATCAATGACAACTATCTCATCCAAACCTCTGCAAGTCCAAATGATGTCTTTGTCGGTGAGAGACATTAACCTATGAGCCCAACCTCTTCCTTCTTGATTCTTCAGTACGAACTTGGGGAGATGCGAAATAAACCACCTCACCAGCAAAGGGATACAACACCATAGGGTTCCTCGTCTTCGGGTAGTACGAGCATGAAGTTGTTGCAAGATGTCACCCAAGAGAGTGGGCACAGGATTCTGAGACATAAAGATCCTTATGGCAGTGACATTAATGAAGTTATCAGGATTAGGAAACAAGACTAACCCATAGATTAAGAGAGCCAAGATGTCTTCATATGCCCTAAAGTCCAGGTCATTCCAGAAACTGTTAGCTTTACCGATCAGAAACTTGGCCAAGAAACCCTTAACTCCGCTTCTAGTTACCCAGTTGTCTGTTACCTCCTGATGGGTCAAAGGAAGAGCTGCAGCAACATCCTCAAGCCTGAGGGTCTTTTCCCAACCAATAAAGGGAGTCTGATCCAAGATAGGGATACCAAGCAAATCAGAGAACTCTTCCAGGGTAGGGACCAGCTGGAAGTCTTGAAAGGTGAAGCACTGGTACAGAGGGTCATAGAACTGGGTCGAACGCTCATCAACTGTTGATCCCGCTTTGCAGTGACTAAACTGAGAAGAGAACCATGTCTCTGAATGAAGGAAGTGGTATTTGGAATTCTGCTAACCAACTCCTCAAGCAACTCAGGTGAATGAACAAAGTTGAACCAGATAGTATTCCTTCGCACAGGCATCATGATGTCCTACAAAACAGAGCAAAGGTGAAACCCTCTCGTCTTTGAAATGGTCAGTCCTTATGCAGGATGCATGCAATGCTCATGATGTTATGATGTTATGATAAAGCACACCACAAATAGATACAAAGGCAAACATGGTAAGGCACACAAGTCACACAAGGCCAGCCCCTAAAGTTTAGGCCAGCATGAGGTCTAGGTACTACCCTCTTTCAGTTTGTTAGTTCATACCTATCCTATCAAAGTAACCGGGTTCTTAGAGGATCCCAATATCATTGACTACCCTCAATCGGTCATAACTCCAGCATCGCAATCTTTTCTTGCGGCCAGAACCATCACGAGAGTTTAGCCTCAATGGGCGTAGCATACTGCTACTGTTCTAATGGCTAAGTTGTGTCATTTAAGGTTCTAAGGTTGTTGGTGCTTAATGACTCCTCAGAAGACCCATATTCTCCTCGTTGTAACACAAGGGATATCGGTACAGACCAAGGTGCCACACCAACGTAGCCACTGCTTCACCCGTGTCGGTCTATGCCGGACAGGTCCCTCACAGCTTATGCTACCTAACAGGGTATCCCCAGATCCGGGTTAGGATCTATGTAACTCCCATGCAACCCACAAATTTAAAGCAGACAAGTCAATACAATTGAAAACACAGTTATGAACTAACCCTAAGGTACACCTCACTTTAAAATAAACTCCCCAGCAGAGTCGCCAGTTTTGTGATCGGTGGATCTGGAACTGACTGTTTAACGCTGGTTCGCGAAATGTCGCGGAAGCAAGAGTCGCCACCGTCTTTTATTTTCTCCAAATGGAAAGGACAAAAGCACAGAAAAATTCCTTATAGAGATTGCTCTCGGTTCGGGAGGTAGATTATAGAAAGGGAAGGTGTTAGCACCCTTTCTATCCATGGTTATCCATGGGCTCTTAGATACTTGCTCACTTGTGTTTTCAAAAATGGTTTGTTTTCTTTTCAACTATGGGTTTTAAAAAAGTTTCTTTGAAAATTCCAGTTCGACTCTTGTATCGGTCCTCAAGAGTGTTTGAAAAATTGCTTTCGAAAGCTTTTTGAAAATGTGTTGGTGTGAAAAGTATTTTTGAATTTTGTTTGAAATTTAGAGCAAGTATCTAGAGTCGTCCACCTACCCTAAGGAATTCGTCTGTGTAAATGTCCTTTAAATTAGTGCCATCCCACCATTGAGAGGTAGGTAGCACCACCGTTGGAGGTGTTCGGGTCAATTCGAGGTTCGGGACATGGTGATCACAAGAGCAATGGGAAGACACCTTAGAAGCTACCCTCATGCCAGGTTCCCGGATCATGAGGACTTACTAAGACATCCTCTACTCGACGATCACTTTTCGAGGCAAGGCAACAGTGAGGCGTACCCTAGGGGTGGTGTGTGATTTGTGTGTCATGATTCAGATATCTTATCTTGTCATGTTATTGGTGATCTACGCGTTCGCTTTTATTTTTGTCCATTCATTCTTGCATGCCTTGATTAACAGTTAAAAATTGCGAGAAGTTAAAAGTTCTAAAGCTATTACAAAAGGCGCGGGTCCACATCGCCAAAATTTCCAGAACCCGATTTGACAGAAAATAAAGAATTAAAAAAGCAAAAGATAAATATTACATGGCCTTGGGAGAGATACACAAATATTAAAAGAAAAAGAAATAAATACGCGAATTGAAATTTAAATTGAAACGAGGGCGTTGGACCCTTTTTGATTAAATTAAATTATTGTTAAATTAATAAAATTAAAATGAAAAGAAATTGTTTTTGGTATTTTTGGATTTTAAGATTTTTATGAAAAAGAATTAAATGAAATTAAAAGATTAACCCTAATTCTAATTGTTTTAGTTTATTAAGAAAGTATTAAGTTTTAACCTAAAATTAAACCTAATTATTTACATGCAAATCTTGATTTATAAAAAATAAATAATATTTTAATAATTAATTATTGTGAAAGAAAAGAAAAAGGGATAAAAATTATTATAAACCCTAATTCTACCAATTTTAGGTTTTTTATTGAAAAAATGTTAAGATTAAACCCTAAATTAAAACTAAGTGAATTAATGAATTTTATTTAAAAAATATGTTAATTAAATAAAATACTTATTTTTTGCCTTTTTTCTGATTTTTGTGTTTTTTTTATATTATTTGTGAAAAATTAAGTCAAAGGAATTAATTGAAAAGAATAATAATTGAAATAAAAAGAATAAAAAAAATATTGAAGATTGCAAACCTAGGGGGGTTTCTGTCCCCAAAGTGGAGGTTGGTCTTTAGCAATTTGAGCCCAATAAGCCTTAGGCCTGGCTGACTTTTCCACTAGCGTACCCAAGCGTTGACTCACGTGTACCATGCTCTCCAGATCTGGGCCCTTGAATTGATGAGATTGAGCGCGTGGCAGGCTTGATGGAGGAACGTATGATGGTCCATAGCGTTGGCACATTGCTTCACACCTCAGCATCTTCTTCCTCGTTCTATTTTTTCCTGAAACAAAAAAAAGATTGGAAACGGTTTTCAACTGTCCCCTTATACCCTATATTCCAAAATAGCGACTAGCTCATAGTGGCTCATAAATTGAGCGCGAGGGTATTGTCCAAATCGTCCAAGCACGCTGAATCCAGTTATGGTACTGTGAGGTTCTAATTTTTCTTTAACTGGGAAACCCCAATTCAAAGTTCTGCAAACCCTAAAATACAACAATGGTAGATTCGCGTAGGGTACATAAAAATTCAATCAAACAATTGGGTTAGCTTCAGAATCAGTTAATTAATAAGAATTCATGAACAAAATGCAATGAATATGCTTAAATTGTAAAATACGATTATGAGAGAAAGGTGAAAAAGTTTGACTTATGTACAATGATCCAAAGGGTTAGGGACGTGGAAACTTATTCAGGCACGTTGCTTAAGGTCTCAGGAAGGTGATGAGATGATTATCTCAGCTTGAATCGCCCTGGAAAGCAGTTTTCAGATTTGAGTTTTCTTGATAAATTTCAAGTTTGCATATGGTTTTTTCTGCGCAGCTTTTTGGTCATGGGCATGAGGGTTTGCTTGTGTATGTATAGGAGAATGATTTAGGTCAAGAATCTGATCAAAAGAATCAAGGAATTGATTATGCTATATTTGATTTTCAAGCCATTATTTTGCAATCTTTTTCACACGTTTTTGCTACCAAATCATGTCCAATTAGCTTCAATTCTTTCCTAATCTGACTTACACAAAATCTTGGAGATATTATATGCATAAAAAGATTTGAAATATTAGGTTTAATATTTTCCATGTATTTTAATTAATTTAAATGAATTATTAATAATAAAAATCCAAATAAATAAATAAAAAATGAAGAAAAACTTCCCTTTGGGCCAAATGGTCGTGCACATGCCTTGGATAATGAATTGTGGAAGAAAAAGAGGCCCATTAGCAATTTTAGGTCATTTGAAACAATGTTGACTTTTCAAAATATCCAAAAATTTCCCAACTTCCACAAGGCATAACTTGCTCAAGTTTTAAGCTTTGCTCATGTTCTTGGACATTTTGGAAAGGTCTTTGAGTCCTCTAACCGATGCCTTTGGTCCCATGTCATTTTGATTTACCAATCTCAAGTTATGGCCTTTGACTTAAAGTCCCTTTTTGTTGACTTTTGAAAATGACCTATAATGTTGAAATTGATAACTTTTTGTGAGAGAATTTCTTGGACTTTAAGTATGAAGAGGAGTTGTAGGAAATGTCTTTCTCTTCAAGATGGGCTTTGGATGGAATTTTTCTGATAATCCATGTGAAAGTTATGCCCTGGTCAATTTACAGTTGACTTTTTCAACTGTCCAAATATGGAAACTTTTGCATCTTGATGATTTTTGAGCCAAGCTTTGAGAATCATGATCAAGCATTGATCAAATGATGTTTGTGGCTTCAAAATGAGATGTTGACCAAAAATTTGAACTTTTGACTGCCAAATGACCATTTTGCCCCTACAATTGACTGTAGTGCAATTAGGGTTTTGACTGTGCAATTTTGTGCTGAAAGTCTTGAAACTTGATATGAGGATGCTTGACCATGTTTGTAGGCATGTGGGACTTGATTGGACCCTTGGAAACTTCATTTTCTTGATCAGAACCAAAACCCTAATTTTGACTGTTTAGGAGGCTCTTACACTGTGCAACCCTTGGGGAATTTTGAAGCTTTGACTTTGCAATTCTTGAAGAATATGGGAGGGCAAATTTTGGGGTACAACAGATGGCAACCAGTAGGTGGGATGGAACACAGGTGGCAACCTTTGCCACAGCCCGGAAATAAACCGGCCAATAATAAATTCTTCTTCACTGTCATTAATGGAGTATAAATGTCTTCTACAGAGGTTACAAACATATCATCATCCACAACATTCACTCCATGCTTGGGCATAGGAGCAGTCACGACATTAGGCTTTTTCGGTGCTTCAAATTCAATTTCCTTAGCATCAATCAGATCTTGTACCTTATTCTTCAAGGTCCAGCAGTTATTGGTATCGTGCCCTGGGCTATCAGAGTGATAAGCACAGCGGGCGTTCGGATTATATAGTGGTGATGTGGTGTTGGGATTTTTTGGAGCTTCCCTCAGAGTCACCAAGTTAGTCTTCAACAACTATGGAAAAATTTGAGATAGAGTCATACTGATCTAAGTAAATTGTCTTTGCAGTCTCTCTGCTCTTTGCTGATTGTTGCATTGTGGGGAAATAGTTGGTCTTGATATAACTACCGTGTTGACTGCTTGGCGGCGTTCAGGACGGTTTTGGTTCTTCGAACTGTAAACTGCACTAGACTCTTTCTTGAAAGGCTTCTTCTCTGTACTTGACGAAGCACCTTTATGTAACTTGCCGCTCTTAATACCGGCTTCAACCCTCTCCCCAGTCATAATCAACTCAGTGAAACCAGACAATGAACTTCCGATCAAATGATTAAAATACGGACCAGACAAAGTCCCCAGAAACATATCCACCAACTCCCTATCAGCCAGAGGGGGTTGTACTCTTCCTGCAAGATCTCTCCATTTCTGAGCGTAGTCCTTAAAACCTTCGCTCGCACCCATAGACATACCCTGAAGTTGGGTACGCGTAGGAGCAAGGTCGGCATTATATTGGTACTTCTTGTAAAAAGCAGCAGCAAGGCCCTCCCAGTTACGGACGTTAGCTCCTTCTAGCTGATAGAACCATTCAAGTTGAGTCCCTGACAGACAATCTTGAAAAAAGTGAAGCCAGAGGTTCCTATCAGTAGTATATGGTTGCATCTTTCTAACATACGAGCGGATGTGCAGCTTTGGGCAGGAAACCCTGTCGTATTTAGCAAAGATAGGAGCCTTAAACTTGTGGGGAATCACCACCCCAGACGCCAAACCCAAATCTTTGAATTCCAACCCAGGTATCTTCTGGATCTCCATTGCGCTTAGTCAATCTTCGAGTTGTTTATACCTATCCTCGGCAGGAGGATACTGGTCTTCGTCAAAGTCAGTGTCATTGTCAGAAACAACAGGGCTAGGAACCTTCCTTTCTTCTTGGTTCTCTCCCCCTCCAGATGAGTGAGATAAATCAACTTCTTATCTCAACCGATTCCCAAACCTGTGACCCATGTTCAGGAGGACCGTCTTCTTCTTCTTCTTCTTCTTCTTGTCCTTCAAGATAAGAGTCTTCAAGTCTTGTTGACCCTTGGCCAAATTCATGAACATCTCCTGGAACTGAGCATTTTGAGCTTGAAGAGCCTTAATAGCTTGATCAGTAGATGTTTCCGCAGACATGATTGCTGAAATAAACAGCGAAGAAGATGAGAGACTTGTAAGGGTACCTGTAATGAGGTGCATGGGAATGGAATGTGTATGATATGATTTCAAATACTTTAGGGAGATTCAAATTTGTAAACCAAAATGAAACACACTTTTATTAGATTAAAACTGAAACAATGTTTGACAAATTCCTTTAAGGCGTTACAAAAGAAAAACTGAAAAGTAAATCAAAACTAGAAATAACAAAAGTAATCAGCGCTCCCATGGTCGTTTTCCTCCCGTGCTGACATAGTCGTTGAGGACCTTCTCATTCTCCAACTACCTTGTAAGCTTCAGGATCTTCCGTTCCTGCTCATGATACTTTTCTCTGTAAGTATCTCGTTCTTCTCTTAGCTGGATCCAAGCCCTCTTTAATGCCCCCAATGTCAGTAGGCATGTATGGATGGAGGACAGTATGAGGAACCCCTTCTCCATCAGTACTCTCAACAATTACTGGCAAGACCGCTTCGTATGGCATCCCCAGCTTTTGAGCACGGGCTCGAATCCACCGGAGATACGGTTCCATCGGAAGAGAAGTCTTCAATCCTAACTCATGTGGATCAGACCTGTTAACCCTATTCCAAGCTCGTATGAACCTGCGGCGATGTCCCTCACTATCCCCTTGGAAGTCAAAGACAATGCTCGGAATCAGCAACTC
Source organism: Vicia faba (assembly GCA_948472305.1). Classification (NCBI taxonomy): domain Eukaryota; kingdom Viridiplantae; phylum Streptophyta; class Magnoliopsida; order Fabales; family Fabaceae; genus Vicia; species Vicia faba. The sequence continues at coordinate 1,062,926,961 of OX451737.1, forward strand.
ATGAGGACCGTCCTTTCGAGCTCGCCCAAACTGTCGTAAGGCCAGACAAGGATTATAGGTTATTCCTCCCCTAATTTCAAGCAAAGGAACATTGGGGTATTCTCCTCACCGGTTAATAACAGCTACTTTTTCCATGTCCTTAGTGCTCCAGATGATGTCCGTATGAGCAAGGGACATAATTCTGTAGGCCCAACCCATACCTTCCTTTTTCTTCAAAACAGATTTGGGGAGGTGAGAAATAAACCACCTCGCCAGAAATGGTGCACAACACATAAGGGTTCCCCGTTTCCGAGTAGTACGGGTGTAAAGAGCATGTAGAATGTCACCAAAGAGAGTAGGCACTGGATTACGGGACATGAAGATCTTGATTGTGTTCACGTCGACGAAAGAATCTGAATTAGGAAACAGAACTAAGCCATAGATGAGAAGTGACAGGATATCTTCAAATGCTTGAAAGTCCAAACTGTCCCAAAATTGTTGAGCCTGATCAATCAAGAACTTTGCCAAGAAGCCTTTTACCCCACTCCGAGTCTCCCAGTTAGACATTACATCAGCCTTTGTCAGATGTAGGGTTGTAGCAACATCCTCTAGCCTAAGAGCTATCTCCCAACCTGTAAATGGCGTCTGCTCTAGAATAGAAATTCCAAGTAAATCAGAGAACTCCTCCAAGGTAGGGACCAACTGATAGTCCGTAAAGGTAAAACAGTGATGCAACGGGTCAAAGAACTGGAACAAGACACTCGTCATTTGCTCATCCATCTTAGAAGTGACTAGGCTGAGGAGGTGACCATGTCTTCTGACAAAAGAAGAAGTATCAGGGACCTTTGCAACCAAATCTCTAAGCTAAACAGGGATTTGTACGAAGTTGATCCGAATAGTATTTCTGCGCATAGAGGCCATGATCTGTAAAACAGAACAAAGATAAATCCCCTCAGTCTTTGAAATGGGTTAGTCTAATGAAATATGCATGCAATCTCATGATGCATGATGTCATGATAGAAACACACCATAAGTATTCACAGATAGAAAACATGGTAAGGGCAAACAAGTCACACAGTAGCCCTTAGATTTCAGGCTGGCATGGAGTTTAGGTATTACCCTCTTTCAGTTTAGTTGGTTCAACCTGTCTTAGTAATAGTAACCGGGTTCTAGAGGATCTCAATATCACTGACCACCCTCGATCGGTCATAATTCCAGTTTAGCAACCTTTTCTTGCGGCCGAAATCATCGCGAGAGTTTGGTCTCAATGAGTGTAGCATACTGCTACTTTTCTATGGCCAAGTTGGTCAATTATAGGTTCTAAGGTCAGTTGGTGCTTAATGACCCCTTAGCAGCCCAATATTCTCCTTGTTCCTCCACAAGGGATATCGGTACAAACTAAAGTGTCACACCAGCGTAGCTACTGCTTCAATCGTATCAGTCTACGCCGTACAGTTCCCTCACAGTCTATTGCTACTTACCTAAAAGGTATCCCCAGATCCAGGTTAGGATCTATAGTAACTCTTATTCAAACCCACAAAGATAAAGCAAGCAGATCAAACAATTGAAAACAATATAATGAACTATTTCTAAGGTACACCCCACTTATTAAATCCAAAGCAGAGTCGCCAGTTCTGTGATACAGTGGCCAGAACCGGGAGGTTGTTTCTCTATTTCGTTAAGGAATTTTCTGGTTTGTGTTTTGCGTTTGTGTTTGCAAAATGTCGCGGTAAGCAAGAGTCGCCACCGACTTTTATTTTATCCAACTAGGACAGGAAAAAAGCACAGAAAAATTCCTTTCTCAAGATATTTCTGAGTACAGGGGGTAGATTTATAGAAAGGGAAGGTATTAGCACCCTTTCTATCCGTAGTTATCTACGGGCTCTTAGGTACTTGCTCATCATTTTCAAAATTGTTTTCTTTGTGTTTGTGCACTTTGAAAAGTTTTTGTTTTGACTTCGATTTAACTCTTGCTTCTGTCTTTAAGAGTGTAATGAAGTGTTTTTGAAAACTTTGTTTATAAAGGAGTGTAAGTGTGAAAAAATTGTTTGGAATGAGCAAGTACTTAAGAACTAATCTACCTACTCGAAAAAAAGAATCGTTCTATATTCGTTTCCTTTAGAAAACGCTATCCCACTATTAGTGAGTAGGTAGTATCGTCGTTGGAGTTTGAGGGTCAATTCGAAAGGGGGACATACAGTCACTAAAGCAATGTTAGGATGTCTTAGTGGTAACCCTAATGTCTTAGATCATTTATCTGAGACAACGATATCCGAGGCAACCATTTCGAGGCAACTTATGATCTTTTAGACAAGAGGGCGACCTCTAAAATAACCTATACTCAATGACTGTTTACGAAGGCAACCAAGTGAGGTGTACCCTAGGAGTGCGCGTGTATGAATGTGTTGATTTCAGTTATTTTTATCATTGCACAATTAAGGGTGATCTAACTGTTTTAAATTTAGTCATTCATTCTTGTCATGCAAACCCTATTATCAAACATCTAACAATTGAATATTTGTAGAAATTAAAGGGCGGAATTTAAACTAAACTATTACAAGGCGTCGGGTATTTACATCGCCAAAAACAAACCCTTGGAAATTTAAAAGCGGTAAAAATAAATAAATGTCCTAATTTAATTATTACAAACCGGGAGCAGATACAATAATTGAATAAAAATGAAGCGCGCGATAAAATCGAATCGAATACGAAACTAGGGTTTTGTCCCTCCTAATTAAAAGAAAAGTTTTTTGTTGTTTTTAATATTTTTTAAGAAAAGAAATTAAGTCCTAAAATTAAAATGCAAAATTAATTGGTTATTAAATTAATTAAATGAAAAATAATTAAATGACATATTTTTTGGATTTTTGTTAATTTAGGGAAGAAATAAAATGATTAAATTGGTATTAAAACCTATTGATTCTAATTAATTTTAAATATTTACAAAATCAATTAAAGTTATCTAACATAAATAACCTAATTATTTTAATTAATATTTATTGATGAAAATAAAAATTCTAAATTTATTTGGACATAAAAATATTTTTATGATTTTTTGATAAAAAGAAAATTATTTTTGGGTTAGTAAATAAATAAAAATAATTAAATGAAAATATAAACAAAACAAAACAAAACAAAAAAGAGAGAGATGGGCCTGAATATTGAGGGTGTGCATAGCAATTTTCCTGGGCCTGAATATTGAGGGTGTGCATAGCAATTTTCCTGGGCCCAAATATGAGGTCTGTTTTGACTTTTGCAATCCAGCGCATATGCATTGACTCTGGATTATGGTGCACTCCCAATGGTAGCCACCAGATTTGGCCATTTGGCCATCTGGCGCGTGGATGATAAATGTCCATGGTGGGCGCTTGGCTTGCACATGCATATGATAACCTGAAAATAAATGAGAAAATGGCAAATGCTGGAGGCAGGGATCGAACCCCTGACCTCCAGCCTCCTAGCGCCTTAAGCCTCCACCTGGTAACCACTACGCCATTGTGTTTTGATTGTTATCATATGGCAAAATAATAATAATAATATATAAAAATGAAATATAGTGGAAACAAAAATAAAAAAGCGCGCTGGAATTTGAATTGGCCTATGGGGGAGTGACACGCCTGCTTCTTCTTCCCTGCACCGTGGCTAAAAATTCAAAGACTTATACCCACAGACAGTGTCTGTCGCTACAAGTCATGCTCGTTCCAAAATCTTCTACATGACATATAAATGGAATCTAACACCATGGTTAGACTCATCTCGTCCTCCTGATCACAACTATACCCATCATGAAGGCTAATTGTCCCTGAAACTGAAAGCCCTAAAACCAAGCTTGAAAACCTAACAATGGTGAGTTACAGCACAGGCCATATAAATGAAATTGGCTATTGTAGAAAGTTTGCAAACAACATGATGATCAAGAATGTACCATTATGTTACACTATGGATGCAAGAATAAAGCTATTCGAATTCAAGAAGATGGTGATATCGTTACGGACTTACAGTGTGTGGGAGGGCTTGAAAACGCTTGGTTTCGATTGCTTTAGGTTCCTGAGAGTGCCAGGAAGCGATTGGGACAGATACCAAGCCTTAAGGATACCTCTAACCACCAATTCGATCTCACACTTTTCACTTCTTTTTTCAAATTATGTTCTTGCTCTAGCGCCTCCTTCTAACCTGTTTCTAGGTCTGCACGCCATCCTTATGTATTAGTGAAGGCATTAGGTTTGATAATTGCATCCAAATCCCTCTCCATCAATGCTTTGGATATTGATTTGATTTGCTTTGAAGATCTTTCCAAACAAGGCTTATTTTGAATCTTTTTGTGCACTCTAAGGCTTAGCACGAATTTGGATGATGCTAGTTGTAATTGGTACCTGAAACAAGCACAAAATCCCTTGTTATCAATGCTTTGGATTTTTATTTGATTTATTTTGATTTAAATCAAATTAATTCAAATAAAAATCAAAATAATAAATAAAAATATGATATAGACAAATGGCAAGGGCTAGAGCACGTGGGCTATGTTGCCAACTCAAAACAAGTGAAAAAGATTGGGCCCATTTGGCAAAATTTGATGTTTTGGGGATAGTTGACTTTTGGCAATTTTGCAAAAAAGGTCAACTTCAACAATGCATAACTTCCTCAATTTTGACTCTTTGGAGGTGTTCTTGGACTTTTTAGAAATCTTGAGATGTCCTCTAATCAACCCTTTTGGTCTCATCTCATTTTTATATTCCATGCTCATGTATGAAGCTTTGACAAAAAAGGTGTTTTTGTTGACTTTTCAAAATGACCTATAATGTCCAAATTCATAACTTTTTGTGAGTGCATATTTTGAAATTGGGATATTAAGATGGATTGTAGGGAATTGCATACTATTCAAAATGGTATTTGGATGGGTCATTTCTCATAAAGTATGAGAAAGTTATGCTTGGTCAAAGTTGAGTTGACTTTTCTTGCAAAACCCTAATTTAGCAACTTTTGAATCTTGATGAATTGTGACAAATCCTTGATGAATCATGATCAACCCTTGATCAAATGATGAAATATACTTCAAAATGAGGATATTTACCAAAAATCTTGAAGTTTGACTGTATGTGGGTCACAGTTGACTTTTGCCCTATCACAGTCAATTTTTGGACCTTTGAGCAATTGACTGAGCAAACTTCCTCTGCAAGGCTTGAAAATTGACATGGATGATCTTGAGAACATATTGGGACATTCGTGAGAATTTGGGGTCACTTGGACTCAAGGATCTTCATGCATCATGAAACCCTAGTTTGAGGTAGACTGCCTTAGGAGAGAGCTTGTCTGGCCAACCCTTGGACTTCTTTGAGCAACTTGGGGATCTTTCTTGAAATGTTTTTAGAAATATGGGAGGGAAAATTTTGGGGTACAACAGTAGATAAGAGCGAAGCAGAGAGTATCATGACAGATCTACATGAAGGCACCTTCGGAACCCATTCCAATGGATATACTATGGCTAAGAAGATCCTACGGGCAGGATATTATTGGTCCACTATGGATAGCTGATTGTTATCAACACTCTCAAACTTGTCATAAGTGCCAAATCTATGCTGATAAGGTACATGTGCCTCTGGTCCCCTTAAACGTCTTGACAGCTCTGTGGCCCTTTGCAATGTGGGGCATCGACATGATCAGAGAAATCAGACCCACTGCTTCCAATGGACATCGCTTCATTCTAGTGGCCATAGATTAATTCACAAAGTGCGTTGAGGCAGCCTCTTTTGCTACAGTAACCAAGAACGTAGTGGCGCAGTTTATCCGACATAATCTGATATGTCGATATGGTGTGCCAGAGAGAATTATTACTGACAATGGTACGAATCTCAACAACACAATGATCACCGAGCTCTATAAACAGTTCAAGATATAGCATCATAAATCTTCTCCCTACTGGCCAAAGATGAATGGCATTGTTGAAGCGGCTAACAAGAACATCAAGAAAATTGTATAGAAGATGACGGTGACGTACAAAGACTGGCATGAGATGTTACCATTTTCTCTTCATGGATACCGTACCTCAGCGCGGACGTCGACAGGGGCAACACCCTACTCTCTGGTATATGGCATGGAGGCAGTCCTACCCATCGAAGTCCAGATACCTTCTCTCATAATTATGAAGGATGCGGGTTTGAACGAAGACGACTGGATCCAAACTCAGCTTAATAAGCTTAATCTAATCGATGAAAAGAGACTTACTGCTATTTGTCATGGTCAGACATATCAAAAGCGAATGATCAAGGCTTTTAACAAGAAAGTCAGGCGTCAAGAATATCAAGTCGGGGATCTAGTGATCAAGCGCATCATACTGCCGCAAGGTGATCCCAGGGGAAAATGGACTCCCACATACGAAGGGCCATTTGTGGTTAAGAACATTTTCTCTGGTGGATCTATGATTCTAACCACCATGGATGGTGACGACCTTCCTCACCCTGTCAATGCAAACATAGTGAAAAGATACTACGCCTAATCAAAAGACCCGCTAGATTGACTGGCCTAGGAAAAAATAAGGGCTTCCCGGCGAACCAAAAGGGTTCGGGCAAAAGTAAGGGATGAAAATGAAAAAATTTGTACACCCAGCAAGGCGAAAACCTGAAAAGGCGGCTTGGGCAAAAAAGGGTATCCCGATAGACTAAAAACCCGAAAGGGAAGTCCAGGCAAAAGTCAGGGATGTAAAGCGTATCACTATGTCTCATCGGATCATCTCGTGACCAGACTTCAGTATCGACCATCAAGCTCGGACGGCACTAATCAATCTAATCAACTTCGGACAAACAGAAAAGGGATGAGATGCTCGAAGACATAGGGGAAATAGCAGAGTTGGAACTCCATGGGATTGTTTCACATAGTTGTTTTCTTTTACACAAATTTGTATAGTTTCTATTTTTATGGCAGCGTTCTCTTACTAGAACGTCAGCCTCCTTGTACGAAAACGCCTATTACAGGCCAACTTCAAAAATCAATATAAAATCATTTTCACAATAAACTTTGAGTTTTTCCTTTTTCTGTTTTGTTTTGCAAGAACGTCCAATGATTTATTCTTGACATATGCATTTGAATATGATTGCTTCTCATAAATATTTACATAAGAAACAAAAAGACAATTACTCGTAATTCCAGAAACAGGGGCAAAAACAAGAAGTGTCAAACCCGACAGTTACTATGCCCAGCAGGTATCGAGACAAAGACATCTTTGGAACATAATCATCAGTACATGCACTCCCCACAGAGTAAAAATATTCAAAAGCATTGATGTCGGCTTTCCCGAAACAGGAAGTAATCTCCCCAGCCAGGGTCATTCAGAAACCTGACAGTTATATCCCCCAGCCGAATTTCATAATCGCAAGCGGGTCAGTAAATTTCATCTCCCAAGCAGAGTTTATTTCTCTGGATACAGAAGCTCAATCCCTAACAGAGCTCATTACTTCAGCTACAGAAATTCACTTTCCAAGTTGTTCCCCGCAGAGTTATTCTCAAACAGAATCTCTTCCTGACAAAATATTCATGAATAACAAAAAGTAAATCTCCAGCGGTAGTCAGGGATTTATTTTCCCAGACTCTGACATACCCCGATAGCATTTTGTGATCGGTGGGAATAGAATTGACTGTTTTGGAATGTTGGTTCGCGTTTGCGTTTGTTTTTGCAAAATGCCGCGATAAGCAAGAGTCGCCACCGTCTTTTATTTTATCCAACAAGGAAAGGACAAAAGCACAGAAAAATTCCTTTTCGAGATGTTTCTCGGGTTCGGGAGGTAGATTATAGAAAGGGAAGGTGTTAGCACCCTTTCTATCCGTGGTTATCCACGGGCTCTTAGGTACTTGCTCACTATGTTTTCAAAAGTTTGCTTTTCTTTGTGATTGTGGGTTTGAAAAGAGTTTTGTTTTTGAAGAGAGTGTAAGTGCGAAAAGTTTTGTTTTGTTTTAAAAAGAGCAAGTACTTAAGAACCTCCACCTAATCAAAAAGGAATTAAACTGTACAAGTGTCCTTTAGACAATGCTATCCCACTATTGAGGAGTAGGTAGCATCGTCGTTGGATTTTTCGGGTCAATTCGATTTAAGGGACGTGTGGTCACTAAAGCAATGTTAGGATGCCTTAGCGGTAACCCTAATGTCTTAGATCATTTTTCATCCGAGGTAACCATTTCGAGGCAACTGATGATCCTTGGACAAGAGGGCGACCTCTAAAACTTCCTATACTCAATGACCACGTTCGAGGCAACCAAGTGAGGTGTACCCTAAGAGTGGTATGTGCGAGTGTATTGTTTTTCAGTTATATTATCTTTGTACATGTTATAGTGAGCTACTGTTGCTTTTAGGTTAAAAACTTATCTTGTCATGCATTGCCTATTATTCAAACATCTAACAGTTAATGGTTGCGGAAATTAAATTGCGGAAAATAAATCTAAGTTATTACAAGGCGTCGGGTATTTACATCGCCAAAAACAAACCCTTGAAAATTAAATTGCGAAAAGTAAATAAAAGCGATAAATAAATCCTAATTTAAAACTATTACATTCTCGAACCAGTTACAATATTGGATCAAAAATACTTCGCGCGCGAGAGAATTAAATCGGAGAGTTCTTAGGGTTTTGACCCTTTTTATCAAATAAAGCATATTTTGTTATTTTTGAATTAAAAAAGCTAATCTAAATTAATAATTGAATTAATTAATAAAAAGAAAAATATTTTTGAGTATTTTATTTTAATTAAGGAAATAAAATTAGAAAGGTAAAAATATATCAAAACCCTAATTCTAAATCATTTTTTTAATTTATTGCAAAAATGTTATTATTAAACTATTTAAATTAAATAAATTAATTGATTGTTTATTTACAAAAATAAATAATAAAATTAATAATGAAAATAATATTTTTTACGGTTTCTGATTTTATGAAAAAAGTTAGTTTGTTAATTAATTGATTAAGATAATAATAATAATAAACTAAAAATAGGAAAATAATGAAAAGAAATTAAAAAAAAAAAGAAAAAACTCAAAAGGGGGTGTGGGCCTGAAGAGGCTGTATGATCAGCAATTTTGGCCCAATTTCATCCCAGCCTGTTGGACTTTTTGGATCCATTGCGTGCTTGTTGACCAAGGAGTATGGTGGTCCTTCATTCATGACCACTGGATCTAGGTTTGGAGCCATCTGGCGCATTGAGGTTTGAGGTGTATGGTGGACCTCCCTTTGAAAACTGCACAGAAATACCTGAAGACAAAATACAACAAGGTTTTAGGGGACCTGGGATTCGAACCCAGGTCCCAAGGGACAATTCAACTAGCGCGCTACCAACTGAGCCATGATGTTAACCTGTTAGTGGAATGAGACACAAATAATATATTCAAAACCAACAATTATTCCCTGCAAAAAAAATAAAACGCGCTAATAATTCAAATGGGCCAATAGACGCTAGCCACGTGATCATCTTCTTCATATCACCCTGGTTCATTTACCTGCGGATTTTATTCCGCAGGAAGATTCGTAGCACCTCTCTAAAATCCTCCCTAGGCCATATAAACGCAAGCTAAGAGTGCCAATGCACTCGTCTCTCTCCCCTGAACTCATCCATGGCCATTGTTTGCATTGATTTTTCCTACAATTAAAAACCCCAAAAATGAGATACACGAGCCCTAGAACTGGGCATGGCGTTACAGGCTATGAAAATAAAATTCGATGATGCCAAAAGTTTCAGAATACAGCACAGAGTATGAATATGCAATTATTTCAATGAAAGGATGCAAGATTGAAGCTTTACGATTCCATGAGTATGGCGGTTCGGAGCGATACTTACAGGGCTTTTTAGGGCAGGAGAGCACACAATAATGATTGGTACTGCTTCAGTGAGGTCCAAGGAAGCGATTAGAACCTTTGTTTGATCCTGAAAAGGTCTCCAAGTGCAATTTCAAATCCAAGGTTTTCAAGCTTTTTTCTCCAATTCTTTTGGCCGTCTCTGCAGTCTTTTATGCCTGTTCTAGGTTTGTGTCACTTGTATGCATATAATGGAATGATTCTAGGTCAAAATATGGGCCAATATCCATGTGCATTGAAGAATTAGGATTTGATCTTGATCACCATAACCATGTTTCCAAATATAGGCAAGATTTGATTTTTTTGTGCACAAAAAGCCAAGATACGAGTTTGATTAGGTGTTATATGATATATGCAAGTTGTACAAATCACAAAGATACCATTTCATTAATTTTTGGATTTTATTTGAATTAATATAGATTTAAAATGAATTAAATCAATAAAAATAAATAAAAATAGAAAAATAAATGTTTGGTCATGAAATTAAAGGTGGGACACGTGTGTGGCATGACAAGACCATATCAAGTGGAAAAAAGTGGCCCCTTTTGTCAAAAATTGGAGTTTTGAGGATAGTTGACTTTTGACAATTTTGGAAAAATGCTCAACTTCAACAATGAATAACTTCTTCAATTTTGAACTTTTGGAGGTGTTCTTGGACTTTTTAGAAACCCTAAGGTGTCTTATAATCAAACCTTTTGGTCGCATCTCATTTTGATATTAAATGCTCAATTTATAAGCTTTGGCAAAAAAGGTGTTTTTGTTGACTTTCAAAAATGACCTATAATGTCCAAATTTGTAACTTTTTGTGAGAGTATTTATTGATCTTGGAGTGTGAATATGGATTGTAGGAAATTGCATCCTGTTCAAAATGAGCTTTGGATGGGTCATTTCTCATAAAGTATGAGAAAGTTATGCTTGGTCAAAGTTGGGTTGACTTTTCCTACAAAACCCTAATTTAGCAACTTTTGAATCTTGATGAATCTTGAGCAATCCTTGATGAATCATGATCAAACCTTGATCAAATGATGAATTATCCTTCAAAATGAGAATGTTGACAAAAAATCTTGAGGTTTGACTGTATTTGGGACACAGTTGACTTTTGCCCTAGCACAGTCGATTTTTGGGCCTCTTGAGCAATCGACTGACCAAACTTTATCTGCAAGGCTTGAAATTTGACATGGATGAACTTAAGAACATATTAAGACATTGGGAATCACTTTAGGTCATTTGTATGTGAGGACCTTGATGCAACACAAAACCCTAATTTTGACTTGACTGCCTTAGGAGGTGATTTGACTGTCCAAACCTTGAGCCAACTTGAGCAACTTGAAGATTATTCTTGGCAAATATTGAGGAATATGGGAGGGAAAATTTTTGGGTACAACAGTTTCCCCTGTTCAATTTTCTTAAACCTGAGGATATAGATTAGCTTTTGAGCCTTTCGTGATCCGAAGGTGGAAGATAATTGAACACTAGAGTGCCCAAAAATTTGCACTCGCATGGTGTAGTATCAGCATTGTCATGTCGGGAATGGGCTTACAGATGCCATTTGGAGATTTTTGGTAGCAGGATGGGCTTACAGATGCCATCTTCAGGAATGTCGATCGCATAAGAGATTCCTTAGCGAGAACTTGCATACATGTTGTTGTAAAAGATTCCGCTGGGGAAGTCTAACTTTTGTTGAGATTTAGGAACTTGGCCTGTACTTCAACCGAGAGAATTCCTCGGCTGAGTCTTAAGAACCTGTCCATAATTCAACTGGGGGGAACTTCTTCATCAAGATCTAGGGACTGTCTCATGCTCAACGTAGTATACCGCTGAGGTTATAGAACTTGTCCACACTATGACGGAGGAAAACATCAAGATCTAGGAACTGACTCATGCTCAATGGAGTATACCGTTGAGGTTATAGTACTCATCCACACTATGACGGAGGAAAAAATCAAGATCTAGGAACTGACTCGTGCTCAATGGAGTATACCGTTGAGGTTATAGTACTCGTCCACACTATGACGTAGGGAAACATCTTCATCAAGATCTAGGAACTGTCTCGTGCTCAATGGAGTATACCGTTGAGGTTATAGTACTCGTCCACACTATGACATAGGGAAACATCTTCATCAAGATCTAGGAACTGTCTCGTGCTCAATGGAGTATACCGTTGAGGTTATAGTACTCGTCCACACTATGACGTAGGGAAACATCTTCATCAAGATCTAGGAATTGTCTCGTGCTCAATGGAGTATACCGTTGAGGTTATAGTACTCGTCCATACTATGACGTAGGGAAACATCTTCATCAAGATCTAGGAACTGTCTCGTGCTCAATGGAGTATACCGTTGAGGATATAGAACTTGTCCACACTATGACGGAGGAAAACATCAAGATCTAGGAATTGACTTGTGCTCAATGGAGTATACCATTGAGGTTATAGTACTCGTCCACACTATGACGTAGGGAAACATCTTCATCAAGATCTAGGAACTGTCTCGTGCTCAATGGAGTATACCGTTGAGGTTATAGAACTCGTCCACACTATGACGGAGGAAAACATCAAGATCTAGGAACTGACTCGTGCTCAATAGAGTATACCATTGAGGTTATAGAACTTGCCCACACTATGACGGAGGATAACATCAAGATCTAGGAACTGACTCGTGCTCAATGGAGTATACCGTTGAGGTTATAGTACTCGTCCACACTATGACGTAGGGAAACATCTTCATCAAGATCTAGGAACTGTCTCGTACTCAATGGAGTATACCGTTGAGGTTATAGAACTCGTCCATACTATGACGGAGGAAAACATCAAGATCTAGGAACTGACTCGTGCTCAATGGAGTATACCGTTAAGGTTATAGTACTCGTCCACACTATGACGGAGGAAAACATCAAGATCTAGGAATTGACTCGTGCTCAATGGAGTATACCGTTGAGGTTATAGTACTCGTCCACACTATGACGTAGGGAAACATCTTCATCAAGATCTAGGAATTGTCTCGTGCTCAAAGGAGTATACCGTTGAGGTTATAGAACTCGTCCACACTATGACGGAGGAAAACATCAAGATCTAGGAACTGACTCGTGCTCAATGGAGTATACCGTTGAGGTTATAGTACTCGTCCACACTATGACGTAGGGAAACATCTTCATCAAGATCTAGGAACTGTCTCGTGCTCAATGGAGTATACCGTTGAGGTTATAGAACTCGTCAACACTATGACGGAGGAAAACATCAAGATCTAGGAACTGACTCGTGCTCACCGGGAGTATACCGTTGAGGCTATAGTACACGTCCACACTATGACGTAGGGAAACATCTTCATCAAGATCTAGGAACTGTCTCGTGCTCAATGGAGTATACCGTTGAGGTTATAGAACTCGTCCACACTATGACGGAGGAAAACATCAAGATCTAGGAACTGACTCGTGCTCAATGGAGTATACCGTTGAGGTTATAGTACTCGTCCACACTATGACATAGGGAAACATCTTCATCAAGATCTAGGAACTGTCTCGTGCTCAATGGAGTATACCGTTGAGGTTATAGAACTCGTCCACACTATGACGGAGGAAAACATCAAGATCTAGGAACTGACTCGTGCTCAATGGAGTATACCGTTGAGATTATAGTACTCGTCCACACTATGACGTAGGGAAACATCTTCATCAAGATCTAGGAACTGTCTCGTGCTCAAAGGAGTATATCGTTGAGGTTATAGAACTCGTCCACACTATGACGGAGGAAAACATCAAGATCTAGGAACTGACTCGTGCTCAATGGAGTATACCATTGAGGTTATAGTACTCGTCCACACTATGACATAGGGAAACATCTTCATCAAGATCTAGGAACTGTCTCGTGCTCAATGGAGTATACCGTTGAGGTTATAGAACTCGTCCACACTATGACGGAGGAAAACATCAAGATCTAGGAACTGACTCGTGCTCAATGGAGTATACCGTTGAGGTTATAGTACTCGTCCACACTATGACGTAGGCAAACATCTTCATCAAGATCTAGGAACTGTCTCGTGCTCAATGGAGTATACCGTTGAGGTTATAGAACTCGTCCACACTATGACGGAGGAAAACATCAAGATCTAGGAACTGACTCGTGCTCAATGGAGTATACCGTTGAGGTTATATTTCTCGTCCACCTTATGACGTAGGGAAACATCTTCATCAAGATCTAGGAATTGTCTCGTGCTCAATGGAGTATATCGTTGAGGTTATAGAACTCGTCCACACTATGACGGAGGAAAACATCAAGATCTAGGAACTGACTCGTGCTCAATGGAGTATACAGTTGAGGTTATAGTACTCGTCCACACTATGACGTAGGGAAACATCTTCATCAATATCTAGGAACTGTCTCGTGCTCAATGGAGTATACCGTTGAGGTTATAGAACTCGTCCACACTATAACGGAGGAAAACATCAAGATCTAGGAACTGACTCGTGCTCAATGGAGTATACCGTTGAGGTTATAGTACTCTTCCACACTATGACGTAGGGAAACATCTTCATCAAGATCTAGGAACTGTCTCGTGCTCAATGGAGTATACCGTTGAGGTTATAGAACTCGTCCACACTATGACGGAGGAAAACATCAAGATCTAGGAACTGACTCGTGCTCACCGGGAGTATACCGTTGAGGTTATAGTACACGTCCACACTATGACGTAGAGAAACTGTCGAGATTGAGAACCTTATCTGAAATTCAACCGAGGATAATTCAATTTAGATTTAAGAACTAGTCAGATCTTCGACTAAGCTGAGAACTTAACTGCATTTTTTCTGAAAGGTAAAGGTCAGTCACATGCAATGCATGAGATGAATCAAGAAATGATGTTCTCAACATAAATGAGATTGTATTCGTATGATGCGTATATGCATGTATCATGATGTATGGGGATATAGTGTTTTAGCTAGGGAAAATAAATCTTGGAGCTGCTGGAGAATAGAGCTGAGTTCTTCGTTTCCGCTGGGGATGATGAACGAAGATGATAAATCTGTAGGAGAGAAGAACTCCGTTGGGGGAATAAACTGATGAAGAGATTACTCCAAGGGGATAATCCCCAGAAGGTCTTGATATTCCCCAGCAGAGTCGCCAGTTCTGTGATCGGTGGGAAAGAGAACTGACTGTTTTGGAATGCTGGTTCGCGTTTTGCATTTGTTTTTGCAAAATGTCGCGGTAAGCAAGAGTCTCCACCGTCTTTTATTTTATCCAACAAGGAAAGGACAAAAGCACAGAAAATTCTTTTTTGAGACATTTCTCGGGTTCGGGAGGTAGATTATAGAAAGGGAAGGTGTTAGCGTCCTTTCTATCCGTGGTTATCCACAGGCTCTTAGGTACTTGCTCATTATGTTTTCAAAAGTTTGCTTTTCTTTGTGATTGTGGGTTTGAAAGAGTTTTTGTTTGAAAGGAGTGTAAGTGTGAAAAGTTTTGTTTTGTTTTTAAAAGCAGCAAGTACTTAAGAACCATCTACCTACTCGAAAAGGGAATTAAACTGTGCTAATGTCCTTTAGACAATGCTAGCCCACTATTGATGAGTAGGTAGCACCATCGTTGGAGTTTTAAGGGTCAATTCGATTAAGGGACGTGTGGTCACTAAAGCAATGTTAGGACGCCTTAGTGGTAACCCTAATGTATTAGATCATTTTATCTGAGGCAACCGTTTCGAGGCAACTTATGATCTTTGGACAAGAGGGCGACCTCTAAAACTTCCTATACTCAATGACCACGTTCGAAGGCAACCAAGTGAGGTGTACCCTAAGAGTGCGCATGTGCGAGTGTGTTATTTTCAGTTAATTTGTCTTTGTACATGTCATAGGTGAGTGTTGTACCCCAAAAATTGCCCTCTCAATTCTCAAGGCTTTTCTCATAAAGATTCTCAGGATTTTAGCTTGCACAAGTGCATTGGGATTTTCCAGTACCAAAATTAAAAGGAGACTGTCAAAAAGGGAGAAAACAGATAAAAATATTATTTTGACAAAAATTGGAGAAATACAAGTGCTCTTCGTTTCAGCTCTTTCGATTGGCCTTTTGGCCTCTTTCGACACAAGCTTGGCTTGCATCCTTCGATTGGCCTTTTGGCCTCTTTAGACACAAGCTTGGTTTGCATCCTTCGATTGTCCTTTTGACCTCTTTCGACACAAGCTTGGTTTGCATCCTTCGATTGGCCTTTTGGCCTCTTTCGCCTGGGCATGTGACTTCTTGTTGCAGGTTTCGTTTGTGTCTTTTGCTACTTGCATGCTTGCAATCGAAGGTCATGACCTACTGGTCACAGGTACCCCCCCCCCCCCTGCAAGGCAAGTCTTCGTTTGGGCACTCACCTTCTGTGTGCCTGGATGAAAACTTCAATTGAGCAAGAGCCCCCTTCGAATGCAACTTGGATTACATCCTTCGTTTTGAGCAGGAGCCTCCTTCGAATGCAACTTGGGAATACCCTTCGACTCAAAAGCCAGGAACCTCCCTCACGCTAAAAGGAAATGACTCCCTTTATGTTTGTTTCGATCCACATGATTCGATTGGGCAACATTTCTTCCTTCGAACACGGACTTTCGATTGGGAAATATGTTTGCTTCGACCCAGGCTTCGATTGGGCAATATGCTTCCTTCGAGCATGAGCTTTCGATTGGGCAATAGCTTCCTTTGAGTTAGCTTGTTTCGACCACAAGCTTCGACTGAGGCAAAGGCTTCCTTCAAACAGGTGTGCTTCGATCTCACTCTTGCATTTGACACAAGACCAAATCTCGTTTGACAGGCTGTGTTGCGTCCAAATCTTTACATAGTCAGAAGCTTGTACAAAGGTTTTAAACTTTGTCTGTTAGATACTATTATTCTTGGTTAAAGGCTACATACTCTTTCTTTTCATAGAGAGTACTTTTATCACAAAAGCAGCTTTCAAGCTGAATTTGGTCTGAGCACAAGCAACGTCAGAGGCCTAAGTCACATCTACTGCACCCCAACTGCCAACAGGCCCCCCACATGTACTGTCACGTTACCTATTATTTTATTATTGTTGCAAGGCTGGCTGATGAAGACATGTCCATTCTTTTTCTCTATAAATAGAGGAATTTATGCAAAGCTAAGAGAGGACTTTTTTGCCAGGCGAACGAATCTACAGAAAATTCTCAAAAACACAACAAAACTCTCAAGTTCATCAACACTTGAGAAATCAATACCCAGAATCCAAACACTTAGAATCTGAAACATCCATATACCTTGTTACCCTTCGAATCCAGTAGGAAGAACCTCACACTTGTTCTTCTCTTTCGAATCCAGTATCAAAGACATAACCCATGTTTCCTCCCTTCGAATCCAGAAGCATTCAAGGAAACCACTTAAAGGCCCAGCACACGTTCAAGGCCTGAAGCAAGGTAAGTCACTCTTACCCTTGAACCTATCGTTTCATGGCATAGTATGTGAGTAATCTTCCCTTTCATTTCAAAACATGTACATAACACTTTGTTTCTTTTCGTTTCCACCTATTTAATACGTTTTCAGAGCTAAACCCTTTCGTTTTTGCTTACCTAAACTTGCTTTAACTGTTAAACTGTTTACCAAACAAATACTAGCATGGCCTCAGGCCATGTTGCCATTTAATGCTTTGAATGAGAGAAACAGGAAACAGGAAATAGGAAACGAAGCTTCTGGCTTCTATCCTCTTTCTCCAGGTCGAACGAAAGAGACAACCAGGAGTATGAAACGAAGCCTTTGGTTTCCACACTGACTTCCAGGCCCATCCAGAGACACGCTCACACTAATTTCACTGGCCCAATCGAAGAAGGCAACAAGGCAGAAAGGCCCAGCCAGAGGCACGCTTGCACCAAGTCCAAGCTCAGACGAAAGGAACTCCCATGCTGGTGCCAGCCTCCAATCGAAATACATGACCTGACTGGTGCCAGATCCCAATCGAAAGACAGAACCTCACTGGTGTTGGCCCCAATCGAAGGAGGCCAACAGAATGCAAATCGAAGGCTGCTACTGCCTGGGTCGAAATACACTCATTTTTCTTACTGTTATCTTATTTTTTCCTTCATATTTTTTATGCCTTTCGATATGGTTGTAATAGCGTAGGATTTTATCTTTCTGTATTTTATTTACTTTGTACAAATGCTAGTAACTAGGTGTGTATGGCAAGATAAAACCAACAAGTAGACAACCTAAAAATCAAAGACAATTGCATGCAATAAAACACACTTTGCACACATGCACCCTTAGGGTAATCTCACTTGTTGCCTCGGAATATAGTCATGTCCCTCGAGCATGGGCGTTTTAGCAAAGACCCTCGATAAAAGATCATAGTCCCTCGATGACCCTCGATGTTGCCTTCGGTAAATGATCTAGTCCCTAAAACGACATTGCTAAAACGTCCCATATGTTGCCTTCTATGACTATACAAACGTCCCATGCCCGTCCCGTTCAACATCCTAACGCAAGGTTGTTCATCAAATACAATGGTGAAACAACACTGTTAAAAGGGTTAAAACACAAGAAAAATCTTTGAGTAAAATAGGGTAGATAGCATTTAGTTACTTGATCAAACTTACAAAACATCCTTGCCATTTTTCAAACACACATCACAACACAACTTCAAAACAACTTTCAAAAAACATTGAAACATCTTTTCAAAAAGACAAACACCTTTGTAAAACATTCAAACGAATTGTTACAAAGGTTGCCTAGACAAGGCATCTTTTTCAAAACATTTTCAAAACCACACACACAAAACACCATTTCAAGCAATTGAAAAACAAAGGCAAGTGATCTAAAACAAGTAACTAAGAGCCCATGGATAACCATGGATGAAAAGGGTGCTAGCACCTTCCCTTTTCATAATCTACCCCCCGAACCCATGAAAACATCTCAAAGGTCTTTCCTGTGCTTTTTGACCTTTCCTTAGGATAAAATAAAAAGTCGGTGGCGACTCTTGCTAAACCGAACATTTGCGAACACAAACGCAAAATCCAAGTCAGTTCTCCCACCGTATCACAGAATTGGCGACTCTGCTGGGGAATCATCTAAAAGTGGGGTTACCTTAGGGTTTTAGATCACCTATACATGCTTATTGTTTGCTTTGATTGCTTTACATTTTGGTTCTCTTATTTGGGCTTGAAATCCTCTTCCCGGATTTGGGGAAACATTCATAGGTAAATAGCATTACGTTGTGAAAACTGTGCGGGGTATACCGACACGGTTGAAGCAATAGCTATATTAGTGCGACATATTTGTGAGTACTGGTAGCCTTTGAGTCAATCAAAGAGAATACGGGGCCACTGAGTGATGTCACTAAGCACTAATGAACTAGAACCTTACTTGACCATCTTGGCCTTTTTAGGGGTAGTGAGATGACCGACTTTGGTGCAGTCCGAAGTTGGTAGATACTCGACACTACACTCATTGAGGATTGTTTTCTTGGAATATTTTGGTCGCCAGTTAAGTGGCTAAACCAAAACAATGAACACAGAAAATAATCCAGTGATATTGAGCTCCTTAGAACCCAGTTTCAATTTTAGGACAGGTTGAGCCAACTAACTTCAAGAGGGTACTTACCTACAAACCCCATACAAGCCTAAACCTAAGGACTTGTTTGCTTTGTGTGAATATGACTACTTGTATATACACTTTCTTACTTTTGCATACATGTACATGACATCATAACATCATACCATAGCATTTTCAATAACCATTTCAAGGATCTCGAGGGTCTTTCGATGCAGGGTCACGTTGAACCAGATGTCTACCAAGGGGCAAGAGGGTTCTCCTCTAAACAAACATCGTCAAAGATCAGGTGCAACAACTTGAATCAGGGGCTATGACCCACTCGACATGGTGAGCTTAATTCTCGTGGAAAGACATCCACCAGTACAAAGGTCTCCAATCAAAGTTGTTGACCAAAGTTCAACCTCTAACATTTCTCTTGTGTTTACCCCGAGAGATTCTTGAAAACATGCATCCACATATCATGCATTGCATCATAACAAGTTTTCCTTTTCAGGTTTCCTTATTCTCCTACTGTTTATTTCAGTAGAGATGGCTCTAGAGCAGACTATCAAGGGTATCCAGGATCAAAACGCTCAACTTCAAGAAATGTTCTTAAACCTGTCCCAGGGGCAAGAAGAAGTGAAAGCTCTCCTCACAAGGGGCTTGGTCCTAGGGAATCCAGGAGGCATCAGGAATGATCAGTTGGAAGGGCTACAAATTGAGTTGGTAACAATGAAGATCCAGATGATGGGACAGCTGGTGGGCCAGATGGCTCTCATTCAAGACTTGGCTCAAAGACAAGAAGAGCTCAGGGTTCTCGTCAACAAACTGCTTCGAGACAACCAAATGGGGAAAACAACTAGGGTTGGAGATCAAGACATCATTCAACTTCCTTTGAGACAAGAAGACAAGGGGAAGGCTCCCCAACTTGCTTCAGGGTCACAAGCCCAGCAACAACCTCGTCAACGTCAACAGGGGCATCAGCGTAAGGAGGTCGCGCCTAAAAGACAATATACTAGGATCAAAATGTCACTAGCTCAAGCGCTACAAGACATGTTGAAGGAAGAGCTGATTACATTAAAGGCTCCTCATCCGAACCCTAAGACTTCTTCTCCTAACTACAACCCGGATGCAAGATGTGCTTATCATTTTGGTAGCCCAGGGTATGACACAAACAAATGTTGGGCTCTGAAGAACAAGGTCCAAGACATGATTGATGCCAAGGAGATCAAGTTTGACCCTCCGAAGACCCCAAATGTGATCACTGCTCCTATGACGAATCATTAAAAGTTTTTGTTCATTTGAATTTTCAGGTTGTAATCTCTTTGTTATTCAAACAATTATCTGTTAATGTCAAACTCTGTTTCATTAATGCATTGCATATGTTTGTCTTGATTTGATCCACTCATTTCCATTACATTTAAACTATGCTTTTTACTCTCTTTATGACTCTCAACTCTTGCTAAAAGTTACAAGCCTTTAGAGGGAGGATGACGAAACAATGCCATAATCTCATACAGTATGCTTTTGGACAGACCTTGCTGATGATGTACAGGCATTTCTTTCAAATCCTAAACACCGGAGTTATAAGGAAGATAATCCCTAGTCAACCCCTTCGAGCCAAAGAAGTAGGAGTTTTCTGTTTTAAAACAAAATGAAACCTTTGATTTAAACCTGGGGCGGGGTAGTCACTCAGTTAATTAAAAAAGATGTGCATTGAAGTCGCAAACTCTCAGTTCGTAATACAACGAACGACATCAAAAGCATTCCTCTGGAATCAAAAGACAGTGGTGGTTCCTTATCTCATAGGCAGTCAATCTCTCAAAAGAGAAAAGCCCATTGAGCCAAAACCTATAAAGGAGGCTTAAGAAAGCTGGGGCATCCCACTGACTGTAATCTCGAAAACAGGAACAGTCAGGCAAAAGTTAGGGATAACAAATCAAAAGAACGAGGTCGCTACAAATCCTCAACAACATGAAAAATGTTGCAAAAATGACTTCCTTCCAAAATCCAACTTGTGTGAACCATCACCAAAACGTCGTTCCAAATTCGAATAGAGTTCGACGCATAATTAACTGAGTTTAGGATTGAAGAACATCACGAAGAGCGGGTGGGTACAAATATACTTTGAGCCTTTATCCTTTGTTTCTTAAACCGTGAACCAAGCCACGTTACAACCCTTCAAAAGTCCTAATTGAAGCATGGGTTGGTTCGAAAGCATACTGTTACAAAAGGTATCCTGACTCCTGTAAGGCTTTGCCCTAAATCTTGTGTTGAATTTGTCTTATAAAAAGTTTTTTGCCAAAAAACGCATTTTTCAAAATTTCAAGACAAGCATAAAATTTGCATCACTTGAATATCATTGTTTGCATTTGGCTATTTGTTTGACAGCAGAGAAATTCACACAATGAATATCCGATGAACGAAAGCTCTCCCAGTGAACAAAATCACTTCAAGTAGGATGACACTTCCATTGACGAATCTCCTATCAACAGGGGGACTTAACATGTCACTATCCAGCACACCTGGGGCAGTCCAGTCAAGATTTCTTGAAATCTCTGAAGAAGTGCAGAGTAAACAGGGGCAAGTCTCCATCTCCGTCACTTGGGGCATTGAACGTCAACCCCAACAAAGGGTTACATACAGTCAAACATTTCCAGGTAGTGCCACAAACACTCGCTACTAGGGGCAGTGACAAATCTCCCCAAAATCCTTCTCATAGGATGATTCCCCAGCAAGAGTATAATCTCTGAAAACCTTTCCCCAGCTGAATCAACCTCAAGAATCCTCGAGGACTTCCCCTAACGAAGATGTCACCTCTCTAGCAGACTGACGACAGGGTTTATTTCCCCAACAACACCAGGATTCCCCAGCTTGAGTTTGCCTCTCCGACTACTACAAATCAAAGGACCACAACTCCTCTTCCCTAGTAGACTATTCTACAATCCCCGACAAGTTACTGTGAAACCTGGACCCGACCAGATATCAGTTCAACTTTGACTCCCCAGTAGAGCAACGGACAACCGAGACTCCTGGACTCTTTTCCCAAGCAGGAATAAACATGCTCCCCACAGAGTTTTCAATATTCCCTAGTGAAGATCTCCTCAAAACAGGAATTACCAGTAGATTGGCATACAACCCAAACTCCTGGTTCCCCCAATAGTGGTCCCAAGACTTCTCATTTTCAACGATCAAAGGATTTTCAATCCCCAGCAGCAGTCAAGGATGTACTTTCCTCGACAGCAGTCAAAGATCTCATTGTCTCCAGTTATCAAGGATTTATTTTCCTCAGCAAGACAGCTACTCAGCTTACATGCACATCCATTACATTCATATATCATAAATATTGATATAACACATATATCGCATCATACATTTCATGCAACATAACTTTGTGTTTCAGCTAATATTTTACCCTTTTCAGGATAAGATTAATAAGCTTCGAATCAAGACTTCTGAAAACAGTTTACGGATTCTCCAAATACGGATGTTAATCTATCGCTTGTTCAGATTCAACTTTTTAAAACAGTTTACAGATGCTTCCCAACATGGATGCTGATCTATTGCTTATTCAACTTCAAGACTTCTGAAAACAGTTTACGGGTGCTTCCGGATATGGATGTCAATCTATCGCTTGTTCAGACTCAACTTCTGAAAACAATTTACGGGTGCTTCCAGATATGGATGTCAATCTATCGCTTGTTCAGACTCAACTTCTGAAAACAGTTTACGGGTGCTTCCAGATATGGATGTCAATCTATCACTTGTTCAGACTCAACTTCTGAAAACAGTTTACGGGTGCTTCCAGATATGGATGTCAATCTATCGCTTGTTCAGACTCAACTTCTGAAGACAGTTTACGGGTGCTTCCAGATATGGATGTCAATCTATGGCTTGTTCAGACTCAACTTCTGAAAACAGTTTACGGGTGCTTCCAGATATGGAGTATACCGTTGAGGTTATAGTACTCGTCCACACTATGACGTAGGGAAACATATTCATCAAGATCTAGGAACTGTCTCGTGCTCAATGGAGTATATCGTTGAGGTTATAGAACTCGTCCACACTATGACAGAGGAAAACATCAAGATCTAGGAACTGACTCGTGCTCAATGGAGTATACCGTTGAGGTTATAGTACTCGTCCATACTATGACATAGGGAAACATCTTCATCAAGATCTAGGAACTGTCTCGTGCTCAATGGAGTATACCGTTGAGGTTATAAAACTCGTTCACACTATGACGGAGGAAAACATCAAGATCTAGGAACTGACTCGTGCTCAATGGAGTATACCGTTGAGGTTATAGTACTCGTCCACACTATGACGTAGGAAAACATCTTCATCAAGATCTAGGAACTGTCTCGTGCTCAATGGAGTATACCGTTGAGGTTATAGAACTCGTCCACACTATGACGGAGGAAAACATCAAGATCTAGGAACTGACTCATGCTCACCGGGAGTATACCGTTGAGGTTATAGTACTCGTCCACACTATGACGTAGAGAAACTGTCGATAATGAGAACCTTATCTGAAATTCAACCGACGATAATTCAATTGAGATTTAAGAACAGCTCAGATCTTCGACTAAGCTGAGAACTTAACTGCATTTTTTCTGAAAGGTAAAGGTCAGTCACATGCAATGCATGAGATGAATCAAGCAATGATGTTCTCAACATAAATGAGATTGTATTCGTATGAGCGTATATGCATCTATCATGATGTATGGGGATATAATGTTTTAGCTAGGGAAAATAAATCCCAGAGCTGCTAGAGAATAGAGTTGAGTTCTTCGTTTCCGCTGGGGATGATGAACGAAGATGATAAATCTGTAGGAGAGAAGAACTCCGTTGGGGGAATAAACTGATGAAGAGATTACTCCAAGGGGATAATCCCCAGAAGGTCTTGATATTCCCCAGCAGAGTCGCCAATTCTGTGATCGGTGGGAAAGAGAACTGACTGTTTTGGAATGCTGGTTCGTGTTTTGCATTTGTTTTCGCAAAATGTTGCGGTAAGCAAGAGTCTCCACCGTCTTTTATTTTATCCAACAAGGAAAGGACAAAAGCACAGAAAAATTCCTTTTTGAGACATTTCTCGGGTTCGGGAGGTAGATTATAGAAAGGGAAGGTGTTAGCACCCTTTCTATCCGTGGTTATCCACGGGCTCTTAGGTACTTGCTCATTATGTTTTCAAAAGTTTGCTTTTCTTTGTGATTGTGGGTTTGAAAGAGTTTTTGTTTGAAAGGAGTGTAAGTGCGAAAAGTTTTGTTTTGTTTTTAAAAGGAGCAAGTACTTAAGAACCATCTACCTACTCGAAAAGGGAATTAAACTGTGCTAATGTCCTTTAGACAATGCTAGCCCACTATTGATGAGTAGGTAGCACCGTCGTTGGAGTTTTAAGGGTCAATTCGATTAAGGGACGGGTGGTCACTAAAGCAATGTTAGGACGCCTTAGTGGTAACCCTAATGTCTTAGATCTTTTTATCCGAGGCAACTTATGATCTTTGGACAAGAGGGCGACCTCTAAAACTTCCTATACTCAATGACCACGTTCGAAGGCAACCAAGTGAGGTGTACCCTAAGAGTGTGAGTGTGCGAGTGTGTTATTTTCAGTTAATTTGTCTTTGTACATGTCATGGGTGAGTGTTGTACCCCAAAATTTTCCCTCTCAATTCTCAAGGCTTTTCTCATAAAGATTCTCAGGATTTTAGCTTGCACAAGTTCATTGGGATTTTCCAGTACCAAAATTAAAAGGAGACTGTCAAAAAGGGAGAAAACAGATAAAAATATTATTTTGACAAAAATTGGAGAAATACAAGTGCTCTTCGTTTCAGCTCTTTCGATTGGCCTTTTGGCCTCTTTCGACACAAGCTTGGCTTGCATCCTTCGATTGGATTTTTGGCCTCTTTCTACACAAGCTTGGTTTGCATCCTTCGATTGGCCTTTTGACCTCTTTCGACACAAGCTTGGTTTGCATCCTTCGATTGGCCTTTTGGCCTCTTTCGCCTGGGCATGTGACTTCTTGTTGCAGGTTTCGTTTGTGTCTTTTGCTGCCTGCATGCTTGCAATCGAAGGCCATGACCTACTGGTCACAGGTACCCCACTGCAAGGCAAGTCTTCGTTTGGGCACTCACCTTCTGTGTGCCTGGATGAAAACTTCAATTGAGCAAGAGCCCCCTTCGAATGCAACTTGGATTACATCCTTCGTTTTGAGCAGGAGCCTCCTTGGAATGCAACTTGGGAATACCCTTCGACTCAGAAGCCAGGAACCTCCCTCACGCTAAAAGGCAATGACTCCCTTTATGTTTGTTTCGATCCACATGCTTCGATTGGGCAACATTGCTTCCTTCGAACATGAACTTTCGATTGGGAAATATGTTTGCTTCGACCGAGGCTTTGATTGGGCAATATGCTTCCTTCGAGCATGAGCTTTCGATTGTGAAATAGCTTCCTTCGAGTTAGCTTGTTTCGACCACAAGCTTCGACTGAGGCAAAGGCTTCCTTCAAACAAGTGTGCTTCGATCTCACTCTTGCATTTGACACAAGACTAAATCTCGTTTGCCAGGCTGTGTTGCGTCCAAATCTTTACATAGTCAGAAGCTTGTACAAAGGTTTTAAACTTTGTCTGTTAGATACTACTATTCTTGGTTAAAGGCTACATACTCTTTCTTTTCATAGAGAGTACTTTTATCACAAAAGCAGCTTTCAAGCTGAATTTGGTCTGAGCACAAGCAACATCAGAGGCCTAAGTCACATCTGTTGCACCCCAACTGCCAACAGGCCCCCCATATGTACTGTCACGTTACCTATTATTTTATTATTGTTGCAAGGCTGGCTGTTGAAGACATGTCCATTCTTTTTCTCTATAAATAAAGGAATTTATGCAAAGCTAAGAGAGGACTTTTTGGCCGGGCGAACGAATCTACAGAAAATTCTCAAAAACACAACAAAACTCTCAAGTTCATCAACACTTGAGAAATCAATACCCAGAATCCAAACACTTAGAATCTGAAACATCCATATACCTTGTTACCCTTCGAATCCAGTAGGAAGAACCTCACACTTGTTCTTCTCTTTCGAATCCAGTATCAAAGATATAACCCCTGGTTCCTCCCTTCGAATCCAGAAGCATTCAAGGAAACCACTTAAAGGCCCAGCACACGTTCAAGGCCTGAAGCAAGGTAAGTCACTCTTACCCTTAAACCTTTCGTTTCATGGCATAGTATGTGAATAATCTTCCCTTTCATTTCAAAACATGTACATAACACTTTGTTTCTTTTCGTTTCCACCTATTTAATACGTTTTCAGAGCTAAACCCTTTCGTTTTTTCTTACCTGAACTTGCTTTAACTGTTAAACTATTTACCAAACAAATACTAGCATGGCCTCAGGCCATGTTGCCATTTAATGCTTTGAATGAGAGAAACAGAAAACAGGAAATAGGAAACGAAGCTTCTGGCTTCTATCCTCTTTCTCCAGGTCGAACGAAAGAGACAACCAGGAGTATGAAACGAAGCCTTTGGTTTCCACACTGACTTCCAGGCCCAGCCAGAGACACGCTCACACTAATTTCACTTGCCCAATCGAAGAAGGCAACAAGGCAGAAAGGCCCAGCCAGAGGCACGCTTGCACTAAGTCCAGGCTCAGACGAAAGGCACTTCCATGCTGTTGCCAGCCTCCAATCGAAATACATGACCTGACTGGTGCCAAATCCCAATTGAAAGACAGAACCTCACTGGTGCTGGCCCCAATCAAAGGAGGCCAACAGAATGCAAATCGAAGGCTGTTACTGCCTGGGTCAAAATACACTCATTTTTCTTACTTTTATCTTATTTTTTCCTTCATATTTTTTATGCCTTTCGATATGGTTGTAATAGCGTAGGATTTTATCTTTATGCATTTTATTTACTTTGTACAAATGCTAGTAACTAGGTGTGTATGGCAAGATAAAACCAACAAGTAGACAACCTAAAAATCAAAGACAATTGCATGTAATAAAACACACTTTGCACACATGCACCCTTAGGGTAATCTCACTTGTTGCCTCGGAATATAGTCATGTCTCTCGAGCATGGGAGTTTTAGCAAAGACCCTTGATAAAAGATCGTAGTCCCTCGATGACCCTCGATGTTTCCTTCGGTAAACGATCTAGTCCCTAAAACGACATTGCTAAAACGTCCCACATGTTGCCTTCTATGACTATACAAACGTCCCATGCCCGTCCCATTCAACATCCTAACGCAAGGTTGTTCATCAAACACAATGGTGAAACAACACTGTTAAAAGGGTTAAAACACAAGAAAAATCTTTGAGTAAAATAGGGTAGATAGCTCTTAGTTACTTGATCAAACTTGCAAAACATCATTGCCATTTTTCAAACACACATCACAACACAACTTCAAAACAACTTTCAAAAAACATTGAAACATCTTTTCAAAAAGACAAACACCTTTGTAAAACATTCAAACGAATTGTTACAAAGGTTGCCTAGACAAGGCATCTTTTTCAAAACATTTTCAAAACCACACACACAAAACACCATTTCAAGCAATTGAAAAACAAAGGCAAGTGATCTAAAACAAGTAACTAAGAGCCCATGGATAACCATGGATGAAAAGGGTGCTAGCACCTTCCCTTTTCATAATCTACCCCCCGAACCCATGAAAACATCTCAAAGGTCTTTCCTGTGCTTTTTGACCTTTCCTTAGGATAAAATAAAAAGTCGGTGGCGACTCTTGCTAAACCGAACATTTACGAACACAAACGCAAAATCCAAGTCAGTTCTCCCACCGTATCACAGTGAGCTATGTTGATTTTAAGTTCATACATTTGATCTTGTCATGCATTCTCTATTATCAAACATCTAACAGTTTATAAGTTGCGAAAATTAAATTGCGGAAATTAAACTAACTATTACAAGGCGTCGGGTATTTACATCGCCAAAAACAACCCTTGAAATTTAAATTGCGGAAAATAAAATAAAGCCATAGAAATGTCCTAATTAAAAGCTATTACAAACCAGAGGCAAGTATATTAATATGATAAAAATAAACAAACGCGTGCGAGAAATTAAATCGAGCGCAAAGTTCTAGAGTTTTGACCATTTTTGTTAAAGAAGAGATTTTTTTGTTTGTTTTTTAATTTTAAGAAATAAATTATCTAAGTTAATTATTAAACTACATTAAATTAATTAATTAATGAAAATAAATATTTTTGGGTTTTTTGATATTTAAAGAAAGAAAATAGAATTGATCAATGTTAATAAATCCTAGTTATGTCTAAATTAATTTTATTATTTACAAAAATATATTAAATTTATTGTCTAATTAAAGCCTAAATTAATTACTAAATTAAATTAATTAAATTGATGAATAAAAAATAAATTATTTTTGTCTTTTGGTATTTTAAGAAAGAAATCAAAATTAATGTTAGTAATTAAAACCTATATTAATTCTAATTGAATTTTAATTATTTACAAATATGTGAAAGTTATTCTAATTAAAATTCTAAATCAATTAATTAATGTTTATTAACAAAAATAAAAGTTAGAATTTAATTTGATAAAGAAAATGTTTTGTGGTTTTTTTTATATTTTAAGAAAGAAATAAATCTAAATTAATCACTACATTAAATTAATTAATTAAATGAAGAAAAAAAGTTATTTTTGGATTTTTGGTTATTTAAAGAAAGAAAATGGAATGGTTAAATTAATGATTAAACCTATTAAATTCTAATTAGTTTTATTTATTTACAAAAAGAAATTAAAGTTTCCTAGAATTAAAAACCTAATTAATTAATCGGAATTTATTAAAGAAAAATAAAGTTCTTAATTTTAATTGGACAAAATGATATTTTTGTGATTTTTTGATAAAAAGAAAGTTTGTTATTGGTTAGTAAATTAATTAAGTAAAAATAAAATAATTAAACCAAATAAATAAAATATGAGAAAATAGAGAAATTGGGCCTTTTTTTGGAGGGTGCAGAAAGCATTCGTGAGCTCGGATCTTCGAAAGCTTCATGCTCTAACTATGGTGTTTTTTTATTCTTGCGTGGAACCTATGATTCAACCATCCATAACTGTTCTATATAAACTCAAACAAACGTTAGCATACCATAAAATGTGATTAAAATTAGAGATTCGAAATTTAAAATTTTACCAAACCGGTGGGCATGCTAGGTGTGTGATGGATTGCTCTTGGGCCTTGTAAGACTCATGAGGACTTCAAGAGGATGGTTTGAGGCTTGATGTCAATTGCGAGAGGCCGGAACCTCGAGATATGACTTGCACCAATTCATTGATTTCTGGAGAGCTTTTTGAAGAGCTTTTAGAGAACTTTTTGAAGAGCTTTTTAGAGAGGATTTTCGTGCCTTTCAAGCTTGTATGGCTCTATATTTATAGAGGGGAATGAGGAGACAAGAAAGCATGGAAAGAATCTCCCTCATAATGTTGTGTTTTAAGACCATGATCAAGATTTGAAAAAAATGCCATATTTGATGATTCTCCATTATTAAACCTTCCAAATTTGATTTGATTCAATCTTTTTGCACATGATTAGTCTTGATACGAATTTGATGGTGGTGCTAGCTGTAAACAAAGCCTAAAACAATCAAAAAATCAACAGTTATTAATTATTTGGATTTTCTATGATTTTATTTGATTTAAAATGAATAAATTCAATTAAAAATCAAATTAAATAATAAAAATGAAATATGGGCTCATGGATGAAGCTAGGACACGTGGGAAACTATGCAAGCTCAAATCAAGTGGAAAAGAATGGGCCCATTTGACAAAATTTGAAGTTTTGGGGATAGTTGACTTTTTGCAATTTTGCAAAAAAATTCCAACTTCAACAATGCATAACTTCTTCAATTTTGAACTTTTGGAAGTTCTCTTGGACATTTTAGAAAGCTTGCGATGTCCTATAACCAACCCTTTTGGTCTCATCTCAATTTGATATTCCATGCTCAAGTTATAAGCTTTGGAAAAAAAAAGGTGTTTTTGTTGACTTTCAAAAATGACCTATAATGTCCAAATTTGTAAATTCTTGTGAGTGCATTTCTTGATCTTGGGGTATGAATATGGATTGTAGGAAATTGCATACTCTTCAAAATGAGCTCTTGATGGGTCATTTCTCATAAAGTATGACAAAGTTATGTTTGGTCAAAGTTGAGTTGACTTTTCCTATAAAACCCTAATTTAGCAACTTTTGAGTCTTGATGAATTTTGAGAAATCCTTGATGAGTCATGATAAACCCTTGATAAAATGATGAAATATCCTTCAAAATGAGAATGTTGACAAAAAATCTTGAAGTTTGACTGTTTATAGGTCACAGTTGACTTTTGCCCTAGCACAGTCGATTTTTGGACCTTTTGAGCAATTGACTGAGCAAACTTCCTCTGCAAGGCTTGAAATTTGGCATGGATTATCTTGAGAGCATATTAGGACATTAGGGAGAACTTTAGGTCATTTGGATTCAAGGATCTTGATGCAACACAAAACCCTAATTTGGGATTCACTGCCTTAGGAGATGATTTGTCTGACCCACTCTTGAGCAAACTTGAGCAACTTGGAGATTTTTCTTGCAATGTTTTTAGAAATATGAGAGGGAAAATTTTGGGGTGCAACAGCTGTCCCTGTTCAATTTTCTTAAACCTGAGGATGTAGATTAGCTTTCGTGCCTTTCGTGATTCGAAGGTGGAAGATGATTGAACACTAGAGTGCCCAGAAATTTGCACTCGCATGAAGTGGTATCAGCTTCTCGATGTAGGGAATGGGCTTACAGATGCCATTTAGAGATTGTTGATAGGAGTTCTTTGACTGGAATAAGAATCAGGGAGATCTTAGCGTCGATTTGACTGAACCAGAGAAGGTCTTGGATTAACTTTGACTGGATAAGAATCAGAAAAATCTTAGAATCAATTTAGCTGAACCAGACAAAAGTCTTGGAATATCTTCAACTGGAATACGAATCAAGGAGATCTTCGCGTTGATCTGACAGAACCAGAGAAGGTCTTGAATTAACTTTGGCTGGATAAGAATCAGAAAAATCTTAGGGTCGATTTAACTGAACCAGACGAAAGTCTTGGAATAACTTCAACTGGAATACGAATCAGGGAGATCTTCGCAGCGATCTGACTGAACCAGAGGAGGTCTTGGATTAACTTTGGCTGGATAAGAATCAGAAAAATCTTCGAATCGATTTAACTGAACCAGACGAAAATCTTGGAATAACTTCAACTGGAATACGAATCAGGGAGATCTTCGCAGCGATCTGACTGAACCAGAGGAGGTCTTGGATTAACTTTGGCTGGATAAGAATCAGAAAAATCTTCGAATCGATTTAACTGAACCAGACGAAAGTCTTGGAATAACTTCAACTGGAATACGAATCAGGGAGATCTTCGCAGCGATCTGACTGAACCAGAGGAGGTCTTGGATTAACTTTGGCTGGACAAGAATCAGAAAAATCTTCGAATCGATTTAACTGAACCAGACGAAAGTCTTGGAATAACTTCAACTGGAATATGAATCAGGGAGATCTTCGTGTCGATCTGACTGAACCAGAGGAGGTCTTGGATTAACTTTGGCTGGATAAGAATCAGAAAAATCTTTGAATCGATTTAACTGAACCAGACGAAAGTCTTGGAATACGAATCAGGGAGATCTTCGCGTCGATCTGACTGAACCAGAGGAGGTCTTGGATTAACTTTGGATGGATAAGAATCATAAAAATCTTTGAATCGATTTAACTGAACCAGACGAAAGTCTTTGAATAACTTCAACTGGTATACGAATCAGGGAGATCTTCATAGCAATCTGACTGAACCAGAGGAGGTCTTGGATTAACTTTGGCTGGATAAGAATCAGAAAAATCTTCGAATCAATTTAACTGAACCAGACGAAAGTCTTGGAATAACTTCAACTGGAATACGAATCAGGGAGATCTTCACAGCGATCTGACTGAACCAGAGGAGGTCTTGGATTAACTTTGGCTGGATAAGAATCAGAAAAATCTTCGAAACGATTTAACTGAACCAGACGAAAGTCTTGGAATAAATTCAACTAGAATATGAATCAGGGAGATCTTCGCGTCGATCTGACTGAACCAGAGGAGGTCTTGGATTAACTTTGGATGGATAAGAATTAGAAAAATCTTCGAATCGATTTAACTGAACCAGATGAAAGTCTTGGAATAAATTCAACTGGAATACGAATCAGGGAGATCTTCGCAGCGATCTGACTGAACCAGAGGAGGTCTTGGATTAACTTTGGCTGGATAAGAATCAGAAAAATATTCGAATCGATTTAACTGAACCATACAAAAGTCTTGGAATAACTTCAATTGGAATACGAATCAGGGAGATCTTCGCAGCAATCTGACTGAACCAGAGGAGGTCTTGGATTTAACTTTGGCTGGATAAGAATCAGAAAAATCTTCAAATCGATTTAACTGAACCAGACGAAAGTCTTGGAATAACATCAACTGGAATACGAATAAGGGAGATCTTTGTGTCGATCTGACTGAACCAAAGGAGGTCTTCCATAGATGCAGTTTTTCTTTTGAGGGGACTACCAGGTCATATGAGTAGTCAACAGTGTTTACTAATTCGTCTTTCCCTGAAATGGTAAAGAGTCAGTCATATGCAATGTCATGATGTATGAAATACATGATATATATCAAGCAATGATGCTCTCAACATAAATGAGATTGTATAGTATGATGCGTATATGCATGTATCATGATGTATGGAAATGTAATGTTTCTAGCTGGGGGAAATAAATCCCGGATAGCTACTGAAGAATAGAGCTGGATTCTTCGTTTCCGCTGGGATGGTGAACGAAGAGAATAAACCTGCAGGAGAGGATGACTCCATTGGGGAATAAACTGAGGAAGAGATTACTCTGTGGGGAAGAGATGTCCTGCTGAGGATTCAACCAATAAGTTCTGTTGGGGATAAATTACCGTTGCTGGTGATACTGAATCCTGTTGGGGATTGAGTTCCTGTTTGTGAAAGGAAAGAACTCTGCTGAGGATGATCTTTCAGTTGTGACTTCACTGGGGATAACCTTTTAGACTTTTGTGGGGATAATCCTTTGAGCTTTGCTGGGAATGATCCTTTGAACTCGGCTGGGGAGATTTATTTGGTACTCCGCTTGGGATAAACTTCCAGAGTCTACTGGGGATGATGCTTCAACTCCATTGGGGAAGCTTTTTCAGACTGCGCTGGGAAAATTTTAAATCCACTGGCGATATCTTGTACCCTGTCAGGGAGCATTCTTATATTCCATTGGGGAATATTAAGACTTCCAGGGGTATCAAGCCTTTTTAATGCTGATGGTAGATAAACTCTGCTTGGGGAAAGCATTGTTGATTCGTTCATAGTTGCAAGTCCCAGCTGGGGAGAGTTAATATTACTGTCTTTTTCTTTTACTCTGCGGGGACTGAATGTTACTGGGACGCGTGCTGAGGATATGACGATGGCTTTGCATCGAGACTTTTCTGCCCCTGTATCTGCGGGAGAAGGTTTCTACGGAGGCCTGGTGGATCGAGTATTATCCCCACCTATGAGGTGCTTGGTATCTTTCGGTCAAAATGATAAGTCTTCTTCTGGTAGGCAAGTGACGAGATGACGAGACATAGTCGTACACTTTGATCCCTAATTTTTTCCTGGACCGCCCTTTCGGGTTTTCAGTCCACCGGGATGCCCTTTTTTGCCCAAGCTGCCTTTTCAGGTTTTCAAATTGCCGGGTGTACAAATTTTTCATTTTTTATCCTTAATTTTTGCCCGAACCCTTTTGGTTCGTCGGGAATCCCTTATTTTTGCCTAGGCTAGTCAACCTAGTGGGTCTTTGATTATGCGTAGTACTTTGTGACTATGTCCATGCTCTCAGAGATGTAGGGAGGTGTCACTGTCGGTAGTGTTGTGTTGCCATACTACCAGAAGATCTTCGTTTGATCATGCAAGATTAGTTGCTGGAATTCATGTCCAATCCCCCAATTGATTTAGATGGAGATTTGCCCCTGGATATTTGGCATTTTGAGAGATTCCTTGAATATTGACTTAACTGCCCCAGATGATGGACAATGCTCATGCCGTGCCCCTTGGTTGGAGGTGTTTTTTCCACTTGAGGTGACCCTTTTTATTGAAAAGGTTTTTTTGTTCACTAGATATTCGTCATGCGAATTTCTCCGCTGTTTGAACAAATAGTCATATGCAAACAATGTTATTTTAAGAATGCAAAGCTTATGTCTGTCTTGAAGTTTTTGAAAATGCATTTTTCAGTAAGATAGGAAAATTTTGTAAAATGTGACGTCAACTCAGGATTTATAGCAAGCCCTACAGGAGTTAGGATATCTTTTGTAACAGTATGCTTTCGGACTAACCCATGCTTCAGCTAGGACTTTTTAAGGGTTATAACGTGGCTTGGCTCACGGTTTAAGAAACAAAGGATAAAGGCTCAAATTTTATTTGTACCCACCCGTTCTTCGTGATGTTCTTCGATCCTAAACTCAGCTAATCGTGCATTAGATCTTGTTTGAGTCTTTGCTCTGATATACCAGTGATGGTTCGGATACTGACAATTTATTTTGAATAGGCAGTCATTTTGTTGAGAGTTTGTAGGATCTCTTTCTTTTTTATTTTATTATCCCTGTCTTTCGCCTGAACTGTTTCTCTTGTGATTACAGTCAGCGGGATGCCCCAGTTTTGTAAGTCTCCTTCATAGGTTTTGACTTAATGAGCTTTTATTTTGAGAGATAATGACTGCCTGTCCTTACGATTATACGGAACCAACACCGTCTTTTGTTTCGGGAGGACTTCTTTGATGTCATTCATTGTGCACCTGGATTAACTGAGAAAACTACCCTTCCCCAGGTTATAATTAAGGGTTTTAATTTGTGAAAAGAAAAACTCCAACTTCTTTGGCTCAAAGGGGTTGACTAGGGATTATCTTCCTTATAACTCCACTGTTTAGGATTTGAAACAATGCTTGTACCTCGTCAGCGGGGTCTGTTCAAAAGCATACTGTAGAGATTTTGATATCATTTTCGTCATCCTCCCTCAAAAGGCTTAGAATTTTTTAATCGAGAGTTAAACATCACAAAAATGAAAGCAATTTGAATATAGTGAATATGAATGGACTGATTCAAAACAGACATATGCAATGCATTGATAAAGTAACAAAGTTTGACATGAATAAATGTTCGAACAATCAAAAGAAAATTACAACTTGAAAATTCTAATGAACAAAAAGTCTTCTCATCTCGGTACTTGTGACTTCAAATGGAGAACCTTGAGGGGATGGCAAAAGAATTCAATCTGACCGTCTTGTGTGAGTTCCAATGTTCCTTCATCAATCA
Organism: Vicia faba; assembly: GCA_948472305.1. Classification (NCBI taxonomy): domain Eukaryota; kingdom Viridiplantae; phylum Streptophyta; class Magnoliopsida; order Fabales; family Fabaceae; genus Vicia; species Vicia faba. Next base: position 1,062,962,625 of record OX451737.1, read on the forward strand.
GGTCTTAAATTTTGTTTCTCAATGCCCAACAGATGTTAGTATCATGCCCCTGGCTGTTGGAGTGATATGCACACCTTGCATCAGGATTGTACCTTGGGGAGGCTATGTTGGGATTCTTATGAGGGTCCCATAACGTCACCATATTCAATCTCAACAGGTGTTGTAAAGCTTGAGACAGCGGCCTGTTGAGCTTGGTAAACTGCCTCTTGGGTGTATCCGGCTTACTCTGATTAACCTGTTGTTTATGGCAAGGTTTTTGTTGGACCTGTGAGGTAGTAGCAACTTGGAGAGGTCTATTCTTCATCAAACCAAACCTTTGACTTCTCGGAAGTTGATTAATGACTTGGTCCCCGGCCTTGACTGTTTGCTTCATGTTGTTGTATATGTCTTGATGAAGCTGGTTGATAATGGTTCTCAACTTTTCTTGTTCCCGAGCTAAGCCTTGGATAAGATCCATCTGCCCCAGCATCTGGGTTTTCATGGCACTGAACTCAGCTTGCAGTTGTTCCATTCGTTCGTCCTTATTGTCTTCAAGACTTTTTCTTGACCAAGTTCCCAACGAGGAGTGTTTTCAACTCTTCCTGCCCCTTGGATAGGTTTAGGAATACGTCCCTGAACTGAGCTTCTCGAGTTTGAAGATCTTGGTGTTGCACCCCAAAATTTGCCCTCCCATATTCTTCAAGAAATTGCCAAAGCCAAGTCACAAAATTCCCCAAGGGTTGTACAGTGCAAAGGTCTCCTATACAGTCAAAACTAGGGTTTGTGTTCTGGTCAAGGAAATGAAGTTTTCAAAGGCCCAATCAAGTCTCATATGCTTACAAAGATGGTCAAGTATCCTCATATCAAGTTTCAAGGCATTCAGCTCAAAATTGCACAGTCAAAACCCTAAATTGCACTACAGTCAACCGTAGGGGCAAAATGGTCATTTGACAGTCAAAAGTTCAAATTTTTAGTCAACATATCATTTTGAAGCCACAAACATCATTTGATCAATGCTTGATCATGATTCTCAAAATTTGGCTCAGAAATCACCAAAGATGCAAAAGTTGCTATATTTGGACAGTTGAAAAAGTCAACTGAAATTGACCAGGGCATAACTTTCACATGGATTATCAGAAAAATTCCATCCAAAGCTCATTTTGAAGAGAAAGACGTTTCCTACAACTCATCTTCATACTTCAAGTCCAAGAAATGCTCTCACAAAAAGTTATCAATTTCAACATTATAGGTCATTTTCAAAAGTCAACAAAAAGGGACTTTAAGTCAAAGACCATAACTTGAGATTGGTAAATCGAAATGACATGGGACCAAAGGCATTGGTTAGAGGACTCAAAGACCTTTCCAAAATGTCCAAGAACATGTGAAAATCTTAAAAATTGAGCAAGTTATGCCTTGTAGAAGTTGGGAAAGTTTTGTGAAATGGCAAAAGTCAACTATCCTTGAAACTCCAATTTTTGACAAAAGGGCCCACTTTCTTCCACTTGATTCATCCTTGTCATGCCACACACGTGTCCCATGATTAATTTCAAGATCAAACATTGATTTTTCTATTTTATTTAATTTTTGATAATTAATTCATTTTAAATCTTTAAAAATTCAAATAAAATTCAAAAACCAATGGAATAGTGTCATTTGAATTTGGACAACTTCCATATATCATGGGCCAGCTCACAAACTTATGCTAGGGTTAAAATGCACACTAAGTCTTGGTCTTGGCTTAAAAGAAGGAAAAGTTTGTTAATGAAAAAACCCTAGGACTAGTTCTCTCATGGGCATGAATCAAGGTCAAATAACAAGCTAATTCTCTTCCATCATAAGCACTAAGTCAAACCCTAACCACAAGACACCAAAGGATGCGCTCAAAAGCTTATTGACAACTTGAAAAATTGGCCATATAACTCAATTCTGAAATCAAGGTTCGAGGTAGTTTTAAGCCCTAATTCTTTTTCTAAAGGATTCCTCAAGGCTCCCTGAAGCGATTCCAACTCCAAACATCCATCCAAACGCAAAGAACTGGCAGCAAGGACCTCCCCTGTACAGAGAAATTTTTGAAATCCTATATCATAATTCATACATTCTTTTGCATTTTTATTTGTGAATTCTTGTTTAATGTGAAGTTTCCAAGCTAACTGATGTGTTTAATTGAGTTTTCATAAGCCATATGCGATTCTACCATTTTTGAATATTAGGGTTACAGGTTTTTAAAATTAGGGCTTTTGCAAAGAAGAAAAATCAAAGCTTCAGACCATGGCCATTGAATTCAGTGCATTGAGACGGACATAAACCACCATTCGCGAACAATTTATGTAGCTTATATTGCTATTCGCTATTTTTCCAAAATTCCCCTAAGAAAACACTTGCAAAACCGTGGCCTTCGTTTTTTATGTTTCAGGGGATGAAGACGATGATTGCGTGGCACAAGCGGATTGGGGAATTTGAAAACGCGCGCGCTGAATCATTAATGTCTTGTTTGTTCTTTTTATTATTTAATGACCATTATATATTAATTGAAACTCAAGTGCTTCAGTGGCACAGGTGTTAAGCTTGCATTGTCTAAGACCTGGGTTCGAGTCCCAGGTCTGTGTAAGTTTCATATTATTTTTCAATACTAAATCCTGTGCAGTGCCAACATGGAGGATGCATCATACGCCTCAAAGTCAGACCATCCACGCGTCCCACCAATTCAAATCAAAGGCTTGGATACAAGGAACATGTTAGGTCCAGGTCCACGCTGGCACACAAAATTGGAAAAGTCAAACGGGTTTCAAGCCATTGGGCCAGAAATGCTAGGCCTATACCTCCTGAATTGGGGTCTACCCCCCCTGGTTTGCTTCTCTTTTCATGTTTTATTGTTTTTTCTTAATTATTAGGTTATTTATTTTCATTGTTCTAATTAATTAATTGTTTTTTTACAAAATATAAAAACATCACAAAAAAATCAGAAAAAGGCAAAAAATATAATTTTTATTTTAATTACTTTTATAAATAAATTACATGTAAATAAATTTAGTAAAATAGGTTTTAACTTTAATTCTTTCTTCCATAAAAAAATCCAAAAATATAGCATTAGGTTAATGACTTTTTTTTATTCCTTTTAACTTTCCTTGTTTTTTGCCATAATATTAGTAATTTTCATAATTAAACTTGTAAACTAATTAGGGTTGCATTTAGGTTAGATTTTACTACTTTCTTAATAACTAAAAATCCAAAAATATAGCATTAGGTTTAATGACTTTTTATACCTTTTAAATTTTCCTTTTTTTATCACAATATTATTTATTTATTTATTTTATTTTTATAATTAAATGTACATAAGTAAAAATTAGGGTTTAATTTAGATTAATATAACATTTTCACAATAACTAAAAAACATTAGAATTAGGATTTGCATTTCAAATTTCATTCTAAAAAGTTCTTTTTCTTTTAAATCTTAAAAAACACAAAAATACCAAAAAACATTTAATTTTTTAACTTTCATTTTAATTCCTCATTAATTTGATATTTTGCAAAAGGGTCCAACGCCCGTCGCTTTAATTATTTTGTTTCGCGCATTTTACTTTGTCGCTTATTATAATTATGTACATGTCCCAAAGCCTTGTAATAATTTTATTTCTTGCACTTTTATTCGCTTTATTTATTTTTCAGTCCAAATCGGGTCCGGTTTAATTTTGGCGATGTGGACCCGCGCCATTTGTAATAGTTTAGATTTATTTTCCCGCAACTTTATAACTGTTAAAAAAGCATGCAAGAATGAATGTCCTAATTAAAATCAAGCGTAGATCACAAATAAACATGACAAGACAAATATCTGAAAACGACACACGAATCGCACACACCACCCCTAGGGTACGCCTCACTGTTGCCTTTCGAAAGATGATCGTCGAGTAGAAGATGTCTTGGTAAGTCCTCATGATCCGGGAACCTGGCATGAGGGTAGCTTCTAAGGTGTCTTCCCATTGCTCTGGTGATCACCATGTCCCTACAAACTCGAATTGACCCGAATACCTCCAACGGTGGTGCTACCTACCTCTCAATGGTGGGATGGCACTATTTTAAAGGACATTTACACAGACGAATTCCTTAGGGTAGGTAGGTTCTCGTAGATACTTTCTCTCTTCAAAAACAAATAAAAATCTTTTCACACCAACACATTTTCAAAAGCTTTCAAAGCAATTTTTCAAACACTCTGACACAAGAGTCGATCTGAAATTTTCAAAGAAACTTTTTAAAAACCCACAGTTGAAAAGCAAACAAACATTTTTGAAAACACATTGAGCAAGTATCTAAGAGCCCATGGATAACCATGGATAGAAAGGGTGCTAACACCTTCCCTTTCTATAATCTACCTCCCGAACCGAGAGCAATCTCTTTTAAGGAATTTTTCTGTGCTTTTGTCCTTTCCATTTGGAGAAAATAAAAGACGGTGGCGACTCTTGCTTCCGCGACATTTCGCGAACCAGCGTTAAACAGTCAGTTCCAGATCCACCGATCACAGAACTGGCGACTCTGCTGGGGATGAACTTAAAGTGGGGTGTACCTTAGGGCTAGCTCATAACTATGTTTTCAATTGTTTTCCTTGTGTGCTTTAAATTGTGGGTTGCTTGGGAGTTCTATAGATCCTAACCCGGATCTGAGGGATACCTTTCTTAGAAAGTAGCAACAAGGCTGTGAGGGAACTGTGCGGGGTATACCGACATGGTTGAAACAGTCTGCTACGTTGATGTGGCACTTTGGTGTGTACCGGTAACCCTTGAGTTCAGTCAAGGAGAGTACGGGGCCTCCATGTGGTGTCATGAAGCATCAACAGACCTTAGGAACCTTAATTGAACCATCTTGGCCTCTTTAGGGTAGTGAGATAACTGACTTTGGTGCAGTCCGAGGTTGGTTGATACTCGATACTACACTCAATTGAGGGTTGCTTTCCTGGAATATTTCGGTCGCCAGTTCAGTGGCTAAATCGAAACGATGAACAATGAAAGCAATCCCGTGATATTGGGAACCTTAGAACCTGGTTACTTTGATTAGGACAGGTTGAACCCACCAACTTCAAGAGGGTACTACCCAGACCCCATGCCGGCCTAAACTTTAAGGGCTTCTCTTGTGTGACTTGTGTGCCTTCCTACTTGAACTACTTGCATGCTTATTACCTGACATTTGTCTCTTGCAGGTTGTGTTTGTAGTCCTTAATTGGGGCTCATAACAAAGTACTGAATTTCTTGCAGGGTTTGTTTATAGTCCTTAATAAGGGCTCATAACAGGGTTTACCTACATCACCCTATGCATAGCATGACATCATAACATTGCATACATCCTAACCCATTTCAAGGATCTCAAGGGCTTGTGATGCAGGTCATATAAATCAAACATCTAGCAAGGGGCAAAGAGGATTTATTTTCCTCTAGCCAATGTTGTCAGGGGCTATGACCCACTGGATATGGTGAGCCTTTGACCCGTGACGAAGGACTCTCAACAACATGAAGTACTTTCAATCAAGTTGCCAGTTTCCAACTCTAACAAGTTTCTCTGTTTACCCCACGAGGTCCTTGAAATCATTGCATGCATATCATACATATCATTGCATAACAGGTACCCTTTCTCTGCAGGTTGCTTACCTTCTTCGCTGTTTATTTCAGCAGTCTCGTCATGAATCCTGAATCATCAACCGAGGCATCTATCAAGGCTCTTCAGGTGCAGAACGCCCAATTTCAGGCGCAGAACGCCCAATTTCAGGAGCTGATCAAAGGCTTGGCTCAGGGTCAACAAGATCTGAAGGCTTTGTTTTTGAAGAAGGACAAGAAGAAGAAGAGGATTGTTCTGTTCAGCCCTAGACGCAGATCTGGGAATACACCGCAGGAGGAAACTGAGGGGACAACCCCATCTGTGAGGGAAAGCAGTCACCATGAGAGAGAGGTGCCTAGTCCAGTGGTCTCCGACAGCGAGACAGATTTCAACGACGAACAGTACCCTCCGGCTGAGGACAAGTACAAACAGTTGGAGGATAGGCTGAATGCTATGGAGATCCAACAGGTACCTGGGCTGGATTTTGGAGATCTGGGTTTGTCAACTGGTGTGATTATTCCTCGGAAGTTCAAGGCACCATCCTTTACCAAGTATGACGGGGCGTCTTGTCCCAAGTTGCATCTCAGGTCTTATGTTCGGAAAATCCAACCATACTCAGCAGACAAGAACTTGTGGATCCACTTCTTCCAGGAAAGTCTTTCAGGGACTCACCTCGAATGGTTCTATCAACTGGATGGGACCAAAGTTCGTAACTGGGAGGAGTTGGCGACTGCTTTCTATAAGCAGTACCAGTACAATGCCGACCTTGCTCCCACACGTACCCAACTCCAGGGTATGTCGTTGGGGTCAAGTGAAGGTTTCAAGGAGTACGCACAAAGATGGAGAGACCTTGCTGGAAGGGTGCAGCCTCCGTTAACTGACCGGGAACTCGTTGATATGTTCTTGGGGACCCTATCCGGGCCATTCTTCAATCACCTCATTGGTAACTCATCTGCTGGATTTACCGACCTCATCCTGACTGGCGAAAGAATTGAAGCTGGTATCAAGTCGGGGAAGATTCAAGAGGCCACACCTTCTGATATTCATAAAAAACCTTACACGGGAAAGAAGGAATCCAATGCTGTATACAGTCAAAAGAGTCGCCGTGATCAACATGCAGGGGCAGTCATGATCTCTGGTTCTGCACCACGCCGTCAACCACAAAGGGGAAACCAGCAAAGGCCGGAAGGGCCTAAAAGGCAATTCACCAACATTAACATGCCTTGGTCACAAGCATTGCAGCATATGGTGAAGATGAACCTGATTGCAGTAATCAACCCTCCTGCCAATCCTAAGACCTCCTCTCCTAGCTACAATCCAGAAGCAAGGTGTGCCTATCATTCTGATAGCCCGGGGCACGATACTGAGGACTGTTGGGCACTGAAGTACAAAATTCAGAACATGATCGATGCCAAAGAGATCGAGTTTGAGCCTGCGGAGACTCCCAACGTGATCACCGCTCCATTGCCAAAGCATGGCTAAATTTTTGTTCATTTGATTTCAAGTTGTCTTTTTCCTTTTCTTGTTCAGATAAACAATTATTGTGTTAAACTCTTTTATTTCATGAATGCATTACACATGTCTGTCTTGAATTAATTATGTTTACTATGCTTAAAACTGCTTTCATATTTTTTGCGATGGTCAATTCTTAATTGAAAATTCTAAACCTCTTGAGGGAGGATGACAAAAACAATACCACAATTTACAGTATGCTTTTGAACAGACCCCGCTGATGAGGTACAGGCATTGTTTCAATTCCTAAACACTGGAGTTATAAGGATGATAATCCCTCGTCAACCCATCAGAGCCAAAGAAGTAGGAGTTTGTATTTTCGAAAATCAAAACCCTTAATCATAACCTGGGGCAGGGTAGTCCTCTCAGTCGATCCAAGTGCACAATGAATGTCACTAAATGAGTTTTTCAAAAACAAAAGACAGTGATGGTTCCGAACAATCATAAGGACAGGCAGTCATTATCAAAAAAAATTCATGAATGAAAAGCCCAAAAAGTCAAAACCAATAAAGAAGACTTACCAAACTGGGGCATCCCGCTGACTGTAATCCCAAAAAGGAAACAGTTCAGGCAAAAAAAAAGAAAGGGATAACTAAATCAAAAAAAAAAAGAGGTCTCACAAACCCTCAGCAAAAAAGGGGATGATTGCCTATTCAAATAAACGTTCAATATCCGAATCATCACCGGAAAATCAGAGCAAAGACTCAAACAAGGTCTAACGCACGATCAACTGAGTTTAGGTTTGGAGAACATCACGAAGAGCGGGTGGGTACAAATAATTTGAGCCTTTATCCTTTGTTTCTTAAACCGTGAACCAGGCCACGATATAACTCTTAAAAGTCCTAGCTGAAGCATGGGTTAGTTCGAAAGCATACTGTTACGAAGGTATCTTGACTCCTGAAGGTTTGCTGTAAAATATTGAGTTGACATCGCACTGTATTACAAAAAATGCATTTTCAAAATTCAAGACAGACATAGACTTTTGCATTCTTAAAATAACCTTGTTTGCATATGACTACTTGTTTGAACAAGCAGGGAAATTCGCACGATGAACACCTTGTGAACAGAAGAACCTCCAATCAAGGGGCACATTGCTCATTATCTGGGGCATGGCAAAATACTTCCAACAGGGGCAACTCCCTACATTCTGAGAGCGTGGACATAGTCGAAAAAAATACTGCGCATAATCAAAGACCCGCTAGGTTGACATACCTAGGCAAAAATAAGGGCTTCCCGGCGAACTAAAAGGGTTCGGGCAAAATGAAGGGATGAAACGAAAAACATGTACACCCGGCAAGTCGAAAACCTGAAAAGGAGGCTTGGGCAAAAATGGGTATCCCGGTGGACTGAAAACCCGAAAGGGCGGTCCAGGCAAAAGTTAGGGATCGAAGCGTACGACTATGTTCCGGTATCTCGTCACTTGCCTACCCGAAGATTTGTCGATCACCCGCACAGGTATCCTCTTCCCTCACCTCCGAAGCAGGGGCAATAATGAGCTATCCAGGCGATCCAATTGCTCTGTCAACCAAATTACAAAGGACAGATCAACATAAAAATGATTACCATCTACCTTTACAAATTCCAGATCGTGGGCTAACGTCCGAGACCAAACAGGACAATTATCCACTTAATCAAAATCATGCAACCCAACACCGGCTCCTTCTCAATTTTCAGACAACGTCATACACAGACTCATTATCCAAGGTAACCTAACCCCGGTTCCCCCAGAAGTTTTTACACAAACTTATCCAGGTAACCTAACCCCGGTTCCTCCAGAAATCTTACATGGATTTATCCCAGATGACCTAACCCCGGTTCATCAAGAAGTTTTTACACAAACTTATCCAAGTAACCTAACCCCGGTTCCTCCAGAAATCTTACAAGGATTTATCTCAAGATGACCTAACCCCGGTTCATCAAGAAGTTTTTACACGAACTTATCCAGGTAACCTAACCCCGGTTCCTCCAGAAGTCTTACATGGATTTATCACAAATAACCTTACCCCGGTTCATCAAGAAGTTTTTACACAAACTTATCCTGCGGCAACCTAACCCCGATTTCCTCCATAAGTCTTACATGGACCTATCTCAAGATGACCTAACCCCGGCTCATGAAGAAGTTTTTACACAAACTTATCCAGGTAACCTAACCTCGGTTCCTCCAGAAATCTCACATGGATTTATCCAGGTAACCTAACCCCGGTTCCTCCAGAAATCTCACATGGATTTATCCAGGTAACCTAACCCCGGGTCCTCCAGAAGTCTTACATGGACCTATCTCAAGATGACCTAACCCCGGCTCATCAAGAAGTTTTTACACAAACTCATCCAAGTAACCTCACCCCGGTTCCTCCAGAAGTTTTTACACAAACTTATCCAAGTAACCTTACCCCGGTTCCTCCAGAAGTTTTTACACAAACTTATCCAAGTAACCTTACCCCGGTTCCTCCAGAAGTTTTTACACAAACTTATCCAAGTAACCTTACCCCGGTTCCTCCAGAAGTTTTTACACGAACTTATCCTGCGGCAACCTAACCCTGGTTCCCCCCAGAAGTCTTACATGGATTTAGCTCAAGATAACCTCACCCCGGTTCATCCAAGAAGTTTTACATGAACTTACCTTGCCAGGCAACCCTACACAGGTTCTCCTTCTCCGGACGTAGTTTTACACGAACTCGACACCAAGCAACCCTACACCGGTTCTCTCACTTCAAGATGCAGTTTTACAAGGACTCGTCACCCAGAAACCCTACACAGGTTCTCCCTTTCCAAGAACGAAGTTTTACACGAACTCATCATCAAAGTAGCCCTACCCAGGTTCCTTCTCCATTTCAGATGCGGTTTTACACGAGCTCATCAGCAGGCAACCCTACATATGTGCCCTCTTTCAACTTACAAAATTCAGCAAAGCATCCCTCTTCCCACAGAGTATTGCTTCCCAGCATGGTCGCTAGGGCATCTTTTCCCCCTGCAGAATCTTCCATTTGCCAAGTTTATTCCGCAACGGAGTCATCTTCTCCTACCGGTATTCTTGCAACTCTCATCCCCAGCGGAAGCAATAAATCAACACTTCAACATCAGCCCAGGAGTGACTTCCCGGCACCCGTCAAGGATTTACTTTCCTAGACAAAAACATACATTCTAAAACATCACATACATCATTATAACATGCATAGACACATCATATCATACAAGTCTCATTTATATTGAGAACATCATTGCTTGATCCATATCATGCATTGCATATGACTGACCTTTACCTTTCAGGAAAGATTCAGTTAAGTTCTCCGCTATTTCAAGACCTAGACCGGTTCAGTTAAGTCGACCCTAAGATTTTTCTGTTTCTTATCCAGTCCAAGGCCTTCTCTGGTTCAGTCAGATCGACCCTAAGATCTCCCTGATGCTTATCCAGTTGAAGACATTTCAAGACCTAGACCGGTTCAGTTAAATCGACCCTAAGATTTTCCTGATGCTTATCCAGTCAAAGGCCTTCTCTGGTTCAGTCAGATCGACCCTAAGATCTCCCTGATGCTTATCCAGTTGAAGATATTTCAAGACCTAGACCGGTTCAGTTAAATCGACCCTAAGATTTTCCTGATGCTTATCCAGTCAAAGGCCTTCTCTGGTTCAGTCAGATCGACCCTAAGATCTCCCTGATGCTTATCCAGTTGAAGATATTTCAAGACCTTGTCCGGTTCAGTTAAGTCGACCCTAAGATTTTCCTGATTCTTACCCAGTCAAAGGCCTCTCTGGTTCAGTCAGATCGACCCTAAGATCTCCCTGATTCTTATTCCAGTAGAAGACACCCAAGACATTTCTCAACAAGCGTTGTTGAAGTTAAAGACACCCAAGATTTTTCTCAACAAGCATTGTTGAAGTTAAAGTCGCCCAAGGTTCTCTTACCATTCATGCTAAGGTAGTAACCATCCCTGGTTCTTTCATCGCCGTTTGAAGCTCCAGACTCAGCTCCTGTAACTAGTCAGGACACATCTATACCAGGCATCTAAAAATCAGCTCCTGCAACGTGTCAGGTACTCATTTTCTGTTTTGCAGGTATACAGGTTCTCGCCAAGGAATCTCCTACGCAATCAAACATCCAGATGGCATCTATAAGCCCATTCCACCATCACTGCCACTATGTGAGCGCAAATTTCTGGGCACTCTAGTGTCCAATCATCTTCTACCTTCGGATTACGAAAGGCACGTCATCCAATCTGCATCCTCAGGTTTAAGAAGATTGAACAGGGGCAACTGTTGCACCCCAAAATTTGCCCTCCCATATTCTTCAAGAAATTGCCAAAGCCAAGTCACAAAATTCCCCAAGGGTTGTACAGTGCAAAGGTCTCCTATACAGTCAAAACTAGGGTTTGTGTTCTGGTCAAGGAAATGAAGTTTTCAAAGGCCCAATCAAGTCTCATATGCTTACAAAGATGGTCAAGTATCCTCATATCAAGTTTCAAGGCATTCAGCTCAAAATTGCACAGTCAAAACCCTAAATTGCACTACAGTCAACCGTAGGGGCAAAATGGTCATTTGACAGTCAAAAGTTCAAATTTTTAGTCAACATATCATTTTGAAGCCACAAACATCATTTGATCAATGCTTGATCATGATTCTCAAAATTTGGCTCAGAAATCACCAAAGATGCAAAAGTTGCTATATTTGGACAGTTGAAAAAGTCAACTGAAATTGACTAGGGCATAACTTTCACATGGATTATCAGAAAAATTCCATCCAAAGCTCATTTTGAAGAGAAAGACATTTCCTACAACTCATCTTCATACTTCAAGTCCAAGAAATGCTCTCACAAAAAGTTATCAATTTCAACATTATAGGTCATTTTCAAAAGTCAACAAAAAGGGACTTTAAGTCAAAGACCATAACTTGAGATTGGTAAATCGAAATGACATGGGACCAAAGGCATTGGTTAGAGGACTCAAAGACCTTTCCAAAATGTCCAAGAACATGTGAAAAGCTTAAAAATTGAGCAAGTTATGCCTTGTAGAAGTTGGGAAAGTTTTGTGAAATGGCAAAAGTCAACTATCCTTGAAACTCCAATTTTTGACAAAAGGGCCCACTTTCTTCCACTTGATTCATCCTTGTCATGCCACACACGTGTCCCATGATTAATTTCAAGATCAAACATTGATTTTTCTATTTTATTTAATTTTTGATAATTAATTCATTTTAAATCTTTAAAAATTCAAATAAAATTCAAAAACCAATGGAATAGTGTCATTTGAATTTGGACAACTTCCATATATCATGGGCCAGCTCACAAACTTATGCTAGGGTTAAAATGCACACTAAGTCTTGGTCTTGGCTTAAAAGAAGGAAAAGTTTGTTAATGAAAAAACCCTAGGACTAGTTCTCTCATGGGCATGAATCAAGGTCAAATAACAAGCTAATTCTCTTCCATCATAAGCACTAAGTCAAACCCTAACCACAAGACACCAAAGGATGCGCTCAAAAGCTTATTGACAACTTGAAAAATTGGCCATATAACTCAATTCTGAAATCAAGGTTCGAGGTAGTTTTAAGCCCTAATTCTTTTTCTAAAGGATTCCTCAAGGCTCCCTGAAGCGATTCCAACTCCAAACATCCATCCAAACGCAAAGAACTGGCAGCAAGGACCTCCCCTGTACAGAGAAATTTTTGAAATCCTATATCATAATTCATACATTCTTTTGCATTTTTATTTGTGAATTCTTGTTTAATGTGAAGTTTCCAAGCTAACTGATGTGTTTAATTGAGTTTTCATAAGCCATATGCGATTCTACCATTTTTGAATATTAGGGTTACAGGTTTTTAAAATTAGGGCTTTTGCAAAGAAGAAAAATCAAAGCTTCAGACCATGGCCATTGAATTCAGTGCATTGAGACGGACATAAACCACCATTCGCGAACAATTTATGTAGCTTATATTGCTATTCGCTATTTTTCCAAAAGTCCCCTAAGAAAACACTTGCAAAACCGTGGCCTTCGTTTTTTATGTTTCAGGGGATGAAGACGATGATTGCGTGGCACAAGCGGATTGGGGAATTTGAAAACGCGCGCGCTGAATCATTAATGTCTTGTTTGTTCTTTTTATTATTTAATGACCATTATATATTAATTGAAACTCAAGTGCTTCAGTGGCACAGGTGTTAAGCTTGCATTGTCTAAGACCTGGGTTCGAGTCCCAGGTCTGTGTAAGTTTCATATTATTTTTCAATACTAAATCCTGTGCAGTGCCAACATGGAGGATGCATCATACGCCTCAAAGTCAGACCATCCACGCGTCCCACCAATTCAAATCAAAGGCTTGGATACAAGGAACATGTTAGGTCCAGGTCCACGCTGGCACACAAAATTGGAAAAGTCAAACGGGTTTCAAGCCATTGGGCCAGAAATGCTAGGCCTATACCTCCTGAATTGGGGTCTACCCCCCCTGGTTTGCTTCTCTTTTCATGTTTTATTGTTTTTTCTTAATTATTAGGTTATTTATTTTCATTGTTCTAATTAATTAATTGTTTTTTTACAAAATATAAAAACATCACAAAAAAATCAGAAAAAGGCAAAAAATATAATTTTTATTTTAATTACTTTTATAAATAAATTACATGTAAATAAATTTAGTAAAATAGGTTTTAACTTTAATTCTTTCTTCCATAAAAAAATCCAAAAATATAGCATTAGGTTAATGACTTTTTTTTATTCCTTTTAACTTTCCTTGTTTTTTGCCATAATATTAGTAATTTTCATAATTAAACTTGTAAACTAATTAGGGTTGCATTTAGGTTAGATTTTACTACTTTCTTAATAACTAAAAATCCAAAAATATAGCATTAGGTTTAATGACTTTTTATACCTTTTAAATTTTCCTTTTTTTATCACAATATTATTTATTTATTTATTTTATTTTTATAATTAAATGTACATAAGTAAAAATTAGGGTTTAATTTAGATTAATATAACATTTTCACAATAACTAAAAAACATTAGAATTAGGATTTGCATTTCAAATTTCATTCTAAAAAGTTCTTTTTCTTTTAAATCTTAAAAAACACAAAAATACCAAAAAACATTTAATTTTTTAACTTTCATTTTAATTCCTCATTAATTTGATATTTTGCAAAAGGGTCCAACGCCCGTCGCTTTAATTATTTTGTTTCGCGCATTTTACTTTGTCGCTTATTATAATTATGTACATGTCCCAAAGCCTTGTAATAATTTTATTTCTTGCACTTTTATTCGCTTTATTTATTTTTCAGTCCAAATCGGGTCCGGTTTAATTTTGGCGATGTGGACCCGCGCCATTTGTAATAGTTTAGATTTATTTTCCCGCAACTTTATAACTGTTAAAAAAGCATGCAAGAATGAATGTCCTAATTAAAATCAAGCGTAGATCACAAATAAACATGACAAGACAAATATCTGAAAACGACACACGAATCGCACACACCACCCCTAGGGTACGCCTCACTGTTGCCTTTCGAAAGATGATCGTCGAGTAGAAGATGTCTTGGTAAGTCCTCATGATCCGGGAACCTGGCATGAGGGTAGCTTCTAAGGTGTCTTCCCATTGCTCTGGTGATCACCATGTCCCTACAAACTCGAATTGACCCGAATACCTCCAACGGTGGTGCTACCTACCTCTCAATGGTGGGATGGCACTACTTTAAAGGACATTTACACAGACGAATTCCTTAGGGTAGGTAGGTTCTCGTAGATACTTGCTCTCTTCAAAAACAAATAAAAATCTTTTCACACCAACACATTTTCAAAAGCTTTCAAAGCAATTTTTCAAACACTCTGACACAAGAGTCGATCTGAAATTTTCAAAGAAACTTTTTAAAAACCCACAGTTGAAAAGCAAACAAACATTTTTGAAAACACATTGAGCAAGTATCTAAGAGCCCATGGATAACCATGGATAGAAAGGGTGCTAACACCTTCCCTTTCTATAATCTACCTCCCGAACCGAGAGCAATCTCTTTTAAGGAATTTTTCTGTGCTTTTGTCCTTTCCATTTGGAGAAAATAAAAGACGGTGGCGACTCTTGCTTCCGCGACATTTCGCGAACCAGCGTTAAACAGTCAGTTCCAGATCCACCGATCACACTTGGTTATCTGGTTGGAAAGCCATTGCTGAAATAAACAGCGAGAACATGAGAGACCTGTACTGGGAGACCTGTTATGCAATGATATGTATGTATGCAATGTTTTCAAGGATCCCGCGGGGTAAACAAGAAACTTGTTAGAATTTGAATTTTGAAGCTTTGATTGAAGAAACTTCATGTTGTTAAGAGTCCTTCTTCAAGAGTCAAGCTCACCATATCGAGTGGGTCATAGCCCCTGACTCAATTCATCGTGTTTTGATTTATAGACGACATTGGCTAGAGGAAAATAAATCCTCTTTGCCCCTTGCTTGACATCTGATTTACCATAACCTGCATCACAGACCCTTGAGATCCTTGAAATGGTTAAGGAAATGTTAAGGCATGATGTTATGATGTATATGATATGCGTTTAAGCAAAAGTGTGAGGTGTTGTAAGTAAACCCTGCAATAAATCCAAATTATTGGATAAGGACTGTAAACAAAACCTGCAAGGAACTCATGTTGTCAGATAACAATAATGTGCAAGTAGTTCAAGTTTGAAGGCACACAAGTCACACAAACAGCCTTAAGTTTAGGTTGGCATGGAGTTTAGGTATTACCCTCTTTCAGTTTAGTTGGTTCAAACCTGTCCTAAAAATAGTAACCGGGTTCTAGAGGATCTCAATATCACTGACTACCCTCGATCGGTCATAATTCCAGTTTAGCAACCTTTTCTTACGGTCGGAATCATCGTGAGAGTTTAGTCTCAATGAGTGTAGCATACTGCTACTGTTCTATGGCCAAGTTGGTCAATTTAAAGGTTTTAAGGTCAGTTGGTGCTTAATGACCCCTTAGAAGACCCATATTCTCCTCGTTCCAACACAAGGGATATCGGTACAGACTAAAGTGCCACACCAACTTAGCTACTGCTTCAACCGTATCGGTCTACGCCGTACAGTTCCCTCACAGTTTATTTCTACTTACCTAAAAGGGTACCCCCAGATCCGGGTTAGGATCTATAGAAACTCTGATACAAGCCCACAAATATAAAGCATACAAAGCATACAATTGAAAACACAATGATCTAATCTTAAGGTACACCCCACTTAATATTCCCCCAGCAGAGTCGCCAGTTCTGTGATCGGTGGGAATAGAACTGACTGTTTTGGAATGCTGGTTCGCGTTTGCGTTTGTTTTTGCAAAATGTCGCGGTAAGCAAGAGTCGCCACCGTCTTTTATTTTATCCAACAAGGAAAGGACAAAAGCACAGAAAAATTCCATTTCGAGATATTTCTCGGGTTCGGGAGGTAGATTATAGAAAGGGAAGGTGTTAGCACCCTTTCTATCCGTGGTTATCCACGGGCTCTTAGTTACTTGCTCACTATGTTTTCAAAAGTTTTCTTTTCTTTGTGATTGTGGGTTTGAAAAGAGTTTTGTTTTTGAAGAGAGTGTAAGTGCGAAAAGTTTTGTTTTGTTTTAAAAAGAGCAAGTACTTAAGAACCTCTACCTACTCAAAAAGGAATTAAATTGTACAAGTGTCCTTTAGACAATGCTATCCCACTATTGAGGAGTAGGTAGCATCGCCGTTGGAGTTTTCAGGTCAATTCGATTTAAGGTATGTGTGGTCACTAAAGCAATGTTAGGATGCCTTAGCGGTAACCCTAATGTCTTAGATCATTTTTTATCCGAGGCAACCGTTTCGAGGTAACTGATGATCCTTGGACAAGAGGGCGACCTCTAAAACTTCCTATACTCAATGACCACGTTCGAGGCAACCAAGTGAGGTGTACCCTAAGAGTGGCATGTGCGAGTGTATTGTTTTTCAGTTATATTATCTTTGTACATGTTATAGTGAGCTACTGTTGCTTTTAGGTTAAAAACTTATCTTGTCATACATTGCCTATTATTCAAACATCTAACAGTTAATGGTTGCGAAAATTAAATTGCGGAAAATAAATCTAAGCTATTACAAGGCGTCGGGTATTTACATCGCCAAAAACAAACCCTTGAAAATTAAATTGCGAAAAGTAAATAAAAGCGATAAATAAATCCTAATTTAAAACTATTACATTCTCGAAAAAGTTACAATATTGGATCAAAAATACTTCACGCTCGAGAGAATTAAATCGGAGAGTTCTTAGGGTTTTGACCCTTTTTATCAAATAAAGCATATTTTGTTATTTTTGAATTAAAAAAGCTAATCTAAATTAATAATTGAATTAATTAATAAAAAGAAAAATATTTTTGAGTTTTTTATTTTAATTAAGGAAATAAAATTAGAAAGGTAAAAATATATCAAAACCCTAATTCTAAATCTTTTTTTTTATTTACTGCAAAAATGTTATTATTAAACTATTTAAACTAAATAAATTAATTGATTGTTTATTTACAAAAATAAATAATAAAATTAATAATGAAAATAATATTTTTTATGGTTTCTGATTTTATGAAAAAAGTTAGTTTGTTAATTAATTGATTAAGATAATAATAATAATAAACTAAAAATAGGAAAATAATGAAAAGAAATTTTAAAAAAAAAGAACAAACTCAAAAGGGGGGTGTGGGCCTGAAGAGGCTGTATGATCAGCAATTTTGGCCCAATTTCATCCCAGTTTGTTGGACTTTTTGGATCCATTCCGTGCTTGTTGACCAAGGAGTATGGTGGTCCTTCATTCATGACCACTGGATCTAGGTTTGGAGCCATCTGGCGCATTGAGGTTTGAGGTGTATGGTGGACCTCCCTTTGAAAACTGCACATAAATACCTGAAGACAAAATACAACAAGGTTTTGGGGGACCTGGCATTCGAACCCAGGTCCCAAGGGACAATTCAACTAGCGCGCTACCAACTGAGCCATGATGTTAACCTGTTAGTGGAATGAGACACAAATAATATATTCAAAACCAACAATTATTCCCTGCAAAAAAAAATAAAACGCGCTAATAATTCAAATGGGCCAATAGACGCTAGCCACGTGATCGTCTTCTTCATATCACCCTGGTTCATTTACCTGCGGATTTTATTCCGCAGGAATATTCGTAGCACCTCTCCAAAATCCTCCCTAGGTCATATAAACGCAAGCTAAGAGTGCCAATGCACTCGTCTCTCTCCCCTGAACTCATCCATGGCCATTGTTTGCATTGATTTTGCCTGTAATTAAAAACCCCAAAAACGAGATACACGAACCCTAGAACTGGGCATGGCGTTACAGGCTATGAAAATAAAATTCAATGATGCCAAATGTTTCAGAATACAGCACAGAGTATGAATATGCAATTATTTCAATGAAAGGATGCAAGATTGAAGCTTTACGATTCCATGAGTATGGCGGTTCAGAGTGATACTTACAGGGCTTTTTGGGGCAGGAGAGCACGCGATAATGATTGGTACTGCTTCAGTGACGTCCAAGGAAGCGATTGGAACCTTTGTTTGATCCTGAAAAGGTCTCCAAGTGCAATTTCAAATCCAAGGTTTTCAAGCTTTTTTCTCCAATTCTTCTGGCCGTCTATGCAGTCTTCTATGCCTGTTCTAGGTTTGTGTCACTTGTATGCATATAATGGAATGATTCTAGGTCAAAATATGGGCCAATATCCATGTGCAATGAAGAATTAGGATTTGATCTTGATCACCATAACCATGTTTCCAAATATAGGCAAGATCTGATTTTTTGTGCACAAAAAGCCAAGATACGAGTTTGATTAGGTGTTATATGATATATGCAAGCTGTACAAATCACAAAGATACCATTTCATTAATTTTTGGATTTTATTTGAATTAATATAGATTTAAAATGAATTAAATCAATAAAAATTAAATAAAAATAGAAAAATAAATGTTTGTTCATGAAATTAAAGGTGGGACACGTGTGTGGCATGACAAGACCATATCAAGTGGAAAAAAGTGGCCCCTTTTGTCAAAAATTGGTGTTTTGAGGATAGTTGACTTTTGACAATTTTGGAAAAATGCCCAACTTCAACAATGCATAACTTCCTCAATTTTGAACTTTTGGAGGTGTTCTTGGACTTTTTAGAAATCTAGAGGTGTCTTCTAATCAACCCTTTTGGTCTCATATCATTTTTATATTCCATGATCAATTTATAAGCTTTGGAAAAAAAGGTGTTTTTGTTGACTTTCAAAAATGACCTATAATGTCCAAATTTGTAACTTTTTGTGAGAGCATTTCTTTATCTTGTGGTGTGAAGATGGATTGTAGGAAATTGCATCCTCTTCAAAATGAGCTTTGGATGGGTCATTTATCATAAAGTATGAGAAAGTTATGCTTGGTCAAAGTTGGGTTGACTTTTCCTCCAAAACCCTAATTTAGCAACTTTTGAATCTTGATGAATCTTGATGAATCTTGAGCAATCCTTGATGAATCATGATCAACCCTTGATCAAATGATTAATTATCCTTTAAAATGAGAATGTTGACAAAAATATTGAGGTTTGACTGTATTTGGGACACAGTTGACTTTTGCCCTAGCACAGTCGATTTTTGGGCCTCTTGAGCAATCGACTGACCAAACTTTCTCTGCAAGGCTTGAAATTTGACATGGATGAACTTAAGAACATATTAAGACATTGGGAAGAACTTGAGGTCATTTTTATGTGAGGACCTTGATGCAACACAAAACCCTAATTTTGACTTGACTGCCTTAGGAGGTGATTTGACTGTCCAAACCTTGAGCCAACTTGAGCAGCTTGAAGATTATTCTTGGCAAATCTTGAGGAATATGGGAGGGAAAATTTTGGGGTACAACACATTTCATGTACATACATCATGACATGCACACACATATCATATACAGCATAATCTCATTTATTTTGAGAACATCATCCCACCATGCATTTCATGCATCGCATATAATTAACCATGTTATCTTTTCAGGAAAGACAATTATCTTCAATAAATCCAGCAGTTATACAGGTCATATCTGTAGATGATTAATGGAAACTCAGTTCCCGAAAACAAACGGGTCAACTAATCTACACTATCTCTTTGAAGTAACCCTACTATCCAAGTTCCTTCCCATAAGCCCTGCTATCCAGGCTTTCATCTTAAAGTAACCCTACTATCCAGGTTCCTTCCTATAAGCCCTACTATCCAGGATTTCATCTTGAAGTAACCCTACTATCCAGGTTCCTTCCCATAAGCCCTACTGTGATCGGTGGAAATAGAACTGACTGTTTTTTTTAGCTGGTTTCACGAAATGTCGCGGTAAGCAAGAGTCGCCACCGTCTTTTATGTTATCCAACATGGAAAGGACAAAAGCACAGCAAAATTCCTTCTTTGAGAATGTTTCTCGGTTCGGGAGGTAGATTTATAGAAAGGGAAGGTGTTAGCACCCTTTCTATCTGTGGTTATCCACGGGCTCTTAGGTACTTGCTCTTATGTTTTCAAAATTTGTTTGCTTTTCAAGTGTGTGTGGGTTTTGAAAAAAGTTTCGTTTGAAAAATTTCTAAGTAACTCTTGTATCTGTCCTCAAGAGTGTATGAAACGTTTGTTTGAAAACTTTTTAGAAAGTGTGAAGTGTGAAAAGATGTTTTTGTTTTGTTTTTGAAAAGAGCAAGTACCTATGAGAATCTACCTACTCTAAGGAATTAAGCTGTGTAAGAGTCTTTTAGATAGTGCTATCCCACCATTGAGAGGTAGGTAGCACCATCGTTGGAGGTGTTCGGGTCAATTCGATTATCGGGACAATGTGGTCACCGAAGCAACGGTAGGACACCTTAGAAGTAACTCTAATGTCCTAGATCCTTTTTTATCCGAGGCAACCGTTTCGAGGCGACTGGATCTTTTAGACAGAAGGGCGACCTCTAAGACACCCTATACTTGATGACCATGTTCGAGGCAACCAGTGAGGCGTACCCTAGGAGTGGTATGTGCATGTGTATTGAATTCAGTTTATGTCTTTGTACATGTTATTTGTGAGCTACGGATTGATTTTATTTACATACATTCTTTCATGCATTTAACGGTTAGGGGTGCGGAAAGTGAATTGCAGAAAGATAAATTCTACGCTATTACAAGGCGCGGGTCTATACATCGCCAAAAATACAAAGATCCGTTTTGGTAAATAAGTACGAGAAATTAAATAAAGCGGTAAACCTAATTACTATTACATTCTTGGAAGCAATTACATAATAATCAAAATAAAATAAATGCGCGCGAATAAAAATTAATCAGGAATGCCTTAAGGGTTTTGACCCTTTTAAGAAAAGAAATGAATTTTTTTTTGTCTTTTTTGAATTAAATGCAATTAATTAAATTGTTAAACTAATTAATTAATTTATTAAAAGAAAATACTTTTTTGTGTTTTTATGTTTTTTAATGAAATAAAATAAAAAGGAATTAAAATTAAAAGTTAATAAAATCTAATTCTAAATTTATTTTAGTTATTAAAAAAAAGATTAAAATTGCCTAATTAAACTAATTAATTAATTATAATTTAATTACAAAACAATGAATTAAAGTGAAATTAATAAATAAGAATAATAAAAATATTAGTTTTTTTTTATTTTTTTGTTTATGAAAATAATTATCTATGAATTAAATAATAATAATTAGTTAAAAGAAAATAAAAAAAGGAAAAGAAAACAAAAGAAAATATGAAAGAACCATGGGGGTGTTGGCCTAGGTATGGAGGTTTGAGGAAGCAATATGGTCCAATAAGCTTAAGCCTTTGTTGACTTTAGGAATCGCCTGCACGTGCTTTGACTTGGAGCATGGTATCTAACATCTCATAGCCCCTGGATTGATCTTTGAGGCCACTTGGCACATGATCGTTTGATGCACATGGTGGAAAGCCTTTGTGAAACCTGCACAGGAACATGTTATGGAAAAATAGAAATAAGCATTTGGGGGACCTGGGATGTTGATGGAGTGCTTGGAAGTAGTTGAATCTGGCTAGATCAGGTCTTTCGAGCTTGACAACTTCAAGGAAATTTTTGCAATTTTGGGGCGTTCTCTAGGCTGTGTGTATTTTTGTCTGTAATGCTTTCTCATGGCTTGTATTTATAGAGGAGATGGAGGGGAAAAATAAATAAGGCAAGAATCCAAGCCATAAAGCCATGCTTTCAAACCAAAATCCAACAAATTAAAAAGCTTCCAAAATTTGCAAAACTTTCCCTTTCCATGCTTACATGTATTTGGACATCTTGGCACAAATTCAAATTTTTGTGTACAAAAAATAGCTTGCACGAATTTGGCAGCTAGTAAATGGCATATAAAGGTCATTCAAACCACAAAGATCCCCTTTAATTATTTTTTTTTTATTTTATTTGAATTTTATGGATTTAAAATGGATTAAATCAATAAAAATTAAATAAAATAGAAAAATTAATGTTTAATCTTGAAATTAATCATGGGACACGTGGGTGGCATGACAAGGCTGAATCAAGTGGAAAAAAGTGGGCCCTTTTGTCAAAAATTGAAGTTTCAAGGATAGTTGACTTTTGCCATTTCACAAAAATTTCCCAACTTCTCCAATGCATATCTTGCTCAATTTTGATCATATGAACATATTCTTGGACATTTTGGAAAGTCTTGAAGTCCTCTAACCAATGCTTTTGGTCCCATGTCATTTTGATTTACCAATCTCAAGTTATGGTCTTTGACTTAAAGTGCCTTTTTGTTGACTTTTGAAAATGACCTATAATGTTGAAATTGATAACTTTTTGTGAGAGCATTTCTTGGATTTGGAATGTGAAGATGAGTTGTAGGAAATGTCTTCCCCTTCAAGATGAGCATTGGATGGGATTTTTCTAATGAACCATGAAAAAGTTATGCCTTGGTCAAGTTACAGTTGACTTTTCAACTATCCAAAAATAGAAACTTTTGACACCTTGATGATTTTTGAGCCATTCTTGTGGAATCATGGTCAAGACTTGACCAAATGATGATTGTGGCTTCAAAATAATATGTTGACCAAAAATTTTGCCTTTTGACTGCCAAATGACCATTTTGCCCCTACAATTGATTGTGAGGCAATTAGGGTTTTTGACTGTGCAACTTGACCTTGTGAGCCTTGAAGCTTGACATGTAGGTGCTTGACAATGTATATGAGCATATGGGACTTGATTGAGCTCTTGAAAACCTCAACTTCCTTGCAGGAACCAAAACCCTAATTTTGACTGGCTTAGGAGGATGGTTTGACTGTGCAACCCTTGAGTAGACTTGAGCAAATTGAGATGATGCTTGTCAAAACTTTGAAGAATATGGGAGGGAAAATTTTGGGGTACAACACCTACTATCCAGGCTTTCATCTTGAAGTAACCCTACTATCCAGGTTTCTTCTCGAGCCCTACTATCCAGGCTCTCATCCCGAAATAACCCTATTATCCAGGTTCCTTCTCATAGCCCTACTATCCAGGCTCTCATCCCGAAGTAACCCTACTACCCAAGTTCCTTCTCACAGCCCTACTATCCAGGCTCTCATCCCGAAGTAACTCTACTATCCAGGTTCCTTCTCACAGCCCTACTATCCAGGCTTTCACCCCGAAGTAACCCTACGACCCAGGTTCCTTCTCATAGCCCTACTATCCAGGCTCTCATCCCGAAGTAACCCTACTACCAAGGTTCCTTCTCACATCCCTACTATCCAGGATCTCATCCCGAAGTAACCCTACTATCCAGGTTCCTTCTCACAGACCTACTATCCAGGCTCTCATCCCAAAGTAACCCTACTATCCAGGTTCCTTCTCACAACCCTAGTACCCAGGCTGGCATCCCGAAGTAACCCTACTATCCAGGTACCTTCTTACAGCCCTACTATCCAGGATTTCACCTCGAAGCAACCCTACTATCCAGGTTCCTTATCTCTTGTCTCCGGACGGCAGTTTACAACACTGTGAGACCTGGACCAGACCAGTTACGATCGACTTCATATTTCCCCAGTAAGCCATTGTGCAGCCTGGACCCTGACCAGACATGCAGTTCACTTCTACCTCCTAAATCAAGAATTAATTCCCCAGTAGAGTAATGGATAACCGAAGCTCCTATACTCTATTTCCCAAGACATAAATCAACATTCCCCGATGAAGTCCTCCTCAACGGCAGGTACAGGAATTCTCGTGAAGGAATCTTTCATACAACCGATATCTTTTTTGGATGGCATCTGTAAGCCCATCTCCGACAATTCTCTATCAACTTCCAAATGGAATCTGTAATCCCATTCTCGATATCACCAATCACCAGGCACTGCATGCGAGTGCAAATTTTTGGGCACTCTAGTGTTCAATCATCTTCCACCTTCAGATCACGAAAGGCAGACAAGCCAATCTACATCCTCAGGTGTAAGAAGTTTGAACAGGGGCAGCTGTTGTACCCTAAAATTTTCCCTCCCATTTTACTCAACATATGTTCATGGAGATCCTCAACTTGCTCAAGTATGCCCAAGAGTTGACCAAACAAACTCTCTCCTAAAGCAATGAACCTCCAACTAGGGTTTCCATTTTCACCAATAAGGGTGATCTCCAAAGGCCTCATATGCTCTCCATAGTCCTAATATGTCTTCAAGACCATCCATGTCAAATTTCAAGCTTGGCACAAGAAGTTTGCTCAGTCAACTGCTCAGATGCTTAAGAATCGACAGTATTAGGTCAAAAGTCAATTGTGGCCCACATACAGTCAAACTTCAAGATTTTTTGTCAACATCAACATTTTGAAGTGGTATTCATAATTTTATCAAGGGTTGGCCATGATTTCCCAAGGAATGCTCTTAATTCATCGAAACTCAAAAGTTGCTAAATTAGGGTTTCTCAGGAAAAGTCAACCAAACTTTGACCAGGCATAACTTTCTCATACTTTATCAGAAATTTCTCATCCAAGGCTCATTTTGAAGGGAATTAAATTTCCTATAACTCATCTTCAGTCCTCAAGTTCAAAAATTGGACCCATAAAAAGATATGAATTTCTACATTATAGGTCCTTTTGAAAAGTCAACAAAAACACCTTTTGGGTTAAAGCTTCTTACATGAATTTGGAAGACCCAATTGAAATGAGACCAAAATTTTTGTTTAGGGGACATCCTAAGCTTTCTAAAAAGTCCAAGAACACCCCTCTAGGGTTAAAATTGGAAGAGTTATGCATTGTCAAAGTTGTCCATTTTTGGAAAATTGCCAAAAGTCAAATGTTCTCAAAAATGCATTTTTTTGCCAAAAGGGCCTAGCATTTTAGGATTGTATCTTGTTAAGGACATGGTCCACGACCCAAATCAGCAGCCATGTCTTATTTTCTCTATTTATTTATTTTATTATGATTTTTATTTATTAAAAATCACATTAAATCAAATAAATAACAAAAAATATCAAAGATTGTTTTGATGATCTGATTTTGATGGAAATCAAATCTAATTATGATGGCCAAATAAGATCAAAACGAATCAAGATATTTTGAGGCAAAAATAGCATGATTTGCATGGTTATGGAAAGATATCATATGGCAAGAAAATCTCATTCAATCTCCGTAATTCCAAAGGATTCAGGTCGTTTTTGTTACCCTAATGCATCACACTACATATAATGAAAAAAAACAAGGCAAGAGGACAAGGGTTGCAGCCGTGAGAAGAGAGAAAGAAAACTCAAAAATTGGACAAAAAGTGTTGAATCGTTTTCTCATATAGAGGGTGATTCAGGCTATTCCAAAGCTTCGAATCGCTTCCTGGACATCTCTTGGAGCTAACATAATTCATTGCGAGCATTCCCAAGCCCAGAATAGTCCCTTAGGCTTCATACGGTTTGCATCTTTTCTCAAAATAGATTACGATAATCCTTGCATCTTAGGCATGTTTGAATGATATATTTGTGATTGTTAACATATTTCCAACATGTTGGGATAATTTAATTGACATTTTGATGCATATACTGATGGTTTCCATGGTTAGTGTTTAAGAAGCCATTTTGGGGCTTCTCTGTATAGGTGAAATTATGCCAAGAAACTAATGCCATGATATTCGTGAGACCAAGACGGATTGATTGGTATAGTTAGAATTGATTTATTATGCATCATATGAATTTTTGAAGCTTGCAGGTGTATAGTTATGGAGTTTTGTCTGTAGGTATAGATATGAGATCTAAAACGACGGACAGGGAAGAAGACGGTTACTTGTCACCACCCCACTGGCCCATTTGAATAACCGCGCGCATTTTGTTTTGTTCATCCTATCCATTTTTTTCACATATTATGCTTTAGTGTTATTATGATAACAACTAAGCAGTGTAGCACAGATGGCAAGGCAAGCGTGGAACGAGTGGAAGGACCTGGGTTCGATCCCAGGTCCCAGCATTTTCTTTATTTTCTCAACATGTAATTGCAGATCCCATGCGTTCCAAAGCCTGATGTCCATCATGCGCCCCATTGATCCAGCCATTGGATCGTTGCCAACGCAGATCCAATGTTCAATCCAAGGAGAGACCATGGTTCACCACCCAAGCATTCCAACACAGAATCAAGCGCAAACTGGGCTCAGCCATAATGGGCCTTGAAAATTCCAAAACACACCCCCTGGGTGCTTATGCAGGCCCAAGTCCTTTTTTATTTTTCATTCTTTAATTCTTTTTATTTATTAATTATATCTTTTTAATAACACCAAAAAAATCATATTTTTTATTTTAATCAAAAAATCATAAAAACATCAAAAATCTGTTTTTCATAAAAAATTTATTAATTAATTAGTTTAATTAAATTATGGTAATTTAATGTTTTTTATTATAATTCAAAATAATTAGAATTAGGGTTTAATTTTGTACTTAACCAAATATTTCCTCAAAAACAACATAAATATTTTCTCAAATTAGATTTTTAGGTCATCTGATTATTTCTCGCATTTAATTTGCCGCGCACTTTTAATCTTCTTTTTATTATTATTTGTAACTGCTCCGAGTTTGTAACAGATTTAAATAGGATTTTAATTCCGTGTTTTATTTTCAGTCAATAATTATGTATCTGCCCAAAGCCATGTAATGATTAGGACTCTAACTTCTCGCATTTTAATTTCCGCAAACTATAAACTACCTAGATGTATGTATAGGATTGTATAAAAAGACGAACTGAAATTAAAACAGTAGAAAACCCTAATTGTGCAAAGATAATTAACTGGAAAAAAATACACTTGCACATGCTCACTCCTAGAGTCTACTCCACTCTGGTTGCTTTCGGCAAACGGTCATAAAGTATAGGGAATGTTAGTGGTCGTCCTCTAGTCTCGAAAGATCTAAAATGACCCATTCGGATGTTTCCCTGGAAAAAGATCTTTAAGACTTTACGATGATTACTAAAATTTCCTAACATTGCTTTTGTGATCGTATCTGTCCCTTCAAACGTCCCTTAAAACTCCAACGACGGAGCTACCTATTCCTTAATAATAGGATAGCGCTGCCTAAAGGAAAACGAACAGACTTTTTTCGAGTAGGTAGATTAGTTCCTAGGTACTTGCTCAAACAAAACTTTTCACACAAACACCTTTCAAAACAATTTTCAAAACAACTTCGTCACACTCTTGAGAACAGATACAAGGGTTATTACGGAGTTAAACAAAAACTTTTCAAAACAAACACACACAAGAAATTTAAAAATGAGCAAGTACCTAAGAGCCCGTGGAAAACCACAGATAGAAAGGGTGATAACACCTTCCCTTTCTATAATCTACCCTCCGTACTCAGAAATATTCTCGAAAAAGGTTTTTTCTGTTCTTTTTCCTTTCCCTTAGTTGGATGAAATAAAAGTCGGTGGCGACTCTTGCTTACCGCGACATTTTCGAATACAAAATGCAAACCAGTATTAACAGTTGATTCTGCCACCGTATCATAATGCTGATCTCTGGGATATGGTGATTGATGGGTACATACATCCTATTGATGAAAGCAGTCAGAAGATTGACAGAAAAAGAATGTCAGATTATCAAAAGCGAGACTTCAGAAATCATCACAAGGCCAAAACTATTCTCTTAAGTGCTATCCCATACACAGAGTATGAGAAGATCACAAACATAGAGTCAGCAAAGCACGTGTTTGATTCCTTGATAATGACGCATGAAGGCAACATGCAAGTCAAAGAAACCAAACCTCTAGCGCTCATTCAGAAGTATGAAGCCTTCAAAATAGAAGAAGATGAAACCATTGAAACAATGTTCTCAAGATTTCAAATTATTATTTTTGGGCTAAAAGTTCTGGATAAAGGATACTCAACTGTTGATCATGTAAAGAAGATCATCAGAAGTTTACCAAAGAAATGGAGACCCATGGTCACTGCTCTCAAACTGACCAAAGATCTGAACAAAATCTCTCTATAAGAACTTGTCAGCTCTCTCAGAAGTCATGAGATAGAGGTATAAGATGATGAGCCCTATAAGCAAGCTGTGATACGGTGGGAGAACTGACTTGAGTTTTTCGTTTGTTTTCGCAAATGTTTCGGTTGAGCAAGAGTCGCCACCGACTTTTTATTTTATCCTAAGGAAAGGTTAAAAAGCACAGCAAAAACCTTTTGAGATGTTTTCTTGGGTTCGGGGAGTAGATTATAGAAAGGGAAGGTATTAGCACCCTTTCTATCCATGGGCTCTTAGTTACTTGCTTAGATCACTTGCCTTTTGTTTTCAATTGTTTGAAATGGTGCTTGTGTGTGGGTTTGAAAATGTTTTGAAAAGAAGCCAATGTTGTGGCAACCTTTGTAATGATCCATGTGGGGATGTATACAAAGATGTATGTCTTTTGAAAAGGTTTTCATTTTGTTTTTTTGAAAGTTTGTTTTGAAAGTGTTGTGAGGTGTGTTTTAGAAAATAGGCAAGTGTTTTGTTTTTGCAAGTTTTGATTCAAGTAACTAAGAGGTTATCTACTCCTAAATTTCTCAAAGTTTATTGCTATGTTTTAACCCTTTTAATAAGTTTGTTCCACCATTGTATTTGGTGGACAATCTCATGTTAGGATGTGAAAGGGACGGGCGCGGGTCATCATTTAGACCATAATTGCAATGGTGCCAAGTATCTTTGGGCATTTTCTTTAAGGGGCTTGATCATTTGTTTAGGCAACATTTTGAAAGTGTTATCGAGGGACTATGATCATTTGATTTGTTTGTTTTGCCCAAAGAGACCTAACATGCAATATGGCCCAATTTTGAAAGGCAACAAGTGGAATACCCTAGGGGGTGCAAGTGTGATTTGTGTGTCCATTTTCATGCTTGTTTATCTTGAAATTAGGTCAAAACTATTTTTCGTTATTTTTCGCATACAAACCCTAATTCTAACATGGTATAATTAGAAAGCAATAAAGTGCGAAAATAAATTTACTAAGCTATTACAAAACCATATATGGGAAGGGGGGTACAAATGTTCGAATGGGGATTTTGACAAGGAATTTAAACCTAAAACTATTACATCAATATGGAATTATTTACAAGGTGATTAATTTGCATAAATTAAATAAAATAGAACAAATGTGCAAGATGTCCAAAAAATGGTTTTTTGTATATATGGAAAAAGGTATTTTTACATGTCAAAATAAAGAAAAGGAAAGTATTATTTTTTTGGAGTTTTTTATGTTTAGGGCAAAACCCTAATTCTATTAAATAAAAATGTATTATTTATTCAATATATACAATATTTATTATTTGTGTACAAAACTAAAATAAAAATGAAGTATATTTGTAAAAAAAGTATTTTTAGTATTAAATATTAATAAAATAAAAATATGTATATTTTTGGTATTTTATTCTAAGTATACTAATATATATGTATTTATTTGTATTATTTGCAAAATATGTATTATATATATTAATTAATAATATTTAATTTTTGTAAAAAAAAGTATATTTCACATAAAATATTTTCAGAATATAAAATGAAATAAAATAAAAATAAAAATGTATTTACACCATTTTAACATTTTTTAAATAAAAGTATATTTATTTACTTATTTATGTTCAAATAACTAGTCTAACCAAATAAATATCTAATAAATAGGAAAATGGTACAAAAAATTATTTTTATGTTTTTTATATGATTAGAAAAAATAAATAAATCAAGCCAAAAAAAGAAAAGTCAAAAAATCATTAAAATGAAGAAAATGGGCTTAGGGGGTTCAGAAGTAAAAGAGTGTGTGAAAAGGAAATGCAAAAACAGGTCCAGCCCACATGGCCTTTCTTCAACCTCTGGCCAAACAATGTCAAAAAACACGCGCCTGGTTCCCTGATTCAAACATCTTGATTCCTGGCTTTTTAATGAAAACTCATAACATCAAAAATGTTCAGCATTAAGAGACGAATCCAACCATATGCAGAACTTGTCTTAACTCTCTAAGATGAGGGAGAATTTCTTCTCCCCCAAATCCTGACCTAGATTTTCCTCCATGTTCAGACTCAAAATTCTTGCAACACACATAATATAAATAAAATCTAATTATATGGGCATGTTCAGGGCAATGATTGTGACATATTCTCTTCACAAACCTAAAGCTAACAATGCCTAATAAGAGAGATATGAATTCAAAAACTTACATGTTCATTTGAAGTTCTATCTGGCAATGGAGAAGCTTTCAGTGCAAGGTGATGATTGGGATAGTTTCCTTGAGGTCCAGGGATGCTATTCCAAGCTTTACTTTGTCTTGAAAGCTTTTGAATCGAGCTAGAGCACTTCACCTACAAATCAGAAAAGTGAAAATGGTAGAACCAGTTAGAGGGATTACAGGTCGTGTTTTAGGCTTTGGTTAGCTTGCATAGATGGTATGGAAGGTGTGTGAACTGGTTTGGGCAAGAAAGCTTGAGAGGAATGAGAGATGGCACTCAAACTGCAGGCCCTTCCCTGTTCTTGCAGTTTGTAGGTGATTCTGAGAAGGGGAGTGTATGAGGGATGTTAGGGTCGTGTATTAGCTCAGTTGGTCTCTCTTGAATGTGTTTCACAAGTTTGCTTAAGTGTTTGTAAGCTGATATGAGAGTTGGTACAAGTTATGCTATGTTTCTTCTTTCTTAAGCAACAAAAGGCAAGTTGATGTTCTAGACTGATTCAGGCCCCCATAACATGCTGCAACCCTTTGCCTTGATCAGTGCAATGTGTCTCATAACTTGTGCCTAGAAGATTTTGGTTGTACCACTTGGATTTGCAAAATGGACATAAAGTTCTACTTTTTCAAAATGGAAATAATGCTTTATCTATAAATGGATTAATCTTCTAGACAATGCTTGAATACACAAAACATGGTCTTGGCACAAAGGTTTGGCATTAAATTATTGAGTGTCAAAGGGTTTTAGGACCTGTAATGTAGCACAAACTATGCTGACTTGAAAATGGCCTAAGTTATGAACATGTTCATGATCAATTCAAAAGTGAGTTTTTGCCATATTGTGAAATTCGATTCTCTCAAGTTATGAGGTTGTTTGATGAGTTCTTGGAAATTTGGGAAAGCTTGGAATGTGTACTACAATCCATCTTTGAAATTCAAATTGAAATTCCAAGTCGAAGTGTATGGAAAATGGCCTTGAAGTTAGGTAGAAAACCTTGTCAAAATAGGTTAAAATTTCACTAAGTTAAGAATGGTTTAGTGCCCTTATTCAAAAAATTGTAACTTGAGATACAAGCTTCATTTGGGAAAACTTTGTGAATCAAAGTTGTAGATTATGCAACAAGCTACAACTTTCATGTTTTGACTTTTGTTTGAATCCAAATGAATCTTGGTGAGAAAGTGGGGCAAAGTTGGGAAAAAATTAGGGTTTTCCATAACTTAGAAAAATTCTAAGTTATGAAAAATTCCCATTTCAAACCCTAATTTGCAATTCTTGATTTCTTGGTGAACAAGTTTCATGATTTGGCATGTTTTGATGAAAAATGAATCTTGACCCTTGATTTTGACCAAAAAGTCAAAGTTTGACTTTTCAGTATACAGTCAAAATTGATCAATTGACTGGGAAATTCAACTGCCAATCTTGTGTATTTGGGACCTTTTGAACTTGTTGAGCATGTCAAGATGAATCCATGGGGTCCTTGAGTCCATATGTGAGCTTGGTTTGCCATTGGCTAGGTCAAACAGTCAAAAATTGCCTTTGTGCAGTCAAAACCCTAAAAAATAACCATTTTGCCCTTTTGATGATCTGATCAAATTTCTTGGGGAATTGTGATCCAAACTTGATCAAATGGTCCATGTGAGTTCATAATGTTGATGTGGGTAAATTTTCATGAGGTTTGACTGTCAATTTGGCCATAGTTGACTTTTTCCCCAATACAGCTGATTTCTAGGTCAACTGTCCAATTGACTGGGCAAAGATTGGAATCAAAGCTTGAAACTTGGTATGGACAAACTTGGGGGTCAAACATGAAGCATGAAAGTCATATTAGGCATTTTAGGTCAAAATCTCTTTGTGCAAACACAAACCCTAATTTGGGTCAACTGTGCAAGGAGAAGTCTTGAGCAGAGGAAACCCTAACTGGATCTTGATCTCCAAGGGTTTTGTGATGAGAAAATGTTGAGGAAATGGGAGGGCAAATTTTGGGCTACAACAGTTGCCCCTGTTCAATCTTCTTAAACCTGAAGAGTTAGATTGGCAAGTTTGCCTTTCGTGACTCGAGGGTAAAAGGAGATTGGACACTAGAGTGCCCGGAAATTTGCACTCGCATGTTGAATTATCGATAATGTGATGTCGGGAATGGGCTTATAGATGCCATTTGGAGAGATGGTGGGTAGGGAGATGGGCTTATAGATGCCATCTGGAGACGTGACAGAACCTTGTCGGGAATGGTCTTATTGATGCCATTTGGAAGTGATGATCGCATAAGAGATTCCTTAGCGAGAACTTGTGTATTTTGAGAAAGACAGATGTTTTCCTGGCTTGTTACAGGTGTTTGATCTTCAATCTCCTCATGCAGATATGCCCTGGCTAGATGCAGGTGTCGAATCTACAATCAATTGTTCACAGATGTGCCCTGGCTGGATACAGGAATCGAATCTTCGAACTCTTCAGAGGTGCCCTGGCTAGATACAGAAATCGAGTCTGGAAATGTGGTCAACAGATATGCCCTGGCTGGATACAGGAATCGAATCTTCGAACTCTTCAGACGTGCCCTGGCTAGATACAGGTATCGAGTCTGGAAATGTTGTAGTTGATAGATGTGCCCTGGCTGGATAAAGGAATCGAATCTTTGAACCCTTCAGACGTGCCCTGGCTAGATACAGGAATCGAGTCTGGAAACTGATCACTCTCAGATGCGCCCTGGCTAGATACAGGTATCGAATCTGGAATTGTGACAGTTGAAGGTAGTTGTCTTTGGGATTGTCCTTTTCCCTGAAAAGGCAAAAACATAAGTTGTATGCAATGTCATGATGTATGACATGCATGATGTCATGATTTTTAACATGAGATAGTGTTGTATGCACTTTATCATGTATGTAAGCAAGATGTATGAAAACGTGAAATGTTTATGAATGTATTCTCGTCTTAGGAAAATAAATCCTTGACGACCGGCCGGGGAATTGCTCTGTGGAAGAGATACTTTGCTAAAGTTCGATGAGAGGCCTGCTGAGGACTTCAATGACGGATTCCGCTGGGGATAATGATGGTAAACTCCGCTGGGGAATTGAAAGAACTTTGCCGAGGGCGATCTTCCGTGGCAATTAGCTGAGGATAACCCAGTTATAAGCCCTTGTGAGGAATAACTTTGAATAAAGCTCGGGAGAGACGTCCGTATTCTGCAGGGAACAAGCTTCCAGAATCTACTGGGGAATGTTGTGCCTTTTTAGGATTGACGGGGAACCAACTCTACTTGGGGAAGTATTGTTGAATCTTGTCTTACTCTGCGGGGCGTTGAGATGATTTGGTCACATTCTTCAGTCGAATCTACCTTGGTACCTTGACGGACAAAGCAACTAGACTGGATTAGACAACTTCACATTGCCCCTGTTTCTGATGTCACCTGTAATTAATCTTTTGTTTCATATGCAAATATTTATGAATCAGCAATTTTATATCAAATGCATATATCAAAAATGAACATTGGACGTTCTTCGCAAGACAAAACAGAAAAAAGGAAAAACAATGGCAATTTGTATGGACAAGTGAATTTGTATTGATTTGGATTTTGCCTGTGAATAGGCTTTTTTTTTGTACAAGAGGCTGACATCCTAGTAAGAGGACGCCGCCGAATAATCATAGAATTTACAATTTTGAAAAGAAAACAAAACAGCTATGTGAACAATCCCACTGGGTTCCACCCCTGCTATCGCCTTTATGTCTCCGAGCATCTCATCGCTTTGCTGCTTAATTGAAGATGAAGCTGATTGGTCGATGCCGAAATCTGAGCCAGATAGTTGATGCCGAATTCCGGATGCAAAGTGATCCAATGAGACATAGTGTTACGCTTTATCCCTAACTTTTGCCTGGACCGCCCTTCCGGGTTTTCAGTCCACCGGGATACCCATTTTTGCCCAAGCCGCCTTTTCAGGTTTTCGACTTGCCGGGTGTACAGATTTTTTCATTTTCATCCCTTATTTTGCCCGAACCCTTTTGGTTCGCCGGGAAGCCCTTATTTTTGCCTAGGTATGTAAACCTAGCGGGTCTTTTGTTCATGCGTAGTATCTTTTCACTATGTCTGCATTGGCGGGGTGAGGAAGGTCATCACCATCCATGGTGGTTAGGATCATGGCTCCTCCTGAGAACACATGTTTGACCACAAACGGCCCTTCGTATGTAGGGGTCCATTTGCCCCGGGGATCACTTTGAGGGAGGATGATGCGTTTGATTACCAGGTCTCCAACTTGATACTCTTGTGGTCTGACTTTCTTGTTAAATGCCCTGATCATCCGTTTTTGATACGTCTGACCATGACAGATAGCGGTGAGTCTCTTTTTGTCAATCAGATTTAATTGATCAAGTCGAGTCTGGATCCAGTCATCTTCACTCAAGTCTGCATCCTTCATTATCCGGAGAGAGGGTATCTATACTTCAATTGGCAAGACTGCCTCCATGCCATAGACCAAGGAGAAAGGAGTTGCCCCGGTTGACGTCCTTGCTGAGGTACGGTACCCATGAAGAGCGAACGGTAACATCTCGTGCCAATCTTTATAGGTCACTGTCATCTTCTGCATAATTTTCTTGATATTCTTATTCGCTGCTTCTACAGCCCTATTCATCTTCGGCCGGTAGGGAGAAGAATTGTGGTGCTGTATCTTGAATTGTTCGTAGAGTTCAGTGATCATTTTGTTATTGAGATTGGTACCATTGTCCGTAATGATTCTTTCCGGGACGCCGTACCGACAGATCAGATTATGCCGGATGAAACGTGCCACGACGCTCTTGGTTACTGTGGCGTAGGAAGCTGCCTTAACCCACTTTGTGAAGTAATCGATTGCTACCAAGATGAAGCGATGCCGTCGGTCGGATCTCCCCGATCATATCAATGCCCCACATTGCAAAAGGCCAAGGTGCTGTCAGGACGTTCAGAGGAACGGGAGGAATATGCACTTTGTCAGCATAGATCTGGCATTTGTGACAAGTTCGAGAGTGTTGGTAACAATCGGCTTCCATTGTGGACCAGAAATATCCTGCTTGAAGGATTTTCTTTGCCATGGTGTGTCCACTGGAATGTGTTCCGAATGTACCTTCATGCAATTCTATCATGATCTTCTCTGCTTCAGCCTTATCCACACAACGCAGTAGAGTTGAATCATGATTTCTTTTATAGAGAATGTCGTTGCTGAGGAAGAATTTTGCCGCAAACCTCCTCATGAACTTCTTGTCATTGACAGATGCACCTTCAGGGTACTCCTGAGCTTCCAAATACCTCTTCACCTCATGATACCAGGGTTTTTCAGTCCCCTTCTCGGCCTCGAGATCGCAGCAGTATGTCAGTTCGTCCAACTTCTAGATAATGATCCGGGGAGCCTCATTGTCCCATTTAACTTTGAACATTGAAGACATCGTAGCTAGTGCGTCCGCTAGCTGATTCTCCTCTCTTGGGAAGTGCTCAAAAGTTATCTCTTCAAAGTGGGGAAGCAAGGTCAACACATACTCCTTGTAAGGGATAAGATTCGGGTGTTTCGTATCCCACTCGCCCTTGATCTGATTGATCACGAGAGCGGAATCTCCGAAGACACTCAGAAATTTGATCCTTAAATCGATTGCAGCTTGTAGACCCATGATACATGCCTCATATTCTGCCATGTTGTTGGTGCAGTTGAAACACAATCGGGCGGTGAGTGGAGTATGAGTTCCTTTGGGAGATATGATTACAGCGCCGACGTCGTTACCCAAAGCATTGGAGGCTCCATCAAAATGCATAGACCATCGGGATCCTTCCTCAGGTCCTTCATCCGGTCCAGGTACTTCACAGTCAGTTACCACCATGATGTCTTCGTCCGAAAAATCAAAGTTCAATGATTGGTAATCGTCCACAGGTTGGTGTGCCAAGTGATCTGCCAGTACACTTCCTTTAATTACTTTCTGAGTTGTATACTGGATATCATATTCTGTTAAGATCATTTGCCATCTTGCTATTCTCCCAGACAAAGCGGGCTTTTCAAATATGTACTTGATGGGATCCATCTTTGAAATCAACAAAGTGGTGTGAGTCAGCATATACTGTCTCAGCCGGCGAGCAGCCCATACTAGAGCGCAGCAAGTTTTCTCAAGCAGTGAGTAACGAGACTCACAGTCAGTAAACTTTTTGCTCAAGTAATAAATAGCATGCTCTTTTCGGCCAGACTCGTCATGCTGCCCCAGCACACACCCCATTGAATTGTCAAGTACTGTCAAGTATAGTATCAGAGGTCTCCCTTCCACTGGTGGCATAAGAATGGGTGGCTCTTGGAGATATTCCTTTATCTTCTCGAAGGCAGCCTGACATTCATCGTTCCAGCGTACTACTTGATCTTTCTTCAGTAATTTGAAGATTGGCTCACAAGTAGCAGTTAGATGTGAGATGAATCGGGCAATGTAATTCAGTCGTCCCAGGAAGCCTCTGACTTCTTTCTCTGTCTTTGGAGTCGGCATCTCTTGTATGGATTTTACCTTGGCAGGGTCCACCTGAATACCTTTATCACTTACAATGAAACCTAGCAATTTTCCGGACCTCACCCCAAAGGTGCATTTGTTGGGATTCAACCTTAGCTTATATAACTTCAGTCGGTCGAATAGCTTCCTCAGATGATCAAGGTGCTCCTCCTCAGTTTGGGACCTTGCAATCATGTCATCAACATATACCTCAATCTCATGATGGATCATATCATGAAATAAAGCAACCATGGCGCGTTGGTAGGTTGCCCTAGCATTTTTCAACCCGAACGGCATGACCTTGTAACAGAAGGTGCCCCACTGAGTCACAAAGGTAGTCTTTTCCATATCTTCCGGAGCCATCTTGATCTGATTATACCCTGAAAAACCATCCATGAAGGAGAACACCTTGTGTTGAGCAGTATTGTCGACAAGAACGTCGATGTGAGGTAGGGGAAAATCATCCTTGGGGCTGGCCCTGTTCAAATCCCTGTAGTCGACACACATCCTGACTTTACCGTCCTTCTTCGGTACCGGTACCACATTGGGCACCCACTGAGGGTAAGAAGTTACTGCCAAAAACCCAGCATCGAACTGCTTCATGACCTCAGCCTTAATCTTTTCAAACATCTCTGGGCGCATACGGCGGACTTTTTGCTTTACCAGAGGGCAGTCTTCCTTGGTTGGCAGGTGATGAACTACAATGTCGGCATCCAAACCAGGCATATCTTCATAGGACCAAGCAAAAATCTCCATGTAATCATGCAGCATCTGGATCAATCGTTGCTTCACGCTGAGCT
Source organism: Vicia faba (assembly GCA_948472305.1). Lineage (NCBI taxonomy): Eukaryota > Viridiplantae > Streptophyta > Magnoliopsida > Fabales > Fabaceae > Vicia > Vicia faba. The sequence goes on from OX451737.1 coordinate 1,063,000,535, forward strand.
CTAGATTGGCACCAATCTTGACCTCTTTCCTATCTATCTCAGTACCCAGGTTAATTGTTTCCACCGGCTCTTCATGTGGTTGAATAGCCCTCTCTTCCTGGAGTAGCAGTCTTGCGAGTTCACCAGGCACTTCGCAATCATCTTCACCTTCGTCTTCGGCCAAGTTGATCGGATTCTCGAAGTCATAACTGGTGGTAGCAGAGCCGTTACCAGTGAGATCCAGAGTGGATTGAAACCTGTATAAGTGAGTGTGTGTAAATATAGCTGTTTTGCAATATATATAACACAGAAAGGAAAAGAGCACAAGATTTGAAATGCAACAAACGTCCAATGTTTTGATTGATGATATATGGAAATGTCATACAAAAAGCCCTCGCGAATGGAGCTACGATGCCCCGGGTAGGACACCGAGCCAACAAAGTTTTAACATATTGTTTGTTACAAATTGGAAATCAAAAAGAATCAATTACTGCGTGACAAATGTGATAGGTGTAAAATCCTTTGTTGTCCAGTTGCTTGGTCCGTTGCTGGTGGTTGGATAGATCCAACTGTCAAATTCTGCTTCCTCTACATCCTCCTCGATAGCATTCACCCTTGGGTTAGAGATAAACACTGGAGCCTTTCTGATCTTTTCCTTGCGCAAAGCCCTCTGAGCCTCTGCAGTAAAGCCCAGCCCAAACTTGTCGTTCTTTTGAGTGAAGTCAGGAAGCTGACCCTAGTTTGCACAATTGCCTTTCTCAATTACAGCCCGGGCATCCTTCAAGGACGCCATCTTCAACGGAAAGTCTTCTTCAACTACTGCCTCAGCTGATGCCAACACTGGGGGTACTTCCTCAAAATGCTGAAAGGGGGTTTCAATAAACTCCCCGTCCATCTCGATATACCGGAATGAATTCAAATGACTAACCATGTATTCCTCCTCACCCTGCACAGTAACAATCTTCCCTTTGACAGGGTATTTGAGCTTTTGGTGTAGAGTGGAAGTTACTGCCCCAGCTTTGTGAATCCAGGGTCGACCCAACAAGCAGGAATAAGATGGACGAATATCCATTACATAGAACGTTGAGTCGAAAACTTGGGAACCCACACGAATAGGGATGTCTACTTCACCGTGCACCATCCTCTTAGAACCGTCGAAGGCTCTAACAATGATGTTACTAGGTTTCAACTCCAGGCCCTCACAATCCAAGCGATCCAATGCTTTCTTGGGCAAAACATTCAGGGAAGAGCCGGTATCCACCAACACGTGTGCGAGAGTAGTGCCCCTGCATTCTATGGAAACATGCAGGGCATCATTGTGATTCTTCCCTTTGGCGGTAAGGTCAGCATCCGAGAACCCTAAGTCATTGTCAGCCGTCAAATTAGCCACACAGTCGGTGAATTGATCCGCGGAGGTCTCTTGCGGCACATGTGCCGTTTTTAGAAATGAAATCAGGGCTTTTGCATGGGCCTCTGAGCATGGCAGCAATGATAGCATAGAGATTTTGGAGGGGGTATGCCCCAACTGTTCAACAACATTAAAGTCACTCTTTTTGATAATTTTAAGGATTTCCTCCATTTCTTGTTGGGAGGCTTCTACAGCAGTCTTTTTTGGTGCCTCCGTCCTGGCAGGCGAATCGGTAGCAACTTCTTTGCCCCGAGTATCAGAGGACTCGGCGGCAGTAGCAGACACAGGAACTTGAATTGGAACATGCACACTTGCGGGTGTGATGGTGAGAGGTTTTCGGATAACTGGCGGTGCAATGTCAGGCGAGAAGAGCCTGCCACTGCGGGTAATCTTGGCGGGACCGGTGATGCTACTGATACTGGTATTGGTGTTGAACTCTTGCTTCACCCCAAGAACATACACGTCGGCTCCATAATGCCATGGGACCGCTTTATCAGACTCATAGGGGAGGGGCCCCGGAACAGTAATAGTAATGGGTGCAACATACATAATTTGGACTGGTTTCTTCATGGGAGCTTTGGCAGGATTGTAAATTGTGACAACAGATACTTCTTCAACAGAGACAAACGGAACAGCAGTTTTCTTGAACATAATTTCCTTGCTATCCATCAGGCTTTGGATGCCTGATTTCAGCAGTGGACAACCGGTAGGGATAACAGCACACAGGAGGCAACCCTTACTACAACCCGGAAATAAACCGGCTAGTAGTAAGTTCCTCTTAACAGTCAAAAGAGGGGTAGCAACATCATTCACTGAAACAGCATACAACTCTTCCTCAATGGCATTTACTCTATGCTGGGGCATAGGAGCAGTTACAACATTCGGTCTCTCAGGCGCTTCAAACTGAATTTCCTTCGCGTCGATAAGATCTTGCACTTTGTTTCTCAAGGCCCAGCAATCATTAGTAGTGTGCCCGGGACTATCAGAATGATAAGAACACCGGGCATTTGGGTTATACTTAGGAGACGCAGTGTTGACGACCTTAGGAGCTTCTTTGATGGTCACCAAGTTGGTTGATAATAGTTGGGGTAAAATTTGAGATAAGGTCATACTCAGCCGAGTATACTGCCTCTTGGGCCTTTCACCTCTTTGTTGATTGTACTGCTGGGGAGCAGCAACAGGTTTTGAAATGACCAAAGCATTGACGGCTTGGTGACTTTCGGGCTTGACTTGTCTTCTAGGACCATAGACGGCACTTGCTTCCTTCTTGAAAGGCCTTTTCTCAGTACTTGTGGAGGCAGCTTTTTGTATCTTTCCTGACCTGATACCAGCTTCAATTCTTTCTCCCATCAGAATCAAATCCGTGAACCCAGCGGAAGAGTTACCAACCAAATGATTGAAAAATGGACCAGACAAAGTCCCTAGAAACATATCAACCAGCTCACGATCAGTCAATGGAGGCTGCACCCTGCCAGCCAAATCTCTCCATTTTTGTGCATATTCTTTGAACCCTTCACCCGTTCCTAGAGACATACCCTGAAGTTGGGTACACGTAGGAGCGAGATCAGAATTGTATTGATATTGTCTGTAGAATGCGGTTGCCAAATCTTCCCAGTGTCGGATGCTAGTTCCATCTAATTGGTAGAACCATTCAAGCTGTGACCCCGAAAGGCTATCTTGGAAGAAGTGAATCCAAAGGTTCTTATCCGCCGTGTAAGGTTGGATCTTCCTTACGTACGACCTTAGATGCAGCTTTGGGCAGGAGGCCCCGTCGTATTTGGAAAAGGCAGGCGCCTTAAACTTGTGTGGAATTACTACCCCAGAAGATAACCCCAAATCTCCGAAATCCAGCCCCGGCACATTCTGAATCTCCATGGTGCTCAAGCGGTCCTCCAATTGCTTGTATCTGTCAGCAGCAGGTGGGTATTGTTCGTCATTATAGTCCGTCTCGTTGTCAGGGACTGCGGGACTAGGAGCTCCTCCCCCTTGGGGACTGTTTTTCTCAGCGGAAGAAGTAGTTGGTTCAGCTTCATTATGGAGTGTGTTCCCAAATCTGCGTCCGGTGTTGAATAACGCGGTCCTCTTTTTCTTCTTCTTCTTCAGGAGTAGAGTCTTCAACTCTTGCTGACCTTGGGCCAGGCTCAGGACCATCTCTTGAAACTGGGCACTTTGGGCCTGAAGGGCCTTGATTGCTTGCTCACTGGAGGAGTCTGGATTCATGATGACTGTTCAAAATAAACAGCGAAGGAGATTAAGCAACCTGTGAAATAGGGTACCTGTTATGCATATGGTGCAATGAGATGCGTATGTTTTATGTTTTCAAAGACAAACAAGATTCAACTTTGTAGACAAAAAGGGAAACACGCTTCATTAGATTAAAATTTCAATTGTTCAACAACTTGCCCTTAGGCATTACGGGAATGGAAAATACTGGAAAGGAAATAAAAGCTATAAAAGAAAATATCCAAAGCCCATCAGTGCTCCCATGGCCTCCTTTTCTCAGTGTTGATGTAGTCATTCAGAACCCGCTCTTCCTCCAATTGCTTAGTCAGCCTCTGGATCTTCCATTCCTGCTCGTTGAACTTTTCCCGATAGAAATCCCGTTCTTCCTTTAGCTGCGCCCAAGATCTCTTCATTGTGTCAAAATCAGTAGGTATCTGAAGAGGGAGGACAGTTGGAGGAACCCCATCTTCATCAGGAGACTCGAGAATGATAGGTCTGACAGCCTCGTACGGCATACCTAACCTCTGAGCACGGATGCGGACCCATTTGCAATAGGGTTCCAATGGTAGAGAGGTCTTTGGTCCCAACTCATGTGGGTCAGCTTTGTGAATTTTGTCCCAAGCTTTAATGAATCCATGGCGTAGTTTGTCACTGTCTGCCTGAAACTCAAAATGGAAGTGAGGAACCAACATTTCATGAGGCCCAACTCCTCTGGCTCTTCCAAATTGACGGAGAGTTAAGCATGGATTATAAGAGATTCCTCCTTGGATACCAATCAACGGAACATTAGGGTATTCTCCACAGCGGTCAATAACAGCTACCTTATCCAAACCTCTGAGAGTCCAAGTGATGTCATTATCTGTGAGAGACATTAACCTCCGAGCCCAACCTTTTCCTTCTTCATTCTTCAGCACGAACTTAGGAAGGTGCGAAATAAACCACCTCACTAGCAAAGGAGCACAACACCACGGAGTTCCCCATTTTCGAGCAGTACGAGCATAGAGTTGTTGCAGGATATCACCCAAAAGAGTGGGTACAGGATTCCGAGACATGAAGATCCTTATGACGTGGATACTGATAAAGGTGTCAGGATTGGGAAACAATACCAGACCATAGATCAAAAGAGCCAGAATATCCTCATACGCCTTGAAGTCCAAGTCATTCCAGAAATCATTAGCCTTGCCAACCAGAAATTTGACCAAAAAGCCCTTGACTCCACTTTTAGTTTCCCAGTTAGCCAACACCTCTTCTTTGGTCAAGGGGAGAACTGCAGCAACCTCTTCAGGCCTAGGAGTCTTTTCCAAACCAGTGAATGGAGTTTGTTCCGAGACAGGGATCCCAAGCAAGTAAGAGAATTCTTCCAGGGTAGGAACCAGCTGGAAGTCTTGAAAGGTGAAACAATGATACAGAGGGTCATAAAACTGGGTCAGAACACTTATCAGCTGTTGGTCCCATTTTGCAATGATCAAGCCAAGGAGAGAACCATGCCTGTTGATGAAGGAAGAAGTGTTTGGAATCCTACCAACCAAATCCTTGAGTAAAACTGGTGGTTGAACAAAGTTGAGCCGGATAGTATTCCTACGCACGGGCATCATGATGTCCTACAAAACAGAGCAAAGATGAAACTCTTTTGTCTTTGAAATGGGTTAGTCCTTTATACAGGATGCATGCAATGGTATGATGGCATGATGCTATGATGAAGCACACCACAAGTATCCACACAGGCAAACATGATAAGGCACACAAATCACACAAGACACCCTTAGATTTCAGGCCAGCATGAAGTTTAGGTGTTACCCTCTTTTAGTTTTGTTGGTTAAAAACCTGTCCTATCAAAAGTAACCGGGTTCTAAAGGATCTCAAATCATTGGCTACCCTCAATCAGTCATAACTCCAGCATCGCAATCTTTTCTTGCGGCCAGAACCATCTCAAGAGTTTAGCCTCAATGAGTGTAGCATACTGCTACTGTCCTAATGGCCAAGTTGGTCAATTTAGGGTTCTAAGGTTGGTTGGTGTTTAATGACTCCTTAGAAGACCTATATTCTCCCCGTTGCAACACAAGGGATATAGGTACAGACCAAGGTGCCACACCAACGTAGCCACTGCTTCACCCATGTCGGTCTACGCCGGACAGGTCCCTCACAGATTATGCTACCTAAAAGGGGTATTTTCCCAGATCCGGGTTAGGATCTATGAAACTCCGATGCAAAGCCCACAAATATAAAAGCAAACAAGTCAAACAATTGAAAACAAAGGTGATCTAAGCCCTAAGGTTACTCCACTTTTAAAAATGTCCCCAGCAGAGTCGCCAGTTCTGTGATACGGTGGGAGAACTGACTTGAGTTTTGCGTTTGTTTTCGCAAATGTTTCGGTTGAGCAAGAGTCGCCACCGACTTTTTATTTTATCCTAAGGAAAGGTTAAAAAGCACAGCAAAAACCTTTTGAGATGTTTTCTTGGGTTCGGGGAGTAGATTATAGAAAGGGAAGGTATTAGCACCCTTTCTATCCATGGTTATCCATGGGCTCTTAGTTACTTGCTTAGATCACTTGCCTTTTGTTTTAAATTGTTTGAAATGGTTCTTGTGTGTGGGTTTGAAAATGTTTTGAAAAGAAGCCAATGTGGTGGAAACCTTTGTAATGATCCATGTGGGGATGTATACAAAGATGTATGTCTTTTGAAAAGGTTTTCATTTTGTTTTTTTGAAAGTTTGTTTTGAAAGTGTTGTGAGGTGTGTTTTAGAAAATAGGCAAGTGTTTTGTTTTTGCAAGTTTTGATTCAAGTAACTAAGAGGTTATCTACTCCTAAATTTCTCAAAGTTTATTGCTATGTTTTAACCCTTTTAATAAGTTTGTTCCACCATTGTATTTGGTGGACAATCTCATGTTAGGATGTGAAAGGGACGGGCGCGGGTCATCGTTTAGACCATAATTGCAATGGTGCCAAGTATCTTTGGGCATTTTCTTTAAGGGGCTTGATCATTTGTTTAGGCAACATTTTGAAAGTGTTATCGAGGGACTATGATCATTTGATTTGTTTGTTTTGCCCAAAGAGACCTAACATGCAATATGGCCCAATTTTGAAAGGCAACAAGTGGAATACCCTAGGGGGTGCAAGTGTGATTTGTGTGTCCATTTTCATGCTTGTTTATCTTGAAATTAGGTCAAAACTATTTTTCGTTATTTTTCGCATACAAACCCTAATTCTAACATGGTATAATTAGAAAGCAATAAAGTGCGAAAATAAATTTACTAAGCTATTACAAAACCATATATGGGAAGGGGGGTACAAATGTTCGAATGGGGATTTTGACAAGGAATTTAAACCTAAAACTATTACATCAATATGGAATTATTTACAAGGTGATTAATTTGCATAAATTAAATAAAATAGAACAAATGTGCAAGATGTCCAAAAAATGGTTTTTTGTATATATGGAAAAAGGTATTTTTACATGTCAAAATAAAGAAAAGGAAAGTATTATTTTTTTGGAGTTTTTTATGTTTAGGGCAAAACTCTAATTCTATTAAATAAAAATGTATTATTTATTCAATATATACAATATTTATTATTTGTGTACAAAAATAAAATAAAAATGAAGTATATTTGTAAAAAAAGAATTTTTAGTATTAAATATTAATAAAATAAAAATATGTATATTTTTGGTATTTTATTCTAAGTATACTAATATATATGTATTTATTTGTATTATTTGCAAAATATGTATTATATATATATTAATTAATAATATTTAATTTTTGTAAAAAAAAGTATATTTCACATAAAATATTTTCAGAATATAAAATGAAATAAAATAAAAATAAAAATGTATTTACACCATTTTAACATTTTTTAAATAAAAGTATATTTATTTACTTATTTATGTTCAAATAACTAGTCTAACCAAATAAATATCTAATAAATAGGAAAATGGTACAAAAAATTATTTTTATGTTTTTTATATGATTAGAAAAAATAAATAAATCAAGCCAAAAAAAGAAAAGTCAAAAAATCATTAAAATGAAGAAAATGGGCTTAGGGGGTTCAGAAGTAAAAGAGTGTGTGAAAAGGAAATGCAAAAACAGGCCCAGCCCACATAACCTTTCTTCAACCTCTGGCCAAACAATGTCAAAAAACGCGCGCCTGGTTCCCTGATTCAAACATCTTGATTCCTGGCTTTTTAATGAAAACTCATAACATCAAAAATGTTCAGCATTAAGAGACGAATCCAACCATATGCAGAACTTGTCTTAACTCTCTAAGATGAGGGAGAATTTCTTCTCCCCCAAATCCTGACCTAGATTTTCCTCCATGTTCAGACTCAAAATTCTTGCAACACACATAATATAAATAAAATCTAATTATATGGGCATGTTCAGGGCAATGATTGTGACATATTCTCTTCACAAACCTAAAGCTAACAATGCCTAATAAGAGAGATACGAATTCAAAAACTTACCTGTTCAGTTGAAGTTCTATCTGGCAATGGAGAAGCTTTCAGTGCAAGGTGATGATTGGGATAGTTTCCTTCAGGTCCAGGGATGCTATTCCAAGCTTTACTTTGTCTTGAAAGCTTTTGAATCGAGCTAGAGCACTTCACCTGCAAATCAGAAAAGTGAAAATGGTAGAACCAGTTAGAGGGATTACAGGTCGTGTTTTAGGCTTTGGTTAGCTTGCATAGATGGTATGGAAGGTGTGTGAACTGGTTTGGGCAAGAAAGCTTGAGAGGAATGAGAGATGGCACTCAAACTGCAGGCCCTGCCCTGTTCTTGCAGTTTGTAGGTGATTCTGAGAAGGGGAGTGTATGAGGGATGTTAGGGTCGTGTATTAGCTCAGTTGGTCTCTCTTGAATGTGTTTCACAAGTTTGCTTAAGTGTTTGTAAGCTGATATGAGAGTTGGTACAAGTTATGCTATGTTTCTTCTTTCTTAAGCAACAAAAGGCAAGTTGATCTTCTAGACTGATGCAGGCCCCCATAACATGCTGCAACCCTTTGCCTTGATCAGTGTAATGTGTCTCATAACTTGTGCCTAGAAGATTTTGGCTGTACCACTTGGATTTGCAAAATGGACATAAAGTTCTACTTTTTCAAAATGGAAATAATGCTTTATCTATAAATGGATTAATCTTCTAGACAATGCTTGAATACACAAAACATGGTCTTGGCACAAAGGTTTGGCATTAAATTATTGAGTGTCAAAGGGTTTTAGGACCTGTAATGTAGCACAAACTATGCTGACTTGAAAATGGCCTAAGTTATGAACATGTTCATGATCAATTCAAAAGTGAGTTTTTGCCATATTGTGAAATTCGATTCTCTCAAGTTATGAGGTTGTTTGATGAGTTCTTGGAAATTTTGGAAAGCTTGGAATGTGTAATACAATCCATCTTTGAAATGCAAATTGAAATTCCAAGTGGAAGTGTATGGAAAATGGCCTTGAAGTTAGGTAGAAAACCTTGTCAAAATAGGTTAAAATTTCACTAAGTTAAGAATGGTTTAGTGCCCTTATTCAAAAATTGTAACTTGAGATACAAGCTTCATTTGGGAAAACTTTGTGAATCAAAGTTGTAGATTATGCAACAAGCTACAACTTTCATGTTTTGACTTTTGTTTGAATCCAAATGAATCTTGGTGAGAAAGTGGGGCAAAGTTGGGAAAAAATTAGGGTTTTCCATAACTTAGAAAAATTCTAAGTTATGAAAAATTCCCATTTCAAACCCTAATTTGCAATTCTTGATTTCTTGGTGAACAAGTTTCATGATTTGGCATGTTTTGATGAAAAATGAATCTTGACCCTTGATTTTGACCAAAAAGTCAAAGTTTGACTTTTCAGTATACAGTCAAAATTGATCAATTGACTGGGAAATTCAACTGCCAATCTTGTGTATTTGGGACCTTTTGAACTTGTTGAGCATGTCAAGAAGAATCCATGGGGTCCTTGAGTCCATATGTGAGCTTGGTTTGCCAATGGCTAGGTCAAACAGTCAAAAATTGCCTTTGTGCAGTCAAAACCCTAAAAAATAACCATTTTGCCCTTTTGATGATCTGATCAAATTTCTTGGGGAATTGTGATCCAAACTTGATCAAATGGTCCATATGAGTTCATAATGTTGATGTGGGTCAATTTTCATGAGGTTTGACTGTCAATTTGGCCATAGTTGACTTTTTCCCCAATACAGCTGATTTCTAGGTCAACTGTCCAATTGACTGGGCAAAGATTGGAATCAAGGCTTGAAACTTGGTATGGACAAACTTGGGGGTCCAACATGAAGCATGAAAGTCATATTAGGCATTTTAGGTCAAAATCTCTTTGTGCAAACACAAACCCTAATTTGGGTCAACTGTGCAAGGAGAAGTCTTGAGCAGAGGAAACCCTAACTGGATCTTGATCTCCAAGGGTTTTGTGATGAGAAAATGTTGAGGAAATGGGAGGGCAAATTTTGGGGTACAACAGTTGCCCCTGTTCAATCTTCTTGAACCTGAAGAGTTAGATTGGCAAGTTTGCCTTTCGTGACTCGAGGGTAAAAGGATATTGGACACTAGAGTGCCCGGAAATTTGCACTCGCATGTTGAATTATCGACAATGTGATGTCGGGAATGGGCTTATAGATGCCATTTGGAGAGATGGTGGATAGGGAGATGGGCTTATAGATGCCATCTGGAGACGTGACAGAACCTTGTCGGGAATGGGCTTATTGATGCCATTTGGAAGTGATGATCGCATAAGAGATTCCTTAGCGAGAACTTGTGTATTTTGAGAAAGACAGATGTTTTCTTGGCTTGTTACAGGTGTTTGATCTTCAATCTCCTCATGCAGATATGCCCTGGCTAGATGCAGGTGTCGAATCTACAATCAGTTGTTCACAGATGTGCCCTGGCTGGATACAGGAATCGAATCTTCGAACTCTTCAGACGTGCCCTGGCTAGATACAGGAATCGAGTCTAGAAATGTGGTCAACAGATATGCCCTAGCTGGATACAGGAATCGAATCTTCAAACTCTTCAGACGTGCCCTGGCTAGATACAGGTATCGAGTCTGGAAATGTTGTAGTTGATAGATGTGCCCTGGCTGGATACAGGAATCGAATCTTTGAACCCTTCAGACGTGCCCTGGCTAGATACAGGAATCGAGTCTGGAAACTGATCACTCTCAGATGTGCCCTGGCTAGATACAGGTATCGAATCTGGAATTGTGACAGTTGAAGGTAGTTGTCTTTGGGATTGTCCTTTTCCCTGAAAAGGCAAAAACATAAGTTGTATGCAATGTCATGATGTATGACATGCATGATGTCATGATTTTTAACATGAGATAGTGTTGTATGCACTTTATCATGTATGTAAGCAAGATGTATGAAAACGTGAAATGTTTATGAATGTATTCTCGTCTTAGGAAAATAAATCCTTGACGATCGGCCGGGGAATTGCTCTGTGGAAGAGATACTTTCCTGAAGTTCGATGAGAGGCCTGCTGAGGACTTCAATGACGGATTCCGCTGGGGATAATGATGGTAAACTCCGTTGGGGAATTGAAAGAACTTTGCCGAGGGCGATCTTCCGTGGCAATTAGCTGAGGATAACCCAGTTATAAGCCCTTGTGAGGAATAACTTTGAATAAAGCTCGGGAGAGACGTCTATATTCTGCAGGGAACAAGCTTCCAGAATCTACTGGGGAATGTTGTGCCTTTTTAGGATTGACGGGGAACCAACTCTACTTGGGGAAAGTATTGTTGAATCTTGTCTTACTCTGCGGGGCGTTGAGATGATTTGGTCACATTCTTCAGTCGAATCTACCTTGGTACCTTGACAGACAAAGCAACTAGACTGGATTAGACAACTTCACATTGCCCCTGTTTCTGATGTCACCTGTAATTAATCTTTTGTTTCATATGCAAATATTTATGAATCAGCAATTTTATGTCAAATGCATATATCAAAAATGAACATTGGACGTTCTTCGCAAGACAAAACAGAAAAAAGGAAAAACAATGGCAATTTGTATGGACAAGTGAATTTGTATTAATTTGGATTTTGCCTGTGAATAGGCTTTTTTTTGTACAAGAGGCTGACATCCTAGTAAGAGGACGCCGCCGAATAATCATATAATTTACAATTTTGAAAAGAAAACAAAACAGCTATGTGAACAATCCCACTGGGTTCCACCCCTGCTATCGCCTTTATGTCTCCGAGCATCTCATCGCTTTGCTGCTTAATTGAAGATGAAGCTGATTGGTCGATGCCGAAATCTGAGCCAGATAGTTGATGCCGAATTCCGGATGCGAAGTGATCCAATGAGACATAGTGTTACGTTTTATCCCTAACTTTTGCCTGGACCGCCCTTCCGGGTTTTCAGTCCACCGGGATACCCATTTTTGCCCAAGCCGCCTTTTCAGGTTTTCGACTTGCCGGGTGTACAGATTTTTTCATTTTCATCCCTTATTTTGCCCGAACCCTTTTGGTTCGCCGGGAAGCCCTTATTTTTGCCTAGGTATGTCAACCTAGCGGGTTTTTTATTCATGCGTAGTATCTTTTCACTATGTCTGCATTGGCGGGGTGAGGAAGGTCATCACCATCCATGGTGGTTAGGATCATGGCTCCTCCTGAGAACACATGTTTGACCACAAACGACCCTTCGTATGTAGGGGTCCATTTGCCCCGGGGATCACTTTGAGGGAGGATGATGCGTTTGATTACCAGGTCTCCAACTTGATACTCTTGTGGTCTGACTTTCTTGTTAAATGCCCTGATCATCCGTTTTTGATACGTCTGACCATGACAGATAGCGGTGAGTCTCTTTTCGTCAATCAGATTTAATTGATCAAGTCGAGTCTGGATCCAGTCATCTTCACTCAAGTCTGCATCCTTCATTATCCGGAGAGAGGGTATCTATACTTCAATTGGCAAGACTGCCTCCATGCCATAGACCAAGGAGAAAGGAGTTGCCCCGGTTGACGTCCTTGCTGAGGTACGGTACCCATGAAGAGCGAACGGTAACATCTCGTGCCAATCTTTATAGGTCACTGTCATCTTCTGCACAATTTTCTTGATATTCTTATTCGCTGCTTCTACAGCCCTATTCATCTTCGGCCGGTAGGGAGAAGAATTGTGGTGTTGTATCTTGAATTGTTCGCAGAGTTCAGTGATCATTTTGTTATTGAGATTGGTACCATTGTCCTTAATGATTCTTTCCGGGACGCCGTACCGACAGATCAGATTATGCCGGATGAAACGTGCCACGACGCTCTTGGTTACTGTGGCGTAGGAAGCTGCCTCAACCCACTTTGTGAAGTAATCGATTGCTACCAAGATGAAGCGATGCCCGTTGGATGCCGTCGGTTGGATCTCCCCGATCATATCAATACCCCACATTGCAAAAGGCCAAGGTGCTGTCAGGACGTTCAGAGGAACGGGAGGAATATGCACTTTGTCAGCATAGATCTGGCATTTGTGACAAGTTCGAGAGTGTTGGTAACAATCGGCTTCCATTGTGGACCAGAAATATCCTGCCCGAAGGATTTTCTTTGACATGGTGTGTCTAATGGAATGTGTTCCGAATGTACCTTCATGCAATTCTATCATGATCTTCTCTGCTTCAGCCTTATCCACACAACGCAGTAGAGTTGAATCATGATTTCGTTTATAGAGAATGTCGTTGCTGAGGAAGAATTTTGCCGCAAACCTCCTCATGAACTTCTTGTCATTGACAGATGCACCTTCAGGGTATTCCTGAGCTTCCAAATACCTCTTCACCTCATGATACCAGGGTTTTTCAGTCCCCTTCTCGGCCTCGAGATCGCAGTAGTATGCCGGTTCGTCCAACTTCCAGATAATGATCTGGGGAGCCTCATTGTCCCATTTAACTTTGAACATTGAAGACATCGTAGCTAGTGCGTCCGCTAGCTGATTCTCCTCTCTTGGGAAGTGCTCAAAAGTTATCTCTTCAAAGTGGGGAAGCAAGGTCAACACATACTCCTTGTAAGGGATAAGATTCGGGTGTTTCGTATCCCACTCGCCCTTGATCTGATTGATCACGAGAGCAGAATCTCCGAAGACACTCAGAAATTTGATCCTTAAATCGATTGCAGCTTGTAGACCCATGATACATGCCTCATATTCTGCCATGTTGTTGGTGCAGTTGAAACACAATCGGGCGGTGAGTGGAGTATGAGTTCCTTTGGGAGATATGATTACAGCGCCGACGTCGTTACCCAAAGCATTGGAGGCTCCGTCAAAATGCATAGACCATCGGGATCCTTCCTCAGGTCCTTCATCCGGTCCAGGTACTTCACAGTCAGTTACCACCATGATGTCTTCGTCCGAAAAATCAAAGTTCAATGATTGGTAATCGTCCACAGGTTGGTGTGCCAAGTGATCTGCCAGTACACTTCCTTTAATTACTTTCTGAGTTGTATACTGGATATCATATTCTGTTAAGATCATTTGCCATCTTGCTATTCTCCCAGACAGAGCGGGCTTTTCAAATATGTACTTGATGGGATCCATCTTTGAAATCAACAAAGTGGTGTGAGTCAGCATATACTGTCTCAGCCGGCGAGCAGCCCATACTAGAGCGCAGCAAGTTTTCTCAAGCAGTGAGTAACGAGACTCACAGTCGGTAAACTTTTTGCTCAAGTAATAAATAGCATGCTCTTTTCGGCCAGACTCGTCATGCTGCCCCAGCACACACCCCATTGAATTGTCAAGTACTGTCAAGTATAGTATCAGAGGTCTCCCTTCCACTGGTGGCATAAGAATGGGTGGCTATTGGAGATATTCCTTTATCTTCTCGAAGGCAGCCTGACATTCATCGTTCCAGCGTACTACTTGATCTTTCTTCAGTAATTTGAAGATTGGCTCACAAGTAGCAGTTAGATGTGAGATGAATCGGGCAATGTAATTCAGTCGTCCCAGGAAGCCTCTGACTTCTTTCTCTGTCTTTGGAGTCGGCATCTCTTGTATGGCTTTTACCTTGGCAGGGTCCACCTGAATACCTTTATCACTTACAATGAAACCTAGCAATTTTCCGGACCTCACCCCAAAGGTGCATTTGTTGGGATTCAACCTTAGCTTATATAACTTCAGTCGGTCGAATAGCTTCCTCAGATGATCAAGGTGCTCCTCCTCAGTTTGGGACCTTGCAATCATGTCATCAACATATACCTCAATCTCATGATGGATCATATCATGAAATAAAGCAACCATGGCGCGTTGGTAGGTTGCCCTAGCATTTTTCAACCCGAACGGCATGACCTTGTAACAGAAGGTGCCCCACTGAGTCACAAAGGTAGTCTTTTCCATATCTTCCGGAGCCATCTTGATCTGATTATACCCTGAAAAACCATCCATGAAGGAGAACACCTTGTGTTAAGCAGTATTGTCGACAAGAACGTCGATGTGAGGTAGGGGAAAATCATCCTTGGGGCTGGCCCTGTTCAAATCCCTGTAGTCGACACACATCCTGACTTTACCGTCCTTCTTCGGTACCGGTACCACATTGGCCACCCACTGAGGGTAAGAAGTTACTGCCAGAAACCCAGCATCGAACTGCTTCATGACCTCAGCCTTAATCTTTTCAGACATCTCTGGGCGCATACGGCGGACTTTTTGCTTTACCAGAGGGCAGTCTTCCTTGGTTGGCAGGTGATGAACTACAATGTCGGCATCCAAACCAGGCATATCTTCATAGGACCAAGCAAAAATCTCCATGTAATCATGCAGCATCTGGATCAATCGTTGCTTCACGCTGAGCTCTAGATTGGCACCAATCTTGACCTCTTTCCTATCCGTCTCAGTACCCAGGTTAACTGTTTCCACCGGCTCTTCATGTGGTTGAATAGCCCTCTCTTCCTGGAGTAGCAGTCTTGCGAGTTCACCAGGCACTTCGCAATCATCTTCACCTTCGTCTTCGGCCAAGTTGATCGGATTCTCGAAGTCATAACTGGTGGTAGCAGAGCCGTTACTAGTGAGATCCAGAGTGGATTGAAACCTGTATAAGTGAGTGTGTGTAAATATAGCTGTTTTGCAATATATATAACACAGAAAGGAAAAGAGCACAAGATTTGAAATGCAACAAACGTCCAATGTTTTGATTGATGATATATGGAAATGTCATACAAAAAGCCCTCGCGAATGGAGCTACGATGCCCCGGGTAGGACACCGAGCCAACAAAGTTTTAACATATTGTTTGTTACAAATTGGAAATCAAAAAGAATCAATTACTGCGTGACAAATGTGATAGGTGTAAAATCCTTTGATGTCCAGTTGCTTGGTCCGTTGCTGGTGGTTGGATAGATCCAACTGTCAAATTCTGCTTCCTCTACATCCTCCTCGATAGCATTCACCCTTGGGTTGGAGATAAACACTGGAGCCTTTCTGATCTTTTCCTTGCGCAAAGCCCTCTGAGCCTCTGCAGTAAAGCCCAGCCCAAACTTGTCGTTCTTTTGAGTGAAGTCAGGAAGCTGACCCCAGTTTGCACAATTGCCTTTCTCAATTACAGCCCGGGCATCCTTCAAGGACGCCATCTTCAACGGAAAGTCTTCTTCAACTACTGCCTCAGCTGATGCCAACACTGGGGGTACTTCCTCAAAATGCTGAAAGGGGGTTTCAATAAACTCCCCGTCCATCTCAATATACCGGAATGAATTCAAGTGACTAACCATGTATTCCTCCTCACCCTGCACAGTAACAATCTTCCCTTTGACAGGGTATTTGAGCTTTTGGTGTAGAGTGGAAGTTACTGCCCCAGCTTTGTGAATCCAGGGTCGACCCAACAAGCAGGAATAAGATGGACGAATATCCATTACATAGAACGTTGAGTCGAAAACTTGGGAACCCACACGAATAGGGATAACTACTTCACCGTGCACCATCCTCTTAGAACCGTCGAAGGCTCTAACAATGATGTTACTAGGTTTCAACTCCAGGCCCTCACAATCCAAGCGATCCAATGCTTTCTTGGGCAAAACATTCAGGGAAGAGCCGGTATCCACCAACACGTGTGCGAGAGTAGTGCCCCTGCATTCTATGGAAATATGCAGGGCATCATTGTGATTCTTCCCTTTGGCGGTAAGGTCAGCATCCGAGAACCCTAAGCCATTGTCAGCTGTCAAATTAGCCACACAGTCGGTGAATTGATCCGCGGAGGTCTCTTGCGGCACATGTGCCGTTTTTAGAAATGAAATCAGGGCTTTTGCATGGGCCTCTGAGCATGGCAGCAATGATAGCATAGAGATTTTGGAGGGGGTATGCCCCCACTGTTCAACAACGTTAAAGTCACTCTTTTTGATAATTTTAAGGATTTCCTCCATTTCTTGTTGGGAGGCTTCTACAGCAGTCTTTTTTGGTGCCTCCGTCCTGGCAGGCGAATCGGTAGCAACTTCTTTGCCCCGAGTATCAGAGGACTCGGCGGCAGTAGTAGACACAGGAACTTGAATTGGAACATGCACACTTGCGGGTGTGATGGTGAGAGGTTTTCGGATAACTGGCGGTGCAATGTCAGGCGAGAAGAGCCTGCCACTGCGGGTAATCTTGGCGGGACCGGTGATGCTACTGATACTGGTATTGGTGTTGAACTCTTGCTTCACCCCAAGCACATACACGTCGGCTCCATAATGCCATGGGACCGCTTTATCAGACTCATAGGGGAGGGGCCCCGGAACAGTAATAGTAATGGGTGCAACATACATAATTTGGACTGGTTTCTTCATGGGAGCTTTGGCAGGATTGTAAATTGTGACAACAGATACTTCTTCAACGGAGACAAACGGAACAGCAGTTTTCTTGAACAGAATTTCCTTGCTATCCATCAGGCTTTGGATGCCTGATTTCAGCAGTGGACAACCGGTAGGGATAACAGCACACAGGAGGCAACCCTTACTACAACCCGGAAATAAACCGGCTAGTAGTAAGTTCCTCTTAACAGTCAAAAGAGGGGTAGCAACATCATTCACCGAAACAGCATACAACTCTTCCTCAATGGCATTTACTCTATGTTGGGGCATAGGAGCAGTTACAACATTCGGTCTCTCAGGCGCTTCAAACTGAATTTCCTTCGCGTCGATAAGATCTTGCATTTTGTTTCTCAAGGCCCAGCAATCATTAGTAGTGTGCCCGGGACTATCAGAATGATAAGCACACCGGGCATTTGGGTTATACTTAGGAGACGCAGTGTTGACGACCTTAGGAGCTTCTTTGATGGTCACCAAGTTGGTTGATAACAGTTGGGGTAAAATTTGAGATAAGGTCATACTCAGCCGAGTATACTGCCTCTTGGGCCTTTCACCTCTTTGTTGATTGTACTGCTGAGGAGCAGCAACAGGTTTTGAAATGACCAAAGCATTGACGGCTTGGTGACTTTCGGGCTTGACTTGTCTTCTAGGACCATAGACGGCACTTGCTTCCTTCTTGAAAGGCCTTTTCTCAGTACTTGTGGAGGCAGCTTTTTGTATCTTTCCTGACCTGATACCAGCTTCAATTCTTTCTCCCGTCAGAATCAAATCCGTGAACCCAGCGGAAGAGTTACCAACCAAATGATTGAAAAATGGACCAGACAAAGTCCCTAGAAACATATCAACCAGCTCACGATCAGTCAATGGAGGCTGCACCCTGCCAGCCAAATCTCTCCATTTTTGTGCATATTCTTTGAACCCTTCACCCGTTCCTAGAGACATACCCTGAAGTTGGGTACGCGTAGGAGCGAGATCAGAATTGTATTGATATTGTCTGTAGAATGCGGTTGCCAAATCTTCCCAGTGTCGGATGCTAGTTCCATCTAATTGGTAGAACCATTCAAGCTGTGACCCCGAAAGGCTATCTTGGAAGAAGTGAATCCAAAGGTTCTTATCCGCCGTGTAAGGTTGGATCTTCCTTACGTACGACCTTAGATGCAGCTTTGGGCAGGAGGCCCCGTCGTATTTGGCAAAGGCAGGCGCCTTAAACTTGTGTGGAATTACTACCCCAGAAGATAACCCCAAATCTCCGAAATCCAGCCCCGGCACATTCTGAATCTCCATGGTGCTCAAGCGGTCCTCCAATTGCTTGTATCTGTCAGCAGCAGGTGGGTATTGTTCGTCATTATAGTCCGTCTCGTTGTCAGAGACTGCGGGACTAGGAGCTCCTCCCCCTTGGGGACTGTTTTTCTCAGCGGAAGAAGTAGTTGGTTCAGCTTCATTATGGAGTGTGTTCCCAAATCTGCGTCCGGTGTTGAATAACGCAGTCCTCTTTTTCTTCTTCTTCTTCAGGAGTAGAGTCTTCAACTCTTGCTGACCTTGGGCCAGGCTCAGGACCATCTCTTGAAACTGGGCACTTTGGGCCTGAAGGGCCTTGATTGCTTGCTCACTGGAGGAGTCTGGATTCATGATGACTGTTCAAAATAAACAGCGAAGGAGATTAAGCAACCTGTGAAATAGGGTACCTGTTATGCATATGGTGCAATGAGATGCGTATGTTTTATGTTTTCAAAGACAAACAAGATTCAACTTTGTAGACAAAAATGGAAACACGCTTCATTAGATTAAAATTTCAATTGTTCAACAACTTGCCCTTAGGCATTACGGGAATGGAAAATACTGGAAAGGAAATAAAAGCTATAAAAGAAAATATCCAAAGCCCATCAGTGCTCCCATGGCCTCCTTTTCTCAGTGTTGATGTAGTCATTCAGAACCCGCTCTTCCTCCAATTTCTTAGTCAGCCTCTGGATCTTCCGTTCCTGCTCGTTGAACTTTTCCCGATAGAAATCCCGTTCTTCCTTTAGCTGCGCCCAAGATCTCTTCATTGTGTCAAAATCAGTAGGTATCTGAGGAGGGAGGACAGTTGGAGGAACCCCATCTTCATCAGGAGACTCAAGAATGATAGGTCTGACAGCCTCGTACGGCATACCTAACCTCTGAGCACGGATGCGGACCCATTTGCAATAGGGTTCCAATGGTAGAGAGGTCTTTGGTCCCAACTCATGTGGGTCAGCTTTGTGAATTTTGTCCCAAGCTTTAATGAATCCATGGCGTAGTTTGTCACTGTCTGCCTGAAACTCAAAATGGAAGTGAGGAACCAACATTTCATGAGGCCCAACTCCTCTGGCTCTTCCAAACTGACGGAGAGTTAAGCATGGATTATAAGAGATTCCTCCTTGGATACCAATCAACGGAACATTAGGGTATTCTCCGCAGCGGTCAATAACAGCTACCTTATCCAAACCTCTGAGAGTCCAAGTGATGTCATTATCTGTGAGAGACATTAACCTCCGAGCCCAACCTTTTCCTTCTTCATTCTTCAGCACGAACTTAGGAAGGTGCGAAATAAACCACCTCACTAGCAAAGGAGCACAACACCACGGAGTTCCCCATTTTCGAGCAGTACGAGCATAGAGTTGTTGCAGGATATCACCCAAAAGAGTGGGTACAGGATTCCGAGACATGAAGATCCTTATGACGTGGATACTGATAAAGGTGTCAGGATTGGGAAACAATACCAGACCATAGATCAAAAGAGCCAGAATATCCTCATACGCCTTGAAGTCCAAGTCATTCCAGAAATTATTAGCCTTGCCAACCAGAAATTTGACCAAAAAGCCCTTGACTCCACTTTTAGTTTCCCAGTTAGCCAACACCTCTTCTTTGGTCAAGGGGAGAACTGCAGCAACCTCTTCAGGCCTAGGAGTCTTTTCCAAACCAGTGAATGGAGTTTGTTCCGAGACAAGGATCCCAAGCAAGTAAGAGAATTCTTCCAGGGTAGGAACCAGCTGGAAGTCTTGAAAGGTGAAACAATGATACAGAGGGTCATAAAACTGGGTCAGAACACTTATCAGCTGTTGGTCCCATTTTGCAATGATCAAGCCAAGGAGAGAACCATGCCTGTTGATGAAGGAAGAAGTGTTTGGAATCCTACCAACCAAATCCTTGAGTAAAACTGGTGGTTGAACAAAGTTGAGCCGGATAGTATTCCTACGCACAGGCATCATGATGTCCTACAAAACAGAGCAAAGATGAAACTCTTTTGTCTTTGAAATGGGTTAGTCCTTTATACAGGATGCATGCAATGGTATGATGGCATGATGCTATGATGAAGCACACCACAAGTATCCACACAGGCAAACATGATAAGGCACACAAATCACACAAGACACCCTTAGGTTTCAGGCCAGCATGAAGTTTAGGTGTTACCCTCTTTTAGTTTTGTTGGTTAAAAACCTGTCCTATCAAAAGTAACCGGGTTCTAAAGGATCTCAAATCATTGGCTACCCTCAATCAGTCATAACTCCAGCATCACAATCTTTTCTTGCAGCCAGAACCATCTCGAGAGTTTAGCCTCAATGAGTGTAGCATACTGCTACTGTCCTAATGGCCTTGTTGGTCAATTTAGGGTTCTAAGGTTGGTTGGTGTTTAATGACTCCTTAGAATACCTATATTCTCCCCGTTGCAACACAAGGGATATAGGTACAGACCAAGGTGCCACACCAACGTAGCCACTGCTTCACCCATGTCGGTCTACCCCGGACAGGTCCCTCACAGATTATGCTACCTAAAAGGGGTATTTTCCCAGATCCGGGTTAGGATCTATGAAACTCCGATGCAAAGCCCACAAATATAAAAGCAAACAAGTCAAACAATTGAAAACAAAGGTGATTTAAGCCCTAAGGTTACTCCACTTTTAAAAATGTCCCCAGCAGAGTCGCCAGTTCTGTGATACGGTGGGAGAACTGACTTGAGTTTTGCGTTTGTTTTCGCAAATGTTTCGGTTGAGCAAGAGTCGCCACCGACTTTTTATTTTATCCTAAGGAAAGGTTAAAAAGCACAGCAAAAACCTTTTGAGATGTTTTCTTGGGTTCGGGGAGTAGATTATAGAAAGGGAAGGTATTAGCACCCTTTCTATCCATGGTTATCCATGGGCTCTTAGTTACTTGCTTAGATCACTTGCCTTTTGTTTTCAATTGTTTGAAATGGTGCTTGTGTGTGGGTTTGAAAATGTTTTGAAAAGAAGCCAATGTGGTGGCAACCTTTGTAATGATCCATGTGGGGATGTATACAAAGATGTATGTCTTTTGAAAAGGTTTTCATTTTGTTTTTTTGAAAGTTTGTTTTGAAAGTGTTGTGAGGTGTGTTTTAGAAAATAGGCAAGTGTTTTGTTTTTGCAAGTTTTGATTCAAGTAACTAAGAGGTTATCTACTCCTAAATTTCTCAAAGTTTATTGCTATGTTTTAACCCTTTTAATAAGTTTGTTCCACCATTGTATTTGGTGGACAATCTCATGTTAGGATGTGAAAGGGACGGGCGCGGGTCATCATTTAGACCATAATTGCAATGGTGCCAAGTATCTTTGGGCATTTTCTTTAAGGGGCTTGATCATTTGTTTAGGCAACATTTTGAAAGTGTTATCGAGGGACTATGATCATTTGATTTGTTTGTTTTGCCCAAAGAGACCTAACATGCAATATGGCCCAATTTTGAAAGGCAACAAGTGGAATACCCTAGGGGGTGCAAGTGTGATTTGTGTGTCCATTTTCATGCTTGTTTATCTTGAAATTAGGTCAAAACTATTTTTCGTTATTTTTCGCATACAAACCCTAATTCTAACATGGTATAATTAGAAAGCAATAAAGTGCGAAAATAAATTTACTAAGCTATTACAAAACCATATATGGGAAGGGGGGTACAAATGTTCGAATGGGGATTTTGACAAGGAATTTAAACCTAAAACTATTACATCAATATGGAATTATTTACAAGGTGATTAATTTGCATAAATTAAATAAAATAGAACAAATGTGCAAGATGTCCAAAAAATGGTTTTTTGTATATATGGAAAAAAGTATTTTTACATGTCAAAATAAAGAAAAGGAAAGTATTATTTTTTTGGAGTTTTTTATGTTTAGGGCAAAACCCTAATTCTATTAAATAAAAATGTATTATTTATTCAATATATACAATATTTATTATTTGTGTACAAAAATAAAATAAAAATGAAGTATATTTGTAAAAAAATTATTTTTAGTATTAAATATTAATAAAATAAAAATATGTATATTTTTGGTATTTTATTCTAAGTATACTAATATATATGTATTTATTTGTATTATTTGCAAAATATGTATTATATATATTAATTAATAATATTTAATTTTTGTAAAAAAAAGTATATTTCACATAAAATATTTTCAGAATATAAAATGAAATAAAATAAAAATAAAAATGTATTTACACCATTTTAACATTTTTTAAATAAAAGTATATTTATTTACTTATTTATGTTCAAATAACTAGTCTAACCAAATAAATATCTAATAAATAGGAAAATGGTACAAAAAATTATTTTTATGTTTTTTATATGATTAGAAAAAATAAATAAATCAAGCCAAAAAAAGAAAAGTCAAAAAATCATTAAAATGAAGAAAATGGGCTTAGGGGGTTCAGAAGTAAAAGAGTGTGTGAAAAGGAAATGCAAAAACAGGCCCAGCCCACATAACCTTTCTTCAACCTCTGGCCAAACAATGTCAAAAAACACGCGCCTGGTTCCCTGATTCAAACATCTTGATTCCTGGCTTTTTAATGAAAACTCATAACATCAAAAATGTTCAGCATTAAGAGACGAATCCAACCATATGCAGAACTTGTCTTAACTCTCTAAGATGAGGGAGAATTTCTTCTCCCCCAAATCCTGACCTAGATTTTCCTCCATGTTCAGACTCAAAATTCTTGCAACACACATAATATAAATAAAATCTAATTATATGGGCATGTTCAGGGCAATGATTGTGACATATTCTCTTCACAAACCTAAAGCTAACAATGCCTAATAAGAGAGATACGAATTCAAAAACTTACCTGTTCATTTGAAGTTCTATCTGGCAATGGAGAAGCTTTCAGTGCAAGGTGATGATTGGGATGGTTTCCTTGAGGTCCAGGGATGCTATTCCAAGCTTTACTTTGTCTTGAAAGCTTTTGAATCAAGCTAGAGCACTTCACCTGCAAATCAGAAAAGTGAAAATGGTAGAACCAGTTAGAGGGATTACAGGTCATGTTTTAGGCTTTGGTTAGCTTGCATAGATGGTATGGAAGGTGTGTGAACTGGTTTGGGCAAGAAAGCTTGAGAGGAATGAGAGATGGCACTCAAACTGCAGGCCCTGCCCTGTTCTTGCAGTTTGTAGGTGATTCTGAGAAGGGGAGTGTATGAGGGATGTTAGGGTCGTGTATTAGCTCAGTTGGTCTCTCTTGAATGTGTTTCACAAGTTTGCTTAAGTGTTTGTAAGCTGATATGAGAGTTGGTACAAGTTATGCTATGTTTCTTCTTTCTTAAGCAACAAAAGGCAAGTTGATGTTCTAGACTGATGCAGGCCCCCATAACATGCTGCAACCCTTTGCCTTGATCAGTGCAATGTGTCTCATAACTTGTGCCTAGAAGATTTTGGCTGTACCACTTGGATTTGCAAAATGGACATAAAGTTCTACTTTTTCAAAATGGAAATAATGCTTTATCTATAAATGGATTAATCTTCTAGACAATGCTTGAATACACAAAACATGGTCTTGGCACAAAGGTTTGGCATTAAATTATTGAGTGTCAAAGGGTTTTAGGACCTGTAATGTAGCACAAACTATGCTGACTTGAAAATGGCCTAAGTTATGAACATGTTCATGATCAATTCAAAAGTGAGTTTTGGCCATATTGTGAAATTCGATTCTCTCAAGTTATGAGGTTGTTTGATGAGTTCTTGGAAATTTTGGAAAGCTTGGAATGTGTACTACAATCCATCTTTGAAATGAAAATTGAAATTCCAAGTCGAAGTGTATGGAAAATGGCCTTGAAGTTAGGTAGAAAACCTTGTCAAAATAGGTTAAAATTTCACTAAGTTAAGAATGGTTTAGTGCCCTTATTCAAAAAATTGTAACTTGAGATAAAAGCTTCATTTGGGAAAACTTTGTGAATCAAAGTTGTAGATTATGCAACAAGCTACAACTTTCATGTTTTGACTTTTGTTGAATCCAAATGAATCTTGGTGAGAAAGTGGGGCAAAGTTGGGAAAAAAATAGGGTTTTCCATAACTTAGAAAAATTCTAAGTTATGAAAAATTCCCATTTCAAACCCTAATTTGCAATTCTTGATTTCTTGGTGAACAAGTTTCATGATTTGGCATGTTTTGATGAAAAATGAATCTTGACCCTTGATTTTGACCAAAAAGTCAAAGTTTGACTTTTCAGTATACAGTCAAAATTGATCAATTGACTGGGAAATTCAACTGCCAATCTTGTGTATTTGGGACCTTTTGAACTTGTTGAGCATGTTAAGATGAATCCATGGGGTCCTTGAGTCCATATGTGAGCTTGTTTTGCCATTGGCTAGGTCAAACAGTCAAAAATTGCCTTTGTGCAGTCAAAACCCTAAAAAATGACCATTTTGCCCTTTTGATGATCTGATCAAATTTCTTGGGGAATTGTGATCCAAACTTGATCAAATGGTCCATGTGAGTTCATAATGTTGATGTGGGTCAATTTTCATGAGGTTTGACTGTCAAATTGGCCATAGTTGACTTTTTCCCCAATACAACTGATTTCTAGGTCAACTGTCCAATTGACTGGGCAAAGATTGGAATCAAGGCTTGAAACTTGGTATGGACAAACTTGGGGGTCCAACATGAAGCATGAAAGTCATATTAGACATTTTAGGTCAAAATCTCTTTGTGCAAACATAAACCCTAATTTGGGTCAACTGTGTAAGGAGAAGTCTTGAGCTGAGGAAACCCTAACTGGATCTTGATCTCCAAGGGTTTTGTGATGAGAAAATGTTGAGGAAATGGGCGGGCAAATTTTGGGGTACAACACAAGGTAAGTCTTTAGCCTTTAAATCTAACAAAAAATATGAATCTAAATTTTTGCAGGAACTAGAAGAAAACACTGGTGGATCCTATCAGAAGAAGATGAACTGTCTCTTCTCTCTAGAAGAGTCAATCAGCTGTAGAAGCACATGAAAAGAAAGTTCAGAAATTCCAGAAGAACATGGAATCAGTCTGAACCATCGTCTGGATACAGAAAGTCTGAACCATCTTCTGGATACATAAAGTATGAATCATCTTCTGGATACAGAAAGTCAAGCAACATAGATATTGTCTGCTACGAGTGCAATGAACTAGGGCACTACAAAAGCGATTGTCCAAAGCTTCAAAAGGAGAAACCTAAAAATAAGTTCTTTAAGTAGAAGAAGTAAAGTCTCGTGGCAACATGGGATGAAGCAGACACGGAAATCAGAAGATGAAAGAGCCAACATTGCCCTTATGACTAACGTATCAGAAGATATTGAATCATCTAGATCAGAATCAGACTCAGGAAGAATAGGTATTTTCTAACTTTTCTAGATCTCAATTAGAAGAGAGTCTGTCAGAATTTCTAGAAAGGTATTAGAAACTTCGAGTCATAAACAAGAACCTGAAAAAGGATCTAGTTTCTGACTCTGAAGAAACTAAGAAAGTGAGATCAGAAAACTCTGAGCTAAAAGAAACAATTTCAAAACTTGAAAATAAATTACAAAATGCTCAGAATGAAACTGTCTCAGAAGTTCCTACTAACTCTGATAAGATCATAAAGGAATATGATCATAGCTTTCAGAAATTTCTTGCTAAAAACATAGATAGAAGCAAGATGGCTTTAATAATCAATGGAGTTAGCAAAAATGGCAGAAAAGGAACAGGATATAAAGGTAAAGTATCTCAACCTAATAAAGTTAAGGATATGGTCATTAAACGCACTCCGATGTATTGTCACTTCACCTATGGGCACACACATGACATAAAATACACCAGTAATGCTTTTTCTGCTAAACCTAAATTCAAACAGAATTTAGGTAACTCTAACAAGCGAGGACTCAAAAAGATATGGGTGCCTAAGGATAAAATTGTCTATGTTGCAGATATCTTTGACAACATGATTGAAACACCAGTCATGGTACCTGGACTCTGGATGCTCTCGACACATGACAGGAAGAAGGCATATGTTCCAAATCCTAGAACTTAAATCTGGAGGCTATGTAGGTTTCAGAGGAAATCAGAAAGGAAAGATAATTGGCTCTGGAACTATTGGTAACGAATTTCTTCCCTCTATTACTAATGTTCTGTTAGTAGATGGATTAATGCATAACTTGTTATCCATAAGTCAACTAAGTGATAACGGTTATGATATAATCTTCAATCAAAAGTCCTATAAATAAGTTAGTCAGAAAGATGGATCTATCCTCTTTAATGGACAGAGAAAGAACAACATTTACAAAATAAAACTTTCTGAACTGAAAAGTCAGAATGTAAAATGTTTATTGTTTGTTAACGATGAGCAATGGATCTGCCACAGAAGATTGGGGCATGTTAGTATGATAAGAATATCTCAGATTAACAAACTCAATCTGGTCAGAGGACTTCCTAACCTGAAGTTCAGCTCAGATGCTCTGTGTGAAGCATGTCAAAAAGGCAAGTTTACAAAACCCTCTTTTAAAGCAAAAAATGTTGTTTCTACCTCTAAACCATTAGAACTTATGCATATAGATCTATTTGGACCAGTGAAAACTGCATCCATTAGTGGCAAGAATTATGGATTAGTGATCGTAGATAACTATAGCAGATAGACTTGGGTAAAGTTCTTAAGACACAAGGACGAGTCACACTCTGTGTTCTTTGCCTTCTGTAACCAAGTCCAAAGCAAAAAAGATCTTAGAATTGTTAAAGTCAGAAGTGATCATGGTGGAAAATTTGAAAACAAAAAATTTGAACTATTTTTCAATGAGAATGGCATCTCTCATGATTTATCTTGTCCTACAACTCCCCAACAAAACGGAGTTGTAGAACGAAAGAACATGACTTTACAAGAAATTGCCAGAACCATGATCAACGAGACTAACATTGCTAAGAACTTCTGGGTAGAAGCAATTAAC
This sequence comes from Vicia faba, assembly GCA_948472305.1. Lineage (NCBI taxonomy): Eukaryota > Viridiplantae > Streptophyta > Magnoliopsida > Fabales > Fabaceae > Vicia > Vicia faba. The sequence goes on from OX451737.1 coordinate 1,063,028,043, forward strand.
ACAGCATGTTACATTCAGAATAAAATCTCCATAAGACCTATTCTGGACAAGACTCCATATGAACTGTGGAAGCATAGAAAGCCCAACATCTCGTATTTCCATCCATTTGGATGTACTTGTTTTATTCTGAACACCAAAGAACATCTGAACAAGTTTGAATCTAAAGCATAAAATTATATTATGTTAGTATACTCTGAACACTCAAGAGGCTATGGAGTATACAACACAAAAACACGGATTGTAGAAGAGTCAATCAGTGTCAGATTTGATGATAAGCTTGGCTCTCAAAAGTCAAAGCAAGATAAATCTTTTGCAGATATAGAAATCCAATTTATAGGTACTGAAGACATTAGAAGTTTCTCACAAAGAATCACAGTCAACTCCAAAAGAAGATGGCACAAACATTACAGCAACTTCTGAAGAGCCTTTCCAGAAAAGATAATCCAGAAGCAGTTTAGCTCATCCTGAAGACAAAATTCTGGGAAAGAAAGAAGACCCAATCAGAACAAGATCCACATTCAGAAACTCTGAAGAATCTCTCATGGGATTAGTGTCTCTAATTGAGCCAAATTCCATTTACGAAGCTCTTCTGGACAATGATTGGATACTAGCAATGCAGGAATAATTAAACCAATTCACCAAAAACGATGTGTGGGATCTGGTTCCCAAACCAAAAGGTTCAACATCATTGAAACCAAATGGATATTCAGAAACAAACTGAATGAACAAGGAGAAGTCGTCAGAAACAAAGCACGACTGGTAGCACAAGGTTATAGTCATCAAGAGGGGATAGACTACACAGAAATCTTTGCTCTAGTCGCCAGTTTAGAATCTATCAGACTTTTAATTTCTTTTTTTGTAAATAATGGCATCACTCTGTATCAGATGGATGTTAAAAGTGCATTCTTAAATGTTTACATTGATGAAGAAGTTTATGTGCACCAACCCCCTGGTTTTGAAAATTCAAAACATTCAGAGTACGTCTTTAAACTAAAGAAATCACTATATGGTCTGAAACAAGCTCCCAGAGCTTGGTATGAAAGACTAAGTAGTTTTCTATTAGAAAATGATTTTACCAGAGGGAAGGTGGACACAACTTTATTTTGTAAGTCATTTAAAAATGACATTTTAGTTTGTCAGATTTATGTAGATGATATTATTTTTGGATCTACTAAAGCCTCTCTGGAAAGAGAATTTGCTAAGTCTATGCAAGCAGAGTTTGAAATGGGCTTGATGGGTGAAATCAAGTTCTTTCTAGGCATTCAGATAAGTCAAACTCCAGAAGGAACATAAATACATCAAATCAAGTATGTCAAATAACTTTCGAAGAAATTTGATCTATCAGAATGTAAGCCAGCCAAAACTCCCATGCACCCTACATGCATTCTAGAAAAGTAAGAGGTAAGTAAAAAGGTAGAACAGAAGATCTACAGAGGTATGATTGGTTCTCTCTTATATATTACAACTTCAAGACTCGATATTCTATATAGTGTATGCTTGTGTGATAGATTCCAATCAGATCCTAGATAATATCACTTAACAGCTATTAAGCGAATTTTCAAGTATCTGAAAGGTACTACTAATCTTGGTCTATTTTATAGATAAACTAAAGAATACAAATTAGTAGGGTACTGTGATGCTGACTTCGTTGGAGACAGAATATAAAGAAAAAGTACTTCTGGAAGCTGCCAATTTCTGGGAGAAAATTTGATCTCGTGGTCCAGCAAGAGGCAATCCACAATTGCATTATCAACCGTTGAAGCTGAATATATAGCAGCAACTGGATGCAGTACACAGATGCTCTGGATGAAAAGTCAGCTTGAAGACTTAAACATATTTGAGAGTAACATTCTTATACTCTGTGACAATACTTTTGCAATTTGTTTATCTAGAAATCCTATTTTGCATTCTAGGGCTAAGCATATAGAAATAAAACATCACTTTATTAGGGACTATATTCAGAAAGGAATTCTTTAATTAAAATTTATTGACACAGACCATCAATGGGTTGATGTCTTCATTAAACCCCTTTCTAAAAATAGGTTTAATTTCATTCTGAAACAATTTAGCATGAAATTATGTCCAGAATAAGAGTTTTATTTATGTATTCTTTAACCCTCAGAATTTTATGTTTTTTGTGTGAACATCTGATCAATAAGTCTTCAGAAGTTAGAAGGACAGTTGTATCAGGATCTATCTAAGAAGATCTGAACAGTTCCCAAACGGTTCATTTCAAAGATAGAAGCATGCAGTTCACAACATCAACATTTGTCATCCTCTCGCAATATTTTCTTCTAAGGATGAACACGCGTTCAAATTCTGAAGAGACTAAAGTGTTGATTGAATGCATTAAGACTTGTGTCGTATTGGTAACTGTTTTATATCTCCATGTTATCTCCCTATTTTTAGGAATCATTAATGCTATGTAATCATATATTTTCACTCTTTTCTTGTTAATTAAGTATTTTATTTTTTATAAATACACCGCTCACTTTCACTTTCACTTTTCACTCTCACTTCTTCTCCCTACTATTTGTGTGAAATTTTCTTTAAAAACAAACCTTCAAAAAGTCTGTGTGAACAATGGCTTCTTCTAAAACTGCTCAAAGCTCCCAAAGTGTTCCTGGATCTTCTTCTTCAATAGCAGAAGGTATGAAGAACCTTCAAGAACACTCCTGACTCCCATTGATTCGCTAGAAGTTCTTTGTGAACTTATTGTGGACTTCATCAGTATGAAGGAAAACAGTTACGACCTTACTCCTAATGTTGAACTTCAAGGGTGGACAAAGTATTTTAATCGTCTACTAGGTCCAGTCTTTCCAAGATTAGTTAAAGAATTCTGGATTCACGCTACTGCTTCAAACCATCAAGTTACTTCCTTTGTGATGGGAAAGAAAATAGTAATTTCTGAAGATCTTATTGCACGTTTGATAGGTCATGACGGTGGAGGCATTTGTTGCAGCGACATGGCAGAAAAATGCTCTGACCTAACAACAATTTTAAAAGAGATTTTTTCTTCTGGCCAACCTTCAAAAAAATTAAAGATCTGAAAGACTACTTCAGAATTTGGTCAAAAATCATCTTGGGCTGCATCAACCACAGAAAACCCACAAGTTCTCCTGACTATATCAATATTGATCAGCAATTTCTTCTGTACTTCATAGCAACCAAGGCAAAGGTAAATCTTCCGCATCTTCTGTTTAATCATCTGAAGACAAGCATTAAAGAGACTAAAGAAGAAGAAAATACTAAGAGGGACTGGATACCTCTGGGCAGGCTCATATCAGATATTCTGACAGAAAACAAACTGGTAGAATATCTTACTGAAGCTTAACAGGTCAGCACTCTGGAAGCGTGCGCTGGTAAACCTCTGAATGAAAATAATATGAAGAAGATGAAGATCATTGATACCATCAAGAAGGATCCAACTGTTACAACCAAGGAAGTCATTACAACAAGAAGAGTTCCTCTGAATTATTTCCCTCTTTTCTCTTAAACAGCTGCGTCTCCATTAATTATTGTCAGATACCTGGAAGCTTGCAATATGGACGGGACAAATCCAAAAGTGAACATTCATGATTTGCGACAACAGGATCCGGAGATTATCCTCAAAATCAAGGAAAAGGAAAGTTGTTGGAGAAAAGTATCTTCTCATAAAGTTCCCAAGGCTGCTAAGAAGAAAGGTAATTCTTCTTTTATTTCTGTTATGGAATCAGTTCTATTATCAACATCTGAAACCCCTTCCTCTCCAAAACCCACAGAAGACCCTTCACCACAAACCTTTGATGATTTTAATATTGAGTTTGACCCTTCACTCACTCTAGAAAACATTCTGGATGAACCACCTTCTTCTACCCATCTTGACCAAAATCAGCCAGAACTTGCTCAAGTTCTTTCTGATATTGATCAATTTGATTCGGTGTTCCAAGCTCCCCACTCAGAAAACCCAAACTCTCAAGCTCTCCGCTCTGAAAATCCAAAATTTCATGCTCCTCAATCAGATAATCCAAATTTTGACTCTGATACCACTTCACCCATTCCTGGAATAACATGCCCTCTCATGGTCCAACAACCAATCACAATCCACGACATCCCAGAAATTCCATCTCCCTATCATTCCACTCCACCAAACACACCATATTCACCCATTATTATCCCTGATTCACCCTCTCCAAAAAACCATCCAGAAGATCACCTTCGCACCATTATAGACCTAGAAGTTCTGTACAATCTTGTCTCATGCTCTCATAAAATTTTCGTACCAAAACCAAAACTAAAACCAAAAATCACCAAGGCAGGTGTTGGTAAAAATTTGCTGATTTTTGAAATAGAAATACTTCAATGGGTTAACTCTCTGAAGCTAGCCTGCTTAGAGAATCTGAATCCCGCTGCTTATTATTCACACTGGAACCAGTTCAGAAAATGGTTCAATTCTGAATCTCAGAAACTTAAGGAGTTGAGTTATAAATTAGCTCAACAAAACTTTTGTGATCAGCTGAATGTTTTCAAGGATCAAGTTTTGCGCCACTGGGAAAAGAAACCTCTTCTTCTGCTGGACAATGCCCCTTTGGAAGATCACTAGCCTTCAGAAGCTGATGAACCATGCTCTGATACTCTGCCTCTTGTTACGGTTCAAGACAAAGGCAAGGAAGTTGAAGAAGCTACTAAGTCAGAATTTGTCGCAGCTTGCTCTGAAAAGGTGGCACCCTCTGTTGATATACCTTCTTCATCTCTGGTTCTGCAAACTCTGGAAGAGTTGAAGAAAGAAAATGCAGTTGTGATCGGTGGAAATAGAACTGACTGTTTTGAAATGTTGGTTCACAAAATGTCGCGGTAAGCAAGAGTCGCCACCGTCTTTTATTTTCTCCAATAAGGAAAGGACAAAAGCACAGCAAAATTCCTTTTCGAGATGTTTCTCGGTTCGGGAGATAGATTATAGAAAGGGAAGGTGTTAGCACCCTTTCTATCAGTGGTTATCCACGGGCTCTTAGGTACTTGCTCACTATGTTTTCAAAAATGTTTGCTTTTCTTGTGTTTGTGGGTTTTGAAAAAAAGTTTGTTTGAAAACTTCGTTTTAACTCTTGTATCAGTCCTCAAGAGTGTCATGAAGTGTTTGTTTGAAAACTTTTGTCAGAAAAGTGTAAGTGCGAAAAGTTGTTTTTGTTTTGAAAGAGCAAGTACCTTAGAACCTCTACCTACTCCAAAGAAATTAAGCTGTGTAAATGTCCTTTAGACAGTACTATCCCCCTATTGAGGAGTAGGTAGCACCGTCGTCGGAGTTTTCGGGTCAATTCGATTATAGGGACATGTGTGGTCACCAAAGCAATAGTAGGACACCTTAGCGGTAACCCTAATGTCCTAGATCCTTTTTTATCCGAGGCAACCGTTTCGAGGCAACTTGGATCTTTAGACAGGAGGGCGACCTCTAAAACACCCTATACTCAATGACCACGTCGAGGCAACCAAGTGAGGCGTACCCTAGGAGTGGCATGTGCGAGTGTGCCAGGTTTCAATTAATATTATCTTTGCACATGTTATGGTGAGCTATGTTTTGATTTTAATTTCAGATAAGTCTTGTCATGCATAGCCTAGTTAACATACATCTAGCAATTAATAGTTGTGCGGAAAGTAAATCTACGCTATTACAAGGCGTCGGGTATTTACATCGCCAAAAATAACCCTTGAAAAGTAAATGCGAGAAAATAAAAGAAAGCGATAAAAAGGTCCTAATTACGCTATTACATCCTCGGAGCAAATACATAAATATGATCAAAAATAATATGCGCGAAATAAAATTGGATCGGAGAAGTCCTTAGGGTTTTGACCCTTTTTTGAGAAAAGAATGAATTTTTGGTTATTTTGCATTTAATTAAATTAAACCTAAAACTAATTAATTAATTAATTAAAAGAAAAAAGTATTTTTTAGTTTTTTAGGTTTTAATGAAAATAAAAATAAAAATAAAAGAAAGTCAAAAGTTAGTAAAACCTAATTCTAATTTATTTATTTATTATGAAAAAAAAGTCAAAATTAAACCTAATTAACTAAATTAATTATATTTAGAATTTATTTACAAAAAATAATAAAGTGAAATTAATAAATAATAATAATAATAATAATAATAATATTTACATTTTTTTGAATTTATTATGAAAATATAATTTGTGAGGTAATTAAATAATACTAATAATAGTTAATAAAAGAAAATAAAAGAAAGGGAAAATAAAAAGAAATAATAAACCAGGGGTGATGGGCCAGCAAGGAGGTGCTGATTGCAATTCTGGGCCCATTAACACATAAGCCTTTTTGACTTTTGGAGATCATCCACGCTTGCTTTGACCAGGGAGTACCATGATCTTCATCTCTTGACCATTGGATTGTTGCTTGAAGACACATGGCATGCTGGTGTTTGGAGTACATGGTGGAACGCTGTCTGAAGCCTGCATGCAATCACGTTAAGAAAAATATTATAGAGTTTTGGGTGGACCTGGGAATCGAACCCAGGTCCCAATAGTTACCATCCAACGCAACATCCACTGAGCCATCTACACGCCTTTGTTAATATACTAACAAACAAATATAATATTAAGAAACAATCAATAGGCTGGACAAAACAAAATCACGCGCGCCATTTGAATTGTCCATTCACACGTTTACACCTCATCATCGTTCTCCTTGAACATGCAAAATACATGTTAGATAGCGGGGGTTTTTAACCCCCACAAAACAGGATGACCAATAATAGTGAATAGCCCTACAGGCTATATAAATATGCCGCGATGGTAGCTTTGTGTTTGTCTGGGCTTGACGATTCCAACCATAGGCATTAGAGGTGCTAATTTTTCTTGGACAGTAAAGCCCTAATCTGGAAGCTCAAGAACCCTAAATTTCTTCAATGGTAACTTGTAATTCTGGGCATTATAATGCAATTAACCAATACCATTAGCTTTATATAGATTCAAGCAATGCAAAACAATGATTAAAACATGTTAATTATGCATAAAATATGAATTTCGATTATGGACATGAGAAGCAAACCGTGGGCCTGTTCTTGCGTATTTCTTGAGCTTTAGCACTTGGTTTTGATTGCAATATGTCTCTGGGAAACCCTGCAATGTATTAGAAACAACAAAATGCTTTGAATCACGTTGGAATGTGGAAATCAGTTTTCAAATTTCTTTGATTTTTTTCAATGTTGTTATGGCCTCTTCTGCAGCAAAATCACGTCCAATGCATTAGGGTTGACTTGTGTACTTATAGTGGAAGTGAATTAGGTTAAATCCTTGGGCAAAGATCCATGAAATAATGGTTTGAATATTTGATTTGCAATCACATCTTTTTGAATCTTTTTGATTGAAGAAACTTGCCAAACTTGGAGATTTTTGTCCCTTTGATTTGCACATGAATTTGCCAGCTTGATTAGGTCATTCTTGCTTCAAAAAAAGATTGAAAAACCATATCTTTGAATTTCCTACAATTTAAATTAATTAAATGAATTAAAATCAATTAAAAATCCAATTAATTAATAAAAATAAGAAAATAAACTCAAATAGGCTTGATGGGTCGTGCATAGGCCATGGATAAAGTTTCAAGAAGAAATTTGAGGCCCATTAGCAAAAACAAGGTGTTTTGAGCAAAGTTGACTTTTGCAAATTCACAAAAATTTCCCAACTTCTCCAATGCATATCTTGCTCAATTTTGATCATATGAACATGTTCTTGGACATTTTGGAAAGGTCTTGAAGTCCTCTAACCAATGCCTTTGGTACCATGTCATTTGGATTTACCAATCTCAAGTTATGGTCTTTGACATAAAGTGCATTTTTGTTGACTTTTGAAATTGACCTATAATGTAGAAATTGATAACTTTTTGTGAGAGCATTTCTTGGACTTGGAATGTGAAGATGAATTGTAGGAAATGTCATCCCCTTCAAAATGAGCATTGGATGGGATTTTTCTGATGAACCATGAAAAAGTTATGCCCTGGTCAAGATATAGTTGACTTTTCTACTGTCCAAAAATAGTAACTTTTTGCATCTTGATGATTTTTGAGCCATGCTTGAGGAATCATGATCAAGACTTGATCAAATGATGATTGTGAGCTCAAAATAAGATGTTGACCAAAAATTCTGACTTTTGACTGCAAAATGACCATTTTACCCCTGTAGTTGACTATGAATCCAATAGGGCTTTTGACTGTAGAATTTGGCACTGTGAGTCTTGAGATTTGACATGTAGATGCTTGACAATGTGTATAGGCATATGGGACTTGATGGAACCATTGAAAACCTCAAATTCCTTGAAAGAAACAAAACCCTGATTTTGACTGGCTTAGGAGGCATTTGACTGTCTAATCCTTGAGCCAATCTTGAACCATTTGGAGATGACTCTTGATAAACCTTGAAGAATATGGGAGGGAAAATTTTGGGGTACAACAGTTACCCCTGTTCAATATTCTTAAACCTGAGGATATAGATTGGCTTGCGTGCCTTTCGTGATCCAAAGGTGAAAGATGATTGAACACTAGAGTGCCCAGAAATTTGCACTCGCATAGTGTGGTATCAGCAATGTGATGTCGGGAATGGGCTTACAGATGCCATTTGGAGAGATGATGGATATGAGGATGGGCTTATAGATGCCACCTGGAGATTGTTGATAGGTAGTTTTGTCTTTGTTGACGGGTTGCCTTCATTGACAGATTGTCTTCATTGACGAGGTTGTCTTCATTGACGGATTATCTTCATTGACGAGTTGTCTTCATTGACAGATTGTCTTCATTAACGGGTTGTCTTCATTGACAGGTTGTCTTCATTGACAGGTTATCTTCATTGACTGGTTGTCTTCATTGACGAGGTTGTCTTCATTGACGGATTGTCTTCATTGACTGGTTGTCTTCATTGACAGGTTGTCTTCATTGATTGGTTGGTATCAGAGAAATCTTTAGGAATCGATTTAACTGGTCATGTCTCTATTGAATGGATTTGTCTCCTTTGACTGGATTCGTCTCCTTTGACTGGATTTGAGAGAGTGACAAAATGACATCCGAATCTGGATCGTATCTGAACTGTGCTTGAATGAGTGGCAGAATGACATCCGAATCTGGATCGTATCTGGACTTTATTTGAGAGAGTGACAGAATGACATCCGAATCTAGATCGTATCTGAACTGTGCTTGAATGAGTCTGGAATAAGTATCAGAATGTCGCCATATCTGGGTCACATCTGAACCATCTCTAGAAGGAATCTGGAATAAGTATCAGAATGTCGCCATGTCTGGGTCACATCTGAACCATCTCTAGAAGGAATCTGGAATAAGTATCAGAATGTCGCCATGTCTGGGTCACATCTGAACCATCTCTAGAAGGAATCTTGAATAAGTATCAGAATTTCGCCATACTTGGGTCACATCTGAACTGTCTCTAGAAGGAATCTGGAATAAGTATCAGAATGTCTCCATGCTTGGGTCACATTTGAACCATCTCTAGAAGGAATCTGGAATAAGTATCAGAATGTCGCCATGCTTGGGTCACATCTAAACCATCTCTAGAAGGAATCTTGGAATAAGTATCAGAATGTCGCCATGTCTGGGTCACATCTGAACCATCTCTATAAGGAATCTTGGAATAAGTATCAGAATGTCTTCATGCTTGGGTCACATCTGAACTATCTCTTGCTCAATGGAGTAAACCGCTGAGGTTATAGAACTGGTCCGTACTATGACGGAGGAGAACATCAAGATCTAGGAACTGACTTGTGCTCAATGGAGTATACAGTTGAGGTTATAGTACTTGTCCACCCTATGATGTAGAGAAACTTTCGAGATTGAGAATCTTATCTGAACTTCAACCGAGGATAATCTGATTGAGATTTAAGAACTGGTCAGATCTTCGACTAAGCTGAGAACTTAACTGTATCTTTCCTGAAAAGAAAAGGTTAGTCGTATGCAATGCATGATATGGATCGAGCAATGATGTTCTCAACATAAATGAGATTGTATGATATGATGCGTATATGCATGTATCATGATGTATGAAAAGGTGATGTTTTAGCTGGGGAAAATAAATCCCGGATAGCTGTTGGAGAATGACGTTGAATTTTTCATTTCCGCTGGGGATGATGAACGAAGGTAATTGCAAGAATAAACCGGTAGGAGAAGATGACTCCGTTGGGGAATAAACCTGATGGAGAGATTACTCTGCAGGGAATTACTCTGTGGGGAAGAGATACTTCGCTGAGAATTTAATGATGACTCTGCTGGGGATTCCGTTGATAAATTCTATTAGGGATTTTGATGACCTCCGCCGGGGATAGGAAGAACTTCGCTGAGGACGATCTTTTCGTTGCAATTTGCTGAGGATAACCCAGTTATACTCTGGTGGGGAATAACCTTTGAACATGGTCGGGGAGAGATATTTGTACTCTGCGGGAGACAAGCTTCCAGGATCTACTGGGGAGATGGTTCAACTCTCCTGGGGAAACTTTTGACTACACTGGGGAAATGGCTCCACTGGGGTGTTTGGTATTCCGCCGGGGAACAATCTTATATTAAAACTGCCGGGGATGCTTGCTGAGGAATATTTGTACCCTCTGCTGGAGAATATTGAGATCTTCTGGGGATACCCAACTTCCTTAGGGCTGACAGTAGCCTAACTCTGCTCGGGGGAGAGTATTGCTGACTTACTGGAGATACCGTGCCTTTTTAGGGCTGATGGGAGACCAACTCTTCTTGGGGAGAGTATTGTTGAATCTTGTCTTACTCTACGGGGAGTGGGGATATCTTGGTTACATTCTTCAGCCGAACCTACCTTAGTACCTTGGTGGACAGAGCAACTAGACCGTTTAGACAATTCTTATTACCCTTGTTTCTAATATCACCTGTAATTAGTCCTTTGTTTCGCATGCAAATATTTATGATTAGCAATTAATGTCAAATGCATATATCAAAAATGAACATTGGACGTTCTTTGCAAAACAAAACAGATAAAGGAAAAACAATTGGTAATTTTTCTGAAAAATGAGCTTGTATTGATTTGGAATTTGCCTGTAAATAGGCGTTTTGTGTGCAAGAGACTGACGTCCTAGTAAGAGAACGCCGCTGAACAAAATGGAGTTTATACAATTTTGTGAAAATAAAACAAAACAGCTATGTGAAAAATCCCATCGGGTTCCAACTCTGCTATCGCCTTTATGTCTTCAAGCGTCTCATCACTTTGCTGCTTAGTTGAAGATGAAGCTGATTGATTGGTGCCGTCTGAGCCCGATAGTTGATGCCGAATTCTGGATGCAAGGTGATCCAATGAGACATAGTATTACGATTATATCCCTAACTTTTGCCTGGACTGCCCTTTCGGGTTTTCAGTCCACCGGGATACCCATTTTTTCCCAAGCCGCCTTTTCAGGTTTTCGACTTGTCGGGTGTACAGATTTTGTTATTTTCATCCCTTATTTTTGCCCGAACCCTTTTGGTTCGCCGGGAAGCCCTTATTTTTGCCTAGGTGTGTCAACCTAGTGGGTCTTTAATCATGCGTAGTATCTTTTTACTATGTCTGCATTGGCGGGGTGAGGAAGGTCGTCACCATCCATGGTAGTTAGAATCATAGCTCCTCCTGAGAAAATGTTCTTAACCACAAATGGCCCTTCGTGCGTAGGGGTCCATTTGCCCCTGGGATCACCTTGAGGTAGAATAATGCGCTTGATTACCAGGTCCCCAACTTGATACTCTTGTCGTTTGACTTTCTTGTTAAATGCCTTGATCATCCGTTTTTGGTACGTTTGACCATGACAAATAGCAGTGAGTCTCTTTTCGTCAATTAGATTTAATTGATCAAGTCGAGTATGGATCCAGTCATCTTTGCTCAAACCTGCATCCTTCATTATTCGGAGAGAGGGTATCTGAACTTTGATAGGCAAGACTGCCTCCATGCCATAGACCAAGGAAAAGGGTATTGCCCCTGTTGACGTCCGTGCTGAGGTACGGTACCCATGAAGAGCAAATGGTAACATCTCGTGCCAATCTTTGTAGGTCACTGTCATCTTCTGCACAATCTTCTTGATGTTCTTGTTAGCTGCTTCTACAGCCCCATTCATCTTCGGCCGGTAAGGAGAAGAGTTGTGGTGTTGTATCTTGAATTGCTCGCAGAGCTCAGTGATCATCTTGTTGTTAAGATTAGTACCATTGTCCGTAATGATCCTCTCTGGTACACCGTATCGACAGATCAGGTTGTGCCGAATGAACCGTGCCACGATGTTCTTGGTTATGGTGGCAAAGGAAGCTGCTTCAACCCACTTTGTAAAGTAATCAATCGCTACCAGGATGAAGCAATGCCTGTTGGATGTCGTAGGTCTGATCTCGCCGATCATATCAATGCCCCACATTGCAAAAGGCCAAGGTGTTGTCAAGACGTTCAGAGGAACTGGAGGAACGTGCACCTTATCAGCATAGATCTGGCATTTGTGATACGTCCGAGAATGTTGATAACAGTCGGCTTCCATTGTGGACCAATAATATCCTGCCCGAAGGATTTTCTTTGCCATGGTATGTCCACTGGAATGCGTTCTGAAGGTACCTTCATGCAACTCTGCCATGATCCTTTCTGCTTCAGTCTTATCCACAGAACGCGGTAAGGTTGAATCATGGTTTCGTTTGTAGAGAATGCCATTGCTGAGGAAGAACTTTGCCGCGAACCTTCTCAGAAACTTTTTGTCATTAACAGATGCGCCTTCGGGGTATTCTTGAGCTTCAAGGTACCTCTTTACTTCATGAAACCAAGGTTTTTCAGTTACCTCTTCAGCCTCAAGATCACAGCAATGTGCAGGTTCATCCAATTTCCAGATAATGATCCGGGGAGCCTCGTTGTCCCATTTTACTTTGAACATGGAAGACATCGTAGCTAGCGCGTCCGCCAACTGATTCTCCTCTCTTGGGAAGTGTTCAAAAGTTATCTCCTCGAAATGGGGAATCAATGTCAATACATACTCCTTGTAAGGAATAAGATTTGGGTGTTTCGTATCCCACTCGCCTTTGATCTGGCTGATCACGAGAGAGGAATCTCCGAAGACACTCAGAAACTTGATCCTTAGGTCAATTGCAGCTTGAAGACCCATGATGCATGCTTCATACTCCGCCATGTTGTTGGTGCAGTTGAAACATAGTCGGGCGGTAAGTGGAGTATGAGTGCCTTTAGGGGAGATGATTATAGCGCCGATACCATTACCCAAAGCATTTGAGGCTCCATCAAAGTGCATAGACCATCGGGATCCTTCCTCGGGTCCTTCATCTGGTCCAGGTACTTCACAATCAGTCACTACCATGATACTCTCGTTTGGAAATTCAAAGTTCATAGATTGGTAGTCATCCACTGCCTGATGTGCCAAATGGTCTGCCAACACACTTCCCTTGATTGCTTTTTGAGTCGTGTACTGGATGTCATATTCAGTCAAGATCATCTGCCATCTTGCTATTCTTCCGGACAAGGCAGGCTTTTCGAAGATGTACTTGATTGGATCCATTTTTGAAATCAACAGAGTAGTGTGAGTCAACATATACTGTCTCAGCCGGCGAGCAGCCCATACCAAAGCGCAGCAAGTTTTATCGAGCAGTGAGTATCGGGTCTCACAGTCGGTAAACTTTTTGCTAAGGTAATAAATAGCGTGCTCTTTTCGGCCAGACTCGTCATGCTGCCCCAGCACACATCCCATTGAGCTGTCACGTACTGTTAAGTATAAGATTAGAGGTCTCCCTTCAACCGGTGGCATAAGAATGGGTGGCTCTTGGAGATACTCTTTGATTCTTTCGAAAGCGGCCTGACATTCATCGTTCCAACATACTACCTGATCTTTCTTCAGTAGCTTGAAGATTGGTTCACATGTAGCAGTTAGATGCGAGATGAATCGGGCAATGTAGTTCAGACGTCCTAGAAAACCTCTGACTTCTTTCTCTGTCTTGGGAACTGGCATCTCTTGTATGGCTTTCACTTTGGCAGGGTCCACTTGAATACATTTATCGCTCACGACGAAGCCTAGCAATTTTCCAGATCTCACCCCAAAGGTGCACTTGTTCGGGTTCAACCTCAGCTTGTACAACTTCAGACGGTCAAACAGCTTCTGTAGATGGTCAAGGTGTTCCTCCTCAGTTTGGGACCTTGCAATCATATCGTCGAAATATACTTCAATCTCATGATGGATCATGTCATGAAATAAAGCAACCATGGCATGTTGGTAGGTTGCCCCAGCATTTTTCAACCCAAAAGGCATGACCTTGTAGCAAAAGGTGCCCAACTGAGTAACAAAAGTGGTTTTTTCCATGTCTTCAGGAGCCATCTTAATTTGATTATAACTTGAGAACCCATCCATGAAGGAGAATACCTTATGCTGAGCAGTGTTGTCCACTAGAACGTCGATGTGAGGTAGAGGGAAATCATCCTTGGGGCTCGCCCTATTCAGATCTCTGTAATCAACACACATTCGGACCTTACCATCTTTCTTTGGCACTGGAACCACATTGGCGACCCACTGAGGGTAAGAAGTCACTGCTAGAAACCTGACATCAAATTGTTTCATAACCTCAGCTTTGATTTTCTCGGACATCTCTGGGCGCATATGGCGAACCTTCTATTTTACCGGAGGGCAGTCTTCCTTGGTAGGCAGGTGATGAACCACAATGTCGGTATCCAACCCAGGCATATCTTCGTAAGACCAAGCAAAGATTTCCAAGTAGTCATGCAGCATCTGAATCAACCGTTGTTTCACACTAGACTCCAGATTGGCACCAATCTTGACTTCCTTTTTGTCTGTCTCAGTACCCAGATTTATCGTTTCCACTGGCTCTTCATGTGGCTGAATGGCCCTCTCTTCCTGGAGTAGCAGTCTTGCAAGCTCACCAGGAACTTCGCAATCATCTTCACCTTCGTCTTCGTCTAAGTTGATCGGATTTTCGAAGTCATAACTGGCAGTAGCAAAGTCGTTACCAGTGAGATCCAGGGTGGATTGGAACCTGTATATGTGAGTGTGTGTAAATATAGCTGTTTTGCAATATATAATAAAGAAAGACAAGGAGCGCAAGATTTGAAATGCAAAAAACGTCCCATGCTTTTATTAATGATATATGAAAATGACACACAAAAGCCCTCACAAATGAAGCCACAGTGCCTCGGGTAAGACACCGGGCCATAAAGTTTCAAATTATTGTTTGTTACAAATTCAAAACAAAGGAGTTCATTACTGAGTGACAAAAGTAATAGGTATGAAGTCTTTGGCTGTCCAGTTGTTTGGTCCATCATTGGTCGTAGGGTAGATCCATCTGTCGAATTCAGATTCCTCCACGTCATCATCATCCCTAATAGCATTTACTCCATGATTGGGCATGGGGGCTGTTACAACATTAGGCCTCTCGGGCGGCTCGAACTCAACCTCCTTAGCATCAATTAGGTCCTGAACCTTATTCTTCAGAGCCCAACAATCATCCGTAGTATGCCCCGGGCTGTCAGAGTGATAAGCGCAACGGGCGTTAGGATTGTACTTTGGAGACGTTGTGTTTACCACCTTCGGAGCTTCTTTTATAGTTACTAGATTGGTTCACAGTAACTACGGCAAAATCTGGGACAAGGTCATACTGAGTCGAGTAAACTGCCTTCTGGGTCTCTCACCCCTTTGCTGATTATGATGCTGAGGAGCAGCAGCAGGCTTTGAAATTACCACCGCGTTGACGGCTTGGCGGAGTTCCGGTTTATTCTGTCTCCTTGAACCATAGACAGCACTAGATTCCTTCTTGAACGGTTTCTTTTTAGTGCTCGAGGAGGCACCTTTCTGTATCTTCCCAGACTTGATACCAGCTTCTATCCTCTCACCAGTTAAGATAAGGTTTGTAAACCCGGCAGAAGAATTCCCAATCAGATGGTTGAAGAACGGACCAGACAGGGTCCCCAAGAACATATCCACAAGTTCACGGTCAGTCAAAGGTGGCTGCACCCTTCCAGCCAGGTCTCTCCACTTTTGGGCATATTCCTTAAATCCTTCACCCGTCCCTAGTGACATACCCTGGAGTTGGGTACGCGTAGGAGCGAGGTCGTAATTATACTGATACTGCTTATAGAACGCAGTAGCCAAGTCCTCCCAGTTACGAATACTGGCTCCATCCAGTTGATAGAACCATTCGAGTTGAGTCCCTGAAAGACTATCCTGGAAGAAATGGATCCACAAATTCTTGTCAGCAGTGTACGGTTGGATCTTCCTTACATACGATCGGAGGTGCAGCTTAGGACAGGACGCTCCGTCGTACTTTGCAAAAGCAGGTGCCTTGAACTTATGGGGAATCACCACCCCAGAGGATAAGCCTAGGTCTCTAAAGTCCAACCCGGGCACATGTTGAATCTCCATAGCACTTAAGCGGTCCTCCAGCTGTTTGTACCTATCCTCGGCAGGAGGATATTGTTCATCATTATAATCCGTCTCGTTGTCGGAGACCACGGGACTAGGAACCCTTCTCTCTTGGGGATTGTCCTTCCCTACAGAGGAAGTAGTCAGATCAACCTCATTTTGTAGTCCATTGTCAAATTTGCGTCCAATGTTGAACAACACAGTCCTCTTCTTCTTCTTCAGAATCAGAGTCTTCAACTCTTGTTGACCTTGGGCTAGGCTCATAACCAACTCTTGGAACTGGGCATTCTGGGCCTGGAGGGCCTTGATAGCTTGTTCAGTGGAAGGTTCAGAAGTCATGATGATTGCTGAAATAAACAGCGAAGAAGATAAGTGACCTGTAAAAAGTGTACCTGTTATGCATATGATGCATGATATGCTATTTATGCAATGCATTCAAGGGTTCGAAAATTCAAATTCGTTGTAGACAAAAAAAGAACACACGTCATATTAATAAGTAATATGTTCAGTACATCAATGCCTCATAGGCAAAATATTACAAAATACTTAATGCCAAAAGACACTGCGCATCCTCTTTGGAGCGATGTAAGTGTTGAGGGTCTTTTCCTCGTGAAGTAGGCGGGTGAGCTCCAAGACCTTCTTCTCGCTGGCATGTAAACTGGCTTCAAGAGAATTCTGCTCTTCCTTGAGTTGGATCCATCTCTTTTGCATTTCTTCCCAAGATGTCGGCATGTCAGGATGTAGGATGGTGTATGGGACCTCTCCTTCCATAACTGGCTCTTTGATCACGGGGAGAATGTGAGGATATGGCATCATAAGTTTCTGGAAGCGGGCTCGTACCCACTTGAGGTAAGGCTCAAGGGGGATGGAATTCTTGTGCCCCAGTGTCTTACTAACTACCTTGTTAGGCATCCTCCAAGCTCTGATGAACCTTTGGCGAAGTCCTTGCGCATCGTTATCGAAGTCAAAAACTATGTCAGGAATCAGCATGTCATGAGGGCCATCCCTCCGAGCATATCCAAATTGCCTCAAAGCCAGACAGGGGTTGTAAGTAATGCCTCCTCTAATTCCAAGTAAAGGAACATTAGGAAATTCTCCGCAACGATCAATGATAGTGACATTTTCTCTGGACCGAGAACACCAATGTATGTCGGAATATGTAAGAGTCATCAATCGTTGTGACCACCTTAGACCCTGCTCGTTCTTCAAAACTGATTGTGGAAGGTGCGAAATAAACCACCTTGCCAGGAGAGGAGTGCAGCACATGAGAACACCTCTTTTCTCATTGTTCGAGTGTAAAATGAGTGGAGGATGTCCCCAAGAAATGTAGGTATGGGATTCCGGGACATGAAAATCTTGACAGCATTTATATCTATAAGTTGATCCGGATTTGGGAACAACACCAACCCATAGACAAGGAGTGCCATAAACTCTTAAAAGGCTTGTAGGTCGAGAGAATTCCAACATTCTTGTGCTTTCTCAAACAGGAACTTTGCCAAGAATCCCTTGATACCACTTCTGATTTCCCAATGCCCCTTGATGTCAGATGGTTGCAGACGTAATGCTTGAGCAACCTCTTCAAGTTTTGGTTCCCTTTCCGTACCGTTGCAGGGTAGTTGACTGAGGATAGGAATTTTCAGAAGTTGAGAAAACTCTTCCAAAGTAGGCACCAATTGATAATCCGGGAAAGTAAAACAATGGTGTAAGGGGTCAAAGAACTGGAAGAGAACTTTCACCATATCCTCTTCAATGCTGGTATTGACCAAGCTGATGATTCTACCATGTCTTTCACTGAAGGAAGAGTTCTCAGGAATCCTGGATGTAAGCTCCTTAAGCTGAGGAGGGATCCTTACAAGGTTGACCTGAATTATTTTCCTGCGGATAATCTCCATGTCCTACAAAACAAGAACAAAGATGAAGATTCGAACCCTTGAAGTGGTTAGTAAATGCATATGATGCTTTATGATGTTATAATGTTATGATAAAATCACACCACAAGTATTCACAAAAAGCAAACATGATAAGGCACACAAGTCACACCAGACAGCCCTTAGAGTTTAGGCTAGCATGAGGTTTAGGTACTACCCTCTTGAAGTTGGTTGGCTCAAAACCTGTCCTATCAAAAGTAACCGGGTTCTAAGGAGCTCAATATCATTGGGTTGTTTTCTATGTTCATTGTTTTGATTTAGCCACTTAACTGGCGACCAAAATATTCCAAGAAAACAACCCTCCATGAGTGTAGTATCGAGTATCTACCAACTTCGGACTGCACCAAAGTCGGTCATCTCACTACCCCTAAAGAGGCCAGGATGGTCAAGTAAGGTTCCTAAGGTCAGTTGATGCTTCACGACACCACGCGGCGGCCCCGTACTCTCCTTGACTTGACTCAAGGGTTACCGGTACTCACCAAAGTGCCACATCAATGTAGCAACTGCTTCAACCATGTCGGTATACCCCGCACAGTTCCCTCACAGTTTGTTGCTACTTCTAAAAGGGTATCCCCAGATCCGGGTTAGGATCTATAGAACTCCGATGCAAGCCCACAATATTAAAGCAAACAGAGCATACAATTGAAAACAAGAGTGGTCTAATCCTAAGGTACACCTCACTTATAAAATTTCCCCAGCAGAGTCGCCAGTTCTATGACCGGTGGAAATAGAACTGACTGTTTTGAAATGCTGGTTCGCGAAATGTCGCGGTAAGCAAGAGTCGCCACCGTCTTTTATTTTCTCCAACAAGGAAAGGACAAAAGCACAGCAAAATTCCTTTTCGAGATGTTTCTCGGTTCAGGAGGTAGATTATAGAAAGGGAAGGTGTTAGCACCCTTTCTATCCGTGGTTATCCACGGGCTCTTAGGTACTTGCTCACTATGTTTTCAAAAATGTTTGCTTTTCTTGTGTTTGTGGGTTTTGAAAAAAAGTTTGTTTGAAAACTTCGTTTTAACTCTTGTATCAGTCCTCAAAAGTGTCATGAAGTGTTTGTTTGAAAACTTTTGTCAGAAAAGTGTAAGTGCGAAAAGTTATTTTTGTTTTGAAAGAGCAAGTACCTTAGAACCTCTACCTACTCCAAAGAAATTTAGCTGTGTAAATGTCCTTTAGACAGTACTATCCCCCTATTGAGGAGTAGGTAGCACCGTCGTCGGAGTTTTCGGGTCAATTCGATTATAGGGACATGTGTGGTCACCAAAGCAATAGTAGGACACCTTAGCGGTAACCCTAATGTCCTAGATCCTTTTTTATCTGAGGCAACCGTTTCGAGGCAACTTGGATCTTTAGACAGGAGGGCGACCTCTAAAACACCCTATACTCAATGACCACGTCGAGGCAACCAAGTGAGGCGTACCCTAGGAGTGGCATGTGCGAGTGTGTCAGGTTTCAATTAATATTATCTTTGCACATGTTATGGTGAGCTACGTTTTGATTTTAATTTCAGATAAGTCTTGTCATGCATAGCCTAGTTAACATACATCTAGCAATTAATAGTTGTGCGGAAAGTAAATCTACGCTATTACAAGGCGTCGGGTATTTACATCGCCAAAAACAACCCTTGAAAAGTAAATGCGAGAAAATAAAAGAAAGTGATAAAAAGGTCCTAATTACGCTATTACATCCTCGGAGCAAATACATAAATATGATCAAAAATAATATGCGCGAAATAAAATTGGATCGGAGAAGTCCTTAGGGTTTTGACCCTTTTTTGAGAAAAGAATGAATTTTTGGTTATTTTGCATTTAATTAAATTAAACCTAAAACTAATTAATTAATTAAAATAAAAAAGTATTTTTTAGTTTTTTAGGTTTTAATGAAAATAAAAATAAAAATAAAAGAAAGTCAAAAGTTAGTAAAACCTAATTCTAATTTATTTATTTATTATGAAAAAAAAGTCAAAATTAAACCTAATTAACTAAATTAATTATATTTACAATTTATTTACAAAAAATAATAAAGTGAAATTAATAAATAATAATAATAATAATAATATTTACATTTTTTTGAATTTATTATGAAAATATAATTTGTGAGGTAATTAAATAATACTAATAATAGTTAATAAAAGAAAATAAAAGAAAGGGAAAATAAAAAGAAATAATAAACCAGGGGGTGATAAGCCAGCAAGGAGGTGCTGATTGCAATTCTGGGCCCATTAACACACAAGCCTTTTTGACTTTTGGAGATCATCCACGCTTGCTTTGACCAGGGAGTACCATGATCTTCATCTCTTGACCATTGGATTGTTGCTTGAAGACACATGGCATGCTGATGTTTGGAGTACATGGTGGAACATTGTCTGAAGCCTGCATGCAATCACGTTAAGAAAAATATTATAGAGTTTTGGGTGGACCTGGGAATCGAACCCAGGTCCCAATGGTTACCAGCCAACGCAACATCAACTGAGCCATCTGCACGCCTTTGTTAATATACTAACAAACAAATATAATATTAAGAAACAATCAATAGGCTGGACAAAACAAAATCACGCGCGCCATTTGAATTGTCCATTCACACGTTTACACCTCATCATCGTTCTCCTTCAACCTGCAAAATACATGTTAGATAGTGGGGGTTTTTAACCCCCACAAAACAGGATGACCAATAATAGCGAATAGCCCTACAGACTATATAAATATGTCGCGATGGTAGCTTTGTGTTCGTCTGGCCTTGACGATTCCAACCATAGGCATTAGAGGTGCTAATTTTTCCTGGACAGTAAAGCCCTAATCTGGAAGCTCAAGAACCCTAAATTTCTTCAATGGTAACTTGTAATTCTGGGCATTATAATGCAATTAACCAATACCATTAGCTTTATATAGATTCAAGCAATGCAAATCAATGATTAAAACATGTAAATTGTGCATAAGATATGAATTTCGATTATGGACATGAGAAGCAAACCGTGGGCCTGTTCTTGCGTATTTCTTGAGCTTTAGCACTTGGTTTTGATTGCAATATGTCTCTGGGAAACCCTGCAATGTATTAGAAACAATAAAATGCTTTGAATCACGTTGGAATATGGAAATCAGTTTTCAAATTTCTTTGATTTTTTTCAATGTTGTTATGGCCTCTTCTGCAGCAAAATCACGTCCAATGCATTAGGGTTGACTTGTGTACTTATAGTGGAAGAGAATTAGGTTAAATCCTTGGGCAAAGATCCATGAAATAATGGTTTGAATATTTGATTTGCAATCACATCTTTTTTAATCTTTTTGATTGAAGAAACTTGCCAAACTTGGAGATTTTTGTCCCTTTGATTTGCACACGAATTTTCCAGCTTGATTAGGTCATTCTTGCTTCGAAAAAAGATTGAAAAACCATATCTTTGAATTTCCTACAATTTAAATTAATTAAATGAATTAAAATCAATTGAAAATCCAATTAATTAATAAAAATAAGGAATTAAACTCAAATAGGCTTGATGGGTCGTGCATAGGCCATGGATAAAGTTTTAAGAAGAAATTTGAGGCCCATTAGCAAAAACAAGGTGTTTTGAGCAAAGTTGACTTTTGCAAATTCACAAAAATTTCCCAACTTCTCCAATGCATATCTTGCTCAATTTTGATCATATGAACATGTTCTTGGACATTTTGGAAAGGTATTGAAGTCCTCTAACCAATGCCTTTGGTACCATGTCATTTGGATTTACCAATCTCAAGTTATGGTCTTTGACTTAAAGTGCATTTTTGTTGACTTTTGAAATTGACCTATAATGTAGAAATTGATAACTTTTTGTGAGAGCATTTCTTGGACTTGGAATGTGAAGATGAATTGTAGGAAATGTCATCCCCTTCAAAATGAGAATTGGATGGGATTTTTCTGATGAACCATGAAAAAGTTATGCCCTGGTCAAGATATAGTTGACTTTTCTGCTGTCCAAAAATAGTAACTTTTTGCATCTTGATGATTTTTGAGCCATGCTTGAGGAATCATGATCAAGACTTGATCAAATGATGATTGTGAGCTCAAAATAAGATGTTGACCAAAAATTCTGTCTTTTGACTGCAAAATGACCATTTTACCCCTACAGTTGACTATGAATCCAATAGGGCTTTTGATTGTAGAATTTGGCACTGTGAGTCTTGAGATTTGACATGTAGATGCTTGACAATGTATATAGGAATATGGGACTTGATGGAACCATTGAAAACCTCAAATTCCTTGAAAGAAACAAAACCCTAATTTTGACTGGCTTAGGAGGCATTTGATTGTCTAATCCTTGAGCCAATCTTGAACCATTTGGAGATGACTCTTGATAAACCTTGAAGAATATGGGAGGGCAAATTTTGGGGTACAACAGCAGTGTTCAAGGAGATACTAGACAAGAAAGATGACACATGAAAGGAAATCAAAGGGGTGTTGGGAAAACAAGAAGATTCAAACACTCAGATTAAGAATTTGTTGGAAGCCCTGTTCACACGACTTCCTCCACCTCAATCTTAGTTTTGAAAATTGTTTTCTGTGTCCAATTTTTTTTGTGTTGTTTTCTTCTGACTGTGTTATTGCAATCCTTTTTAATACAACTTATCTTTTATTGCTTAAAGTGTTTATATTGCTTTTTGATTCTTGACAAAAATGGGGAGAATGTAAGATATTTCGAATAACAGTATCGAGACGCAGTCTCAAACATTTTGAATATCATAACTTCTTGTTTTTTTCTGAAAGAAAAACAGGAAAAAAATTCTGGTGAAGACAGAAGTAGATGCATCAAAAAACTCTGATCAGAAGAAACTTCAGGGAAGTATTTTTTTTCTCTATCTGAGTATTCAACTCAGGGGGAGACCTTAAAATTATTTATGTTCTTTTTGTTTCCATTGAAATATCCTAGTTTTTTTCATCATAAAAAAGGGGGAGATTTTTAGAAGATAGTTTGATTCTACAACCCTTGTAAGAGTTTTGATGATAACAAACATAAAGAATAATTATTCTCCCTAAAATTATATTATGTTTTGAAGAGAAGTTCTCATGGAAGAAGATCAGAAGATGAGTTAAAAAGTTGTTTCAACTCTGATTATTAACATCTCTTAAAGAAGTTCTAACGCTGTAAACAGGACTCTGTGTTTCTGATCTACAAAGCTCTAGAAAAAAGCAATGGTTACTTTTATCTTCTGAAGCAAGCATGTTCTGAAGCGTTACAAATCAATTATTTCCATTTCAAGAGTAACGGCTAGAAGGGAACAAGGATCTTTATTTTTGGAAAGCACCTTAATTGTAATTGATCAACATTCCAAAAGCTCTTACATGCTTCGCCTATTTAAAAAAAGTTTGAAGGATAAATCGTTTACGATTTCTCATGCACAGTAACGCTGCTATCACTATCTTCCTCAAACATACAAAATTCAATTGTGTAAAACATCCTAGTGATACTGTTTTATTAGAAAACATTCTTGTACACTTTTATTCAAATATTGTTTATAGAAATTCCTTGATAAAAAATGGCTTGTGGTTTATACTCAATAAGACTTTGATGGTTGTCATAGTAGATTTGTAATCAAGATTGATTAGTGGATTAAGACCTCGTTGAGAGAGGCGAAATCACCTTTGCGGGTGGACTGGAGTAGTTTGAGTTCAAATGAACCAGGATAACCAACGTGTTCTTTACTTTAAGTTTTAAAAATCCCAATTCAAACCCCTCTTTCTTATGTTTTTCCATTCTTCAATTGGTATCAGAGCGCTTGGTTCTGAGTTCAAGCACTTAAAAAATTGTGTAAAAATTGTCATGAAGTAATGAATTTATCAAGTATAAAAACACTTAAAAAATTTCTAAGTCTTGAAAACTTTGACTTTTTTTGTGGAATTTATTGAATTTCTTGGTTCTTGATGATCAAGTTTGATATTCTTGAGTATCTTGATGAATCTTGACCTTTGAAATTCAATGTTGACCAAAAAGTCAAAGTTTGACTTTTTGTGTACCAGTTGACTTTTCATTAGTTGATTAAATTTCAACTATCAATCCAATGATCTTGAGAAATGATTTGAGCCATGAAATTAGGTCAACATATTATGTTTGAGTCCTTGAGATTATTCCTCAAGCCATTAGGTCATGTACTAGGTCAAAAGTCAATGATTAGTCATTTTCAATCAAAACTCTAATTTTGACAATTTTGCCACTTTGATGATTTAAGGGATTTTCTTGAGGAATTGTGATCAACACTTGATCAATTGATGGGTATGACTTTAGAATGTTGATGTTGGCCAAAAATTATAACTTTTTACTGTATATTGACCATAATTGACTTTTTATCCAATACAACTGATTTTCAGTCATCTGAGCAATTGACTGAGCAAATTTGTAGTGCAAGACTTGAAACTTGATATGAGTAATCTTGGAGACCTATAACAAATCATGAAAGTCATTTGAGGCATTAAGAGTCCAATTTTCCTTGATAAAACACAAACCCTAATTTGGAGGCTCAGTGCTTAGGAGGTGAGCTTGTCTGATCAAACTCTTTGAAACTTCTTGAGCATTTTAGATCTTTTGTGAGAAATGTCTCGAGAATAGAATGGGAAATTTTTTGGGTACAACACATGTTAAATCAGATGTCTTGACATCTTGACATGTTATGCAACAGGAGCTGCTATTTTAATCTTTTGACAAATTTGATTTGTTTTTTAGAGATCATTTTAGATATATCTCAATATTCTTCGCAGTTCAAGGAGATTTATTAGTAAAAAAGTGAATATTTGATTTGTTTCATTAAAAAAGGATCTTGGAGACTTTTTAGGAAAGTTTAAAAGATTTGTTCCTATTTTTATGTGAAGATCTTGTAGTGATTTAAAAAGTGAAGATTGGATTTAATTTGAAACTGTGGGTGCAACATAAGGATTATGATTTTAGGAGTCTTTTAAGATTTTAGTGTTTGTGTTCTTTGTATGTCACTCATGTATATTTTGATGTATTGAGTTTGATTGATTGTTACTTTATTTTATATCAAGTTATTATTCTCACTCATGACCTTTTAAGCAAAGAGTTGAGTATTATTCTTAGTTGAAGCTTTTAAGCAAAAATAAGTATTGTTTATTTAAAGTGTAATATTCTATTTGGTTTTTTGGTCTAGTCACAAGGTTTGTGATTGTAGGTGTCACTGCAGTAATTGGAAGTGAGAGGGGGATCTTATAACTAGAGGTGTCTAGGTAAAATTTGCACAAGGTAGTGATTAGGCGAGAAGTTATAAACTAGGAATGTGTAGGCTTTGAACTAATATTGTCATAGTGAATTTCCTTCTTGGATTGGTAGCCCCCAAAGTAGGTGACTGTGATACAGTGGCAGAACCGGACTGTTTTAGGAAAATGTTGGTTTGCGTTTTGCGTTTGTGTTCGCAAAATGTCGCGGTAAGAAAGAGTCACCACCGACTTTTATTTTATCCAACTGGAAAGGAAAAAATCACAGAAAAATTCCTTTTTCGAGATTTTGAGTACGGGGGGTAGATTATAGAAAGGGAAGGTATTAGCACCCTTTCTATCCGTAGTTTTCTACGGGCTCTTAGGTACTTGCTCATTATTTTAAAATTGCTTCTGTGTTTGTGTGTTTTGAAATTTTTTTGTTTTACTTCGATTTAACCCTTGCTTCTGTCTTCAAGAGTGTTACGAAGTTGTTTTGAAAACTTTGTTTGAAAAAGTGTAAATATGGAAAAGTTTGATTTTGAGCAAGTACCTACTAGCATCTACCTACTCGAAAAAAGAATGTTTATGTTCTTGTTTCCTTTAGACAGCGTTATCCCACTATTAGTAAGTAGGTAGCACCGTCGTTGGAGTTGTAAGGGTCAATTCGAAAGGGATGTACAATCACTAAAGCAATGTTAGGACGTCTTAGTGGTAACCCTAATGTCTTAAGATCATATTCGAGGCAACATTTCCGAACGGGACATTTGATCTTTGTTTAGACAAGAGGGCGACCACTAAAACACCTTATACTTAATGATCTCTTACCGAAGGCAACCGAAGTGAGAGTATACCCTAGGAGTGCGTATGTGCGAGTGATTCAATTTCAAGTTATTATCTTTGCACATTTAGGGTTTGCTAACCATTTTAAAATTACAAACATTCTTGTCATGCAATCCTATTATCATACATCTAACAGTTAATATTTGCAAAAATTAAAGTGCGAGAAATAAAACTACGCTATTACAAGGCTTCGGGGAGGGGATTAATTACATAGCCAAAAAATCATAAAATGATAAATAAAAGAAAAACCCTAATTAAACTATTACATCCCATGAGCCGTTACATTAATATTGTAAAAATAAATAAAGAACGTGCGCGATGAAACGAGAACGAGGAAAGAATTAGGGTTTTGACTCTGTCTAAACCTAATTAAAAGAAAAATCATTTTTTGGTTGTTTTTTGATTATTTTGAGAAAAATAAGGTTTTAATGAATAAATACAAACCTAATTACTAATTAAATTAAATTAAGGAAAATAATTAAGTTTGACCTATTTTTGTATTTTGGTTATTTTTAAGAAAAGAAAATAAAAATTAAATTAAACAAAAACCCTAATTTTCTAATTGATTTTAATTTATTTACAAAAAGAATTAAAGTTACCCTAAAATTAAATTAAACTAATTAAATTAATTTTGGTAAAAAATAAAACCTAAATCTAATTTGATGAAATTGATTTTATGAATTTTTTGTGAAAAAAGAATTAATTTTGTGAGAAAATAAATTAAATAAAACAAATAAAAGAAAAATATAAAAGAAGAGAAAGAAAATGGGCCTTGTGATCAGCAAACAGGGGGGTGCCCATAGCAGCTTCTGGGCCCAAAAGCAAGGGTCCACGTTGACCTTCATGATCCAATGTTGCAAGTTGACTAGGGAGCATCATGGACCTCTAATGAATGGGCGCGAGATCTGGCCTTCTGGAGATCTGGTGATTGAGCCTTGAGGGCACATGGTGAACCCCTTTACATGTACACGCGCATGATTATACAAGACAAAATTTTATGAAATAATATGGGGACCTAGGATTCGAACCCAGGCCCTATGGCTTTTCCCTTCGCCTCACAACCAACTGAGCCAGCGCGCTTGTTTGTATAAAAGATAAAAAACAATGATTATATTAAAAAAAAACACAACATGTTAACTTTCAGCGCATGAATTTTAAAATGGGCTAATGGGATGGTGCCACGCAGTTCTTCTTCTTCCTCTATCTGTTGGTAAAAGTCCCAGACTTTTACCTACAGACAAAACCTGTAGCTATACCCCCTGCAATTTTCCAAAATCTCATACACGCACCATAAATGAAAGCTAATGCTACAGACCAATTCGTCTTGGCCTTGTGAACATCATGGTACCTTTCTTTTGGGCCAATTTTACCTGTACAAGAAAATCCCAAAATGAAACAAGAAAACCTAACAATGGCATGTCTCTGTAGGGTTAGCAAAAATGAAATTAATCATTACCAATAGCTTGCAAATGCTTCAAGGATTCAGAATATATAAACCAATTATGCTAACAAAGTCAAATTCATGAGATTCGATTTCAAAAAGGGAGGGATGTCGTGAAGCACTTACCTCGCATTTCTGGGCATAAAAACACTTGCTTTTGATTGGTATAGACTCCTTGTACACCCAAGAAGCGAATGAGATAGCTTGGGAGGCTTGAGAATGCCTGGAAGTATGAAAACAGATTGCTACTTTTCTTGAGTTTTTCCAAGTTTTTTCTTCATTCTACACGCCTCTAACCCTTATGCATTTGGTCTGAGTTTGTCCTATATATGTCCTTGAGTGAATTAGGTTTACAAGTTTGCATCCAATCTTTGTAATTATGAAGATTTGATCCTTGATTCATACTTGTATCCAATCTTTCCAAAACAAGAAAAAACCAATCTTTTTGTGTACAATCATGCCTTGCATGATTTCATTTCATTTCTAGCTGTATAAGAGACCTGAAATATGCACAAAATCTCAAGGTTTAAATGATTTTGATATTTCCATGATTTTATTTTGATTTAATTTGATTTAATTGAAATAAAAATAAAAATAAAAATAAATGGAAAAAATAAAATAAAGGCAAGTGGGAAGGATCATGGGTCCTGGACCATGTTACAAACTCAAGACAAGTACAAAAAGTTGGGCCCATTTGACAAAAATTGCAATTTGAGGCACTTTTGACTTTTGGCAATTTTGCAAAAAAGGTCAACTTCACCAATGCATAACTCTTTCAATTTTGACCCTAGAGATGTGTTCTATGACTTTTTATAAATCTCAAGATGTCCTCTAAGCAACCCTTTTGGTGTCATATCAATTGAGTCTTCCATGTTCATGTATGAAGCTTTGACATAAAAGGTGTTTTTGTTGACTTTCCAAAATGACCTATAATGTCCAAATTTTTAACTTCTTGTGAGTGCATATTTTGAACTTGGGAGATGAATATGAATTGTAGGGAATTGTATCCTCTTCAAAATGAGATTTGGATGGGTCATTTATGATAAAGTATGAGAAAGTTATGCTTGGTCAAAGTTGGGTTGACTTTTCCTAAAAAACCCTAATTTAGCAACTTTTGGATTTTGATGAATTGTGAGCAATCCTTGATGAATCATGATCAACCCTTGATAAAATGATGAATAATACTTCAAAATGAGGATTTTGACCAAAAATCTTGAAGTTTGACTGTATGTGGGCCACAGTTGACTTTTGCCCTAGCACAGTCGATTTTCAGGCCTTTGAGCAATTGACTGAGCAAACTTCCTCTGCAAGGCTTGAAACTTGACATGAATGATCTTGAAAACATATTAGGTAAATGGTGAGCATTTTATACCCTTTGGACTTAAGTATCTTGATGCAACATGAAACCCTAATTTGAGGTAGACTGCCTTAGGAGAGAGTTTGTCTGGTCAACCCTTGGACTTCCTTGAGCAATTTGAGGATCTCACTTGAAATGTATTGAGAAATATGGGAGAGAAAATTTTGGGGTACAACAGTGACGTTGCACCCGAACTGGGTTAACAATTGATTGTGTTTTTTAATTTTCTGTAATTTATCTTTCTGCACAATCTCATGCTTTAGCAAGTTTTTGTCAGCAGATAATGTTATAACATCTCTCTTGACATTGTGTTTTATGTTGAGACATAAGTGTTGACATCTATATTACGAGTGCCAGAATTTCAATTGGCATCAGAGCAGGCACCCTGTTCTGTTTATTGGGTGAGCTTCAGGGAGAATAATTTTTGGTACTATGGATGAAGAAGGAGGATACAACGACATACCACCTCTATTAGATGGTTCAAATTATGATAGGGTGACAGAGGATGGAGATACTAAAGTTGATTATCAATATGATAACAAATAAAAAATGTATCTAAGGAGGAGTTCTTTCCCCCCTGAAAGGAAGAGAGTAATCAACATGTCCAACCACATGTTACAACATCCTGGCAGACATGATAAAGGATTATCCAGATTCCAATCATCAACGTGGATATGTCATTATTATAGTGAACATGGCCATATTAAGTCTTTCTGTTAAAAATTGTATGGAGATAAAAATCTCCAGTTCATTCTAAGGTTGGTCAAGTAGGAAAAAATAGAAGTGTTGAAAATAGGGGTATGAACTTTACTGCTCATACTTCTTTAAGAGACTCAAATAGAGAAGTTTGGTACTTTGATAGTGGGTGCTCTAGGCACATGACAAGGGCTCCAAAGTTATTGGCGGATATCAGACCTCATCCCACATGAACTGTAAGATTTGGTGATGGGTTTAAAGGTGAGATCAAAGGAGTTAGAACGTTTATGTGTGCTAGTTCACCTAGTTTAGAATATGTTCTTCTTGTGAAAGGATTAACTGCTAATCTTATTAGAATTAGTCAATTGTGTGACCAAGGACTATTAGTCAATTTCTCAAAATCTGAATGTTTGGTCAAAGATGAGAAAGATGTTGTTATGGTGAAAGGTGTAAGGTCTAAAGACAACTGTTATTTATGGGAATCTCAATTGCTTACTCTTCCACATGTCCAATATCCAATGAGAATGAAGTGAATATATGGCACCAAAAACATGGACATCTCCATCTCAAAAGAATGAAGGAAATCATATCTAAAGGGGTAATTAGAGGAATGCCAGAACTCAAGATTGAAGAAAGGAAAGTTTGTGATGAGTGTGAAATTAATAAGCAAACCATGATGTCACACCCAATGTTACAACATCAGACTACTACCAAAGTGTTGGAACTACTTCATATGGACTTAATGGGACCTATGCAGGTAGATAGCCTGGGTGAAAAGAGGTATGTCTGTATGGTTATAGATGATTTTTCTGGGTAAACTTGGATGAATTTTCTTAGAGAAAATCACATGTTTTTGAAGTCTTCAAAAATCTATGTCAAAGCATTCAAGAGGAGAATAATAGTGCGATTGTCAAGGTCAGAAGTGAACATGAAAAGGAGTTTGAGAATGCAAAATTATTTTAATTTTTTGTTTCTAAAGGTATTAGTCATGAGTTATCTTGTTCCAGCACTTCTATGAAAAATGGAATTGTTGAGCAAAATACTAGGGGTATACAGGAATCAACTAGAGTTATTTGTCTGCTAAGCAATTACCATTGGAGTTTTTGGGCTGAAGCTATGAGTAGTGCTTGATACATTCATAATAGGGTCAACTTGAGAGGAGGTACTTCAACTACTCTCTATGAGATATGGAAAGGAAGGAAGCCTACAATCAATTATTTTCATACCTTTAGAAGTAAATGGTATGTCTTGGTGAACAAAGATCAAAAAGGTAAAGAGGATCTCATAAGGAATGAAGGGATATTTTTGGGTTACTCTTCAGACAAAAGAGTTTATAGAGTTTTTAACTCCGTGACTAAAGATGTTATGAAATCAAAAAGTGTGATAATTGATGATTCATTCACTGAAAGGAAGGTGGATGTCTAAGACAATGTTAGGACATCTTTTGTGCAGACTAAGGAGACAGGAAAGGAAGCAATTTATGAGTCCATAAGTGTTGGTCCAGAAGTTAGAGTTTAGACAAAACAACTCAAGGAGATCAATACAAGATATTCTAATGAAACAGACATTACAATATTCAATAAAGAAATATCAAATTCATGTCTTATTTCTAAGCTTGAACCAATGTTGTGTTCTACTTTTCAAGAAAGAAGGATCTTGAACTACATCATTGGGTCAAAGTGGGTCAGTAGGTATTTGTATCTAAGAAACAGTTTAATTTTCTATTTCAATGAGAAGCAAACTTGTGCCTCTGGAAATACCATGATTTCTGAGTATGGTGGAACAAAGAGAGGTTGTTCTCAATTGGTATAGAATGACTAGATGTTGAAGGATCATAATGTCAAACATGATGTCATGACATTACTTGGTGAAGATCTGAATGATATCGGATATCTCATTCAACATGACTGAAACAAGAACCTTGATAGTCATAATCAACTTATCAAGAATCTTGCTTAAGGAAAGGTTATTACTCTGAAGCATATGGACAACAAGGAATAACTTATTGTTATATTTAAAGATCAGATTGATAACTTAAGCAGTGGGGTTGGAACTTGCAATATTGAAGAGTTATGGCAATTACATATATGGAGGTGTGCAATTTGTAACACCCCATTTCTACCCAACGAATTATATAAAATCAGAGTTACAAAATTTCCAACAAACAAATGGAATGCTACACTTTCAACTAGGAAACAATGACATTCAATCACCTATAGTTCAGACACATAACACATAAAATTCAGATGAACCGATAACAACCTGTTTAGTCTTTAAAAATAAAACAACTTTCGTTGCTACGCAGCGGATTTACAAATTCAACTGAAAACACCATAACATCTTGTCCAACTCAAAATGGCTTTAAGACAACAAGTCTTTAATGAAAATAAATTTAAAATTCAGCAACATAATAAAAACCAACAATAAAGAAAATACGTGTTCATCCCCCCGAGTGCTATGTATCAGAGCGACAACACCGACTCGAACTAACGAAGTAACATATATCCTTCTTAATTGCCTGTACGTTACCAACAGAGGGCAACATTCAAAAAGAAAGGGTGAGATATTGAACCATATAATTGAGTGTATGATAAACAATTTACTAGATCAGATTATATAAAATCATCACTTCACAACTTTCAACCAACATCAATCATCACAAGTCAACAACACAACATGTTAAATATACAACACCGAATATGACTCGTTACAATGCATATTCATGTGGTACCAATGGAGCAAAACTACCAACTTAGAAATTTGTCAATTAATAGAGGCATCAACAAGGCATAAGCCTTCAACTTAATTTGCCAATCCATGCCAACTTACTGAGCATCACCTCCAACTTGATATGCTATGTATGTGACCCAATATGAATGTCATGATAGCAACAAAAAATTCTATACCAACGCAACAACAAACTAACATTAGCCATAAGCCCACAACTTATCATTTTGCCCATAAATAGAGGCAATTCAACAAGATACAATATCACCTGCAAATTCGCATTGTTCAACAAATATATAACACACCAACATCTTACACTGGCAACTCTAAACATGTCAGAATTATGCGAAACAATTAAAATATGACTTGTAATAACTCAAAACAACTCTAACAACTCTATTGACAATTCTAACAACTATATTGACAACTCGAACAACTCTATCAAAATTGAAAATAATTTAAATTAACTCGTTAATCTAATTGTTTATCTCTAATTTCAAAACTCTTAAAATTATTTTATTAATAATATTAAATCATTAATATTATTATTATTATTCTTATAGCAATGAAACATTAATATATTATAACTTTCAAAGCATGATACTCAATTAATGAATTGTGCCTCTACAATATAGAGTATATTGATCTAGCTTATAAAATAGAGATCTAGCTATACAATTCCGCTACTGTAACAATTGATTGTGCTCAAATTAATTCTTAATTGGACTTCACTATAGTATATATATATATATATATATATATATATATATATATATATATATATATATATATATATATATATATATATATATATATATATATATATATATATATATATATATATATATATGACGCCACCATATTGTTCCAAACAATGCTTTGTATCACTAGTTACTAGTCAAACAGGTCGTTATAGTAAAACAAATATATAGGTAGTAGCACTTCAATTTACACATCTCACAAAATATATGCGCTACAGTGAAAAGAAGTATATATATATAGTCTTTATTTTGTTCCGCTACAGTATTTCAAGCATATAGGCATTGTCGTTGTCAATACAATATGCCAAGTATATAGGCAATATCATTTTCGCTACAGAGAAAACAATGGTACTTCAACTCTTCATCTCTTTATGCGCTATAAGGAATTCATATACTACTCATTAAGTTTAGTGTATCATATAAGCTCTAATTAATTGATTCTAATCAAAATTAATCATCACATATTCAAAGATTATCCTTTAAACCAAACAATTACAAAACCATATAAATTAGGGGTTTCAATCTAAACATGTTTCTATCGATTAATACACTATTATAGAGTCAGAACTCCACCCTTACCTTGGATCGAAGGTTGCTCTAACTCTCTGATTGCATCTAGATTTGCCTCCTCTTTGCACTTCTATGTATCTTTTCCAAAACCCTTATTTTCTTCTTCTGCCAAAACCTATTCTTCTTTCTTTCTACTGATACTTCTATTTTCCTATTATTTCTAAACATCTATTATAATATAACTACTATACCATTATTCTTATGTTGTCTTATTGGGCTTAAATTTCTACACCTCCTTTTCTACTACTTCTAACATTAAAATAGACTCACATAAATAATAGTATCATTCAATATTAATCTTACAACTTAATCAACTAATTAATTCAACTAAGAACGACACAACTTAAATCAACATTTCACAACTTCAAAAAATTAATCAGAAAAATATTTGAAAACATTTAATTAAATAATTAATTAAATATTGGGCGTTACAACTCTCCCCCACTTAGAATATTTCCGTCCTCGAAAATTTACCTTGTTCGAACAACTCAGGATAGGAGTCTCGCATCTTACTTTCCAACTCCCACGTCGTGCTTTCTCTGGCAGCTCCTAACCATACTACTTTCACCAAAGAAATCTCCTTGCCTCTTAGAGTCTCCATTTCACGATCTGCGATTCGTACAGTCATCATCTTCGTACTAAGATTATCCCATACTTGCACATCATCCATACGAATCTCATGAGATGGATCTGAAATATACTTCTGGAGTTGTGACACATGGAACACATCGTGCAAATTCGAAAGATTAGGCGGTAAAGTCACTCTATATGCAACCTTGCCAACTCTGTCTAAAATATGATACAAACCAATAAAATAAGGAGTGAGATTCTTAGACTTCAATGCACACCCAACACCAGTCACAGGTGTAACTCTAAGAAACACATGGTCACCTACTTGAAATTCTAAATCTTTCCTTCACTTTTCATGACAACTCTTCTGTCTACTTTGAGAATCTTTCATCTTTTCTTGAATTAACTTCACTTTCTCGGTAGTTTCTCGAACATGTTCAGGTCCAAGTATTATGCTTTCCCCAGATTCATGCCAACATAAAGGAGTTCTACATCTTCGAACATACAATGCTTCAAAAGGTATCATTCCAATACTAAAATGGTAACTGTTATTATAAGTGAACTCTATTAACATAAGATAAGTATCCCACGAACCTCCCTGCTCAAGAACACATGCTCTCAATAAATCTTCCAACGATTAAATAGTCCTCTCTGTCTGACCATCCGTCTGAGGGTGATACGTCGAACTCAACCTCAACTTAGAATTTAACGCCCCTTGCAAACTCTTCCAAAAATATAAAGTAAACCTCGGATGTCTATCTGAAACAATACACAAAGGAATACCATGCAGTTTCACAATTACACTAGTGTAAATCTCCGTCAACTTTGATACTGGAAAAATGATGTTAATAGGAATAAAATAAGATGACTTCGTAAGCCTATCAACAATGACCCAAATTGTATCATGCCCTCTCGAAGTATTAGTTAACCCCGTCACAAAGTCTATCTGTGATCGGTGGATCTGGAACTGACTGTTTAACGCTGGTTCGCAAAATGTCGCGGAAGCAAGAGTCGCCACCGTCTTTTATTTTCTCCAAATGGAAAGGACAAAAGCACAGAAAAATTCCTTAAAGAGATTGCTCTCGGTTCGGGAGGTAGGTTATAGAAAGGGAAGGTGTTAGCACCCTTTCTATCCATGGTTATCCATGGGCTCTTAGATACTTGCTCAATGTGTTTTCAAAATTGTTTGTTTGCTTTTCAATGTGGGTTTTAAAAAGTTTCTTTGAAAATTCCAATTCGACTCTTGTATCGGTCCTCAAGAGTGTTTGAAAAATGCTTTCGAAAGCTTTTTGAAAATGTGTTGGTGTGAAAAGTATTTTTGATTTGTTTTGAAATTAGAGCAAGTATCTAGAGTCGTCTACCTACCCTAAGGAATTCGTCTGTGTAGATGTCCTTTAAAGTAGTGCCATCCCACCATTGAGAGGTAGGTAGCACCACCGTTGGAGGTGTTCGGGTCAATTCGAGGTTCGGGACATGGTGATCACCAGAGCAATGGGAAGACACCTTAGAAGCTACCCTCATGCCAGTTTCCCGGATCATGAGGACTTACTAAGACATCCTCTACTCGACGATCACCTTTCGAGGCAAGGCAACAGTGAGGCGTACCCTAGGGGTGGTGTGTGCGAATTGTGTGTCATGTTTCAGTTATTTGTCTTTTGTCATGTCATTGTGATCTACGCTTGATTTTAATTAGGACATTCATTCTTGCATGCATATTTAACAGTTATAAAGTTTGCGAAAAAATAAATCTAAGGTTATTACAAATGGCGCGGGTCCACATCGCCAAACTTAAACCGGACCCGATTTAGCGGAAAATAAATAATGCGAAGTAAATAAAAGTGCGAAAAGTAAAGTTACAAGGCTTAGGGACAATTACATAATTATTTAAACGATTGTAAAATAAATGCGCAATTAAATTAAAACAATGGGCGTTGGACCCTTTTACAAAAATTAAATTACAAGAGTTAATTAATTAGAATTAAATAGGGAATTAGAATCAAAATTCAAAAAGAAAATGTTTTTTAGATTTTTATGTTTTTTATTTATTAAAAGAAAAAAGGAGTTAATTGAAATTAAACTATAAGGCAAACCCTAATTCTAATGTTTTTATTTATTATGAAAGAATTAAATTAAGATCTAAATTAAACCTAAAAAAATTTTTTATGTACATTTTTTAATTTATGAAAATAAATAAATAACATTATCATTCTGAAAAAAGGGGGAAATTAAAAAGAAAATAAAAGTTATTAAACCTAAATTCTATTCTTGGATTTTTGTTATGAAAAATATTTAATAAACCTAAATTAAAGCTAAATAATTACAAGCATTTTTTATGAAAATAATTATAATATAAATCTTTATTATTTTTGGTCTTTTCTGATTTTTATAATGTTTTTATATTTTGAAGAAAAATAAATTAATTAAATTAAGACAATAAAATAAATAAAACAACAAAAATAAAGGTAAGAAGAAAAATGTAAAAAATGCAAACCAGGGTGGGGTGTAGTCCCAATTTAGGAGGTTCAGGCCTGGGATTTCTGGCCCATTAACGCCTGAGTCCATTGACTTTTGGAATTTTTGTATGATGCTTTGACTAGGGTTCAGCATATTCATCCATCTTATGCCTTTGGATTGATTCCCAGGATGACGTGTGTGGCTTGATGATGAGAGAACATGATGTACCTGGAGGTTAGCATAGCATAGGATTTTATTTTGAAAAATAACATGGAATTTTGCCAGACCTGGGACTTGAACCCAGGTCTTTGATGTCACATGCATAACGTGTTACCACTGAGCCAATGAACGTTAATTGATATATTATGGTAAACAAATAATGAAAAAGCAAAACCAATGCTAAGTAATTAAAACGCGCGCAAATTTGAATTGGCGAACCACCGGCTGACAACTCATCGTCTCTTTCATTTTTCTGAAACATGAAGGACGAAGGCAACGGTTTTTTGATCGTTGTTTTAGAGGGCCTATAAGAAAATAGCGACTAGCCCCTCGACGCTCATAAATTGAGCGCGAGGGTGCCATCTTCTTCGTCTCAACCTGCTTAAGCTAATGGCACTAGTTTGGAAGCGTAATTTTTCCTTGAGCAGAAAACCCCAATTTTGAAACCTGCAAACCCTAATGTCCAAACATGGTAGATTCGCGTATGGTCAATGAAAATGCAATCAAACGCGATGGTTAGCTTAGAAACATCATTATGAGTATGAATATATAATTAAAAATGCAAAACTATGCTTGAATCATGCTATACGAATTCAGAAATTTTGAGGTACAGTTTGACTTAGGGGTACCAATTCAGGGGGTTTTGGTTGATGTTAGTGATTGAGAAACGTTCAAGACAACCTTGGCAAGCTGTTGAGATAGTTTTGGAGGCTTGAATCAACCTCTAAGGTTGATTTCAGAATCAAGTTTTTATGGAAAAATTTCAATATGCAATGGCTTGTTTGGGCGCAGCTTGCAGTCCTCTTGGCTTAGGGTTGTGTTCCTGATCATATAGTGAGGCTTCTAGGTCATCAAAAACCAACAAAATCTCATGAATTCATTGTTTTCAATATTTGATTTTTTTAATATCTTTTCCAATCTTTTCCATGTGCATTTTGGTTCAAATCTGATCAATTCTCATCAAAACTTGCCTAATTAAGAAGTGCACGAAATATTGACCTTGGAATGTGCATAAAAAGATTTTTTTAGGTTAGGTTTATATTTTTCATGTATTAAAATAATTTAAATGAATTAATATTAATATAAATTCAAATAAATAATTAAAAAATATGAAAATACTTCCCTTTGGGCCTAATGGTCGTGCATAGGCTTGGCATGAAGAAACTTGGAAGAAAAATGGGCCCATTTGCATTTTTAGGCCTTTTGCATCAATGTTGACTTTTCAAAATTCCTAAAAATTTCCAAACTTCCACAAGGCATAACTTGGTCAATCTTTTAAGCTTTTCACATGTTCTTGGACATTTTGGAAAGGTCTTTGAGTCCTCTAACCAATTCCTTTGGTCCCATGTCATTTTGATTTACCAATCTCAAGTTATGGCCTTTGACCTAAAGTCCCTTTTTGTTGACTTTTGAAAATGACCTATAATGTTGAAATTGATAACTTTTTGTGAGAGCATTTCTTGGACTTAGAACATGAAGATGAATTGTAGGAAATGTCTTTCTCTTCAAAATGAGCTTTGGATGGAATTTTTCTGATAATCCATGTGAAAGTTATGCCCTGGTCAATTTCAGTTGACTTTTTCAGCTGTCCAAATATAGCAACTTTTGCATCTTTGATGATTTCTGAGCCAAACTTTGAGAATCATGATCAAGCATTGATCAAATGATGTTTGTGGCTTCAAAATGATATATTGACCAAAAATTTGAACTTTTGACTGTCAAATGACCATTTTGCCCCTACAGTTGACTGTAGTGCAATCTAGGGTTTTGACTGTGCAATTTTGAGCTGAATGCCTTGAAACTTGACATGAGGATGTTTGACCACATTTGTAAGCATATGAGACTTGATTGGGCCCTTGAAAACTTCAATTTCTTGATCAGGACACAAACCCTAGTTTTGACTGTATAGGAGACAGTTGAGCTGCACAACCCTTGGGGAATTTTGTGACCTTGACTTAGCAATTTCTTGAAGAATATGGGAGGGCAAATTTTGGGGTACAACAGTTGCCCCTGTTCAATATTCTTAGACCTGAGGATGCAGATTGGCTGACGTGCCTTTCGTGATCCGAGGGTAGAAGATGATTGAACACTAGAGTGCCCAGAAATTTGCGCTCACATAGTAGCAGTGATGGTGGAAATGGGCTTACAGATGCCATTTGGAGAGATGGTGGATAGGATGATGGGCTTATAGATGCCATCTGGATGTTGATCGCGTAGGAGGTTCCTTAGCGAGAACCTGCATACCTGTAAAAGAACGAATGAGTACCTGACACGTTGCAGGAGCTGGTTTTCAGATGCTTGGTATAGATGTGTCCTGACTGATTACAGGAGCTGAGTCTGGAGCTTCAAACGACGATGAATGAACCAGGGATGGTTACTGCCCTAGCATGAATGGTAAGAGAACCTTGGACGATTACTACCCCAACAGGAATGCTGAGAGAATCTTGAGTGTCTTCTACTGGGATAAGAATCAGGGAGATCTTAGGGTCGATCTGACTGAACCAGAGGAGGCCTTTGGTTGGATAAGAATCAGGAAAATCTTAGGGTCGATTTAACTGAACCGGACAAGGTCTTGAAATCTTCAACTGGATAAGAATCAGGGAGATCTTGGGGTCGATCTGACTGAACCAGAGAAGGCCTTTGACTGGATAAGAATCAGGAAAATCTTAGGGTCGATCTGACTGAACCGGTCTAGGTCTTGAAACATCTTCAACTGGATAAGTATCAGGGAGATCTTAGGGTCGATCTGACTGAACCAGAGAAGGCCTTTGACTGGATAAGCATCAGGAAAATCTTAGGGTCGATTTAACTGAACCGGACAAGGTCTTGGAATATCTTCAACTGGATAAGCATCAGGGAGATCTTAGGGTCGATCTGACTGAACCAGAGAAGGCCTTTGACTGGATAAGCATCAGGAAAATCTTAGGGTCGATCTGACTGAACCGGTCTAGGTCTTGAAACATCTTCAACTGGATAAGTATCAGGGAGATCTTAGGGTCGATCTGACTGAACCAAGAGAAGGCCTTTGACCGGATAAGCATCAGGGAAATCTCAGGGTCGATTTAACTGAACCGGTCTAGGTCTTAAAACGTCTTCAACTGGATAAGCATCAGGGAGATCTTAGGGTCGATCTGACTGAACCAAGAGAAGGCCTTTGACTGGATAAGCATCAGGAAAATCTTAGGGTCGATTTAACTGAACCGGACAAAGTCTTGAAATGTGATTGAGAATTTAAACTGCATTTTTCCTGAAAGGTAAAAGTCAGTCATATGCAATGCATGATATGGATCAAGCAATGATGTCCTCAACATAAATGAGATTCGTATGATATGATGCAGTGCGTTATGCATGCTATGATGATGTATGTGAAGTTTTATGTATGTTTTTGTCTAGGAAAGTGAATCCTTGACGGGTGCCGGGAAGTTGTATCCTGGGCTGACGTTGAAGAATAGATTTTGCTTCCGCTGGGGATGATAACTGCAAGAATACTGGTAGGAGGAAATGATTCCGTTGGGAATAAACTTGGCAAATGGAAGATTCTGCGGGGAAAAAATGCTCTAGCGACTATGCTGGGAAGCAATACTCTGTGGGGATAAAGATACTCTGCTGAATGTTGACAGTAGTTTGTTGAGGATACCCTTGTTGTATGAAGTGTTGACGGACTTCGCTGGGGTAAGAAGACTTTGTCGACGACGCTCTTTCCATGGCTTTTGGCTGAGGATAACCCAGTTATATCCTGTTAAGGAAATAACTCTTTAAATCAAGCCGGACGACGCGTTCGTGCTCTGCGAGGATAAGCTTCCAGAATCTGCTGGAGATAAGCTTGCTGTTTGGGGAAGATGGATTCCAACTTTCCTGGGGAAACTGGATTGGACTTCTGGGGAAGTTTTGAACTGTAATTTGTAGGTTGAAAGAGGGAACCTATGTAGGGTTTCCTGCTGATGAGCTCGTGTAAAACCGCATCTGAAATGGAGAAGGAACCTGGGTAGGGTTACTTTGATGATGAGTTCATGTAAAACTGCGTTCTTGGAAAGGGAGAACCTGTGTAGGGTGTCCGGGTGACGAGTCCGTGTAAAACTGCATCTTGAAGAGAGGAACCGGTGTAGGGTTGCTTGGTGAGGTAAGTTCATGTAAAACTTCTTGATGAACCGGGGTGAGGTTATCTTGAAATAAATCCATGTAAGATTTCTGGAGGAACCGGGGTTAGGTTGCCTTGGGGTAAATCCATGTGAGATTTCTTGACGAACCGGGGTAAGGTTGCTGGAGACGAGTTTGTGTAAAAACTTTTTGATGAACCGGGGTTAGGTCATCTCGAGCTAAATCCATGTAAGACTTCTGGAGGAACCGGGGTTAGGTTACCTGGATAAGTTTGTGTAAAAACTTCTTGATGAACCGGGGTTAGGTCATCTTGAGATAGGTCCATGTGAGATTTCTTGATGAACCGGGGCAAGGTTGCTTCGGGATAAGTTTGTGTAGAACTTTGATGAACCGGGGTTAGGTCATCTTGAGATAGGTCCATGTAAGACTTCAGGAGGAACCGGGGTTAGGTTACTTGGATAAGTTTGTGTAAAAACTTCGATGAACCGGGGTTAGGTCATCTTGAGATGGGTCCATGTGAGACTCTTGGAGGAACCGGGGTTAGGTTACTTGGATAAGTTTGTGTAAAAACTTCTGGAGGAACCGGGGTAAGGTTATTTGGATGAGTTTGTGTAAAAACTTTGTCTGAAGGTTGAGAAGAAACCGGTGTTGGGTTGCATGATTTTGATTAAGTGGATGATTGTTCTGTTTGGTCTCGGACGCTAGCCCACGATCTGGAATTTTGTAAAGGTAGATGGTAATCATTCTTATGTTGATCTGTCCTTTGTACTTTGGTTGACAGCGCAATTGGATCGCCTGGATAACTCATTATTGCCCCTGCTTCGGAGGTGAGGGAAGAGGATACCTGTGTGGGTGATTGACAAATCTTCGGGTAGGCAAGTGACGAGATGCGGGAACATAGTCGTACGCTTTGATCCCTAACTTTTGCCTGGACCGCCCTTTCGGGTTTTCAGTCCACCGGGATACCCATTTTTGCCCAAGCCGCCTTTTCAGGTTTTCGACTTGCCGGGTGTACATGTTTTTCGTTTCATCCCTTCATTTTGCCCGAACCCTTTTGGTTCGCCGGGAAGCTCTCATTTTTGCTTAGGTATGTCAACCTAGCGGGTCTTTGATTATGCGCAGTATTTTTTTCGACTATGTCCACGCTCTCAGAATGTAGGGAGTTGCCCCTGTTGGAAGTATTTTGCCATGCCCCAGATAATGAGCAATGCTCCTACTGTGCCCCTTGATTGGAGGTTCTTCTGTTCACAAGGTGTTCATCGTGCGAATTTC
Organism: Vicia faba; assembly: GCA_948472305.1. NCBI lineage: Eukaryota > Viridiplantae > Streptophyta > Magnoliopsida > Fabales > Fabaceae > Vicia > Vicia faba. Next base: position 1,063,070,514 of record OX451737.1, read on the forward strand.
CCTGCTGTTCAAACAAATAGTCATATGCAAACAAGGTTATTTTAAGAATGCAAAAGTCTATGTCTGTCTTGAATTTTGAAAATGCATTTTTTGTAATACAGTGCGATGTCAACTCAATATTTTACAGCAAACCTTCAGGAGTCGGGATACCTTCGTAACAATATGCTTTCGAACTAACCCATGCTTCAGCTAGGACTTTTAAGGGTTATATCGTGGCTTGGTTCACGGTTTAAGAAACAAAGGATAAAGGCTCAAATTATTTGTACCCACCCGCTCTTCGTGATGTTCTCCAAACCTAAACTCAGTTGATCGTGCGTTAGACCTTGTTTCAGTCTTTGTTCTGATGTTCCAATGATGGTTCAGATGTTGATGATTTCTTTTGAATGGGCAGTCATTTTTGCTTTGGTTGAGGGTTTGTATGACCTCTTCCTTTTTGATTTTTTGTTATCCCTTTCTTTTTTTTGACTGAACTGTTTCCTTTTCGGAATTACAGTCAGCGGGATGCCCCAGTTTCATAAGTCCCCTTTGTAGGTTTAGACTTTTTGGGCTTTTCATTTATGAATTTTGATGATGACTGCCTGTCCTTTTGATTGTTCTGAACCATGACTGTCTTTGCTCGTTTTGTAAAGATGCACTTGGCTCAAATGAGAGAACTACCCTGCCCCAGGTTATGATTAAGGGTTTTGATTTTCGAAAATAAAAACTCCTACTTCTTTGGTTCTGATGGGTCGACGAGGGATTATCATCCTTATAACTCCAGTGTTTAGGAATTGAAACAATGCCTGTACCTCATCAGCGGGGTCTGTTCAAAAGCATACTGTAAAGATCGTGGTATCGTTTTCGTCATCCTCCCTCAAGAGGCTTAGAATTATTATTTAAGAGTTGATCATCAGAAAAGATATGAAAATAATTTGCGTATAGTGAATACGAATATATTGCTTCAAGATAGACATAAGCGATGCATTAATGTGATAACAATGTTTAACATGAATAAATGTTTGAACAAAAGAAAATTGCAACTTGAACATTCGAATGAACAAAAAATTTCTAGTCTCAGGGCTGGTTACTTCACATGGTGCCTCCTGTAGGGATGGTAGAAGCACTCACCCTGGCCATCTTGGGTAAATTCCACAGCTCCCTCCTCAATCAGATCCTGGATCTTATTTTTCAGAGTCCAACAATCCTCTGTAGCATGCCCCGGGCTGTCAGAATGATAAGCGCAGTGAGCGTTGGGGTTATACCTTGAAGGTGTCCTGTTGGGATTCTTAGGAGGATCCTTTAGAGTTACCAAATTCAAACTCAGCAGTTGTTGTAAGGCTTGAGGCAGCGACACGTTGAGCTTGGTGAATTGCCTTTTGGGCTTGTCTGACTGAAGCTGGTGAGGTTGATACTGAATTGGTGATACTGAAGCCATATGAGGAGCTTTCTCCTTGCCTCTTTGTCTCAAAGATGGTCGAACGATGACTGGCTCTTTTCCCTTAGACGTTTGCCCCAGTTAGTTACCCTGAAGCAGTTGGTTGACAAGAACTCCGAGCTCTTCTTGTTTTTGAGCTAACCCTTGAATGGCAGTCCCCTACCCTAGCATTTGGGCTTTCATTGCATCCATCTCAGCTTGTAGGTGTTTCAGCCTTTCATCCTCAGCATTGTTCCCGACAAAGGTCCCCTTGAGAAGTGTCCTTAGTTCCTCCTGCCCCTTGGATAGATTCAGAAGGATTTCCCCGAACCGAGTTTCTTGAGCAAGAAAGTCCTGGTTGTCTGGTTGGAAGGCCATTGCTGAAATAAACAGCGAGAAAGGTAAGTGCCCTGCAAAGAACGGGTACCTGTAATGCAATGATATGTATGATATGCATGCAATGTTTTCAAGGATCTCGCAGGGTAAACAAGAAAATTATTAGAGTTTGCATTTTGTAGCTTGATTGAAGGAACTTCCTGTTGTAGAGAGTCTTTCTTCCAAGGGTCAAAGGCTCACCATATCCAGTGGGTCATAGCCCCTGACTTTAATCATCATGTCTGGTTTTGATTTCCAAACAACCTTGGTTAAGGGAACCTTCTTCAAGAGTCAGAGCTCACCATATCAAGTGGGTCATAGCCTCTGACAACTTTGGCTAGAGAAAAATAAATCCTCTTTGCCCCTTGCTAGATGTTTGATTCATCATGACCTGCATCACAGACCCTTGAGATCCTTGAAATGGGTTAGCCCTTATGCAGGATGTATGCAATGGTATGATCTTATGCTATGCATGGGGGTAATGTAAGTAACCCTGTTATGAGTCCCAATTAAGGACTGCAAACCAAAACCTGCAAGAAACTCAAGTAAAACCTGTCATGAGTCCCAATTAAGGACTATAAACAGAACCTGTAAGTAGTTAGTACACCCTGTTATGAGTCCCAATTAAGGACTATAAACAAAACCTGCAAGAAACTTGGTAAACCTTGTTATGAGTCCTGGTTAAGGACTAAAACAAACCCTGCAAGAAACTTGGTAAACCTTGTTATGAGTCCTGGTTAAGGACTAAAACAAAAACCTGTAGGAAATTCAGTAAACCCTGTTATGAGTCCTAGTTAAGGACTATGGACAAAACCTGCAAAAACTTAGCAAACCCTGCTATGAGTCCCAATTAAGGACTATAAGCAAACCCTGCAAGTAGTTCCTGTGTTAGATAACAAGCATGCAAATAGTCAAGTACGAAGGCACGCAAGTCACACAAGAGAGAGCCCTTAGGTTTAGGCCAGCATGGAGTCTGGGTAGTACCCTCTTGAAGTTGGTGGGTTCAACCTGTCCTAATCAAAGTAACCGGGTTCTAAGGTTCCCAATATCACGGGATTGCTTTCGTTGTTCATCGTTTCGGTTTAGCCACTTAACTGGCGACCGAAATATTCCAGGAAAGCAACCCTCAATTGAGTGTAGTATCGAGTATCAACCAACCTCGGACTGCACCAAAGTCAGTTATCTCACTACCCTAAAGAGGCCAAGATAGTTCAATTAAGGTTCCTAAGGTCTGTTGATGCTTCACGACACCATGCGGAGGCCCCGTACTCTCCTTGACTGAACTCAAGGGTTACCGGTACACACCAAAGTGCCACATCAACGTAGCAGACTGTTTCAACCATGTCGGTATACCCCGCACAGTTCCCTCACAGCCTTGTTGCTACTTTCTAAGAAGGTATCCCCCAGATCCGGGTTTAGGATCTATAGAACTCCCAAGCAACCCACAATAATAAAGCAAGCAAAGAAGACAATTGAAAACACAGTGATCTTAATCCTAAGGTACACCTCACTTTGAGTATGTCCCCAGCAGAGTCGCCAGTTCTGTGATCGGTGGATCTGGAACTGACTGTTTAACGCTGGTTCGCAAAATGTCGCGGAAGCAAGAGTCGCCACCGTCTTTTATTTTCTCCAAATGGAAAGGACAAAAGCACAGAAAAATTCCTTAAAGAGATTGCTCTCGGTTCGGGAGGTAGGTTATAGAAAGGGAAGGTGTTAGCACCCTTTCTATCCATGGTTATCCATGGGCTCTTAGATACTTGCTCAATGTGTTTTCAAAATTGTTTGTTTGCTTTTCAATGTGGGTTTTAAAAAGTTTCTTTGAAAATTCCAATTCGACTCTTGTATCGGTCCTCAAGAGTGTTTGAAAAATGCTTTCGAAAGCTTTTTGAAAATGTGTTGGTGTGAAAAGTATTTTTGATTTGTTTTGAAATTAGAGCAAGTATCTAGAGTCGTCTACCTACCCTAAGGAATTCGTCTGTGTAGATGTCCTTTAAAGTAGTGCCATCCCACCATTGAGAGGTAGGTAGCACCACCGTTGGAGGTGTTCGGGTCAATTCGAGGTTCGGGACATGGTGATCACCAGAGCAATGGGAAGACACCTTAGAAGCTACCCTCATGCCAGGTTCCCGGATCATGAGGACTTACTAAGACATCCTCTACTCGACGATCACCTTTCGAGGCAAGGCAACAGTGAGGCGTACCCTAGGGGTGGTGTGTGCGAATTGTGTGTCATGTTTCAGTTATTTGTCTTTTGTCATGTCATTGTGATCTACGCTTGATTTTAATTAGGACATTCATTCTTGCATGCATATTTAACAGTTATAAAGTTTGCGAAAAAATAAATCTAAGGTTATTACAAATGGCGCGGGTCCACATCGCCAAACTTAAACCGGACCCGATTTAGCGGAAAATAAATAATGCGAAGTAAATAAAAGTGCGAAAAGTAAAGTTACAAGGCTTAGGGACAATTACATAATTATTTAAACGATTGTAAAATAAATGCGCAATTAAATTAAAACAATGGGCGTTGGACCCTTTTACAAAAATTAAATTACAAGAGTTAATTAATTAGAATTAAATAGGGAATTAGAATCAAAATTCAAAAAGAAAATGTTTTTTAGATTTTTATGTTTTTTATTTATTAAAAGAAAAAAGGAGTTAATTGAAATTAAACTATAAGGCAAACCCTAATTCTAATGTTTTTATTTATTATGAAAGAATTAAATTAAGATCTAAATTAAACCTAAAAAAAATTTTTATGTACATTTTTTAATTTATGAAAATAAATAAATAACATTATCATTCTGAAAAAAGGGGGAAATTAAAAAGAAAATAAAAGTTATTAAACCTAAATTCTATTCTTGGATTTTTGTTATGAAAAATATTTAATAAACCTAAATTAAAGCTAAATAATTACAAGCATTTTTTATGAAAATAATTATAATATAAATCTTTATTATTTTTGGTCTTTTCTGATTTTTATAATGTTTTTATATTTTGAAGAAAAATAAATTAATTAAATTAAGACAATAAAATAAATAAAACAACAAAAATAAAGGTAAGAAGAAAAATGTAAAAAATGCAAACCAGGGTGGGGTGTAGTCCCAATTTAGGAGGTTCAGGCCTGGGATTTCTGGCCCATTAACGCCTGAGTCCATTGACTTTTGGAATTTTTGTATGATGCTTTGACTAGGGTTCAGCATATTCATCCATCTTATGCCTTTGGATTGATTCCCAGGATGACGTGTGTGGCTTGATGATGAGAGAACATGATGTACCTGGAGGTTAGCATAGCATAGGATTTTATTTTGAAAAATAACATGGAATTTTGCTAGACCTGGGACTTGAACCCAGGTCTTTGATGTCACATGCATAACGTGTTACCACTGAGCCAATGAACGTTAATTGATATATTATGGTAAACAAATAATGAAAAAGCAAAACCAATGCTAAGTAATTAAAACGCGCGCAAATTTGAATTGGCGAACCACCGGCTGACAACTCATCGTCTCTTTCATTTTTCTGAAACATGAAGGACGAAGGCAACGGTTTTTTGATCGTTGTTTTAGAGGGCCTATAAGAAAATAGCGACTAGCCCCTCGACGCTCATAAATTGAGCGCGAGGGTGCCATCTTCTTCGTCTCAACCTGCTTAAGCTAATGGCACTAGTTTGGAAGCGTAATTTTTCCTTGAGCAGAAAACCCCAATTTTGAAACCTGCAAACCCTAATGTCCAAACATGGTAGATTCGCGTATGGTCAATGAAAATGCAATCAAACGCGATGGTTAGCTTAGAAACATCATTATGAGTATGAATATATAATTAAAAATGCAAAACTATGCTTGAATCATGCTATACGAATTCAGAAATTTTGAGGTACAGTTTGACTTAGGGGTACCAATTCAGGGGGTTTTGGTTGATGTTAGTGATTGAGAAACGTTCAAGACAACCTTGGCAAGCTGTTGAGATAGTTTTGGAGGCTTGAATCAACCTCTAAGGTTGATTTCAGAATCAAGTTTTTATGGAAAAATTTCAATATGCAATGGCTTGTTTGGGCGCAGCTTGCAGTCCTCTTGGCTTAGGGTTGTGTTCCTGATCATATAGTGAGGCTTCTAGGTCATCAAAAACCAACAAAATCTCATGAATTCATTGTTTTCAATATTTGATTTTTTTAATATCTTTTCCAATCTTTTCCATGTGCATTTTGGTTCAAATCTGATCAATTCTCATCAAAACTTGCCTAATTAAGAAGTGCACGAAATATTGACCTTGGAATGTGCATAAAAAGATTTTTTTAGGTTAGGTTTATATTTTTCATGTATTAAAATAATTTAAATGAATTAATATTAATATAAATTCAAATAAATAATTAAAAAATATGAAAATACTTCCCTTTGGGCCTAATGGTCGTGCATAGGCTTGGCATGAAGAAACTTGGAAGAAAAATGGGCCCATTTGCATTTTTAGGCCTTTTGCATCAATGTTGACTTTTCAAAATTCCTAAAAATTTCCAAACTTCCACAAGGCATAACTTGGTCAATTTTTAAGCTTTTCACATGTTCTTGGACATTTTGGAAAGGTCTTTGAGTCCTCTAACCAATGCCTTTGGTCCCATGTCATTTTGATTTACCAATCTCAAGTTATGGCCTTTGACCTAAAGTCCCTTTTTGTTGACTTTTGAAAATGACCTATAATGTTGAAATTGATAACTTTTTGTGAGAGCATTTCTTGGACTTGGAACATGAAGATGAATTGTAGGAAATGTCTTTCTCTTCAAAATGAGCTTTGGATGGAATTTTTCTGATAATCCATGTGAAAGTTATGCCCTGGTCAATTTCAGTTGACTTTTTCAGCTGTCCAAATATAGCAACTTTTGCATCTTTGATGATTTCTGAGCCAAACTTTGAGAATCATGATCAAGCATTGATCAAATGATGTTTGTGGCTTCAAAATGATATATTGACCAAAAATTTGAACTTTTGACTGTCAAATGACCATTTTGCCCCTACAGTTGACTGTAGTGCAATCTAGGGTTTTGACTGTGCAATTTTGAGCTGAATGCCTTGAAACTTGACATGAGGATGTTTGACCACATTTGTAAGCATATGAGACTTGATTGGGCCCTTGAAAACTTCAATTTCTTGATCAGGACACAAACCCTAGTTTTGACTGTATAGGAGACAGTTGAGCTGCACAACCCTTGGGGAATTTTGTGACCTTGACTTAGCAATTTCTTGAAGAATATGGGAGGGCAAATTTTGGGGTACAACACTATCGAAATGTTATCCAATTTCCATTCTAGAACTTCTAACGGTTGCATTAACCCTGCAGGTTTCTGATGTTCAACCTTCGACTTCTGACAAGTTAAACATGCATACATAAACTGAGCCACATCACTCTTCATTCCAGGCCACCAAAACAAATTCTTCAAATCTTGATACATTTTTGTAGCTCCCGGATGAATTCTTAACTTACTTCTATGACTTTCCTCGAGAATCACTTTCTTCATCTCCGCATCAACAGGAATACAAATTCGATTACAGAATCTCGACACACCTTGCGCATCTAACTTAAAATCTTTATTCTCGGATTGATCGATCCCAACCATCGAGTTGTCTATTCTCGAAAGCAGATACTTTTTCTTAATCGTCACTTTATTCAATCATCTATAATCAACAGAGTCTCATACTTCCATCTTTCTTCTTTACTAGCAAAACTGGAGCTCCCCATGGTGATACACTTGGTCTTACAAATTTCTTTTCAAGTAACTCTTCTAATTTCTTCTTTAATTCTGACAATTCAGATGCAGACATCGTGTATGGTGCCATAGAAACAGGTCTAGTACCAGGTACAAGATCAATAGCAAATTCGACTTCTCTCTCTAGTGGTACATCAGGAATTTCATCAGGGCAAACTTCATAAAATTCACGCACCACTTTCAATTCCTCAATTATTGCTTGATTCTCGACAGATAGCGACGCCATCAACAAGAACATCTGAGCCTCTTCTTACATCAACTGCCTCAACTGTCTAGCAGACAACATGCCAGTTTCCTCCTCTTCAGGAGTATAAAACCTCACTGACTTGTTATAACAGTTAATATGAACATAGTTATGTTCTAACAAATTTATACCTGAAATCACATCTAACCCACTTAAAGGCAAACAAACCAAATCAACAACAAAGTCTCAGTTGAAGATCGACAAAGAACAATTTAAACACACAAGAGAAGTAGTCATCGATCCCTTAGCTGGAATATCAACGACCATTTCTCCATTCAAAGAATACAACATAAGACCCAATCTTTCAACACAGACAATAATAATTAAATAATGAGCAGCACCGATATTAATAATAGTAATTAAAGGAGTACTATTAATGAAACATGTACCTCTGATGAGTTTGTCCTTATTAGTTGTTTGAGTCCCAGCCAACACAAACACTTTACCACTGGTTTGCGCCTTATTTGGTTTCTGACACTGACTACCAATGTATCCTTCTTCACCATAATTGAAGAAAATCATCTCTTTATGCTTGCACTCAGATATAGCATGTCCAGTCTTACCACAATGGAAACACCTCTTTACCTTAGCAGTACACATGTTTCTCTTATGACCAGGTTTTCAACATTTGAAACAAACCACACCAGCAAGAGCATCTCTCCCACTAGTTCTCTGACCCTGAGCAACTTTTTGTTTACCTTTACCAACTGGGGCCTCGTAAGGCTTACCACGGTTCTGTTGGTTCCTACCCCTCTTCTCATTGATAATCTTATAGTGAGCATTATTATCATCTTCATAGATCCTACAACTACCAATCAAATCGGCAAAGACACGAATCTTCTGGTATCCAACTTCCTTCTTGATCTCTGGGCGCAACCCATTCTCAAACTTGATGCACTTTGAAAACTCAGCATTTGCCTCGCTGTAGTGCGGGTAAAACTTAGCCAACTCAACAAACTTTGCAGCATATTCAGTAACCAACATACTCCCTTGCTTCAGCTCAAGAAACTCAATTTCCTTCTTACCACGAACGCCTCCATGGAAATACTTCCTCAGAAATTCCCTACGAAACACAGCCCAAGTGATATTTTCACTTGGAGCTTCGAACCTCAAATGAGTCTCTAGCCACCAGTCATCAGCCTCAACCGCTAGCATATGAGTACCATATCTAACCTTCTACGCTGGAGTGCAGTCCATCACACAGAAGATTCTCTCAATCTCTTTCAACCAATCCAACGCTCCGTCAGGATCATACTTACCCTTGAAGGTAGGCGGATACTCCCTCTAGAAGATCGCCAAGCTACGAGATCCAGAATTCCTGTCAGCATTCGACTGATTCCCCATAGCATGCTTCATTGCTTCCAAAGCAGCAGCAAGTGCAACGTCATTCCTTCCAGCCATTATAACTTATCACTACAACATAAACAACGGCTAGAACTCAAGTTAACAATACTCGATTGTTAGACAAAACTACGACTCGACAACTTGGTCGGACGGACCAACCTGCTCTGATACCACTAATGTAACACCCCATTTCTACCCAATAAATTATATAAAATCAGAGTTACAAAATTTCAAACAAACAAATGGAATGTTGCACTTTCAACTTGGGAACAACGACACTCAATCACCTATAGTTCATATACATAACACATAAAATTCTGATGAACCGATAACAACCTGTTTAGTCTTTAAAAATAAAACAACTTTCGTTGTTATGCAGCGGATTCACAAATTCAACTGAAAACACCATAAAATCTTGTCCAACTCAAAACGACTTTAAGACAACAAGTCTTTAATGAAAACAACTTGAAAATTCAGCAACATAATGAAAATTAACAATAAAGAAAACATGTGTTCATCCCCCCGAGTGCTACGTATCAGAGCGACAACACCGACTCAAACTAACGAAGATAACAGCTATCCTTCTTGATTACATGCATGTTACGAACAGAGGGCAACATTCAAACAGAAGGGGTGAGATATCGAACCATATAATTGAGTATATGATAAACAATTTATTAGATCAGATTATATAAAATCACCACTTCACAACTTTCAACCAACATCAATCATCACAAGTCAACAACACAACATGTTAAATATGCAACACGGAATGCGAATAGTTACAATGCACTTGTATGTGGTACCAATTGAGCAAAACTCCCAACTTAGAAATCTGCCAATTAATAGAGGCATCAACAAGGCATAAGCCTTCAACTTAATTTTCCAATCCATGCCAACTTACCGAGCATCAGATCCAACTTGATATGCTATGTATGCGACCCAATATGAATGTCAGGATAGCAACAAAAAAATTTCATAGCAATGCAACAACAAATCAATATTGGCCATAAGCCCACAATTTCATATTTTTCCCATAAATAGAGGCAATTCAACAAGATACAACATCACCTGCAAATTTGCATTGTTCAACAAATATATAACACATCAACATATTACACTGGCAACTCAAAACATGTCAGAATTACGCGAAACAATTAAAATATGACTTGTAATAACTCAAAACAACTCTAACAACTCTATTGACAATTCTAACAACTCTATTGACAACTCTATCGAAATTGAAAATAATTTAAATTAACTCGTTAATCTAATTGTTTATCTCTAATTTCAAAATACTTAAAATTATTTTATTAATAATATTAAATCATTAATATTATTATTATTATTCTTATAGCAATGAAACATTAATATATTATAAATTTCAAAACGTGATTCTCAATTAATGAATTGTGCCTCTACAGTATAGAGTATATTGGTCTAGCTTATAAATTAGAGATCTAGCTATACAATTCCGCTATTGTACCAATTGATTGTACTCAAATTAATTCCTAACTGGACATCACTATTGTGTGTGTGTGTGTGTGTGTGTGTGTGTGTGTGTGTGTGTGTGTGTGTGTGTGTGTGTGTGTGTGACGCCGCCATATTATTCCAAACAATACTTTGTATCACTAGTTACTAGCCAAACAGGTCGTTATAGTAAAACAAATATATAGGTAGTAGAACTTCAATTTACACATCTCACAAAATGTATGCGCTACAGTGAAAAGAAGTGTATATATATAGTCCTTATTTTATTCCGCTGCAGTATGTCAAGCATATAAGCACTATCATTGTCGATACAGTATGCCAAGTATATAGGCAATATCATTTTCGCTACAGAGAAAATAATGGTACTTATGCGCTATAAGGAATGCATATACTACTCATTAATTTTAGTGTATCATATAAACTCTAATTGATTCTAAACAAAATTAATCATCACATATTCAAAGATTATCCTTTAAACCTAACAATTACAAAACCATATGAATTAGGGGTTTCAATCTAAACATGTTTCTACCGATTAATACACTATTATAGAGTCAGAACTCCACCCTTACCTTGGAATGAAGGTTGCTCTAACTCTCCGATTACACCTAGTTTTTCCTCCTCTTTGCACTTCTACGTATCTCGTCCAAAACCCTTATTTTCTTCTTCTGCGAAAACCTATTCTTCTTTCTTTTTACTGATACTTCTATTTTCCTAATATTTCTAAACATCTATTATAATATAACTACTATACCATTATTCTTATGTTGTCTTATTGGGCTTAAATTTCTACACCTTCCTTTCTACTACTTCTAACATTAAAATAGGCACACATAAATAATAATAGTATTATTCAATATTAATCCTACAACTTAATCAACTAATTAATTCAACTAAGAACGACACAACTTAAATCAACATTTCACAACTTTGAAAATTTAATCGGAAAAATATTCAAAAATATTTAATTAAATATAGGGCATTACACAATTGATACTACATATTTCCTCTATGTTCTAATGCTTGGGGAGCCTAAGCAAGTTGCTATTAAATAAATCAAAGGGTCTTTGCAGAGTAGAAGGGCTAGTGACAACATCAAGGAGTGCAAGAGGATCTTTGACAGAGGAAAGAGGTGGAAGATCACTTGAAGTTGTTGAAGTTTGTTTGGTTCCACCTGAGATGTTATGTGTGATTCCATGTATGTTTATGGTTGTGTGTTATGTGTGCTTCCCTCTGTGTTTTATGCTTGTGTGCATTGTGTGCTTCCATTTTGTGTTTACATTTACTCTTTTTTTTGTCAGGTTTTTGACTAAAAAGGGAGAGTAAAGTGTTAGTGTGTTATGTGTGTCCTGATGTTATGAAATATGTCTTGACATGTTGATTAGCATGCTAATAGGAATGTGCTACTGCTAAGGAGATATTAGTGATTGTGGTTTCTTGTTGTGTGCAACTATTTGGGGGGAGCATTATTGACTGTCATGCTTGGTTGGGACTTTTGCTGCTGTTGTTACTACTAGTGGAGTTTGTGTGCATATCTTATCTGATGTTCTGACATCTTGTCTGATGTGTGAAAATCCTGATGTGAGGTTGTGTTATCTTCTACTGTTGTTGCCTCTGATGTGTGAACTTTGGTAGTTTGTATTTGGTATTTTGGATATTTTTGTGATTTTGGTTTTCTCTGTAAGGGGGAGTCTTGATCATGTGTGACAAGGGGAGTTTGGTCTTGTCTGTGATGTCAGACCTCATGTATGGACATCTGTCTTCTGGAGTATTGAAGATGGTGATTTGTAACTGTATGTAATCTCCAATGTATGCTTCTGTTATAATTCGTACAAAGTTTAGATGTTTGCATGTAGCTTGTGTTGTGGTTCTATTCCTCTCTCTAGGGTTATTGTGCATTGGTTATTTTAGCCAAAATTTTCCAAATGGGAAGATTGTTAAATCTATTATTTTAGGTTTGGCATAATTTTTTCTAAAACATGGTTCTGGACTGATGTTAAGCAAGATGTCACAACATCTTAACTAACTGTCATGACAGGTTCTGCTGTCATGTGTATCAGACAGATATTGAGCCAGATGTATTGACATCTTGTCTTGTTATGCAGATGACGTTGTTGTTTTAATATCATGATAGATTTGATTTGTTTTTGAGATATCCTTTTGGATATATCTCAATATTATTTGTAGGTCAAGGAGATTTATTAGGAACAAAGTGCATATTTGATTTATTTAATTAAAATTGGATCTTGGAGACTTTTAGGAAACTTTAAAAGATGTGTTCCTATTTTTATGTGAAGATCTTGCAGCTGGTTTAAAAAGTGAAGATTGGATTTGATTTGAAGAGTCCAAGCCCATACTGCAAGACTTTATAAATAGGGACTTGCTAGACCTAAAATATCAAGCATTCACATTGAAGAAACCGTGGGTGCAACATAAGTATTAGGGTTTTGGGAGTCTTTTAAGGTTTTAGTATTTGTGTTCTTTGTATGTCACTCATGTATCTTTTGTTGCATTGAGTTTGACTGATTGTTACTTGATTTTATATCAAGTTATTATTCTCACTCATGGGATTTTAAGCAAAGAGTTAAGTATTATTCTTAGTTGAAGCTTTTAAGCAAAACTATGTATTGTTTATTTAAAGTGTAATCTTCTATTTAATTCTTTTGTCTAGTCACAAGGTTTGTGACTATAGGCATCATTGTGATGATTGGAAGTCAGAGGTGGATCTCATAACTAGAGGTGCCTAGATAGAAGCTAACCAATGTAGTTATTAGATGAGAAGTTGTAAAATGGGATTGTTTAGGCATTGAACTAATATTGTCATAGTGAATTTCCTTCCTGGCTTTGTGGCCCCTAGAGTAGGTGACGTTGTACTGAACTGGGTTAACAATTGATTGTGTTGTTTAATTTTATGCAATTTATCTTTTGGCATAATCTCCTGTTTTAGCAAGTTTCTTTCAGCATACAATGTTATAACATTTGTCTTGACATTGTGTTTTATGTTGACACATCAGTCTTGACATTTGTATTGTAAGTTCCAGAATCTCAGTTAGGGTTTATAGGGTTGCTCTTGGAACACTTCTCTTGTAACGACTTTTTGCATAGTGAGAATTATCCTAATTTTAAAATTTGAATTGGGGGTAGACGTATCCATAGTGAGGATGATTGGCGAACTTTCTAAACAAGTCCTCGTGTCTCTTTGTCTTTTCGCTTTTTACTTGCTTTAATTTTCATTAATTAATTTGTCAAATACCATTGAGTAATCAATCGACTCGTGAGAATTTTTCCGTGACTGGTTTTGTTTTAAATTGTGTTGATTTTCGTATAATAACTCTTATAATAACTTTTGATTATAATTTCTTTTTTGTATCAACACAACTTTAAGGAAAATTCTAAAAATTCGGTCGTACACCAAGTGTTCGACAAACTCCTTAGTTTGTTCTTTTGCTAGTTACATTTGGAAATAGTATTGCTAGTAACTTGCTATAAACGATTAATACTTTGTTACTTGATTGAATTTTATAAATTTAGTATTATATTGTTCATTCCATATATCTCTTTATATTTTCATATCCTATATCCAATAACTCGATTCGTATAGATGACAATTTTTTATCTATATTTAAACCTTCCATGTGCACTCTTTTTGAACTAATTTTTAAAACCAGAATTTTATCTGGATTTTTTGACTTGATCACCCCCTCTAGATAAAGCATTGTCGTATAACAGTTCCAACTGCTAGATCCACTTTATCACTCCAAGTATGTGACTTGTTTTTCCTTCATAATTTGACAAGACCATATTATCTGGTTTAAGGTCTGTGTCGAACTTCCCAATGTTTCTTAGCAAAGACTGGAATTAAATTCACAACAACACCTATGTCGATGAACACTTTTTTAACAACTACACCATATACCTTCGCTCTGATGAATAAATGTTTTGGATGATACATCATTGCAGCATCGGTTCTCTCAAAAATGGTTTATTGCTCTTCGACAATGCCATTATTCATCAAATAGTAGCATAACGTTTCTGATTTGTTGATTCATCATAAGCAGATTGGTCTTCAGCTTCTGACAATTCAGATACACAATCATACTCTACTGGAAACATAGAAACGATGTTACTAGTGATTTGAAATTCGTCATTTAAACTCTCATTGAAATTTCTCGACACCATTTCGTCATCAGGTTTTACATCACGATTTTCAAGATCCACTTTTTCAAGCTTCATAGACGAAGCGGCTAGGGTTCTCCTTTCTTTCACTGGTTTCTTGACCTTTTCTTTCTTTTCTGCCACTGGCTATGTCTGAACCTTGCACTATGAAGCTTCTCTTGCAGCTTTCCCATTCCTTTGAAATCGTCTTCGTTGGGTTCTTGTCGTTGGGTTCTTCCTTTTATAATTTTGGTACCCGTATGAGTTTTTATTCACTGCGCCAGAGTTGTCTGGCTGAGACGAACTAGATCATTTTTCGACCACCTTCAATTTCTGACTTGAACCAGATTGTTTCTCAATCACTTTCCATATCTGCTCTATTCACTCTGATAAACAAGGCGCATTCATTTGTCTTTGGGAGCATTTTCTAGAGGCACAAAAAATTCTTTGGTAAGGGAACTTGGTCTTCCCCTGGAATTGTTGGTTCCTCTGAAGAATTCATTGTTTGTCGAACACGAACCTAGGGGTTATCTCAGCAATTCGACCCCTCCTAGGGTTTGCATCTCTTGCCACCTCGGTCTCCTTTGTAGTTTTCTCGTCGTACATATAATTACATCTAGGACATAGCATCGTCCTTGAATTTGTTAGCTTGCACCTATTTAGAAAGTCGATCAGTTCCTCTTCAGGCTGAGGAAAGACCTTTTTCATCATTTTAGCAACAGTTTTTTCCAGATGGTTCCTCTTCTTATTCGCCTGTCTCAACCTCCATTTTTAAGCCATCAATAACCCCCACCATCATGATTTCAACAGGCTCCACGAAATTGGCGTCTCCAATTTGAAGAGGATCAACATCAACTTGCATCGAAGCCTTCGAGTTTTCGCCAAATTGGAGCATTCCTTCCTTCAACGCTTCTGCACCAGATCCCTAAAAAGAACACATTGAGAAGTTTTATGACCCAAAAAATTATGGTACTTACAAAAACCTCTCTTTTACTTTTGTTCTAATGGTGGAATTTTTAGGCCCGGAGGCATTGTAATATGTACATTAGACACTAAGACATCAAATATTTTGTCGCATTTTGTAACATCAAAAGTATAAGTTTTAGCAAAAAAATTCCCATTCGTAGGTTCGACGGGATTCTTTCCATTCGATGGTTTTAAAACCTTCCACAAATATGGAGGTCTTGGCTTTACTTCTGCCACATTGACATCGCTTTCTTCAACATAGTCATTTGCACAGTCTAAAGGGTATTCCTATGTATCAACATACGCGATTTTATCTCTTTTGTTGGATTTGGATGTTCTGGATTTTTCAGCTTTTAAGCGTTTGACTTGGCGAACCCTATCAGCTAGTTGTGCCATATCCCTAAGGTATTGGGTGTCTAGATTCTTCCTAATAGAATAGTCTAGACCTCTAGTGTCCATTTAGACCAACTCATGCTCAAGGACTTAAGTAAAGCATCTGGATTTAAGAAATCTAAACCTGTTGAGATAGTCATCAATGGATTCAGACGTTTTTCATCTAACATTGGATAATTCTTTAAGACTTATCTTCAATTGACCCATATAAAACTGTTCATGGAAAATTCTCTCCAATTGATGCCAAGTTTGTATAGAATTTGGAGTGAGAGTCGTGAACCACGTGAATGTATTCTTTGTCAACAAACTGGGAAAATACCTCATTTTTAAACATTCATCATTGACAATGTCACCTACCTCATTTTAAAACCTAGCTATGTGCTCGACAGTTAATTCATTTGTATCACCAGCGAACTTCATAAATTTTGGGACTTTACATCCCTTGGTAATTATGTTTTTTGAATGTAATCAGGTAAATGGGACGTATAATTAGGCATGTGAAGGCCAACATTAAGACCACTTTAGTCTAACACTTATTCAACCACATTTACAATGTTGTGGCGCCCCACTAGGTTATTTTAATTGACATTTCTCAAGACGCAGTCAGCATCTTGGTTTCTCTCCACTATCATTGGTCTAGGGTTATGTTGTTTTATACGTTCCTCATCCTCTCTATCAAGAATTGGTTCTCACGATCGAAATCTTGCAGGTTGTCCTTGATTTATTGGGGTTGCCTCATCATCAGGTGAGTCGACTCGCCTTGCATTCAACCTTTGGGGTATTGTTCGAGGATGAACCGGAGGGGTGCAAAAAGACTCAGCAATCCAACTCATTTGGTCTATAATGGGGTTAAATATAATACCCATTTGTTGGATAAGGTTATTTACCAATTCGAGATTACTCTCGCCCATTTGTTGCCTCAAGTCATCACATAAATCGTACTCAATGAAGGTGTCATTTGAGGGACATAGCTTATTCCTTCTGCTCGACCACTCGTGTTCAAGGTCGCTGGAGAAGCATTTTTATGGTTAAAAGATGGCCTGATAGCCATCATATTATCAGAATATGTCGACATGTTCGACTGAAGGTCAGCCATCATTGACTGAGGCATACCATGTTGATAATATCATGGGGGTGGCATTGACCCTAATTGAAAGAGTGTCCTAGAAGGATTAAGAGGTGAACCCAAGGTTGCACCAGCACCGACGAAATTGTTGCTATCGAGCCAGTGGCGGTAAATGTCCTAACAAGGAACAAAATCATCGCATTTTGAGTTGTTATACCAAATGGTATGACATCAACATTGTGAGTGTTGCTCTATGTAGGGTTATAAGTGTTCGTGTCTGCGCTAGACCATGACATTTTAGACAATTGTTTCCCACTTCTCAAGTTCATGCATCAACAAACATTTGTATTATGTTATACAATACAAATCGTACGCACTAAAAACATAATGAGTTTAACAAAAATATTTGAAAAAATATTAGTACAATGTCCTATTGGGGTGCCAATTTGTCTACACTAAAATATGGTAAACAATGATAGTCTCTTATTAAAGGTTACTTTATGAGATCATCTAGTGAATCTCAGAACAATGTGCGTGAAGTTTTTCAAATAGAGTAAAATTAGTAAGGGTTTGAGTAATTTCGACAGTTGTCAAGATTGTGTTGTGAAATTCAAAGCAAGTGAAAGTAAAATTCGGACTAGAAACATAAAGATTTTGACTATGAATTGTAAAGGAAAATAAAGAAGAATCGGATGTAAAGCTTTGCATTAAAGAAAACTTGGTAAAGCTTTGATAGTAAATTTGAACACCTCTTATCCTACTAAAGAAATTACTATTTTTAATTAAATACAAATAACTACTTCAAGATGGGATTTTCTCCACTGAGCGGCACGTTTTCACTGCATGTCTTCTTATTTCGTAAACCGCTATTTGGAAAAATAAGTCCACAACTATTTTCCCAGGATAAGTTTCGACAATCAATTCGTCGTCCCCCTGTTGAACCATTGCTTCCATGCGTGTTGACCACCTTTCGGCCTTTCACCAAACTCTTCGTTCCAACCCTCTTTATCTTCTTCTTAGTTTTGTTTAAATTGTAGTCCTGTCGAAAATCCCATATAACATTTGGACTCCCTCTTCCTTTACTAAACTAGGCAATGTGGAACTCAGAAGAACTTTAAATTTATATATAGCATTGGACTTTCTCTTTCTTCACAAAACTAATTGATATGAGACTTTTTCAACATGTATATTTTCAGTCAACATCAACATCATTTTATTAAACTCTAATTTTGTAAATTAAATATTTTTGAAAATGATTTTAAAGGATCGGTCTATTCAACCCCTCTTCTAGACCATTCAATCTCCATATTCTTTACCAACATCTTCGTCTTGTGATTGACTCTTTAACTTTAATTTCTTCCAAAAACACATAAACAGATAAACTCCATCAAATGGGATTGTGATTTCTCCCATCTTATATTGTGCCAAATTATAAGCGCAATGTAAACGTGTGGTTTTCTAATTGAGCAACAAAGTGTTTTCTTGTCTCTGCTGACCACACCAACCTTCTCTTCTTCTTCTATAATATGGCCTAGAATTTTCCTAGATACAACTTCATGCAACCTTCTATAAAATAGCTTGATGTTACTATACTCTATGCTGTGCAAATTTTCTCAAATGATGCTTTAATTTTTTTGATTAGTAACCATAACATGTTGTGTGCATTCTCTCAACATGTGTGCAA
Source organism: Vicia faba (assembly GCA_948472305.1). Lineage (NCBI taxonomy): Eukaryota > Viridiplantae > Streptophyta > Magnoliopsida > Fabales > Fabaceae > Vicia > Vicia faba. Next base: position 1,063,089,383 of record OX451737.1, read on the forward strand.
ATACTCATTTGTTATTTTGTGCTAACGTCATATTCAATGAACAACGTCAACGTGTAGACTTAACCCTCTAGCATAAGATCACATTTAAAAAATAATGATATAATAACTAAAATATCTAGTTCAAAGTAACAGATTTTAATATAAGATCATGTATCAGTTAGTTGATATATTTTCAAGATGCATCACTTGGTCACTCCATGCTATGATAAGTTTTTCTTAGTAAGGAGTCAATCAAGTCTCTTTAATATAATCAGCAAATCCAGCATGATCAAATTATATCAAACTATGCTCATAGTGCTTCTTGTTAGTAGAATAAATAATTCTTCTCCATAAACCTACAAGTACTTCCTGCTTGTCCTTCAATCCATAATGTTTACATTTGGCACCAATATTTTAGTTGAAGATGAAAACAGAAATCCAACAACATTCATCAAAGCAAAATATTTGTAGGTTACAAGTACACCTTAGAAATTAATTCTATGTACACTTCCTCTAACTTTTTAATGTCCAAATTAAAAAATCTTGATGCTATGATTCCAATTATGCAACTTATGTGACAATGACTTCTGAGTCTTCACCCTTTCTACTCAAACACATACTTCTTATTTTTTATCAACTTTCATTATATATTCTTTATGACCTCTCAAAGATAATTTGATTGCATTTTGAATATTATAAATTTGAGTAATAGGTCAATTGTCCTTTGTTTTCTATCTTTTATGGGTGCAATGCACCCGGTACTTTTCTTCATCTAAAAGCCACATTGTGGATTAAAGTAACGTGTGAAAATTCAAAATCTTAAGTTCCTTCATACATTACTTAGTCATTCATTTGTGGGTCACTTCATCTTCAACAGCTTTGTTCTAAATTTGAACTAACATATCACATTTACACCTTTCATAGGCTACTTCTATTTTATTAACCTTCCTTCTCATTGCATAGGCTAGTTCTATTTAAATCTTTCTTCTTTTTCTCATCTTTTCATCAAGTTTAGTAATAATAACAATCGTATATTTTTGTATAAAGCTTTTTAAGTTCATACCAAAACAAACTTTTACATCAAATTTATAATTTATCGTAAATACTTCGGTCAAATTCTCACGTAACAACTTTTTTCTATTATTGTATAATGTATAAAAATAAATTGAGAGTAAATAACTAAAAATTGGAATATCTTTTTGCAATAACCAGATATTGAAACAAAATACATAAATAGTCATGTTTCGGAAAAATTACGCAAATAATCATGTTTCAGAAAATTCTACAAAGGAGGAGCCAACCCAATTGGCGCATGCACTTAGGTTTTTTTTCTAGGCGCCATCTCACTTGGTGCATGCTCTCTATTTTAGCCAAGTGAAATGGCACATGCACTATAAAAGTGAGAGGAGGCGCCATCTCACTTGGCGCCTAGGTGCAATTTTGTTTTCTATAAGTAAATCACTCGTTTCTCCGTCATTCTTCACACTTTCTCGCACTGTCTTCTTATTTATTTTTCTTTGTTATTTGCGTCATGACATCTCCCATGATTTTCACCAGAGATGGATACATTATTTTCTCGGCCATGAAACCTCGGATGAAAATAAAACTTTGGCACATTCACTTCATGGAGCGTCTGAAGAGAGAGTTGATGCGATGGCTAGAGGAAAACATCGAGGATGGGGAACAAATTAAAAGGATTCAGAGAAGAAGAACAGCCACCTCACTTGCAACTAAAAGACCTAATTTTTGGTTGGAGGAACTCAAAATAGACGGAGACGTAATGGTGATGATGCATGGCTCAGATGAAATTGTTTTGACGGTTGTAATTTCCTAGACGTTTTATCGTGTTTTTATTTGTTGTTGCGTATGGTTTGTTGTAACAAATGCTCTTAATGAAAAACAGTAATGTTTAGAACTTAAAAAAGTAAAGATGGTTTGCATACAATTTTTATGTTGTTGAGCTTGTAGCTCGAGTGGGACAATTTTTTCGATTGTGTCCGACCTGACGACATAAACCATATTTTCTTTATAGCTTGTCAAGGGAGTCCATTTTAGTTGTGATACGCTTACTTTTGGGACGACCCTTTTTATTCTTTCTCATTTGATCGTTGTGCCATACTATTTCCCCATCGTATGCAGGCCAGTAATCAGGTTTTGCTACCAATGGGAAGTCGTTGTTGTATACGTTGAGCAAGATTTCAGACTTATAAATGGGAGATAAAAGTTGTAATGCATCTTGATGAGTATACGCACATGCCGCAATGACATGAGAGCACGGCATACGAAAGACTTGAAACTTGTCATAATCGCACCAACGAGATGGTAGTATTATCCTATACTCTTGTCTTGGCAGCCCCTTGTTGTGGTCGATCATCTCTTTGACAATGAAGTTGTGGCTGTGTCGGTCGAACCTTATAACCAGATGGATGTTGGCTTTGGCACTTTCTGCCTTAATATACTTCATGCAGCTTTCACTCCATAGTTGTTCCGATTGTAAGACCGCATTCCATATTTCACCTCTTTTGACAAACAATGAAGTCATCCTAAAATATGTTGATTTAACCAAAGCAGTTACTGGAAGGTTTCGTATGCCTTTGAATACACCGTTCGAGGATTCGATAAAATTTGTTGTCATGTGGCTCCATCGTTGTCCATTTTCGTATGACCTTGCCCATTTCTCTACCGGAATATTATCGACCCAGCTACCTGCGTCCAGATTTGACAATCTCCTCGTTGCGATAATGTTTGAACGTATGTTGTGTTAATACATACCCCGCGTTCATAAGTGATTTCCTAAGAGCCTTGTCTTTGATCTCCCTCGTGAAATTTTATACGATATGTCTAATGCAGTAGACATGCGTAGAAGTGGGGTCATGCCAACCGTTTGCAGGATTATTGTATGCACTCTTAATAGATACATGTCTATCGGAGATCAAACAGAGATCAGGTTGAGGAGCCACGTGTGTTTGGAGATCCCTGAGAAAGAAACTCCAAGCACCACCAGTCTCTCCCTCGACTAGAGCAAAGGCAATTGGGAAAATATTGTTGTTGTCGTTTTGTGCAACTGCCATTAGTAGTGTGCCTTTGTATTTCCCGTACAACCAAGTCCCATCAATTTGAATAATAGGTTTGCATGACGTAAACTCTGTGATGCAATTATATTACATGCATACAGAAAAGCCTTCCCCAAGACTGCACATAGTCTGCATCTACGCTGCAACCTATGCCACCTCTAATTCTCCAATTGGAATGGAGACGCCTTTCAATTTTGTACTCATTCTCCAAGTCAAATGGCGCCTCTCTACATGTCCAATTATATTACATGCATGCAGAAAAGTCTTCCCCGAGATTGCACCTACGTTATAACTTATGCCACCTCTAATTCACCAATTGGAATGACGACACCTTTCAATTTTGTACTCATTCTCCAAGTCAAATGGCGCTTCCCTACATGTCCAATCATATTACATGCGTGCAGAAAAGCCTTCCCCAAGACTGCACCTAGCCTGCACCTACGTTGCAACCTATGCCACCACTATCTTGCACCTAGGCTGCCACTTATGCTACAACTAGGCATGTCCCACGCCAAGTTGAATGGTGCATACTCTCTAAATTGCATGTATGTGCCATTTGACTTGGCGCATGAGTGACACATATCATGCATACATGCAACCACCAACCACCTCATTTATTCACTTTGTGATACAATTTCGCATATAAATACAGCACCTCGCATATAAATACAGCACCTCGCATACTTGTTTTGCGTCAACAATCATCTCATTCTCTGATACAAATTCTTTCATTGTCTTATACAATTTCAACTATGGCTCTTCTCACAATGGGAAATTCTCAGAAGCACAAGGGACAACATTGCGGCGTTTGTAAGTATTTATAAATTCTCAAATATTCTTGTATACTAATATATTTTTTATAATATTATTATCGATTTAGTCATTTTATGGACTCTTACACTTTTTACATTTTGAATTTAGGATACCAAAAGATTCAGAATTCGCTCACATAACTACATTGCTCCTGACCCGTTGATCGTGTCATATCTCGAATATGCGAGTTTTGAAAATGTTATAAAAATCTCCAATTGCACGATTGATTCAAAGTTTATACTTGTAATGTTGGAAAGGTGGAGACCCGAGACATACACATTTCATCTACCAATAGGTGAATGTACTGTCACACTAGAGAATGTGTGCATGTTGTTGGGTCTCCCTATCGACGGTAAGACAATTAACGGGTCAGTTCAACAGTCTAATTCTCTATGCGAGAAATTGTTGGGCAAAGATATGGTTGAAGGTGGTGGTGCTAGAGGCCAAGGTACATTACTTACTGAACTCAAAAAATATTATGCGACTCTGGAGTTGAACGAAAATTCCTTCGAGCTAGCAATAGTAATAAAAACTAGAAATTATATGATGATACTATTTGGAACGTTTTTATTTCCCGAAAGTACGGAGAATAGTGTAAATTTTATGTATTTAAATTTACTTAGAAACTTTGAAAAAACTAGAAAGTATAGTTGGAGTTCTGTTGTTTTAGCCCATCTATACAGTTCTTTGTGTAAAAATGCAACAAAGGAAAAATATACTTTTTAAGGATGTGTTTTCTTACTCAATGCCTGGGGTTGGTGGAGAATGGAGTCCCTAAACCCCTTCAACAACAACACATTCGTTTTCCCATACACAACAAAGTAAGTCAAGAACTTAAATCATTTATTATTCATCTGTTCGTAAAATATATGTTTAAAATAAACTATTTTACAATTCCTTTAGGTACTGCGTGACAGGTATGAATTATGAAAAGAATTCAAGATTCAATGCCGTTCTATATCGTAATCTATTGGATCACCTTGGCCCGAATGATGTATGTCGCACCTTTGAATTTTTTTACTTTTAAATTATTTATGTATTACGCTTTCATTATGCTAATTTAATTTTATCCACAATTTATTTGGAGACTATATTTGGGTTTGAACCATGAACCAAACTCTGAGGATGCAGCAGTTTGGACCACAAAGACAGCAATCATACGGTTCAATATTGTGGAGATGCACCACATCGACCGTGTCAAGATGCAGTTCAGAATGCATCAAGAGATACTTTGCGATCCAACTTGTTTCTCCCCTGGCATCTCAAAAGGGTTGATGCCCAATGGGGTCTTACTAATTAGAAATATTTTGCTCCATAATGTTGTAAGATGTGGCATAGGCGTCACCAACATGTCTTGCAATTCCCTATTTTCCTCAACCGGAATAATATGCGACACACAGATCAATATTTTGCTTGGTACAGATCGATTAGTAACTCAGAAATGCACGTGTCTTATCCGAGATATTTGGTTGGCCCACAAACACAATGGGCACAACCCTCAAATCTCCAACAACAAACCTAGCACACATCAACCTCCCACCAACCATCCCGATGATACAGATCCACGACCACCCAACCACAATCACCACCACAATACGAATAAACCCATGTGCCCCAAACCTAACCACAATCACCACCTCAATACCAATACCCCCATATGCCCCACACCCAACCACAATCTCAATTACAATACCAATACACCAGCATGCCCCACACACAATTCCAGTCTTCTCCATATCCCAATGTGGAGCCTTCAACATCTAACCTTAGCCCTGATCTAGAATTTTCCGAAGAATATGATTCAATCGGCCCAACTTACCATCAACCACCACATCACCATAGCACCCAACAGACGCAGTACCAAACACCCCAAAATTTATTTCCTTTCTATCCCCCCTACTTAGACAACCAGTGCTATAGACTATTCATAGAACCCCACCCACCACCAAGACGACCAAACTTTAAGGGTGTGGGTAACCGACTGTACCAAAATGGATCTTTCAGATATGGTGATCTGACTGATTTCACGAATCCTGAACGCATTGACTTCGTTGGACCATCGACCCTGCCGCATCAGAAAATATGATGAAACCCACCACGAGACAGGCAAGGACGCGGATGCGGAACCACGGGTCGTTACCGAGTTCCAGGGGACCACTACTTATTTTTGTATGGTTTTTTTTCATTATGTAATTGTTTTTTGTATGAAAATTTGAATTTTCGTAAAACTATATTATTTACCTATTGTCTCGCATTTAAAATAAAATCGCACATCTATTGCACCTAGGCGCCATCTCAAATGGCTTAGGGCAACCATTTAGCACCTAGGCGCCAAGTGAGATGGCGTCCCCTCTTTAGTTTTAGGTGCATGTGCCACTAGGTTAGTTTCTCTTTTGTGGAGTTTTCTGAAATATATTATTTGCATAATTTTTCCCGAAACATGATTATTTATGTTTTTTTTTTTCAATACCTAGTTATTGCAAAAAAAATATTCTAAAAATTGAATGAATTATATAATGTGAAAATTCACTTTGATTACTTAAGAATCTTCCAATTATATAAAATTAAACGGAATCTTCCAATTATATAAAACTTCCACTAAGAAAAATAAGAATTAAATGCATGACAATTTAAAATTCCAGTTTGATTATCTAGACTGGATATTTCTTCAGTCTTTTGATTTGAATATTTAAGTCAGATTTTCATTCATTTAAGTTTTTTAAATTTAAATATTCAAATTGAATCTTTTCATTATTTAAAAAATTTTAATTTATTTGAACTTAAGTTTTTTTTACAGATTTTTCAAACGAGGGGGTCATGTGATTTTTTAAAGTTATTTTTGTAAGATATTATACGTAGGAGAGGGGGAGTACAAGTCTAATTGAGAGTTTGAATGAAGTAAATTTGTCTACAGGGATCATAAGCACGGCTCTTTTCGTCCATAATAAGTATTTAAATTGACATTTTTCATACATATTTAAAAAATGCAAAAATAAATAATAAAAATAATAATAATAATAATAATAATAATAATAATAATAATAATAATAATAATAATAATAATAATAATAATAATAATAATAATAATAATAATAATAATAATAATAATTTAACATCATATGCTAGTATATTCACTATTATTATTATTATTATATTATTAATATTATTAATGTAAATTGAAAGGTATTGAATTAAGAATAATAGAAGTAATAGTGTTTGGAGGATGATGCTAACATGTGCGCACATGTTAAAACCTATAATTAGAAAATTTTGTCATGAAAAAATAAATTAAAATAAATAATTAAATATTTGTAATAAATTCAGTACAATTTCCAAGATAAAAGTTTCTTTATGCACATGTTAGCATTACCCAATAAATAAAAATTAATCAATAACTAAAATATCGGCAACCATGAGGAATTACTTTCACGCAAAACGAACCAAACATCTAGGTTCATTCAACAAACAAGCTACAATGTTCTTATCATAAATATGCTAATAAACCTAGAGATGTGCATGTTGGCAAGTTTGGCACGTTCCTTTCCTTGATACTCCTAGTAAATATTGACTAGTTCTCCTACCATTCTAATTTTCAAATAATGTTACATAAATTTTTGTAAGCCAAAACTGTGTTACTGAATGTGGGCGAATAATATGAAAGAAACAACCTTTCACTGAATGAGTCAAATCTTTTTACATGCCTCCTAATTGCACATCACCATCCTGTTATATACAGAACTTTGAGCTGTACAATTAAAGTGCATGTGAATCAAATGCACCTGCTGCGAAATATTTGATAATTGAAACGCTAAATGCTACTTAATTTCATACAGCAACAAACATGACTATCATTTTGACAGTTAGTCAAATGGAGCCAGACATGAAATAGTGTCCATAGACATCAGCTCATAGCTACAAACAACAACTTTCCCACTGATGAGTTTCAGTTTAATTTCACTATTATTTCCAAATTACCCTATAGTGATTTGAATACAAGAGAATACAGAGGGTGGACATGAAAGAGGGCTAGTTGCTTGAAGCCGAACTGAAATTGGGACCAATTGATGTCACTAATCAACCGATAAGCATAAGCTCAATGGTAATATATAAAGGAAAAAATGACCTAGATATTTCATTTTACCTTATTCGGTTGAAGTATCAGAATGAATTCTCTCATGCAATCGATATAAGAGTGATGATTTGGACATCTGAGGTTCTCTCTCCAAGACTGCAATCACATCCTTCACGGAGATGCTACGAGCTATGCGAGTTTGAGATCCAGGGGAATGATTTTTCCCAAACTTCCTACCAGACGCTGTTGTCAACAAGATCACATGAGGATAACTAATATCAACAAAAAAGGATGGGGATACACACATTTTGTATTGTATCTAGAGACCATGGGGATAGATAAAGTTTTACTGGTGAAGTTTGAATTCCCTAATACTTTTTATGCAAGTTTAGGTCATGCAGAATCAGTTTTCCAAAAATGCACATACAATTTGATCACAGGGAACATGGGGAAAAACAAACAATACTGACATACTCTGTTATTTAACAAAAAAGTTGAGAAGAGAAAGATATTCCACATTTACTTTATTATTACCACTTTAGCCAAAAAAACAAGTATTAACAAAAGCCTATTTCTTTTCATTTAAGTAATTGATCATCATTTGTCCTCCAATTTTCTTCCTCAACTTATTTGCCTCAAGAATCTATTTTGCAATTGAAAATTATAGTATACACACTAGCACACACAAACCCCCAGCTGGCACATGTGTGAAGTTAGATTTTTCATTTCTTCCTTCATTGTATTTTCGTTGTATTTTCTTCTTTACGTTGCTGGGCTGAAGGAAAATGTTTAGAAAAACTAAAATTGCTTACAAAGCAGATTTTTGTTTTATATAGCTCGGGACTTCCAATTGAATATCTGTGCTTTTGTGATTTGTAATCTTTTCAGGACTGTGCTATAATATTTATACAAAGAGGTTTATATATGACTACAGCATAAATCGGCAATTTCAGTTACTAGATCCAAATTTAAGAGCAATATTAGGGATTAGGAGTATGGTAATAATATATGATAGTAGAATACGGACTGAGCAGTTGAACTGCAACTTAAAATAACATGTTGGTTCTTATCTCATTCCATCAGTGCCTTGATGATGGGGGGCTTGGGCATTTTAGTCTTAATTTTCTCTTCAATTAAAGCATTTGAACAAAAAAATTATGATGTAAAGTTATTATTTCAAGACAGAACAGTGGTGGCGCACAACAATTGATTGGTAGACTATATTGTACCGTCTATATAAATTTCTGAGGCAGCCATGTAATGTATGCATTGATAACAGAACAAATATTGTTAAAAATTATTTTTTCTACTGTTTGAGAATTGCTGTCTTGTTTTATTTTCCTGCGTTGACATTGGTATTGCAATAATAACTTATAAGTTAGTTCAGTACACATATACTGATTGATTTTGGATGATGGCAGTACATTCATCCTCTCCTATTCCCCTTCAGACTTTGGTTTGCTCTACTGCTTTCTGCTAGGAAATTGGATTTTACAAAGTTTTCATTCTGCCAACTAAATTTGAATATTAGGCAATATATGTATAATTAAGGTTTATTTTGAGTAAATCATTATATATCAGTTGTAGATATGCATAAAAATCAATGTGACCCATGCAAACGCACAACGGTAAAGATAGAAACTCCATTGAATTTATCAACAACTGAAGTGGTACGAAACAACAAAAAAGACACCCACCTGAACTCCCAAGAGAATTTGGACCTTTTCTCTCCCTTTCTTGATTGTCTTTTGTACTCCTTCCTGATGATGGTGAAGATTTGCGACTGACATCTTTGGTTGGCTGAGAACCAGATGCAGTGTCTGTTCCCCCTTCACGTTTCTGCCTGGCTTGCTCAGCCATAAGTTGCCACTTTGACAGCATGTCATCTCCCCCAACTGCAGCTCGAGCTGCAACATTTGCAGCATTTGTCCTCATTTTGTCATCTACTTCCTTGTTCACCTGCAAGATATTACCAATAAAAAATAAGACTTCCCACATAGATAATGGTGAATTACGTCATCTAAATTGATACAGTACCTTTGTTGCTTTATTGCGACCATCATCCCTGTCCTTGTCACCATCAACTCCAGAACCACCTTCTACCTATACTTTAAAAATAGATTACAATGTTTTAAATAATAAGCATATAGGTTTGAATCTAAGATGCAAAAATATAAAATATATGCAAGCACGAGAAATGTGCAGGGACAAGAGTTATATTAGGCCATCAAATAAACAAAAATTCCACAAAGTGACGAAGTGGAACCCACATCATTTAGTTTCCGGAGCTTGTCTACTTCAGCCTGTTTTTTCTCCCACTCTTCCCTTGCTTTCCTATTCATTGCCATGATTTGCTGTCGAACATCTGAAGTGACAACAGTTCGATGTCTTGTTTTCTCAATATCAACCCTCTGGTAGAAAAGTTATTGTAATTAAGAAAACTTACAGATTGACAAAATGGCTACTCGTGCAAGCAGTTATAGAAAATAACTGACCTGTTTTGACATTCTGACTATGTTACTTATTACTCCGCGCATTCGCTCTTCTACACACTGAACATTTATTTTCAGCCGTAAGATTACGTGGAATCCTACTTGTAATAAATAACGAAAAATAGATTTAAACTCACCAGTGACAAGCATTTTTCCACATCATTACCCATGCCTTTCAAGCCACACTCAGTCACTGCCAAGATGACAGAATAGAATAGCTATAAGGCTTATATAGGCCTAAGTACATATGTAGATAAGTTTGAAAAAAGGAAAGAAAATCTGATGGACAGAAATGGCATAAATAGGACTGACTAATTTCAATCAATTTTCTCTGCAATGGAGCTTTTAGCAAAATCAGACTTTCTTCCTCTTCTTGCACAACTCTTCGAGATGCTTCTGAAACTCGACTGTCCTCTTTGGACCCAGAAAATAACTGTTCTTCCTCCTCCTATATAACGAGAACATAAGAACAGCTTGAAATTGTTAAAACAGAAAAGTATACATTCCTGACTATGGTTTTCTTCAATGTGACAACGCATCATACCCTAAGATCAACACCACTAACAGCTGTAACATCATTAAGCTGTTCAATGCTTTGTTCCATAGATGACCCAGACACCTTTTGTTTCTTACTGTAGGATAAGAAGCAGGTATGCATATAATAAAATCAGTAAGAGAATGCAATAACCAACCCAGAAAAAAAATCATGAACCAGCGGAATACTGCAACTCACCTTGGAGGAGGAGGTGAAGAACCAAGTGTTTCAAGTGGTTTCTTCTGGCCAAGAGGTCTTTTTACAGGTGTCTTTGACACCATACCAGAAGTGCTAGCTGGGATCTGAGAGCTTAACTGATACAAAAAGAGGAAAAGAAATCATGTATCAGAAAGTATTTAAGATATCATTAAAAACATGGATGGAACATGCCCTTGTAAACAGAATGATGGCTTGGTATTCCAGAAAAACTTATAAAAAAGAAAAACTGAGTTCATATTTCGCAACAGTAAAATGCTTTAAAAAGGAGAGCCTAATACAAACTATAGGCATGTTACTCTCAATTAATGGATAGGAGTCAACTAACTTTCGGTTAGACGCTAACTGTTTTGTAACCATCAAAACTGTGTTCGTACAGTTTTGACATTTACAAAACAGTTAGCAACTAAGTGAAAGTTAGTTGAGTCCTATCCTATCCTGTAAGACTGTCAAAGTACTATGGAGAAAAGGGGTGGATTGAAGATTTATATTTTATAGTACTCAAGGCAAGAAGAATTTTTCAAGCAATAGATAGGTTGTAGAAAGTCAAAACTACAATGCTACCTTATTAAGGAAATTCAGCGTAGACGAGTTCTAGCGAGAATTCCAAAAACAAGTAAGAATTTGATATTAAAAACAGAGTGAATAACACCTAAACACAAGCTCCCGATTCAAACCATGAACTATTGTTACAACCCCACATGAAAAAAGAGAATGACAACTGAAGCTACAAATCCTAACAACCCTAATTATTTTGATCTGGTAAGATAGAACCATAAATTCACTCTTGATTATTGGCAAAAAAAATCAGACTTGTTTAAGAAAGATATTGAGACTGGAAGCAATATAGAGAGAGAAATCCTCTATAAATAAACAAAAAAGAAAACAAACAAGAAAAGGAGAAAGTGAGTATAGCAAAGATTACCGATCTCTCAAAAAGAAGTCGTAATATTTCACAGAATTTTAACAATAGGGAGATCAAATTTATAAATATTTCGATCAATTCAAGCAGATTAATAGTATTTCCCGGATAAAAACCAGTGAGCATAGGAAGGTTATTGAAATTTGAAGAAAACAAAAAATAACTTTTGGATACTATTTGATCCCTAAAACTATAGGTATTTAGCAACTTTTTGACAGACATGCTTGATAATTTGTAACTTACAGAGACAGTTGGATCTAGTTGAGATGCAGAGCTTGATGTGGGCAAGCTAGCAGATGTTGTATGTGGCATGCTAGTGAGTGCTAAAGAACCTCTTGAAAACTCATCCTTTACAGTGCCTTGATTGACACCACTACCCTGTTCAGTTTGACCAGAATTAACAGAAGGCAACCCATGCAATTTAGATAAATGATTCCTATGTTGCTGCTCAATAGAAAGGTCGTTAGGTTCCTTTTTTACATATGAAACAGATGAAAACAAGCCAGAATTTTGTTCTGCTGAAGGTTGCCAAGAAGTTGAAGTTTGTTGTGGTGCTGTATTGTTTACACCAGTCGACACAGATCCACCTGGCATTCTCTTAGGATCAGTGAAAGAACTTTGTCGTTCTACACCCAAGTGATTTAAACCAATATTCTGATGAGGAATTTGCCTTATGTGTGAATCATGAGGATGAGGTTGTGGTCTGAGAGATGACGAACCAGTAGTTGTCCCGGAAAAATGGTTATAGTTACCACCACTGCTTCCATATGTCGATGGGAAATGTATATGCTGCTGTTGCTGCTTATTAAGGCCTTGTATGTGAACTGAGGATCTTTCAGTTTCTTGACTGACGGCATTAGAACCTGATGATGGTAATTGATTTGGTTGCACAACTCGAACATCATGTTCCAGAGACTTTTTAGCACCAATGTCCATAGTTGAATAGGTCGGTTCACTCTTCACTTGGATAGCTGAAGAAGTATTATGAGAATGGTCTGCAGCAGGATTCATACTTCTCTGATGCAGTTGTGCTAATGCATGGGGATCATTAAATTTTGTTCCACTGGAAGTAACCGTTGGCATCCTTACAGGGTGCTGCTGTCCAGAAGAACCTGCATTGGCTTTTGTCTACAAGAAAAAGGATGGTTCTTAACATAACATTGAAATCAATATTCAACCGCCTTACGAAAAAACATCTGCAAGACTGCATAAACCATCTACTCTACCTACTTGTTGTTGCACTTTCGTCAATGCTATTCTAAGCATCTGATCCCCCACAATCCCTTTCATAAGCCGTACAAAATGATCTTTGGGTATTTCATCTTTCTAGAACAAATGAAAACAAAATTGTCAAAACATAAAACTTAGTAATGTGAAAAAAGCCCTGCACAACAAACTTTAGTAGGACATGATAGTGAAACTGGTTTGAGAAACCCACCTTCAATTTGTTAAATAATGTTGTAAGTTGCATTGCTCTATCTTTGGCAAGTTGGGGAATCAAGATAGGGAGCAATAAGCCAAATGGCACCTGCTTACTACGATTGATTTGGCTACTAGGTTGTTCATTTACTGTGGCCTGTTGATTACTCATCTGCTGCAATTTTGCATACTGTGATTCACAGTTGGGATTATTTGTTTTGATTACCTCATGGTTAAAGACAGGATCTTTTTCAGACTTCTGAACTTCATTTGTTTGAGAATGTTGGTGGGAAACCGGTACAGTCTGGCGTTGGAGACATTCATCTTGAGATTGTTTGTGTAATAAAGTAGGATTACTTGTATCTTGTGAGGCAACATTTTGTATCTGTTCCACGACAGGTCCTTGTTGCTTCAGCTCCATTTCAGATGAAGGTTGCTCTTGTGCAATTTTAGGCTCCTGATTTTGACAGTCAGTCTGGTTGTCATGGCTAGAAGTTGGCCACGTTGGTAATGATTGACTGAATGAATTATTGCTTCCTTCAGCAACAAAAAATGAAGCAATCGTCATAGCGCTATGTGTGTATGTGATTAAGAATTTATCAAGTAAATAGAAAAATAACATGAATCAACAGTTAATATATAATCCAGATATTCTGATTATATATTAATACTGGAATCTTAAATAATGAATAATCAGATAGAAAATTACAAACTCTTCTTTATAAATAGTATGCAAGAATTAGAAGAAAAATCTGATAAACAATAGTACTGAGACTTAAATGGGGTGTTAGAAAGAAAACTAACTGAGCAACAAAAGATGAAAAATCATAGGGGCCCCTTTCTGCTTCAATTAGCTAACATAAATATAATATTTTAGAAAATAATAATACAAGAATCTGAGCAAGAGAGTTCATAGTCAACAGAAGGACAAAAAAACCAACCAACCATTCAGATATTTTTTTGAAGATACAAGCAATAGTGGTGATTTATTTAGAAAAGAGAGTATTTTAAGTTGGAGGGACAGATATATGAAACCCCTTTTTATAATATATGTGCGCTTAAATGTTGAATTTTTCAATATCTTACATTCCATGCAATCATCATGATCAATACAGATTTGATACAGATCAAACTGTGAACCTCTTTTGGACTTGAATTGCAGCAAGAATCCCAATTCGCTATTTTTTTTTAAATGTGAGTTTGTTCGATATGTTATCAGAGGGAGTTTAACACACAGAACCCCTTATCTCTCAAACCCTTATGTTACTCCACAGCACAAATCATCTTGTCACTTCTTTTTTTTTTTTTGGAACATGTCACTTCTTTAACTCTATTAATTTCCAAGAATCCATGTTCTCGGATGAATCCCATGATACAAATTCCTCCGTGGGCGCAACCTCAAAAACGGATCAAGTCATGCAACCCATTTTCAAAAAGACCTATGAGACAGGATTTGTTTTGCAATTTTTTTTCCTTATGAGACATGATCTTCCAAAATCTAACCTTACAATAGCCCAGGTTGAAATAACAAAGAAACAACCCTAGCACAATACAGCATGCCGTCTCTTCACCCTTCTTATTAATGTTTTCATCCTCTTTTGTTCGCGTTTTCTTGATCCCACTATGTTGTCTACTAATTTGAATCATGCAATATTTTGAATTTCATAATGATGGTATGCTAGTTTCCATTTTGTCTGCTTATTCTCTTATTTTTCCTTTAAAATGTCATACCATGTATTTCTACCAATCTTAATGCAAAAAGGCAAAGGGAGTGAAGTTCACTAATATGTAGGAATTTATGACCAATTTACAAATATGATATCCGGAGCTTAGATATAATATAAATTGAAGGATACCTGCATCTGAATCAGATAGCTGAGAATTAGAAGCATCTCCGCCTATGTCTCTAATCATTGCAGCTTGGAAAGCTTCCACATCTGCTCCTGAATGCATAGTTTCATCCTGTGGACATCAAAACACCGTGATGGTACAATGAAGCCCCAATTAAAGATCAGCAAATGTGTTTTTTGGAAAGTAAACAGTAGAGAGAAGAAAACCTCATCATCTTCAAGAAGCTTGACTATAGATGGGTCCATAGCAGCGCACTGTTTTTTCCTTGCACTTCTAAACCAATTTATAAGTCAACCAATTCATTAAAGGAGGCAGAACAAATTAAGAGAATAGATCTAAAGGAAAAACAAATAGTTAATGATAGAGTGACACAGTCCCAAAAACAACTAATGTAAATACATGTTGAATGGTTGTTGTGGTTGTTGTTGTTATATGATTTCATCACAGGTCCTTGTTAGAAAATATCATGGTCTAAAAACTCCAACAACACCACAAATCTCTAAGACAAACAAATTAAACAATTCAAAGAATCACATAAGAATACAACCATTTACACAATAACATAACAATTGATAAAATTCTAACACCACCCTACTGTGATCATCATTTCAAATAAAGTCATAACAAAAAACACACCCTACTTAATCACGGACTTGTGATGAAAATCATGAAATCAAAAGCAAAGAGTTAAATCCTTTGTTTTGTTGATCAAGGACTTGAGAATGTGACGAATGACACAATCACCGTCAATGGTCCCTCGAATAAGTAGTTTACTATACTCCTCTTCTTTCATCATTATTCTGAAATATGTTCTTTATGTGGCACATTCAAGGTACAACAATGATAACAACATTCAATTTCAAGGTTCAAGTACAATGACGACATCCAATTTCAAGGTTCAACAGAGTTCAATTGCAAGGCTCAACAACATTCAACTTCAGTTCAGATTCTATCTTAACAACAAACATTTTTCATTCAGCCTAACATTTAATCTCAAAATTTACCCTAAAATTAAAATTCATCATCTAAAAACATTCAACTACAAGTTATCAGCATTCAACAACAAGAATAGAGATACAAATTCAAGTTTCAACAATCGAAATTAGAAAAATCACTGTATTCAACAATTCAAAAAAAAAACTAACAGAAGAAAAAATGAGAGGCAGATAGAGCGAAAAAATGTAGTGAAAGCTACCGGATAATGGATATGAAAAGGTGGCGGCTCGTGGAGGTGGTCGATCGTGGCCGGAGAGGAATACAGAGGAAACGGAAAGCTCCGATTAGAGATAGAGATAGAGTCAGTCAATCGTCGAAACTGGATTTCTTGCAGTCGGCCTTTTCATTGATCCCACACGCAAATTAATTTTGGCCATCCGATCTTTAAGGCGGATTTAATTTTTATTTAATAATTAAAAAAATGTCATGCTTGAATCGTAGCCGTCCAATCTTATTTATCAACACATGACTGCGTGGTCTTTAGAAACTTTTTTACCGTAGCTAAATCTTGTCCGTCAATTGTTGAGATTAATATTTAAAAACTAGTGTTATGGGAATAAACTACAATATTAATAAATTTATGGGTTAAATATATAAATCTTCCGGTAATATTAGCGAGTTTAGGTTTTAGTTTTTGATAAAGTTTTTTTTTTTAAAACCTTTTTATCTTATTTAGATTTTGTCAATTTTCTCTCTAAATGTCACATGTCTTAAAAGATTTATTCCAAATGCTTATTTGACCGGGTTTAGATGGCTTTTTTATTTTATGTTATTTATTTAATTAGTGACATGGTATTTGCTTTAGCTCTAAAATAAAAGCAAAGAAATAATCTCAAAAAATGTCAGTTCCAATGGATTTTGAACTGAGAAACAATTGTATTTCCATCATTCATCCATCCACTCGGTCAACTGTTGTTAGTTGATAATGTTTAAGTTATAAAAGATTAAACATTCACTCTCTCTTTCACTGTTACCTGTTACTTTCACTCTCTCTTTCAACGTTAGTTTTTATATTGTGAAATATTGTATTCTCCAATGTTGAGGAGCATTTTGAATTTATAGTGATTTTTCTTTTTGTTTCTATGCAGGTTTTGAAGGTGTGTCATTTCCCTGTAATTGTTACGGCAGTTCAATTTGCTTGTTGATTATGTATGTGTGTGTTATTTTGTTTTCAGCTTGCAGCTATATTTCCACTAGTTATTGTGCATATTTTGGGGAACCTTTTCACTAATATGAGTCTTGGAAAGGCGGTTGTGTCTTTTACTCACACTATTAAAGTTATGAAATCTTTCTTTTCAGTTATCCTTTCTGCCATGTTTCTTGGAGAGGTTAGAATGTAACTTTGTTTTATTTTCACTGTAACATGACATTGATTGTTGTAGTTAATCTTCAATGAATTTGATGGTAGTTGATAAGTATGTATCAAACTGACAAGATTTTAAATTACGGTCGCGGTCTTTGATATTATAGTCGCAGACACATATAAAACTTTGATGTCATCATACTACAATTGTGACCAGTCCCTTTTTTAAAGTCGATTGTATATTTCTCCAGTACATTATTGTCAATTATGGATTACAGTGAATAGTGATTTGCTTAAGTTCTGCTACACCATAGCCGCGATTTAAAAATAGTTGTCTAGCTTATATATTATATCTGGTGATAGAAAATTCAATACGCTTGTATTCTAAGGTAATTTTTCCATTAGTAATCCCATATCTCACTTTCTGACAAAGGCATACACCTTGGGTGATTGGTTCCCTTGTGCCTATTGTTGGTGGAGTTGCTCTGGCGTCTATTACTGAGGTCTTATTCATTTGGTAAGACTTTATGTGCTATCTTTCATCTATAGGCAGTGAAGAAGGGATATGTAAAGAAAATATTTGGTTTATTTGAATTCTTATAAGCTTTGGTGGTATTGAAAGAGAGAGTGAAAGTAACAGGTAACAGTGAAAGAGAGAGTGAATGTTTAATCTTCTACAGCTTAAACATTATCAACTAATGATAGTTAGCCGAGTGGATGGATGAATGATGGAAATGCAATTATTCCTGTGTTTGAAACCCACTGGAACTTAAATTTTTTGAGATTATTTCTTTATTTTCATTTTAGAGCTAAAGCAAATATCATGTCACTAATTAAATAAATAACATGAAATAAAAAAACCACCCAGACCCTGCCAAATAAGATAAGGGGGCTTTTAAAAAAAACTTTACCAGGAGCTAAAACTTAAACTCATTAATATTACAGGGGATTTGTATATTTAACCCTAAATATATTATATCATATTACTCTATTAATAAATAAACTATATAGAAACATTAATAATCTGAATCTCATAAATTAAAAACATAATTTTAAGATCATACATGATAATCTCATTGCACATAAAATTTGTAGGGATGGTAAGTGAAATTTCTTCTAGGATGAAATCAAAATAGGAAACGAGTGGAAAGAAAATAGTCTAGTGTGGTGGTGGGTGCTTTAAATATGGTGGAGTGGGAAAGGTTAGTACATCAAAAAATAAATAAGTAAAGTAATCAAAAATTTGTTTATAATGAGAGTGAAAAAATACCTGAAACTGACACATGTTAAGTTTATAAGGATGTTTCTCGCGAACAATCTCTAACCTCTTATTAAAGGTTATTTGCAGGATTGACTATAATAATCCTAGACTTAATATTTTGAGTGTTTTGGGTTGAAACTTGTTGATATATGATTCATAAGTAGAAATGGCAAAAGTAAAGGACAATTGCAAGGTAAAGAGAAAATAAATGACAAGACTTGTAATTTAAAGTGAAAATTAGAAATTGCTTTGAATTTAAATGTGGAAGCATTCATACATTGTCAAGTCTGAACTCGTTTCTCTCTTAGATGTGGGTACTTTGAGTGTAGTACTCTAAATATGAAGAAATGTGACCTCTAACATAAATACAAATGTTTGATTAAATAGAAATTCTAAAAGTGTAATCGTCGATGGTTACTAGTCCCATGTTAGGATTCATGGAGAAATTGCCATAAAATCTTTTGAGACATCCCCGTGTTCTTGCTCGCTTGTGAGTTGATAACCGCTCTTGCCGCCATTTATCATTGTCTATCGACACTTATGTCTGTCGGGCCTACCTCCGACACTGGTGTCTTTGTTGACCACCTTTCCTAGTTTAAACATTTATTTTTCCTTTATTGATGTGTCACATTGCTCTTTATGGAAACGTGCATTTCTAGCAAAAGATACCTTGCAGCTTGAGGGCTTACTTTCCTGGTCGAAAATTGTTTGTCAATAAATTTCCTCCCAAAATGACATGTTCGAATGATCCTCTGTCGACGAGAGAACTTTGGAATTTTCTATTCCAAGTTTTCGACCGCGTGTCTCCTCAGTGTGACGTCATGTGTAATCATGACTACTTTCTGTGCAATAGTTTCTTATATCAACCAATCAATTTCCATGATTACTCTTAGGTTTTAGGGTGCGGGTTTTCCAATGAACCCCACTAACTTTTCCACTTCTCGACATGCTCACTCCATATCGAGTGACACTTATTTCTCTTTTAACGGCTTTAAACTCTCTTTAAATAGATCTTTAAAAACTTCCAGTTCCTTTCTTTTCTCCTTCTGCTTTATTTCTTCAAACTCTGTAATCTCTGAAAATCTTGAAGAGACCTACTCTGTTTTTTACAATGGCCACTCCATCTGGTACTCCATTCAACATTGGTAATAACCTCATAGCCTTCTCTATTTCTACGAAACAAAGTCTGGACTTCATCCCAGAGCCCTCATCTAAGGTGAAATCCAAGATCAAAGAATGACAACACCAAATGCTCATTCCCTTTGTTGTTGGGAAGAAACTCTTCGCATTCTATGGGCCTTATCCAACCCAAGAGACACATCCTGAAACTGTCAATAAGTACTTCCCTTGTTTTACCCTTGTTATCCCCTATGCATTCAAGCATGCAAAACCCATTGATGTTAGGGTTATGGTTTTTAATGACACGGTGTTCACCTACATACTTGTGTCAGGTGATACGGCGTATCTCGCTTGGCTCGATAAAGTCCAGGGGCAACAGAGATCTCAATGGGAGAAGCTTTGCATTTTTGATGTTATTCAAATCTCGTGGAGCGCCTATACAATCGATCCCAACTTTATTCTTGCTTCACTTTTCTTTTAAGAAGGTTTGACCAACACTTTCCAACTTCGTTGTGGGATGTTGACACTTATCATATTTGATGTGGCAGCTATCACTGGCCTTTTCCCACTGGGTATAGCCTTCGACCCAACAGAGCCAACGAAACATACATTTTTCTTCGACCATTCGGATTTTTCCCGTTATATCACTGATCACCATATTGTGGACGCGGAAGACGTCTCCGACACTGAGCACATAGCCTTTTTGTCCCTGTGGCTATCCCATTTCTTATTTTGCATAGACTCTTTAAAAATAGTTAAAGATTCCATACCTTTAGTGATTCAACTTCATGAAGGACAAAACATCTCACTGGGCAAGCTTTTACTAGCGTATCTCTACCAAACTTAAGGTAATGCTTCCATGCAGTTGAAGGCACTTCTTGATCATGACACATGCTTAACCCTCTCAAGACCTATTTGGTTTCTGCAACATTGGTTGAATACCACATTTGAGTTTCAAATGGGTTACCTTATCTTTGAATCGGTTATGTGTCTGAACAAGGCTAGAACCATCAAAGGCCTGAGGCTATCTTTGACCACTCACCCCCACAAACTTGATCGGTCTGTTTTTATGAAATATATCAACATGTTCATCGAGACCACCATATTTGTCTCATCCATGGCCCCTTTTATGGAGCGACGGTTTGGTCCATACTGGTTTGACATCCCTTCCCTAACGTTTCTCAAAATTTCGCCCGTACAAACGCAATTTAGAGGGCCTTTTAAACACTCATTATGCTTTCCTGTCGAATTAACGTTGGCTCGACGAGATATGGTTTCATGGGTTATCAACCGAACTTGGTATCTCGACAATTAGGTCTTAGTCAAATATTGCCTTCGTCTTTGTTCTACCACCAGGCCGACATCGTTTGGGTAGGTAGACAACTCACTACTAAGGAACATCGGGCTTACCTCAAATTCCACCAGGCAGCCCAAACACTTGGACTTCCAGCTTTTAACTTTGAACATTCCTTTTTTACTTTGGAGTTGTTCGACCAGTGGTGGCCTCAGTATCAAGAGAAATAATTCTCTAT
This sequence comes from Vicia faba, assembly GCA_948472305.1. NCBI lineage: Eukaryota > Viridiplantae > Streptophyta > Magnoliopsida > Fabales > Fabaceae > Vicia > Vicia faba. Next base: position 1,063,110,967 of record OX451737.1, read on the forward strand.
ACCCAACTTCCTTCAAAGGCTTATCGACGCCTTTAATGCCCTGGAGACTCAACAACCTACTGCCTCATTGATAAATGGTTTTTACACAGTTATTTACCATTGTTTTCAATTATCTTTTATTTTTATTGTCGGGTGTTTTATTTCATTTTACTACTTTTTATGTGTTGGTTGTGTGTTTTACTATTTTCAGGTTCAAAAGAATAAATATGGACAAAAAAGTGCAAAACTAGAAGTTTCAGAAGAAATACAAAAATCACCTTTTAGGAGGCCTGACACGGGTGGTCGTGTCACATAACACATGCCGTGTCAGGAGGAGCGCCCAGGACACGTTGAAGAAGAATGGAAGACAGGGGTGCAACACGGGCGGCCGTGTTACCTAACATGGGTCGTGTTGTGTAACACCCTGATTTCCCCCATCGCATATTTAAATAAATCAGAGTAAGTTAAAACTTTTCATCACAATAAAATAGGATGTCACATCATTCATCATCATGTAATTTGTTCAATATATAACAATTTGACACATAACACACATTTCAGACGAACCGACAACATCATCATCATAATTCCCACTACTTCGACTTCATCAATGTAACGGAAAATAATTCATAATTTAATCCCAGCATCATCAATTCATCATATGACCAACAATTCTCAATTAAAAAAGAGTTTACAAAGCTCCTAAAATAATTCTTCAAAGAAAACATCAATTAAATAAAATGAGTGTTCGTCTCCGGTGTTACGTATCAGAGCAAGACCCGACTCAATCTATGTGATACGAGGCACAACTCCATACCTCAAGCAGTATAATCTTTGTCACCTGCGCGTTATCCATATAGAGGCAACATTCAGCAGAAGGGGTGAGATATCATAACAATATAAATGAATGTATGATAGTGATAGATAAAGCATGGCATACATAATCATAATCTCATACTTCATACATAGACACCAATACACAACACCATTTCAACAATCACGCCCAATAAACAACATATCACATCTTTTCAACAACAACGTCATAATGTAATGAGACCAACTTCCCTAGGTATATGCATATGGTACCATAACAACGTCTCTTTTCCATTTAGGCTACAATGTCACTTGCCATTAAGGCTACACTATCATTTTCCATTAAGTCTACACCGTCACTTACCATTAAGGTTACACCGTCACTTGCCATTAAGGCTACACCATCACTTGCCATTAAGGCTACACCGTCACTAATGAACATGCATGTAACACTAACATGTTATGACAATAATTCAAAGACACAACACACATTAACAAACAAAGCCAATATAGCTCGTTAATCACACATTGTTATTCATACATCGTTGCAACATCATTACATCATGAAATCTCTTCATGTTCATCGTCATATTCACAACTTCACAATTACAACAATAAGTCGGAATAAAACAAAATCCATAAAAATCATCTCCTTTTGGGTTCAAATAAGTTTTGTTTAATAAAAAATATTTTTTTCTTTTCATAGGTTCGAACGGCGCGTCAAACGGACACCCGAGTAAAAAGTTATGAGTTTTTGAAGGTTTTCAGAAAATTTGTCTTTCTGTCTCAGTGGTAATCGGTTGCCCTCCAGTGGTAACCGGTTAATGCTAAAACAGTAACTCTGTATTTTCAAAAATTCTCGCGGTAACCGGTTGCCCCCAAGTGGTAACCAGTTACTGCTATTTTCACAAAAACATCCATTATGCCAAAGTCTTTGGTACCATGTTACCTTATAATGGTAGTTGGTTACCTCCTCACAATTTTCCCAGAAATAAAGTTTTTGCATGTGGTAACCAGTTGCCTCCAGGTGGTGACCGGTTACCACTACTATTTTTCAAAAAATCCGCATTTTACAGGTTACGACTCCCATCTTTTCAAAACTCTAAAACACCAAATTTTCCCATGAAATAGCAGCAATCCATCATACCAAATAGGCATACATCATAATCATCAATGAGATTACTTTACATATTTAAAATCAAGAGTTTACACACATCAATTCAACATCTCAAATAATCACATATACAAATCACATACACACGAATTCCACACAAAGAATGATTAAACGATTACTCAACCTAACTCTACCATAACCCATCATCATACAAGCCCTTATAGATTTAGAACCCCACCCTTACCTTAGGTTTTGAGTTCTCTTCCATACTCCAATGGAGTCTTCCCTTTATCCTTAGGTTCTTCCTGTTCTCTTCTGCTTCTCACTTCTACGATCTATTTTCTCGTGTTCTCACCTTTGTTTTTTAATAACACATCTTAGACCCCTAAATTCATATTCCCACCTCGCCTTTCTTATTTTTAATTAATTATTTAATTACTAATATTATAAATAAATTATGTCTATAATATTATTAATACTAATAATTAATATAAATATTGATATTAATAATGCTCATATTCCCCATTCATCTCATGGTCTCTATGCTTTTAGTCATACACCCCCTACAATTCAACCTCTAAATCTAAAATAGCATCTCATCACATTGTAAAACATATTATCACCGTAAACACATCATCTCATCTAATTATTTTTAAATAAAAATAACCTTAATTAAACCGGGGTGTTACAACTCTCTCCACTTGAAAGATTTTTGTCCTAAAAAATTACCTCAAGTGAACAACTTTGGGTAAGCTTCCCGCATCTTGCTTTCTAATTTCCACGTCGCATTTTCTCTAGTAGCTCCTCCATAAACCACTTTCATAAGGGCAATCTCTTTGCTCCTCAACCTCTTCATTTCACGATCTTCGATTCTCACAGGTACGGTCTTAACAATAAGGTCATCTCGTACTTGTACATCATATATCAGAATCACATGTGACGGATCTGGAACATATTTCCGAAGTTGCAAAACACGGAACACATCATGCAGATTTGATAAATTAGGTGGAAGTGCGACTCTATATGCAACATTACCCACCTTCTCTGAATTCTGATACGGACCAATAAACTGAGGAGTCAACTTCCTTGACTTCAAGGCACATCCTACACCGGTTACAGGAGATACTCTCAAGAATACATGATATCCTCTTGGAACTCAAGATATTTTTCTTCTCTTATCATGGTAACTCTTCTACCTTCTCTGTGAGGCTCTCATCTTCTCTTGGATCATCTTCACCTTCTTCGTAGTCTGTCGCATAATTTCGAGTCCTAACACTGCACTCTCACCCGATTCATGCCAACACAACGGTGTTCTACATCTTCGACCATACAACACCTCGAAAAGTTCCATACCAATACTAGAATGGAAATTATTATTGTAAGTGAACTCAATCAAAGGAAGACAATTATCCCATATACCTCCTTACTCAAGAACACAAGCTCTCAACAAATCCTCTAGCGACTGAATAATCCTCTTTGTCTGACCATCTGTCTGTGGATGATAAGCAGAACTGGATTTCAGCTTCGAACCCAATGCATCCTACAAACTCTTCCAAAAATCAGAAGTAAATCTTGGATCTCTATCCGACACCACACTGGATGGAACACCGTACAGCTTCACAATTACACAAAGATAAATCTCTGCCAACTTCAGTACATGAGAGTTGATATTGATTTGAATGAAATTAGTTGATTTTGTTAATCTATCAACAACCACCCAAATCGAATTGTGCCCTCTTGGATTACTTGGCAGCCCCGTCACAAAGTCCACAAATATACTATCCCATTTCCACTCTGGAACGTCTAAAGGTTCCAATAGTCCCGCAGGTTTCTAATGTTCAACTTTCGACTTTTGACAAGTGAAACATGCATACACAAATTGTGCCACATCTCAATTCAACCTGGACCACCAAAATAACTTCTTTTAGTCGTGATACATCTTGGTAGCTCCCGGATGGATACTCAAACTACTTCTATGGCTCTCTTCCAGAATCATCTTTCTCATTTCAGCATCATCAGGAATACAAATTCTATTTCAGAATCTCAACACCCCATTGGGCATCTACTTTAAAGTCATTGTCTTCATATTTGTTACTCTTGGCCATCAAATCTACCAACTTCACTTCTAACTTTTGAGCTCCTTTAATATTATCTAAGAAGTCATTGTTAATCTTCAACATCCCCAACATCACACTCTGCGGTGTCACCTCACAGACCAAACTCATCTCTGAATTGTTCGATCAACTCTAGTGCTCTAACCATCATGGCAGACATATGCAAAGTCTTTTGACTCAAAGCGTCAACTACAACATTAGCTTTACCTGGATCATAATTCAAGTCAAAGTCGTAGTCCTTCAATAATTTTAACCATCTCCTCTGTCTCATATTCAGCTCCTTCTGATCAAATAAGTACTTCAAGCTTTTATGATCACTAAACACTTCAAATAGGGAACCATAAAGATAGTATCTCCAAATATTCAGTATAAACACTACCGCCGCTAACTCTAGATCACGAGTAAGATAGTTTCTTTCATGAACCCTCAATTGTCTCGACGCATAAGCGACTACTTTATCATTCTGCATGAGCACAACACCTAAACCCAATTTAGAATCATCACAATATACCATAAATGATTCCTCAGGATTAGGTAATATCAAGATTGGATCCGTCTTCAATCTCTTATTTAACTCAACAAAACTCTCTTCACATTGGGTGTCCCACACAAATGCTCTGCCTTTACAAGTTAGTTGAGTCAACATAAGTGCCAACTTAGAAAATCCTTCGATAAAAATCCTATAATAAACAGCCAAACCCAAAAAGCTTTTAATCTCTGTAACTGACTTTGGAGCTTCCCACTGCAGCACTACATCAACTTTAGACGAATCTACAATAATATTGTCACCTGAAATAACATGACCAAGAAAACTGACCTCCGTCAACCAAAACTCACATTTCAAAAACTTTGCATATAACTTCTTCTCTTTCAACACTTGCAATACACTCCCCAAATGTTCAGCATGCTCTTCTTCACATTTGGAATAAGTCAAGATGTCATCGATAAATACCACAACAAACCGATCCAAATAAGTGTTAAAGATATGGTTCATATATTCCATAAACACTCTCGGAGCATTGGTAACACCGAAAGGCATCACTAAATACTTGTAATGTCCATACCAAGTTCTGAAAGCTATCTTCTGAATATCCTCATCCTTTACCCGAATCTGGTGATAACCCAATCTCAAGTCAATCTTGCTAAACACACGCGCACCCACTAATTGATCCATCAAGTCATCTATTCTCGGAAGTGGATACCTATTTTTGATAGTTACTTTATTCAGTTGTCAGTAATCAACACACAGTATGATACTCCCATCTTTCTTCTTCACAAGCAACACCAGAGCCCCCTAAGGCGACACACTTGGTCTGACAAACCTCTTTTCAAGCAAATCTTCTAATTGCTTCTACAATTTTGACAATTCAGATGCTGACATTTGGTATGGTGCCATAGAAATAGGCTTAGTACCAGGTACAAGATCAATAAAAAATTCCACTTCTCTTTCGGGCGGCACGTCTGGAATATCATCAGGAAAAACTCCAGGAATGTCGCATACAACTTGCAACTCATCAATTGCAGACTGATTCTTAATAGATAAGAAACCATTTCCATCTTCCTCTTCCAGAGTAGAAAATTGCACTAACTTGTTATAATAATTAATATGAACTTAATTACATTCCAACCAGTTCATACCTAAAATTATATCCAGGCCACTCAACGGTAAACAAATTAAATCAACAAGGAAGTATTTATCATAGATGGACAAAGGACACTTCAAGCATACTAGAGAAGTAGTCATCGACCCCTTAGTTGGAGTATCGACAACCATTTCTCCATCCATATAAGATAAAATAAGACCCAACTTTTTCACACAATCAACAGTAATAAAACAATGTGTAGCACCGGTGTTGTACCCCAAAATTTTCCCTCTCATTTATCAAGTAATCTCTCACAAGATCTCCCTTGGTTCAAGACTGCACTAGGGTTGATCAGCTCAAGACACCTCCTCAAGCACTGATGACTGAAAATTAGGGTTTGAGATTGCATAAGGACAATTGAACTTTTAATGCCCCATATGAATTTCATGGATCATTTTGGACCCTAAAGATTGTTCATGTCAAGTTTCAATTCTTGGATCACATTAGTTAGAGAAATGGTCAAAATTAGGGTTTTGACCGAGGAAGTGCAATTTCTGATTTTTGACCTAGCAAATGGTTGATTAGTTAGAGAAATGATCTCAAGGATTCAATTTCATCATTCTGACCTAATGTAATGACTCAAAACTTCTCTCAAGATCAATTGATTGATAGTTGATTTTTAGTCAATTGATCAAAAGTCAACTGTACACTGAAAAGTCAAACTTTGACTTTTTGGTCAAAATCAAGTATCAAAGATCATAATTCGTCAAAACATGTCAAAATATGAAACTTGTTCATCAAGAAATCAAAAAGTAAAGATTTCATTTTGAAAAGTCAAAATTTCTAAAGTTGGAAAATTTTCTAAGTGTTGGAAACTTCATATTTTTTCACAACTTTGAGCCAATTTTTCACCATGATGCAAGATGATTCAAAGGAAACTTTCAACATGAAAGTTGTAGATCTCAATGAGATCTAAAACATTGTATAACATAACTTCTCCTAGAAATTCATGGATTTCAATTTATGATTTTGTGAATACATGTTCATGAAACTTGGAAACTTGGTGAAATTTTGCCCTAGTTTAGGCAGGATTTTGACCTAACTTCATGGAAAAGTTTCACATAGTTCCAAGAGGAATTTTCAAAAATGACCAACATAGAGGTTGTAGAGGATGTTACAAGATTTCTAAAATATCCAAGAACTCATTGAGATCATGTTTGAGCAAGGAGAATCGAAGACAAGAAGTTAGGATTTTCAAACTTGAATTACAAGCCATTTCATGATGAACAAGAATTCAAATCCAAGCCTAGGCTGCATAATATTTGCTTTGCAGGCCTCAAACTTGTTTATCACTCCATAATTAAATGTTTACATAGTTGTTAGAGCTTTGATCCAAGCATTTGAGCCATTATCCAAGTTACATCTCCATTTATGGCACAAAGTTACCATTCCATTCTTGTGAACTTAGGCCATGCTTGTACTATGCCTTGAAACCATGTTTTCATTTTTCTTCAAAATCAAGTAACATAGCCATAACTCTATATCTTGTATTTCTGACCACCTAAACTGTACTAACCTCTTTCATATAACCATACAAGTTGTTGGAAAGCAAGCACACGAATACACAAGCTCTCAAACTCCCCAAAACTAGAAATTACCATACAAGCACAAAAACTTGTCATTTCTGATTTTTGAATCCAATCTCCAAATCCCCTCGTGTGTTTATTGGCCAAACCATCCACAAAGTTTCTAATACACATATAGAAGTTATCCCAGTCACTGTTTCAAGACTGTAATCACGTTTCTATCATCCACCATTTTTGAAACTCAAGCTTGCAGCTTGACTTGAGTAGGGAGCTTTAGCCATCCTCAAGGCAAAGTAAGACTTGCAACACATTCAGGGAGGTCCAAGCAAGCTAACCTGATCATCTTCACTCTTCAAAACATGCTCAAAGTCCATATTCAAATCCAGCTGCAAGAGGTGAGTTTTCAAACTTCAATATCTTGATACAAGCATCCTTTGTGCATACATTCTGAAGTAAAAATATATATATTATTTCCCTCAAGCTGGCCATGTCCCTAATTTGCATTTTACTTGCTTGTGCTTAGATAATTTTGCTTCTGACCAGTTAGGGCACGCATTTGGTATCAAATAAAATTAAGTTTAACCTTTGATTTTTAGCTTAATTAAATTATATGGTTAAATTAATGATGAAATTTCCAACAAGTTTCATGTTTGTACTTTTCAAAATGTTCAAGAAATGAGAGAGTTACAGGGTTAACAATGGTGGACATCGTGTCTGGCGCGCATGAAGGAGGAAGAAGATGATTTTAAATAGTCAGGGCAAGACTTGTATCATATACTTATTGTTGTATTTAAGTTAACGGGTGTATCACCACCCCAGTGGTTAAAGCGCGCGCCTGTAACCTGAGGGACATGGGTTCGAGCCCTAGTGGTACCCTTTTGGTTCTTTTTCATATTTTCTCTCTTTTTTTTCTTGTTTGAAGGCAGGCGCTGGGCTCCCCTTTGTTGGGCCTGGTATTTTACTCATTTCATACTCCCTGTTTCATTTTCATACATCCTGACCCATTTTCTTTCTTTTATATTTTTATTTTCTTTATTATTATTATTATTATTATTATTATTATTATTATTATTATTATTATTATTATTATTATTATCATTTTTATTAATAAAAATCCAAAAATATATATTTTATTTATTTACATATTTAAAAAATGTTCATTAATATTTTATTTTTCTTCATAAAACAAAAGACCAAAGATATTTTCTTTTAACAAATTAATTCCTTTTTTAACAATAATTAATGTTTAGACTTAGGTTAATTATTATATTATTTCTTGTAAATTAAAATTGATTTAGAACTTAGGTTTCTTTTTAATTAGTCAATTCTCATGTTATTTTCATTATTTAAAACCTTTTCATAAAAAACCCTAAAAATTCATTTTAAATTAATTTCTTTTCTTAATTAGTTTAAGTTAATTTTAGTTAATTTCCATTAATTATTTTCTTAATTAGGTCAAGATTAAAACCTTTCATAAAATCAAAGTAAAAATAATTTCTTTTTCCATTTTGCATTCTTGCATTTTATCTTCAATTTTGTATAATATTTAATATGGTTGTAATAGTTAATTAAATTTAATTTTCTTGCAAATTCCCCATTTGTAAATCTGTATACCCCTTCCCCTAATGATGTAATAGCTTAGTATTTTTATTTTCCTCAATTTAATACTTTATATATAAATGCTAGTAAATTAGGGTTTGTATGAAAATATTAAAATCAACAAGTTAGCAAACCCCAATTCAAGAAAAAACAATGCATGTAAATCAACACATTTGCACACTTGCACCCTTAGGGTAAATCCACTTTGTTGCCTTACAAAAATGGCCATGTTATGCATGTGGGGTATCTTAGCAAAAAATAATCAAAATACAAGATCATAGTCCCTCGATGACGCTATCAAAGTTGCCTTTCAAAATGATCTTAGTCCCTCAAAGAGAATTGCTAAGACATTTCACAACACTATTATCATGGCTATACGATGACTCATGCACATCCCTTTATATCCAAAGATAGGGCTTCTTACCAAATCAATGGTAAGATAGCAGTATCAAAGGAAAGGAATAAATGAACTAAGACTTTTGAGTAGGTAGATTGTTCCTAGTTGCTTACTCAATTTCAAATCAAACACTCTTGCTTATTTTAAAAATAAACACCAACACTTTCAAAACATCTTCCAAACTTGAAACATTTTCAAAAGCTCAACACTTTGTATTACGAACGAGAACTATTACAAAGTTTTTCTAAACGAAGGTGCCTTTTCAAAATACTTTCAAAAACCACACAAAGCATATTTGCAAACAAAAGCAAGTGATCTAGAAAGAAACTAAGAGCCCATAGATAACTATGGATGAAAAGGGTGCTAACACCTTCCCTTTTTCATAATCTACCCCCCGAACTCAAGAAATAATCTCAACGATCTTTCCTGTTCTTTTCAGCCTTTCCTTTTGGATAAAAGAAAAGTCGATGGCGACTCTTGTTAGAACAATGTTTGAATCTACTACCCTATATTTAAGTTTTGATGATAACAAAGTGAAAAGATATAGTATTTATAAGTGTCATGAATGAACTATCTGCTGCCTAAAATTATTATGTTCTGACTTGCAGATACGCTGATTAAAATAAGCAAGATCACATCTTTTCAGCATCAGAATTTGATTTCATACACCAGCATCAGAAGTTGCTACATCAGAACGTCAAGATCAGATGATCAACTCACGTACATGCTGAAGCTTGATGAACAGAACTGCGCTCAAACACTCTGATACAGAAACACAATAGTTCATCAGCAGCGAAGCAGAATCAGAATGAGCCAAGCCAGAACTTGCGTTAAGTAAAGCAACGGTACTATGCATTGAAAGCTAATTAATTCCAACGGCCTCATTCCAGACAAGATCTGCTCAAAAAGGAAAGCTTGTTATTAGCATTGAATCAAGAATATTGCATCCAACGTTCATCATCTCAAGTGCTATATAAACAAGGCTTTGAAGATTGAAATGGTTAATGCTCTCCAAATCTCTACACGCACAAAAGCTGAACCATAATCTTCGTTCTACCAGTTTTGCTAAACCACACACTCTGATATTCCATTACTGTTTAGCAATCTAGTTTCTAAGCTTCATTTTGTGTATACATCACAGTTGTGATACAGTTTTGTAGAAAACATCCACACACACAGTTTTATCTCTTTGTAAGAAAGTGTTACCTTGACAAACCGGGTTGTGGTTTGAATCAAGAAGGCTTTAGCAGTTGTTAAAGCAGTCTGTAATATTCAGTTGAATATAGTGGATTAAGACCTCGTTGGAGAGAGGCGAAATCACCTTGACGGGTGGACTGGAGTAGTTTGAGATCAAACGAACCAGGATAAAAATATTGTGTTCATTGCTTTAGATTTCAGTTTTACAATTCAACCCCCCCTTCTTGTGTTTTTCACCACTTCAATTAGCATCAGAGCGCCTGGTTCTGAGCTAAAACACTTAACCGTGTCAGTACAAGATCCAGCGTCAGAAAAACACAATGGCAGGAAACAATTCTCACATCAGCAATGACAACAATGAGGACAGAGACAAATTCAGTGGCAAACCTCCAGTCTTTGATGGAGAAAACTTTGATTATTGGAAAGACAGAATTGAAAGCTTCTTTCTAGCTCATGATGTTGATCTGTGGGATATGGTGACAGATGGATACACGCACCCTGTGAATGCAAGTGGTCAGAAGATTGATAGAAAATCAATGTCTGATCAACAAAAGCGTGACTTCAAGAATCACCATAAGGCCAGAACCATCCTCCTCAGTGCCATTTCCTATACTGAGTATGAAAAGATCTCCAACAGAGACACAGCAAAGAACATCTTTGATTCTCTCAGAATGACGCATGAGGGCAACGTTCAGGTCAAAGAAACAAAAGCTCTGGCGCTCATTCAGAAGTGTGAGGCGTTCAAAATGGAAGAATCTGAATCCATTGAAACTATGTTCTCTAGATTCCAGATTCTGGTAGCTGGTCTCAAAGTTCTGGACAAAGGATACTCTACTGCTGACCATGTCAAGAAAATAATCAGAAGTTTACCCAAGCAGTGGAGGCCTATGGTTACTGCTCTGAAGCTAGCTAAAGATCTCAACAAAATCACTCTGGAGGAACTTATAAGCTCCCTCAGAAGTCATGAGATAGAGCTAGAAGCTGATGAGCCTCAGAAGCAAGGTAAGCCTTTAGCATTAAAATCTAACAGAAAATCTGAGTCTAAAGTTTTGCAGGCAGTTGAAGAAACATCTGATGGATCCTCATCAGAAGAAGACGAACTTTCCCTTCTCTCCAGAAGAGTAAATCAACTGTGGAAGCAAAGACAAAGGAAGTTCAGGAATCCCAGAAGATCTGATCAGAACGAGTCTTCTTCCAGATACAGAAGGACAAATTCTTCCTCTGGATACAGAAGATCTGAAGGCTCCTCCAGTAGCAAGAAGCCAAACACCAAAGACATCATCTGCTATGAGTGCAATGAGCAAGGAACTACAAGAGTGACTGCCCAAAGCTTCAGAGGGAAAAGCCCAAAAAGAAGTTTGGAAGAGAGAAGAAGAAAAGTCTCATGGCCACATGGGATGACTCTGACTCGTCTGAAGCTGACTCAGAATCAGATGATGAAAGGGCAAACATAGCTCTCATGGCTAACATCTCAGAAGATAGTGAAGCTTCTGAATCAGACTCAGAATCAGACACAGAAGAGGTATTTCCTAACTTCGCTGTTAACTTTACAAAGGCTGAACTTGCTGAAAGCCTCAATGAGATTCTGGAACGTTATCAGCAAATTAGAGCTAAATTCAGAGACCTGAAAAGGAATCTTGAATCTGACTCTAATAAGTCTGAGAGTCTCAAATTGGAAAATTCTGAGCTGAGAGATAAGATTTCAAAATTAGAAAACACTTTACAAAACTCTCAGAAGGAACCAATTTCTGAAACTCCCAGCAACGCTGATGAGATCATCAAGGAGTATGATCATAGTTTCCAGAAGTTCCTAGCTAAAAGCATAGATAGAAGCAGAATGGCTTCAATGATCTATGGAGTTAGCAGAAACGGCAGGAAAGGAATAGGATACCAAGGTAAGGTTCCTACACCAAAGAATGTCATGGACTTAACCATTAAACACACTCCTTTAAATTCACACTTTGTGTATGGCCACACACATGATATCAAATATAATAGCAGTAAGCACTCTGTGAAACCAAAATTCAACCAGAGTTTTGGTAAAACTAACAAGTCAGGACCCAAGAAAATCTGGGTACCTAAGGACAAAATAATACATGTTGCAGATATCTTTAGCAGCAAGTCAGAAACACCAGTCATGGTACCTGGACTCTGGCTGCTCACGACACATGACGGGAAGAAGGCATATGTTCCAAAGCCTGGAACTTAAGCCTGGAGGCCACGTTGGCTTTGGAGGCAATCAGAGGGGAAAGATAATTGGCTCTGGAACTGTAGGTAATGGAAATCTTCCCTCTATTAATAATGTTCTGCTAGTAGATGGATTGATGCATAATCTGTTATCCATAAGTCAATTAAGTGATAACGGTTATGATATAATCTTTAATCAAAAATCATGTAAAGCTGTTAGTCAGAAAGATGGGACTATCCTGTTTAATGGTAAGAGGAAAAACAACATTTACAAAATTAAACTTTCTGAACTAAAGAGTCAGAATGTAAAATGTCATTTGTCTGTTAACAACGAGAAATGGATCTGGCACAGAAGATTGGGGCATGTTAGTATGAGAAGAATATCTCAGATTAACAAACTCAATCTGGTCAGAGGACTTCCTAATTTGAAGTTCAATTCAGATGCTCTGTGTGAAGCATGTCAGAAAGGCAAATTTGCAAAACCTTCTTTTAAATCCAAAAATGTTGTTTCCACCTCTAAGCCATTAGAACTTCTGCACATTGACTTATTTGGACCAGTTAAAACTGCTTCAGTCAGTGGTAAGAAGTATGGGCTAGTAATCGTAGATGACTATAGCAGATGGACATGGGTAAAGTTCTTAAGACACAAGGACGAGTCACACTCTGTGTTTGTTACGTTCTGTAACCAAGTTCAGAATGAAAAGGATCTTAGAATCGTTAAAGTCAGAAGTGATCATGGTGGAGAATTTGAAAATAAAGATTTTGAGTCATTCTTTAATGACAAAGGCATTCTGCATGATTTCTCTTGTCCTAGAACTCCCCAACAAAATGGAGTTGTAGAACGAAAGAACAGAACATTGCAAGAAATGGCCAGAACCATGATCAATGAGACAAACGTTGCTAAGACTTTCTGGGCAGAGGCAATAAACACAGCGTGCTACATTCAGAATAGAATCTCAATAAGACCTATTCTGGAAAAGACTCCATATGAATTGTGGAAGAACAGAAAGCCCAACATTTCATATTTTCATCCATTTGGATGTACTTGCTTTATATTAAATACAAAGAATTATTTGAACAAGTTTGACTCTAAGGCACAGAAGTGTATTATGTTAGGATACTCTGAACGCTCAAGAGGGTACAAAGTATACAATACAGAAACACAGATTGTGGAAGAATCAATCAGTGTTCGTTTTGATGACAAGCTTGACTCTGAAAAGTCAAAGCAGAATGAAGTTTTTGCAGGTATAGAAATTGAATTTGCAGGTTCTGAAGACAAGTCATCAGAAGCTCTCAACACAGACATTCCTTCAACGTCTGAAAGGAGCACTGCTAGAAATCCTACAACAGCTGCTGATCAACCTCAGAAGAGATTACCCAGAAGCAGCTTGGATCACCCAGAAGAGACTATCCTAGGAAGAAAGGAAGATCCAATCAGAACAAGAGCAAGCTTCAGAAACTCTGAAGAAACTCTTATGGGACTTGTGTCTCTGATTGAACCTTCTTCTATTGATGAAGCACTTCTGGATAATGACTGGATTCTGGCAATGCAAGAAGAGCTGAATCAATTCACCAGAAACGACGTATGGGATCTCGTTCCCAGACCAAAAGGATTCAACGTCATTGGAACAAGATGGGTGTTCAGAAACAAGCTAAATGAACAAGGTGAAGTCATCAGAAACAAGGCACGACTGGTTGCACAAGGTTATAGTCAGCAAGAGGGGATAGACTATACAGAAACCTTTGCCCCAGTCGCCAGGTTAGAATCTATCAGACTTTTAATTTCATTTGCTGTTAATAGAGGCATCACTTTGTATCAGATGGATGTCAAAAGTGCATTCTTAAATGGTTATATAGAAGAAGAAGTTTATGTTCACCAACCCCCAGGTTTTGAAAATACAAAACATCCAGAACATGTTTTCAAACTAAAGAAGTCACTGTATGGTCTGAAACAAGCTCCCAGAGCTTGGTATGAAAGGCTAAGTAACTTTCTGCTTGAAAATGAATTCACCAGAGGGAAAGTGGACACTACTCTATTCTGTAAAACAGTTAAGAGTGACATCTTAGTCTGTCAAATTTATGTTGATGATATTATTTTTGGTTCTACTAATCCTTCTCTTGGAAGAAAATTTGCTAAGTGTATGCAGGCAGAATTTGAGATGAGCCTCATGGGGGAACTAAAATTCTTTCTAGGAATTCAGATCAATCAAACTCCAGAAGGAACTTACATTCATCAGAGCAAATACATCAGAGATCTTCTGAAGAAATTTGACCTCTCAGAATGTAAGCCATCAAAGATTCCAATGCATCCCACGTGCATTCTGGAAAGAGAAGAGGTAAGCAAAAGTGTAGAACAGAAAGTCTACAGAGGTATGATTGGTTCTCTCCTCTATCTGACTGCTTCAAGACCTGACATATTATTCAGTGTTTGCATCTGTGCTAGATTCCAATCAGATCCTAGAGAATCTCACTTAACAGCTGTTAAGCGAATTTTCAAGTATCTGAAAGGTACTACTAATCTGGGTTTGTTTTATAGAAAATCTAGTGATTACAGCTTAGTAGGCTACTGTGATGCTGATTTTGCTGGAGACAGAGTGGAACGTAAAAGTACTTCTGGAAGCTGCCAGTTTCTGGGAGAAAATCTGATCTCTTGGTCCAGCAAAAGGCAATCAACAATTGCTCTGTCAACAGCAGAAGCTAAGTACATAGCAGCAGCAGGATGTAGCACACAAATGCTCTGGGTGAAAAGTCAGCTTGAAGACTTCCAGATTTTTGAGAGTAACATTCCTATACTTTGTGATAATACTTCTGCTATTTGCTTAAGTAAGAATCCTATTTTACATTCTAGAGCTAAGCATATAGAAATAAAACATCACTTCATTAGGGACTATATTCAGAAAGGTATTTTGAACTTAAAATTTATAGATACAGACCATCAATGGGCTGATATCTTTACTAAACCCCTTTCAGAAGATATGTTTAATTTCATTCTGAAACATCTCAGCATGAAAGTGTGCCCAGAGTGAAAATGTTTTAATTCCATATATTTACTTTCAGAATGTAATTATTTTGCTGTGAACTTCTGATCAATCTCCTTTCAGAAAGATAGAACATGCAGATTGTATCAGATGCAAGTCTAAAGATCTGAGAGTCTAATCTCAAAGACAGACGTGCTGATCACTACATCAAACAAGTGTCATCCAATCATCAGCATATCTCTGAAGCAGAACGCGTGCACGCTTCTGAGAAGGCAAAGCGCTGATTGGGTGCATTGAGACACATGTCTGGTAACCGTTTTTAAGTATCTTTCTCAAATCCCCCAAAATCAGCAAGCATTTAATGAAAAGTAATCATGCTCTTAAATGGCAATCATGATTTTTCTCTCTCTTAAAAACGTTTATTTTTTCAAAATAATTTTGAAAACTCTATTTAAGCACATTAATCTCTCATTCTTATTCTTTACGCTTTCTCACTAACACTCAAGCTTTTTCTGCATATTTCTGAGTTCATCTCTTGCAAACCTTTTTCCTCAATTCATTCTCAAAACCCTTTTTAGTGTGAACAATGGCATCCTCCAGCAGCGTTTCTGCAGGTAATCAGAAGAAAGCAACTTCTGAGCAATATCAAGTGCCGCTCAGAACTCTCCTCACTCCAGTGAAGAACCTTGAAGTGCTCTCTGAGTTAATCATTGATTTTGAAAGCTTGAAGGAAAATGGTTTTGACCTAACTGAAGAAATTAGGGCTCAAAAGTGGGAAGGGTATTTCGATAGGTTGGTTGGACCAACATTCCCAGCGCTGGTCAAGGAATTTTGGATTCACGCCAAGGTTTCAAAACACCTAGTCATCTCCTTTGTTATGGGGAAGAAGATTGTGATTTCTGAAGATCTCATTGCAAGGCTAATCGGTCAAAGTGGTGGTGGCGTCCGTTGTGTGGACATGGCTGAAAGATGTGCTGATACAGGTGTGGTAGCTAACAGAATTTTCACTCTTGGGATGCCCAGCAACAAGATTAAAGATCTGAAGGATCACTGCAGAGTATGGGCTAAGATTGTTCTGGGGTGCTTCAACCACAGGAAACCAACAAGTTCTCCTGATTATATAAATGTGGATCAGCAGTTTCTGATCTACTTTATTGATCAGAAGATAAAGATCAATCTGGCTCACTTCTTGTTCAACCATCTCAAAACCAGTGTGAAAGAAACAAGGGAAGAAGAAAGAACCAAGAGGGACTGGATACCGTTTGGAAGGCTAATATCAGATATTCTGACAGAGAATAGGCTGATTGAACATCTGATAGAAGCTCAGGAGCTGAGCACTATTGAACCAACAATTGGGAAACCTCTGAACGCAAAGAATCTGAAAAAGATGAAGCTGATAGAGAATATTCAGAAGGAACCCAGAGCTACTTCCACTGCTGATATCTCCAGCAGAAGAGTGCCTCTGAGTGATTTTCCAGTATTTTCTGAAATGGAATCCAAACCAGAGATGTTTCTCAGGTACCCAGATGCGTACAAGGCAGAAGATATAGATCCAAAGCTGAATATCAGAGATCTGCGTCAACCCCAACCAGAAGTGACTCTGAAGAAGACAAAGAAGAGGAAAGCGCCATCAGAAGGATCATCTCAGCAGACTCCAAAGAAAAGAGGTATTTCATCTGCTGCCCCTATTTCAAAATCTTTTACTATTCCAGCATCTATCCCTCCTCAAACCTCTCATAGAATATCAATTCCCATCCCTACCATTGATGAAACCATACAAGAAGAAGACCCTTCTGAGGCATTAAAACTCAGAAGACCTAGAACCAAACAACCCAAACAACCAACAATTTCAACAACAACAGCACTTGACCAAGTGCTGGCTGATATTGAGCATCAACATGCCTCTGCTCAACCAAACTCTGAACCACAAAATGTTCCTCCTCCACAACCAGAACAACAACAACAACCAGAACCAGAACCACAACAACAACCACTCTCAGAAGAACCTCTGATCCCTGAGCAATCAGAGATTCCACCTCCCTCTCCCCAACCAGAAATTAATCCACCTTCACCACAAACAGAGTTTCACCACTCTGAAACTCCTTCTCCTCATCAATCTGACCCTCACTCACCTCAACCATCACCGCTGGCAATCTAGTTGCCATGTGGAACCACTGTTTTCATGCCCCAGTTACCATCTTCATTAGAATCGACACCACCAAAGACTCCCAAAACACCACCCACTCCAATCGAAATATCTGACTCTGATACCCCTCCTCCAAAACAAACAGCTGCTCAGAAAATCACTGAAAACCCCAGCAGGACTTTCATTGACTTAACCAGTCTTGACCGTCTTGCTGATCTAAAACACAAAATTGCCATCCCAAAACCAAAGTAACCAGATGTTGGCTCTGGTATTTTGAATTTTGAAACAGGTGTGCTGCAATGGATTGCTTCTTTGAAGCAAGTCTGTCCTGGGATGATTGACCCAGCTGCTTCTGATCAGCTCTGGTCACAGTTCAGATTTTGGGTACGTGCTGAAGCCCTCAAGTTGCAGGATATCAACTATGAGCAGGCACAACAGAACTTCAGCAAGTTGCTGAAGGAAGTTGAAAGTCATCTGCCTCAGAAAGTTGTGCTCCCTCTGGACAGTGAACCTTGGTCTGAGAAACAGCAAGCTGCAAAGGTGCAACCATCAGAAGAAGATAAGACCATTCAGGCTGAAGAAAGTCCAGCAGAAGATGTTGCTGAAAGTTCTGAGAAGCCTCCTGTTTCTGATGCTTCTCAAGCTGCCTTGGACAGGCAGACTTTGGAAGAACTAAGGCTGAATGACATACGTCTGCAGCAGCGGATGGATGAAAACGATCAGAAGATGAAAGCAATAATGGATGTGCAGGACAGCAAGATTGACACTGTTGTCAGCATGGTTCATAAGCAAAATGAGACTTCTGAAAAGATTCAAGCGATGCTGGAGAGCCTGTTCACACGCTTGCCTCATCAACCTTAAATCTTTTTCATGCATGACCTTTTTCATGTTTTCCTGATTTTCTGATGTACTGTTTTGATTATGTTGTGTAATATTTTCTTGCTCTGATTCTGAACTATCTTAATATGATTAGTTTTTCTGATCTTAATTGTTTTAGCACATCACCAACACTTTTTGATTGCTGACAAAAAGGGGGAGAACAAGAATGATATTTAAATCAATAACGGCTAACTAGACAGAAATTCTCAAACATTCTAACTTTATTACTTGAAATGTTTTTTCTGTTTTGTTTGAAGTCTACAGGCACAAGGAAGCTCCTGGACACTCTGAAGACTAGAAGCTCTGATCAATGTTGCTCTGATCAATATGAAGTTCTGATCGTCCTAATACTCTGATCCAAAGCAAAGCTCTGACAAGAAAAGCTCTGAAGCTCTGCTCTCTGATAAGTCAAAGACTCTGATAATCTGATGTTCAAAGAAAGAAAAAGATCTGATCCTGAAGAACACGTATAATCAAAGGGAAGTAATAAACTCAGGGGGAGTATTTTCTTACTCCTTATTCTTTTACTTCTTATTCTGATACATATTCCAGATACCTTTTCACGTTATTTTAATTTAAAATATCTAGTTTTTGTCATCATCAAAAAGGGGGAGATTGTTAGAACAATGTTTGAATCTACTACCCTATATTTAAGTTTTGATGATAACAAAGTGAAAAGATATAGTATTTATAAGTGTTATGAATGAACTATCTGCTGCCTAAAATTATTATGTTCTGACTTGCAGATACGCTGATTAAAATAAGCAAGATCACATCTTTTCAGCATCAGAATTTGATTTCATACACCAGCATCAGAAGTTGCTACATCAGAACGTCAAGATCAGATGATCAACTCACGTACATGCTGAAGCTTGATGAACAGAACTGCGCTCAAACACTCTGATACAAAAACACAATAGTTCATCAGCAGCGAAGCAGAATCAGAATGAGCCAAGCCAGAACTTGCGTTAAGTAAAGCAACGGTACTATGCATTGAAAGCTAATTAATTCCAACGGCCTCATTCCAGACAAGATCTGCTCAAAAAGGAAAGCTTGTTATTAGCATTGAATCAAGAATATTGCATCCAACGTTCATCATCTCAAGTGCTATATAAACAAGGCTTTGAAGATTGAAATGGTTAATGCTCTCCAAATCTCTACACGCACAAAAGCTGAACCATAATCTTCGTTCTACCAGTTTTGCTAAACCACACACTCTGATATTCCATTACTGTTTAGCAATCTAGTTTCTAAGCTTCATTTTGTGTATACATCACAGTTGTGATACAGTTTTGTAGAAAACATCCACACACACAGTTTTATCTCTTTGTAAGAAAGTGTTACCTTGACAAATCGGGTTGTGGTTTGAATCAAGAAGGCTTTAGCAGTTGTTAAAGCAGTCTGTAATATTCAGTTGAATATAGTAGATTAAGACCTCGTTGGAGAGAGGCGAAATCACCTTGACGGGTGGACTGGAGTAGTTTGAGATCAAACGAACCAGGATAAAAATATTGTGTTCATTGCTTTAGATTTCAGTTTTACAATTCAACCCCCCCTTCTTGTGTTTTTCACCACTTCAACTCTTGCTAACTGCAACATTTGCGATAAAACACAAAACACCCAAGTCAGTTCTCCCACCGTATTACAGAACTGGCGACTATGCTGGGGAAAATCTTAAAAGTGGGGTTACCTTAGGGCTAGATCACCTTTATTTGCTTTCATTGTTTGACTTGTATACTTTACATTTTGGTTCTTTTTTTGGGCTTAAATCCTCTACCCATATTTGGGATGCCTTATAGGTAAGTAGCAATACGTTGTGGAAACTGTGTGGGGTATACCGACATGGTCTAAACAATAGCTACATTAGTGTGACATATTTGTGGGTACCGGTCGCCCTTGAGTAGTCAAGGAGAATACGGGGCCGCTGAGTGATGTCATGAAGCACTAACTGACTTTAGAACCTTTACTTGACCAACTTGGCCATTAGGACGTAGTGAGATGATCGGCTTCGGTGCAGTCCGAAGTTGGTAGATACTCGATACTACACTCATTGAGGTTTGGCTTTTTGGGATATTTCAGTCGCCGTGAAAGAGGCTTGCACTAAAACAATGTCCGAGAAGACAAATCAGTGATATTGAGATCCCTTAGAACCCAATTACTATTTCTAGGACAGGTTTGAGCCAACTAAACTTCAAGAGGGTACTTACTTATGAGACTTCATGCAAGCCTAAACCTAAGGACTTGTTTGTCTTGTTTGTATATATTTACGTGTACATACATCATAAACATTATAACATCATACTAATTCTCACTAACCATTTCAAGGATTATTGGGATTTATCTTTGTTCTTTTTTGTAGGACATGGCTTCTATTCGCAGGAAAACCATTCAAGTCAATCTCATAAGAATCTTTCCTCAACTCAAAGAGTTTGCATCAAGGGTTCCTGAGAATTCTCCATTCACCGAAAGACATGGTCGCCTCCTAAACTTGGTTACCTCCAATATTGCTGAAGATATGATGAAGGTGCTTTTCCAATTCTTTGATCCTCTACACCATTGCTTCACTTTTCCCGATTATCAACTTGTGCCAACGTTGGAAAAATTCTCCCAAATATTGAGGATTCACATTCTCAACCAACTACCCTTCAATGGTACGAAAAGAGATCCAAAACCTGAAGAGATTGCTCAAGCCCTACACTTGCAACCATCTGATGTCCCAACTAGTTGGGAAACAAGGAGTGGTGTCAAATGTTTCTTGGCCAAGTTCTTGTTTGAGAAAGCTCAATATTGTTGGAACTCCTTGGACTTACAAGCTTTTGAAGAAATTGTGTCTCTTATCATCTATGGGATGGTTTTGTTTCCAAATCCTGACCAACTCATAGATGTAAACACCGTCAAAATCTTCATGTCTCGTAACCCGGTGCCTACTTTGTTAGGAGACATCCTACATTCTTTTCACTCTTGCACTATGTTGTACCCCAAAATTTGCCCTCCCATATTCTTCAAAGTTTTGACAAGCATCATCTCAATTTGCTCAAGTCTTCTCAAGGGTTGCACAGTTCAAACACCCTCCTAAGTCAGTCAAATTAGGGTTTTGGTTCTTGCAAGGAAGTTGAGGTTTTCAAAGGCTCAATCAAGTCTCATATGCTCATATACATTGTTAAGCACCTACATGTCAAGTTTCAAGGCTCACAAGGTCAAGTTGCACAGTCAAAAACCCTAATTGCTCCACAGTCAACTGCAGGGGTAAAATGGTCATTTGGCAGTCAAAAGTCAAAAATTTTGGTCAACATCTTATTTTGAAGCCACAATCATCATTTGGTCAAATCTTGACCATGATTTCACAAGAATGGCTCAAAAATCATCAAGGTGTCAAAAGTTTCTATTTTTGGACAGTTGAAAAGTCAACTGTAACTTGACCAAGGAATAACTTTTCCATGGTTCATCAGAAAAATCCCATCCAATGCTCATTTTTAAGGTGAGGACATTTCCTACAATTCATCTTCACATTCCAAGTCCAAGAAATGCTCTCACAAAAAGTTATCAATTTCAACATTATAGGTCATTTTCAAAAGTCAACAAAAAGGCATTTTAAGTCAAAGACCATAACTTGAGATTGGTAAATCAAAATGACATGGGACCAAAGGCATTGGTTAGAGAACTTCAAGCCCTTTCCAAAGTGTCCAAGAACATTTTCATATGATCAAAATTGAGCAAGATATGCATTGGAGAAGTTGGGAAATTTTTGTGAAATGGCAAAAGTCAACTATCCTTGAAACTTCAATTTTTGACAAAAGGGCCCACTTTTTTCCACTTGATTCATCCTTTTCATGCCACCCACGTGTCCCATGATTTATTTCAAGATTAAAAATTAATTTTTCTATTTTTATTTAATTTTATTGATTTAATTCATTTTAAATCCATAAAATTCAAATAAAAATCAAAAAATTTAATTAAGGGATATCTTGTGGCTTGAATGGCTTTGATACATCATAATGCACCTACCAAATTCGTGTAAGGTCCATTTTAAGCATAAAATTCAAATTTGAACAAAATTGGCAAATTGCTTTAATGGTGGTTATGGAGAAATCCAAAGTTTAATTGCAATGGTTAAGAGCTCATAATAGTGACTGATTCTCACTCATTACTATATATACAAGCCTTGCAAGCCTCATTCAAAAACGAAAAAAAAGTGCACAAACGGCCAGAGCAAAGTTCAAAATTTGTCAAAAAAAGTGTGAGATCAAAAGGAGTTTTGCAAGCATTTTCAGGCCAAAAGGAGAACGTGACTCTCTTCTTTGCCATACCCTGAAGCTAAAGCAACCCTTGCCACGTCCTAAGGTCCATTATCAAGCACTGTAAGTATTCCCAGGTCCCCTCAAAATCCCATATTATTTTTTCTTACATACTTGTGTGCAGGCTTCAAAGAAGGCTTATCATGCGCCTCACAAATCCAAAGCGCCAAGTGTCTCCAAGTGCAAATCCAATGGCCACAAGGGAAGGAGCATCATGTTCTCAGGTCAACACAGGCGCAGGAAATCTCCAAAGTCAAACCAAGCTGGCTTCTGAATGGGCCTCACAATTCGATTAACAACTCCAATCTGGCCCAAAACCCCCCTTGGGTTTGCAATTTTTATTTTGTAATTTTTATATTTTGTTTGTCTTATTTTATTTTTTCCCTTTTATTAACTATTAACATAATTAATTTATTTTCTATAAAAAAAATCAAAAAAAGAACTAATATTATTATTATTATTAATTTCATTTTATTTTTGTAAATAAAATTATGATTAATTAATTAGTTTAAATAGGCAACTTTAATCTTTTTCTTAATAACTAAAATAAATTTAGAACTAAGTTTTTTTTCTTCTTTTAATCTTAATTCCTTTTGTTTCATTTTTCATAATAAAAAAACAAAAAACAAAATATTTCATTTATTACTATTATTAAATTCACTCTTTTATTTTGTAAATAAATTCTAAATATCATTAATGTAGTTTAATTTAGGTTTAATTTTAATCTCTTCATAATAAATAAAATCAACTTAGACTTAGGCTTTTCTTTTAACATTTTATTTCTTTTTTACTTTATTTCATAAAAACATAAAAATACAAAAATATTTTCTTTGAATAAATTAATTAATTAGTTATTAATTTTAATCTCATTTAATCACAAAAAAAGACAAAAAATTCATTTCTTTCTTAAAAGGGTCAAAACCCTTAAGACTTCCCGGTTAATTTTTATTCGCGCGCATTTATTTTATTTTGATTATTATGTAATTGCTTCCAAGAATGTAATAGTAATTAGGTTTACCGCTTTATTTAATTTTTCGTACTTATTTACCAAAATGGGTCTTTGTATTTTTGGCGATGTATAGACCCGTGCCTTGTAATAGCGTAGGATTTATGTTTCCGCAATTTACTTTCTGCACCCCCTAACTGTTAAATGCATGAAAGAATGTATGTAAATAAAATTAACCCGTAGCTCACAAATAACATGTACAAAAACATTAACTGAAAAACAACACACAAGCACATGCCACTCCTAGGGTACGCTTCACTCGTTGCCTCGAAACGTGGTCATCAAGTATAGGGTGTCTTAGAGGTCGCCCTTCTGTCTAAAGATCCAGTTGCCTCGAAACGGTTGCCTCGGATAAAAGGATCTAGGACATTAGGGTTACCACTAAGGTGTCCTACCATTGCTTAGGTGACCACACTGTCCCTCATAATCAAATTGACCCGAACACCTCCTACGACGGTGCTACCTACCTCTCAATGGTAGGATAACACTATCTAAAGGACTCTTACACAGCCTAATTCCTTAGGGAAGGTAGACTTCTCTTAAGTACTTGCTCTTTTCAAAACAAACAAAACAAACTTTTCGCACCCCACACTTTCAAAAAAGTTTTCAAACAACTTTTTCATACACTCTTGAGGACAGATACAAGAGTTACTTAGAAATTTTTCAAACGAAACTTTTTTTTCAAAACCCACACACACTTGAAAAGCAAACAATTTTTTGAAAACATAAGAACAAGTACCTAAGAGCCCGTGGATAACCACGGATAGAAAGGGTGCTAACACCTTCCCTTTCTATAAATCTACCTCCCGAACCGAGAAACATCTCGAATAAGGAATTTTGCTGTGCTTTTGTCCTTTCCATGTTGGAGAACATAAAATATGGTGGCGACTCTTGCTTACCGCGACATTTCGCGAAACCAGCTAAAAAACAGTCAGTTCTATTTCCACCGATCACAGAACTGGCGACTCTGCTGGGGACTATAAAAGTGAGGTGTACCTTAGGATTAGATCATACTTATGTTTTCAATTGCTTTGCTTTGATTGCTTTATATTTGTGGGCTTTGCATCAGAGTTTCATAGATCCTAACCCGGATATGGGGAATACCCTTTTAGGTAGCATAAGCTGTGACGGACCTGTCCGGCGTAGACCGACACGGGTGAAGCAGTGGCTACGTTGGTGTGGCACCTTGGTCTGTACCGATATCCCTTGTGTTGCAACGAGGAGAATATGGGTCTTCCGAGGAGTCATTAAGCACCAACCGACCTTAGAACCCTAAATTGACCCAACTTGGCCATAGAACAGTAGCAGTATGCTACACCCATTGAGGCTAAACTCTCGCGATGGTTCTGGCCGCAAGAAAAGATTGCGACGCTGGAGTTATGACCGATTGAGGGTAGTCAGTGATATTGGGATCCTCTAGAACCCAGTTACTTTTGATAGGACAGGTCTTAACCAACGAAACTGAAAGAGGGTAGTACCTGAACTTCATGCTGGCCTGAACTCTAAGGGCTGTCTTGTGTGACTTGTGTGCTTTCAAACTTGACTACTTGCATGCTTGTTATCTAACACATGAGTTTCTTGCAGGGTTTGTTTATAGTCCTTAACCTGGACTCATAACAGGGTTTACTTACATCACTCCATGCATAGCATAACATCATACCATTGCATGCATCGTGCATAAAGACTAATCCATTTCAAGGATCTCAAGGGCTTGTGATGCAGGTCATGATGAATCAAAGTGTCTAGCAAGGGGCAAAGGGGATTTATTTTCCTCTGGCCAAGGTGGATAACTTGAGTCAGGGGCTATGACCCACTCGATATGGTGAGCCTTGACTCTTGAAGAAGGACTCTCAACATGAAGTTCCTTCCATCAAGCTACAAAATTCAGATTCTAACAAGTTTCTCTATTTACCCCGCGAGATCCTTGAAAACATCGCATGCATACATACATATCATTGCATTACAGGTACTCTGTTCTACAGGTTGCTTAATCTTCTTCGCTGTTTATTTCAGCCATCATCATGAATCCTGAATCATCCAATGAACAAGCTATCAAGGCCCTCCAGGCCCAGAACGCCCAGTTCCAGGAGCTGGTCACGAGCTTAGCACAAGGACAACAGGAATTGAAGACTCTGCTCTTGAAGAAAAAGAAGAAGAGAACTGTTTTGTTCAACCCTAGACGCAGATCTGGGAATACACTGCAGAATGAAGCTGAACGGACTACTCCATCTGTTGGGGAAGGCAGTCACCAAGAGGGAAGGGTTCCTAGTCCCGTAGTCTCTGACACCGAGACAGATTTCAATGATGAGCATTACCCTCCTGCTAAGGACAGGTACAAACAGCTGGGGGACCGGATGAATGCTATGGAGATTCAACGTGTGTCTGGGTTGGACTTTGGGGACCTAGGTTTATCTTCTGGGGTGGTGATCCCTCACAAGTTCAAGGCACCTGCCTTTGTAAAATACGACGGGGCTTCCTACCCTAAGCTGCACCTCCGTTCATACGCGAGGAAGATCCAACCCTACACGGCAGACAAGAATCTATGGGTCCATTTCTTCCAGGAGAGTCTTTCAGGGACTCAGCTCGATTGGTTCTATCAGTTGGATGGAACCAGCATTCGTAACTGGGAGGACTTGGCAACTGCTTTTTATAAGCAGTATCAGTATAATGACGACCTCGCTCCTACGCGTACCCAACTCCAGGGTATGTCACTGGGGACGGGTGAAGGTTTTAAGGAGTATGCGCAAAGGTGGAGAGACCTGGCTGGAAGGGTGCAGCCGCCTTTGACTGACCGTGAACTCGTTGATATGTTCTTGGGGACCCTGTCTGGTCCGTTCTTCAACCATCTGATTGGAAATTCCTCTGCTGGATTTACATATCTGATCTTGACTGGTGAAAGGATAGAAGCTGGTATCAAGTCTGGAAAGATACAAACTGGTGACTCCTCGAACACTGAGAAGAGACCATCCAAGAAAGAATCTAGTGCTGTCAACGCGGTGGTTATTTCAAAACCGGCCGGTGCTCCTCAACATCGCAACCAACAAAGGGAAGAGAGACCTAAAAGGCAATTCACTCCCCTCGGCATGACCTTGTCCCAGATATTGCCACAGCTGCTGGATACCAAGTTGGTAACTCTAAGGGACCCTCTTAAGAATCCCAACAGGACACCTTCAAGGTATAACCCCAACATTCGCTGCGCTTATCATTCTGACAGCCCGGGGCATGCTACAGATGATTGTTGGACTTTGAGAAACAAGGTTCAGGATCTGATCGACACAAAGGAAGTCCAGTTCGACTCTCCAGAGACTCCCAATGTGATCACTGCTCCCTTGCCAAAACATGGCTAGGATTGGAATTTTTTTTTTCATTCGAATGTTCAAGTTGTATTTTTCTTTGACTGTTCAAACATTGTATTCATGTCAAACGTTGTTATTTCATTAATGCATTACACATGTCTGTTTTGAAGTAATTATTTCGTATTCACTATATGCAAACTGTTTTCATATTTTTGTGATGATCAACTCTTGATTGAAGAATTCTAAGCCTCTTGAGGGAGGATGACGAAAACGATACCACGACATTTACAGTATGCTTTTGAACGAACCCCGCTGATGAGGTACAAGCATTGTTTCAATTCCTAAACACTGGAGTTATAAGGAAGATAATCCCCCGTCAACCCCTCTGAGCCAAAGAAGTAGGAGTTTTTCTTTTCGAAAATTAAAACTCTTAATCATAACATGGGGCAGGGTAGTTCTCTCAGTTGATCCAAGTGTACAACGAATGGCACCAAAAAGTCCTTACAAAACAAAAGACAGTGATGGTTCCGAATAATCATAAAAATAGGCAGTCATTATTTCTCAAAATAAAAGCCCAATAAGTCAAAACCTATGAAGGAGACTTACGAAAACTGGGGCATCCCGCTGACTGTAAATCACAAAAGAAACAGTTCAGGCAAAAAACAGGGATAATAAAATCAAAAAGAAAGAGGTCCTACAAACCCTCAACAAAAATGACTGTCTGTTTTAAAATAAACTGTCAATGTCCAAACCATCACTGGAACATCAGAGAAAAGACTCAAACAAGGTCTAACGCACGATCAACTGAGTTTAGGTTTGAAGAACATCACGAAGAGCGGGTGGGTACAGATAAATTTGAGCCTTTATCCTTTGTTTCTTAAACCGTGAACCAGGCCACGTTATAACCCTAAAAAGTCCTAGCTGAAGCATGGGTTAATTCGAAAGCATACTGTTACAAAGGTATCCTGACTCCTTAAGGCTCACTGTAAAATCTTGAGTTGACATCACATGTTACATAATTCACTTGTTTTTATGAAAAAATACATTTTCAAAAAAACTTCAAGACAGACATAAGCTTTGCATTTTTAAACATAACTTTGTTTGCATATGACTTTTTGTCTGAACAGCATAGAAGTTCGCACGACGAATGTCTAATGAACAAAAGCACCCAATCAAGGGGCATGGCATGATCATTGTCCATCACCTGGGGCAGTTAAGTCAAGATCCGGAGAATCTCTCAAAAGGCCAACCAGCTTGGGGCAAATCTCCGTCTGAGTCACTTGGGGCATTGGACGATCAAACGAAGATCTTCTGGTGGCATGGCAACACAACAACAGGGGCACCCCCTACATCCTGAGAGCGCGGACATAGTCGAAAAATACTGCGCATAATCAAAGACCCGCTAGGTTGACACACCTAAGCAAAAATAAGGGCTTCCCAGCGAATCAAAAGGGTTCGGGCAAAAATAAGGGATGAAATGAAAAAATTTGTACACCCGGCAAGTCGAAAACCTGAAAAGGCGGCTTGGGCAAAAATGGGTATCCCGATGGACTGAAAACCCGAAAGGGCAGTCCGGGCAAAAGTTAGGGATCAAAAGCGTACGACTATGTCCCGCCATCTCGTCACTTGCCTACCAGAAGAAGATTTGTCCATCGGCAGTTATCAAGCACCTCCATAAGAAACTGGGGCAATAAGAATTGTCTGAACTATACAAGCTGCTTTGTCCACCAAGGTACCAAGGTAGATTCGGCTGAAGAATGTAACCAGGATACCTTCACCCCCTGCAGAGTAAGACAACACTCAACAATACTCTCCCCCGAGCAGAGTTGGTCTCCAATCATCCCCAAAAGGCACAATATCTCCAACAAGTCAGCAACACTCTCCCCAAGCAGAGTTAGCCTACAGTCAGCCTTATGGAAGTTGGGTATCCCCAGGAAATCTCAATATTCCCCAGCGGAGTATACATATGTTCCTAAACAAGCATCCCCGACAGTCTTGAGCTAAGATTGTTCCCCGGCGGAATACCAGACACCCCAGCGGAGCCACCTCCCCAGTATAGTCCAAAAAAAGTCTCCCCAGGAGAGTTGAATCAATCTCCCCAGTAGGAAGCTTATCCCCAGTAGATTCTGGAAGCTTATCCCCTGCAGAGCATGAACGCGTCTCCCCAGCTTTATTCAAGGTCATTCTCCACCAGAGCCTATAACTGGGTTATCCTCAGCTAATTACCCCGGAAAGATTGTCCTCGATGAAGTTCTTCCTATCCCCCAGCAGAGTTCATCAAATTCCTTCAACAAAACATATCAACGGTATCCTCAGCGGAGTTATCATCAAAACCTCAACGAAGTATCTCCTCCCATAGAGTAATTCCCCACAGAGTAATTCCCCGCAAAGTAATCTCTCCAACAAGTTTATTACCCCAATGGAGTCATCTTCTCCTACCGGTTTATTCTTGCAACCATCATCCCCAGCGGAAATGAAGAACTCTACTCTTCAAACATCAAGCCTAGGATTCAATAAGCTCCCGACATCCGTCAAGGATTTATTTTCCTAGACGAGAATACATTCATAAACATCGCATCGTCATGATACATGCATATACACATCATACAATCTCATTTTATATTGAGAACATCATTGCTTGATCCATGTCATGCATTGCATGTGACTGACCTTACCTTTCAGGAAGGATACAGTTAAATGATCAGCTATGTCAAAGAAGACAGATACATTCAAAAGAGACCAATCCAGTCAAAGAAGACAAATCCAGTTAAAGAAGACAAGTCCAGTTAAATCCCAAAGGTTTTTCTGATGCTCATCCAGTCAAAGAAGACAAGTCCAGTTAAATCCCAAAGGTTTTTCTGATGCTCATCCAGTCAAAGAAGACAGGTCCAGTTAAATTACTTCCTAAAGTCAAAGAAGACAACTCGTCATTGAAGACAACCCGTCGTTATAGACACCCGTCATTATAGACAACTCGTCATTGAAGACAACCCGTCATTGAAGACAACTCGTCATTGAAGACATCTCGTCATTGAAGACAACTCGTCATTGAAGACAACCCGTCAGTATAGACACCCGTCATTGAAGACATCCCGTCATTGAAGATATCCCGTCATTGAAGACATCCCGTCATTGAAGACAACCCATCATTGAAGACAACTCGTCATTTAAGACAACTCGTCATTGAAGACAACTCGTCATTGAAGACAACTCGTCATTGAAGACAACTCGTCATTGAAGACAACTCGTCATTTAAGACAACCCGTCATTATAGACAACTCGTCATTGAAGACAACTCGTCATTGAAGACAACTCGTCATTGAAGATAACTCGTCATTGAAGACAACTCGTCATTTAAGACAACTCGTCATTGAAGATAACTCGTCATTTAAGACAACTCGTCATTGAAGACAACTCGTCATTGAAGACAACTCGTCATTGAAGACAACTTGTCATTGAAGACAACTCGTCATTTAAGACAACTCGTCATTGAAGACAACTCGTCATTTAAGACAACTCGTCATTGAAGACAACTCGTTATTGAAGACAACTCGACTCGTCATTGAAGACAACTCGTCATTTAAGACAACCCGTCAGTATAGACACCCGTCATTGATGACATCTCTTCATTGGAGACTACCCGTCATTGAAGACAACTCGTCATTGAAGACAACTCGTCATTTAAGACAACTCGTCATTGAAGACAACTCGTCATTGAAGACAACTCGTCATTGAAGACGACTCGTCATTGAAGATCACTCGTCGTTGAAGACAACCCGTCCATGAAGACAACCCGTCCAAAGAGGCAACTCGTCAAGAAAGACAAAACCTCCTATGGTTCAGTTAAATCCTAAAGATTTTTCTGAGATAACCTGTCAGTAGAGACAACCCAGCAACCTTTTGAAGTTCCAGATTCGATACCTGTATCTAGCCAGGGCATGTCTGTGAGCGACGGAGTGAAGATCAACACCTGTAACAGGCCAGGAAATTATCTTTCTCAGGTACGCAAGTTCTCTCTAAGGAATCTCTTACGCGATCGACACCTCCCGATGGCATCTATAAGCCCATCTCCACAACTATCCATTATAGTTCCAAATGGCATCTATAAGCCCATTCCCGACAAGGTTCTGTCACATCTCCAGATAGCATCTATAAGCCCATCCTCCTATCCACCATCTTTCCAAATGGCATCTGTAAGCCCATTCCCGCCACCACATTGCTGATACTCTACTATGTGAGTGCAAATTTCTGGGCACTCTAGTGTTCAATCATCTTCCACCCTCGGATCACGAAAGGCACACAAGCCAATCTACATCCTCAGGTCTAAGAAGATTGAACAGGGGAAAATGTTGTACCCCAAAATTTGCCCTCCCATATTCTTCAAAGTTTTGACAAGCATCATCTCAATTTGCTCAAGTCTTCTCAAGGGTTGCACAGTTCAAACACCCTCCTAAGCCAGTCAAATTAGGGTTTTGGTTCTTGCAAGGAAGTTGAGGTTTTCAAAGGCTCAATCAAGTCTCATATGCTCATATAAATTGTCAAGAACCTACATGTCAAGTTTCAAGGCTCACAAGGTCAAGTTGCACAGTCAAAAACCCTAATTACTCCACAATCAACTGTAGGGGTAAAATGGTCATTTGGCAGTCAAAAGTCAAAATTTTTGGTCAACATCTTATTTTGAAGCCACAATCATCATTTGGTAAAATCTTGACCATGATTTCACAAGAATGGCTCAAAAATCATCAAGGTGTCAAAAGTTTCTATTATTGGACAACTGAAAAGTCAACTGTAACTTGACCAAGACATAATTTTTTCATGGTTCATCAGAAAAATCTCATCCAATGCTCATTTTGAAGGTGAGGACATTTCCTACAATTCATCTTCACATTCCAAGTCCAAGAAATACTCTCACAAAAAGTTATCAATTTCAACATTATAGGTCATTTTCAAAAGTCAACAAAAAGGCATTTTAAGTCAAAGACCATAACTTGAGATTGGTAAATCAAAATGACATGGGACCAAAGGCATTGGTTAGATAACTTCAAGCCCTTTCCAAAGTGTCCAAGAACATAATCATATGATCAAAATTGAGCAAGATATGCATTGGAGAAGTTAAGAAATTTTTGTGAAATGGCAAAAGTCAACTATCCTTGAAACTTCAATTTTTGACAAAAGGGCCCACTTTTTTCCACTTGATTCATCCTTTTCATGCCACCCACGTGTCCCATGATTTATTTCAAGATTAAAAATTAATTTTTCTATTTTTATTTAATTTTATTGATTTAATTCATTTTAAATCCATAAAATTCAAATAAAAATCAAAAAATTTAATTAAGGGATATCTTGTGGCTTGAATGGCTTTGATACATCATAATGCACCTACCAAATTCGTGTAAGGTCCATTTTAAGCATAAAATTCAAATTTGAACAAAATTGGCAAATTGCTTTAATGGTGGTTATGGAGAAATCCAAAGTTTAATTGCAATGGTTAAGAGCTCATAATAGTGACTGATTCTCACTCATTACTATATATACAAGCCTTGCAAGCCTCATTCAAAAACGAAAAAAAAGTGCACAAACGGCCAGAGCAAAGTTCAAAATTTGTCAAAAAAAGTGTGAGATCAAAAGGAGTTTTGCAAGCATTTTCAGGCCAAAAGGAGAACGTGACTCTCTTCTTTGCCATACCCTGAAGCTAAAGCAACCCTTGCCACGTCCTAAGGTCCATTATCAAGCACTGTAAGTATTCCCAGGTCCCCTCAAAATCCCATATTATTTTTTCTTACATACTTGTGTGCAGGCTTCAAAGAAGGCTTATCATGCGCCTCACAAATCCAAAGCGCCAAGTGTCTCCAAGTGCAAATCCAATGGCCACAAGGGAAGGAGCATCATGTTCTCAGGTCAACACAGGCGCAGGAAATCTCCAAAGTCAAACCAAGCTGGCTTCTGAATGGGCCTCACAATTCGATTAACAACTCCAATCTGGCCCAAAACCCCCCTTGGGTTTGCAATTTTTATTTTGTCATTTTTATATTTTGTTTGTCTTATTTTATTTTTTCCCTTTTATTAACTATTAACATAATTTATTTATTTTCTATAAAAAAAATCAAAAAAAGAACTAATATTATTATTATTATTATTAATTTCATTTTATTTTTGTAAATAAAATTATGATTAATTAATTAGTTTAAATAGGCAACTTTAATCTTTTTCTTAATAACTAAAATAAATTTAGAACTAAGTTTTTTTTCTTCTTTTAATCTTAATTCCTTTTGTTTCATTTTTCATAATAAAAAAACAAAAAACAAAATATTTCATTTATTACTATTATTAAATTCACTCTTTTATTTTGTAAATAAATTCTAAATATCATTAATGTAGTTTAATTTAGGTTTAATTTTAATCTCTTCATAATAAATAAAATCAACTTAGACTTAGGATTTTCTTTTAACATTTTATTTCTTTTTTACTTTATTTCATAAAAACATAAAAATACAAAAATATTTTCTTTGAATAAATTAATTAATTAGTTATTAATTTTAATCTCATTTAATCACAAAAAAAGACAAAAAATTCATTTCTTTCTTAAAAGGGTCAAAACCCTTAAGACTTCCCGGTTAATTTTTATTCGCGCGCATTTATTTTATTTTGATTATTATGTAATTGCTTCCAAGAATGTAATAGTAATTAGGTTTACCGCTTTATTTAATTTTTCGTACTTATTTACCAAAATGGGTCTTTGTATTTTTGGCGATGTATAGACCCGTGCCTTGTAATAGCGTAGGATTTATGTTTCCACAATTTACTTTCTGCACCCCCTAACTGTTAAATGCATGAAAGAATGTATGTAAATAAAATTAACCCGTAGCTCACAAATAACATGTACAAAAACATTAACTGAAACATGAAACTTATTCATCAAGAAACCAAATTTTGCAAATTAGGGTTTAAAGTTGAAAAATTTCATAACTTAGAATTTTTCTAAGTTATGAAATTTTCTTAATTTTCCCTAACTTTGCCCAACATTTTCACCATGATGCAATTGGATTCAAAGAAAACCTCCAACATGAAAGTTGTAGTAATCCACAAAGTCTACAACTTTTATTCACAAAGTCTTCCAAAAAGAAGCTTGGATCTTAAGTTATGATTTTTGGAACAAGGGTCCCTAAAACTTTTAACTTAGTGAATTTTTGCCCTAGTTTAGGCAGGATTTTGACCTATCTTCTTGGAAATTTTTCACCTAGTTCCACTTGGAATCTCAAATTGAATTTCAAATATGGATTGTAGAGCATGTTGCAAGCTTTCTAAAATGTCCAAGAACTCTCCAAACTCATTTATGGTTAGGGATAATCGAAGGCTTGAAGTTGGCAAAAACTCACTTTTCATCCATGGCATGTTCATGTTGATACAAATTGCAATTTCAAATCAGCATGCTTTGCACTAGATTACAGGCCTCTAAACCACTTCACACTCAATAATTAAATGCAAATCCATCAGTCTAAGGCGTTGTTTTGGTTACTAGGGCATTGCACACAAGATTAATCCCTAAGTAGAAAAAGCAATATTTCCATTTTTGCTTAAATGTGCTTTATGTCAAAACTGAATCCCTTGAGCATTGGTCCATATCTGAGGCAGCAAATCAAATCCACAAATTGGAGGGGCCAAGGGCAAAGTGTGCAAGCATATGGATAGCATGTACAGGCCTGTTGGACATCACTTCTCATGCTTGCTTAAAATACAAGAAAGATATCCAAAACACAAGAACTTGAACATCAGCAAAAACTAACTTGTGCAAACATTTGAACCATCTTCCTCACACCTCTCTGAGCCAGAAACACGATCTCTTGAGCCTTCAAACATCCCATAACAAGAAATCACCTCCCATTGGCAAAACAGGGCAGCATCTGCAACTTGACTTCCATAGCACAATTTGCTCGTGCGTTTTGGCCCAAACCTGTTCAAACACCTTCCATTACATCCATCCAAACTATCCCAAACCTTAAACACCAACTGTAACTCCATTTACAGGGTTTGCCATTTTCATTTTGAGCTTGTGCAGGTTTAGTTCTGTAGGCTTGTTCAAGCATATTCAAGGCAAGCAGGGTATTAGAGAAGGTCAAGTGAAGTTCAAGGAAGCCCCCAGACATCTCAAGCCTTGTTGAAAAGCTCCCCATTGCCATACACGAAGTCAGCTGAAATAGGTTTTTATCCACTTCCTATCTCTCTATTTAGGAACATTTAGCCTTAGGTTTGTGAATAAGAAATGTAGTATTCATAGCCACGAAGCTGTACATATGCTCAGTTTTCATTTTTATTAAGCGTGCTAAGAGAATTTGGTCCATGAACATTCTGAAAAAACTAGGTTAGGATTTGGGGCCAGAGAAATTCTCTTTGGTCTTTGAGAGTTAGGACAAGTTGTTTATATGGTTGGATTCGTCTTGAAAAGCTCTACAACTTTGATGTTATGTGTTTTTGCAATATGACTCGTATACATGATCTGGCAATTGTACAAGGCGCGCACGTTTTTGAAAGTCAGAGGTTGAAGATGAAGTGGTGGGCTGGGCTTGGTCTTAGCTCACTATTGACACCCCCTTTTACTTTTTACACCCCTGGCCCAATTTATTGATATTTTATATTTTTGCATTTTTATTTTCATTTCTGATTTTATTTTATTATTCCCAAATATAAAAAATACTCAAAAAATATTTTTATAAATTTTCATATTTATTTTGTATTTTATTTTTATTTTTCTAAACATAAAAGTAATTTAATGAACATATATCTTTATTTCATTTTAATGAAAACTTAGAAATAAAATATTAAAAATCATACTTTTATATTTTTATTTATACTTAAATAATATATTATATTAAATATATTTTTATTTTTGTATATATTTTATTTCATTTTTTTATACATGTTTAATATAATTAATATTACATATATATACTTTTATTTTATTTAATAAATATTTGAGAATAAAAACATGAAAAATATACTTTTTTTTCTTATTATTATTTATACTTAAAATTATACATTTTTCTAAATATATTTAATTTTTTATATATACATCATTTTATTTTATTATACATAAATAATATAATTAACATATTTATTTTCTTAAAGAAAAATTAGGGTTTACCCTTAATAAAAAAATAATAATTTCTTTTATTTTATTTCTTCCCTTTTTGTATTAAATATTTTTACATAAATAAAAAAACATAAACTTTTTTGCATATTCATAATACTTGGTATATTTATTTAATTTGTTTATTTAAATATTGTCTATTTATTATTTATGCCATTTGATTCAATTTGGATGTAATAGTAAAATTAGGGTTTTAATTTCTTGTCAAATAATCCCTATTCAAAAATTGTATCCCCCATCCCCATAATCATGTTGTAATAGCTTAGACTTTTAATTCTCGCACTTTACGCTTTTAATTATGCCATGATTAGAGATTAGGGTTTGTATGCAAAAAATCCAAAATCAACAAGTAGCTTGACTAATAGAAAGACAAAAATGCATGAAAATCAATATATAATACACACTTGCACCCCTAGGGTTACATCCACTTGTTGCCTT
The DNA here is from genome assembly GCA_948472305.1 of Vicia faba. Taxonomy (NCBI): domain Eukaryota; kingdom Viridiplantae; phylum Streptophyta; class Magnoliopsida; order Fabales; family Fabaceae; genus Vicia; species Vicia faba. The sequence continues at coordinate 1,063,147,719 of OX451737.1, forward strand.
AAAAATGGGCCATGTTATGCATGTTGGGTACTTTGGCAAAACAAAAACAAAACAAAAGATCATAGTCCCTCGATGACGCTATCTTGGTTGCCTAAACAAAAATGATCAAGTCCCTCAAAAATTTGCCAAAGATATTTGACACAATTGCTATCATGGTCTATACGATGACCCGCGTCTGTCCCGTTTAACATCCAAATACAAGGTTGTTTACCAAATGCAATGGTAAAACAACACTATCAAAAGGGTTAAAAATGTGTAGGAAAGATCCTTGAGTAAAATAGGGTAGACAACTCTTAGTTACTTGATCAAAACTTGCAAAAACATCCTTGCTATTTTCAAACACACCTCACAACACAATTTCAAAACATTTCCCAAAACAAACTTTCAAACATTGAAACATCTTTTCAAAAGACAAACACCTTTGTATATATTCAAACAAGAATCATTACAAAGGTTGCCACAACGATGACCTCTTTTCAAAACATTTTCAAAACCACACACAAAAGCACCATTTCAAATAATTGAAAAGCAAAAGCAAGTGATCTAAACAAGTAACTAAGAGCCCATGGATAACCATGGATGAAAAGGGTGCTTGCACCTTCCCTTTTCATAATCTACTCCCCGAACCCAAGAAAACATCTCAAAGGTCTTTCCTGTGCTTTTTGACCTTTCCTTTGGATAAAATAAAAAGTCGGTGGCGACTCTTGCTAAACCGAAACATTTGCGAACACAAACGCAAAACCTCAAGTCAGTTCTCCTACCGTATCAAAGGTGTATCCAACTACAACAGAGTTGAAGAATTGGCATGCAAAGGACTTTGTGCCCATCTCCTTCATTGAGGAGTAATCTAATTGTTATTGTTTTTCTTTCAATTCAAGAACATTTTGTCTGTAATATTCAATAATGACTTTTAAGCCATGTGCCTGGCCAGGGGCACTTTGGTCCATCTGCCAAGGGTTTTATTTATGTTCATCTAATCATATGATCATTCAGTACATTGAACTCTTTTGTGTTCAAATAATTGTGTTCATTATCTTTCTTTTCTTTCAAATACATTTTCAAAAATAGCCATGTATCTTACATGCATACAGACACATTCTCGCAGGTCCTCATCCACTCTAGATCCTATTGCCATTGACTCTACTATTACCGACTATGACTTTGAATGCCCAATCAACCAAGCCGAAGACGAAGGTGGGGAAGATTGTGAAATACCAGGAGAACTAGCCAGACTTCTATTACAAGAGGAAAAAGCTATTCAGCCGCATGAAGAGTTAGTTGAAGTCATCAATCTGGGTACTGAAGCAGATAAGAAGGAAGTCAAAATCGGCGCTAACTTAGAAGACATTGTCAAGAGCAGGTTGGTTCAGATGTTGCATGATTATGTGGAAGTATTTTCTTGGTCTTATGAAGATATGCCTGGGTTGAATACCGACATCGTAGTTCATCATCTGCCGACAAAAGAAGACTGCCCTGCTGTTAAACAAAAGGTTCGTCGCATGAGGCCTGATATGTCTGAGAAGATCAAAGCTTAAGTAATGAAACAGTTTGATGCAGGGTTCCTAGCTGTGATATCCTATCCTCAATGGGTTTCCAATGTGGTGCCAGTGCCAAAGAAGGGCAGGAAAGTTCGCATGTGCGTAGACTATATGGATCTGAATAGGGAAAGCCCCAAGGATGACTTCCCTCTACCATACATTGACGTCTTAGTTGATAATATTGATAAGTGTTGTACCCCAAAATTTTCCCTCTCATTTTATCAAGATTTCCCCTCACAAGACTCTTTGGACTCCAGCCAGGATTAGGGTTTGCTCAGCTCAAGACATCTCCTTGCACTGTTGACCTGAAATTAGGGTTTGAGTTTGCACAAGGATTTTTGGACTTCCAATGCCTCATGTGACTTTCATGCTTCATGCTGGACCTATAAGATTGCTCATACCAAGTTTCAAGCTTTGAATCAAATTTTTGCCCAGTCAATTGGACAGTTGACTTGAAAAATCAACTGTATTGGAGAAAAAGTCAACTGTGGCCAATTTACAGTCAAACCTCATAATTTTTGATCCACATCAACATTATAGGCTCATATGAACCATTTGATCAAATTTGGACCACAACTCCTCAAGAAATTTGATCAGATCTTCAAAAGGGCAAAATGGTCATTTTTAGGGTTTTGACTACAGAAGGGCAATTTCTGATTTTTCACCTAGCCAATGGCAAATTGGGTTCAAGAATGGTTTCAAGGACTCAATGGCATCATCTTGACCTAATCACAAGGTTCAAAAGATCTCAAATGCATTGGATTGACAGATGAGTTTTCCAGTCAACTGATCAAAAATCAACTATACACTGAAAAGTCAAACTTTGACTTTTTGGTCAAAATCAAGTGCCAAGGGTCATTTTTCATCAAGATGTGTCAAAACATGAAACTTGTTCACCAAGAAACCTAATTTTAAAAATTAGGGTTTAAAATGGAAAATTTTCATAACTTAGAAATTTTCTAAGTTATGAAAATTTCTTATTTTTCCCCCAACTTTCCCCAACTTTTTCACCATGATGAAATTGGATTCAAATAAAACTTCCAACATGAAAGTTGTAGTCCTCCACAAAATCTACAACTTTGATTCACAAAGTTTTCCCAAAATATGCTTGGATCTAAAGTTATGATTTTGTGAATAAGGGTCCATGAAACTTTTAACTTAGTGAAATTTTGCCCTAGTTTAGGCAGGATTTTGACCTATCTTCATGACAACTTTTAACATAGTTCCAATGGGAATCTCAAAATTCATTTCAAATATGGATTGTAGAGCATGTTACAAGCTTTCCAAAATGTCCAAGAACTCTCCAATATCATTTATGGTTAGGGAGAATCGAAAGTTTGAAAATGGCAAATCATCACTTTTGTCCAAGGCATTTTGCACCATGTTACAACTTGCAAATATGTCCTAAGCATGCTTGTACTTGATTTACAGGTTCTATTCCTTTCTACACTCATAAATTAAATGCAAATACATTGGAAAAAGGCATTATTCTGAGCTTTGGAGCATTATACTTTGATTTAATCCAAAAATGGCAAAAAAGCAACATTGCTACTTTGATAAAGCATGCTTTATGTCCTTTTGTTTATCTTGAGCATTGAACTTAATATTTTGCAGCAAACCATATCCACAAACATCAGAAAAGGTTTACCAACTCTCCTCAGGCCTTGAGCTAGCCTGTACAGGCTGTGCCTTTGTCAACTCACCTTTTACTTAAAAAACAAGCAAGTGTGCAAAAACTCCACAACTTGGAAATCTGATAAGAGCAAGCCTTTGTATCATTACAAACAACCTCAACACATTGTAGCAAGCATAATATACGAGTTACAAGCCTCTCAAACACCCAAATACACCAAAACTCCATTTTTTCCCAAAACAGAGCTAGCTCTGCAGAACTCAAGCCAAAACCTAATTGCGTCGTGCGTTTTGTCTTGAACCACTTCAGACACATTCCATACATCCCATCTGAACTACCCAAGCCCTTCTCAAGCAACTGTAACTCCATTTTCAAGCTTCACCATTTTCAATTTTTGTAGGTTGAGTTCTACAAGGAGTTTCAGATCATTTCAAAGCAAGCTAAGCATTGGGAAAGGTCAAGGGAACATCAAGCAAGCTCAAAAGTCCTTCAGGCCTCACTCACAACTCATACATTGCCATATTTGAACTTGACTGAAACAAGTAATTCTCAAGATTCTAACTCCTTATTTAGGCATCATTAAGCTTAGATTTGTGAAGCAAAAATGTAGTCTCTAAGTTGCTTGAGCTGTACATATGCATAGCTTCCATTTATATTAACTGAGTTAGAAGAATTTGGATGTTGAAGTTGCTGAAAAAACTAGGTCATAAATTAGGGGCAATGAAATTCTCTCTGGTCTTTGAGAGTTAGATCAAGTTTTTTATATCATTAGAATCGTGTGATGATGAGCTATAACTTTCATGTTGCAAGATTTTGTTTTTAAGCACGTGTGCAGGAGATACGGTTTGAAGTACATGGCGCGCACATTTCGGTTCCAAGGACAGGGACGAAGTGGAAGTTTGGGCTTGGCTTGTTTGACTTTTGACACCCCCCTGTTTACTTCCTGCACCCCCTTGGCCCATTTCTTTTATTTTTCATATTTTATTGCATATTTCACATTTTCTGACTTTATTTATTTTTTCCAAACATTTAAAATCACCAAAAATATTTTCTTTATTTTTTGCATTTTTATTATATTTTTTTATTTCATTTTTGCATAATAAATAGTTTATTAAGTAATATATACTTTATTTTCTTAAATAAAATTGTAAATAATATAAAAATATCACATATTTTTATTTTTATTATTTATACACTTAAATTAATATTTTCATACAATATTTAGCTTTTTTAATATTTTGTCTATATTTTTATTTATTTTCTTGTACATAAAAATGAATAAATAAATAATATAGAATATATCTTTTTAAACAAAAAATTAGGGTTTTCACCCTTTCAAAAAATAATCATTTTATTTTTTTATTTTTAAGACATAAATAAATTTATTTTTACATACATAAAAACAAATACAAAAACATTTTGCATATTTACAATTTATTCCATATTTAAATATTTGCTTATTCATTTATTTGTACAAATAAATTCAATCTGGTTGTAATAGTTTTAGGGTTTTATTTTGAGCAATATCCCCTTATTCAAGACTTGTATCCCCCTCCCCATATCAATGTTGTAATAATCTTAGATTTATTTTTCGCATTTTATTGTTTTTATATGCATGCTTAGTAAATTAGGGTTTGTATGATAACCAAAAATCAAAACAAATAACATGACTAAACACAAGACAAAAATGCATGAAAAATGACAAACACAATGCACACAAGCACCCCTAGGGTTTCATCCACTTTGTTGCCTTAAAATGGCCATGGTATGCATGCTAGGTATCTTGGCAAAACAAAAACAAAACAAAAGATCATAGTCTCTCGATGACGCTATCTTGGTTGCCTAAACAAAATGATCTAGTCCCTAAAAAAAACTTGCTAAGATACTTGGCAATATTGTTATCATGGTCATACGATGACCCACGCCCGTCCCGTTTAACATCCAAATACAAGGTTTTTTACCAAATACAATGGTAAAACAACAATGTCAAAGGGTTAAAAATGTACAAGAAAGATCTTTGAGTAGGGTAGACAACTCCCAGTTACTTGATCAATTTGCAAACTATCCTTGCTAATTTCAAAAAACACACACACAATTTCAAAACATTTTCCAAACAAACTTTCAAACATTGAAACATTTTTTCAAAAGACAAACATCTTTGTATACATTCTTCAAACAAGAATCATTACAAAGATTGCCAAAACGATGGCACCTTTTCAAAACACTTTCAAAACCACATAAAGCACAATTTCAAACAATTGGAAAAGCAAAGCAAGTGATCTAAACAAGTAACTAAGAGCCCATGGATAACCATGGATGAAAAGGGTGCTAGCACCTTCCCTTTTCATAATCTACCCCCCGAACCCAAGAAAACATCTCAAAGGTCTTTCCTGTGCTTTTTTTACCTTTCCTTTGGATAAAATAAAAATTCGGTGGCGACTCTTGCTAAACCGAAACATTTGCAAACACAAACACAAAACCTCAAGTCAGTTCTCCCACCGTATCACACTCAGCATAAAGTCTTCTCTTTCATGGATGGCTTCTCAGGCTATAATCAAATAAGGATGACTCCCGAAGATATGGAGAAGACTACTTTTGTTATGCAATGGGGCACCTTCTGCTACAAGGTCATGCCGTTCGGATTGAAGAATGCAGGGACAACATATCAGAGAGATATGGTAACTCTGTTTCATTATATGATTCATCATGAAATAGAGGTCTATGTGGATGACATGATTTCCAGATCACAAACTGAATAAGAACATCTCGATCACCTGTACAAACTATTCGAAAGGCTAAAAAAGTACAAGCTGAGGTTAAACCCTAACAAGTGCACGTTTGGAGTACGATCTGGAAAGCTTCTAGGTTTTGTTGTCAACAATAAAGGCATTGAAGTTGATCCTGCCAAGATAAAGGCCATCTAAGAAATGCCAGTCCCTCATTCTGAAAAGGAAGTTAGAGTATTCTTGGGTCATCACAATTACATTGCCCGCTTCATATCTCACTTGACCGCTACTTGTGAGCTAATCTTCAAACTCTTGAAGAAAGATCAGGTAGTCAGATGGAATGATGAGTGCCAAGATGCCTTTGAAAAAATCAAAGAATATCTACAAGAACCTCCTATTCTCATGCCTCCGGTTGAAGGAAGACCCTTGACCATGTACTTGACAGTATTAGAGAACTCTATGGGGTGTGTTTTAGGCCAACATGACGAGTCTAGCCGAAAAGAGCATGCTATTTATTACCTGAGAAAAAAGTTTACGGACTGTGAAACCAGATATTCACTGCTCGAGAAAACTTGTTGCGCTCTGGCATTGGCTGCTCTCCGGCTAAGACAGTATATGTTGACTCATACCACTTTGTTTATTTCTAAGATGGACCCAATCAAGTACATCTTCGAGAAACCTGCTCTTTTCGGACGAATAACCAGATGGCAAATGATCTTGACTGAGTACAACATTCAATACACTACACAAAAGGCCATCAAAGGAAGCGTACTAGCTGATCACTTGGCCCATCAAGCTGTGGATGATTATCAGTCAATGAACTTCGACTTCCCTGATGAGAACATCATACTGGTGACCGATTGCGCGAAACCTGGACCATATGACGGACCTGAACAAGGATCCCGATGGACTATGGTATTCGATGGGGATTTTAAAACCTTGGGTAACAGAATTGGTGTTGTGATCATCTCTCCTGAAGGTTGCCACACTCCTTTCACTGCCAGACTTTGCTTCAATTGCACGGACAATATGGCCTAGTATGAAGCGTGCATCTTGGGTTTGAAAGCTGCCATTGATTTGAGGATCAAGCATTTAAATGTGTTTGGGGATTCTGTCCTAGTGATCAGCCAAGTAAAAGGAGATTGGGACACTAAGCACCCTGATCTCATCCCTTATAAGGAACTTGTACTATCCCTGATTTCCTACTTCAAAGAGGCCACTTTTAAGCACTTCCCTAGGGAAGATAATCAGTTGGCTGACGCTTTGGCAACCATGTCTTTAATGTTCAAGGTCAGATGGGACAATGAAGCCCCTATGATTACAATTGAAAGATTCGACGAACCTGCACATTACCGTGAGCTTGGCACTGACACAGAAAATCCATGGTACCATAAGGTGATGAGACATCTTGAAGCACAAGAGTATCCAGAGGGAGCATCAATCAATGACAGAAAATTCTTACGAAGATTTGCATCCAAATTCTTCCTAAGCAATGGAATATTGTACAAACGCAACCATGACTCTACTTTACTCCGATGTGTGGACAAGAAGGAGGCAGAGGAAATCATGGAAGACATGCACGATGGTCTCTTTAGTACTCACTCAAGTGGACATACGATGGCTAAGAAAATCTTGAGGGCTGGCTACTATTGGTCAACGATGGAGACTGATTGCCATCAACACTCTAGAACTTATCACAAATGCCAAATCTATGCTGACAAGGTCCATGTGCCTCCTATACCTCTGAACGTCATGACCGCTCCGTGGCTATTTTCAATGTGGGGCATTGACATAATTGGAGAAATCAAGCCCACAGCTTCCAACGAACATTGCTTCATTCTTGTTGTTATTGACTATTTCACCAAGTGGGTCGAAGCCGCCTCTTTTGCCTCAGTCACGAAGAATGTGGTAACCAGATTCATCAAACACAACCTCATTTTCCGCTATGGTATCCCCGAAAGGATCATCACCGACAATGGGACTAACCTCAACAATGCTATGATTATTGAGCTTTGTACTCAGTTCAAGATCAAGCATCACAATTCTTCTCCATATAGACCGAAAATGAATGGCGCAGTCGAAGCAGCCGACAAAAAAATCAAGAAGATTATGCAGAAAATGGTGGTAACCTATAAGGATTGGCATGAGATATTGCTATTTGCTCTACATGGCTACCGCACTTCAGCTAGAACATCAACTGGGGCAACTCCATTTTCTCTAGTCTATGGCATGAAAGCTGTTTTGCCAGTAGAAGTTCAGATTCCCTCCCTAAGGATTATGAATGAAGCAGGCTTAGGCAAAGACGAGTGGATTCAAACGAGATTGGATCAGCTGAACTTGATCGATGAGAAGCGATTGGCTTCTGTTTTTCATGGTTAGACGTACCAAAAACAGATGATCAAGGCTTTCAACAAAAAGATCAAGCCTCGAGTATATCAAGCTAGCGACTTGGTGATAAAGCACATTATTCTGCCACAAGGCGACCCCAGAGGCAAATGGACTCCCACCTACGAAGGGCCCTTTTTTGTCAAGAGAGTGCTCTCTGGCGGTGCCATGATGCTGACTACCATGGATGGTGAAGACTTCCCACATCCTATAAATGCGGACATAATTAAAAAAATACTATGCATAAGAGACCCGCTAGGCTGACACGCCTAGGCAAAATAAGGGCATTCCGGCAAACCAAAAGGTTTGGGCAAAATTAGGGATATATGCAAAAGATTATACACCCGACAAGTTGAAAACCCGAAAGGGCGACTTGGGCAAAAATGGGTATCCTGGTGGACTAAAAACCCGAAAGGGAAGTCCAGGCAAAAGTTAAGGATTAAAAGCGTATGACTATGTCCCGTGGAATCACCACATTCAACTTTATCACCAAGGTCCGAGTTCAAACGGTCCAAAATCAATTCAATCAACTTTTGTCAATGGCAAGGGCATTCGAAGACATTGGGGGAAATAGTAGAGTTAGAAGGCAATGAAATCATTTCACATGGCTATTTGTTTTTGTTCTCAATTTTGTTTCCCTTTTGACGATTTCCTCTTACTAGGATTTGTGTCTCTTTGTACAAAAAATGCCTATTCATGGGCAAAATATCAATACATATATACTTTGAAGTGAAAACTTCATGTCCTTGTTTTGAATGCAAACTTGTCCAATGACTAAAATTGAATGAACATATGCATATGAACATAATTAAAACTCTTTGAGACACATGACCTAAGCAGTAACAAGCACCCCTTTAATGAATATGGAATACCCCCACAAAGTTATTTCATTGACATCCTCCTTAACAAACTTACTCACAAAGTCTCTTTGCATAGGATAATCTCCAACCAGAGTCTCAATCTCTTGACAGCTCTCTCTCCAGCTAAGTTTGAATCTTACAAGTAGAAGCCTTGTGGATCTCTTCCTAAAAAGAACTCACCACTTCAGCAGTTTATCAATAGAATTTATTTCCTCAACAGGGTTTACTTCCCCAACAAACAACGAGCAGCATAACTCCCCAATCGAGTACAAAATTCCCCAGCCGAGCCTATTACCCCCAGCTGAATATACCTCACCAAGCTGAGTCTGTCCTCCCTGACTGAGTCTACACTCTCCAGCTTAAGTTTTCCTTTCAGATTATTACAAATCATAGGGCCACAACCCCTGATCCCAAATAAAGTCATCAACAAAACCTTTACTATCTCCAGAAGTTACTATAAAGCCTGGACCTGACCAGATAATAGTCAACTTCTCAATTCACTATAGTGCCTGGACCCGACCAGATAATAATTTGACTTTATCAATTGCTGAAACCTGGACCCGACCAGATAACAATTTGAGTTTCTGAAACTTGGACCCGATCAGATAACAGTTAATCTCAATTTCAAGTTTCTATAAAACCTGGACCCGACCAGATAATAGTTTAAATCTTCAAAATATAGAATAACTCGGACTCAACCAGACCAAGGTTTAACTTCTTTTCCCCAGTAGAGCTTGTCTCTACCCCAACAAGTTGTTGTGAAGCCTGGATCCGACCAGATAGCAATTACCCTCAGAAATTCATTGTGAAACCTGGAATCCTACCAGATAATAACTAAATCCCCAAATAGTTTATTATGAAACCTGGACCCGACCAGATAACAATTAACCTCTTCAACCTTAGAAATCTGCAAAGCCTGGACCCGACCAAATGTCAGATTTTTCAAGAAAGTTATTGTAGAGCCTGGATCTGACCAGATAACGATTAACTACGACCCCCAGAGAGACACTGTGAAGCTTGGACCCGACCAAATAATAGTGCAACTTTCCAAAAACCATGAAACCTGAACCAGGCTAGATAATAGTTACCACTTCAAGTTATTGCGAAGCCTGGATCTGACCAGATAACAGTTAATTTCCTTATCCCCAGCAAGTTGTTGTAAATCCTGGACCCGATCAAATAATAGTTCAATTTCAAGAAATTCTCTACAAAGCCTAGAATCCGACCAAATAACAGTTAATTTATTTCTTCCCCAATAAGTTACCGTGAAGCCTAGATCCGACCAAATAGCAGTTGACTTCCTCATTCTCATTAAGTTGTGAAGCCTGGATCCCACCAGATAACAGCTGACATGCAAGATATATTCCCTAGTAGAAGCATCCTTTCATCAAAGTTTGAAGATATGTATATTCTCCATCCCCAACGGCAATCAGGGATTCAACTTCCCAAAACTCCCCAGCAACAGTCAGGGATTTATTTTCCCGGACAAAAACATACATCTCAAATTCACACATCATAGCATATACGTACAAAATGCATTTAGCATAATACTACATCTGGTGAACATCATGCATACATCTGCATTTTACTAACTCTTTTTCTCACAGGTAAAACGTCAAGTTTTAGTATAAATCAACAAGAGATTTATAATCATACTTCTTCCAGCGTTTACCAATATTCCTCCAAATGGAATTTGTGATACCGTGGGAGAACTGACTTGAGGGTTTGCATTTGATCGCAATTATGCGGTTAGCAAGAGTCACCACCAACTTTTCTTTTATCCAAAAGGAAAGGTAAAAAAGCACAGGAAAGACCTTTCGAGATTACTTCTCGGGTTCGGCGGGTAGATTATGAAAAGGGAAGGTGTTAGCACCCTTTTCACCCATGGTTTTCCATGGGCTCTTAGTTACTTGCTAGATCACTTGCTTTTGTTTTAATGTGCTTGTGGTGTGGGTTTTTGAAAGTATTTTGAAAACGTCTTTGTAATGGTTCTCGTCTCTATAAGAACGCATACAAAGTGTTGTTTTGAAAAATAATTAAATTAGGTGTTGGTGGAATGTGTTTTTGAAAGTGATTTTGAAAAGATATTTTTGTAATGGTTCTCGTCTCTATAAGAACGTATACAAAAGGTTTTTGTATTTTGAAAAAAGGTTTTAATGTGAAAGTGCTGGTGTAAAATGTTGGGTTGTGAGCAAGCGAGCAACTAAGAGCGAATCTACCTACTCGAAAGGTCTTAAATGTTCTTTACCTCCTTTAGATGTTGCTATCTTACCATTGATTTGGTAAGAAGCCCCATCGTTGGATGTGAAGGGACAGGTGCAGGACGTTTGTACAGTCATAGAAGGTAACTTATGAGACGCTTTAGCAATTTTTCGTAAGGGACTAGATCGTTTTACCGAAGGCAACATCGAGGGTCATCGAGGGACTATAATCCTTTTTTTATCGGATAGTCTTTGCTTAAGCGTCCCCTATTCGAGGGACATAACTGTTTTCCGAGGCAACAAAGCGAGATCACCCTAGAGGTGCATGTGTGAATGGTGTGTTTGATTGCATGCGTTTAGTCTTTGATTAGGGTGGTCTACTTGTTAGTTTTATCTTACCATACACTCTAATTACTAACATTTATGAAAGCAAAAATGCAGAAAATAAAGGTCCTACGCTATTACACGCTTTTTGAGGTATGGGGTATGTAAATGTATAAGTGGGGGTTGCAAAAAATAAAATTCCTAATTATTACAACCAAATTGAATGAAAATAAAAGTAAAAGATCAAAAGAAAAATCAAAATTTATGCTGTCTGGTCTGACACGGGCCGTGTCCTATGACACGGGCACCCGTGTCAGCTTCTGTAATGGTCCATGCACATTTTTCCTTTTCTGTACTAGATAAAATGACATGGGCCGTGTCCAGTGACACAGGAACCCGTGTCAGCTCCTGACCTGCATTTTTGTTAGCGTAAAGTTCCAGTATGGCTGACACGAACATGTCCTGTGACACGGGCACCCGTGTCAGCCCCTGACCTACATTTTTGTGAGATTTTTTCAAACAGAGGAGCTGACACGGCCGTGTCGTGTGACACGGGCACCCGTGTCAGCCCCTGTCTTGGCTCTTTTTTACTGAGTTTTCCCTTTTTGATTTATCTTTTATAAATCTTTTGGACACAAACAGAAAATGATGTATGGAAAAAGATATTACAGTTTGAAGAAAAATATACCTCTTGAAGCAAAACTTTAGAATACGTATGGATGTCTCCGGATGCAAAGTGATGAATAACCGAACTCGTCTTTAGAGCTACTCCAATCCTTGCTCTGTGTGACCAAGTTCTAGAATCGCTCCAACCCAGTCAAAGGTATAAAGTACTGTTTTTTTGTTTATGCTTGGAAGGTGATGATAAAGGTGTTACAGAAACGGTTCTTATGTTAGAATAATCTCCATGTGATGTATATGAGGTGTTTGGGTAGTTGGTTTAAGGGAAAGTTTGCAAGGTTGTACAACAATGAATTGAGGATTTTTCTGTTTTTGTGAGTGAAAACAAAGTTGGAGTTGGGCAAAGTTTTTATGTGAACTGAGTTTTATGAAAATGAGCTGGGTTTTATGAATGACCAGAGTTTAACAAAAGTTCTGTTTTTCTCCTCTCTCTTTTTCTCTCCCAAATTTTTTTCTCGTTATGTCTTATGAAACAGTCCCTTTTGTAGCTTCTTGACTGAGGTTTAGGAGGGAAACAAAATAAGTTATTTTGAACTATTTTTGCCTACTGCTTTGATACTTTTTCCACACAATTTTCTTTTGCCATTTTGGTGCAATTTTGTGGATGTTATGATGCAGGTTGGAGCAGACTGCATAGAACAGTTTTTGACTGGTTTTATGGACATATTTTGGATTGTATAGGACAGCAATGCAGGTTTTGTGACAGGTTTGTGGTGCAACATGGCACAAGGTTTTGTAGGACAGCAAATGAGCAGGGGTTTGGAGTGTTGTGGCAATGTATAGAAGTAACATATCATTTTTTGTTTAGCAATAACTTGGACAACATAGTTTGTAGCATGAAACAAGTTTGGTTTGTGGAGCAATTTATGCATATTGTATCAAAGACAAAGCATTGTGGCAAGGTTTTGAATCAAAGGAAAAAAGTCCAAGCAATACAAAGTTTAGGATTTGTAAACTTGCAAAAATGCCACTTTGTAATAACTTGAATTATTTGTAACATCTTGAACTATTTTAAATTGTAGTGACAAGGTGTCATGAAGCAATGAACTTAACTTAGAAAAATTTCCGAGTTTTGCAAAAATTGGATTTTTGACTTTCTTGATTTTTGATGATCAAATTTCATATTTTGGACAGCTTGATGAAATATGATTTTTGGGACTCAACTTTGATCAAAAAGTCAAAGTTCGACTTTTTAGTGTACAATTGACTTTCCTCACCAGTTGACTGAATTCGTCCATCAATCCACTAATCTCAGAAGATGAATTGAAATATGAAATTAGGTCAAAATGATGCGCTCGGATCATTGAGATCATGCTTCCAACCAACAAGCCAGGTATTAGGTCAAAAATCAAAGTTCGGTCATTTTTCAGTCAAAACCCTAATTTTGCCCATTTTGCCCCTTTTGGTAATTTGAGTGACTTTCTTGGAAAATTGTGATCCCAAACTTGAAACTTGACAAAAATAATCCTGAGTGTCCATAATGATTCACGAAAGTCATTCGAAACATTAGAAATCCAACTGCCTTTGTACAAACCCAAACCCTAATTTGAGGTATCAGTGTTGGGAAAATTATTTGACCTAGTCGATACTTGCGCAAACTTGAGGCATTGAAGATCTTTATAGGAAATTGTTGTACCCCAAAATTTTCCCTCTCATTTACCAAGTTTTTCTCACAAGATTTCTTTGACTCAAGACAAGATTAGGGTTTGGTCAGCTCAAGACATCTCATCTTGCACTGATAACCCAAAATTAGGGTTTGAGTTTGCACAAGGATTTTTGGTCAAAATTAGGGTTTTGACTGAGAAAGGGCAATTTCTGATTTTTAACCTAGAAAATGACCAATTGAGTTCAAGAATAATTTCAAGGATTCAATGGCATAATCTTGACTTAATTATATGGTTCAAAATATCTCAAGTTCATTGGATTGACAGATGAAATTTGCAGTCAATTAATCAAAAGTCAACTATACACTGAAAAGTCAAACTTGGACTTTTTGGTCAAAATCAAGTACCAAGGGTCATAATACATCAAGATATGTCAAAATATGAAACATTTTCACCAAGAAAACTTAATTTGAAAATTAGGGTTTGAATTTGAAAATTTTCATAACTTAGAATTTTTCTAAGTATAAAATTTTCTTATTTTTTCTCAACTTTACACCACTTTTTCACCATGATGAATTTTGATTCAAAGAAAGTTCCCAACATGAAAGTTGTAGACCTTCATGAAATCTACAACTTTTCTTCACAAACATTTCCCTAAAGATGCTGGGATCTCAAGTTATAAATTTGTGAATACATGGTCATGAACTTCTTAACTTAGTGAAATTTTGCCCTAATTTAGGCAGGTTTTGGACCCAACTTCATGGCAAGTTTTCACCTAGTTACAAGAGGTATCTCAAAATTAATTTCAAATATGGATTATAGAGAACATTGCAAGCTTTCCAAAATGTCTAAGAACTATCCAAGATCATTTTTGAGTAGGGAGAATCGAGGAGAGGAAGTTGGCATTTTCTCACTTTTTGTTCAAGCCATTTTCATGAAGAACCAAGCTGCAAACCAAACCTATGCTGGCTATTTCATGCTTTACAGGTCCTAAACTTGCTACACACTTCTTAATTAAATGCATACTCAGTTGATAAATCCTTTATCCTTGCTTTTGGACTTTTACATAACTTGTAATTCCATTTTGGGTAAAAAGGCTCCATTGCCATTTTCATAAAGAAGCACTTTTGCAAACTTGTCAACTTGGAGCTTTGAACCTGTCCCCTTGATACAAGCAGACCACACAGGTCTCAAGCAACTTGTACAAACTCATACCAACCCTAAAGCAAGCTGGTATAAGCATGTGGGTTTGGTCTTGTCACTTTGCTTCAAGTACAAGAAAAGTTACAAAAAGGCTAGGGCTTGTACAACTGATAGAGAGATGACTTTAGATCATTTCTATACTAATATGCAAACAATGTACAACACATAGGACGCTTGGCAAGGACCTGAAACTCTCTAAAACTGAAAAACACCAAAAAACTGCTCAAGCATACAGTTTCTGCACAAAACTCATCCAACTCTCATTTGGCTCAGATGTTTTGTGTTTAACTCATCCAAACATTTCATACCACACAGAGATTGTTTAATAACCTTCAACAAAAAGAAAAGTCTAGCAGCCTGTTGGAGCTTCCTTAAGGTTTATACAAAATCTTGAAGGGCATTTAGACTCAAAACTTAAATCGTAGTTACAAGGTAAGTCATCTTTACCTTGCCTTTTCCATACATCAAATTTTCTGTTTATAGGATGTAGTAATCATTATTCTTGAAGTGAATCATTTATTTGTTGTTCCTGTTATTCATTCATATGTTTAAAAACTAACTGATGTATGCAAAGAATGGTGTTTAAGGCAGAAAAATGCAGTATGTATCGACACATATCCACATATGTCGACCCATCTTAGTGAAAATACAAGGTAAGAGTCGACACATGACCCTCATGCATCGACCCATACTGAGTTCTGGTCACAAAACAGAAACTGGAAAGGACTATGAGTCGACACATACGCATTTCGCATCGATGCAAAAAGGTGTATGAGTCGATACATCCCATCATGTGTCGACTCATACTGAACAGATTTCACTTTACAGGGGCAAGGAGAAGCTATGCGTCGATGCATAGCAGCATGGGTCGACACATAGCAGTTCAAAAGTGCAATTTTTATTCTTTTTTATTATCGTTTGACATGGTTGTAATATATTAGTTCCTACTTCACCACCACTGATCTACTATTACACCCCCTACTAACTCTTTCATATTTTATTTTTTTTCATTTTATATTTAAAACTTTTAATTATTTTTTAATGTTAAAAAATCCTAAAAAATAATTTATTTATTTTTACACTTTTATTTATTTATTATTTATTATTACTTCTCACATAAAAAATTAATTTATTTTGATAGAATATAATTTATTTTCTTAATAAACTTATAAAAATAATTAAATATACTTAATATTTTTATTTTACATTTCCCATTTACAAATACTTATTTTTTTTGCACATATTTAAATTTTAATATTTATACACAATATTATTTATTTTTTTATACAAAAAATGCACAAAATAATATATAAACATTATTTTCTTTTAAATAGAAATTAGGGTTTAATCCCTTTCAAAAGAATTAATTATTTTTCCTTATTTTTTTTTAGGTTTAAATTAAATATTCTTTTATAACAAAAGCAAGACATAAAACATCTTTTCTTTACATATACATTGCATTACATTTTAAATATTGTATTATATTTATTTTGATTCGCGCAAATTCGATTTGGTTGTAATAATATATATTTAGCTTTATATTTGTGCAAATCCCCATTCAAACTTGTATTCCCTCTCCCATAAAATTGTTGTAATAGCTTAGTATATTTACATTACGCAATTTATTGCTTTCATATGCCATGATTAGTAATTAGGGTTTGTATGACAAGAACGAAATAAAACAAATAGAAAACCCTAAATACAAGACAAAATCAAAAGAATGAAAAGTGATACACTTTGCACACAAGCACCCTTAGGGTTTCTCTCACTTGGTTGCCTAAAATAAAATGGCCATGTTACGCATGCAAAGTATCTTGGTAAAACAAAACAAATATAAGATCATAGTCCCTCAATGACGCTATTCAAAAAGTTTCCTAAGCAAAATGATCTTGGTCCCTCAAAGATGCTAAGATACTTTGCAACATTGCTATCATGGCTATACGATAACCCACGCCCGTCCCGTTTACATCCAAAGATAGGGTTGCTTACCAAATCAATGGCAAGTCAACAATGTCAAAGGAATAGAAAATACATAGGAAAGACATTTGAGTAGGTAGATAACTTCTAGTTACTTGCTCCATTTCAAACAACAATCCTTGCTATTTTTAAAACAAACACATACACATTTCAAAAACAACTTACAAACATTGAAAACATTTTCAAAATACAAACATCTTTGAATACATTCTTACGAACGAGAATCATTACAAAGATAGCCTAAACAAATGGCCTCTTTTACAAAACATTTTCAAAACCACATCAAGCACCATTTCAAACAAACCAAAGCAAGTGATCTAAGCAAGTAACTAAGAGCCCATGGAAAACCATGGATGAAAAGGGTTCTAGCACCTTCCCTTTTCATAATCTACCCCTCGAACTCAAGAAACATCTCAAAGGTCTTTCCTGTGCTTTTTCACCTTTCCTTTTGGATAAAAGAAAAGTCTGTGGCGACTCTTGCTAACCACGACATTTGCGATAAAACGAAAAACTCCCAAGTCAGTTCTCCCACCTTATTACAAAAATATCTTGAGAAATGAGAGGGAAAATTTTGGGGTACAACAACTGCCCATGTTCAATCTTCTTGAGCCTGAAGAGTTAGATTGACATGTTTTGCCATTCGTGACTCGAAGGTGGAAGATGATTGGACACTAGAGTGCCCATAAATTTGCACTCGGTGATGTGATGGTAGAGGGAATGGGCTTGAAGATGCCATTTAGAGAGGTGCTAGAAAGTTGTTGGAGATGGGCTTGTAGATGCCATCCAGGAGTGATTGTTGAATTGTAATTTGTAAGCTGAAATAATGAGTATCAGAATGGCATCCGTGTCTGGAGCGTATCTGTACTGTTTCTGAAAGTTGAATTTTAAATGAGTGTCAGGATGGCATCCGTGTCTGGAGCGTATCTGAATTGTATCTTGAGAATTGCGTCTGAATGAGTATCAGAATGGCATCCGTGTCTGGAGCGTATCTGAACTGTATCTGAGAGCTGAATCTGAATGAGTATTAGAATGGCGTCCGTGTCTGGAGCGTATCTGAACTGTATCTTAAGAATTACGTCTGAATGAGTATCAGAATGGCGTCCGTGTATGGAGTGTATCTGAACTGTATCTTGAGAATTGCGTAGGAATGAGTATCAGAATGGCATATGTGTCTGGAGCGTATCTGAACTGTATCTGAGAGCTGAATCGGAATAAGCATCAGAATGGCATCCATGTCGAGAGCATATCTGAAAGCTGAATCTGAATGAGTATCAGAATGGCGTCCGTGTCTGGAGCGTATCTGAAAACTTTGAACATTGTCAATGGTAACTATTAAATTTATCCTGAAGAGGGTAAAATGTTAGCTAAAATGAAAAGTCATGTTGTATGAAATGCATGGTATGATGCATTTGTGTTATCAATGTTTATGATATATGGATGCAATGCATGCGCATGTGAGCTAATATGTTGTGTTGTTTGTTGGATTTGAGGAAAATAAGTCCCTGACTACTGCTGAGAATATGTGTGTGAGTCTTCATGTTGTGAAGTTGAAGTGTTGATGAATCTCCACTTAGAGAAATAAATTTTGTTGTAAGGGGAATGCCGTGTACTGCTTGAAAAAAATCTGCTTAGGGAATTTGGAGAAATTGGATGATTTCTACCGGGGATTGATAGCTGGAAGCCTTGTACCGTTGGGGATTAAACTGCATACTACAGGGATTTAGAGTATAGAGAGATTTCCCTACCCCTTAAAGCCATCAGTGATTGTCTTTCTATTTTGTTTATTTGTAAACAGTAATTATGTTCAAATGCATATGTTCAATAATGAATCATCAGACATTTTTGTAAACAACAAAATAGAGTAAAAAAAAAACAGATAGTTTTGCACTTTCAAAGGGATATCTTTGTATTGACTTTGAGTAAGTATTTTTGTACAATGAGACAAACCTTATAGTAAGAGAATGTCGTCATAAAAAATGAAAATTTTAATACAAAGAAAAGATAGCTATGTGTAATAATCCCAAGGGGTTCCCATTCTGCTATAGCCTTCGTGTCTCTGAGCATCTTGTCTATCTGTTTCCTTGTCCGAAGCTGATTGAATTTATCAGAACCGTCGAGTTTGCAGGCTGTCCGTAAAGTGATCCAACGGGACATAGTCATACGCTTTAATTCCCTAACTTTTGCCTGGACCACCCTTTCGGGTTTTCAGTCCACCGGGATACCCTTTTTTGCCCAAGCCGCCCTTTCAGGTTTTCAACTTGCCGGATGTACAATTTTTTTTGTTTTTATCCCTAATTTTTGCCTGAACCTCTTTGGTTCGCCGGGATGCCCTTGATTTGCCTAGGCATGTCAACCTAGTGGGTCTCTTATGCGTAGTATCTTTTGACTATGTCTGCGTTCACAGGGTGTGGTAGGTCATCACCATTCATGGTGGTCAAGATTATTGCGCCACCTAAGAATATGTTTTTGATTACAAATAGTCCTTCGTATGTAGGAGTCTATTTTCCTCTGGGATCACCTTGCGGCAATATGATACGTTTGATCACCAGATCCCCAACTTGATACACTTGGCGTCTGACTTTTTTGTTGAAAGCTTTGATCATCCGTTTTTGATACATCTGACCATGGCAAACAACAATAAGCCTTTTCTCATCAATCAAGTTTAGTTGATCAAGTCGAGTCTGGATCCAATCTTCTTTATTCAGCCTTGCATCCTTCATAATTCTTAGAGAGGGGATCTGAACCTCAATAGGCAAGACAACCTCCATGCCGTATACCAGAGAATAGGGTGTTGCCCTGGTTGACGTGCGTGCTGTGGTACGATACTTGTGGAGAGCGAATGGTAACATCTCATGCCAGTCTTTGCATGTGACTATCATTTTCTGTATGATCTTTTTAATGTTCTTATTTGCGGCTTCGACAACACCATTCATCTTCGGCTGGTAAGGAGAATAATTGTGATGCTGGATCTTGAACTGCTCGCATAGGGCGGTGATCATAGTATTGTTCAGGTTCATACCATTGTCTGTAATGATCCTCTCCGGGATACTGCAGTGACATATGAGATTCTACTTGATGAACCGAGCAACAACGTTCTTGGTAACGGAAGCGAAAGAAGCTACCTCCACCCACTTTGTAAAATAGTCAATGGCCACTAAGATGAAGCGGTGTCCATTGGAGGCCGTTGGTTTGATTTCCCCAATCATATCAATTCCCCACATAGCAAAGGGCCAAGGAGCCGTCAAGACATTCAGAGGAACCAGAGGTACGTGCACCTTGTCAGTATAGATCTGACACTTATGGCAAGTTCGAGAATGTTGATAGCAGTCTTCTTCCATGGTAGACCAGTAATAGCCTGCCCGTAGGATTTTCTTTTCCATCGTATGCCCACTGGAATGGGTGCCAAAAGTGCCT
This sequence comes from Vicia faba, assembly GCA_948472305.1. Taxonomy (NCBI): domain Eukaryota; kingdom Viridiplantae; phylum Streptophyta; class Magnoliopsida; order Fabales; family Fabaceae; genus Vicia; species Vicia faba. The sequence continues at coordinate 1,063,168,265 of OX451737.1, forward strand.
TCATGTAATTCATCCATGATCATTTCAGCTTCAACCTTGTCTACACACCAAAGTAACACAGAGTCATGGTTGCGTTTGTAAAGAATGTCATTACTAAGGAAGAATTTAGCAGAGAATCTCCTTAAGAACTTCTTATCGTTGACTGAAGCTTCTTCTGGATATTCTTGAGTCTCGAGATACCTCTTGACTTCATGAAACCAAGGCTGGTCCACTACTTCTTGTGTTAATCTCGTGACAGTGTGCTGGTTCATCCACTCACTCAATGGTGATTTGGGGAGCCTCGTTATCCCATTTAAGTTTAAACATAGATGAAATTGTGGCTAGTGCGTCTGCTAGCTGATTTTCTTCTCGCCGGAAGTGCTCGAAGGTAATCTCCTCAAAATGTGGGAGAAATGTCAAAACATGTTCTTTGTAAGGGATAAGGTTAGGGTGTTTGGTGTCCCATTCCCCTTTGATCTGGCTGATAACCAAAGCTGAATCTCCGAATACATTCAAAGATTTGATCCCCAAGTCTATGGCAACTTTGAGACCAAAGATGCATGTTTTGTATTCCGCCATGTTATTTGTACAATTGAAGCAGAGTCTTGCCATAAATGGAGTATGACATCCTTCAGGAGATATGATTACAGCACCAATACCATTGTCGAGAACGTTAAATGCCCCATCAAAAACCAGGGTCCATCGGGATCCTTGTTCAGGTCCGTCATATGGCCTAAATTCTTCACAGTTGTTTACCATCATGATATCCTCATCTGGGAATTCGAACTTCATGGACTGGTAGTCTTCCACAGCTTGGTGAGCAAGGTGATAAGCTAGTACACTGTCCTTTATTGCTTTTTGGGTAGTATACTGTATGTCATATTCTGTCAGGATCATCTGCCATCTTGCTATCCTCCCAGAGAGAGCAGGTTTCTCGAAGATGTATTTTATTGGATCCATCTTAGATATCATCAAGGTAGTATGGGTCAGCATATACTGTCTTAGCCAGCGAGCAGCCCATGCCAGAGCACAACAAGTTTTCTCGAGCAGTGAATATCTTGTTTCACATTCGGTAAACTTTTTGCTCAGGTAATAAATAGCGTGCTCTTTTCGACCAGACTCGTCATGCTGCCCCAACACACACCCCATTGAATTTTCCAAAACGGTCAGATACATGATCAATGGTCTTCCCACGACTGGTGGCATTAAAACAGGAGGCTCTTGCAGGTACTCTTTGATTTTGTCGAACGCAGTTTGGCATTCGTCATTCCATTTGACTACTTGATCTTTCTTTAGTAGTTTGAAGATTAGTTCACAAGTAGATGTCAGCTGAGAAATGAGTATGGTAATGTAGTTCAAACGTCCCAAGAATCCTCTGACTTCCTTCTCAGTACGAGGAACAGGCATCTCTTGTATCACTTTTACCTTGGCGGGATCCACCTCAATACCTTTATTGCTGACGACAAAGCCTAGGAGTTTTCCAGACCTTACTCCAAACGTGCATTTATTGGGATTCAACCTCAGCTTGTACTTCTTTAGTCTCTCAAACAGTTTTTGTAAATGATCAAGATGCTCTTCTTCTGTTTGAGATATAGTTATCATGTTGTCTACATAGACCTCTATTTCGTGATGTATCATGTCGTGAAATAGAGCTACCATGGCACGCTGATAGGTTGCCCCTGCATTCTTCAGTCCGAATGGCATAACCTTGTAGCAGAATGTGCCCCACTGGGTGACAAAGGTTGTTTTCTCCATGTCCTCAGGCGCCATTTTGATTTGGTTGTAACCTTAGAAACTGTCCATGAAGGAAAAAACTTTGTGTTGTGCCGTATTGTCAACTAGGATGTCAATGTGGGGAAGTGGGAAATCATCCTTAGGGCTTTCCCTATTCAAATCTCTGTAGTCCACGCACATTCGTACCTTGCCGTCCTTTTTGGGCGGGAACAACATTGGCAACCCATTGCGGATAAGAGGTGACGGCCAAGAATCCAACATTAAATTGTTTCATGACTTCTGCTTTAATCTTCTCTGACATATCTGGTCGCATTTGACGGATCTTTTGTTTTACTGGTGAACAATCCTCTTTTGTAGGCAGACGGTGTACCACAATATCTACATCAAGTCTTGGCATGTCTTCATACGACCAGGAAAAGACCTCGACATAATCGTGCAGCAACTGAACCAGACGCTCTTTGACACTGGGTTCCAGGTTGGCACCCACCTTGACTTCTCTTTTGTCTTCCTCGGTACCTAGGTTGATTGTATCCACGGGTTCCTCGTGTGGTTGAATGGTTCTCTCTTCTTGCTGTAGTAGTCTAGAAAGTTCCCATGGTACTTCACAATCTTCCTCACCTTCATCTTCGGCTTGGTAGATTAGATTTTCAGAGTCACAAAAGGCCATAGCAGAATTGTTACCCATGGGATCCAGAATGGATGTAGACCTACATTGTGAGTGTGAGTGTGAGTGTGTGTAAGGGTATATCTATATTTGAAAGAAATAAAAATGTAAAAAGAAAAATAATGAGCACAAATTTGTATGCAAAACGCCCATGATTCATTGATGTCATATGGAAATGAGATGATAACCCTTACAAATGGACCATTGTGCCTCGGGTAAGACACAAGGTTTTAAGAGTCTGAATTGTTTTAATATTATAGATCCAATAAAATGTAAAGATAAATTACTGTGGGATAAAAGTGATCGGGACAAAATCTCTAGCCTCCCGGTTGCTGAGCCCTCCACTGACAGTTGGGAAGATCCAATCTTCTAGGTTGCAGCCATCTTCATCATCCTCTACCGCGTTGACTTCGCGGTTGCTGATCTTCAGGGGTGGTCCTCCAACACGAGCGCGGCGTACAGTCTTTTGAGCACCTGAAGTGAAACCTAGGCCAAACTTGTCAGACTTGTATGGGATATCTAGGAGTTATCCCTAAATAGTGCACCCACCTTCTTCTATCACTGCTTTTTCATCCTTCAAATATGACATCCTGAGTGGAGGCCTTGTGATCTTGGGAACAACCTTGGTCATTGCCACATCTTGCAGGACTTCTTCAAAGTGTTGGAATGGAGTTTCAATGAATTCACCATCTAATTCCACATATCTGAAGGAGTTGAGATGGCTGATCATATACTCTTCTTCTCCATGAACGGTGATAATCTTCCCTTGAATTGAATACTTCAGCATTTGGTGCAACGTAGAAGTAACAGCGCCAGCATTGTGAATCCATGGTCAGCCTAGCAAGCAAGAATATGAAGGGAGAATATCCATTACATAAAATTTTGAATCAAATGTTTGGGTTCCAACTTTTATGGAGAAATCCACTTCCCCATGCACCATCCTTTTCGAGCCGTCAAAAGCCATCACTACTATATTGCTCGGTTTCAACGTCAATCCTTCGCAGTCAAGCCTATCAAGAGCCTTTTTAGGCAATACATTCAGAGACGACTTAGTGTCCACCAAAACATGAGCCAAGGTTGTGCCTCTGTATTCCACTGAGATATGTAATGCCTCATTATGCTTCCTTCCTCTTGGCTTTAAATCAACATCCAAAAAACCTAGACCATTATCTGCAGTCAAGCTGGCTACGCAGTCTTGGAACTGATCGGCAGATGATTCTTGGGGTACATGGGTAGTTTTCAGGAATTTTACCAAGGCCTTTGCATGCGCCTCAGAACACAGTAGTAAAGCCAGCATGGAAATTTTGGATGGAGTTTTCCCCAATTGTTCAACTACATCGTAGTCGCTTATTTTTATGATCTTTAGGATCTCCTCCATCTCTTTCCGGGAGGTCTCAGGGATAGCCAATGATTGTGTCTTCATCTTGACAGGCTCAATCAAAATACTTTTACCCCGAGTCTCGATTAACTTGGAAGTAGGAATGTCAGTAGGAGTGATAGCAGGGATTGTAACAACTTTGTCAGTTGGAGTATTGGTGGAGATGATTGTAGGACTGGGAATAGCCTTCGGAGGAGCAACAACAACAAGAATGATCACGGGTCCAGAAACTGCTTTTGGGGGGGGGGCAATTTCTGGAGAGAATATCTTTCCGCTTCGGGTAATCTTGCTAGTCCCTGCAATATTACTGATATCGAAGTTAACTTTCTCGGACCTGGAATCTTCGGCAGTTGGCCAATCTTGCTTGATACCATGGTAGTATACATCCCCTCCATAATTCCATGGTATGGTTTTGTCTGACGAATACGAGACTGGTCCAGGCATTATCATTATCAAAGGGGTTACTTTTGAAACTGATGTAATTCTAACGGGTCTTTTGGTGGATACCCTGGAAGAATTGGCGGAAACGGTAATGATAGAAACATCATTAAAAGGAACAGGTGGAACATAAGTCTTTTCAAAAAAAATTTCCTTGTTATCTATTAGGCACTGAACTTCTACTTTCAACAAAGGACAACTGGTTGGTGAGGACAAACAGAAATGACAGCCTTCATCATAGCCCGGGAAAACACCGACATTCAAAAAGTTCACTTTAATAGTCAGGAGTGGAGTCATAAGATCATCAACTGAAGTAACAAACATATCTTCCTCAATGGAATTGGTATTATGGCCATGTTTGGGCATAGGGGCAGAAATGACATTTGGCTTTTCAGGTGCATCGAATTCAATATCTTTGGCTTCAATGAGGTCTTGTACTTTGTTCTTTAGAGCCCAACAGTTATTAGTGTCGTGGTCGGGACTTTCAGAGTGGTATGCACAGTGGGCATTGGGATGATAGTGAAGAGATGTTGTGTTAAGGTTCTTTGGAGCTTCTTTCAAAGTCACCAGGTTGGATCTTAACAAATGTGGCAATACTTGAGATAGGGTCATGTTAATTCTGGTGAATTGTCTAACTGGTCTATCCATCATTGGTTGGTTGTTTCTTTGCTCATCAGGCGCAGGTTTAGGGATCATAACAACCCCCACCATTGGACGGCGTTCGGCCCTATCTTGATTTCTCTGAGGATATACATCAACCACTTCCTTCTTTCTGATGAATGGCTTCCTTACAGCAGCAGAGGATGCATATTTTTGAATCTTTCCACTTTTTATCCTGGCTTCTACCCTTTCTCCGGTCAATATCAGTTTGGTAAAACCTACCGATGAACTTCCAATTAAGTGATTGAAGAAAGGTCCAGACAAGGTGCCCAAGAACATATCAACTAACTTTCTTTCAGATAGGGGAGGTTGAACTCTTCCAGCCAAGTCTCTCCATTTTTGCGCATAGTCCTTGAAGCCTTCATTTGAAACCATGGCCATACTCTGGATTGAGTACGGGTAGGTGCCAGTTCAGCATTGTATTGGTATTGTTTGTAAAAGGCTGCAACAAGATCTTCCCAGTTATGAACACTGGCTCTTTCTAACTGATAAAACCAATCAAGTTGAGTTCCCGACAGAATGTCTTGGAAGAAGTGTACCCATAAGTCTTTATTAGCGGTATGAGGATGGATCTTCCTCACATAGGACCAGAGATACATTTTAGGGCATAAAACTCCGTCATATTTGGTGAACACAGGTGCTTTGAGATTTGGAGGAATGACAATTCCCGATACTAACCCCAACTCCTCAAAGTCCAAGCCAAAAACTTTTTGTATTTCCATTGCACTCAACCGCTCTTCGAGATGTTTATACCTGTCATCAGCTAAAGGGTATTGTTCTTCATAAAAGTCTTCTTCTTCTTCTTCCTCTTCTGATTCTGACTGGACAATTGTTTCTTTCCCTTTCCCATCTTGGTTGTCTTTCTCACCGGATGTCATTGCAAAGTCTAAGGCCCTTCTTGTCTGCCCTTGGAATCTTCTTCCCATGTTTAGAACTCCGGTTATCTTCTTCGTCTTCTTTTTCTTCTCCTCAACCAGCAAGGTCTTCAACTCTTCTTGCCCTTTGGCCAGAGTTAAGAACAACTGTTGAAACTGGGCATTCTGAGCTTGGAGGTCCTTCACTGTTTGCTCGAGATCCATCTTACTTAAATAAATAGTAGAGAGATGAGGAGACTTGTGGCAAGAAACCTGCTTATGTCATGATGAATGGTAAATGTGTATGCAATGATTTCAAGGATTTTAAGATTCAAATTTATTTTAGACAAAAAAGGAAACACACATTATATTAATAGATTAAAGCTTGAGTATAATAATGCCTCCTTGGGAAAAACAAATACAAGAAACTCTAAGATAAAAAGGTAGTGCGCATCCTCTTTGGTGCAACACAGGCATTCAGAGTCTTCTCCTCATGAAGTAGCTTAGTGAGTTATAAAACCTTCTTCTCGCTTGCATAGAATTGGGCTTCAAAAGTATCTCTCTCCCTGTGATACAGTGGGAGAACTGACTTGGGATTTTGCGTTTGTGTTTGCAAATGTTTCGGTTTAGCAAGAGTCGCCACCGACTTTTTATTTTATCTTAAGGAAAGGTCAAAAAGCACAGGAAAGACCTTTGAGATGTTTTCTTGGGTTCGGGGAGTAGATTATAGAAAGGGAAGGTATTAGCACCCTTTCTATCCATGGTTATCCATGGGCTCTTAGTTACTTGCTTAGATCACTTGCTTTGCATTTCTATTGTTTGAAATGGTGCTCTTCAATTGTTTGAAATGGTGCTTTGTGTGTGATTTTGAAAGATGTTTTGAAAAGAGGCCATCGTTGTGGCAACTTTTGTAATGATTCTTGTTTGAATGTATACAAAGGTGTTTTTGTCTTTTGAAAAGTTTTCAATGTTTGAAAGTAGGGTTTTGAAATTGTGTTGTGAAGTGTGTTTTGAAAATAGCAAGGATGTTTTTGCAAGCTTTGATCAAGTAACTAAGAGTTTGTCTTCCCTATTTTACTCAAAGATCTTTCTTATGTTTTTAACCCCTTTAACAGTGTTGTTTCACCATTATATTTGGTGAACAACCTTGTGTTAGGATGTTAAACGGGACAGGCGCGGGTCATTGTATAGACCATGATAGCAATGGTGTCAAGTATTTTTGGCAATTTTTCTTAAGGGACTTGATCATTTTGTTTAGGCAACTCAGATAGCGTCATCGAGGGACTATGATCTTTTGTTTTGTTTTTGTTTTGCCAAAGTGCTTGACATGCATACCATGACCCTTTTTTTTGAAGGCAACAAGTGGAGGGAAACCCTAGGGGTGCAAGTGTGCATTGTGTTTATTTTCATGCCTCGTTATCTTGGATTAGGTCAAACTAGTTGTTGATTTTATTTTGCATACAGACCCTAGGTCTAATCATGGCATAATTGTAAGCATTTAAAGGTACGAGAATTTAAATTCTACACTATTACAACATGATATAGGGAGGGGGGGTACAAATTGGAATTGGGGATTATTTTGCAAGAAATTAAATTCTAAATTATTACAACCATATTGAATGGGTAAGGCATAATATTAAATATACAATATTTAAATAAATACAATAAATAAATATTAAATAAAGTGTATTATGCAAAAACTGTTTTTTATGTATGAAAAAGTATTTTTAATGTGAAATGTAAATAAATAAAAAATTAATTTCAATTATTTTGTTTTTTAGGGCAAAACCCTAATTTCTTAAATAAATAGTATTATTTTTTATTTATATACAATAATGTATTAATTTGTACAAAAATATAAGTATATTGAAAAAATGGCATTTTTAGTATAAAATATTAATAAAAATAAAAATGTATTATTTTTGTGTTTTTTGTCCTAATTAATTAATAAAACATGTACATATATGTATTAAATATATTAAATATATTAAGTGTGTATAAAAATAAAAAAATAAATTATTTACAAAATGTATAAATTTCAAGAAAATATTTTCAAATGTGTATAAAATGATAAATGAAAATAAACATATTTTTTTACATTATTCTTAAGTTTTAATAAAAAGAATATAAATTATTTACATTTTTATACTAGTAAAATAAAAATAAATATCAAATAAATATGAAAAAATATAAAAATAATTTTTTGGCATTTTTTATATTTGGACATGAAATAATAAAGTCAGAATAAAAAATAAAAATACCAAAATGACAAATATACAAATAAATGGGCCAGGGGGGTGTAAACTGAAAATGTATGTGTGAGAAGCAAAAGCAATCAGGCCCAGCCCAAGCAACTTCATCTTCTTCCTCAGTTCAAACAAAAATGCGCGTTCTGTACATAAAATGCTATCTCCTGATTCCTTGCTTTTTTGACAAAACTCATAACATGAAACTTGTAGAGCATCAAACAACGAATCCAACCATATAAAAAACTTAAGCTAACTCTCAAAGACCAGAGAGAATTTCTCTGGCCCTAATTCTTAACCTAGTTTTTTTAGAAAGTTCATGAACAAAATTCTCCTAGCACGATTAATATAAATGAAAACTAAGCACATGTATGGTTTCAGGGCTATGAGTACAACATCTTTCATTCACAAACCTAAGTCTAACTATTCCTAAATAGAGAGATAGAAGTTCATGAAATACCTGTTTCAGTTGACTTCGAGCTGGATAATGCAACAACTTCTAAGGGTGCTTGAGGTTCTTTTGAGCTTGCCTAACGTCCAATGAAGCTTTCCCAATGCCTGGCTTGTTTTGAAGTAGCCTGAATCATGCTACAAAACTCAACCTGCAAAGCTTCCAAACAAAAATGGCAATGTGTGTTAATGGAGTTACAACAACTTGTGGATGGTCTGGATAGCTCAGGTATGTTGGTTGGAAGGTGTTTGAAGTAGCTTTGGACAAAACGCACGATAGAATTTGATGATGGCTTGCAAAATGCAGAACTGACCCTGTTTTGCAAGAAAATGGGGAATTTGTGCACAAGGAGTTTTAAGAGGTCAAGGACTCATGTTTCTGGCTTGATAGGGTGTGCAAAACTTGTTTGAAAACTTTGTCTTAGTTGGTTTTATCAGATGTGAGAGATACAAGCTTTTGGCCATTTGACTTGTTTTGAAAGCAAAGTTGTGAACTGTCCAAGCTAGGGCCTGTACAGGCTAGTTACAAGCATGCTCAACTTGGTGTACTATGCCTGAGATTAGGTAAGTTGTTTGCTGCAAGGAAAAAAAGTCCAAGGCTCAAGAAAATGGAAATTGACATAAAGTGGCCTTTATGAAAATGGAAGTATGACCTTTATGCTCAAAATGGAAAAGTTCAATGTACAAAGCTCTCTTGATCAGAACAATGCCAATATCCAATGTATTTGCATTCAATTTTGGAGTGTAAATTGGTTTAGAGGCCTGTAATCATGTACTAAGCTAGTTTGGTCAGATTTGCAACTTGGTATGAACATGTATTGGCCATGGTTTCAAAGTGAGTTTTTGCCAACTTCAAGCATTCGATTCTCCCTAACCACAAAGGTGTTTGAGGAGTTCTTGGACAATTTGGAAAGCTTGCAACATGTACTATAATCCATATTTGAAATGCAACTTAAAACTTTAAGTGGAACTATGTGAAAAATGGCCAAGAAGATGGGTCAAAATCCTGCCTAAACTAGGGCAAAATTTCTCTAAGTTAAAAGTTTTAGGTACCCTTGTTCCAAAAATCATAACTTGAGATAAAATCTTCTTTTGAGAAAACTTTGTGAATCAAAGTTGTAGAATTTGTGATGTAATACAACTTTCATGTTGCAATTTTTGTTTAAATCCATTTGCATCTTGGTGAAAAAATGGGACAAAGTTAGGAAAAAATAAGAAAATTTTATAACTTAGAAAAATTCTAAGTTATGAAATGTTTCCATTTTAAACCCTAATTTGCATTTTTGGGTTTCTTGATGAACAAGTTTCATAATTTGACATGTATTGATGAAAAATGACCTTTGGCACTTGATTTTGACCAAAAAGTCAAAGTTTGACTTTTCAGTATACAGTCAAATTTTGATCAGTTGACTGAAAAATTCATCTGTCAATCCTATGCATTTGAGATCTTTTGAACTTGTTGAATGGGTCAAGACAAAGTCATTGAGTCCTTGAGTCCATGGTTGAGCTTGATTTTCCATTGGCTAGGTCAAACAGTCAAAAATTGCCCTTGTGCAGTCAAAACCCTAAAAATAACCATTTTGCCCTTTTGGTAATCTGATCAAATTTTGTGGAATTGTGATCCAAACTTGATCAAATGGTTCATATGAGTTCATAATGTTGACATGGGTCAAAATTCATGAGTTTTGACTGTCAATTGGCCACAATTGACTTTTTCCCCAATACAGCTAATTTCTAGGTCAACTGTCCAATTGACTGGGCAAAAATTTGAATCAAGGCTTGAAACTTGGTATGGACAAACTTGTGAGCCCAACATGAAGTATGAAAGTCATTTTGGGAATTGTAGGTCAAAACATCACTGTGCAAACTCAAACCCTAATTTAGGTCAACAGTGTAAGGAGGTGTCTTGAGCAGAGCAAACCCTAGTTTGATCTTGAATTCCAAGAGTCTTGTGATGAGAAATGTTGATGAAAGGAGAGGGCAAATTTTGGGGTACAACACTCCCCCTTGAGTTGTATCCAATCTCTTTGTATGTCTTCAAGAGAGGTGGGCATGTCAAGATGTCAGATTGTGTATGGAACATCTCCTTCCATGACAGGCTCAATGATTACCGGGAGAATGGAGGGATAAGGCATCATAAGACTTTTAGCACGAGTTCGTACCCATTTGAGGTAAGGCTCAAGAGGGATGGATTTTTTATACCCCAAAGTCTTTCTATCTACCTTCTTCAACATCCTCCAAGCTCGGATAAATCTATGACGAAGACCTTGATCGTAGTTGTCGTAGTCAAATACCAAACTTTGAATCAGCATCTCGTGCGGGCCATCCCTTCGGCCGTAACCAAACTGTCTTAAGACTAAGCAGGGGTTGTAAGTGATACCTCCCCTAATGCCAAGTAAAGGGACATTAGGAAATTCTCCACAACGATCGACAATAGTAACATTCTCTATGGATCGGAAGCACCAATGAATGTTTGAATATTTGAGTGTCATCAACCTTTGTGACCACCTTGAACCTTGCTCATTATTTAATACAGATTGGGGAAGATTTGAAATAAACCATATTACCAAGAGAGGAGTGCAACACATAAGGACACCTCTTTTCCTCATTGTGCGAGTGTGAAAAGAGTGTAGGATGTCTCCTAGCAATGTAGGCACCGGGTTGCGGGATATGAAGATTTTGACGGTATTTACATCTATGACTTAGTTAGGGTTTGGAAACAAAACCACCCCATAGATGAAGAGAGCCACAATTTCCTCAAAGGCTTGCAGATCCAAGGAATTCCAACAACTTTGGGCCTTCTCAAACAAGAACTTTTCCAGGAAACCTTTGACACCACTCCTTGTTTCCCAATGAGTTGTAACATCAGATGAGTGCAAGTGTAGAGCTTGAGCAATCTCTTTTGGCATTGGGTCTCTTTCTGTACCGTTGAAAGGTAGTTGATTGAGAATGGGAATCCTCAGGAGTTGGGAGAATTCTTCCAAAGTTGTCACAAGTTGATAATCGGGAAACGTGAAGCAATGGTGTAGAGGATCAAAGAACTGAAAGAGTACCTTCATCATGTCCTTATCTGTGTTAGAGGTGACCAAGTTGAGTAGGCGACCATGTCTCTTTGTGAATGGAGAATTTTCGGGAATCCTTGAAGCTAGCTCCTTAAGTTGTGGAGGGATCCTTACAAGGTTGACTTGGATAGTTTTCCTGCGAAGAGAATCCATGTCCTACAAAACAGAACAATGATAAATCCCAAGATCCTTGAAATGGTTAGTGAATGAGCATGATGTTATGATATTCATGATGTTATGTACAAGTAAAATATACACAAATAAAGAAAACAAGTCCTTAGGTTTAGGCTTTCATGGAGTCTCATAGGTAAGTACCCTCTTGAAGTTTAGTTGGCTTAAAACCTGTCCTAGTAATAGTAACCAGGTTCTAAGGAGCTCAATATCATTGGTTTGTTTCCTTGGGCATTGTTTCAGCGCAAGCCTCTTTAATGGCGACCGAAATATCCCAAGAAACCAAACCTCAATGAGTGTAGTATCGAGTATCTACCAACTTCGGACTGCACCAAAGCCGGTCATCTCACTACATCCTAAAGCCAAGTTGGTCAAGTAAAGGTTCTAAAAGTTAATTAGTTCTTCATGACATCACTTAGCGGCCCCGTATTCTCTTTGATTAACTCAAAGGCTACCGGTACCCACAAATATATCGCACTAACGTAGCTATTGCTTAGACCATGTCGGTATACCCCATACAATTTCCACAATGTATTGCTACTTACTTATAATGTATCCCAAATTCGGGTAGTGGATTAAAACCCAAACAAAGAACCATAATGTAAAGCAAACAAGTCAAACAATGTAAGCAAGTAAATGTGATCTAACCCTAAGGTAACCCCACTTTTAGAATTTTCCCCCAACAGAGTCGCCAGTTATGTGATACGGTGGGAGAACTGACTTGAGGGTTTGCGTTTGATTGCAATTGTGTGGTTATCAAGAGTCACCACCGACTTTTATTTTATCCAAAAGGAAAGGTAAAAAAGCACAGGAAAGACCTTTCGAGATTACTTCTCAGGTTCGGGGGGTAGATTATGAAAAGGGAAGGTGTTAGCATCCTTTTCATCCATAGTTTTCCATGGGCTCTTAGTTACTTGCTAGATCACTTGCTTTTGTTTGAATGTGATTGTGGTGTGGGTTTTTGAAAGTATTTTGAAAATGTCTTTGTAATGGTTCTCGTCTCTATAAGAACGCGTACAAAGTGTTGTTTCGAAAAATAGTTCAAATAGGTGTTGGTGGAATGTGTTTTTGAAAGTGATTTTGAAAATATGTTTTTGTAATGGTTCTCGTCTCTATAAGAACGTATACAAAAGGTTTTTGTATTTTGAAAAAAGGTTTTAATGTGAAAGTGCTGGTGTAAAATGTTTGGTTGTGAGCAAGCGAGCAACTAAGAGCGAATCTACCTACTCGAAAGGTCTTAAATGTTCTTTTCCTCCTTTAGATGTTGCTATCTTACCATTGATTTGGTAAGAAGCCCCATCGTTGGATGTAAAGGGACAGGCGTGAGACATTTGTATAATCATAGAAGGCAACTTATGAGACGCTTTAACAATTTTTCGTAAGGGACTAAATCGTTTTACCGAAGGCAACATCAAGGTTCATCGAGGGACTACGATCCTTTTGTTATCGGATGGTCTTTGCTAAAGCGTCCCCTATTCGAGGAACATGACTATTTTCTGAGGAAACAAAGCGAGATCACCCTAGAGGGGCATGTGTGAATGGTGTGTTTGATTTCATGCGTTTAGTCTTTGATTAGGGTGGTCTACTTGTTAGTTTTATCTTACCATACACTCTAATTACTGACATTTATGAAAGCAAAAATGCGGAAAATAAAGGTCCTACACTATTACATGCTTTTTGAGGGATGGGGTATATAAGTGTACAAGTGGGGGTTGCAAAAAATAAAATTCTTAATTATTACAACCAAATTGAATGAAAATAAAAGCAAAAGATCAAAAGAAAAATCAAAATTTATGCTGTCTGGTCTGACACGGGCCGTGTCCTATGACACGGGCACCTGTGTCAGCTTCTATAATGGTCCATGCGCATTTTTTCCTTTTCTGTACCAGCTAAAATGACATGGGCCGTATCCAGTGACACAGGCACCTGTGTCAGCTCCTGACCTACATTTTTGTTAATGTAAAGTTCCAGTATGGCTAACACGGTCGTGTCCTGTGACACGGGCATCCGTGTCAGCTTCTGACTTGCATTTTTGTGATATTTTTTCAAACTGAGGAGCTGACACGGCCGTGTCGTGTGACACGGGCACTCGTGTTAGCCCCTGTCTTGGCTCTTTTTTACTGAGTTTTCCCTTTTTGATTTATCTTTTACATATATTTTGGACACATACAGAAAATGATGTATGGAAAAAGATATTACAGTTTGAAGAAAAATATACCTCTTGAAGCGAAACTTTAGAATACGTATGGATATCCCCGAATGCAAAGTGATAAATTACCTAACTCCTCTTTAGAGCTACTCCAATCCTTGCTCTGTGTGACCAAGTTTCAGAATCGCTCCAACCCAGTCAAAGGTATAAAGTACTGTTTTTTTGTTTATGCTTGGAAGGTGATGATAAAGGTGTTACAGAAACTGTTCTTATGTTAGAATAATCTCCATGTGATGTATATGAGGTGTTTGGGTAGTTGGTTTAGGGGAAAGTTTACAAGGTTGTACAATAATGGATTGAGGTTTTTTTTTGTTTTTGTGAGTGAAAACAGAGTTGGAGATGAGCAAAGTTTTTATGGATGAACTAAGTTTTATGAAAATGAGTTGGGTTTTATGAATAAGCCGAGTTTAACAAAAGTTCTGTTTTTCTCCTTTCTCTTTTTCTCTCCCAAATTTTTTTCTCGTTATGTCTTATGAAACAGTCGCTTTTGTAGCTTCTTGACTGAGGTTTAGGAGGGAAACAAAATAAGTTATTTTGAACTGTTTTTGCCTACTGCTTTGATACTTTTTCCACACAATTTTCTTTTGCTATTTTGGTGCAATTTTGTGGCTGTTATGATGCAGGTTGGAGCAGACTGCATAGAGCAGTTTTTGACTGGTTTTGTGGACATATTTTGGATTGTATAGGACAGCAATGCATGTTTTGTGACAGGTTTGTGGTGTAGCATGGCATAAGGTTTTGTAGGACAACAAATGAGCAGGGGTTTGAAGTGTTATGGCAATGTTTAGAAGTAGGATATCATTTTTTGTTTAGCAATAACTTGGACAACATAGTTTGTAGAATGAAATAAGTTTGGTTTGTGGAGCAATTTATGCATATTGTATCAAAGACAAAGCAGTGTGGCAAGGTTTTGAATCAAAGGAAAAAGTCCAAGCAATACAAAGTTTAAGATTTGTAAACTTGCAAAAATGCCACTTTGTAATAACTTGAATTGTTTGTAACATCTTGAACTATTTTGAATTGTAGTGACAAGGTGTCATGAAGCAATGAACTTAACTTAGAAAATTTTTCAAGTCTTGCAAAAATTAGATTTTTGACTTTCTTGATTTTTGATGATCAAATTTCATATTTTGGATGTCTTGATAAAATATGATTTTTGGGACTCAACTTTGGTCAAAAAGTCAAGTTCGACTTTTTAGTGTACAGTTGACTTTCCTCACTAGTTGACTGAATTTGTCTATCAATCCACTAATCTCAGGAGATGAATTAAAACATGCAATTAGGTCAAAATGACGCGCTCGGATCCTTGAGATCATGCTTCCAACCAATAAGCCAGGTATTAGGTCAAAAATCAAAGTTCAGTCATTTTTCAATCAAAACCCTAATTTTACCCATTTTGCCCCTTTTAGTAATTTGAATGACTTTCTTAGAAAATTGTGATCCCAAACTTGAAACTTGACAAAAATAATCCTGAGGGTCCATAATGATTCATGAAAGTCATTCGAAACATTAGAAATCCAACTGCCTTTATACAAACCCAAACCCTAATTTGAGGTATCAGTGTTGGGAAAATTGTTTGACCTAGTCGATACTTGCACAAACTTGAGGAATTGAAGATCTTTATAGGAAATATCTTGAGAAATGAGAGGGAAATGTTTTGGGTACAACAACATATATAAGCCCATTCACAATCCATCTTCGGGTGCAAATTTCTGGGCACTCTAGTGTTCAATCATCTTCACCTTCAAGTCACGAATGACAGATCCGCCAATCTAACTCTTCAGGTTTAAGAAGATTGAACAGGGGAAGTTGTTGTACCCCAAAATTTTCCCTCTCATTTATCAAGTAATCTCTCACAAGATCTCCCTTGGTTCAAGACTGCACTAGGGTTGATCAACTCAAGACACCTCCTCAAGCACTGATGACTGAAAATTAGGGATTGAGATTGCACAAGGACAATTGAAATTTTAATGCCCCATATGACTTTAATGGATCATTTTGGACCCTCAATATTTCTCATGTCAAGTTTCAAGTCTTGGATCATATTTCTGCTCAGTCAATTGATCAGTTGACCTAAAAAATCAACTGTATTGGGGAAAAGGTCAACTGTGGTTAATTTACAGTAAAGATTCATAATTTTTGATCCATATAAACATTATGAACTCATATATATCATTTGATCAAGTTTGAACCACAATTCCTCAAGAAATTTGATCAGATCATCAAAAGGGCAAAATGGTCAAAATTAGGGTTTTGATTGAGGAAGTGCAATTTCTGATTTTTGACCTAGCAAATGGTTGATTAGTTAGAGAAATGATCTCAAGGATTCAATTTAATCATTTTGACCTAATGGCATGACTCAAAACTTCCCTCAAGATCAATTGATTGATAGTTGATTTTCAGTTAATTGATCAAAAGTCAACTATACACTGAAAAGTCAAACTTTGACTTTTTGGTCAAAATCAAGTATCAAAGATCACAATTCATCAAAACATGTCAAAATATGAAACTTGTTCATCAAAAAATCAAAAAGTAAAGATTTCATTTTGAAAAGTCAAAATTTCTAAAGTTGGAAATTTTTCTAAGTGTTGGAAACTTCATATTTTTTCACAACTTTGAGCCAATTTTTCCCCATGATGCAAGATAATTCAAAGGAAACTTTCAACATGAAATTTGCAGATATCAATGAGATATAAAAAATTATAGAACACAAATTCTCCTATAAAGGCATGTATTTCAAGTTATGATTTTGTGAATACATGTTCATGAAACTTGGAAACTTAGTGAAATTTTGCCCTAGTTTAGGCAGGATTTTAACCTAACTTCATGGAAATTTTTCACATAGTTCCAAGAGGAATTTTCAAAAATTACCAATATAGAGTTTGTAGAGGATGATACAAGCTTTCCAAAATGTCCAAGAACTCATTAAGATCATGTTTGAGCAAGGAGAATCGAAGACAAGAAGTTAGGGTTTTCAAACTTAAATTACAAGCCATTTTATGATGAACAAGAATTCAAATCCAAGCCTAGGATGCATAATCTTTGCTTTGAAGGACTCAAACTTGTTTGTCACTCCATAATTAAATGTTTACACAGCTGTTAGAGCTTTAATCTAAGCATTTGAGCCATTATCCAAGTTGCATCTCCATTTATGGCACAAAGTTACCATTCCATTCTTGTAAAGAGGCTTTAATCACAAAGTCAATGCATAGAGCTTTGCACTTGTTTCTTCCGATCACAAGTAATGTCAAAGGCAAAAGAACATGTCTAGAGCCTCCTATAAACTCAGGCCATACTTGTACTATGCCTTGAAACCATGTTTTCACTTTTCTTCAAAATCAAGTAACATAGCCATAACTCTATATCTTGTATTTCTGACCACCTAAAGTGCATTAACCTCTTTCATATAACCATACAAGTTTTTGGCAAGCAAGCACACGCATACACAAGCTCTCAAACTCCCCAAAACCAAAAATTGCCATACAAGCACAAAAACTTGTCATTTCTGATTTTTGAATCCAATCTCCAAATCCCCTCGTGCGTTTCTTGGCCAAACCATCCACAAAGTTTCTAATACACATATAGAAGTTATCCCAGTCCCTGTTTCAAGACTGTAATCACGTTTCCATCATCCACCATATTTGAAACTCAAGCTTGCAGCTTGACTTGAGTAGGGAGCTTCAGCTATCCTCAAGGCAAAGTAAGACTTACAACACATTCAGGGAGGTCCAAGCAAGCTAACCCGATCATCTTCACTCTTCAAAACTTGCTCAAAGTCTATATTCAAATCAAGCTGCAAGAGATAAGTTTTCAAACTTCAATATCTTGATACAAGCATCCTTTGTGCATAAATTCTGAAGTAAAAATGTAGATATTATTGCCCTCAAGCCGACCATGTCCCTAGTTTGCATTTTACTTGCTTGTGCTTGGATAATTTTTCTTATGACCAGTTAGGGCATGCATTTGGTGTCAAATAAAATTAAGTTTAACCTTTGATTTTTAGCTTAATTAAATTATATGGTTAAATTGATGATGAAATTTCCAGCAAGTTTCATGTTTGTACTTTTCAAAATGGTAAAGAAATGAGAAGTTACAGGGTTAACAATGGTGGACATGGTGTCTGCGCGCGCATGAAGGAGGAAGAAGATGATTTCAAACAGTTAGGGCAAGACTTGTATCATATACTTATTGTTGTGTTTAAGTTAACGGGTGTATCACCACCCTAGTGGTTAAAACGCGCGCCTGTAACCTGAGGGACTTGGATTCGAGCCCCAGTGGTACCCTTTTGGTTCTTTTTCATATTTTCTCTCTTTTTTTTTCTTGTTTGAAGGCAGGCGTTGGGCTCCCTTTTGTTGGGCCTGGTATTTTACTCATTTCATACTCTCTGTTTCATTTTCATACATCCTGGCCCATTTTCTTTCTTTTATATTTTTATTTCCTTTATTATTATTATTATTATTATTTTTATTAATAAAAATCCAAAAAAAATATATTTTATTTATTTACATAATTAAAAAATGTTCATTAATATTTTAGTTTTCTTCATAAAACAAAAGACCAAAGATATTTTCTTTTAACAAATTAATTCCTTTTTTAAAAATAATTAATGTTTAGACTTAGGTTAATTATTATATTATTTCTTGTAAATTAAAATTTATTTAGAACTTAGGTTTCTTTTTTATTAGTCAATTCTCATGTTATTTTCATTATTTAAAACCTTTTCATAAAAAACTCTAAAAAATCATTTTAAATTAATTTCTTTTCTTAATTAGTTTAAGTTAATTTTAGTTAATTTCCATTAGTTATTTTCTTAATTAGGTCAAGATTAAAACCTTTCATAAAATCAAATAAAAATCATTTCTTTTTCCATTTTGCATTCTTGCATTTTATCTTCAATTTTGTACAATATTCAATATGGTTGTAATAGTTAATTAGATTTAATTTTCTTGCAAATCCCCCATTTGTAAATTTGTATACCCCCTCCCCTAATGATGTAATAGCTTAGTATTTTTATTTTCCGCAATTTAATGCTTTATATATAAATGCTAGTAAATTAGGGTTTGTATGGAAAGATTAAAATCATCAAGTTAGCAAACCCTAATTCAAGACAAAACAATGCATGTAAATCAACACGTTTGCACACTTGCACCCTTAGGGTAAGTCCACTTTGTTGCTTTACAAAAATGACCATGTTATGCATGTGGGGTATCTTAGCAAAAATCAATCAAAATACAAGATCATAGTCCCTCGATGACGCTATCAAAGTTGCCTTTTAAAATGATCTTAGTCCCTCAAAGAGAATTACTAAGATATTTCACAACATTGCTATCATGGCTATACGATTACCCATGCCCGTCCCTTTACATCCAAAGATAGGGCTTCTTACCAAATCAATGGTAAGATAACAATATCAAAGGAAAGGAAGAAATGAACTAAGACTTTTGAGTAGGTAGATTGTTCCTAGTTGCTTGCTCAATTTCAAATCAAACACTCTTGCTTATTTTTAAAACAAACACCAACACTTTCAAAAACACTTTCAAAACATCTTCCAAACTTGAAACATTTTCAAAAGCTCAACACTTTGTATACGTTCTTATGAACGAGAACTATTACAAAGTTTGCCTAATCGAAGGCGCCTTTTCAAAATACTTTCAAAAACCACACAAAGCACATTTTTAAACAAAAGCAAGTGATCTAGCAAGCAACTAAGAGCTCATAGATAACTATGTATGAAAAGGGTGCTAACAGCTTCCCTTTTCATAATCTACCCCCCGAACTCAAGAAACAATCTCAAAGGTCTTTCCTGTTCTTTTCAGCCTTTCCTTTTGGATAAAATAAAAGTCGGTGGTGACTCTTGCTAACCGCAACATTTGAAATAAAATGTAAAACACTCAAGTCAATTCTCCCACCGTATTACAATTGATATCAATAATAGTAAATAAAGGAGTACTATTAATGAAACATATACCTCTGATCAAAGGATCTCCGCTTGATGTCTGAGTTGCAGCCAAAGCAAATACTTTTCCTCTGGCTGAGCCTTCTTCAGTTTTTGACACTGGGTACTGACGTGTCCTTCTTCGCCACAGTTGAAACATATCACTACCTTGTACTCACATTCAGTTACGTCGTGACCATTCTTGCCACAACAGAAACACTTTTTGGCTTCACTTGTGCATTCAATGATTCCATGCTCAGTTCTTTCACATTTGTAGCATCTAAGGCTAGTAGGAGCATCTCTCCCACTTGGCCTTCTGCCATCAACTGCTCTATGTTTTCCCTTTCCAGATGGAGAATTATAATGCTTCCCACGACTCTGCTGTTGCTTGTTTATCTTCTTACTAACCATCTTGTAGTGAGCCTTACCATCCTCTTTATAGATTCCGCAATTACTCACCAAATCAAATAACTTACATATCTTATGGTACCCAATGGACTTCTTGATCTCAAAATGCAAGCCATTCTCAACCTTGACACACTTAGAGAACTCAATTGTCTGCTTAGTGTAATGACGATAAAAGTTCGCCAACTCTACGAATTTGGCAGCATACTCTGAGCAAACTTCTTGTGCAAGGCATGAAACTTGACATATAGGGTCCTGAGAACATATTAAGACCATGGAGAGCATATGAGACATTTGGAGTCCACCTATCTTGAGGAAAATGGAAACCCTAATTTGAGACACCATGCCTTAGGAGAGAGTCTGCCTGGTCAACTCTTGGTCAAACTTGAGCAAATTGAGGATTCCAATGGGCATGTATTGAGTGAAATGAGAGGGCAAATTTTGGGGTACAACAACTGCCCCTGTTCAATTTTCTTAAACCCGAGGATGTAGATTGGCTCGTCCGCCTTTCGTGATCTGAAGGTGGAATATGATTGAACACTAGAGTACCTAGAAATTTGCACTCACATGAAGTGACACTTAATTTATGATATCGGGAATGGGCTTATAGATGCCATTCGGAAGTCGATAATGGAAGATTGTCGAAGATGGGCTTAAAGATGCCGTCCTGGATGCGACAAAGAATTGTTTGAGATGGGCTTAAAGATGCCATCCAAAAGGATGTTGATTTCCTGAGACATTCCTTCGATGAGAGTTCCTGTTGCTGTTGTTGATAAGGAATCTGTTGAGGAACGTTGGTATCTGTCTTGGGAGAAATAGAATTTTAGGAGCTTTAGTTTTCCGTTACTCTACTGGGGAAATAACTCCGACTTGAGGAAGCAGAAGTGAACTTCCTATCTGGTCGGTGTACAGGCTGTACCACGACTTACTAGGGAACTGCGAAACCAATCGTGTTTGATCCGGTCCAAGTCCTACAGCATCGTGGACTGCTGTCTGGAAACCTGGATGGTAAGGTTATAAGAAGGAACCTAGATTATAGGGTTACTTCAAAATGAAAGCCTGGATAGTAGGGCTGTGAGAAGGAACCTGGATAGTGGGGTTACTTCAAAATGAAATCCTGGATAGTAGGGCTGTGAGAATGAACCTTGATAGTAGGGTTACTTCGATATGAAATCCTGGATAGTAGGGATGTGAGATGGAACCTGGGTCATAGGGTTACTTCGATATGAAAGCCTGGATAGTAGGGCTGTGAGAAGGAACTTGGGTCGTAGGGTTACTTCGATATGAAAGCCTGTATAGTGGGGCTGTGAGAAGGAACCTGAGTCGTAGGGTTACCTCGATATGAAAGCCTAGATGGTAGGGCTGTGAGAAGGAACCTGGATAATAGGGTTACTTCAAAGCGATAGTATGGATTAGTTGACCCATTTGGTTTCGGGAACTGAGTTTCTGTTAGCCGTCTGCAGATGTGACTTACATAACTGCTGAATTTGTTAAAGCTAATCCTCTTTTCCTGAAAATATATCAGGGTTAGTTATATGCGATGCATGAAATGCAGGGTAAGATGATGTTCTCAAAATAAATGAGATTATGCTGTGTATGGTGTGTATGCGTATGTCATGATGTATGTTTATGAAATGCTATCGGGGTATGCTTGCATCTGGGAAAATAAATCCCTGACGGTTGCTGGATATTTGTAAATATTCTGTCGGGACGAGATGCTGGAGAATAACTCTGCGGGGACCAAACTTATGAAGTGAATTTCTGAAAATTCTGGCTGCAGATACTCAATGTCACGTCCAATGTTATGACACCGTATCTGACTCACTATATGACAGTAAATACAAAAGCAGTAAAGAACACAGTCAATTGTTTACCCAGTTCAGTGTGCAACAACACCTACTCTGGGGGCTACCAAGCCAGGGAGAGAATCCACTATAAGAGATGTTAATTCAGGAATAAACCAACCAGTTTATCTCCTTCACTTAAGACCTACCAAATGCAATTCTAATCTAAGTACAACTTAAACCTGAGTTCCTACTCACTCCCCCTCAATCACAGCAGTGATACATAAACCAATTTGACTTAAGAATTGATGAAGACACTCTTCAAAAAAAACACACACTTGATTAAACTTCACAGCTTTTTAATCAAGCAACACAATCACTCGTGCTTCACAGCTTTGAGTGATGTACACAACTAACTTGACTCTGCTTCACAGCTTTAGTCAAGGGACATTCAAACACTCTTGCTTCAAAGCTTTGAGTGCTACACAACCCTTACAATCGAAACCTATTCCAAGGCACTTATCACAATGATAATTGCTTGGAGTACAATAAACAAATCTATACAGATTACAAAATTGATCTTCTAATCAATCAGCAGGGATGTCTTGAAAAACAGCAGCTCTGTTGAATATATAGCAGCTGCAACTTCAGTTAGGGTTTCCAAAAACCTAGGGTTGATTCCGTTTGACCTAAAGACCAGGTCACAGGTCTTTATTGACCAGGTTAGGATTGAGCTAGGTTACTCCTCAGAAAACGCAGGATTCTGTTCAGAAAGGACTGAGTTATTTCCTGAAAAAACTCAGACTTATCCAATCCTGCAATCTTGTTAGTTCAGAACAGGATGTCATAACATCTGTTATGACATCTGAGAAAACCTGTCTACTGATTTAGCAAAATGTGATCATTTTGCAAACATGCTCAGATACACACTTATAAACATCAGTATTTGAATTACAATATTTTTCTGCACATGTACCTAATGAGTTAGTACAACCTGAACTAGAATGTTATGACATCAGTCATGACATTCACACATACACTTGGGATTTACCAAAAATGCAAGCCAATACCTAAACACCTACAAACTCCCCCTTTGGCAGATTTTTGGCTAAAGTCCCTAAACAATCAGAGATAGATAGCAGCAGAAATAAGTGACAGCAGAAAAATATAATGTCAAGTACTAATTAAGCAAGTACCAAAATATTCTCCCCCTCTTTAGCCACAAATGGGCCAAAGATACATGTTCATAAAATTATACAGTTATCCAAATCAAAATAATGAGATCAGCAGCTGACAACAGCAGAACACACTTCCAAACTCCACCAGCAACACCACCAAGCAGCAATCAACCTTCAAGCACTGTCATCAGACTCAGAGGAGCCAGTTTCTTCAATGTTGAGTTGTCCTTCAGCTTCTATACCTTCTTCCCTTCTGCTTTCTTCAGCTTCCTCCTTTTCTAGCCTGGAAATTAGAGCTTCTAGGGTCCTTTTTCTAGCATCCAGATCTTTGCAAGTTTCTTTTAAAACAGCTATGACATCTGATGTCTTGGACTGGGTCTTTGCAGACGATGTCTCAGCTGATGTTATGACAATGTCTGGAGCATGAGATCCCTGAAACAGTTTGTAGTGCAGGCCAAGGGCAGGAGCTCTTTTGCAGACTGTATCTCTTGCTACAAGGATGTCAGGGTATTGTGCAAGGATGATTCCACAAAGGAGGGAGGGAAAGGAAATTGGTCCTTTGACAGCATAACTGCCAGCATGCTTCAAAGTTTGTTCAAAGATGTACCTTCCATAGTCAAAGGCAGTCTTGGTTCCTACAGCATAGATAAATCTCCCCAATCCTGTGGAGATGGTTGATTTGTGATTTGTAGGCACCCAGTTTGTTGCACCTATTTTATGCAAGATGGCAAATTTCATGCTGAGTTTACTAGCATTCAGCTTCCCTTTCAATGGCCAGCACTTTACTTGCCTGGCAGTGATGGTTAAACACACTTCATTGTCAGTTGCCTCTAGATCAGGACAGTCCTTATTTGTTCTTCCAAGAAACTTGTTGATTTCTGATGGAGAGAACTTGACCCTTCTTCCTCTAACAAACACACTCTCAAAGTCAGCTGACCTCCCATCAGCACAATCATTGGACAAGTTCACTACAAACTCCTTAACCAGATTTTCATAACATTTGTTAAACTTCATCACTGTCTTCATTAGCCCAGCATTCCTGATCAGATCCATGATGTCTTTGCACTCCAAGGCATCATTGTTGAGTTCTCTCTCCAAGGCTATTCTCTTCAAGCAAACATACTTCCATCTGTTTGCATTGTCAGGATGATGAAAGGAGATGTTGTCTGTTGGCACTTCAGGCACTCTAGCAATCTTGCTGGATGGGAGCTTCCTTCTGATGGGAGTATCTTCAATATCAATCTCAAATTCTGATTCATCATCAGAATCAGAAGTTTCAGGTTCTTTACTTTTCTTAGAGATTGGTTGTCTAGCAGTCTGCACCTGTGCCTTCTTCCCTTTTGTCTGAATTTTCTCAGCCATCCCTTCAGCCTTGGATTTCTTAGCATCAGGTTTAACATTCTGACTACTCTTTCTTTTCATCAATCTCCTAGCAATGCTAGGGTTCACATTAGCAATCAGTTCATTATCTGAGTAATCTTCATCCACATCAATGATAGGTGGATCAACAGCCTTTTCAGAGGGGTTCTGAATGTTGTCTTTTGGTGTCACAACATCCTCAGTGACATCTACATTTTCAGAACCTTCCACATTTGGACTTTCTGATTGATTCAAAGGGATAGAAATCCCCGGTACAGATTGGTTGCCACTCAGAATGCTAGTAACCAGCCTAGCAATAGCTTGGTGTACTTGAACTGATCCTTCTCTATTAGGTATAGAAGACGAAGGATGAGAAGAATTACCAGAGACTGTAGCTTGAGCTCTTCCTGCATGTCTGGTTCTGAGCTTTTTGACTCTGGCTGGGTCAGTTGCCATCTCCCTGAGAGGAGTGACCTCAAGAACTTCAGGTTCTATGCATGTAGTGATTGCCCTAGAATCTTGATCAGATGATGACGATGATGAGGAAGACGAAGCCTCCATGGTGGAAGACGATGTCTGAGACATTTTGTTTAACTTTGAGTAATAGTAGCAGTTTGAGAAAAATCTTTGATTGGGAGGAGGAAACAGGTTGCAAGGATGAGAGAGGTAGGGAGTAAAAGGGAGTCTCTTCAACTTCTTAAGGCTTTTGAAGGAATTGTGAATGAATATGATTAACCCACTAAATATAGACTTAATAAAATTAATCCCTTCAACCCTTGTTTTCAGCAAAACTAATTGCTATAATTTCTCATGTTGGTGAATACCCAACCTGCCCCTCAAATTTTCAAGTTTATTTCCAACAAGCGCCTTGGTAGAAGAATCAGTCAGCTGAAGCTTAGAGAAACTATGTTCCAGTTCAAATGACTTCTTCTCTTCAAAGTCAATAGGGTTCAAGGAAATGTTGAATGTTTTCAGATTATCACAACACAATGTCACAACATCTTGTGTAACATTGTACTCAGGGAGCATCTGTTTTGACCAGATGTTTTGAGAACAGAATTTATGAGACTTGTTCTTTCCAACATCCTTGTCAAGATGACTTAAGGTTCTGACAACACATTCTTCTTCAAGTTTATTTGCCACATCACATATATTATCAGCCTGTAGTTTTGAAGTTCTTCTGACAGCTTCCATAGGAATAGCTCTTTTCATTCTTCCAAGCTTATGCTGCCACTGTTTCATCTCTTTTTCTTCTTTGGTGATTTGACTCATAGTGGAGATATCAGTGTTCTCAGGCTGCCACACATAACAGTTATCTTTGGATTTGATTCCTCTCATTACAACATCTAGTTTTTCATTAAATACTAGACATTCAGATCTTGAGAAGTTGACCATGAATCCTAGATCACATAATTGACTGATGCTAATGAGATTAGTAGTCAACCCTTTTACCAGCAGTACCTTATTCAGACTTGGAACTCCAGGGCCGTCCAAATTACCAACTCCTTTGACTTCTCCTTTAGCACCATCTCCAAAGGTCACAAAACTGGTGGTGTGAGGCATAACATTATTGAGGAGATTTTTGAATCCAGTCATGTGTCTGGAACATCCACTGTCAAAGTACCAATCTTCCTTTGCAGAGACCCTCAGGGAAGTGTGAGCTATCAGTGCAGTAGCCTTTTTCTTCCATTGAGGAGCATGTGGTACCTTTTTAGACTTAGGTTTGACATCTGAGTTCTGATTAGGATATCCATGTAATCTGAAGCAGAAGGGCTTTATGTGACCATATTTCCCACAATGATGACATCTCCATCTTTGGTACCTCTTCTTCATATGTCTCTGTCCCTGATGTTGAGAGTAATGTTGAGACATCCGTTTTGACATTTGCTTCCCAGTACCAAATTTCTTTGTTTCCACAAATCCTAGACCAGATTTATTTCCCATATTTTGTCCAGCCTGAAGGATCTCTTCCAATTTGTCTGTTCCATTGGTCAACATCTTGACAGATTTGGTCATTTGATTCAGTTGTGAGTTCAGCAGTTGAACTTCTCCTTCTAAATGACTTATAGTTTCAAGATTTGCCCTCTTTTCAGCCTCCAGCTTTATAATGAGTTTTGATTGTTTCTCATTTTGCACACAGACTTCACCACTTCTGATACACAATTTCTTGTAGGTATCAGCCAGTTCTTCAAATGTCACTTCTTCATCACTAGTGTCACTTTCAGAAGTACAAACACTAGTTAGGGCAGTAACTAGTTTGGCAGATTCTTCTTCAGAATTGCTTTCTGAATCATAGTCAGACCAAGTAACAGTCATTCCTTTCTTTTGCTTCTTAAGAAAGGTAGGACATTCAGCTCGAATATGTCCATATCCTTCACATCCATGGCATTGAATACCTCTGCCTTGGTTTCCCTTATCTTCTGACCTTGGTCTTCTGCTGGAACTGTCAATGTCAGAAGGAATGTTATGAACATTAGACCTTGACTTTGGGTCCATTCTTTTGATGAGCCTGTTGAACTGTCTTCCAAGCATGGTAATGGCTTCTGATATGTTTTCTTCTTCATCCTCCTTGTATTCAACATCAGTGTTGGATACAAGTGCTATGCTTTTGTTCTTCTTGTCACCATTATCAGTGATCCCCATCTCAAAAGTCTGAAGAGACCCAATAAGTTCATCCACTTTTAACTTGCTAATGTCCTGGGCTTCCTCTATGGCAGTTACCTTCATTGCAAATATTTTAGGCAAGGATCTGAGAATCTTCCTCACCAGTTTTTCTTCTGACATTTTTTCTCCCAGTGCTCCTGAGGTGTTGGCAATCTCCAAGATGTTCATGTGAAACTCATGAATGGTTTCATCTTCCATCATTTTTAGATTCTCAAACTTAGTGGTCAACATCTGA
Source organism: Vicia faba (assembly GCA_948472305.1). NCBI lineage: Eukaryota > Viridiplantae > Streptophyta > Magnoliopsida > Fabales > Fabaceae > Vicia > Vicia faba. The sequence continues at coordinate 1,063,195,670 of OX451737.1, forward strand.
AGCCTTGACATTTTTACTTTGGAAGTGCCCTCATGAGTAGTTTTGAGAGTGTCCCAAACTTCCTTGGCCAGTTCATATTGATGTACTAGTCTGAAGATGTTTCTATCAATTCCATTGAACAAGGCATTTAAAGCTTTTGAATTTCCCAGAGCTAACTCATCTTCTTCTTTACTCCAATCTTCCTCAGGCTTCAGACTGATTGTCCCATCTCTCTCAGTTATGGTGGGATGAATCCATCCTTTGTCAGCAGCTCTCCAAGCCTTTTTGTCCAGAGATTTTAGGAAGGCAATTATACGAGGTTTCCAGTAGTCATAATTGGTTCCATCCAGAATGGGTGGTCTATTTCCAAAAACTCCTTCTTTGTCCATAGTGCCAGAAAGTGATATCCCTAGATCTCACCCAGTAATACAGGCAGGGTGCCTGCTCTGATGCCAATTGAAAATTCTGGCTGCAGATACTCAATGTCACGTCCAATGTTATGACACCGTATCTGACTTACTATATGACAGTAAATACAAAAGTAGTAAAGAACACAGTCAATTGTTTACCCAGTTCAGTGTGCAACAACACCTACTCTGGGGGCTACCAAGCCAGGGAGAGAATCCACTATAAGAGATGTTAATTCAGGAATAAACCAACCAGTTTATCTCCTTCACTTAAGACCTACCCAATGCAATTCTAATCTAAGTACAACTTAAACCTGAGTTCCTACTCACTCCCCCTCAATCACAACAGTGATACATAAACCAATTTGACTTAAGAATTGATGAAGACACTCTTCAAAAAAAAACACACACTTGATTAAACTTCACAGATTTTTAATCAAGCAACACAATCACTCGTGCTTCACAGCTTTGAGTGATGTACACAACTAACTTGACTCTGCTTCACAGCTTTAGTCAAGGGACATTCAAACACTCTTGCTTCAAAGCTTTGAGTGCTACACAACCCTTACAATCGAAACCTATTCCAAGGCACTTATCACAATGATAATTGCTTGGAGTACAATAAACAAATCTATACAGATTACAAAATTGATCTTCTAATCAATCAACAGGGATGTCTTGAAAAACAACAGCTCTGTTGAATATATAGCAGCTGCAACTTCAGTTAGGGTTTCCAAAAACCTAGGGTTGATTCCGTTTGACCTAAAGACCAGGTCACAGGTCTTTATTGACCAGGTTAGGATTGAGCTAGGTTACTCCTCAGAAAACGCAGGATTCTGTTCAGAAAGGACTGAGTTATTTCCTGAAAAAACTCAGACTTATCCAATCCTGCAATCCTGTTAGTTCAGAACAGGATGTCATAACATCTGTTATGACATCTGAGAAAACCTGTCTACTGATTTAGCAAAATGTGATCATTTTGCAAACATGCTCAGATACACACTTATAAACATCAGTATTTGAATTGCAATATTTTTCTGCACATGTACCTAATGAGTTAGTACAACCTGAACTAGAATGTTATGACATCAGTCATGACATTCACACATACACTTGGGATTTACCAAAAATGCAAGCCAATACCTAAACACCTACAATTTCTGTTAGTAGACCTGCTGATCTGGAGGAATAAACTCAGTTGGGGATGAAGTTCCATTGCTGGAGATGATGAGCTCTTGTTGGAGATTAAGCTTCTATATATGTAGAAATTAACTCTGCTTGGGGATGAAATTTATTGACTCGCCCGCGATTATGAACCTCGGCTGGGGGTGGTTATATTCTGTTTCGGGGAAGCTGACATCAATGCCTTTGGATACTTTTACTCTGTGGGGGAGTGTATGTACCAATAATTATATTCCCAAGCTGGCTCTGTCCCGATACCTGTTGGGCAAAGTAACTATAGGGTTTGGCACTTATTGTTTTTCTATTTCTGTTTCTGGAATTACGAGTAATTGTCTTTTGTTTCTTATGTAAGTATTTATGAGTAGCAATCATTTTCAAATGCATATATCAAAAATAAATCATTGGACGTTCTTGTAAAAAAAACAGAAAAAGAAAAAATGAATTGAAGTTTCTTGTGAAAATGATTTGTATTGATTTTTGAAGTTGGCCTGTAATAGGCGTTTTTTGTACAAAGAGGCTGACGTTCTAGTAAGAGAACACCGCCAAAAGATAGAAATTATACAATTTATGTAAAAGAAAGAAAAAACAGCTATGTGAAACAACCCCATTGGGTTCCAACTCTTCTATTGCCTTTATATCTTCAAGCGTCTCATCACTTTGCTACTTGGCCGAAGGTTGATCAAATTGGTTGGCGCCGTCCGAGCTTGATAGTCGATACCGAAGTCTGGTCGCAAGATGCTCCAATGAGACATAGTGATACGCTTCAATCCCTAACTTTTGCCTGGATTGCCCTTTCGGGTTTTCAATCCACCGGGATACCCTTTTTTGACCAAGCCTCCCTTTCGGGTTTTCGACTTGCCGGGTGTACATATTTTTTCATTTTCATCCCTTACTTTTACCCGAACCCTTTTGGTTCGCCAGGAAGCCCTTATTTTTGCCTGGGCCATTCAACCTAGTGGGTATTTGATTAGGTGTAGTATCTTTTCACTATGTCTGCATTGACAAGGTGAGGAAGGTCGTCACCGTCCATGGTGGTTAGAATCATAACTCCCCCCGAGAAAATGTTCTTGACCACAAATGGCCCTTCGTACGTGGGGGTCCATTTTCCCCTGGGATCACCTTGCGGCAGTATGATGCACTTGATTACTAGATCCCCGACTTGATATTCTTGATGCCTGACTTTCTTATTAAAAGCCTTAATCATTCGCTTTTGATACGTCTGACCATGGCAGATAGCAGTAAGTCTCTTTTCATCGATTAGATTTGGCTGATCAAGTCGGGTTTGGATCCAGTCGTCTTCGTTCAAACCTGCATCCTTCATAATCCTGAGAGAAGGTATCTAGACTTTGATGGGTAAGACTGCCTCCATGCTATATACCAGAGAGTAGGGTGTTGCCCCTGTCAACGTCTGTGCTGAGGTACGGTACCCATGAAGAGCAAATGGTAACATCTCATGCCGGTCTTTGTATGTCACCGTCATCTTTTGTACAATCTTCTTGATGTTCTTGTTAGCTGCTTCAAAAACGCAATTCATCTTTGGCCGGTAGGGAGAAGAGTTATGATGCTATATCTTGAACTGTTTACAGAGCTCGATGATTATTGTGTTGTTGAGATTCGTACCATTATCAGTAATAATTCTCTTTGGCACACCGTATCGACATATCAAATTATGTCAGATGAACCGCGCCACGACATTCTTGGTTACTGTAGCAAAAGAGGCTGCCTCAACCCATTTCGTGAAGTAATCAATGGCTACTAAGATGAAGCGATGCCCGTTAGACGCAGTAGGTCTGATCTCGTCGATCATTTCGATGCCCCACATCGCAAAGGGCCAAGGGGCCGTCAAGACATTCAGAGGAACCGGAGGTACATGCACCTTATCAGCATAAATTTGGCATTTATGACGAGTTCGAGAGTGCTGATAACAGTCGGCTTCCATGGTGGACCAGTAATATCCTTCCCGTAGGATCTTCTTATCCATGGTATGTTCGCTAGAATTGGTTCTGAATATGCCTTCATGTAGATTTGTCATGATCTTCTCTGCTTCGCTCTTGTCTACACACCATAGTAGTGTGGAGTCATGGTTGCGTTTATAGAGGATTCCATTGATGAGGAAGAACTTTGCAGCGAACCTTCTAAGAAACTTCTTATCGTTGACAGATGCCCCTGCGGGATACTCCTGAACTTCGAGATACCTTTTGACTTCGTGAAACCAGGGTTTGCCTACCACTTCTTCGGTATCGATCTCACATCAGTGTGCTGGTTCATCCAACCTCTCAATGGTAATATGGGGAGCTTCATTGTCCCACCTAACTTTGAACATAGAAGACATGGTAGCTAGCGCATCCGCTAACCGGTTCTCCTCTCATGGGAAATGTTTGAAGGTTACCCCCTCAAAGTGTGGGAGCAATGTCAGTACATACTCTTTGTAAGGAATGAGATTCGGGTGCTTCGCATCCCACTCGCCTTTGATCTGACTTATCGCCAGAGCGGAATCCCCGAATACACTTAAGAATTTAATCCTCAGGTCAATAGCAGCTCGAAGACCCATGATACATGCTTCATACTCCACCATGTTGTTGGTGCAGTTGAAACATAATCGGGCGGTGAACAGAGTATGACAGCCCTCAGGAGATATGATTACAACACCAATGCCGTTACCCAGTGCATTCGAGGCTCCATCAAAATACATAGACCATAGGGATCCCTCCCCAGGTCCTTCATCCGGTCCAGGTTCTTCCTAGTCAGTCACCAACATAATATTCTCATCCGGGAACTCAAAATTCATGGTCTGGTAGTCATCCATGGCCTGATGAGCCAAATGATCAGCCAATACACTCCCCTTTATTTATTTTTTGGGTTGTATATTGTATGTCGTACTTAGTTAAGATCATTTGCCACCTTGCTATCCTTCCGGAGAGAGCGGGCTTCTCGAAAATGTACTTGATCAGATCCATCTTTGATATCAACAAGGTAGTGTGAGTCAGCATATACTGTCTCAGTCGGCGAGCAGCCCATGCCAAAGCGCAACAAGTTTTCTCGAGCAATGAGTATCGTGTCTCACAGTCGGTAAACTTTTTGATAAGGTAATAAATTACGTGCTCTTTTTGACCAGACTCGTCATGCTGCCCCAGCACACACCCCATTGAATTGTCTAGCACTGTTAAGTATAATATCAAAGGTCTTCCTTCAACTAGAGGCATCAAAATTGGTGGTTCTTGAAGGTATTCCTTGATTCTTTCAAAAGCGGTATGGAATTCATCATTCCACTTTACCACTTGATATTTCTTCAGAAGCTTGAAGATTGGCTCACAAGTAGCAGTTAGATGTGAAATGAATCGGGCAATGTAATTTAGGCGTCCCAAGAAACCTCTAACTTCCTTCTCTGTACGGGGAGCTAGAATTTCTTGTATAGCTTTTACCTTTGCAGGATCTACCTGGATGCCTTTGTCGCTGACAATGAAACCCACAAGCTTACTAGACCTTACCCCGAAGGTGCACTTGTTCGGATTTAACCTCAACTTGTATATCTTCAACCTGTCGAACAACTTTTGGAGATGATCAAGGTGCTCTTCCTTAATCTGAGACCTGGATATCATGTCATCAACATAAACTTCGATCTCATGGTGAATCATATCATGGAACAAAGCGACCATAGCGTGCTGATAAGTTGCCCCAGCATTCTTCAACCCAAAAGGCATCACCTTGTAGCAGAAGGTGCCCCACTGTGTAACGAAGGTCGTCTTCTCCATATCTTCAGGAGCCATCTTGATCTGGTTGTAGCCAGAGAAACCATCCATGAAGGAGAAGATCTTGTGTTGCGCGGTTCTGTCGACCAGAACATCAATATGAGGAAGAGGGAAGTCATCCTTGGGGCTTGCCCTGTTCAGGCCTCTGTAATCTACACACATCCGTATCTTACCGTCCTTCTTAGGTACCGGGACGATGTTGGCAACCCACTGCGGATAGGAAGTGACAGCTAAGAATCCTGCGTCGAACTGTTTCATGACCTCTGCCTTGATCTTCTCTGACATTTCAGGGTGCATACAACAAACCTTCTGTTTAACCGGCAGACAGTCTTCTTTGGTCGGCAGGATATATACCACAATATCAGTGTCCAAACCAGGCATGTCTTCATAGGACCAAGAGAAGATCTCAACATAGTCGTGCAACATCTGTATCAGCCTCTGTTTGACGTTAAGCTCCAGATTTGCACCTATTTAAACCTCTTTTTTGTCTTCCTCAATACCCAAGTTCACTATCTCAACCGGCTCTTCATGAGGCTTTATGGCCCTTTCTTCCTGATGCAATAGTCTAGCAAGTTCTCCAGGCACCTTATAATCATCCTCACCTTCATCCTCGGCTTAGTTGATCAGATTTTAAAGTCATAACTGGCAATAGTAGAGCTGTTATCAATGGGATCCATAATGGATATGGATCTGCATTATAATACGTGAGTGTGTGTAAGAGAATATCTATTTTGATAAAGTGGAAGCAAGAAAGAAAAATAGAGAGTGCAAAATTTGTATGCAAGAAACGTCCAATGCTTTATTAATGATATATGAAATGACAAATAATAGCCCTCACAAGCAAAAGCCAAGGTGCCTCGGGCAAGGCACCAGGCCGTAAAGTTTCAAATTGTTTATTACAAATCTTAAAACAAATAAGTCAATTACTGCAGAATAAAAGAAACTGGTATAAAGTCCCTAGCCGTCCAATTACTCGGTCCACCATTGGTAGTTGGGTAGATCCAGTTGTCCATGTCTGAGTCTTCCTTGTTGTCTTTAATGGCATTAACCCCACGATTATTGATGTGTAGGGGAGGCCTTCCAGCCCGTGCATATCGAACAGCCCTTTGAGCCCCTGTAGTAAAGCCCAAACCAAATTTGTCAGTTTTGTGAGTGAAATCAGGGAGCTGGCCCCAATTGGTACACCCACCTTCTTCAACCACAGCCCTGGCGTCCTTGAGAGAAGCCATCTTCAGTGGAGGTCTGTTGGTATCCGTTTCAGTCGATGCCAAGATCTGAGGGACCTCTTCGAAGTTCTGACAAGGAGTTTCTATGAATTCCCCATCCATCTCTATGTAGCGGAAGGAATTGAGATGGCTCACCATGTATTCTTCTTCACCCTGCACGGTGACAATCTTTCCTTTCACCGGATATTTCAGCATTTGGTGGAGTGTAGAAGTAACTGCCCCAGCCTCATGGATCCAAGGACGACCAAGCAAACAAGAATACGACGACCTGATATCCATCACATAGAAAGTGGACCCAAAAGTCTGAGAACCTACTTTGACAGGGATGTCCACTTCCCTGTGCACCATTCTCTTCGATCCGTCAAAAGCCCTTACCACAATGTTACTAGGCTTTAGAGTCAAACCCTCGCAATCCAACCGGTCCAACGCCTTCTTCGGCATAACATTCAGTGAAGACCCAATATCTACCAGCACATGAGCCATAATGGTGCCCCTGTATTCAATCGAGACATGTAGAGCATCATTATGCTTCCTTCCCTTTGGTGTCAAATCCGCATCTGAAAAACCCAGCCCATTATCAGCAGTCAGGCTAGCCACATAATCTTTGAACTGATCAGCTGAAGTTTCCCGCGGCACATGCGCAGTCTTGAGGAATGCAATCAAAGCCTTCGCATGGGCCTCAGAGCACAATAGCAGGGATAACATGGATATCTTTGATGGGGTCTACCCTAGCTGCTCGACCATATTGTAGTCGCTCTTTTTAATTATTTTCAGTATTTCCTCTATCTCTTGCTTAGAGGCTTCCACAACAATTTACCTAGGCGCCTCCGTCCGGGCAGGCTCACCTATAATTTCCTTGTCGCGGGTATCATACGATTTGCTGACAGGGGTAATAACTGGAGTAAGAACATGAACTGTAGTTGATGTACCTGCAAGAACAACAAATGGGATGGCAATAGGTTTGTTGACAGTCTTTGAGGAAATCTCAGGAGAGAAGACCCTTCCACTTCGGGTAACTTTGCTGGTTCCGACAATGTTACCAATATCAGGATCAACTTCTTCATCTTTCAAATCTTATTTGATGCCATGATAGTACACATCGGCACCATAATGCCAGGGGACAACTTTGTCTGAGGCATATGGGACAGGACCAGGAACAATGATTATCAGTGGAGTAATTCTTGGAGCAGATGTAATCCTAACAGGTCTTCTCGAGGAAACCTTGGAAGGATTGGCGGAAATGGTTATAATGGCAACGTCTTCAGATGGAACAACAGGAACCAAAGTTTTCTCAAACAAAATTTCTTTGCTATCTATCAGGCGTTGAACACCTAATTTCAGCAAATGACAACCATAAGGTAGAAACGAACACATATGGCAACCTTCACCACAACCCAGAAATAAACCGGCCAATAGAAAATTCTTCTTGGCAGTCATGAGAGGAGTAGAAACTTCATTAATAGAGGTAACAAACAAATCAGTGTCAACAACATTAACTCCACGACCGTGCTTAGGCATGGGAGCCGTTATGACATTTGGCCTCTCCAGAGCATCAAAATCTATTTCCTTGGCTTCAATCAAGTCTTGTACTTTGTTCCTCAGAGCCCAGCAGTCATTTGTATCGTGGCCAGGACTCTCAGAATGATAGGCACACCGGGAATTTGGATTATATCGGGGAGATGTAGTATTTGGATTCTTGGGAGCCTCATTCAAGGTTGCCAAGTTGGATCTCAGCAGATGAGGTAACACTTCAACCAATGTCATGTTGATACGGGTAAACTGCCGTTGTGGTCTTTCCACCCTTTGTTGATTGTTGCATTGTGGAGCAACTACAGGTATAGGTATCATCACGACACTTACTGTCTGACAATGTTCAGCCCTATTTTTACCCTCCCATATTCATCAACATTTCTCATCATAAGACTCTTGGAACTCAAGATCAAGCTAGGGTTTGCTCTGCTCAAGACACCTCCTTGCACTGTTGGCCTAAATTAGGGTTTGAGTTTGCACAAGGATATTTTGACCTACAATGCCCAAAGTGACTTTCATACTCCATGTTGGACCCACAAGTTTTTCCATATCAAGTTTCAAGCCTTGATTCAAATTTTTGCCCAGTCAATTGGACAGTTGACCTAGAAATCAGTTGTATTGGGGAAAAAGTCAACTTTGGCCAATTGACAGTCAAACCTCATGAATTTTGACCCACATAAACATAATGAACTTATATGAATCATTTGATCAAGTTTGTATCACAATTCCACAAGAAATTTGATCAGATCACCAAAAGGGCAAAATGGTCATTTTTTAGGGTTTTGACTGTACAAAGGCAATTTTTGACTGTTTGACCTAGTCAATGGAAAATCAAGCTCAACCATGGACTCAAGGACTCAATGACATTGTCTTGAACTATTTAATAAGTTCAAAAGATCTCAAAGGCATAGGATTGACAGATGAATTTTTCAGTCAACTGACCAAAATTTGACTGTACACTGAAAAGTCAAACTTTGACTTTTTGGTCAAAATCAAGTGCCAAGAGTTATTTTTCATCAAAGACATGTCAAATTATGAAACTTGTTCATCAAGAAACCCAAAAATGCAAATTAGGGTTTAAAATGAAAATTTTCATAACTTAGAAATTTTCTAAGTTATGAAATTTTCTTATTTTTTCCTAACTTTTGTCGCATTTTTTCACCAAGATAAAAATGGATTCAAACAAAACTTGAAACATGAAAGTTGTATTTCATCACAAATTCTACAACTTTGATTCACAAAGTTTTCTCAAAATAAGCTTGTATCTCAAGTTATGATTTTTGGAACAAGGGTACCTAAAACTTTTAACTTAGAGAAATTTTGCCCTAGTTTAGGCAGGATTTTGACCCATCTTCTTGGCCATTTTTCACATAGTTCAACTTGGAGTTTCAAGTTAAATTTCAAATATGGATTGTAGTACATGTTGCAAGCTTTCCAAATTGTCCAAGAACTCCTCAAACACCCTTGTGGTTAGAGAGAATCGAATGCTTGAAGTTGGCAAAAACTCACTTTGCAACCATGGCCAATACATGTTCATACCACTTGCAAATCTGATCTAGCTAGCTTAGTTCACAATTACAGGCCTCAAAACCAGTTTGTACTCCATAATTTAATGCATATCCATTGAGCTAAGGTATTGTCTTGGTTATTAAGGTATTATACACTAGTTTAAGCCTTAAATGGAAAAAGTAACAATGCCATTTTTGCTTAAACTTCACTTTATGTCAAAACAAGATCCTTGAGGCATGGGGGCCATATCTCTGAGGCAAGATCAAATCTACCAATTCCAGTAACCAAGGGCAAAGTATGCAGCATAATATAGGACTTGTACATGCCTGCATTGAAAACATACACACTCTTGCTTCAAAAAGAAGAAAACTTACAAAACACAAGCCATCCTTCACATCTGATAAAACCAACCTACACAAACATTGCAAACAAGTTTGATACCTTCTAACAAGCCAGAAACACGACCCCTTTTCCTCTCAAAACTCCTAGTGCACAAATTCCCCATTTTCTTGCAAAACAGGGCCAGTTCTGCATTTTGCAAGCCATCTTCAAATTCCATCGTGCGTTTTGCCCAAAGATACTTCAAACACCTTCCAACCAACCCACCTAAGCTATTCCAGACCTTCATTGCTAGCTGTAACACCATTAACACATATTGCCATTTTTGTTTCAAAGCTTTGCAGGTTGAGTTCTGTAGCACGATTCAGGCTACTTCAAAACAATCCAAGCATTGGGAAAGCTTCATTGGACATCAGGCAAGCTCAAAAGAACCTCAATCACTCTTGGAAGTTGCTGCATTGTCCAGCTCGAAGTCAACTGAAACAGGTATTTCATGAACTTCTATCTCTCTATTTAGAAATAGTTAGACTTAGGTTTATGAATGAAAGATGTTGTATTCATAGCCCTGAAGCCATACATATGCTTAGTTTTCATTTCTATTAATCGTGCTAGGAGAATTTCATCCATGAACTTTTTGAAAAAACTAGGTTAGAAATTAGGGCCAGAGAAATTCTCTCTGGTCTTTGAGAATTAGCTTAAGTTTTTTATATGGTTGGATTCGTTGCTTGATGCTCTACAAGTTTCATGTTATGAGTTTTGTCAAAAAATCAAGGAATCAGGAGATAGCATTTTCTGTACAAAGCGCGTGTGTTTCAGTTCTGAGGAAGAAGATGAAGTCTGATTGGGCTGGGCCTGGTCATTTTTGCTTCTAACACCCCATTTTTCAGTTTACACCCCCTGGCCAATTTATTTGTATATTTGTCATTTTGATATTTTTATTTTTTATTCTGACTTTATTATTTTATGTCCAAATATAAAAATGCCAAAAAAATTATTTTTATATTTTTTCATATTTATTTGATATTTATTTTCATTTTACTAGTATAAATATGTAAATAATTTATATTCTTTTTATTAAAACTTAAAGAATAATGTAAAAAATATGTTTATATTTATTTATTATTTTTATACACACCTTAGAAACATTTTCTTGAAATATGCACATTTCTTGTAAATAATTAATTTTTATTTTTATACATTTAATATGTTTAATATATATTTATATACATATATACATATTTTATTAAATAATTAGGACAAAAAACACAAAAAATAATACATTTTGTTTTTATTAATATTTTATACTAAAAATACTTTTTTTTAATATACTTATATTTTTGTATAAATTAATACATTATTATATATAAATAATAAATAATACAAATTATTTAAGAAATTAGGGTTTTTGCCCTAAATAATAAATAATTGAAATTAACTTTTTTATTATCTATACTTCACATTTTACTTTTTTACATACATAAAAATCTTTTTTGCATAATACATTTTATTTTGATATTTATTTAATTGTATTTATTTAAATTTTTGTATTATGCCTTGTGCATTCGATTTGGTTGTAATAATTTAGAATTTAATTTCTTGCAAAATAATCCCCAATTGAAATTTGTACCCCCTCCCTATATCATGTTATAATAGTGTAGGATTTAAATTCTCGCACCTTTATGCTTTCAATTATGCCATGTTTAGACTTAGGGTTTGTATGCAAAATAAAATCAACAATTAGCTTGACCTAATCCAAAGATAACAATGCATGAAAAAACAAACACAATGCACACTTGCACACCTAGGGCTACAATCCACTTGTTGCCTTCAAAAATGGGCCATGGTTGCATGTCAAGTACTTTGGCAAAACAAAAACAAAACAAAAGATCATAGTCCCTCGACGACGCTATCTGGGTTGCCTAAACAAAATGATCAAGTCCTTCAAGAAAATTGCCAAAAATACTTGACACTATTGCTATCATGGTCTATACGATGACCCGCGCCTGTCCCGTTTAAACATCCTAACACAAGGTTGTTCACCAAATACAATGGTGAAACAACACTGTTAAAAGGGTTAAAAACATAAGAAAGATCTTTGAGTAAAATAGGGTAGACAACTCTTAGTTACTTGATCAAAATCTTGCAAAACATCCTTTCTATTTTTCAAAACACACTCCACAACACAATTTCAAAACCCTACTTTCAAACATTGGAAACTTTTTCAAAAGACAAAAACACCTTTGTATACATTCAAACAAGAATCATTACAAAGGTTGCCACAATGATGGCCTCTTTTCAAAACATCTTTCAAATCCACACACAAAGCACCATTTCAAACAATTGAAAAGCAAAGCAAGTGATCTAAAGCAAGTAACTAAGAGCCCATGGATAACCATGGATAGAAAGGGTGCTAATACCTTCCCTTTCTATAATCTTCTCCCCGAACTCAAGAAAACATCTCAAAGGTCTTTCCTGTGCTTTTTGACCTTTCCATTGGATAAAATAAAAAGTCGATGGCGACTCTTGCTAAACCGAAACATTTGCGAACACAAACGCAAAATCCCAAGTCAGTTCTCCCACCGTATCACAGAACTGGCGACTCTGCTGGGGAGTCCTTTAAAAGTGGAGTAACCTTAGGGCTTAGATCACCCTTTTCATGATTATATTGTTTGATTTGTTTGCTTTACATTTGGTTCTCTTGTTTGGGCTTGAAATCCTCTACCCGGATTTGGGAAACATTCATAGGTAAATAGCAATACGTTGTGGAAACTGTGTGGGGTATACCGACATGGTTGAAGCAATAGCTATATTAGTGCGACATATTTGTGAGTACCGGTAGCCTTTGAGTCAATCAAAGAGAATACGGGGCCACTGAGTGATGTCATAAAGCACTAATGAACTCTTAGAACCTTACTTGACCATCTTGGCCTTTTATTAGGGGTAGTGAGATGACCGGCTTTGGTGCAGTCCGAAGTTGGTAGATACTGGATACTACACTCATTGAGGGTTGTTTTCTTGGAATATTTTGGTCGCTAGTTAAGTGGCTAAACCAAAACAATGAACATAGAAAACAATCCGGTGATATTGAGCTCCTTAGAACCCGGTTACTATTTATAGGACAGGTTTGAGCCAACTAAACTCAAGAGGGTACTTACCTATGGAACCTCATGCAAGCCTAAAACTAGGGCTTTGTGTGATTTGCTTGTACATGTGTTTGTGCATACATCATGAACATCATAAAGCATCATATGCATTCACTAACCATTTCAAGGGTTTGGATCTTCATCTTTGTTCTTGTTTTGTAGGTCATGGAATCTCTTCGCAGGAAAATAATTCAAGTCAACCTTGTGAGAATCCCTCATGAACTCAAGGAGCTTACTTCCAGAATTCGATAGAATTCTATCTTCAGTGAAAGACATGGTAGACTCCTCAACTTGGTCAACACCAGCATTGAAGAGGATATGGTGAAAGTCCTCTTCCAGTTCTTTGACCCCCTACACCACTGTTTCACATTCCCCAATTACCAGTTAGTGCCTACTTTGGAGGAATTTTCTCAACTCTTGAGAATTCCTATTCTTCATCAACTACCCTACAACGGTACAGAAAGAGAACCAAAGCCTAAAGATGTTGCTCAAGCATTATACTTGCAACCATCTGATATCAAGGGGCATTGGGAAACCAGAAGTGGTGTCAAGGGTTTCTTGGCAAAGTTTCTGTTTGAGAAGGCACAAGACTGCTGTAATTCTCTTGATCTACAAGCTTTTGAAGAAATTGTGGCACTCCTTATCTATGGGCTGGTCTTGTTCCCAAACCCTGACCAACTTATAGATGTGAATGCTGTCAAGATTTTCATATCCAGGAATCTTATACCTACATTACTTGGGGACATCCTACACTCGTTTTACACACGAACAATGAGGAAAAGAGGTGTTCTCATGTGTTGTACTCCTCTCCTAGCAAGGTGGTTTATTTCTCACCTTCCACAATCAATTTTGAAGAATGAGCAGGGTTTAAGGTGGTCACAACGATTAATGACCCTCACACATTCTGATGTACATTGATGTTCTCGGTCCAGAGAAAATGTCATCATCATTGATCGTTGTGGGGAATTCCCTAATGTCCCACTACTTGGCATTAGGGGAGGCATCACCTACAACCCCTGTTTAGCTCTAAGACAGTTTGGATATGCTCTGAGGGATGGCCCTCATGACATGCTGATTCCTGACCTAGTTTTTGACTCCGACAACGATGCGGAAGGACTTCGACAAAGGTTCATCAGAGCTTGGAGGATGCCCAACAAGGTAGATAGTAAGACACTGGGGCACAAGAATTCCATCCCCCTTGAGCCTTATCTCAAGTGGGTACGAACCCGCGCCCAGAATCTTATGATGCCATACCCTCACATTCTCCCCTTGATCAAAGAGCCTGTTATGGAAGGAGAGGTTCCATACACCATCCTCCATCCTGACATGCCAACATCATGGGAAGAAATGCAAAAGAGTTGGATCCAACTCAAGGAAGAAAGGAATACTTTCGAAGCCAGCTTCTATGCCAGTGAGAAGAAGGGTTTGGAGCTTACCCGCCGACTTCATGAGGAGGAAACTCTCAACACTTACATCGCACCAAAGAGGATGTGCAATGTCTTTTTACATTAAGAATTTTGTAATATTTTGCCCATAGGGCACTTATGTACTAACAATTTCTTCTTAATATGACCTGCGTTCTTTTTGTTTGCAACAAATTTGAATTTCTGATTCCTTGAATGCATTACATGAATAACATATCATTCATCATATGCATAAACAAGTCTTCACACCAGGTTTCCTTATCTTTCTGCTGTTTATTTCAGCAAGATGGATTTGGAGCAAACGATAAAGGATCTGCAGGCACAAAATTCACAATTCCACCAACTCCTCATGACCTTGGCAAAGGGTCAAGAGGACCTCAAAACTTTGTTGGAGAAGAATAAAGAGAAAAAGAAAAAGAGACCTGGAGTAGCCACTTTGGGAAGGAGATTTGAGCATCAGGCTAGGAGAGTTCTTGAGTTCCCCTCAACATCTGACGAAGGGGCCGGTAAAGGGAAAGGGACTACTTTCCCTTCAGAATCTGAGGTTGAAGAGGAGGAAGAGGAAGAAGACGAAGACTACTCCGAACAACAGTATCCACCAGTGGATGATAAATATAAGAATCTTGAGGATAGACTGGCAGCCATGGAGTTGCAGAGGGTACTCGGTTTGGATTTTGAATAAGTAGGACTGGTATCTGGGATTGTTATCCCTCCCAAGTTCAAGGTGCCAACATTTGCCAAGTACGACGGTCTGTCTTGCCCAAAGATGCATCTGAGATCGTATGTCCGAAAGATCTAACCCCACTCATCTGATAAGGACCTCTGGGTACACTTTTTCCAAGATAGCTTGTCAGGAACGCAATTTGATTGGTTCTATCAGCTCGAGAGATCAGAGGTTCACAATTGGGAAGACTTAGCAGCTGCTTTTTATCGTCAGTATCAATACAATGCTGATTTGGCGCCCACTCGTACTCAGTTACAAAGTATGGGGATGGCTTCCGATGAAGGGTTTAAAGAGTACACCCAGAAGTGGCATGATCTGGATGGAAGGGTGCATCCGCCGTTGTCAGATATGGAGTTAGTTGACATGTTTCTGGGGACCCTGTCTGTCCCCTTCTTCAATCATCTAATCGGGAGTTCTTCTGCGGGATATACTGAACTAATTTTGACTGGCGAAAGGGTCGAGGCCGATATTAAAAGTGGAAAGATTCAAAAGGATGCTTCTACATCCACAGCTGTTAAGAAACCTTTTCCGGCTAAGAAGGAAGCCTCTGCTGTGTATTCTCAAAAGGGTCAGGGAAGAACCGAGCGCCGGCCGACTGTAGGGGCGGTGATGATTCAAAATTCTTCAAATGACCAACGTCGTAATAATCAGTCGAGACCTAATCAACAACGGGTAGAAAGTCCACAACGGCAGTTCACCCGCATCAACATGACGCCCGCTCAGGTACTTCCCCATTTATTGAAGCTGAATCTCACCAGTTTGAAGGAAGCGCCAAAGAACCCTAACACCTCCTCTCCATACTACCACTCCAATGCCAAGTGTGCTTACCATTCAGACAGTGCTGGGCACGATACTAATAATTGCTGGGCGCTTAAGAACAAAATCCAGGACTTGATTGATGCCAAGGAGGTAGAATTCGATGCGCCTGAGAAGCCCAATGTTATATCCGCTCCGATGCCCAAGCATAGAAATAATATTCCTGCTGTTATGGAGGACCTCCATGTTACTGATGTTGTTGACCTGTTGACACCGTTACTTATGATTAAAGAGAATTTGATGAGAGCCGGGATCTTTCCTGGTTGTGGTAAAGACTGCTATTTTTGTTTGAACATACGAGGTGATTGCCCAATGTTGAAGTCAGGTGTCCAACGCCTGATGGATACCCAAGAGATACTTTTCCAGAAAACCCCTGTTGATACCTTCAATCCTATTACTCCTAATACTTTTTCTACTTCAACCAACGATATTGCGATCATAACCATTTCCGACAATCCTCCCAAGGCTTGCAAAAGGCCTGTCAGGATTACACCCAACTCTGAATGTGTACCTTTAAAGATCACCATGCCGGGACCTGTCCCGTACCAATCAAGCAAAATGATACCATGGAACTATGGAGGAGAAATCTTCTATCATGGTATCAAGCAAATTGAGGCAGTCCAAGAAAATTCTGAAGAAGAAAAACCTGATATAGGGAACATCGCGGGTACAAGCAAGATAACCCGCAGTGGTCGGATCTTTTCTCCGGAGATCGCTCCCCCTCGAGCAGTTTTCGGACCCTTGAAAGCTTCTGTACCTGTTGGACCATCTGTGCAAGGCCCAATGATTGAAGAATTGGATACTCCTGAAGTAAGACCATCTGTTGATACTATCGACAAGGGTAAGGGGATACTAGAAGTGCCTGTCAGGACGAAGGCTCATGCTGTGGTTATCCCCGAAACCGCTCAGAAAGAAATGGATGAAATCTTGAAAATAATTAGAAAAAGTGACTACGACGTTGTGGAACAGTTAGGGAAGACTCCTTCTAAAATTTCAATGTTGGCTCTTTTGCTCTGTTCTGAGGCCCATGCTAAGGCCCTAATCAAATTCTTGAAAGCGGGACACGTTCCCCAAGAGACTTCGGCTGGCCAATTTCAGGAATGTGTGGCCAGTCTTACTGCTGACAATGGCCTTGGCTTTTTCGATACTGACTTGACTCCCAAGGGTAGGAAACACAACAACGCGCTACACGTCTCAGTTGAATGCAGGGGAACCACCCTCGCCCATGTCTTAGTTGATACTGGTTCTTCCTTGAATGTGCTGCCAAAGAAAGCCTTAGACCGTTTGGAATGCGAAGGATTGACCCTCAAACCTAGCAATATCATTGTTAGGGCTTTTGATGGGTCCAAAAGAATGGTTCATGGAGAGGTTGATATTCCTATCAAAGTAGGCACATAAGTTTTCAATTCAACCTTTTACGTGATGGACATCCGTCCGTCATATTCGTGCTTGTTAGGAAGACCGTGGATTCATTATGCCGGGGCCGTTACCTCCTCTTTACACCAGATGCTGAAATATCCTGTTAAGGGTAAAATTATAACGGTGCACGGCGAGGAAGAGTACACGATAAGTCACCTCAACTCCTTCCGTTATGTGGAGCTGGATGGCAAGT
Source organism: Vicia faba (assembly GCA_948472305.1). Classification (NCBI taxonomy): domain Eukaryota; kingdom Viridiplantae; phylum Streptophyta; class Magnoliopsida; order Fabales; family Fabaceae; genus Vicia; species Vicia faba. The sequence goes on from OX451737.1 coordinate 1,063,213,310, forward strand.
TCATCGAAACGCCTTTCCATCATTTTGAGGAAGCTTTTCCTGAGATAGCAGTTGCAAAGACAATGGTTGAGGTACCTATCATTCCCAAGCATGTGCCTAGGATGGCATCTCTCAAGGACGCAGAGGCGGTGATCAAAGAAGGGAAGAGTACAATATGGGGGCAATTGCCTGATTTTCCCCATAAGATAGACAAATTTGGACTAGGGTTTATAGCTGTAGGACAAAAATCTATGCGTCATTCCAAGACTGGAAGGCCACCTGTAAGGATTACTCATCACAGAATTAATGTTGTTGAAGATGAAGATGAAGAGAGCCACTTTGAAGATTGGATCTTTCCGACCGTCGAAGGGGGTTTGAGCAACTGGGAAGCAAACGATTTTATTCCCATCACCTTTATCAACCAGTAATTTTATCTTTGAACAATTTCCTATTTTCGGTCTGTAATAACTAAAACAATTCGTACACTATTTTTCACCTCATGCCTTGCCCGGGGCATGTAGGTCCATTTGTAAGGGCTTGATTTTCTTCATTATTATATGCCATGTTTTAATGAATCATTGGACGTTTTCATAAACTGCTGTGTTCATTTTCTTTCCTTTTGCATTTTTGTTTTGTTTAAGGATGGCTATCCCTTACACACACCCACACTCACAAATGCAGGTACCCATCCACTCCGGATTCCATGGGCAACTATTCTGTTTCAGCCTTCGATAACTCTGAAGATTTGGTCAATCACGCTGAGTATGAAGTTGACGAAGATTGTGAAGTGCCGGGAGAATTAGCCAGACTTTTGCAACAAGAAGAGCGGGCTATTCTGCCTCATGAGGAGTTGCTAGAAACCATCAACTTGGGGACAGAGGAGGACAGGAAAGAAGTAAAAGTGGGTGCCAACCTGGAACCAGGTGTCAAAGAGCGCTTAGTGCAGTTGTTGAACGAATACGTTGAAATCTTTGCCTGGTCTTATGAGGACATGCCAGGGCTAGACACAGATATTGTAGTTCACCATCTCCCTACAAGAGAGGATTGTCCATCGATCAAGCAAAAGGTCCGCCGAATGAGGCCTGACATGTCTAAGAAAATCAAAGCTGAAGTAATGAAGCAATTCAACGCTGGCTTTCTGGCTATTACATCCTATCCACAATGGGTCGCTAACATTGTGCCTGTGCCCAAGAAGGACGGTAAAGTAAGAATGTGTGTGGACTATCGGGATTTAAACAGGGCTAGCCCTAAAAACGATTTCCCACTACCGCATATCGACATCTTGGTTGACAACACAGCTCAACACAAGGTTTTTTCCTTCATGGACGGATTCTCGGGCTACAACCAGATTAAAATGGCCCCCGAGGACATGGAGAAAACTACCTTTGTCACGCAATGGGGTACCTTCTGCTACAAAGTGATGCCGTTCGGACTAAAGAACGCAAGGGCAACCTATCAACGCGCCATGGTAGCTTTGTTTCATGATATGATACACCATGAGATCGAAGTTTACGTGGACGACATGATAGCCCGATCACACACGAAAGAAGAACACCTTGATCATTTGCAGAAGCTGTTTGCCAGGTTGAAGGAGTATAAGCTCAGACTAAACCCAAGCAAGTGCACTTTTGGAGTTAGGTCTGGTAAACTTCTGGGATTTGTTATCAGCAACAAAGGCATTGAGGTTGATCCAGCTAAAGTAAAGGCTATACAAGAAATGCCTGCCCCCCCGCACTGAAAAAGAGGTTAGGGGATTCTTGGGACGCTTAAACTATATTGCGAGGTTCATCTCTCGCCTGACATCTACCAGTGAGCCAATCTTCAAACTGTTGAAGAAAGATCAGGTAGTTGAATGGAACAATGATTGTCAAGTTGCTTTCAATAAGATCAAGGAGTACTTACTAGAACCTCCTATTCTGATGCTACCTGTTGTACCCCAAAATTTGCCCTCCCATATTCTCCAAGATTGCTCAAGAGGTTGCACAGTCAAACCCTCTCCTAAGACAGCTGAAATTAGGGTTTTGGTTCTTTCAAGGAATTTGAGGTTTTCAATGGTTCAAACAAGTCTCAAGAGCCTATATACATCCTCTAGCACCTACGTGCCAAGTTTCAAGACTCACAGTGCCAATTGGCACAGTCAAAAGCCTCATTTGATCCACAGTCAACTACAAGGGCAAAATGGTCATTTTGCAGTCAAAAGTCAGAATTTTTGGTCAACATCTTATTTTGAGTCCACAATCATCATTTAATCAAGTCTTGATCATGATTCCACAAGGATGGCTCAAAAATCATCAAGATGCAAAAAGTTACTATTTTTGGACAGCAAAAAAGTCAACTGTATCTTGACCAGGACATAACTTTTTCATGGTTCATCAGAAAAATCCCATCCAATTATCATTTTGAAGGGGATGACATTTCCTACAATCCATCTTCACACTCCAAGTCCAATAAATGCTCTCACAAAAAGTTATCAATTTTGACATTACAGGTCAAATTCAAAAGTCAACAAAAGTGCACTTTAAGTCAAAGACCATAACTTGAGATTGGTAAATCCAAATGACATGGGACCAAAGGCATTGGTTAGAGGACTTCAAGGCATTTCCAAAATGTCCAAGAACATGTTCATATGATCAAAATTGAGCAAGATATGCATTGAAGAAGTTGGGAAATTTTTAGGAATTTGCAAAAGTCAACTTTGCTCAAAACACCTTATTTTTGCTAATGGGCCTCAAATTTCTTGTTGAAACTTCATCCATGGCCTATGCACGACCCATCAAGCTTAATTGAATTTATTTTCTTATTTTTATTGGATTTTTAATTGATATTAATTCATTTAATTAATTTAAATTGTAGGAAAATACAAAGATTTGGTTTTTAAATCTTTTTGTGAAGCAAATATGGTCAAGATATGCTGTCAATTTCGTGTACAAATCAAAGATGCAAAAATCTCCAAAATTGGCAACTTTTTCCAATCATGAAAATGCAAAAAGATTTGATTTTCAATCAAATATTCAATCATCAATTCCATGGATTTTTGCTCAAGATTGTGACCTAATTTCATTCCTCTATATATGTACAAGCTAACCCTAATGCCATAGACGTGAGAAAGCTGCAGACAAAGGCCATAGCATATTGAAAAATTCCAAGAAAAACTCAAAACTGATTTCTATATTCCAGGCCAATTCAAGGCATTATATTGATTCAAACACGTTGCTGGAAGTGTCAGGAGTGGTTTACAATTGAAATCACACGCTAAAGCTCAAAGAATCCAAGGATACAGAACCACGGTTTGCACATTTTATCCATAACCGTAACTCTTAATTCATGAGCATTTAACATGATTTTTTGATTGTTTTGCATTGCTAGTAATCATATGAAGCTAATGGCATAAGTTAATTGAATTATAGTGCACAGAATCACAAGATGCCATGGACGATTTCTAGGTTTCCTAAGCTTTGAAATTGGGGATTCATAAACCAGGAAAAATTGAGACTCATAAGACCTATGACTGAATTCGTCAGGATAAGACGAACAAGATTGAACCCTCGCGAAACATTTATGTGAACTACAGCGCTAATCGCTATTTTTCCTCATAGCACATTGTGGGTGTTAAAAACCCCCGCTATCTGTTTGTGTTTTTACAGGTACCAACGAGGAAGATGACTAGGTGTTGATACTCCATTGGCTTATTCAAAACACGCGCGTTATTTTTTCTTTTTCAGCATATGAATTGTTTTTATATTACATTTGCTTATTATTATAACAACAAAAGCGTGCAAGTGGTGTAGTGGTTGATGCGTTGGCTGGGAATCATTGGGACCTGGGTTCGAATCCCAGGTCCCCCAAAATATTTGTTTCTATTTTTCTTTGCATAATCACATACAGGTCTCCAACACGTGATCCACTATGCACCTCACATCCCAGGCTACAGATGTCTACAGGCACAAATCTAATGGCCATGAGATGATGATCATCATACTCCCAGTCAACCATGCGCATGGAGGAGCCAAAAAGTCAAACAGGCTTGAGCAATTGGGCCACAAAATTTCTAACACACCTCCTGATTTGGGTCATCACCCCCACAAGTTTGCTTCTTTTTTTTTCTTTCTTTCTTTTTTTCTTTCTTTTATTAATTATTATTATTATTATTATTATTTAATTAACATAATTAATTATTTTCATAATAAAATTCAGAAAACTAAAAATGTAATATTTTTATTATTATTATTATTTGTTAATTTCACCCTTTATTATTTTTGTAAATAAATACTAACAAATTAATTTAGTTTAATTAGAGTTAATTTTAACTTTTTCTCAATAATTTAAAATAAAACTAGAATTAGGGTTTTTACTAACTTTTGACTTTTTCTTTATTTATTTTCCTTAAAAAAACATTAAAAACTCAAAAACATTTCTTTTTAATTAATTAATTAGTTTAGGTTTAATTTAATTAATTGCAAAATAATAGCAAACTTCCTTCTTTCTCAAAAAAGGGTGAAAACCCTAAGGACTTCTCTGATTCAATTTTTCTCGCGTGTGATTTTTGATTCCTGTTATTTTTGATCATATTTATGTAATTGCTTCGAGGATGTAATAGCGTTAATTAGGATTTTTTATCGCTTTCTTTACTTTTTCGCAATTTACTTTTCAAGGGTTTGTTTTTGGCGATGTAAATACCCGACGCCTTGTAATAGCGTAGATTTATTTTCCGCAAACTATTAACTGTTAGATGTATGTTAACTAGGCTATGCATGACAAGACTTATCTCTGAAGATAAAATCAACCCGTAGCTCACCATAACATGTACAAAGATAACTTAACTGAATCCTGACACACTCGTACATGCCACTCTTAGGATACGCCTCACTTGGTTGCCTCGACGTGGTCATTGAGTATAGGGTGTTTTAGAGGTCGCCCTCCTGTCTAAAGATCCAAGTTGCCTCGAAACGGTTGCCTCAGATAAAAAGGATCTAGGACATTAGGTTTACCGCTAAGGCGTCCTACTATTGCTTTGGTGACCACATGTCCCTATAATCAAATTGACCCGAAAAACTCCAACGATGGTGCTACCTACTTCTCAATAGTGGGATAGTACTGTCTAAAGGACATTTACACAGCTTAATTTCTTTTGAGTAGGTAGAGGTTCTCAGGTACTTGCTCTTTCAAAACAAAAAAAAACAACTTTTCGCACCTACACTTTTCTGACAAAAGTTTTCAAACAACACTTCATACACTCTTGAGGACAGATACAAGAGTTAAAACGAAGTTTTCAAACAAACTTTTTCAAAACCCACAAACACAAGAAAAGCAAACATTTTTGAAAACATAGTGAGTAAGTACCTAAGAGCCCGTGGATAACCACGGATAGAAAGGGTGCTAACACCTTCCCTTTCTATAATCTACCTCCCGAACCGAGAAACATCTCGAAAAGGAATTTTGTTGTGCTTTTGTCCTTTCCTTGTTGGAGAAAATAAAAGACGGTGGCGACTCTTGCTTACCGCGACATTTCGCGAACCAACATTTTAAAACAGTCAGTTCTATTCCCACCGATCACAAAACTGGCGACTCTGCTGGGGAATTTAATAAGTGAGGTGTACCTTAGGATTAGATCACCCATGTTTTCAATTGTATGCCTTTAATGCTTTAATATTGTGGGCTTGTATCGGAGTTTTATAGATCCTAACCCGGATCTGGGGATACCCTTTAGAAGTAGCAACAAACTGCGAGGGAACTGTGCGGGGTATACCGACATGGTTGAAGCAGTTGCTACGTTGATGTGGCACTTTGGTGAGTACCGGTAACCCTTGAGTCAAGTCAAGGAGAGTACGGGGCCGCCGCGTGGTGTCGCGAAGCATCAACTGACCTTAGAACCTTACTTGACCATCCTGGCCTCTTTAGGGGTAGTGAGATGACCGACTTTGGTGCAGTCCGAAGTTGGTAGATACTCGATACTACACTCATTGAGGGTTGTTTTCTTGGAATATTTTGGTCGCCAGTTAAGTGGCTAAATCAAAACAATGAACATAGAAAACAATCCAATGATATTGAGCTCCTTAGAACCCGGTTACTACTTATAGGGCAGATTTTTGAGCCAACTAACTTCAAGAGGGTAATACCTAAACTCCATGCTAGCCTAAAATCTAAGGGCTCTTTGTGTGACCTGTGTGCTTTCAAACTTGAACTACTTGCACATTCTTGTTATCTGACAACATGAGTTCCTTGCAGGTTTTGGTTACAGTCCTTATCCAATAATTTGGACTTATTGCAGGGCTTAGTTACATCACCTCACACTTTTGCTTAAACGCATGGCATACACATCATAACATCATACCATAGCATTTTCCGTAACCATTTCAAGGATCTCAAAGGTTTGTGATGCAGGTCATGATGAACCAAATGTCTAGCAAGGGGCAAAGGGGATTTATTTTCCTCTAGCCAAGGTTGTTTGGAGATCAAAACATGATAACTTGAGTCAGGGGCTATGACCCACTCGATATGGTGAGCCTAACTCTTGAAGAAGGACTCTCAACAACATGAAGCTCCTTCAATCAAGCTACAAAATTCAAATTCTAACAAGTTTCTTTGTTTACCCCACGAGATCCTTGAAAACATTGCATACATACATATCATTGCATAACAGGTCACCCTTTACAGGTCTCTCATGTTCTCGCTGTTTATTTTAGCAATGGATTTCCAACAAGACAACCAGGATCTTCATACTCAAGAGACTCAGTTCAGGGAAATCTTCCTAAGCCTATCCAAGGGGCAGGAAGAGTTGAGAACACTCCTCATGGGGAATTTGGTCAAGAAGAGTCCTGAAGACAGTAAGGACGAATGGCTGAAACATCTGCAAGCTGAGGTAGATGCAATGAGAACCCAGATGCTGGGGCAGATGGCCCTTATCCAAGGCTTAGCGCGGGAGCAAGAAGAGCTGAAAACCATTGTCAACCAGCTTCGTCAAGACAACGACATGAAGCAAATAGTCAAGGCCGGGGACCGAGTCCTTATTCAACTTCCGAGAAGTCAAAGGTTTGGTTTGATGAAGAATGTACCTCTCCAAGCTGCTACTACTTTACAGGTCCAACAACGACCTCGCCAAGAACAACGGGTTGATCAGAGCAAGCCAAACAAGCCTAGGAGGCAATTCACTAAGCTCAACGTGTCACCGTCTCAAGCTTTACAACGCCTGTTGAGATTGAATCTGGTGACGTTAAGGGACCCTCCTAAGAATCCCAACACAGCCTCCCCAAGGTATAACCCTGATGAAAGGTGTGCATACCACTCTGACAATCCAGGACATGACACCGACGACTGTTGGACTCTGAAGAACAAGATCCAGGACCTGATTGATGAAGGAGCATTGGAATTCACCCAAGGTGGTCAGGCTGAGTTCTTCTACCATCCCTCTAAGGTTCACCATTTGAAGTGACAAGTCCTGAGACGAGAAGACTTTTTGTTCATTAGAATTTTCAATTTGTAATTTTATTTTGATTGTTCAAACATTTATTCATGTCAAACGTTATTATTTAATCAATGCATTGCATATGTCTGTTTTGAATCAATCCATTCGTATTCACTATATTCAAATTGCTTTCATTTTTGTGATGTTCAACTCTCAATTAAAAAAATTCTAAGCCTTTTGAGGGAGGATGACGAAAACGATACCACGATCTTTACAGTATGCTTTTGAATATACCCCGCTGATGAGGTACATGCATTGTTTCAAATCCTAAACAGTGGAGTTATAAGGAGGATAATCCCTAGTCAACCCCTTTGAGCCAAAGAAGTCAGAGTTTTTTCTTTTCAAAAATTAAAACCCTTAATCATAACCTGGGGTAGGGTAGTCTTCTCAGTTGATCCAGGTGCACAATGAATGACATCAAAGGAGTCCTTCCAAAACAAAAGACAGTGATGGTTCCCTATAATCGTAAAGATAAGCAGTCATTATCTCTCAAAATAAAAACCCAATAAGTCAAAACCTATGAAGGAGACTTACAAAACTGGGGCATCCCGCTGACTGTAAATACAAAAAGAAAGAGTTCAGGCAAAAGACAGGGATACCAAAATCAAAAGAAAGAGGTCCAACAAACCCTCAACAAAAAAAGAAATGACTGCCTATTCAAAATATATTGTCAGTATCCGAACCATCACCAGAATATCAGAGAAAAGACTCAAACAAGATCTAATGCACGATTAGCTGAGTTTAGGATCGAAGAACATCACGAAGAACGGGTGGGTACAAATATACTTTGAGCCTTTATCCTTTGTTTCTTAAACCGTGAACCAGGCCACGTTATAACCCTTAAAAGTCCTAGCTGAAGCATGGGTTGGTTCGAAAGCATACTGTTACAAAAGGTATCCTGACTCCTGTAGGGCTTGCTGTAAAATCCCGAGTTGACATCACATTTTACAAAAAATCACTTGTTTTATTGAAAACTGCATTTTCAAAAAAACTTCAAGACAGACATAAGCTTTGCATTCTTAAAATAACATTGTTTGCATATGACTATTTGTTCAAACAGTAGAGAAATTCGCACGACGAATATCTAGTGAACAAAAATCCTCTCAAGGATCACCTCAAGTGGAAAAACACTTCCAATCAAGGGGCACGGCATAATCATTGTCCATCATCCGGGGCAGTCAAGTCAAGATTCAAGGAATCTCTCAAGATGCCAAATAGCCAGGGGAAAATCTCCTCCTGAGTCACTTGGGGCATTGGACATGAATTCCAGCTACGAATCTTGCATGATCAGACATCTTCTGGTAGTATGGCAACACAACACTACTGACAGTGACAACTCCCTACGCTCTGAGAACGTGGACATAGTCAGAAAATACTATGCATAATCAAAGACCCACTAGGTCGACTGGCCTAGGCAAAAATAAGGGCTTCCCGGCGAACCAAAAGGGTTCGGGCAAAAATAAGGGATGAAATAAAAAAATCTGTACACCCGGCAAGTCGAAAACCTGAAAAGGCGGCTTGGGAAAAAAAGGGTATCCCGATGGACTGAAAACCCGAAAGGGCGGTCCAGGCAAAAATTAGGGATCAAAGCGTACGACTATGTCTCGTCATCTCGTCACTGGCCTATCATAAGAAGACTTGTCATTTTGACAGAAATATACCAAGCACCTCATAGGGGGGATAATACTCGAGCCACAGGGCCTCCGCAGGTACCTTCTCCCGCAGAAACAGGGGCAATAAGAATTGTCCAAACTGTATAGTTACTTTGTCCACCAGGTACAAGGTAAATTCATTTGAAGAATATGACCAAAGTACTTTCACTCCCCGTAGAGTAAGACAGTAACGGTAGCTCCCCCAGCTGAGCCTTGCAACTATGAACGAATCAGTAATACTCTCCCCAAGCAGAGTTGGCCTCCCATCAGCCCTAAAAAGGCACAATATCCCCAGCAAGTCAGCAATACTCTCCCTCAAGCAGAGATGGTCTACCAATCAGTCCTGAAAAAGTTGGGTATCCCCAGAAGATCTTAATATTCTCTAGCAGAGTATACAAATATTCCTCAGCAAGCATCCCCGACAGTCTTAATATTCCTCGACAGAAATATAAGATTGTTCCCCGAAGGAATACAAGATACCCCCAGTGGATCCATTTCCCAGCGCAGTCTGAAAAGCTTCCCCGCCAGAGTTGAATCATCTCCCCAGTAGATTCTGGAAGCTTATTCTCTGCAGAGTACAAATATCTCTCCCTAGCCATATTCAAAGATTATCTCCACCAGAGTCTAACTGGGTTATCCTCAGCAAGGTGCAACAGAAAGATCATCCCCAACGAAGTTCTTTCTATCCCCCAATAGAGCTTATCAACGGAGTCCCCAGCGGAGTTATCGTTAGAATCTCAGCGAAACATCTCTTCCCACAGAGTAATTCCCTGCAGAGTAATCTCTTCACCAGGTTTATCCCCCAACGGAGTCATCTTCTCCTACAGGTTTATTCACACAATCACCTTCGTCATCATCCCCAGCGGAAACGAAGAATTCAACTCTATTCTCCAGCAGCTATACGGGATTTACTTTCCCCAGCTAAAGCATCACATTTCCATACATCATGATACATGCACATACGCATCATATCATACAATCTCATTTATGTTGAGAACATCATTGCTTGATCCATCTCATGCATTGCATATGACTGACCTTTACCTTTCAGGAAAGATCCAGTTAAGTTCTCAGCTATGTCAAAGGCATTCTCTGGTCCAGTTAAATCGATTCCTAAAGATTTTCCTGATGCCGATCCATTTGAAGATTCCAAGACCTTGTCTGGTCCAGTTAAATCGATTCCTAAAGATTTTTCTGACGCCGATCCAGTCAAAGGCCTTCTCTGGTCCAGTTAAATCGATTCCTAAAGATTTTCCTGATGCCGATCCAGTTGAAGATTCCAAGACCTTGTCTGGTCCAGTTAAATCGATTCCTAAAGATTTTTCTGATGCCGATCCAGTCAAAGGCCGTCTCTGGTCCAATTAAGTCGATTCCCAAAGATTTTTCTGATGCCGATCCAGTTGAAGATATTCCAAGACCTTGTCTGGTCCAGTTAAATCGATTCCTAAAGATTTTTCTGATGCCGATCCAGTCGAAGGCCTTCTCTGGTCCAGTTAAGTCGATTCCCAAAGATTTTTCTGATGCAGACCCAATTGAAGATTCCAAGACCTTGCCTGGTCCAGTTAAATCGATTCCTAAAGATTTTTCTGATGCCGATCCAGTCAAAGGCCTTCTCTGGTCCAGTTAAATCGATTCCTAAAGATTTTCCTGATGTCGATCCAGTTGAAGATTCCAAGACCTTGCCTGGTCCAGTTAAATCGATTCCTAAAGATTTTTCTGATGCCGATCCAGTCAAAGGCCTTCTCTGGTCCAGTTAAATCGATTCCTAAATATTTTTCTGATACCGATCCAGTTGAAGATATTCCAAGACCTTGTCTGGCCCAGTTAAATCGATGCCGAGCCAGTCAAAGGCCTTCTCTGGTCCAGTTAAGTCGATTCCTAAATATTTTTCTGATGCCGATCCAGTTGAAGATATTCCAGATTCCTTCCAGAGACAGTTCAAATGTGACCCAGATATGGCGACATTCTGATACTTATTCCAGATTGAATCAAAAGATGATTACCATCAACCTTTTCTTAAGTCCCAGATTAATACCTGTAACTAGCCAGGAAATATCTGTGGACGACTGATTGTAGATCTATACCTGTAACTAGCCAGGAAAGTTATCTACATGAAGAGACTGAAGATCAACACCTGTAACTAGCCAGGAAATATCTGTGGACGACTAATTGTAGATCTATACCTGTAACTAGCCAGGAAAGTTATCTACATGAAGAGACTGAAGATCAATACCTGTAACAAGCCAGGAAGACTATCTTTCTTTCTCCGGTCAGAGATTAATACCTGAAACCAGACAGAAAAACTATCTCCTCGACCAACCTTCTTAAGTTCCGGATCAACACCTGTAACTAGCCAGGAAATTATCTACATGAAGAGATTGAAGAGTAATACCTGAAGCAAGCCAGGAAGCCTTTCTTTCTCAAGTCAGAGATCAATACCTGAAACCAGCCAGGACAGTATCTCCTTGACCAACCTTTCTTAAGTTCCAGATCAACATCTGTAACTAGCTAGGAAGTATCTATGGACGATTGATTGTGGATTAATACCTGTAGCAAGCCAGAAAATTATCTACATGAAGAGATTGAAGAGTAATACCTGAAGCAAGTCGGGAAGCCTTTCTTTCTCAGGTCAGAGATCAATACCTGAAACTATCCAGGACAGTATCTCCTTGACCAACCTTTTCAAGTTCCGGATTAATACCTGTAGCAAGCCAGGAAAATTCTGTGGACGACTGATTGTGGATTAACACCTGCAGCAAGCCAGGAAATTATCTACATGAAGAGATTGAAGAGTAATACCTGAAGCAAGCCAGGAAGCCTTTCTTTCTCAAGTCAGAGATCAATACCTGAAACCAGCCAGGACAGTATCTCCTTGACCAACCTTTTCAAGTTCCGGATTAACACCTGAGACCAGCCAGGACAACTATCTATTCGACCAGCTCAAACGATTCAACAATCATTTCTGGATGGCATCTTTAAGCCCATCTCCACAACTATCCATTATATTTCCAGATGACATCTATAAGCCCATCCTCCTACCAACAATCTCCAAATGGCATCTGTAAGCCCATTCCCGACATCACATTGCTGATACTACGCTATGCAAGTGCAAATTTCTGGGCACTTTAGTGTTCAATCATCTTCCACCTTCGGATCACGAAAGGCACGCAAGCCAATCTACATCCTCAGGTTTAAGAAGATTGAACAGGGGCAACTGTTGTACCCAAAAATTTGCCCTCCCATATTCTCCAAGATTGCTCAAGAGGTTGCACAGTCAAACCCTCTCCTAAGACAGCTGAAATTAGGGTTTTGGTTCTTTCAAGGAATTTGAGGTTTTCAATGGTTCAAACAAGTCTCAAGAGCCTATATACATCCTCTAGCACCTACATGCCAAGTTTCAAGACTCACAGTGCCAATTGGCACAGTCAAAAGCCTCATTTGACCCACATTCAACTACAAGGGCAAAATGGTCATTTTGCAGTCAAAAGTCAGAATTTTTGGTCAACATCTTATTTTGAGTCCACAATCATCATTTGATCAAGTCTTGATCATGATTCCACAAGGATGGCTCAAAAATCATCAAGATGCAAAAAGTTACTATTTTTGGACAGCAAAAAAGTCAACTGTATCTTGACCAGGGCATAACTTTTTCATGGTTCATCAGAAAAATCCCATCCAATGCTCATTTTTAAGGGGATGACATTTCCTACAATCCATCTTCACACTCCAAGTCCAAGAAATGCTCTCACAAAAATTTATCAATTTTGACATTATAGGTCAAATTCAAAAGTCAACAAAAGTGCACTTTAAGTCAAAGACCATAACTTGAGATTGGTAAATCAAAATGACATGGGACCAAAGGCATTGGTTAGAGGACTTCAAGACCTTTCCAAAATGTCCAAGAACATGTTCATATGATCAAAATTGAGCAAGATATGCGTTGGAGAAGTTGGGAAATTTTTAGGAATTTGCAAAAGTCAACTTTGCTCAAAACACCTTATTTTTGCTAATGGGCCTCAAATTTCTTGTTGAAACTTCATCCATGGCCTATGCACGACCCATCAAGCGTAATTGAATTTATTTTCTTATTTTTATTGGATTTTTAATTGATATTAATTCATTTAATTAATTTAAATTGTAGGAAAATACAAAGATTTGGTTTTTAAATCTTTTTGTGAAGCAAATATGGTCAAGATATGCTGGCAATTTCGTGTACAAATCAAAGATGCAAAAATCTCCAAAATTGGCAACTTTTTCCAATCATGAAAATGCAAAAAGATTTGATTTTCAATCAAATATTCAATCATCAATTCCATGGATTTTTGCTCAAGATTGTGACCTAATTTCATTCCTCTATATATGTACAAGCTAACCCTAATGCCATAGACGTGAGAAAGCTGCAGACAAAGGCCATAGCATATTGAAAAATTCCAAGAAAAACTCAAAACTGATTTCTATATTCCAGGCAAATTCAAGGCATTATATTGATTCATACACGTTGCTGGAAGTGTCAGGAGTGGTTTACAATTGAAATCACACGCTAAAGCTCAAAGAATCCAAGGATACAGAACCACGGTTTGCACATTTTATCCATAATCGTAACTCTTAATTCATGAGCATTTAACATGATTTTTTGATTGTTTTGCATTGCTAGTAATCATATGAAGCTAATGGCATAAGTTAATTGAATTATAGTGCACAGAATCACAAGATGCCATGGACGATTTCTAGGGTTCCTAAGCTTTGAAATTGGGGATTCATAAACCAGAAAAAATTGAGACTCATAAGACCCATGACTGAATTCATCAGGATAAGACGAACAAGATTGAACCCTCGCGAAACATTTATGTGAACTACAGCGCTAATCGCTATTTTTCCTCATAGAATATTGTGGGGGTTAAAAACCCCCGCTATCTGTTTGTGTTTTTACAGGTACCAGCGAGGAAGATGACTAGGTGTTGATACTCCATTGGCTTATTCAAAACACGCACGTTATTTTTTCTTTTTCAGCATATGAATTGTTTTTTTATATATTATATTTGCTTATTATTATAACAACAAAAGCGTGCAAGTGGTGTAGTGGTTGATGCGTTGGCTGTGAATTATTGGGACCTGGGTTCGAATCCCAGGTCCCCCAAAATATTTGTTTCTACTTTTCTTTGCATAATCACATACAGGTCTCCAACACGTGATCCACTATGCACCTCACATCCCAGGCTCCAGATGTCTACAGGCACAAATCTAATGGCCATGAGATGATGATCATCATACTCCCAGTCAACCATGCACATGGAGGAGCCAGAAAGTCAAACAGGCTTGAGCAATTGGGCCACAAAATTTCTAACACACCTCCTGATTTGGGTCATCACCCCCACAAGTTTGCTTTTTTTTTTCTTTCTTTCTTTTTTTATTTCTTTTATTAATTATTATTATTATTATTTAATTAACATAATTAATTATTTTCATAATAAAATTCAGAAAACTAAAAATGTAATATTTTTATTATTATTATTATTTGTTAATTTCACCCTTTATTATTTTTGTAAATAAATACTAACAAATTAATTTAGTTTAATTAGGGTTAATTTTAACTTTTTCTCAATAATTTAAAATAAAACTAGAATTAGGGTTTTTACTAACTTTTGACTTTTTCTTTATTTATTTTCCTTAAAAAAACATTAAAAACTCAAAAACATTTCTTTTTAATTAATTAATTAGTTTTAGGTTTAATTTAATTAATTGCAAAATAATAACAAACTTCCTTCTTTCTCAAAAAAGGGTCAAAACCCTAAGGACTTCTCCGATTCAATTTTTCTCGCGTGTGATTTTTGATTCCTGTTATTTTTGATCATATTTATGTAATTGCTCCGAGGATGTAATAACGTTAATTAGGATTTTTTATCGCTTTCTTTACTTTTTCACAATTTACTTTTCAAGGGTTTGTTTTTGGCGATGTAAATACCCGACGCCTTGTAATAGCGTAGATTTATTTTCCGCAAACTATTAACTGTTAGATGTATGTTAACTAGGCTATGCATGACAAGACTTATCTCTGAAATTAAAATCAACCCGTAGCTCACCATAACATGTACAAAGATAACTTAACTGAATCCTGACACACTCGCACATGCCACTCTTAGGGTACGCCTCACTTGGTTGCCTCGACGTGGTCATTGAGTATAGGGTGTTTTAGAGGTCGCCCTCCTGTCTAAAGATCCAAGTTGCCTCGAAACGGTTGCCTCGGATAAAAAGGATCTAGGACATTAGGGTTACCGCTAAGGCGTCCTACTATTGCTTTGGTGACCACATGTCCCTATAATCGAATTGACCCGAAAAACTCCAACGACGGTGCTACCTACTTCTCAATAGTGGGATAGTACTGTCTAAAGGACATTTACATAGCTTAATTTCTTTTGAGTAGGTAGAGGTTCTCAGGTACTTGCTCTTTCAAAACAAAAAAAAACAACTTTTCGCACCTACACTTTTCTGACAAAAGTTTTCAAACAACACTTCATACACTCTTGAGGACAGATACAAGAGTTAAAACGAAGTTTTCAAACAAACTTTTTCAAAACCCACAAACACAAGAAAAGCAAACATTTTTGAAAACATAGTGAGTAAGTACCTAAGAGCCCGTGGATAACCACAGATAGAAAGGGTGCTAACACCTTCCCTTTCTATAATCTACCTCCCGAACCCAGAAACATCTCAAAAAGGAATTTTGCTGTGCTTTTGTCCTTTCCTTGTTGGAGAAAATAAAAGACGGTGGCGACTCTTGCTTACCGCGACATTTCGCGAACCAACATTTCAAAACAGTTAGTTCTATTCCCACCGATCACACAACCCGTCGAAGGAAGGCCATTAATCATGTATCTGACTGTTTTAGATAACTCAATGGGGTGAGTGCTGGGCCAACATGACGAGTCTGGACGAAAAGAGCATGCCATTTATTACCTTAGCAAAAAGTTTACCGACTGTGAGACTCGCTACTCACTGCTCGAGAAAACTTGCTGCACTTTGGTATGAGCTGCTCGCCGGCTAAGGAAGTATATGTTGACTCATACCACTTTGCTGATTTCCAAGATGGATCCAGTCAAGTATATCTTCGAGAAGCCTGCTTTATCTGGAAGAATCGCTAGATGGCAGATGATCCTGACTGAGTATGACATCCAATATACTACCCAAAAAGCTATAAAGGGGAGTGTACTAGCTGACCATCTAGCTCATCAAGCCGTCGAAGATTACCAATCTATGAGATTCGACTTCCCTGACAAGGACATCATGACATTGGACAACATTAAAGGTAACGGACTGTATGACGTACCTGAACAAGGATCCCGATGAACCCTGTACTTTGATGGTGCTTCAAATGAACTTGGCAATGGTATCGGTGTGGTACTCATTTCTCCAGAAGGTTGCCATACACCCTTCACTGCCCGACTTTGCTTCAGCTGTACCAATAACATGGCTGAATATGAAGCTTGCATCTTTGGTCTCAAGGTTGCTATAGACTTGGGAATCAAATCTTTGGTTGTATTTGGGGACTCGACTTTGGTCATCAGTCAAGTCAAAGGAGAGTGGGACACTAAACATCCTAATCTTATCCCATACAAGGAACATGTCTTGACGTTATTGCCTCATTTCGAGCAGATTACCTTCGAGCACTTCCCGCGAGAAGAAAATCAGCTAGCAGATGCTCAGGCTACAATGTCTTCCATGTTTAAACTCAACTGGGATAACGAGGCTCCCCAAATTACCATCGAGCGAATGGACGAACCTGCGCATTGTCATGAGATTAATACCAAAGAAGTAGCGGGACAACCCTGGTTTCATGAAATCAAAAGGTATCTCCAGACCAGAGAATACCCTGAAGGAGCTTCCGTCAATGACAAAAAGTTCTTGAGGAGGTTTGCTGCCAAGTTCTTCCTAAGCAATGGCATGCTTTATAAGCGCAACCATGATTGTGTTCTACTTTGTTGTATAGACAAAGCTGAAGTGGAGTTGATCATGACTGAGATGCACATTGGTACATTCGGCACCCACTTAAGCGAACATACGATGGCTAAGAAGATTCTAAGGGCAGGCTACTACTGGTCTACCATGGAAGCTGATTGTCATCAACATTCCCATACCTGCCACAAATGCCAAGTCTACACCGACAAGGTACATATTCCTCTTGTTCCTCTCAACGTTCTAACATCTCCTTGGCCATTCGCAATGTGGGGTATTGACATGATTGGAGAGATCAAGCCTACGGCATCCAATGAACATCGCTTCATCTTGGCCGCTATTGATTATTTCACCAAATGGGTCGAGGCAGCTTCCTACGCCTCAGTTACAAAGAATGTGATTGCCCGCTTTATCAAGCAGAACCTCATATGCCGGTACGGTGTCCCCGACAGGATCATCACAGACAACGGTACAAATTTGAACAACACTATGATCACCGCTCTATGCGAGCAGTTCAAGATTTATCATCACAATTCATCTCCCTATCGGCCGAAGATGAACGGAGCTGTTGAAGCCGCGAACAAAAATATCAAGAAGATCATTCAAAAGATGACAGTCACCTACAAGGAATGGCATGAGATGTTACCGTTTGCTCTACATGGATATCGTACCACGACACGTACTTCAACAGGGGCAACCCCATTTTCTTTGGTGTATGGCATGGAAGCGGTTCTACCCATGGAAGTTCAGATTCCTTCCTTAAGGATTATGAAGGATGCCGATTTGAGTGAAGACGATTGGATTCAGACCCGGCTTGATCAACTTAACTTGATCGATGAGAAGCGACTTACTGCTGTTTGTCATGGCCAGACGTATCAAAAACGAATGATCAAGGCTTTCAACAAAAAGGTTAGGCGTCAGGTATATCAAGTCGGAGATCTTGTAATCAAGCGGACCATCTTACCGCAAAGTGATCCCAGGGGCAAGTGGACTCCTACTTACGAAGGACCATTTGTAATCAAGAGCATCTTTTCTGGTGGGGCAATGATTTTGACCACCATGGACGGTGACGATTTGTCGCACCATGCGAACGCAGACATAGTCAAAAGATACTACGCATAAAACGACTCGACAAGTTGAAAACCCGAAAGGGCGACTTGGGCAAAAATGGGCATCCCGGTGAATCGAAAACCCGAAAGGGCGGTTCAGGCAAAAATTAGGGATAAAACAAAAAATCTGTACACCCGGCAAGTAGAAAACCCGAAAGGGAGACTTGGGCAAAAAAGGGTTTCCCGGTGGATCGAAAACCCGAAAGGGCGGTCTAGGCAAAAGTTAGGGAATTAAAGCGTATGACTATGTCTCGTCGGATCAATTTAAGAACAATCTCTTCACCAGCAAACTCCAAGTTTATGATCAATCCAATCATCTACGGACGAAGCAACAAATGGACAGATACTCAGAGTTGTGAAGGCTATAGCAGAATGGGAACCCCATGGAATTGTTACACATAGCCATCTTTCTTTTTGTATAAATTTTTCTCAATTTTTACGGCATCATTATCTTACTAGGATGTCTGCCTCCCTTGTATAGAGATACTTACAAAAATTAATACAAATATACTTCAGAGTGAAGAAATTTGCTTGCCTTTCTTTTTCTTTTTTTACACTTATGTTTTATTTGAAAACATCCAACGTGTTGTTAAATAGGCATATGCATTTGAATATAATCACTGCTTACAAATAAAACAAAATTGGGAAAGGATAATTACTGATAGGTTGAAGGTGTAGGAAGATGTCTTTACGCCATTCAAGAAGAAATCCCCTGCATTACTTTGTTCAGATCCCCAATAAAGCTAAAACCTCGGAGTACATGTCGCCAGCGGAGTTAAGCTTCAAAATCCCCCGGCGGAGCCAGTACATTCCAAAATGGATTCCCCAGCCGAGTTAAGTTTCAAAGTTCCCATTAGAGTTCAAACTCCCGATTCCCAACGGAGCCATAATAATCTAAACTTCCTTCCCCGACGAAGTCAAATTTCCAACTGGTCAAAATCCCTCAATTTCCCCAGCAGCTAGGATGATTCCCCAGTAGATTGGCATACAACCCAAAGCTCCTGATTTCACCGGCCGAGTAAACATTCTCCCCACAGAGTTATCTCCCAACAGATCGAAGATTCTCGATCCCATTTCTCTAAAGCAGAAATATCCCAAATTTTAACTCCCCAATAGAGATTTTCCCTATTTTCCAGGAAAGTCATGAAGGATTCTCATTCCCCGCAGAAGTTGTCAGAACCCTTGTAAATCCCCACAAGTCGTCGAGGACCCTCAACCTCCAGCAGTGGTCCCAGGATTTCTCATTCTCAACAATCAAGAGCTTTAATCCCCAAGCAGTCAGCAAGGATTTCTCATCTTCAGTAATCAAAGATTTTTGGAATCCCCAGCTTCGGTCAAGGATTTATTTTCCCCGGCAGCAGCCAAAGATTTCATTATCTCCAGCTATCCAGGATTTATCTTCCTCAGCAAGACAGTTACTCAGCTTACATGCATAACCATTACATTCATATGTCATAAACATGGATTACAGTTCATTGCATCATACATATCATGCAATATAACTTCGTGTTTTAGCTAACGTTTTACCCTTTTCAGGATAAGATTAAAAGGCTATCATTAACAATTATTCAGATACAGTATGGATACACCCCAGACACGGCGGTCATTCTATTACTCATTCAAAACTTCAAGTCAAAATACAGTATGGATACACCCCAGACACGGCCGTTATTCTACTACTCATTCAGATTTCAGCAATCAGATACAGACTAGATACGCCCCAGACACGGCGACCATTCTATCTCTCATTCAGATTCAACTATCAACTACAAGTTCAGATACACTCCAGAGACGAAAGTCATTCTACTACTCATACAGATCTCAACTTCAGATACCGTCCAGATACGCTCCAGACACAGTTGCCATTCTGTCACTCATTCAGAGTTTATCCCCAACACACAGTTGCTCCATACACAGATGTTTCTCTGTTACCCAGATAGAATACAGATACACTCCAGACACGGCAGTCATTCTGGTATTCATTCAAAGTTAAAATACAGTTACAGCTCAGATACGCGCCAGACACGTACGCCATTCTTTTGCTTATACAGACTCAATCTCCAGATACAGCTCAAATGCATTCCAAACACGGATACCATTTTGATGTTCATTCTTCTGACCTACAACGTTGCAAATCAACAAACATTATTGGATGGCGTCTTTAAGTCCATCTCCAGCAAGATTCTACCATCTCCAGAATGGCATCTTTAAGCCCATTTCCTCAGCTATATTTTTGACGAGTGCAAATTTACGGGCACTCTAGTGTCCAATCCTCTTTTACCTTCGAGTCACGAAAGGAAAACTTGCCAATCTAACTCTTCAGGTTCAAGAAGATTGAACAGGGGAAACTGTTGTACCCCAAAATTTTCCCTCCCATATTCATCCACATTTCTCATCACAAGACTCTTGGAACTCAAGATCAAGCTAGGGTTTGCTCTGCTCAAGACACCTCCTTGCACTGTTGGCCTAAATTAGGGTTTGAGTTTGCACAAGGATATTTTGACCTACAATGCCCAAAGTGACTTTCATACTCCATGTTGGACCCACAAGTTTTTCCATATCAAGTTTCAAGTTTTGATTCAAATTTTTGCCCAGTCAATTGGACAGTTGACCTAGAAATCAGTTGTATTGGGGAAAAAGTCAACTTTGGCCAATTGACAGTCAAACCTCATGAATTTTGACCCACATCAACATAATGAACTCATATGAATCATTTGATCAAGTTTGGATCACAATTCCACAAGAAATTTGATCAGATCACCAAAAGGGCAAAATGGTCATTTTTTAGGGTTTTGATTGTACAAAGGCAATTTTTGACTGTTTGACCTAGCCAATGGCAAATCAAGCTCAACCATGGACTCAAGGACTCAATGACATTATCTTGAACTATTTAATAAGTTCAAAAGATCTCAAAGGTATAGGATTGACAGATGAATTTTTCAGTCAACTGACCAAAATTTGACTGTACACTGAAAAGTCAAACTTTGACTTTTTGGTCAAAATCAAGTGCCAAGAGTTATTTTTCATCAAATACATGTCAAATTATGAAACTTGTTCACCAAGAAACCCAAAAATGCAAATTAGGGTTTAAAATGAAAATTTTCATAACTTAGAAATTTTCTAAGTTATGAAATTTTCTTATTTTTTCCTAACAGTGTCCCATTTTTTCACCAAGATACAAATGGATTAAAACAAAACTTGCAACATGAAAGTTGTAGTTCATCACAAATTCTACAACTTTTATTCACAAAGTTTTCTCAAAAGTAGCTTGTATCTCAAGTTATGATTTTTGGAACAAGGGTACCTAAAACTTTTAACTTAGAGAAATTTTGCCCTAGTTTAGGCAGGATTTTGACCCATCTTCTTGGCCATTTTTCACATAGTTCCACTTGGAGTTTAAAGTTACATTTCAAATATGGATTGTAGTACATGTTGCAAGCTTTCCAAATTGTCCAAGAACTCCTCAAACACCCTTGTGGTTAGAGAGAATCGAATGCTTGAAGTTGGCAAAAACTCACTTTGCAACCATGGCCAATACATGTTCATACCACTTGCAAATCTGATCTAGCTAGCTTGGTTCACAATTACAGGCCTCAAAACCAGTTTGTAATCTATAATTTAATGCATATCCATTGAGATAAGGTATTGTCTTGGTCATTAAGGTATTATACACTAGTTTAAGCCTTAAATGGAAAAAGTAACAATGCCATTTTTGCTTAAACTTCACTTTATGTCAAAACAAGATCCTTGAGGCATGGGGGCCATATCTCTGAGGCAAGATCAAATCTACCAATTCCAGTAAACAAGGGCAAAGTATGCAGCATAATATAGGACTTGTACATGCCTGCATTGAAAACATACACACTCTTGCTTCAAAAAGAAGAAAACTTGCAAAACACAAGCCATCCTTCACATCTGATAAAACCAACCTACACAAACATTGTAAATAAGTTTGATACCTTCTAACAAGCCAGAAACACGACCCCTTTGCCTCTCAAAACTCCTAGTGCACAAATTCCCCATTTTCTTGCAAAACAGGGCCAATTCTGCATTTTGCAAGCCATCTTCAAATTCCATCGTGCGTTTTGCCCAAAGATACTTCAAACACCTTCCAACCAACCCACCTAAGCTATTCCAGACCTTCATTGCTAGCTGTAACACCATTAACACATATTGCCATTTTTGTTTCAAAGCTTTGCAGGTTGAGTTCTGTAGCACGATTCAGGCTACTTCAAAATAATCCAAGCATTGGGAAAGCTTCATTGGACATCAGGCAAGCTCAAAAGAACCTCAATCACTCTTGGAAGTTGCTGCATTGTCCAGCTCGAAGTCAACTGAAACAGGTATTTCATGAACTTCTATCTCTCTATTTAGGAATAGTTAGACTTAGGTTTATGAATGAAACATGTTGTATTCATAGCCCTGAAGCCATACATATGCTTAGTTTTCATTTCTATTAATCGTGCTAGGAGAATTTCATCCATGAACTTTCTGAAAAAACTAGGTTAGAAATTAGGGCCAGAGAAATTCTCTCTGGTCTTTGAGAATTAGCTTAAGTTTTTATATGGTTGGATTCGTTGCTTGATGCTCTACAAGTTTCATGTTATGAGTTTTGTCAAAAAATCAAGGAATCAGGAGATAGCATTTTCTGCACAAAGCGCGCGTGTTTCAGTTCTGAGGAAGAAGATGAAGTCTGATTGGGCTGGGCCTGGTCATTTTTGCTTCTAACACCCCATTTTTCAGTTTACACCCCCTGGCCCATTTATTTGTATATTTGTCATTTTGATATTTTTATTTTTTATTCTGACTTTATTATTTTATGTCCAAATATAAAAATGCCAAAAAAAATATTTTTATATTTTTTCATATTTATTTGATATTTATTTTCATTTTACTAGTATAAATATGTAAATACTTTATATTCTTTTTATTAAAACTTAAAGAATAATGTAAAAAATATGTTTATATTTATTTATTATTTTTATACACACCTTAGAAACATTTTCTTGAAATATGCACATTTCTTGTAAATAATTAATTTTTATTTTTATACATTTAATATGTTTAATATATATTTATATACATATATACATATTTTATTAAATAATTAGGACAAAAAACACAAAAAATAATACATTTTGTTTTTATTAATATTTTATACTAAAAATACTTTTTTTTAATATACTTATATTTTTGTATAAATTAATACATTATTGTATATAAATAATAAATAATACAAATTATTTAAGAAATTAGGGTTTTTGCCCTAAATAATAAATAATTGAAATTAACTTTTTTATTATCTATACTTCACATTTTACTTTTTTACATACATAAAAATCTTTTTTGCATAATACATTTTATTTTTATATTTATTTAATTGTATTTATTTAAATTTTTGTATTATGCCTTGTGCATTCGATTTGGTTGTAATAATTTAGAATTTAATTTCTTGCAAAATAATCCCCAATTGAAATTTGTATCCCCCTCCCTATATCATGTTGTAATAGTGTAAGATTTAAATTCTCGCACCTTTATGCTTTCAATTATGCCATGTTTAGACTTAGGGTTTGTATGCAAAATAAAATCAACAATTAGCTAGACCTAATTCAAAGATAACAATGCATGAAAAAACAAACACAATGCACACTTGCACCCCTAGGGTTACAATCCACTTGTTTCCTTCAAAAATGGGCCATGGTTGCATGTCAAGTACTTTGGCAAAACAAAAACAAAACAAAAGATCATAGTCCCTCGACGACGCTATCTGGGTTGCCTAAACAAAATGATCAAGTCCTTCAAGAAAATTGCCAAAAATACTTGACACTATTGCTATCATGGTCTATACGATGACCCGCGCCTGTCCCGTTTAAACATCCTAACACAAGGTTGTTCACCAAATACAATCGTGAAATAACACTGTTAAAAGGGTTAAAAACATAAGAAAGATCTTTGAGTAAAATAGGGTAGACAACTCTTAGTTACTTGATCAAAATCTTGCAAAACATCCTTGCTATTTTTCAAAACACACTCCACAACACAATTTCAAAACCCTACTTTCAAACATTGGAAACTTTTTCAAAAGACAAAAACACCTTTGTATACATTCAAACAAGAAACATTACAAAGGTTGCCACAATGATGGCCTCTTTTCAAAACATCTTTCAAATCCACACACAAAGCACCATTTCAAACAATTGAAAAGCAAAGAAAGTGATCTAAAGCAAGTAACTAAGAGCCCATGGATAACCATGGATAGAAAGGGTGCTAATACCTTCCCTTTCTATAATCTACTCCCCGAACTCAGAAAACATCTCAAAGGTCTTTCCTGTGCTTTTTGACCTTTCCATTGGATAAAATAAAAAGTCGGTGGCGACTCTTGCTAAACCGAAACATTTGCGAACACAAACGCAAAATCCCAAGTCAATTCTCCCACCGTATCACAAAACTGGCGACTCTGCTGGGGAGTCCTTTAAAAGTGGAGTAACCTTAGGGCTTAGGTCACCCTTTTCATGATTATATTGTTTGCTTTGTTTGCTTTACATTTGGTTCTCTTGTTTGGGCTTGAAATCCTCTACCCAGATTTGGGAAACATTCATAGGTAAATAGCAATACGTTGTGGAAACTGTGCGGGGTATACCGACATGGTTAAAGCAATAGCTATATTAGTGCGACATATTTGTGAGTACCGGTAGCCTTTGAGTCAATCAAAGAGAATACGGGGTCGTTGAGTGATGTCATAAAGCACTAATGAACTCTTAGAACCTTACTTGACCATCTTGGCCTTTTATTAGGGGTAGTGAAATGACCGGCTTTGGTGTAGTCCGAAGTTGGTAGATACTCGATACTGCACTCATTGAGGGTTGTTTTCTTGGAATATTTTGGTCGCTAGTTAAGTGGCTAACCAAAATAATGAACATAGAAAACAATCCGGTCATATTGAGCTCCTTAGAACCCGATTACTATTTATAGGACAGGTTTGAGCCAACTAAACTCAAGAGGGTACTTACCTATGGAACCTCACGCAAGCCTAAAACTAGGGCTTTGTGTGATTTGCTTGTACATGTGTTTGTGCATACATCATGAACATCATAAAGCATCATATGCATTCACTAACCATTTCAAGGGTTTGGATCTTCATCTTTGTTCTTGTTTTGTAGGTCATCGAATCTCTTTGCAGGAAAACAATTCAAGTCAACCTTGTGAGAATCCCTCCTCAACTCAAGGAGCTTACTTCCAGAATTCCAGAGAATTCTATCTTCAGTGAAAGACATGGTAGACTCCTCAACTTGGTCAACACCAGCATTGAAGAGGATATGGTGAAAGTCTTCTTCCAGTTCTTTGACCCCCCTACACCACTATTTCACATTCCCCGATTACCAGTTGGTGCCTACTTTGGAGGAATTTTCTCAACTCTTGAGAATTCCTATTCTTCATCAACTACCCTACAACGGTACAGAAAGAGAACCAAAGCCTGAAGATGTTGCTCAAGCATTACACTTGCAACCATCTGATATCAAGGGGAATTGGGAAACCAGAAGTGGTGTGAAGGGTTTCTTGGCAAAGTTTCTGTTTGAGAAGGCACAAGACTGCTGGAATTCTCTTGATCTACAAGCTTTTGAAGAAATTGTGGCACTCCTTATCTATGGGCTGGTCTTGTTCCCAAACCCTGACCAACTTATAGATGTGAATGCTGTCAAGATTTTCATATCCAGGAATCCTATACCTACATTGCTTGGGGACATCCTACACTCATTTTACACACAAACAATGAGGAAAAGAGGTGTTCTCATGTGCTGTACTCCTCTCCTAGCAAGGTGGTTTATTTCTCACCTTCCACAATCAGTTTTAAAGAATGAGCAGGGTTTAAGGTGGTCACAACGATTAATGACCCTCACACATTCTGATGTACATTGGTGTTCTCGGTCCAGAGAAAATGTCATCATCATTGATTGTTGTGGGGAATTCCCTAATGTCCCACTACTTGGCATTAGGGGAGGCATCACCTACAACCCCTGTTTAGCTCTAAGACAGTTTGGATATGCTCGGAGGGATGGCCCTCATGACATGCTGATTCCTGACCTAGTTTTTGACTCCGACAACGATGCGCAAGGACTTCGACAAAGGTTCATCAGAGCTTGGAGGATGCCCAACAAGGTAGATAGTAAGACACTAGGGCACAAGAATTCCATCCCCCTTGAGCCTTATCTCAAGTGGGTACGAACCCGCGCCCAAAATATTATGATTCCATACCCTCACATTCTCCCCTTGATCAAAGAGTCTGTTATGGAAGGAGAGGTTCCATACACCATCCTCCATCCTGATATGCCAACATCATGGGAAGAAATGCAAAAGAGTTGGATCCAACTCAAGGAAGAACGGAATACTTTCGAAGCCAGCTTCTATGCCAGTGAGAAGAAGGTTTTGGAGCTTACCCACCGACTTCATGAGGAGGAAACTCTCAACACTTACATCGCACCAAAGAGGATGCGCAATGTCTTTTTACATTAATAATTTTGTAATATTTTGCCCATAGGGCACTTATGTACTAACAATTTCTTCTTAATATGACGTGCGTTATTTTTGTTTGTAACAAATTTGAATTTTTGAATCCTTGAATGCATTACATGAATAACATATAATTCATCATATGCATAAACAGGTCTTCACACCAGGTTTCCTTATCTTTCTGCTGTTTATTTCAGCAAGATGGATTTGGAGCAAACGGTAAAGGATCTGCAGGCACAAAATTCATAATTCCAGCAACTCCTTATGACCTTGGCAAAGGGTCAAGAGGACCTCAAAACTTTGTTGGATAAGAATAAAGAGAAAAAGAAAAAGAGACCTGGAGTAGTCACTTTGGGAAGGAGATTTGAGCATCAGGCTAGGAGAGTTCTTGAGTTCCCCTCAATGTCTGACGAAGGGGCCGGTAAAGGGAAATGGACTGCTGTCCCTTCTGAATCTGAGGTTGAAGAGGAGGAAGAGGAAGAAGACGAAGACTACTCCGAACAACAGTATCCACCAGCGGATGATAAATATAAGAATCTTGAGGATAGACTGGCATCCATGGAGTTGCAGAGGGTACCCGGTTTGGATTTTGAAGAACTAGGACTAGTATCTGGGATTGTTATCCCTCCCAAGTTCAAGGTGCCAACATTTGCCAAGTACGACGGTCTGTCTTGCCCAAAGATGCATCTGAGATCGTATGTCCGAAAGATCCAACTCCACTCATCTGATAAGGACCTCTGGGTACACTTTTTCCAAGATAGCTTGTCAGGAACGCAGTTGGATTGGTTCTATCAGCTCGAGAGATCAGAGGTTCACAATTGGGAAGACTTAGCAGCTGCTTTTTATCGTCAGTATCAATACAATGCTGATTTGGCGCCCACTCGTACTCAGTTACAAAGTATGGGGATGGCTTCCGATGAAGGGTTTAAAGAGTATGCCCAGAAGTGGCCTGATCTGGCTGGAAGGGTGCAGCCGCCGTTGTCAGATAGGGAGTTAGTTGACATGTTTCTAGGGACCCTGTCTGGCCCCTTCTTCAATCATCTAATCGGGAGTTCTTCCGCGGTATTTACTGAACCAATTTTGACTGGCGAAAGGGTCGAGGCCGGTATTAAAAGTGGAAAGATTCAAAAGGATGCTTCTGCATCCACAGTTGTTAAGAAACCTTTCTCGGCTAAGAAGGAAGCCTCTGGTGTGTATTCTCAGAAGGGTCAGGGAAGAACCGAGCGTCGGCCGACTGTAGGGGCGGTGATGATTCAAAATTATTCAAATGATCAACCTTGTAATAATCAGTCGAGACCTAATCAACAACGGGTAGAAAGGCCACAACGACAGTTCACCCGCATCAACATGACGCCCGCTCAGGTACTTCCCCATTTATTGAAGCTGAATCTCACCAGTTTGAAGGAAGCGCCAAAGAACCCTAACACCTCCTCTCCATACTACCACTCCAATGCCAAGTGTGCTTACCATTCCGACAGTGCTGGGCACGATACTAATAATTGCTGGGCGCTTAAGAACAAAATCCAGGACTTTATTGATGCCAAGGAGGTAGAATTCGATGCGCCTGAGAACCCCAATCCAGTCCAGGTATCCTCTAAACTTCCATGGCACTCAGACGATCTTCCAACTGTTTGTATCTATCCTCAGCAGGAGGATATTGCACCTCATTGTAATCAGTATCATTGTCAGAAACTGCAGGACTGGGGTCCTTCTCTTATTCCTGATTCTCCCCTTCCTTAGATGAAGAGGTCAGATCGACTTGTCGCTTCAACCGCTCTCTAAACCTTCTGCCCATATTAAGAATACCAGCAACCTTCTTCTTTTTCTTCTTCTCTTTCAGGATGAGGGTGTTGTACCCCAAAATTTGCCCTCCCATATTCTTCAAAGATTTGCCAAGTCAAGCTTCAAAATTCCCCAAGGGTTGCACAGTGTAAGAGCCTCCTGAACAGTCAAAATTAGGGTTTTGGTTCTGGTCAAGAAAATAAAGTTTCCAAGGGTCCAATCAAGTCCCACATGCCTACAAATATGGTCAAGCATCCTCATACCAAGTTTCAAGACTTTCAGCACAAAATTGCACAGTCAAAACCCTAATTGCACTACAGTCAACTGTAGGGGCAAAATGGTCATTTGACAGTCAAAAGTTCAAATTTTTGGTCAACATCTCATTTTGAAGCCACAAACATCATTTGATCAATGCTTGATCATGATTCTCAAAGCTTGGCTCAAAAATCATCAAGATGCAAAAGTTTCCTTATTTGGACAGTTGAAAAAGTCAACTGTAAATTGACCAGGGCATAACTTTCACATGGATTATCAGAAAAATTCCATCCAAAGCTCATTTTGAAGAGAAAGACATTTCCTACAACTCATCTTCACACTCCAAGTCCAAGAAATGCTCTCACAAAAAGTTATCAATTTCAACATTATAGGTCATTTTCAAAAGTCAACAAAAAGGGACTTTAAGTCAAAGGCCATAACTTGATATTGGTAAATCAAAATGACATGGGACCAAAGGCATTGGTTAGGGGACTCAAATACCTTTCCAAAATGTCCAAGAACATGAGCAAAGCTTAAAAATTGAGCAAGTTGTGCCTTGTGGAAGTTGGGAAATTTTTGGATATTTTGAAAAGTCAACATTGATTCAAATGACCTAAAATTGCTAATGGGCCTATTTTTCTTCCACAATTCATTATCCAAGGCATGTGCACGACCACTTGGCCCAAAGGGAAGTTTTTCTTCATTTTTTATTTATTTATTTGAATTTTTATTAATAATAATTCATTTAAATCAATTAAATACATGAAAAATACAAAACTAATGAAATAAAATCTTTTTGTGCATGAAATACACTCAATAATTCGTGCATGATCAGATATGGAAGAATTGGAATTGATTGGATATGATTTGTACAAAAAGTGCATGAAAAAGATTGAAAAACTAATGCTTGAAAATCAAATCTCACAAACCATCAATGCAAAAGATTTTGATCAAATTTCTTGACCTAATTCACTCATACATAAGTTCAGAATGCAACCCTAGTAAGGAGAACCACTAAGCTGCGCAAGAACCTGGAAAAAAAACTTGAAAATTTTGCTTAAAAACTCAAAACTGAAAACAGGGTTAGAGGTCGATTCAGAGCACAAGACCAATTGAAAAAGCTTCCTCGTGTCTCACTGAAGCTAACTGGATAACTTTCCAACCTTTATACGCCCAGAATTGGTACAAGGGGTTCAAACTGTTTCAAATAATATGCATAATCGTGTTTCCATATTTAGGCATTTTCATTGCGTTTTTTTGATGCATTCATACTAATTGACATGTTCTGAAGCTAACCATCTACCTTGATTGAGTTTTTGCATGCTATATACGATTTAACCATTGTTGTCTCTTAGGGTTTGTGAAGCTTGAAATTGGGCGTTTCGTGATATGGCAAAATTGGGACACGTGAATATCACCATTGAATCAAGCATACTCAGACGAAAAGAAACCCACCCTCGCGCTCAATTTATGAGGCCTTATGGCCTATTCGCTATTTTCTAATATAGCATCTATAGCAACGTTTGAAAACCGTTGCCAATGTTCTGTATATTTTCAGGAAAACAAAAATCAATGAAGAAGATGATGTGGTGGCCAGCAATGATTGGTTCTTTTGAATTTGCGCGCCAGACCACCACTAACTCCAGTTTTTTATTATATAATTTGTTTTCCTTTTATATTAACGAATATGCATGCAGCTCAGTTGGTTGAGAAGAACACTCCTAAGCCTCAGGACCTGGGTTCGAGCCCCAGGTCCTCACTATTGCCATATTATTTTTCAATAAATATTTCCATGTAGTTTCATATGCTGAAGACCATCATACGCCTCCCAAATCAAGCGTCCACGCGTCCCAGGGTATGCAATCAAAGGCCAGGATTTCAAGAACATGATGCACTCTAGTCAACGCTGATGCACGCTAGGGTCAGAGTCAACGAGGCCATGCTGATTTGGGCTCAAAATTGATGGGCTTCACCTCCACTTTGGGGACAGATACCCCCCTAGGTTTGCCAATTTTTTTTACTTTCTTTATTTTTTTTATTATTTATACTTTCTTTTAATTATTGTTTTATTAATTAATTTCATATTTTCATAATATATAAAAAACATCAAAAAATCAGAAAAGAGAAAAAATAATAAATATAGTTTATTTTAATATTTCTTGTAAATAAATTCATAAATTAACTAGTTTTCAAATTAGGTTTTAATTTTAACTCCTTTAATAAAAATCTAAAAAAATATAGAATTAGGGTTTATGATAATTTTGTTCCTTTTTTATTTTTCTTCTATATTAATTAAAATATTAAATATTTATTTTTGTAATTAAATTGCATGTAAATTAATTAGGGTTAATTTTAGATCAAAATTTAATCTTTTCTTAACAAATAAAAATTGTAGAATTAGGTTTAATTTTAATTAATTCTTTTTCATTAAAATCCTAAAATACTAAAAAAATACCAAAAACATTTCCTTTTCTTTTTTATTAATTAATTAATTCCATCACTTAATTTAATTTTGCAAAAAGGGTCCAACGCCCTCGTTTTTTTAATTCTTATTCGCATATTTATTTTATTTCGTTTAATATTTATGTATCTCTCCCAAAGCCGTGTAACTAATTGCTCGCACCTTTATCTTCATTAATTCTTTATTTTTCTGTCAAATCGGGTTCGAGAAATTTTGGCGATGTGGACCCGCGCCTTTTGTAATAGCTTAGAATCTTTTACTTTCCGCAATTTTTTAACTGTTAATCAAGGCATGAAAGAATGTATGGACAAAAATAAAAACAAACGCTAGATCACCAATAACATGACAAAAGACAAAGATATCTGAAAATGACACACAAATCGCACACACCACCCCTAGGGTACGCCTCACTGTTGCCTTGCCTTCGAAAGGTGATCGTCGAGCAGAGGATGTCTTAGTAAGTCCTCATGATCCGGGAACCTGGCATGAGGGTAGCTTCTAAGGTGTCTTCCCATTGCTCTGGTGATCACCATGTCCCGAACCTCGAATTGACCCGAACACCTCCAACAGTGGTGCTACCTACCTCTCAATGGTGGGATGGCACTACTTTAAAGGACATTTACACAGACGAATTCCTTAGGGTAGGTAGGTTCTCGTAGATACTTGCTCTAATTTCAAAAACAAATCAAAAAATACTTTTCACACCGACACCTTTTCAAAAAGCTTTCGAAAGCAATTTTTCAAACACTCTTGAGGACCGATACAAGAGTCGAACTGGAATTTTCAAAGAAACTTTTTAAACCCACAGTTGAAAAGCAAACAAACCTTTTGAAAACACAAATGAGCAAGTATCTAAGAGCCCATGGATAACCATGGATAGAAAGGGTGCTAACACCTTCCCTTTCTATAATCTACCTCCCGAACCGAGAGCAATCTCTATAAGGAATTTTTCTGTGCTTTTGTCCTTTCCATTTGGAGAAAATAAAAGACGGTGGCGACTCTTGCTTCCGCGACATTTCGCGAACCAGCGTTAAACAGTCAGTTCCAGATCCACCGATCACAGAACTGGCGACTCTGTTGGGGACTATCTTATAAAGTGAGGTGTACCTTAGGGCTAGTTCATAACTGTGTTTTCAATTGTTTTCCTTGTGTGCTTTAAATTGTGGGTTGCTTGGGAGTTCTATAGATCCTAAACCCGGATCTGGGGGATACCTTCTTAGAAAGTAGCAACAAGGCTGTGAGGGAACTGTGCGGGGTATACCGACATGGTTGAAACAGTCTGCTACGTTGATGTGGCACTTTGGTGTGTAACGGTAACCCTTGAGTTCAGTCAAGGAGAGTACGGGGCCTCCGCGTGGTGTCATGAAGCATCAACAGACCTTAGGAACCTTAATTGAACTATCTTGGCCTCTTTAGGGTAGTGAGATAACTGACTTTGGTGCAGTCCGAGGTTGGTTGATACTCGATACTACACTCAATTGAGGGTTGCTTTCCTGGAATATTTCGGTCGCTAGTTCAGTGGCTAAATCGAAACGATGAACAATGAAAGCAACCCCGTGATATTGGGACCCTTAGAACCCGGTTACTTTGATAGGACAGGTTGAACCCACCAACTTCAAGAGGGTACTACCCAGACCCCATGCTGGCCTTAAACCCTAAGGGTTTGTCTTGTGTGCCTTGTGTGCCTTACATGTTTGTCTCGGTAAATATCTGTGGTATGTTTAATCATAGCATCATGACATCATCCAGCATCATATGCATTGACTAACCATTTTAGGGGTTCGAATTTTCATCTTTGTTCTTGTTTTGTAGGACATGGAAACCGTTCGTAGAAAGACAATTCAAATCAGTCTTGTAAGGATCCCTCCTCAGCTTAAGGAGCTTATATCCAGGATTCCCGAGAACTCTTCATTCAGCGAAAGACATGGAAGTCTCATCAGCTTGGTCAATACCAACATTGAGGAAGATATGATAAAGGTCCTGTTCCAATTCTTTGACCCTCTGCATCACTGTTTCACCTTTTTAGACTATCAGTTGGTACCTACATTGGAGGAGTTCTCCCGGCTCCTGAAGATCCCTATCCTTGATCAACTACCCTACAACGGTACGAAAAAGGAACCTAAGCTTGAAGAGATTGCTAAAGCCTTGCACCTACAGTCATCTGACCTCAAGGGACACTGGGAAGTTAGAAGTGGTATCAAAGGGTTCTTAGCCAGGTTTCTGTTTGAAAAGGCCCATGAATGTTGGAACTCCCTTGACTTGCAAGCTTTTGAAGAAGTTGTGGCCCTCCTTGTCTATGGTTTGGTGTTGTTCCCTAACCCAGATCAGCTTATTGATATCAGTGCTGTCCAGATCTTTATGTCCAGGAATCCTATACCTACATTGCTGGGGGACATCCTTCACTCATGTTACACTCGAACCATGAGAAAAAGAGGTGTCCTTATGTGTTGCACCCCACTCCTGGGAAGGTGGTTTATTTCGCACCTTCCACAATCAGTTTTGAAGAATGAGCGGGGTTTGAGATGGTCACAACGGTTGATGACTCTTACACATGCAGATATACATTGGTGCCCTAGGTCCAGAGAAGAGGTCACTATCATTGATCGTTGCGGGGAGTACCCTAATGTTCCTTTACTTGGAATCAGAAGAGGTATTACTTATAACCCCTGCCTGGCTTGGAGACAGTTTGGTTATGCTCGGAGGGATGGTCCTCATGACATGTTAATTCCTGACATAGTTTTTGACTTCGACAACGATACTCAAGGACTTCGCCAGAGATTTATCAGAGCCTGGAGGATGCCCAGTAGGATAGACAGCAAGACACTGGGGCACAGGAACTCCATCCCGTTGGAACCTTATCTCAAGTGGGTACGCGCCCGCTCCAAGAAGTTAGTGATGCCTTATCCTCATATGCTCCCTGTGATCAAAGAGCCAGTCTTGGAAGGAGAAGTGTCCTACACTATTCAGCACCCTGATATGCCCACATCCTGGGAAGAGATGCAGAAGAGCTGGATCCAGCTTAAGGAAGAACGGAATTCTCTTGAGACCAGTCTACATGCCAGTGAAAAGAAGGTCTTGGAGCTCACCCGCCTGTTGCATGAGGAGAGGAATCTCAACACTTACATAGCTCCGAAGAGGATGCGCAGTGTATTTTGGGATTGATTTACTTTTGTATAATTTATGCCCATGAGGCTTTGATGTACTAAACAATTATTTCCTTAATGATAACGTGTGTTCCCTTTTGTCTACAACAAATTTGAACTTTCGAACCCTTGAATGCATTACATAAATACATATCATTCATCATGTGCATAGCAGGTTTTTCCTCTTTTCAGGTTGCTTACAGTTCTTCGCTGTTTATTTCAGCATCATGAATCCTGACTCGTCATCAACCGAGACATCTATCAAAGCTCTTCAGGCGCAGAATGCGCAATTTCAGGAATTAATCAAGGGTTTGGCTCAAGGCCAAGAAGAGTTGAAAGCTCTGCTCCTGAAGAAGGAGAAGAAGAAGAAGAGAAGGACTGTTCTGTTTAGCTCGGGCCGAAGGTTTGGCAACACTTTGCAGAATGAAGAGGCTGGTTCTTCTGTTGGCAAGAGTACTCCTCAGACAGAAAAGGGTCCTAGTCCGGTAGTCTCCGACAACGAGACTGATTTTGATGAAGAGCAGTACCCTCCGGCAGAAGACCATTACAAGCAGCTGGAGGATAGGCTGAATGCTATGGAAATACAACAGGTACCTGGGCTGGATTTTGGAGATTTGGGTTTGTCTACTGGTGTGATCATTCCTCGGAAGTTCAAGGCACCATCTTTCACTAAGTACGACGGGGCGTCTTGTCCCAAGCTACATCTCAGGTCCTATGTTCGGAAAATTCAACCGTACTCCGCGGATAAGAATTTGTGGATCCACTTCTTCTAGGAGAGTCTTTCAGGGACTCATCTCGAATGGTTCTATCAGCTGGATGGGACCAAGGTTCGTAACTGGGAGGAGCTGGCTACTGCTTTCTACAAGCAGTATCAATATAATGCCAACCTTGCCCCTACACGTACCCAACTCCAGGGTATGTCGTTAGGTTCAAGTGAAGGTTTTAAGGAGTACGCTCAGAAGTGGAGGGATCTGGCTGGCAGAGTGCAGCCTCCGTTGACTGATCGGGAGTTGGTAGACATGTTCTTGGGGACCCTATCTGGGCCATTTTTCAACCATCTTATCGGGAATTCGTCTGCAGGGTTCACTGATTTGATTCTGACTGGAGAAAGAATTGAGGCTGGGTTAAAGTCTGGAAAGATTCCGAAGGGTGCATCGTCTAGTTCTGAAAAGAAACCCTTCAAAAAGGAGGCTAGTGCTGTATATGGTTCCAAGAGATCAGAGAGAGCTGAACACCGCCAATCTGTCAGTGCGGTAATGATTGCTAAACCCGCTGCCGCTCCTCGTCCAACCAATCCTCAAAGGGCTGAAAGGCCCCGGAGAGAGTTTACCCGTTTGAGCATGACCTTATCACAGATCCTGCCACAGTTGCTCTCAACTAACCTAGTGACCATCAGAGAGGCTCCGAAGTTTCCAAATACTACATCTCCTAAGTACAACCCAAATGCCCGTTGTGCTTATCATTCTGATAGCCCGGGGCACTCCACTGATGACTGTTGGGCATTAAGGAGCAAGATGCAGGACCTTATTGACGCCAAGGAGGTACAATTTGAGGCATCTGAGAAGCCTAATGTAGTGACAGCTCCCCTGCCTGCTCATGGAGTGAACGCTATCGGGGACGAAGAGGAAGTGGATGAAGCTGAGTTTGATAGCTGGATCTACCCGGCAACCAACAGTGGACTTAACAATTGGAGTGCAAAGGACAATCTATCTGTTTCTCTTGTTACTGAGTAATAAATTTCTTTGTTTTGCTATTTGTAATAAACAATAAATAAACTCTATGGCCCGGTGTCTTACCCGAGGCACCGTGGTTTCATTTGTGAGGGCATATAAATTGTCATTTCATATATCATAAATGAAAATCTTGGACGTTTTCTCGCATTGCAAATCTTATG
This sequence comes from Vicia faba, assembly GCA_948472305.1. Taxonomy (NCBI): domain Eukaryota; kingdom Viridiplantae; phylum Streptophyta; class Magnoliopsida; order Fabales; family Fabaceae; genus Vicia; species Vicia faba. The sequence goes on from OX451737.1 coordinate 1,063,249,505, forward strand.
CTCCTTTTCTGTCTTTCTTTCTTTTACATATATTTCAAAACAGCTGTATTTACACACACACTCATACAGGTTTCAATCCACTCTGGATCTCACTGGTAACGACCCTGCTACTGCCAGTTATGACTTCGAAAATCCGATCAACTTAGCCGAAGACGAAGGTGAAGATGATTGCGAAGTGCCTGGCGAGCTTGCGAGACTGTTACTTCAGGAAGAGAGGGCAATTCAACCCCATGAAGAGCCAGTGGAAACAATAAACTTGGGTACTGAAGAAGACAGGAAAGAGGTAAAGATTGGTGCCAACCTAGAGCTCAGCGTGAAGCAACGATTGACTCAGATGCTACATGATTATATGGAGATCTTTGCCTGGTCCTACGAAGACATGCCCGGGTTGGATACCGATATTGTGGTACATCACTTGCCAACTAAGGAAGACTGCCCTCCGGTTAAGCAAAAGGTCCGCCGGATGCGTCCAGAGATGTCGGAGAAGATTAAAGCCGAGGTTATGAAACAGTTTGACGCTGGGTTCCTTGCAGTGACTTCTTACCCTCAGTGGGTTGCTAATGTGGTGCCGGTACCTAAGAAGGACGGTAAGGTCAGAATGTGTGTCGACTACAGGGATCTGAACAGGGCCAGCCCCAAAGATGACTTCCCCCTACCTCACATTGATGTCCTTGTTGATAATACAGCTCAGCACAAGGTATTCTCTTTCATGGATGGCTTTTCAGGTTACAATCAGATCAAGATGGCACCTGAAGACATGGAAAAGACTACATTTGTTACTCAGTGGGGCACCTTCTGCTACAAGGTCATGCCTTTTGGACTAAAGAACGCTGGGGCAACCTACCAACGTGCCATGGTTGCTCTATTTCATGACATGATCCATCATGAGATAGAAGTGTATGTTGACGACATGATCGCGAGGTCCCAGACTGAGGAAGAGCACCTAGATCATCTGCAGAAATTATTTGACCGGTTGAAACTGTACAAGCTGAGATTGAACCCGAACAAGTGCACCTTTGGGGTAAGATCGGGAAAGTTGCTAGGCTTCGTTGTAAGTGACAAGGGAATTCAAGTGGACCCTGCTAAGGTTAAAGCCATTCAAGAGATGCCAGTTCCTAGGACAGAGAAAGAGGTCAGAGGCTTTTTAGGACGCCTGAATTACATTGCTCGGTTCATTTCACACCTAACTGCTACCTGTGAGCCAATCCTCAAGCTGCTGAGGAAAGATCAGGTAATACATTGGAACGATGAATGTCAGGCTGCTTTTGACAGAATCAAGGAGTATCTCCAAGAACCACCTATCCTTATGCCACCGGTTGAAGGGAGACCTCTGATACTATACCTGACAGTGCTCGACAACTCAATGGGGTGTGTGCTGGGGCAGCATGACGAGTCTGGCCGAAAAGAGCATGCCATTTATTACCTTAGCAAAAAGTTTACCGACTGTGAGACTCGATACTCACTGCTTGAGAAAACTTGCTGCGCTTTGGTATGGGCTGCTCGCCGGCTGAGACAATATATGTTGACTCACACTACCTTATTGATCTCAAAGATGGATCCTATAAAGTACATATTCGAAAAGCCTGCTCTGTCTGGGAGAATTGCAAGATGGCAAATGATCTTGACAGAATACGACATTCAGTACACGACCCAGAAAGCCATCAAGGGAAGTGTATTGGCAGACCACTTGGCACATCAGGCCGTAGATGACTATCAGTCAATGAACTTCGAGTTTCCGGATGAAAGCATCATGATTGTGACTGATTGTGAAGTACCTGGACCGGATGAAGGACCTGAGGAGGGATCCCGATGGTCTATGCACTTTGACGGAGCCTCCAATGCTTTGGGTAACGGTATCGGCGCCATAATCATATCACCTCAAGGTACTCATACTCCACTCACTGCCCGGCTGTGTTTCAATTGTACCAACAACATGGCGGAGTATGAGGCGTGCATCATGGTTCTTCAAGCTGCGATTGACTTAAGGATCAAGTTTCTGAGTGTCTTCGGAGATTCCGCTCTCATGATCAATCAGATCAAAGGAGAGTGGGATACGAAACATCCGAATCTTATTCCTTACAGAGAATATGTGTCGACCCTGATCCCCCACTTCACAGAAATAACCTTTGAGCACTTCCCGAGAGAAGATAATCAGTTGGCGGACGCGTTAGCTACAATGTCTTCTATGTTCAAGGTCAAATGGGATAATGAGGCTCCCCGAATCATCATCTGGAAACTGGACGAACCGGCATACTGTTGCGATCTCGAGACTGAATTGGTGACTGAGAAGCCTTGGTACCATGAGGTGAAGAGATATCTGGAAACTCAGGAATACCCTGAAGGTGCCTCTATCAATGATAAGAAGTTCCTGAGAAGGTTCGCAGCAAAGTTTTTCCTTAGCAACGACATCTTGTACAAGCGAAACCATGATTCAACCTTACTGCGTTGTGTGGATAAGACTGAAGCAGAAAGGATCATGGAAGAGCTACATGAAGGGACCTTTGGTACGCATTCCAGTGGATACACTATGGCTAAGAAGATCCTACGGGAAGGATATTACTGGTCCACAATGGAAGCTGACTGCTACCAACATTCCAGGACATGCCATAAGTGCCAGATTTATGCAGACAAGGTGCATGTTCCTCCAGTTCCCCTGAATGTTCTGACTGCGCCTTGGCCGTTTGCAATGTGGGGCATAGACATGATCGGCGAGATTAAACCTACGGCATCTAATGGGCATCGCTTCATCCTGGTAGCGATTGATTATTTTACGAAGTGGGTCGAGGCAGCATCCTATGCTACGGTAACCAAGACGGTTGTGGCACGGTTCATTCGGCATAACCTGATCTGTCGGTACGGCGTCCCAGAGAGAATTATTACAGACAATGGTACCAATCTGAATAACAAGATGATCGCTGAGCTCTGCGAGCAGTTCAAGATACAGCACCACAATTCTTCTCCTTACAGACCGAAGATGAATGGGGCTATAGAAGCAGCAAATAAGAACATCAAGAAAATCGTGCAGAAGATGACAGTGACTTATAAGGATTGGCACGAGATGTTACCGTTCGCTCTACATGGGTACCGTACCTCAGCTAGGACGTCAACCGGGGAACTCCTTTTTCTTTGGTTTATGGTATGGAGGCAGTCTTACCGATCGAGGTGCAAATACCTTCTCTCCGGATAATGAAGGATGCAAATCTGAACGAGGATGATTGGATCCAAACACGACTTGATCAGCTCAATCTTATTGATGAGAAGAGGCTTGCTGCTATCTGTCATGGTCAGACGTATCAGACACGGATGATCAGGGCATTTAACAAAAAGGTCAGACCACAGGAATATCAAGTTAGAGATCTGGTAATCAAGCGAATCATCCTTCCTCAGAGTGATCCAAGGGGCAAATGGACCCCTACGTATGAAGGGCCATTTGTGGTCAAGCATGTGTTCTCAGGAGGAGCAATGATATTGACCAACGTGGATGGTGACGACCTTCCTCACTCCGCTAATGCAGACATAGTAAAAAGATACTACGCATGAAAAAAGACCCGCTAGGCTGACATGCCTAGGCAAAAATTAGGGCTTCCCGGCGAACCAAAAGGGTTCGGGCAAAATGAAGGGATGAAATATAAAAAATTTGTACACCCGGCAAGTCGAAAACCTGAAAAGGCGGCTTGGGCAAAAATGGGTATCCCGGTGGACTGAAAACCCGAAAGGGCGGTCCAGGAAAAAGTTAGGGATAAAAGCGTAATACTATGTCTCATTGGATCACTTTGCATCCAGAATCCGGTATCTACATCAAGTTCAGACGGCATCAATCAGTCAGCTTCATCTTCGTTTAGGTCATCAAGTGATGAGACGCTCGGAGTTATAAAGGCAATAGCAGAGTTGAAACCCAGTGGGATCATTCATTTCACACAGCTGTTTTACTTTCTTTTGTACAAAATTTGTATAAACTCTTTTGTTCGGCGGCGTTCTCTTACTAGGACGTCAGCCTCTTGTACATAAAACGCCTATTTACAGGCCATTCAAAAATCAATACAAATATACTTTTCAGTTAAAAGTGCCAATTGTTTTTTCTTTTCCTGTTTTGTTTTGCGAAGAACGTCCAAGGTTCAATTTGTGATATATGCATTGACAATAATTTGCTAACTCATGAATATTTGCATACGAAACAAAGAATTAATTACAGGTAACATTAGAAACATGGGCAATAAAGAGTTGTCTAAGCAATCTAATTGTTCTGTCCTCCAAGGTACCAAGGTAGGTTCAACTAAAGAACATAACTAGTACATCCCAATTCCCCAGAGAGTGAGCCAGCAAGGCAGTACACTCTCCTCAAGCAAATCTACTGTCAACCTTAAGGAAGTTGGGTATCCTCCCGCAGATCTCAACATTTCCCCAACAGCATACATGTTCATAACAAGCATCCCCGGCAATCTTGGTCTAAGGATTATTCCCCGACGGTACACCAATATTCAAAGGAATCGCTTCCCCCGCAATTCAAAGCTTCCCCAGGAGAATCCAATCCATCTTCCCCAAGAAAGTTGGAATCCATCTCCCCAAGCAATAAGCTTATCCCCAGTAGATTCTAGAAGCTTATCCTCGCAAAAGCACGAACGCGTCGCCCAGCTTTATTTAAAGAGTTATTTCCTCACCAGGATATAAATGGGTTATCCTCAGCCAAAAGCCACGGAAAGAGCGTCCTCGACGGAGTCTTTTTATCCCCAGCGAAGTCCATCAACACTTCCAACACAGTCATGGTATCCCCAGCAAGTTACCATCAACTCAATGAAATATCTCTCTCCCCACAGAGTATTGCTCCCCAGCAAGATTGTTAGAGTGCTTTCCTCCCTGCAGAGTTATTCCATTCGCCAAGTTTATTCCCCAACGGAGTCATCTTCTCCTACCGGTATTCTTGCAACTATCATCCCCAACGGAGTCATCTTCTCCTATCGGTATTCTTGCAGCTATCATCCCCAGCGGAAGCGAAATCTATTCTCCAACATCAGCCCAGGAGTGACTTCCCGGCACCCGTCAAGGATTTACTTTCCTAGACGAAAGCATACATTCCTAAACATCACATACATCATTATAGCATGCATAGACGCATCATATCTTACAAATCTCAGTTATGTTGAGAACATCATTGCTTGGTCCATATCATGCATCGCATATGACTGACCTTTACCTCTCAGGAAAGATTCAGCTAAATTCTCAATCATATTTCAAGACCTAGACCGGTTCAGTTAATCGACTCCAAAGATTTCTTATCCAGTCCAAGGCCTTCTCTAGTCCAGCTAAATCGACCCCAAACAGATTTTTCTGATGAAGACTCAGTAGAAGTTATCAAAGGTTTTTCTCAAACGTCCGCTTTTGAGATTATAATTTCCTATTGGTTCTCTCCCCAATGTTGTGGAGATGATAATTCCATCCCAGGTTTTTCTCAAACGTCCGCTTTTGAGATTATAATTTCCTATGGTTCTCTCCCCGATGCTGCGGAGACGATAATTCCATTCCAGGTTTTTCTCAAACGTCCGCTTTTGAGATTATAATTTCCTATGGTTCTCTCCCCAATGTTGTGGAGACGACAATTCCATTTCAGGTTTTTCTCAAACGCCCGCTTTTGAGATTATAATTTCCTATGGTTCTCTCCCGATCCTGCGGAGACGATAATTCCATCCCAGGTTTTTCTCAAACGTCCGCTTTTGAGATTATAATTTCCTATGGTTCTCTCCCCGATCCTGCGGAGACGATAATTCCATTCCAGGTTTTTCTCAAACGTCCGCTTTTGAGATTATAATTGCCTATGGTTCTCTTCCCAATACTGCGGAGATGGTAATTCCCACCAAGATTTTCTCAACGTTTGCTGTTGAGGTCATCCAAGGTTCTCTCACCGTTCCTGCTGAGGTAGTAACCACCCCTGGTTCATTCATCACCATTTAAAGCTCCAGATCCAGCTCCTGTAACCAGTCAGGACACATCTATACAAAGCATCTGAAAACCAGCTCCTGCAACATGCCAGGTACTCATTTTTTCTTTTGCAGGTACGCAGGTTCTCGCTAAGGAATCTCTTACGCGATCAACATCCAGATGGAATCTATAAGCCCATCATCCTATTCATCAATCTCTAAATGGCATCTATAAGCCCATTTCCATCACACTGCTACTATGTGAGCGCAAATTTCTGGGCACTCTAGTGTTCAATCATCTTCCACCCTCGGATTACGAAAGGCACGTCAGCCCATCTGCATCCTCAGGTCTAAGAAGATTGAACAGGGGCAACTGTTGTACCCCAAAATTTGCCCTCCCATATTCTTCAAAGATTTGCCAAGTCAAGCTTCAAAATTCCCCAAGGGTTGCACAGTGTAAGAGCCTCCTGAACAGTTAAAATTAGGGTTTTGGTTCTGGTCAAGAAAATAAAGTTTCCAAGGGTCCAATCAAGTCCCACATGCCTACAAATATGGTCAAGCATCCTCATACCAAGTTTCAAGACTTTCAGCACAAAATTGCACAGTCAAAACCCTAATTGCACTACAGTCAACTGTAGGGGCAAAATGGTCATTTGACAGTCAAAAGTTCAAATTTTTGGTCAACATCTCATTTTGAAGCCACAAACATCATTTGATCAATGCTTGATCATGATTCTCAAAGCTTGGCTCAAAAATCATCAAGATGCAAAAGTTTCCTTATTTGGACAGTTGAAAAAGTCAACTGTAAATTGACCAGGGCATAACTTTCACATGGATTATCATAAAAATTCCATCCAAAGCTCATTTTGAAGAGAAAGACATTTCCTACAACTCATCTTCACACTCCAAGTCCAAGAAATGCTCTCACAAAAAGTTATCAATTTCAACATTATAGGTCATTTTCAAAAGTCAACAAAAAGGGACTTTAAGTCAAAGGCCATAACTTGAGATTGGTAAATAAAAATGACATGGGACCAAAGGAATTGGTTAGGGGACTCAAAGACCTTTCCAAAATGTCCAAGAACATGAGCAAAGCTTAAAAATTGAGCAAGTTGTGCCTTGTGGAAGTTGGGAAATTTTTGGATATTTTGAAAAGTCAACATTGATTCAAATGACCTAAAATTGCTAATGGGCCTATTTTTCTTCCACAATTCATTATCCAAGGCATGTGCACGACCACTTGGCCCAAAGGGAAGTTTTTCTTCATTTTTTATTTATTTATTTGAATTTTTATTAATAATAATTCATTTAAATCAATTAAATACATGAAAAATACAAAACTAATGAAATAAAATCTTTTTGTGCATGAAATACACTCAATAATTCGTGCATGATCAGATATGGAAGAATTGGAATTGATTGGATATGATTTGTACAAAAAGTGCATGAAAAAGATTGAAAAACTAATGCTTGAAAATCAAATCTCACAAACCATCAATGCAAAAGATTTTGATCAAATTTCTTGACCTAATTCACTCATACATAAGTTCAGAATGCAACCCTAGTAAGGAGAACCACTAAGCTGTGCAAGAACCTGGAAAACAAACTTGAAAATTTTGCTTAAAAACTCAAAACTGAAAATAGGGTTAGAGGTCGATTCAGAGCACAAGACCAATTGCAAAAGCTTCCTCGTGTCTCACTGAAGCTAACTGGATAACTTTCCAACCTTTATACGCCCAGAATTGGTACAAGGGGTTCAAACTGTTTCAAATAATATGCATAATCGTGTTTCCATATTTAGGCATTTTCATTGCGTTTTTTTGATGCATTCATACTAATTGACATGTTCTGAAGCTAACCATCTACCTTGATTGAGTTTTTGCATGCTATATACGATTTCACCATTGTTGTCTCTTAGGGTTTGTGAAGCTTGAAATTGGGTGTTTCGTGATATGGCAAAATTGGGACACGTGAATATCACCATTGAATCAAGCATACTCAGACGAAAAGAAACCCACCCTCGCGCTCAATTTATGAGGCCTTATGGCCTATTCGCTATTTTCTAATATAGCATCTATAGCAACGTTTGAAAACCGTTGCCAATGTTCTGTATATTTTCAGGAAAACAAAAATCAATGAAGAAGATGATGTGGTGGCCAGCAATGATTGGTTCTTTTGAATTTGCGCGCCAGACCACCACTAACTCCAGTTTTTTATTATATAATTTGTTTTCCTTTTATATTAACGAATATGCATGCAGCTCAGTTGGTTGAGAAGAACGCTCCTAAGCCTCAGGACCTGGGTTCGAGCCCCAGGTCCTCACTATTGCCATATTATTTTTCAATAAATATTTCCATGTAGTTTCATATGCTGAAGACCATCATACGCCTCCCAAATCAAGCGTCCACGCGTCCCAGGGTATGCAATCAAAGGCCAGGATTTCAAGAACATGATGCACTCTAGTCAATGCTGATGCACGCTAGGGTCAGAGTCAACGAGGCCATGCTGATTTGGGCTCAAAATTGATGGGCTTCACCTCCACTTTGGGGACAGATACCCCCCTAGGTTTGCCAATTTTTTTTACTTTCTTTATTTTTTTTATTATTTATACTTTCTTTTAATTATTGTTTTATTAATTAATTTCATATTTTCATAATATATAAAAAAACATCAAAAAATCAGAAAAGAGAAAAAATAATAAATATAGTTTATTTTAATATTTCTTGTAAATAAATTCATAAATTAACTAGTTTTCAAATTAGGTTTTAATTTTAACTCTTTTAATAAAAATCTAAAAAAATATAGAATTAGGGTTTATGATAATTTTGTTCCTTTTTTATTTTTCTTCTATATTAATTAAAATATTAAATATTTATTTTTGTAATTAAATTGCATGTAAATTAATTAGGGTTAATTTTAGATCAAAATTTAATCTTTTCTTAACAAATAAAAATTGTAGAATTAGGTTTAATTTTAATTAATTCTTTTTCATTAAAATCCTAAAATACTAAAAAATACCAAAAACATTTCCTTTTCTTTTTTATTAATTAATTAATTCCATCACTTAATTTAATTTTGCAAAAAGGGTCCAACGCCCTCGTTTTTTTAATTCTTATTCGCATATTTATTTTATTTCGTTTAATATTTATGTATCTCTCCCAAAGCCGTGTAACTAATTGCTCGCACCTTTATCTTCATTAATTCTTTATTTTTCTGTCAAATCGGGTTCGAGAAATTTTGGCGATGTGGACCCGCGCCTTTTGTAATAGCTTAGAATCTTTTACTTTCCGCAATTTTTAACTGTTAATCAAGGCATGAAAGAATGTATGGACAAAAATAAAAACAAACGCTAGATCACCAATAACATGACAAAAGACAAAGATATTTAAAAATGACACACAAATCGCACACACCACCCCTAGGGTACGCCTCACTGTTGCCTTGCCTTCGAAAGGTGATCGTCGAGCAGAGGATGTCTTAGTAAGTCCTCATGATCCGAGAACCTGGCATGAGGGTAGCTTCTAAGGTGTCTTCCCATTGCTCTGGTGATCACCATGTCCCGAACCTCGAATTGACCCGAACACCTCCAACGGTGGTGCTACCTACCTCTCAATGGTGGGATGGCACTACTTTAAAGGACATTTACACAGACGAATTCCTTAGGGTAGGTAGGTTCTCGTAGATACTTGCTCTAATTTCAAAAACAAATCAAAAAATACTTTTCACACCGACACCTTTTCAAAAAGATTTCGAAAGCAATTTTTCAAACACTCTTGAGGACCGATACAAGAGTCGAACTGGAATTTTCAAAGAAACTTTTTAAACCCACAGTTGAAAATCAAACAAACCTTTTGAAAACACAAATGAGCAAGTATCTAAGAGCCCATGGATAACCATGGATAGAAAGGGTGCCAACACCTTCCCTTTCTATAATCTACCTCCCGAGCCGAGAGCAATCTCTATAAGGAATTTTTCTGTGCTTTTGTCCTTTCCATTTGGAGAAAATAAAAGACGGTGGCGACTCTTGCTTCCGCGACATTTCGCGAACCAGCGTTAAACAGTCAGTTCCAGATCCACCGATCACAAAGGGCTTTCAGATCCTCCGGCCCTTTTGCCAAACTTATGAACATTTGTTGGAACTGGGCATTTTGTGCCTGAAGGTCCTCGATGGTTTGCTCGGAAGACATTTTGTGCTGAAATAAACAGCGAAGAAGATGAGAAACCTGTAATGGCACCTGTAATGATGTGTATGATAATGGGATGCACATGCAATGATTTCAAAGACTTCGGGAAATTTAAATTTGCAAACCAAAATAAACAAAAACTTTATTAGCTGAATTTGAAGTTCAAATGCCTTTTAGGCGTTACAATTAAAAACAAATCTAAAATTATAAAAGACATCAAAAATCCCATGGATGCTTCCTCTTTTTGCCGAGATGATCATTCAATCTTTTTTCTTCATGGAGTTGCTTTGTGATCTCTAAAACCTTCCTCTCCTGAGCATGGAACTGATCCCTGTAAGTGTCCCGCTCCTTCATCAACTGAATCCAAGACCTCTATAATTCTCCAAGATCAGTGGGCATGTAAGGATAGAGAATCGTGTAAGGAATACCCTCTTCCGTAGTGGGTTCCACAATCACTGGTAAAACGGCCACATAGGGCCTCATAAACTTCTGGGCACGGGTTCGTACCCATTGGAGGTAAGGTTCCATAGGAATGGAAGTTTTTGGCCCCAAAGCCTTGGTGCCAGACCTGTTTACCATGCCCTAAGCTTGTATGAACCTCCGACGATACTCTTTAACATCATCCTCATAGTTGAATATAATTCCCTCGATAAGCAACTCATGGGGACCATCTCTTCGAGCGTAACCAAATTATAGTAGATCTAAAAAAGGATTATAGGTTATACCCCCTCTGTTGTACCCCAAAATTCGCCCTCTCCTTCTTCAGGAAATCATCTTGGATTCACAGAGTCCCTCTGAAACAAATCCAAGTCCTGAATTGTCCACTTTTGCCCAAGCAAACCATTGACAGGAGCAAAATGATCACACAAGCTCTAAAGGCAATGTTTTATCTTGAGAAAAATTAAATTCTAAGCATTTGGAATTTTTCTCTAAAAAATGAGTGTTTAAGAAGAAATCAGCGCTTCAGAACTTCTGGACCAAACTCCAGATAGAAACGGTCAGAAGTTGCAAGCTTGGCTCAACGCAGTCAGAAGTTGGCTCTTCAGCAGCTACATCAGCTCAGTCAGAAGTTGCAAACGTGGTTCAACACGTAAGCCTCAGACAAAACATGACTCTCTCAGCAGTTACGCAAGTTCAGCCAAGAGTTTGCTAAAGGAATGGAAAGGAAACAAGGAAATCTGAAGGCTCCTACAGAACATGCTGAAATCAGAAGATGAAAAGGTCAGAAGAGTGGGTGTTACACTGATACAGAATCTCTAAGCCCAGGATTTCCAGAAGCAAATCCAAGGAACGTGTTAGAAAATCAGGAGAATCCCCAGAATTTTCTAAGACAACAGGAGGCCAAGACCAGAGCATGGTTTACATTGTTCTGGGTAAAACAGAACTGCTGGTTCAAAGTTTTGTTTCTACTACCAGAATATTGGTGTTGATGAGTCTCATCACCATTTAATGCTCATTAATGCTCCCAACCACTTTTGAACATTTATCCAAGTAGTCCCTTCACGTGTGGCTTGGTAAACGCCTTTATGCAGGTTCTTGCCTGGGTCTACGCGCCACCGTCCACCTAAGAGGTCACTTCACCCCAATCCACGCCTGCTGCTCCAACCTAGGCTGAAAGGCTATCTGTTATCACAACTTCCCAGGAATTTCTTTCAAAGAACAACTCAACCTCTGTTGGCGCCTTCAATGTTCAAGAAATCCACAAGAGCTTGGCCTATAAATAGAGAACCATTGTCCACTGAAAAAAGGGCGTCCAAAGAAACAAAAAAATTTCTAGAAGAGAAACAAAAATCTTTAGCAAGAAAGTGTTGTGAAACTCTGCCAAAATCTCCAGTGTTTTATAACTTTGAATTTCTTACCTTCAAACTTCATCAAATACCCAGTTTTCTTTGTGACTAAAGAACACCCTTTTCAACTTCTGATCATATATACGCATATACCTTCATCTACCCTTTTCAAAAAAGAACCTGTCCAGAATACCATCAGAGCCAAAAGCTAGCTCTCATCCACAAACTTTTCCAACAGCCAGGTAAGCACCTGCTGACCTTCATCACGCTGCTAAGCATCATCAGCTTTGCATGCTCAAATAAACATAATGTAAATATCATATTGCTGCTGTTTGTGTTCTGAGGATTTTCATACCTCAGAACATTTTGAGCCAGCGTAGAACCTGCCTGTGACCTTGTTGGTTCTGTCCTCTGAAACACTTTGACATTTGCTGGATCTATTCCAAACATGTTTTCTGTTTTGTGGAATAATAACAAAATCGCAGATGTTCTGATTAGCACACGGAGAAGCCAAGTGCTGACTTTAACGTTAGCACATCTGAAGCCTGTTTTGCTGTCAATAATATCAGAACTTCTGAGAATTATTGTATTTCCAGCAGGATCAGAACTTCTGATTTCCCCACTAACAAACTTCTGTCTTGTAGCGCAGGGAGGTCAGAACTTCTGATCTTCCCACTAACAGGTTTCTGTTTTGCAGGTGCCAGAGTCAGAAGTTCTGACTCATACAATTTAACCAAAAGGTTGATCATCTGGCAGCGGGTCTGAGTCAGAACTTCTGATGACCTCTCATCAGCGCGCTGGCTCCCTCTCTCTTTCTCTCTATCTTGTTTTTTGCTATTTTCTTTTTTGTCTATTTTTCTCGTTGAACCCCCCATGTACAAATGTGTATCCCCACTCCCTAATTGTTGTAATAGCGTAGGATTTTATATTTCCGCTTTTTATTGCTAGTAATTAGGATGTGTATGGCAAGATAAAAGCAATGAAATAGAAAATCCTAATTCAAAGATAAACTCTTGTATGCAATAAAACACACTTGCATACTAACACCCCTAGGGTTACATCCACTTGTTGCCTTCAAAAATGGGCCATGTTACGCATGCAAATTATCTTGGTAAAACATACAAAATCAAAAGATCATAGTCCCTCGATGACGCTTTCGAAAGTTGCCTTACAAAAAAATGATCTTAGTCCCTCAAAAGAAAGACTAAGATACTTTGCAACATTGTTATCATGGTCTATACGATGACCCGCGCCCGTCCCGTTTACATCCTAACACAAGGTTGTTCACCAAATGCAATGGTGAAACGGCACTGTTAAAAGGGTTAAAAAACATAAGAAAAATCTTTGAGTAAAATAGGGTAGACAACTCTTAGTTACTTGATCAAAAAGCTTGCAAAACATCCTTGCTATTTTTCAAAATACACTCCACAACACAATTTCAAAACAACTTTCAAAATATTGAAAACCTTTCAAAAAGACAAACACCTTTGTATACATTCAAACAAGAATCATTACAAAGGTTGCCACAACGATGGCCTCTTTTTCAAAACACCTTTCAAAACCACACACGAAGCACCATTTCAAACAATTAAAAAATGCAAAGCAAGTGATCTAAGCAAGTAACTAAGAGCCCATGGATAACCATGGATAGAAAGGGTGCTAATACTTTCCCTTTCTATAATCTACTCCCCGAACCCAAGAAAACATCTCAAAGGTTTTTCCCGTGCTTTTTAAACCTTTCCTTAGGATAAAATAAAAAGTCGGTGGCGACTCTTGCTAAACCGAAACATTTGCGAATATAAACGCGAAAACTCAAGTCAGTTCTCCCATCGTATCACAGAACTGGCGACTCTGCTGGGGAAAATATCTAAAAAGTGGAGTAACCTTAGGGCTTAGATCACCCTTTTGCATAACTAATTGTTTGCTTTGATTGCTTTACATCTTGGTCCTCTTGTTTGGAATTGAAATCCTACACCCGAATTTGGGGAAACATTCATAGATAGCAATACATTGTGGAAACTGTGCAGGGTATACCAACACGGTTGAAGCAATAGCTATATTAGTGCGACATATTTGTGAGTATCGGTAACCCTTGAGTTCAATCAAGGAGAGTACGGGGCCGCTGAGTGATGTCACTAAGCACTAATGACCTAGAATCTTACTTGACCATCTTGGCCTTTTATTAGGGGTAGTGAGATGACCGGCTTTGGTCCAGTCCGAAGTTGGTAGATACTCGATACTACACTCATTGAGGGTTGTTTTCTTGGAATATTTTGGTCGCTAGTTAAGTGGCTAAACCAAAACAATGAACATGGAAAACAATCCAATGATATTGAGCTCCTTAGAACCCGGTTACTATTAATAGGACAGGTTTTTAAGCCAACTACACTCAAGAGGGTACTTACCTATGAAACCCATGCAAGCCTGAAACTAGGGTTTTGTGTGAATTGCTTGTACATATGTTTGTGCATACATCATGAACATCATAAAGCATCATATGCATACACTAACCATTTCAAGGATTTGGATCTTCATCTTTGTTCTTGTTTTGTAGGTCATGGAAATTCTTCGCAGGAAAACTATCCAAGTCAACCTTGTGAGAATCCCTCATCGACTCAAGGAGCTCACATCCAGAATTCCAGAAAACTCTCCTTTCAGTGAAAGACATGGTTGACTGCTCAGCCTAGTCAACACCAGCATTGAAGAAGACATGGTGAAAGTGTTGTTCTAGTTCTTTGACCCCCTTCACCACTGTTTCACATTCCCCGACTACCAATTGGTGCCCACTTTGGAGGAATTTTCTCAACTCCTGAGAATTCCTATTCTTAATCAACTACCCTACAACGGTACGGAAAAAGAACCAAAGCCTGAAGATGTTGCTCAAGCACTACACTTGCAACCGTCAGACATCAAGGGGCATTGGGAAACTAGAAGCGATGTCAAAGGCTTCTTGGCAAAATTCTTGTTTGAGAAGGCACAAGAGTGTTGGGATTCATTGGATCTACAAGCCTTTGAAGAAATTGTGGCCCTCCTCATTTATGGGTTGGTCTTGTTCCCAAATCCTGACCAGCTTATAGATGTCAACGCCATCAAGATCTTCTTATCCAAGAATCCCATACCAACATTGCTTGGGGACATCCTCCACTCATTTTACACACGAACAATGAGAAAGAGGGGTGTTCTCATGTGCTGTACTCCTCTCCTTGCAAGGTGGTTTATTTCGCACCTTCCACAATCTGTTTTGAAGAATGACCAAGGCTTAAGGTGGTTACAACGATTGATGACCCTCACACACTCTGATGTACATTGGTGTTCTCGATCTAGAGAAAATGTCATCATCATTGATCGTTGTGGAGAGTTCCCTAATGTTCCGTTACTTGGCATTAGAGGAGGCATTACCTACAACCCTTGTCTAGCTTTGAGACAATTTGGATATGCACGGAGGGATGGCCCTCATGACATGCTGATTCCTGACCTAGTTTTTGACTTCGACAACGATGCGCAAGGACTTCGCCAAAGATTCATCAGAGCTTGGAGGATGCCTAACAAGGTAGATAGCAAGACACTGGGGCACAAGAACTCCATACCTCTTGAGTCTTATCTCAAGTGGGTACGAACCCGAGCCCAGAGTCTAATAATGCCTTACCCTCATATTCTCCCTTTGATTAAAGAGCCTGTTAAGGAAGGAGAGGTTCCCTACACCATCCTATATCCTGACATGCCAACATCATGGGAGGAGATGCAGAGGAGTTGGATCCAACTCAAGGAGGAGCGAAATACTTTTGAAGCCAGCTTCTACGCCAGCGAGAAGAAGGTTTTGGAGCTTACCCGCCGACTCCATGAGGAAGAGACCCTCAACACCTACATCGCACCAAAAAGGATGCGCAACGTCTTTTTACCTTGAGAGGTTTTTTTGTAATATATGGCCCATGGGGCATTTATGTACTAATAAAATTTCTTCTTATTAATATGACGTGTGTTCTTTTTGTTTGCAACAATTTTGAATTTCTAAATCCTTGAATGCATTACATGAATAAACATATCATTCATCATATGCATAAGCAGGTCTCCACACCAGGCTTCCTTATCTTTCTGCTGTTTATTTCAGTAAGATGGATCTCGAACAGACGGTCAAAGATCTACAGGCTCAAAACTCACAGTTTCAACATCTCCTAATGACCTTGGCAAAGGGTCAGGAGGATCTAAAAGCACTGCTTGGGAACAAAGAGCAAGAGAAAGTGAAAAAGAAGAAGAAAAGAGTGGGGGTAGCTACCCTGGGAAGAAGGTTTGAGGGTGAAGCCAGAAGGGTTCTTGAATTTCCCTCTGCATCCGAAGAGGAAACCAGTAAAGGAAAAGGGGTTGCGGTACCTTCTGAATCCGAAGTTGAAGAGGAAGAGGTTGAAGAAGATGAAGACTACTCTGAGCAACAATACCCGCCCGCGGACGACAAGTACAAAAACCTAGAGGATAGGATGGCAGCTATGGAGCTGCAAAGGGTTCCCGGGTTGGATTTCGAAGATTTGGGATTAGTTGCTGGAATTGTGATCCCTCCGAAGTTTAAAGTGCCAATTTTTGCAAGGTATGATGGGCTGTCTTGCCCGAAGATGCACTTAAGGTCGTACGTCCGAAGAATTCAACCCCACACATCCGACAGAAATCTTTGGGTACACTTCTTTCAGGATAGCCTGTCTGGTACTCAGCTAGACTGGTTCTACAAGCTCGAGAGCTCAGAAATACATGGGTGGGAAGACTTGGCAGCTGCCTTTTATCGCCAATACCAATATAACTCTGACTTGGCACCAACCCGTACTCAGCTACAGAGTATGGGGATGACCTCAGGTGAGGGATTCAAGGAATATGCTCAAAAATGGCGCGATCTGGCCGGGAGAGTGCAGCCACCTCTTTCTGATAGAGAACTCGTTGATATGTTCCTGGGGACACTATCTGGCCCGTTCTTCAACCATTTGATCGGGAGCTCTTCCGCAGGGTTTACTGAACTAATTCTGACTGGCGAACGGGTGGAAGCCGGTATAAAGAATGGGAAGATTCAAAAGGATGCCTCTGCATCTACAACTGTTAAGAAATCATTTCCGGTGAAGAAGGAAACGACTGTTGTATACTCTCAGAGAAGAGTGGGAAGAACTGAGCGCCGACCGACTGTGGGGGCCGTGATGATCCAAAATTCATCGAATGATCAGCCTTGTGGCAATCAGTCCAGACCAAATCAACAACAGTGGGGAGAGCGGCCACAACGGCAGTTCACCCGCATCAATATGACGCCCGCACAAGTTCTTCCACACTTGTTGAAGCTGAATCTCACAAATATCAAAGAAGCGCCGAAAAATGTGAATACAACCTCACCAGCTTACAATCCGAATGCTAAGTGTGCCTACCATTCTGATAGCGCCGGACATGACACCAACAATTGTTGGGCGTTAAAGAATAAAATTCAAGACTTGATAGATGCGAAAGAGGTTGAATTCGATGCTCCAGAAAAGCCAAACGTGATATCCGCTCTAATGCCAAAGCATGGTCGAAATGTCCATGCTATCGAAAAAGATATGTATGTGTCTGATGTTGATGACCTAATGACTCCGCTGTTAACAATCAAGTTAAATCTGTTGAAAGCTGGGATATTCCCAGGATGTAAAGAAGATTGCTATTGTTGCTCCTCTCTACCAATCGGCTGTCCATTGCTAAAAAAAGGTATCCAAGGCCTGATGGAAAGTCAACAAATTATGTTTGAAAAGATTCCTGCTACTCCAACCCTTATCGAAGATGTTTCAATAATCACCATTTCCACCAATCTTTCCAAGGCCGTCAAAAAGCCTGTTAAGATTACATCCTCTACAAAGATTGTTCCCTTGAAAATAACCATGCCTGGGCCTGTCCCCTACAGTTCTGACAAGTCAATACCATGGAATTACGGTGGAGAAATCTACTACCATGGTGTTAAACAAGTTGAGATAACCAAAGAAAGCTCTGATGAAGAAGATGCCAGCATTGGAAACATTGCCGATACAAGCAAGATCACCAGAAGTGGGAGAATATTTTCTCCATAGATTGCCCCCCCAAAGGCAATCTTTGGACCCTCAGCTGCTGCCAAAGTTATTCCTACACTGATAAAACCTTCCGCAAGAACTCCATTGATTGAAGAAGCTGTTAATCCTGTTGTTGTCCCTCCTACTTCTGCTGATAAGGGGAAAGGGATCCAAGATGAGCTCGTCAGGACGAGGGCTCAACCTTTGATCATCCCTGAAACCTCTAAGAAAGAGATGGAGGAGATTCTGAAGATAATTAAGAAGAGCGATTATGACGTGGTAGAGCAACTGGGGCAAACCACCTCAAAGATCTCCATGTTAGCATTACTACTTTGTTCAGAGGCGCACGCCAAAGCATTGATAAAATTTCTGAAGACAACCCATGTGCCCCAGGAAACCTCTGCCGACCAATTCCAAGACTGTGTAGCCAGTCTTACCGCAGACAACGGCCTAGGTTTCTCTGATGCTGACCTGACCCCAAAAGGAAGGAAGCACAATGACGCTTTGCATGTGTCAGTAGAATGTCAAGGAACTACTCTGGCCCATATTTTGGTCGACACTGGTTCTTCTCTGAACGTGCTGCCTAAGAAGGCTCTCGACTGATTGGACTGTGAAGGTTTGGAGCTAAGACCAAGTAATATCATTGTAAGGGCGTTTGACGGGTCGAAGAGAATGGTCCACGGGGAGGTAGACATTCCCATTAAAGTAGGCACAAAAGTGTTCCCCTCAACTTTCTATGTGATGGACATCCGTCCGTCATACTCATGCTTGCTAGGGAAGCCATGGATACATAATGCGGGGGCAGTCACTTCCTCCCTACATCAAATGTTGAAGTACCCTGTCAAAGGAAAAATCATAATCGTGCACGGTGAAGAAGAATATATGATCAGCCACCTAAACTCCTTTCGGTATGTAGAGGTGGAGGGTGAATTCATTGAAATGCCATTCCAGCACTTTGAGGAAGTCTCTCCTGAGGTGGCAGTAGCAAAAACGGTAGCTGAGGTACCAAGGCAGATAGCCAGGATGGCATCTCTAAAAGACGCAAAGGCTGCGATGAACGAAAGGAAGAACTCAACATGGGGGTAGTTTCCTGATATTCCTCACAAAACAGACAAATTTGGTTTATGATTCACTACTGCGGGGCAGAAAGCTATGAGCCACTCAAAGGTTGAAAGAAGACCCATCAATATTTCTCCTTTTGGAATCAATGCCTTGGAAGGTGAAGACGAAGAGAATAACATTGAAAATTGGATCTTCCCAACCATCGAAGGAGGACTACGCAACTGGGAGGCAAATGACTTTGTCCCCATTACTTTTATTAATCAGTAATCATCTGTCAAACATTTCCTGTGGTCTGTAATAATTACTTTTGAACAATCTGCACGCTACTTTTTCACCTCATGCCTTGCCCGGGGCATGTAGGTCCATTTGTAATGGTTTTGATTATCTTCATATTCATATGCCATGTTTAATGATTCATTGGACGTTTTTCATTGATAAACTGCTATGTTCATTTTTTCTTTCCTTTTGCATTTTTGTTTGTTTAAGGATGGCTATCCCTTACACACACCCACACTCACAAATGCAGGTACCCATCCACTCCGGATTCTATGGGTGACTATTCTGCTATGTCCTTCAATAACTCTGAAGATCTGGTCAATCAGGCTGAGTATGAAGATGACGAAGCTTGTGAAGTACCAGGGGAACTAGCTAGACTTCTACAACAAGAAGAAAAGACCATCTTGCCTCACGAAGAGTTGTTGGAAACTGTCAACTTAGGAACAGAGGAAGACCGGAAGGAAATACAAGTGGGTGCCAATCTGAAACCAAGTGTCAAGGAGCGCTTGATACAGCTGTTAAATGAATACATCAAAATCTTCGCCTGGTCTTATGAAGACATGCCGGGTTTAGACACTGATATCGTGGTTCACCATCTCCCTACGAGGGAGGATTATCCACCGATCAAGCAAAAAGTCCGCCGAATGAGGCCCGACATGTCTGGGAAGATTAAAGCAGAAGTAATGAAGCAATTCGACACTGGCTTTCTGGTTGTTACATCCTATCCATAATGGGTTGCTAATATTGTGCCGGTACCTAAAAAAGATGGCAAGGTCAGAATGTGTATGGACTACCGGGATTTGAATAGGGCCAGCCCTAAAGATGATTTTCCGCTACCACATATCGACGTTTTGATCGACAATATAACTCAGCACAAGGTGTTTTCCTTCATGGATGGATTCTCAGGTTACAATCAGATCAAAATGGCCCCTGAAGACATGGAAAAAACGACCTTTGTTACACAATGGGGTACCTTCTGCTACAAGGTGATGCCGTTTGGACTAAAGAATGCAGGGGAAACTTATCAGCGCGCCATGGTAGCTTTATTTCATGATATAATACATCATGAGATCGAAGTTTACATAGACGACATGATAGCTCGTTCACAAACAGAGAGGAGGAACACCTTGAGCATTTGCAGAAGCTGTTTTCCAGGTTGAAGGAGTATAAACTCAGACTGAATCCAAGTAAGTGTACTTTTGGAGTTAGGTCTGGTAAACTTCTAGGATTTATTGTCAGCAACAAAGGCATTGAGGTCGATCCAGCAAAAGTAAAAGCTATACAAGAAATGCCTGCTCCCCATACTGAAAAGGAGGTTAGAGGGTTCTTGGGGCGCTTAAACTATATTGCCAGATTCATCTCTCATCTGACTTCTACCTGTGAGCCAATTTTCAAACTATTAAAGAAAGATCAGGTAGTCAAATGGAACGACGATTGCCAAGCTGCTTTTGATAAGATCAAGGAGTATTTGCTAGAACCTCCTATTCTGATGCCACTCATCGAAGGAAGACCATTGATCATGTATCTGACCGTCTTGGATAACTCAATGGGGTGTGTTTTGGGCCAACATGACGAGTCTGGTCGAAAAGAGCACGCCATTTATTACCTTAGCAAAAAGTTTACCGACTGTGAGACTCGCTACTCACTACTCGAGAAAACTTGCTGCGCTTTGGTATGGGCTGCTCGCCGACTAAGGCAGTATATGCTGACCCATACCACCTTGCTGATTTCCAAAATGAATCCTATCAAGTATATCTTCGAGAAGCCTGCTTTATCTGGAAGAATAGCTAGATGGCAAATGATCTTGACTGAGTATGACATCCAGTACACCACCCAAAAAGCTATAAAAGGGAGTGTACTAGCTGACCATCTAGCTCATCAAGCTATCAAAGATTATCAACCCATGAGATTTGACTTTCCAGACGAGGACATCATGAATTTGGACAACATTGAAGGTAACGGACCATATGACGGACCTGAAAAAGGATCCCGATGGACCCTGTACTTTGATGGTGCTTCGAATGCACTTGGAAACGATATCGGTGCGGTACTCATTTCCCCGGAAGGTTGTCACACGCCTTTCACGGCCCGACTTTGCTTCAGCTGTACCAACAACATGGCTGAATATGAAGCTTGCATCTTTGGTCTCAAGGCTGCTATAGACTTGGGGATCAAATCTTTGATCGTATTTGGGGACTCGGCTTTGGTTATCAGTCAAATCAAAGGAGAGTGGGATACTAAACATCCTAATCTTTTCCCATACAAAGAACATGTCCTAACATTGTTGCCTCATTTCGAGAAAATCACCTTCGAGCATTTCCCGCGAGAAGAGAATCAGCTAGCAGATGCTCTGGCCACAATGTCTTCCATGTTTAAACTCAACTGGGATAACGAAGCTCCCCAAATCACCATCGAGCGAATGGATGAACCTGCGCATTGTCATGAGATTAATACCGAAGAAGCAGTGGAACAACCCTAGTTTCACGAAATCAAAAGGTATCTCCAGACTAGAGAATACCCCGAAGAAGCTTCCGTAAATGACAAAAAGTTCCTAAGGAAATTTGCTGCCAAGTTCTTCCTGAGCAACAGCATCCTCTATAAACGCAGCCATGATTGTGTTTTACTCCGATGTGTGGATAAAACTGAAGCAGAGTTAATCATGACCGAAGTACACAGCGATACATTTGGCACTCACTTGAGCGGACATACAATGGCTAAGAAGATCCTAAGGGAAGGCTACTACTGGTCTACCATGGAAGCTGATTGCTATCAACACTCTCATACCTGCCATAAATGCCAAATCTACGCTGACAAGATTCATATTCCTCCGGTTCCTCTCAACGTTCTGACAGCTCCTTGGCCATTTGCAATGTGGGGCATTGACATGATTGGAGAGATCAAGCCCACGTCATCCAATGGACATCGCTTCATCCTGGTTGCCATTGATTATTTCACCAAATGGGTCAAAGCAGCTTCCTTCACCTCTGTTACTAAAAATGTGGTTGCCCGCTTCATCAAGCAGAACCTTATATGCCGGTATGGTGTTCCCGACAGGATCATCATAGACAACAGTACAAATCTGAACAATACTATGATCACCGCATTGTGCGAACAGTTCAAGATTTATCATCACAATTCATCTCCCTATCGGCCGAAGATGAACGGTGCTGTTGAAGCTGCAAACAAAAACATTAAGAAGATCATTCATAAAATGACAGTCACCTACAAGGACTGGCATGAGATGCTACCGTTTGCTCTGCACGGATACCGTACCACGGCACGTACTTCAACCGGGGCAACCCCATTTTCTTTGGTATATGGCATGGAAGCTGTCCTACCCATGGAAGTTCAGATCCCTTCCTTAAGGATTATGAAGGACGCGGGTTTAAATGAAGACGATTGGATTCAGACCCGACTTGATCAACTCAATTTGATCGACGAGAAGCGACTCGCTGCTGTCTGTCATGGTCAGACGTATCAAAAACGGATGACCAAGGCTTTCAACAAGAAAGTCAGACGTCAAGTATACCAAGTCGGAAATCTCGTAATCAAGCGGATTATCTTGCCGCAAAGTGATCCCAGGGGCAAGTGGACTCCTACTTACGAAGGACCATTTGTGATAAAGAGCATATTTTATGGTGGTGCAATGATTCTGACTACCATGGATGGCGACGATTTGCCACACCCTGCGAACGCAGACATAGTCAAAAGATACTACGCATAAAATAACCCGACAAGTCGAAAACCCGAAAGGGCGGCTTGGGCAAAAATGGGCATCCCGGTGGATCGAAAACCTGAAAGGGCGGTTCAGGCAAAAATTAGGGATAAAACAAAAAAATCTGTACACCCGGCAAGTCGAAAACCCGAAAGGGCGGCTTGGGCAAAAAGGGGTTTCCCGGTGGATCGAAAACCCGAAAGGGCGATCCAGGCAAAAGTTAGGGAATTAAAGCGTATGATTATGTCTCGTCGGATCACTCTAAGGACAATCTCTTCATCAACCAGCTCCAAGCTTCCGATCAATCCAGTCATCGGCGGACGAAGCATTGAATGGACAGATATTCAGAGTTGTGAAGGCTATAGCAGAATGGGGATCCCATGGAATTGTTTCACATGGCCATCTCTCTTCTGTATAAATTTTTCAATTTTTACGACGACATCCTCTAACTAAGATGACTGTCTCCTTTGTACAAATATACTCATAGAAAGTTAATACGAATACTTTTCCAAATACAAAAATTTGCTTTGTCTTCCTTTTCTTATTGCACTTATTTTGAGAAACGTCCAATGTTTTGTTAAATAGGCATATGCATTTGAACATAATCATTTTCCGTACAAATCAAGAAAGATGATTACTGATAGGTTGAAGGTACTGATAGATATCTTGATGCCCTTTCAGAAGGAATCCTCAGCAGAGTTGAACTCCAAATTCCCCAGCCGGAGAGCCTTCCATTTCCCCAAACAGAGTTAAAATTTAGGTTCCTCCACAGAACATGAGCTTTCTCAAAACTGAATCTCTAAGCCAGAGGGCCTTCCAGAACTCAATTCCCCTCAGAATTTCAGTATCCCCAGTGGAGCTAAACATTCCAACTATCAATCCCCAGCGGAACTAAACTAGTGAACCTTCTCCCCACAGAGATACGTCCCACCCGACTGAATATTCTCAGTCTTATTTCTCCAGCATAAGTCCACCAGGGTCTGAACTCCCCAGTAGAGATCATCAGAAATTCTCATTCCCCGCAGTAGTCCTAAGATCCCTCAACAATAAAAGATCTTGCGTTCCCCAAGCAGAGTGAAGATTCTCATTCTCAGTTCCTCACAGGATAATCAGATGTTCCCCAGTGAAGATCTCCTCAGGATAGGAATCCCCAGTAGATTGGCCTACAACCCAAGCTCCTGATTCTCCAGCAGTAGGCAACAAGGATGTCTCATCCTCAGCGATCAAAATTCTTGTGATCCCCTGCAGCAGTCAAGGATTCACTTTCCCTGACAGCAGTCAAGATTCTTTTATCTCCGGCCACCCAGGATTCATCTATCCTCAGCAAGATAGCTCTTCAGCTTACATGCGCATTCATTTACATTCATATCATAAACATTGATATAACATATATATTGCATCGCACATATCATGCAACATAACTTTATGTCATAGCTAACATTTCATCCTTTTCAGGATAAGATTAAAAGGCTATCATTAACAATTATTTAGATACAGTATGGATACACCCCAGACACGGCGGTCATTCTATTACTTATTCAGAATATCAGTTCAGATACAGTATGGATACACCCCAGACACGGCGGTCATTCTATTACTCATTCAGAATATCAGTTCAGATACAGTATGGATACACCCCAGACACGACGGTCATTCTATTACTCATTCAGAATTTCAAGTCAGATACAGTACAGATACACCCCTCCACGGCGGTCATTCTACTACTCATTCAGACTACAGCAATCAGATATAGACTAGATACGCTCCAGACACAGCAGCCATTCTATCTCTCATTCAGATTCACTTATTCACCTCAAGGTTCAATGCATTCCAAGCGCGAATACCATTCTGACCCTTACAACAACAGTTTGATTCTCCCCAGTGCGTTCGCCACGAAAGTCATTTTGTCATTCATTCAGATCCTAGTTACAGTTTCAGATACACCCCAGACACGTAAGTCATTCTGCTAACTCATACAGATCTCAGATCCTAGTTACAGTTTCAGATACACTCCATACACAGAAGTCATTCTGCTAACTCATACAAAATCTCAACTGCAGATACAGTCCAGATACGCTCCAGACACGGTTTCCATTCTGTCACTCATTCAGAATTCGTCCCCAGCACACAGTTGCTCCATATAGATATTTCTCTGTTACCCAGATACAATACGGATACACTCCAGACACGGCAGTCATTCTGATATCCATTCTACCTTCAAGCACAGTTACAACTCAGATACGCCTCAGAAACGGAGGCCATTCTTTTGCTCATACAAACTCAGTCTCCAGATACAGTTCAAATGCATTCCAGACGCGGATACCATTTTGATCCTCCCTCTTTTGACCAGTCACATTGCAGTTCAACGAACATTCCAGATGGCATCTTTAAGCCCATCCCCGACAAGATCCTGTCACCCCTCCAGATGGCATCTTTAAGCCCATCTCCAGATGGCATCTTTAAGCCCATCTCCAAATGGCATCTCTAAGCCCATTCCCACATCCATTGTTTTGACGAGTGAAATTTAAGGGCACTCTGGTGTCCAATCTCCTTTTACCTTCGAGATGCGAAAGGCGAGCCTGCCAATCTAACTCTTCAGGTGCAAGAAGATTGAACAGGGGAAACTGTTGTACCCCAAAATTTGCCCTCTCCTTCTTCAGGAAATCATCTTGGATTCACAGAGTCCCTCTGAAACAAATCCAAGTCCTGAATTGTCCACTTTTGCCCAAGCAAACCATTGACAGGAGCAAAATGATCACACAAGCTCTAAAGGCAACGTTTTATCTTGAGAAAAATTAAATTCTAAGCATTTGGAATTTTTCTCTAAAAAATGAGTGTTTAAGAAGAAATCAGCGCTTCAGAACTTCTGGACCAAACTCCAGATAGAAACGGTCAGAAGTTGCAAGCTTGGCTCAACGCAGTCAGAAGTTGGCTCTTCAGCAGCTACATCAGCTCAGTCAGAAGTTGCAAACGTGGTTCAACACGTAAGCCTCAGACAGAACATGACTCTTTCAGCAGTTACGCAAGTTCAACCAAGAGTTTGCTAAAGGAATGCAAAGGAAACAAGGAAATCTGAAGGCTCCTACAGAACGTGCTGAAATCAGAAGATGAAAAGGTCAGAAGAGTGAGTGTTACACTGATACAGAATCTCTAAGCCCAGGATTTCCAGAAGCAAATCCAAGGAACATGTCAGAAAATCAGGAGAATCCCCAGAATTTGCTAAGACAACAGGAGGCCAAGACCAGAGCATGGTTTACATTGTTCTGGGTAAAACAGAACTGCTGGTTTAAAGTTTTGTTTCTACTACCAGAATATTGGTGTTGATGAGTCTCATCACCATTTAATGCTCATTAATGCTCCCAACCACTTATGAACATTCATCCAAGTAGTCCCTTCACGTGTGGCTTGGTAAACGCCTTTATGCAGGTTCTGGCCTAGGTCTACGCGCCACCGTCCACCTAAGAGGTCACTTCACCCCAATCCACGCCTGCTGCTCCAGCCTAGGCTGAAAGGCTATCTGTTATCACAACTTCCCAGGAATTTCTTTCAAAGAACAACTCAACCTCTGTTGGCGCCTTCAATGTTCAAGAAATCCACAAGAGCTTGGCCTATAAATAGAGAACCATTGTCCACTGAAAAAGGGTGTCCAAAGAAACAAAAAAATTGCTAGAAGAGAAACAGAAATCTTTAGCAAGAAAGTGTTGTGAAACTCTGCCAAAATCTCCAGTGTTTTATAACTTTGAATTTCTTACCTTCAAACTTCATCAAATACCCAGTTTTCTTTGTGACTAAAGAACACCCTTTTCAGCTTCTGATCATATATACGCATATACCTTCATCTACCCTTTTCAAAAAAGAACCTGTCCAAAATACCATCAGAGCCAAAAGCTAGCTCTCATCCACAAACTTTTCCAACAGCCAGGTAAGCACCTGCTGACCTTCATCACGCTGCTAAGCATCATCAGCTTTGCATGCTCAAATAAACATAATGTAAATATCATATTGCTGCTGTTTGTGTTCTGAGGATTTTCATACCTCAGAACGTTTTGAGCCAGCGTAGAACCTGCCTGTGACCTTGTTGGTTCTGTCCTCTGAAACACTTTGACATTTGCTGGAGCTATTCCAAACATGTTTTCTGTTTTGTGGAATAATAACAAAATTGCAGATGTTCTGATTAGCACAGGGAGAAGCCAAGTGCTGACTTTGACGTTAGCACATATGAAGCCTGTTTTGCTGTCAATAATATCAGAACTTCTGAGAATTATTGTATTTCCAGCAGGATCAGAACTTCTGATTTCCCCACTAACAAACTTCTGTCTTGCAGCGCAGGGAGGTCAGAACTTCTGATCTTCCCACTAACAGGTTTCTGTTTTGCAGGTGCCAGAGTCAGAAGTTCTGACTCATACAGTTTAACCAAAAGGTTGATCATCTGGAAGCGGGTCTGAGTCAGAACTTCTGATGACCTCTCATCAGCGCGCTGGCTCCCTCTCTCTTTCTCTCTATCTTGTTTTTTGCTATTTTCTTTTTTGTCTATTTTTCTCGTTGAACCCCCCATGTACAAATGTGTATCCCCACTCCCTAATTGTTGTAATAGCGTAGGATTTTATATTTCCGCTTTTTATTGCTAGTAATTAGGATGTGTATGGCAAGATAAAATCAATGAAATAGAAAATCCTAATTCAAAGATAAACTCTTGTATGCAATAAAACACACTTGCACACTAACACCCCTAGGGTTACATCCACTTGTTGCCTTCAAAAATGGGCCATGTTACGCATGCAAAGTATCTTGGTAAAACAAACAAAATCAAAAGATCATAGTCCATCGATGACGCTTTCGAAAGTTGCCTTACAAAAAAATGATCTTAGTACCTCAAAAGCAAGACTAAGATACTTTGCAACATTGCTATCATGGTCTATACGATGACCCGCGCCCGTCCCGTTTACATCCTAACACAAGGTTGTTCACCAAATGCAATGGTGAAACGACATTGTTAAAAGGGTTAAAAAACATAAGAAAAATCTTTGAGTAAAATAGGGTAGACAACTCTTAGTTACTTGATCAAAAAGCTTGCAAAACATCCTTGCTATTTTTCAAAATACACTCCACAACACAATTTCAAAACAACTTTCAAAATATTGAAAACCTTTCAAAAAGACAAACACCTTTGTATACATTCAAACAAGAATCATTACAAAGGTTGCCACAACGATGGCCTCTTTTTCAAAACACCTTTCAAAACCACACACGAAGCACCATTTCAAACAATTGAAAAATGCAAAGCAAGTGATCTAAGAAAGTAACTAAGAGCCCATGGATAACCATGGATAGAAAGGGTGCTAATACCTTCCCTTTCTATAATCTACTCCCCGAACCCAAGAAAACATCTCAAAGGTTTTTCCTGTGCTTTTTAAACCTTTCCTTAGGATAAAATAAAAAGTCGGTGGCGACTCTTGCTAAACCGAAACATTTGCGAATATAAACGCGAAAACTCAAGTCAGTTCTCCCACCGTATCACACCCTCCAATACCAAGTAATGGGACATTAGGGTACTCCCCACAGCGGTCAATAATAGCAGCGTTTTCCATAGATCGAGAAAACCAACGAATATCCATATGAGCGAGTGACATTATCCTTTGCGTCCAACCCAAACCTTCTTCATTCTTCAGTATGGACTTAGGGAGGTGAGAAATAAACCACCTCGACAGCAATGGCGTGCTGCACATAAGAATCCCTCTTCTCTTCATGGTGCGAGTATGGAGAGTGTGCATAATATCTCCGAGTAAGGTAGGCACAAGATTGCGAGAGAGGAAGATCTTGATAGAATTTACATCTACGAATGAGTATGAATTAGGGAATAGGACTAACCCATAGATTAGAAGAGCCAAGACCTCCTCAAAAGCCTGAAAATCCATATCATCCCAAAACAGTTGGGCCTTGTCTATCAGAAACTTAGCTAGAAAACCTTTGACTCCGCTTCTTGTTTCCCAATTGGATACCACGCCGGCCCGTTTCAGATGCAAATCCGAGGTAATGACTTCTGGCTTAGGAACTTCTTCTAGACCTGTGAAGGGCAACTGTTCAAGAATGGGTATATCCAACAACTGAGAGAATTCCTCCAAGGTAGGTACCAACTGATAGTCTGGAAAGTTGAAGCAGTGGTGTTTGGGATCAAAGAACTGGAAGAGTACACTCATCATCTTTTCATCAAAGTTTGAAGTAACCAGGTTGAGAAGTCGACCGTGTCTTTTAGTGAACGCATAAGTTTCAAAAACCCTTGATGCTAGCTCTTTAAGTTGGGAAGGTATCTTCACAAAGCTGATTCAGATAGTGTTTCTATGAACGGAAGCCATGATCTGCAAAACAGAACAAAGATAAATTCCCTTGGTCTTTGAAATGGTTAGTGCAATAAGAATGTATGCTATGTTATGATGCATGATGTTATGATAAACCACAGGTATAGCAAACACAGTTAAATCATACCAAGTCCTTAGGTTTAAGGATTGCATGAGGTTAAAGGTAGTACCCTCTTGAAGTTTAGTTGGTTTCAAACCTGTCTTAAGAAGTAACCGGGTTCTAGAGGATCTCAATATCACTGACCATCCTTTATTAGGCATTGTCTCAGCTCAAGCAATCTTTTCTTGCAGCCGAAATATCCCGAAAGTCTGATCTCAATGAGTGTAGCATCGAGTATCAACCAATCCCCAACTCTACACCGAGGCTGGCTATCTCACTACTTTCTAATGGCCAAGTTTGTTCAACTAAGGATCTAAGGTCCGTTAGTGCTTCACGACACCATGCGGCGGCCCCATATTCTCCTCGTTTCCCCAAGAAGGATATCGGTACCAACCAAAGTGTCACACCAACACAACCATCTCTTAAACCATATTAGTCTACACCGTACAATCTCTACGATCTATTGCTGTTTACCTAAAGTGTGTCCCCAGACCCGGGTGTAGGATCTTCAACAGTACCCAAGCAAAAGCCCTTAAAGATAAAGCAGGCAAAACAAACAAGAAAGCAATTTCAAAAATGACCTAGATCCTAAGGTATACCCCACTTATTTAAAAAAATTCCCCAGTAAAGTCGCCAGTTTTGTGATATGGTGGCAGGACCGACTGTTTTTACTGGTTTGTGTTTTGCGCTTTTTGTTTGTAAAATGTCACAGTAAGCAAGAGTCGCCACCGACTTTTATTTCATCCAATCATGGAAAAGGAAAAAGAACAGAAAAAACCTTTTTCGAGAATATTCTGAGTACGGGGGGTAGATTATAGAAATGGAAGGTGTTAGCCCCCTTTCTATCCATGGTTTTCCATGGGCTCTTAGGTACTTGCTCATATTTTAAAATTGCTTGTGTGTGTGCTTGTTTTGAAAAAGTTTTACTTCGTGATAACCCTTGTATCAGTCCTCAAGGATGTGACGAAGTTTGTTTTGAAGATTTGTTTTGAAAGGTGTTTGTGTGAAAAGTTTTCATTGAGCAAGTACTTAAGATTCTACCTACTCGAAAAAAGATCTTTTATTCTCGTTTCCTTTAGACATCGCTATCATACTATTAAGGAGTAGGTAGCCCCGTCGTTGGTGTTTGTAAGGGACATTTGAAAGGGACAAGTACAATCACTAAAGCAATAGTTAGAAAACTTTAGTAGTAACCCTAAAATCTTAAGATCTTTCCAAGGCAACATTCAAATGAGACATTTTGATCTTTTTAGACTGGAGGACAACCACTAAAATCTCCTATGCTTAATGACTATTTACCGAAGGTAACCAAAGTGAGGTAAACCCTAGGAGTGAATATGTGCATATGAATTGTTTCAGTTATTTAATCTTTGCACATTAGGTGATCTACCGTTTAAATTTCCAGATATTCTTGCCATACAATCCTATTAGCGTACATCTAGACAGTTAAATATTTGCAGGAATTTAAAAGTGTGAGAAATAAACCTAGCTATTACAAGGCTTTGACAGTTACATAATTGTCTTGACGGGAAATAAAAGTGCAGAATTTAAAACCCTAATTAAAACTATTACAAACTCGAAACAGTTACAATAATAATAAAAAAAAATTAAAATGCGCGCAACAAATTTAATGCGAGGAGAAATTGAAAACCCTAAAAACTGACTAGAAAATATTTAAGTTATTTTTTGAGAAAAGAATCAATTAATTTATGTACGACTGCAACCCTAATTCTAATTATTTTTAATTATAAAAATAAATTGAAATTAACTTAATTTAAACTAAATTAAATAATTTCAAGAAAATAAAATATTTTACAAAAAAAAGATTTTGTGTATTTTTGGTTGTTTTTTATTTGAGAAAAAAAACAAGTTAATTACAAAATTTAAAACCTAATTTCTATTTAATTTTAATTGAAACAAAATAATCAAATAAACTAATTAGCCTAATTTATTTTCAAAAAAAAATTAACTTGAATAAATAATATTTAATTCTGTATTTTTTTGGTGATTTTTTAGTTTTATAAAAAATAATAATTTTGTGTTAATTAATTAAAACAAATAAAGAAATTAACTTAAGAAATTAAAAAAAAGAAATAGAAAGAAAATGCAAACTGGGCCTGTATGCTAGCAAATGGGGGGTGCAAATCTAAATTTCCCAAGCCCAATAACCCTTCAAGCCCGGTCAACATT
This sequence comes from Vicia faba, assembly GCA_948472305.1. Classification (NCBI taxonomy): domain Eukaryota; kingdom Viridiplantae; phylum Streptophyta; class Magnoliopsida; order Fabales; family Fabaceae; genus Vicia; species Vicia faba. Next base: position 1,063,281,128 of record OX451737.1, read on the forward strand.
GGATTCCTTGTAGCGTTGACCTGAGGGTGCATCATAGTCCCTCCTGGATTTGAGCGCTGGATTTGGCTAGCAATGGATCCAATGGCTGGATCAGTGAGGCGCATGGAAGACACTTGGCAAGGTGGGGTATAGAATCTGAAAGCACAAAGTTGGAAAATAAAATTTGCTGCGACTTGGGATCGAACCCAGGTCCTCCCACCCAATACCAAGCGCGTTTTACCATTGAGCCATCTGCTTTGTTTTGTTAGTATAACAAGAGTGTTGTACCCCAAAATTTGCCCCCTCATGTTCTTCAAGATTTGCCAAGATCATGGTTCAAAATCTCTCCAGGGTTGCACAGTCCAATTGCCTCCTAACACAGTCAAAATTAGGGTTTTGGTTCTTGCAAAGAAATTGAGGTTTCCAAGGGTCCAATCAAGTCCCATGGGCCTATATACATTGTCAAGCATCCATATGCCAAGTTTCAAGGCTCACAAGGTCAAGTTGCACAGTCAAAAACCCTAATTGCTTCACAATCAACTGTAGGGGCAAAATGGTCATTTGGCAGTCAAAAGTCAAAATTTTTGGTCAACATCTTATTTTGAAGCCACAATCATCATTTGGTCAAGTCTTGACCATGATTCCACAAGAATGGCTCAAAAATCATCAAGATGCAAAAGTTTCTATTTTTGGACAGTTGAAAAGTCAACTGTAACTTGACCAAGGCATAACTTTTTCATGGTTCATCAGAAAAATCCCATCCAATGCTCATCTTGAAGGGGAGGACATTTACTACAACTCATCTTCATATTCCAAGTCCAAGAAATGCTCTCACAAAAAGTTATCAATTTCAACATTATAGGTCATTTTCAAAAGTCAACAAAAAGGCACTTTAAGTCAAAGACCATAACTTGAGATTGGTAAATCAAAATGACATGGGACCAAAAGCATTGGTTAGAGGACTTCAAGACCTTTCCAAAATGTCTGAGAACATGATCATAGCTTCAAAATTGAGCAAGATATGCCTTGGAGAAGTTGGGGAATTTTTGGGAACTTTGAAAAATCAACTTTGCTTCAAACACTTCAAAAATGCTAATGGGCCTCAAATTCTTCCTTGAATCATTACCCAAAGCATATGCACGACCCATTAATCTCAAAGGGATTTATTTTCTTATTTTTAATTAATTAATTGAATTTTTATTCTTATTAATTCATTTAATTAGATTTAATTATGAGAAAAATATCAAATAATGGTTTTAAATCTTTTTTGTGCAGCAAATATGTTCATTATATGTAAGAGATTTCGTGCATCATCTCAAGGGGACAAGATCATCCATATTTGGCAAGATTTGCATGGAAAAAAGATTGAAAAAGATATGGAAAAATCAAATATTGAAATCATCAATTCATGGATCTTTGGGCTGGTTTCTTGACCTAATTTCATTCATGTACATATGCAAGACCTAACCTAATGCAAAGAGACACGAAAAGCTGCTCAGAAAGAGAGAACAAAGTTGCAACTTTTCATCAAAATTTTGGAAACTGAAATCATAGTTGCAGGGCGTTTCAAAGCATAACAAGTATTTCATTGCGTTGCTGGACCTTCCAGGAAACTATTGGCATCAAGAACAAGTCCCCATACTCCAAGAATTGGTAGAACTGAGTCACGCTTATCACAAACATTTCCATAATCGGTTTTTGATTTCCATGCATTATTCATGTGTTTTATTTGTTGATTTACACTAACAATGATGTTCTGAAGCGATTGGTAATGTTTAATTGGACTAACAATGCCTGTAGCCAGATATGCCATGGATGAAAAATTAGGTTTTCCAAAGCTTCAGAATAGGGCTTTCATGTAGAGGAAAAATTGGACCTTGAGACCTATGCCATTGAATTCAGGAGCTCCATACGAATTGAACCAATACCTCGCGCCCAATTTATTTGATCCATAGGCGTAATCGCTATTTTCATGAGTTGCAGTTTGTGGGGGTTTAAAACCCCCGCTACTTGTTTTCTATTTGCAGGTATACGAAGAAGAAAGCTAGCGTGTCGTCATGTGATAGGGGCATTCAAATTTGGCGTGTGATTTTTTGTTCATACCACTAACGCTTGTTTTTTTATATAATAATCACGCTCCATTATATTAACAAAGAAACACAATAGCTCAGTTGGCTGGCAACGTGTCCTTCCAGCGCTGGAACCTGGGTTCGATTCCCAGGTCCCCCCACTTAATTCTTAATTTTTGTTTTAACATATTCATGTGCAGCATATTCTCAACGTCCCACCGTATGTCCACGCGCATTGGCTTGCCAGATGGCATGGTGATTAATCCAAGGGCCTCAGAAGGAATTCCATGATGCACACCAGTCAATGAACGTGCACTCTATCCTAGAAAGTCAAACAGGGCTTTGATTCAATGGGCCAAATTTCTCAAACCATACCTCCAGTCTGGGCCAGATACCCCCTATGTTTGTATTCTTTTTTAATTTTCTTCTCTTTTCTTTTCAATTCTTTTTTTAAATTGTTTTAATTATTTTATTTAATTCACCCAAAATATTTTTCCATAATAAAAATCAGAAACCAAAAAAATGTTTAATATTTAATTCTTATTAATTTCACTATTAAAATATTTTTGTAAATAAACTCTAACAATTAATTAGATTAATTTAGGTTTTAATTTTGACACTTTTCTTAATAAATAAAAACATGTAGAAATTAGGTTTTTGACATTTTATTCTTTTTCTTAATTAAATCATTTTTCTCATTATTTATTATTCTTATTAATCATTATTTTTGTAAATAAACATGTAATTTAATTAATTAGTGTAAATTAGATTAACTTGAATATTTTCTTAAATAATTAAAAACAATCTAGAATTAGGGTTTCCTTGTAAATTCTTTATTTTCATTAAATACCAAAATATAAAAACATTTTCTTTTCCTTCTTTTCTTTAATTAAATAACTAATTAACTTTTTAATTCAATTTAATTTCAAAAGGGTCAAAACCCTCGGACGTTCAATTTCCTTTCGCGCATTTATTTTCTTTTCGAATATTATGTAACTGCTCAAGGCTTGTAATAGTAATTAGGTATCTTTTTACTTTCCGCATTTTTATCAAACGGGTCTTTGTAATTTGGCGATGTATAGACCCGCGCCTTGTAATAGCGTAGGTTTTATCTTTCCGCATTTAAATTTCCGCACTTTTAAATTCTAAATTGCATGAAAGAATGTATGGTTAACTAAAAACAAGCGTAGCTCACAATGCCCCGATCAAAGATAATTGCTAAATTGAAAACAACACACCAATTCACACACCACTCTTAGGGTACGCCTCACCTGTTGCCTTCAAAAGGTGGTCGTCAAGTATGGGACGTCTTAGTAAGTCCTTATGTCCGTGATCCAGTTGCCTCGAAACAAGTTGCCTCGAAACAAGTTGCCTCGGAATTAAAAAAGGATCAAGGACATAAGGGTAGCTTCTAAGGTGTCCTACTGTTGCTTTGGTGACCACACTGTCCCTAAACTCGAATTGACCCGAACACCTCCAACGGTGGTGCTACCTATCTCTCAATGGTGGGATGGCACTACGTTAAGGACATTTACACAGCCTAATTCCTTAGGGTGGGTAGATGACTCATGGATACTTGCTCTATTCAAAAACAAATCAAAACTCTTTTCACACCGACACTTTCAAAAAGCTTTCAAAACAATTTTTCAAACACTCTTGAGGACTGATACAAGAGTTATTCATAAATCTTTAAACGAAACTTTTTCAAACCCACTCACAATTGAAAAGCAAACATCTTTTGAAAACACAATGAGCAAGTATCTAAGAGCCCATGGATAACCATGGATAGAAAGGATGCTAACACCTTCCCTTTCTATAAATCTACCTCCCGAACCGAGAAACTATCTCATAAGGAATTTTGCTGTGATTTTGTCCTGTCCATGTTGGAGAAAATAAAAGACGGTGGCGACTCTTGCTTCCGCGACATTTCGCGAACCAGCGTTAAACAGTCAGTTCTAAATCCACCGATCACAGAACTGGCGACTCTGCTGGGGAGAACTTAAAGTGAGGTGTACCTTAGGATAGCTCATACTTGTGTTTTCAATTGCTGTGTTTGTTTGCTTTATTATTGTGGGCTGCATCGGAGTTTCATAGATCCTAACTCGGATCTGGGGATACCCTGTTAGGTAGCATAAGCTGTGAGGGACCTGTCCGGCGTAGACCGACATGGATGAAGCAGTGGCTACGTTGGTGTGGAACCTTGGTCTGTACCGATATCCCTTGTGTCGCAACGAGGAGAATATGGGTCTTCTGAGGAGTCATTAAGCACCAACCGACCTTAGAACCCTAATTGACCCAACTTGGCCAATAGAACAGTAGCAGTATGCTACACCTATTGAGGCTAAACTCTCGTGATGGTTCTGGCCGCAAGAAAAGATTGCGATGCTGGAGTTATGACCGATTGAGGGTAGTCAGTGATATTGGGATCCTCTAGAACCCGGTTACTTCTGATAGGACAGGTCTCAACCAACAAACTGAAAGAGGGTAATACCTGAACTTCATGCTGGCCTAAACCCTAAGGGCTGTCTTGTGTGACTTGTGTGCCTTATCATGTTTGCCTTTGTGAATATTTGTGGTGTGCTTTATCATAACATCATGCCATCATAAACATTGCATGCATCCTGCATAAGGACTGACTATTTCAAAGACAAGAGGGTTTCACCTTTGCTCTGTTTTGTAGGACATCATGATGCCTATGCGAAGGAACACTATCCGGTTCAACTTTGTTCACCCACCTGAGTTGCTTGAAGAATTGGTTAGCAGAATTCCAAACACCACTTCCTTCATCCAGAGGCATGGTTCTCTTCTCGGTTTAGTCACTGCAAAGTGGGACCAACAACTGATGAGTGTCCTGACCCAGTTTTATGATCCCTTGTATAACTGTTTCACCTTCCAAGACTTCCAGCTGGTCCCTACCCTAGAAGAGTTCTCTGATTTGCTTGGCATCCCTATCTTGGATCAGACTCCCTTCACTGGTTGGGAAAAGACTCTTAGGCTTGAGGAGATTGCTGCAGCCCTTCCCTTGACCCACAAAGAGGTAATAGACAACTGGGTGACTAGAAGCAGAGTTAAGGGTTTCTTGGCCAAGTTTCTGATTAGTAAAGCTAACAGTTTCTGGAATGACCTAGACTTCAGGGCGTATGAAGACATCTTGGCTCTCTTAATCTATGGTCTGGTTCTGTTTCCAAATCCGGATAACTTCATTAACATCACTTCCATAAGGATCTTCATGTCTCGGAACCCTGTGCCCACTCTCTTGGGTGATATCCTGCAACAACTTTATGCTCGTACAGCCCGAAGACGAGGAACTCTGTGGTGTTGCATTCCTTTGCTAGTGAGGTGGTTTATTTCGCACCTCCCTAAGTTCGTGCTGAAGAATAAAGAAGGAAGAGGTTGGGCTCATATGTTAATGTCTCTCACTGATAAGGACATCATTTGGACTCTTAGGGGTTTGGATGAGGTAGCTGTTATTGATCGTTGCGGAGAATACCCTAATGTTCCTTTGATTGGTACCCAAGGAGGAATCTCTTATAATCCATGTCTAGCGCTCCGTCAGTTTGGAAGAGCCAGAAGAGCAGGGCCTCATGAGATGTTGGTGCCTCACATCAGTTTTGAGTTTCAGGTAGATAGTGACGAGCTGCGTCGTAGGTTCATCAAGGCTTGGGACAGAATTCACAAAGCTGACCCACAAGAGCTGGGACCGAAGACTTCTCTACCTATGGAAGCCTACTACAAATGGGTCCGCATCCGTGCTCAGAAGTATGGTATGCCATATGAAGCTGTCAGACCCATCATTCTTGAGTATCCTGATAGAGATGGGACTCTTCCAACTGTTCTCCCTCCTCAGATACCTACTGATGTTGATACACTAAAGAGGTCTTGGGCGCAACTACAAGAAGAATAGGATTCATATCGGGAAAAGTTCAACGAGCAGGAATTGAAGATCCAGAAGCTGACAAAGCAGTTGGAGAACGAGCGGGCCTTGAATGACTACATCCGTACTGAGAAGAGGAGACCCTGGGATCAATGAAGAGCTTTGGATGTTCTTTCACAATTTTTATTTCCCTTTTCAGTATTTCCATTTTATGTAACGCCTAAGGGCAATCTGTTGAACAATCTAAAATTCAAAGTTGAATCTAATAAAGTGCATTGCTTTTTTGTTTACAAAGTTGAATCCCGATTGTCTTTGAAAACATAAATCATACGCATTCCATTCATCATATGCATCACAGGTACTCTTCTTTTGAGGTTGCTTAATGTTCTTCGCTGTTTATTTCAGCATCATGAATCCTGAATCATCTACTGAGCAATCCATCAAGGCCCTTCAGGCTCAGAACGCCCAGTTCCAAGAGCTGATCATGAGTTTGGCCCAAGGCCAAAAGGAGTTGAAGGCCCTGCTGGTCAAGAAGAAGAAGAAGAGAACTGTACTATTCAACACTGGCCGGAGGTTTGGTAACACACTACAGAATGAGGTTGATCAAGCTGGTTCTTCTGTAGGGAAAGGCAGTCCCTAAGGGGGAGGGGTTCCTAGTCCGGTGGTCTCTGACAACGAGACTGATTTTAATGAGGAGCAGTATCCTCCAGCTGAAGACAAGTACAAGCAGTTAGAGGATCGTCTGAATGCCATGGAAATTCAACAAGTGCCTGGTTTGGATTTCGGAGACTTGGGTCTATCTTCTGGTGTGATAATCCCACACAAGTTCAAAGCACCATCTTTCGCAAAGTATGACGGGGCGTCCTGCCCTAAGCTACATCTCAGATCTTATGTGCGGAATATCCAGCCGTATACTGTGGACAAGAACTTATGGATCCATTTCTTCCAGGAGAGTCTTTCAGGGACTCATCTTGAATGGTTCTATCAGCTGGATGGAACCAAGGTTCGTAACTGGGAGGAATTGGCTACTGATTTTTACAAGCAGTATTAGTACAATGCCGACCTCGCTCCTACACGTACCCAACTCCAGGGTATGTCGCTAGGATCGGGAGAAGGTTTTAAAGAGTATGCGCAGAAGTGGAGGGACCTGGCTGGCAGGGTGCAGCCACCATTAACCAACCGTGAACTAGTGGACATGTTCTTGGGGACCCTATCTGGGCCGTTCTTCAATCATCTCATTGGTAATTCATCTGCAGGGTTCACAGATCTCATTCTGACTGGAGAGAGGATAGAAGCTGGGATGAAATCAGGGAAAATACAGAAAGGTGCGTCCTCAAGTTCTGAGAAAAAGCCTTTCAAAAAGGAAGCCAGTGCTGTGTATGGGCCCAGGAGGAAAAACAAACCAGAACGCCACCAAGCTGTCAACACGGTGGTAATTGCAAAGCCTGCTGCCGCTCCTCGGCAACCTAACCAACCAAGGGGTGAGAGACCCAGAAGAGAATATACTCGGCTTAGTATGACCTTGTCGCAGATCTTGCTGCAACTGCTATCGACCAACTTGGTAACCGTCAGAGAAGCTCCGAAGGTGGTGAACACGACCTCTCCAAAGTATAATCCCAATGCCCGTTGTGCTTATCACTCTGATAGCCCGGGGCATTCTACTGATGATTGTTGGGCCCTAAGAAATAAGGTTCAGGACCTTATTGATGCGAAGGAAATACAGTTTGAGGCACCTGAAAGGCCCAACGTTGTGACTGCTCCTATGCCCCAGCATGGAGTAAATGCTATTGAGGAAGACTTATATGCAGTTTCGGTGGATGATGTTGCTACCCCTCTATTGACTGTCAAAAGGAACCTCCTGCTGGCCAGTTTATTTCCGGGTTGTAGCAAGGGTTGCCTTCTGTGTGCTGTTTCCCCTACTGGTTGTCCGTTGCTGAAGTCAGGCATCCAAAGCCTGATGGATAGCAAAGAAATCTTGTTCAAGAAGACCGCTGTTCCTTTTGTTCCTACTGAAGAAGTATCTGTCGTCACCATTTTTAATAATCCTACCAAGGCTCCCCCGAGGAAGCCAGTCAAAATCATGTCTGTTGCACCTATTATCATTACTGTTCCGGGGCCCCTCCCCTATAAATCTGACAAGGCTGTCCCATGGTACTATGGGGCAGATGTGTATGTACTTGGAGTGAAGCAGGAGTTCAACACCAGTACCGGTATCAGTAATATCACCGGTCCCGCTAAAGTTACTCGCAGTGGCAGGCTCTTCTCGCTTGACATTGCGCCACCAGTTATCCGAAGACCTCTTATAATCACGCCTACAAGTGCGTCTGTTTCCCCTTCCGATCAAGTTTCTACCCCTGCTGCCGAGTCATGTGACACTCGGGGTAAAGGGATTGCTGATGTGCCTGCCCAGATGGAGGCACCAAAGACTGTTAATGTGGAAGCCTCCCAGCAAGAGATGGAGGAAATCCTTATGATCATCAAGAAGAGCGATTTCAACGTCGTTGAACAGCTGGGGCATAACCCCTCCAAGATCTCTATGCTATCGTTGTTGTTGTGCTCAGAGGCCCATGCCAAGGCCCTGATTTCATTTCTGAAAACAGCTCATGTGCCACAAGAGACATCTGCGGACCAATTTACTGTCTGTGTGGCCAATTTGACCGCTGACAATGGTTTGGGTTTCTCGGATGCTGATCTGACCGCTAAGGGAAAGAACCACAATGATGCCCTGCATGTCTCCATAGAATGCAGGGGCACTACTCTCGCACACGTGTTGGTGGACACCGGTTCTTCGCTGAATGTATTGCCCAAGAAGGCCTTAGACAGGTTGGATTGTGAGGGTCTGGAGTTGAAGCCTAGTAATATTATTGTCCGAGCCTTTGACGGGTCGAAGAGGATGGTACATGGTGAAGTGGACATCCCGATTCGTGTTGGTTCCCAAGTCTTTGACTCAACGTTCTATGTGATGGACATTCGTCCATCCTATTCCTGTTTGCTGGGTCGTCCTTGGATTCACAAAGCTGGGGCTGTGACCTCCACTCTTCACCAGAAGCTCAAATACCCTGTCAGAGGGAAGATTGTTACAATGCAGGGGGAGGAAGAATACATGGTTAGTCATCTAAATTCATTCTGGTATATAGAGATGGACGGGGAATTTATTGAAACCCCCTTTCAACATTTTGAAGAGGTACCTCCAACATTGGCGTCAGCTGAGACGGTAATTGAAGAAGACTTTCCTTTGAAGATGGCTTCCTTGAAGGACACCCGGGCTGTAATTGAGAAAGGTGAATGTGCTAACTAGGGCAGGCTCCCTGATTTTACTCCTAAGACTGACAAGTTTGGGCTGGGTTTTACTGCAGAGGCTCAGAGGGCTGTACGCAAAGCAAGGATCGGAAGACCTCCCGTGTTCATCACCAACCCCTGAGTGAATGCTATAGAAGGCGATGCGGAGGAATCAGAGTTTGATAGCTGGATCTACCCGACGACTGACGGTGGACTGAACAATTGGACTGCAAAAGACCACATACCTGTTACTTTTGTTACGCAGTAATGAATTCCTTTGTTTTTTAATTTGTAATGAACAATAAATTGAAACTTTATGGCCCGGTGTCTTACCCGGGGCAACGTGGCTTCATTTGTGAGGGCTTATTACTTGTCATTTCCATATATCATGAATAAATACATTGGACATTTTTGCATTTCAAATCTTGCGTTCCCTTTCTTTCTTTGTTATAATATTGCAAAACAGCTATATTTACACACACTCACTCATACAGGTTTCAATCCACTCTGGATCTCACTGGTAACGACTCCGCTACTGCCAGTTATGACTTCGAAAATCCGATCAACTTAGCCGAAGACGAAGGTGAAGATGATTGCGAGGTGCCTGGTGAGCTTGCAAGACTGTTACTCCAGGAAGAGAGGGCCATTCAGCCACATGAAGAGCCAGTGGAAACGTTAAATCTGGGTACTGAGACAGGTAGAAAGGAAGTTAAGATTGGTGCCAATCTAGAGCTCAGCGTGAAACAACGGTTGGTTCAGATGTTGCATGATTATGTGGAAATATTTTCCTGGTCCTACGAAGACATGCCTGGGTTGGATACCGACATTGTGGTCCATCACTTGCCTACCAAGGAAGAATGCCCTCCGGTTAAGCAAAAGGTCCGCCGTATGCGTCCAGAGATGTCCGAGAAGATCAAAGCAGAGGTTATGAAGCAATTTGATGCCGGTTTTCTAGCAGTAACTTCTTACCCTCAGTGGGTTGCTAACGTGGTTCCGGTGCCGAAGAAAGATGGTAAGGTCAGAATGTGTGTTGATTATAGGGATTTGAACAGGGCCAGCCCCAAGGATGATTTCCCCCCACCTCACATTGATGTTCTGGTTGACAATACTGCTCAGCACAAAGTGTTCTCTTTCATGGATGGTTTTTCAGGTTATAATCAAATCAAGATGGCTCCTGAAGATATGGAAAAGACTACCTTTGTTACTCAAGTGGGGCACCTTCTGCTACAAGGTCATGCCATTCGGGTTGAAAAATGCTGGGGCAACCTACCAACATGCCATGGTTGCTTTATTTCATGACAAGATCCACCATGAGATTGAAGTGTATGTCGACGATATGATTGCAAGGTCCCAAACTGAGGAGGAACACCTTGACCATCTACAGAAGCTGTTCGACCGTCTGAAGTTATACAAGCTGAGCTTGAACCCAAACAAGTGCACCTTTGGGGTAAGATCTGGAAAATTGCTGGGTTTCGTCGTGAGCGACAAGGGTATTCAAGTGGACCCTGCCAAGGTTAAAGCCATACAAGAGATGCCAGTTCCCAAGACAGAGAAAGAAGTCAGAGGCTTTCTAGGACGTCTGAATTACATTGCTCGATTCATCTCGCACCTAACTGCTACCTGTGAACCAATCTTCAAGTTGCTGAAGAAAGATCAGGTAGTACGTTGGAATGATGAATGTCAGGCCGCTTTTGACAGAATCAAAGAGTATCTCTAAGAACCACCCATTCTTATGCCACCGGTTGAAGGGAGACGTCTAATACTATACCTAACAGTACTTGACAGCTCAATGGGGTGTGTGTTGGGGCAGCATGACGAGTCTGGCCGAAAAGAGCACGCCATTTATTACCTTAGCAAAAAGTTTACCGACTGTGAGACCCGATACTCACTGCTCGAGAAAACTTGCTGCGCTTTGGTATGGGCCGCTCGCCGGCTGAGACAGTATATGCTGACTCACACTACTTTGTTGATTTCAAAAATGGATCCAATAAAGTACATATTCGAAAAGCCTGCTCTGTCTGGGAGAATAGCAAGATGGCAGATGATCTTGACAGAATACGACATCCAGTACACAACTCAGAAAGCTATCAAAGGAAGTGTATTGGCAGACCATTTGGCACACCAGGCAGTGGACGACTACCAGTCAATGAACTTTGAATTTCTTGACGAAAGCATCATGATAGTGACTGATTGTGAAGTACCTGGACCGGATGAAGGACCTGAGGAAGGATCCCGATGGTCTATGCACTTTGACGGAGCCTCCAACGCTTTGGGTAACGGTATCGGCGCTGTGATCATATCCCCCAAAGGCACTCATACTCCACTCACTGCCCGACTATGTTTCAACTGCACCAACAACATGGCGGAGTATGAGGCGTGCATCATGGGTCTTCAAGCTACGATTGACTTAAGGATCAAGTTTCTGAGTGTCTTCGGAGATTCCGCTCTCGTGATCAATCAGATCAAAGGCGAGTGGGATACGAAACATCCGAACCTTATTCCTTACAAAGAATGTGTGTTGACATTGATCCCCCATTTCACAGAGATAACTTTTGAACACTTCCCTAGAGAGGAGAATCAGTTGGCGGATGCGTTAGCTATGATGTCTTCTATGTTCAAAGTCAAATGGGACAATGAGGCTCCCCGGATCATCATCTGGAAACTGGACGAACCGGCATATTGTTGCAATCTTGAAACTGAGGTAGTAACTGAAAAACCCTGGTATCATGAGGTGAAGAGGTACTTGGAAGCTCAAGAATACCCTGAAGGTGCATCTGTCAACGACAAGAAGTTTCTAAGAAGGTTCGCATCAAAGTTCTTCCTCAGCAATGACATTCTGTACAAGCGAAACCATGATTCAACTTTACTGCGTTGTGTGGGTAAGACTGAAGCCGAAAGGATCATGGCAGAGCTGCATGAAGGTACATTCGGAACACATTCCAGTGGACACACCATGGCAAAGAAAATCCTTCGGGCAGGATATTTCTGGTTCATAATGGAAGCTGATTGTTACCAACACTCTCGGACATGTTATAAGTGCCAGATTTATGCAGATAAGGTGCACGTTCCTCCAGTTCCTCTAAACGTCTTGACAGCACCTTGGCCTTTTGCAATGTGGGGTATTGATATGATCGGAGAGATTAAACCTACGGCATCCAACGGGCATTGCTTCATCCTGGTGGCGATCGATTACTTTACAAAGTGGATGGAAGCAGCTTCCTACGCCACTGTAACCAAGAACGTCGTGGCACGGTTCATTCGGCATAACCTGATCTGTCGATACAGCGTCCCAGAAAGGATCATTATGGACAATGGTACCAATCTCAATAACAAGATGATCATTGAGCTCTGCGAGCAATTCAAGATACAGCACCACAACTCTTCTCCTTATCGGCCGAAGATGAATGGGGCTGTAGAAGCAGCGAATAAGAACATCAAAAAGATTATGCAGAAAATGACAGTGACCTATAAAGATTGGCACGAGATGTTACCGTTCGCTCTTCATGGGTACCGTACCTCAGCAAGAACGTCAACAAGGGCAACTCCCTTTTCTTTGGTCTATGGCATGGAGGCAGTCTTGCCGATTGAAGTCCAGATACCCTCTCTCCAGATAATGAAGGATGCAGGCTTGAGCGAAGATGACTGGATCCAGACTCGACTTGATCAATTAAACCTAATTGACGAAAAGAGACTCACTGTTATTTGTCATGGTCAAACGTACCAAAAACGGATGATTAGGGCATTTAACAAGAAAGTCAGACCACAAGAGTATCAAGTTGGGGACCTGGTAATCAAGCGCATCATCCTTCCTCAGAATGATCCCAGGGGCAAATGGACCCCTACGTACGAATGGCCATTTGTGGTTAAACATGTGTTCTCAGGAGGAGCCATGATTCTAACCACCATGGATGGTGACGACCTTCCCCACCCCGCCAATGCAGACATAGTAAAAAGATACTACGCATGATAAAAGACCCGCTAGGTTGACATACCTAGGCAAAAATTAGGGCTTCCCGGCGAACCAAAAGGGTTCGGGCAAAATAAGGGATGAAATGAAAAAAATCTGTACACCCGGCAAGTCGAAAACCTGAAAAGGCGGCTTGGGCAAAAATGGGTATCCCGGTGGACTGAAAACCCGAAAGGGCGGTCCAGGCAAAAGTTAGGGATTAAAGCGTAATACTATGTCTCATTGGATCACCTTGCATCCAGAATCCGGTATCAACATCAAGTTCAGACGGCATCGATCAATCAGCTTCATCTTTAACTGAGCAGCCAAGTGATGAGACGCTCGAAGATATAAAGGCGATAGCAGAGTTGGAACCCAGTGGGATTATTCTTTTCACACAGCTGTTTTGTTTTCTTTGTACAAATTGTATAAACTCTATTGTTCGGCGGCGTTCTCTTACTAGGACGTCAGCCTCTTGTACATAAACGCCTATTTACAGGCAAATTCAAAAATCAATACAAATTCACCTTTCAAGATCAATTGCCAATTGTTTTTCCTTTTTCTATTTTGTTTTGCGAAGAACGTCCAATGTTCAATTGTGATATATGCATTTGACAATAATTGCTAACTCATGAATATTTGCATGCGAAACAAAGGATTAATTACAGGTAACATTAGAAACAGGGGCAATAATGAGTTGTCTAAAGCGATCTAATTGCTCTGTCCACCAAGGTACCAAGGTAAGTACGGCTGAAGAATGTAACCAAGATGCCTTAATTCCCCAGAGAGTGAGACAAGATTCAACCATTCTCCCAAGCAGTTGGTCTCCCGTCAGCCCTGATAAGGCACAGTATCTCCAACAAGTCAACAATACTCTCCCCGAGCAGATTTAATATACTGTCAGCCTTAAAGAAGTTGGATTATCCCCCGAAGATCTCAATATTCCCCAAGGAGTATACAGACATTCATAATAAGCATCCCCGACAATCTTGATCTCAGATTGTTCCCCGGCGGTATACCGAACATCCAGTGGAGCCATTCCCCAGTCCAATCTGAAAAGTTTCCCTAGGAAAGTTGAATCCATCTCCCCAGCAGGAAGCTTATCCCTAGTAGATCCTGGAAGCTTGTCACCCGCATAGCACGAACGCTCCCCCGACTTTATTCAAAGGTTATTTCCCCACCCGGATATAACTGGGTTATCCTCAGCCAATTACCACGGAAAGATCATCCCCGGCGAAGCCTTCCTATCCCCAGCGGAGTTCATCAAATCTTCCCAACAAAACTTATCAATGTCATCCCCAGCGGAGTTATCATCAAACCTCAGCAAAGAACCTCTCTTTCCCCACAGAGTTCACTCCCCGCAGAGTAATCTATTCGCCAAGTTTATTCCTCAACGGAGTCATCTTCTCCTACCGGTATTCTTGCAACCATCATCCTCAGCGGAAACAAAAAGCTCTATTCTTCAAACATCATCCCAGGAATTAATTTCCCGGCATCCGTCAAGGATTTATTTTCCGAGACGAAAACACAATTCATCATATCTTCATACATTATAGCATGCACATACGCATCATGAACATACAATCTCATTCATTCGGAGAACATCACGCATGCCATACATCATAACATCGCATACAACTAACGTTTTGTCTTTTCAGGATAAAGGTCAGTACAAAGATGATTACTATTAACTGTCGCAACTGAAGATCCGATTCCTGTATCTTGCCAGGGTGTATCTGTTGACGGCTATATTTCAGACTCGATTCCTGTATCCTGCCAGGGCACGTCTGAAGAGTTTGAAGATCCGATTCCTGTATCTTGCCAGGGTGTATCTGTTGACGACTAATTCCAGACTCGATTCCTGTATCTTGCCAGGGCACGTCTGAAGAGTTCGAAGATCCGATTCCTGTATCTTGCCAGGGTGTATCTATTGACGACTATATTTCAGACTCGATTCCTGTATCCTGCCAGGGCACGTCTGAAGAGTTTGAAGATCCGATTCCTGTATCTTGCCAGGGTGTATCTGTTGACGACTAATTCCAGACTCGATTCCTGTATCCTGCCAGGGAATGTCTGAAGAGTTTGAAGATCTGATTCCTGTATCTTGCCAGGGTGTATCTATTGACGACTATATTCCAGACTCGATTCCTGTATCCTGCCAGGGCACGTCTGAAGAGTTTGAAGATCCGATTCCTGTATCTTGCCAGGGTGTATCTGTTGATGACTAATTCCAGACTCGATTCCTGTATCTTGCCAGGGCACGTCTGAAGAGTTCGAAGATCCGATTCCTGTATCTTGCCAGGGTGTATCTGTTGACGACTATATTCCAGACTCGATTCCTGTATCCTTCCAGGGCACGTCTGAAGAGTTTGAAGATCCGATTCCTGTATCTTGCCAGGGTGTATCTGTTGACGACTAATTCCAGACTCGATTCCTGTATCCTGCCAGGGCACGTCTGAAGAGTTTGAAGATCCGATTCCTGTATCTTGCCAGGGTGTATCTGTTGACGACTATATTCCAGACTCGATTCCTGTATCCTGCCAGGGCACGTCTGAAGAGTTTGAAGATCCGATTCCTGTATCTTGCCAGGGAGTATCTATTGACAACTATATTCTCCGGACTCGATTCCTGTATCTTGCCAGGGCACGTCTGAAGAATTTAAAGATTCGATTCCTGTATCCAGCCAGGGCACATCCACACAAAGAGTTTGAAGATCAACCCCTACAACAGGCCAGGTAATTATTTTTCTTTCTCAGGTACGCAAGTTCTTGCTAAGGAATCTATTACGCGATCGGCACCTAGATGGCATCTATAAGCCCATTCCCGACAAAGTTCTGTCACACTTCCAGATGGCATCTATAAGCCCATCCTCCTATCTATCATCTTTCCAAATGGCATCTGTAAGCCCATTCCCGTCATCACACGGCTGACACTCTACTATGTGAGTGCAAATTTCTGGGCACTCTAGTGTTCAATCATCTTCCACCTTCGGATTACGAAAGGCACGCCAGCCAATCTACATCCTCAGGTCTAAGAAGATTGAACAGGGGCAACTGTTGTACCCCAAAATTTTCCCTCCCATATTCTTCAAGATTTGCCAAGATCATGGTTCAAAATCTCTCCAGGGTTGCACAGTCCAATTGCCTCCTAACACAGTCAAAATTAGGGTTTTGGTTCTTGCAAAGAAATTGAGGTTTCCAAGGGTCCAATCAAGTCCCATGGGCCTATATACATTGTCAAGCATCCATATGCCAAGTTTTAAGGCTCACAAGGTCAATTTGCACAGTCAAAAACCCTAATTGCTTCACAATCAACTGTAGGGGCAAAATGGTCATTTGGCAGTCAAAAGTCAAAAAATTTGGTCAACATCTTATTTTGAAGCCACAATCATCATTTGGTCAAGTCTTGACCATGATTCCACAAGAATGGCTCAAAAATCATCAAGATGCAAAAGTTTCTATTTTTGGACAGTTGAAAAGTCAACTGTAACTTGACCAAGGCATAACTTTTTCATGGTTCATCAGAAAAATCCCATCCAATGCTCATCTTGAAGGGGAGGACATTTCCTACAACTCATCTTCATATTCCAAGTCCAAGAAATGCTCTCACAAAAAGTTATCAATTTCAACATTATAGGTCATTTTCAAAAGTCAACAAAAAGGCACTTTAAGTCAAAGACCATAACTTGAGATTGGTAAATCAAAATGACATGGGACCAAAGGCATTGGTTAGAGGACTTCAAGACCTTTCCAAAATGTCCAAGAACATGATCATAGCTTCAAAATTGAGCAAGATATGCCTTGGAGAAATTGGGGAATTTTTGGGAACTTTGAAAAATCAACTTTGCTTCAAACACTTCAAAAATGCTAATGGGCCTCAAATTCTTCCTTGAATCATTACCCAAAGCATATGCACGACCCATTAATCTCAAAGGGATTTATTTTCTTATTTTTAATTAATTAATTGAATTTTTATTCTTATTAATTCATTTAATTAGATTTAATTATGAGAAAAATATCAAATAATGGTTTTAAATCTTTTTTGTGCAGCAAATATGTTCATTATATGCAAGAGATTTCGTGCATCATCTCAAGGGGACAAGATCATCCATATTTGGCAAGATTTGCATGGAAAAAAGATTGAAAAAGATATGGAAAAATCAAATATTGAAATCATCAATTCATGGATCTTTGGGCTGGTTTCTTGACCTAATTTCATTCATGTACATATGCAAGACCTAACCTAATGCAAAGAGACACGAAAAGCTGCTCAGAAAGAGAGAACAAAGTTGCAACTTTTCATCAAAATTTTGGAAACTGAAATCATAGTTGCAGGGCATTTCAAAGCATAACAAGTATTTCATTGCGTTGCTGGACCTTCCAGGAAACTATTGACATCAAGAACAAGTCCCCATACTCCAAGAATTGGTAGAACTGAGTCACGCTTATCACAAACATTTCCATAATCGGTTTTTGATTTCCATGCATTATTCATGTGTTTTATTTGTTGATTTACACTAACAATGATGTTCTGAAGCGATTGGTAATGTTTAATTGGACTAACAATGCCTGTAGCCAGATATGCCATGGATGAAAAATTAGGTTTTCCAAAGCTTCAGAATAGGGCTTTCATGTAGAGGAAAAATTGGACCTTGAGACCTATGCCATTGAATTCAGGAGCTCCATACGAATTGAACCAATACCTCGCGCCCAATTTATTTGATCCATAGGCGTAATCGCTATTTTCATGAGTTGCAGTTTGTGGGGGTTTAAAACCCCCGCTACTTGTTTTCTATTTGCAGGTATACGAAGAAGAAAGCTAGCGTGTCGTCATGTGATAGGGGCATTCAAATTTGGCGCGTGATTTTTTGTTCATACCACTAACGCTTGTTTTTTTTATATAATAATCACGCTCCATTATATTAACAAAGAAACGCAATAGCTCAGTTGGCTGGCAACGTGTCCTTCCAGCGCTGGAACCTGGGTTCGATTCCCAGGTCCCCCCACTTAATTCTTAATTTTTGTTTCAACATATTCATGTGCAACATATTCTCAACGTCCCACCGTATGTCCACGCGCATTGGCTTGCCAGATGGCATGGTGATTAATCCAAGGGCCTCAGAAGGAATTCCATGATGCACACCAGTCAATGAACGTGCACTCTATCCTAGAAAGTCAAACAGGGCTTTGATTCAATGGGCCAAATTTCTCAAACCATACCTCCAGTCTGGGCCAGATACCCCCTATGTTTGTATTCTTTTTTAATTTTCTTCTCTTTTCTTTTCAATTCTTTTTTTAAATTGTTTTAATTATTTTATTTAATTCACCCAAAATATTTTTCCATAATAAAAATCAGAAACCAAAAAAATGTTTAATATTTAATTCTTATTAATTTCACTATTAAAATATTTTTGTAAATAAACTCTAACAATTAATTAGATTAATTTAGGTTTTAATTTTGACACTTTTCTTAATAAATAAAAACATGTAGAAATTAGGTTTTTGACATTTTATTCTTTTTCTTAATTAAATCATTTTTCTCATTATTTATTATTCTTATTAATTATTATTTTTGTAAATAAACATGTAATTTAATTAATTAGTGTAAATTAGATTAACTTGAATATTTTCTTAAATAATTAAAAACAATCTAGAATTAGGGTTTCCTTGTAAATTCTTTATTTTCATTAAATACCAAAACATAAAAACATTTTCTTTTCCTTCTTTTCTTTAATTAAATAACTAATTAACTTTTTAATTCAATTTAATTTCAAAAGGGTCAAAACCCTCGGACGTTCAATTTCCTTTCGCGCATTTATTTTCTTTTCGAATATTATGTAACTGCTCAAGGCTTGTAATAGTAATTAGGTATCTTTTTACTTTCCGCATTTTTATCAAACGGGTCTTTGTAATTTGGCGATGTATAGACCCGCGCCTTGTAATAGGTTTTATCTTTCCGCATTTAAATTTCCGCACTTTTAAATTCTAAATTGCATGAAAGAATGTATGGTTAACTAAAAACAAGCGTAGCTCACAATGCCCCGATCAAAGATAATTGCTAAATTGAAAACAACACACCAATTCACACACCACTCTTAGGGTACGCCTCACCTGTTGCCTTCGAAACGTGGTCGTCAAGTATGGGACGTCTTAGTAAGTCCTTATGTCCGTGATCCAGTTGCCTCGAAACAAGTTGCCTCGAAACAAGTTGCCTCGGAATTAAAAAAGGATCAAGGACATAAGGGTAGCTTCTAAGGTGACCTACTGTTGCTTTGGTGACCACACTGTCCCTAAACTCGAATTGACCCGAACACCTCCAACGGTGGTGCTACCTATCTCTCAATGGTGAGATGGCACTACCTTAAGGACATTTACACAGCCTAATTCCTTAGGGTGGGTAGATGACTCATGGATACTTGCTCTATTCAAAAACAAATCAAAACTCTTTTCACACCGACACTTTCAAAAAGCTTTCAAAACAATTTTTCAAACACTCTTGAGGACTGATACAAGAGTTATTCAGAAATCTTTAAACGAAACTTTTTCAAACCCACTCACAATTGAAAAGCAAACATCTTTTGAAAACACAATGAGCAAGTATCTAAGAGCCCATGGATAACCATGGATAGAAAGGGTGCTAACACCTTCCCTTTCTATAAATCTACCTCCCGAACCGAGAAACTATCTCGTAAGGAATTTTGCTGTGCTTTTGTCCTGTCCATGTTGGAGAAAATAAAAGACGGTGGCGACTCTTGCTTCCGCGACATTTCGCGAACCAGCATTAAACAGTCAGTTCTAAATCCACCAATCACAAAGAGTAATTAATATTATATAAAAAACAAATGGATTAATGAAATAAAACAAAACGCGCGCCAGTTATTTGAATGGCCCAATGATGATTGAACACATCATCATCTTCTTCCTCATCCGTCGTGTTAGGTATAAAACTTATACATACAGACAAATTTCCATAGCTATACACCTGTGAGTTTCAAAATTCATCAGAACGCATGATAAATTGAATGTAGCTACATGGATCGATTCGTCTTGATGCCACGACCATCATGGTACCCTTTTTGTTGGCCAATTTAACCTGTGTAAGAAAGCCCTAAAACGGAAAGCTGAACCCCGGCAACGGCACTCAAGCATACAAGCATCAAAACACGAAATTATGTAAACCAAAACATCCCAAATGATAATACAAACACAATGCTATGTTTAATAATGATTAATTATGCGTAAATCATGAAATCAAATTCAAGCTTAGAGGTGCAAACCGTGGATCTGTAACTTGAGCTTCTAGGCATTAGAATGCCTGCAATTGGTTGGGACACGTTCTGGAGATGTCCAGGAGTCTATTGGTAGTGTTAGAATGGCTTGAATCGTCCTCTAGGTCCAAGAATGATCTACCACTTTCTTGCAAATTTTGAAGTTTTATTCTCTCACTTTCACGACTGCAAAACCTTATCCCATGCTTTGTTCTTGTCCATTATATATCTAGGAATGAATTAGGGTTGCAAAATTGGATTGAATCTTTGCAATTATAAGAGATTTGATTTGATTTTCATGCTACATGTAAACTTGCTATTTTGAGCCAAATCATCCCTTTCTTGTACCAATTATGCTTGATTTGTTTTTGCCTTGATAATTAGCATATTTTGATTGCCAACCTGTCCAAAAACCAAATCAAATCATATCTTTGCTATTATTCATCAATTATTTGATTTTATTTAATTTTTAATTAATAAAAAATAAAAATAAATTGAAAAATGAAGAAAATAATGTGTGGGTGAATGTTTGAGTCGTGAAACACATTATAAGTGAGGTTCAAGCATAAAAAGTTAGGCCTATTTATCAAAATATGCATTTTTGAGCACATTTGACTTTTGGCAATTTTGCAAAAAGGGTCAACTTTGACAAGGCATATCTCCTCCAATTTTAACCCTAGAGAGGTGTTCTTGGACTTTTTAGAAAGCTTAGGATGTCCCGTAAGCAACCCTTTTGGTCTTATCTCAATTGAGTCTTCCATGTTCATGTAAGAAGCTTTGACCCAAAAGAGGTTTTTGTTGACTTTTCAAAAGGGCCCATAATGTAGAAATTCATATCTTTTTATGACTGCATATTTTGAACTTGTGGGCTGAAGATGAGTTGTAGGGAATTGAATCCTCTTTAAAATGAGCTCTGGATGGAAAATTTCTGATAAAGCATGTGGAAGTTATGCTTGGTCAAAGTTTGGTTGACTTTTACTAAGAAACCCCAATTTAGTAACTTTTGGGTTTTGATGATTTTGGAGCATTCCTTAGGGAATCATGATCAACATTTTATCAAATGATGAAAGTCACTTCAAAATGTTAATGTTGACCAAAAATATTGAAGTTTGACTGTATGTGGGTCACAATTGACTTTTGACCTAATATAGTCGATTCTCAAGCATCTGAGCAGTTGACTGAGCAAACTTCTTGTGCAAGGCATGAAACTTGACATATAGGGTCCTGAGAACATATTAAGACCATGGAGAGAAAATGAGACCTTTGGAGTCCACCTATCTTTAGGAAAATGGAAACCCTAATTTGAGACACCCTGCCTTAGGAGAGAGTTTGCCTGGTCAACTCTTGGGAAAACTTGAGCAAATTGAGGATTCCAATGGGCATGTATTGAGTGAAATGAGAGGGAAAATTTTGGGGTACAAAAGTCGGAATAAACCAAAATCCAAAAAAATCATCTCCTTTTGGGTTCAAATCAGTTTTGTTAAATAGAAAATATTTTTAGCTTTTCATAGGTTCGAACAGCGTGTCAAACGGACACCCGAGTAAAAAGTTATGAGTTTTTGAAGGTTTTCAGAAAATTTGTCTTTTTGTCTAAGTGGTAACCGGTTGCCCTCCAGTGGTAATCGATTAATACTAAAACAATAACTCTATATTTTCAAAAGTTCTCGCGGTAATCGGTTTCCCCCAGGTAGTAACCGGTTACTGCTATTTTCACAAAAACATTCAGTCTGCCAAAGTCTTTGGTACCCGGTTACCCTATAATGGTAACTGGTTACCTCCTCACGATTTTTCCTAGAAATCAAGTTTTTGTACGTGGTAACCGGTTGCCCCCAGGCGGTGACCGGTTACCACTGCTATTTTTTCCAAAAATTTGCAATTTACACGTTACGATTCCCATCTTTTCATGTAATACGGTAGGAGAACTGACTTGGGTGTTTTGCATTTGATCGCATTTGTTGCGAATAGCAAGAGTCGCCACTGACTTTTATTTAATCCAATAAGGAAAGGTTGAAAAGAACAGGAAAGACCTTTAGAGATTATTTCTTGAGTTCGAGGGGGGTAGGTTATGAAAAGGGAAGGTATTAGCACCCTTTCCATCCGTAGTTATCTATGGGCTCTTAGTTGCTTGCTAAATCACTTAATTTTGTTTGAAAATGTGCTTGTGGTGTGGGTTTTGAAATTATTTTGAAAAACGTCTTTGTAATGGCCCTCGTTCCTATAAGAACGCGTACAAAGTGTTGTCTTGAAAATAGTTAAAAGAGGTGTTTGTGGAATGTGTTTTTGAAAATGATTTTGAAAAGTGTCTTTGTAATGGTTCTCGTCTCTATAAGAACATGTACAAAGAGCTTTGTCTTTTGAAAATGTTTCAAGATGAAAGTGTTGATGTATAAAATGTTTTTTTTGTGAGAAAGCGAGCAACTAGGAGCATCTTACCTACTCAAAAGGTCTAATGTTCTTTTCCTCCTCCTTTAGATGTTGCTATCTTACCACTGGTTTAGTAAGAAGCCCCATCATTGGATGTGAAGGGACAAGCGTGGGACGTTTGTATAGTCACAGAAGGTAATCTATGGGATGTTTTAGCAATGTATTTTAGGGACTAGATCGTTTACTGAAGGCAACATTGAGGGGCATCGAGGGACTACGATCTTTTATCGAGGGTCTTTGCTAAAACGCCCATATTCGAGGGACATGACTATTTTTCCGAGGAAACAAGTGAGATTACCCTAAGGGTGCATATGTGAATAGTGTGTTTGATTTGTATGCATTTAGTCTTTGATTATGGGTTGTCTACTTGTTGTTTTTATCTTGCCATACATACCCTATTTTACTAGAAATCATACAAAAGTAATAAAATGAAGAAAGATAAAATCCTACACTATTACAACCATATTGAATAGCATGAAAATATAAAGGCAAAAATAAAATAAAAGCAAGAAAAAGGGGTCTTTCGATTTAGGCAGAAACATCCCTTTCGATTCTTCATATTTTGACCTCCTTCGATTTGGGGTCTGGAGTCAGTGGAGTCATGCCCTTCGATTTACCTTTCTGCCTCCTTCGACTGGGGGCTGGAAACAATGTAGGTGTGCCTTTCGATTAGGGCCTGGAGGCCAGCATGTTATGCCTTTCGACTGGGCCTAGAATCAGTGCAAGATGTAATCTGCCTTTCTGCCTCCTTCAACTGGGGGTTTCAAGCAGTGAGGGAGTGCCTTTCGACTGGGCCTGGAATCAATGAGGAAGCCTGAGGCTTCGTTTCATACTCCTGTCTCCTGTTTATTTTGTTTGAGATATTAAATAGTAATATGGCCTAAGGTCATGCTAGAATTACCTTAAGGCCAGGTTAGTTCTTAAAGCATTTGTAACAAACCAAAGAACAAAACTAAAAGGAGATGCAATAAAAACAAACTAAAAGTGTGTAAACAAAAGGGGAAACAAATACTATGTACATGTTTGAAATGAAAAGGAAATTTATTTACACCCTATGCTGGAAGCGAAAAAGTTGAAGGCTTGGAGCAACTTACCTTGTTTGAGGCTGGAGCGTGTGTTGGACTTTGAGTGGTTGCCTTGAGTGTCCCTGGTTTCAAAGGGAAGGAGCAAGGGTAGAACCTCTACTTCTAGATTCGAAAGAGAAGAACAAGTGAAATGTCTTTCTTACTGGATTCAAAGGGTAACAAGGTGTAGGGATGTTTCAGATTCGAAGGGGACAAGTGTTTGGATTATGGGGTTGTGTTTGATAAGTGTTTAAGTGTTTGGGAGATTTTTTTTTTGTTTGAGAATTTTTTGAAGATTTGTTCTTCTGGCCAAAAAGTCCTCCTCAAACATGTTGTGAAGCCTTTTATTTATAGGAAAAGATGCCTGAAGCTTTTAGAGGGAAAACAAAAAGTTTGAACAATTTGAGTAACCTGCTCTTTATAGCTTTCGAGAGACAGTGCCTTGTATGCTATTTTGGTGCAAGAATGGGGCAGTGTTTCAGGACTGCTGTGCAACAGTTTTGGCCAGTATACCAGGCATGAACTTGGCAGCAAGCATCTTTGAATATTTAACCCTTTCGTTTTGACCCTTCTTTGAACAGATTCTTCTCCCAACAATATTATTTGATTTTCCTCCA
The DNA here is from genome assembly GCA_948472305.1 of Vicia faba. Lineage (NCBI taxonomy): Eukaryota > Viridiplantae > Streptophyta > Magnoliopsida > Fabales > Fabaceae > Vicia > Vicia faba. Next base: position 1,063,305,647 of record OX451737.1, read on the forward strand.
ACAAGTGTCCTTCAAATGGGATAATTTTGTGCACCCTTCGAAGGAGCCAAAAGTGTGACCCTTGGATGGGTCACCAAAACATACCTTAAGGCAGGCTTTGTAAACCATTCAAATGGGCCATCAAGCATGTCCTTCGAATGGGATGCCCAGAGTTGGGTTCGAAAGACGCTGATTTGAAGGGAATCAAAGTTACAAATGAAACCTTGTGAAGATGGTTCTGTCCAGTCGAAGGCTTGCCTGCCAAAGGTCCATGTGGCCAAACGAAGGAGTGTACGTAGGGGGTACATACTTTGTGACTTCATGCAAACATGAAGGGAACCACATGCCTAAACGAAAGGTTTGACCAAAACCTTGTACTGAAGGATTCATACGCCCAAGCGAAGAAAGTATGAAGGGAGTCAAATGCCCAAACGAAGCTTGCAACAAGGGGCCACCTACCCAAACGAAAGAGGCATGCTAGGCTTGTAAAGATTCCCAAATTAAAGAGGCATGCATGAAGCAATTTTGAGCAATCGAAGGATGCCAAAAAGAGGCTTTGTGCCTTGTGCACGCTAGCATGGGGGAAGCCTTTTGTGCACGAGAAAGAAGTTATGGCTCAAACGAAGGCTTGTATGCAGCTAGTCATCAACTTGTGAATCAAAGCAAGTATGGGGGAACATTTGTCCGGGCATGTAAGCATCAAACATCCAAATGAAACAGGCACCTAGGCAGCCATTGCATGGTGAATCCTGTGAGACCAAAGGTGAAATCGAAGGTGGCGTACATGAAGCTCCTTCCTTGTAAACCAAAACCAACGCGCCAGAGACCCATGCCCAGTCGAAGGATGCAAGACAAGCTTGCATCAAAAGAGGCTAAAAGGCCAATCGAAGGAGCTGAATCGAAAGACTTGTTTTTCTCCAATTTTGTCAAAAGATTATTTTTATCTGTTTTCTTCCTTTTTGATAGTTTCCTTTTAATCTTGGTACTGGAAAATCCCAATGTACTTGTGCAAGCTTGAACCTTGAGAATCCTTGTGAGAAATTCCTTGAAAAATGAGAGGGCAAATTTTAGGGTACAACATTTCAAAACTCCAAAACACCAAATTTTCACATGAAATAGCAGCAATTCATCATACCAAATAGGCATGTATCATAATCATCAATGGGATTACTTTGCATCTTTAAAATCAAGAGTTTACATATATCAATTCAACAGCTCAAATCATCACATATACAAATCACATACACACCAATTTCATACAAAGAATGATTAAACGATTACTCAAACTAACTCTACCATAACCCATCATCATACAAGCCCTTATAGAGTTATAACCTCACCCTTACCTTAGGTTTTGAGTTCTCTTCCATACTCCAATGGAGTCTTCCCTTTAGCCTTAGTTTCTTCCTCTTCTCTTCTGCTTCTCACTTCTACGATCTATTTTCTCATGTTCTCACCTTTATTTGTTCATAACACATCTTAGACCCCTAAATTCATATTCCCACCTTGCCCTTCTTATTTTTAATTGATTATTTAATTACTAATATTATAAATTAATTGCATCTATAATATTAATAATATTAATAATTAATATAAATCTTGATATTAATAATGCTCATATTCCCCATTCACCTCATGGTCTCTACGCTTTTAGTCATACACCCCCAACAATTCATCCTCTAAATCCCAAATAACATCTCATCACATTGGAAAACATATGATCACCGTAAACACATCATCTCATCTAATTATTTTTAAATAAAAATAACCTTAATTAAATTGTGGTGTTACATGTTGCCCCTCCTGGGACTTAACAAGAACATAAAAAAATCAAGAGGCCAACACGGGCAGCCGTGTTGCCTGACGCTGGTCGTGTTGGCCTGTGACACTGATTTCCTGATTTTTTTCCTATTTTGCCCATATGTTAAGCTGTGGGGGAATTTTGGGTACTTCCAACGGACCTAAGCGTGTTTTTGCTATTTAGATGAGTTTCCACGATGAATTAGAGGACTTTTTGTCACATGAAGAATTCAGACGGTTGAAGATTGAAGCCTATGCAAGTTTTGGAGAACGAAGACCTTTCATGAGCGGAAGCAATTGAAGATCAAAGTTCACCATTAATTTGTAATGGATATCTTTATTGTTATTGAAATTATTTTGAACAATATTATGAGTAGCTAAACCCCCAATGCTAGAGGGTGTCCCTAATTTGATTATGTAATGATATTGAATTCTTGAGTTCATCAATAGAGTTGTTTTCTTATTTAATTTAATTGTACAATGTTTTTATGATTTCTTTGTCGGACAAACAAAGATATATTTACGGTTAACAATTTGTTGGACCGTAGTTGTTAAGGTTTGTGGACGATTAGACTATATTAGATATCACCTAAGACTAGGGATACCCTATAGTTACCAGATAACTCTTGATAAAAAAAAGGCTTGAGTCCATCAGAAATCTCTAAGGACTTAGGATTTAGGACGAATGGTTAAAGGTTTTCTCACTAAGGACTTAGGGGAAAATTATCTAATGGGCTAGTAATTGAATGTTATGAACTTGTTGAAGAAATCCGCATTCAAGGTTGTCACAGGGAAAATTATACACTTTACCCTAGGATGCTCATTATATTTGTTAAAAAAGCCAATTTACATTACTGCTTATTTTTAATTATCACTAAGTGATCATTTCTAAACCAAACCCCCAATTAAAGTTTTTGTTTAATAGAATCACGAATTGAACTTGGTACTTCTGCATTTTCCTTATTATTACAAGAGGCAAAATAGTACACTTGATATTTTTCTGATCACTCATCAATATCTCAGGAACAAGAGCACCCTCTGCCAGTAAAATTAAATCAAGGTTCCTCCTCCGAAATGGAAAAGAAAACGACAACCACCTTCTTTATCGGCTCAGTCCCACAGGAGCGCAATGTTGTGCAACCAAACTTAAAGGTATATATTATTTTTTCTTTTCCCTTTACTTCCTATAGTTCTCATGCTAACTTCAAAACTCTCCCTAGGGGCTTCCTGGCATAGAAAATGTTGAATCGATTCCAACCACAACTACTCCTGTCGGTGATAATACCGTAAAGTTTAGTCATCCAGCTTTTTCCAAAACCAAATTTCAAGTCTTGCACAATACTGCGCCCATCGACTCTGCAACCCAGACTGAAATCCAGGCTTTGAAGAAACATGATCCAATGGAAACATTTAGAAAGTTTCACCAGCTTCGACATGCACCCATTACTTCACCAACTCTTGGTTCGACCTCTTTATCCATTGTTGAACAAGACGCTGAAGTAATCCACACACTTCACCAACTAAAATATCATTTGTTTGAGAGTCAGTTTTTAGTTGTTGTCGAAGAGGAAGCTTTCATGGCAACTGAGGTTTTTAAGCTTCTCGACGCCATTTCCCAACATCTTATTCTTGACTCCTTGGATAAGTATTTGATTGACTTCGAGGCTTTCTTCAACCAACTCACAAAAGATCTTACCTCTCGCCGACACACTGCTCTCCAACTTAAAACCAAAGTGAATGAAATGAAAGTTGAGTGGGAATTGAGTGAAATTTATGGGCAAAAGGCTAATGATTTTGAGGCTGATAGGTGGACCCGCCTTAAATAACACTCCACTTTTGACCATGAAACCTTGAGCTATCGAAACCAGATCGAAGCCCTCAACCAGAATATTATCGACATCAAACGTTAGAAGGCCTTATTGAATTTATGACAGTAATTCACTCGACGAAGTCCAAAAATCCACTCTTGAGGGAATAGTTCGTGGTGAAAAGGACCTTCAACTTAGGAGCGAGATTAGTCACCTGTCAGCTAAGAAGACCTATCTCGACCAGAAAGTCACTTACGACAAAACCCGTTTGGAAGATCTTAAATCTTGATTTCTTTTGTAATTTTTTCGTTGCTCACATTCTAGCCGAGACTCATTTCTTAATATGTTAACCCCTTTGGGAACTTTTGATAGCCATCTTGGTATTTATCCATTTTGGATAACAGTATTTTGACATGCTTTATTTTACAGTAATTTGAATCTCTTGAAGCATAGGTTTATATTTTTCAAATATTTCCCGTTTACTTTTAAGATTATTTGATCAAAGCCTAACTCTTCGATCTCATACGCATTATTGGTGAACGATTGCAGTACTAGGAATGGTCCTTCCCAAATTGGTGACCACTTCCCCAAAGTTCTATCTTTCCGATCCATGGGAAGGATAACTTTCCACACATAGTCGCCGACTACAAACATTTTTATTTTGGCATTTTTATTGTAGGCCCTTGCAACCCGCTCCTTTTGTCAAATTAGCACATCCAACGCAACTAATCTTTCTTCATCCAGATCTATTGTCTCATCAAGCATCATATTCCAATATTGTTCTAACGAAAGTTTGTTTTGGCGATTGTAATACGATGGGAGAACTTACTTGTTTTAGCATTTTATCGCAAATGTTACAGATAGCTAGAGTTGCCACCGACTTTCCTTTTATCCAATATTTAGGAAAGGTGAAAAGAACAGGAAAGACCTTTGATATATTTTGAGTTTGGGGGGTAGGTTATGAAAAGGGAAGGTGTTAGCACCCTTTTCATTCGTAGTTATCTATGGGCTCTTAATCGCTTAGCTCACTTTTGAAATTGCTTTGTGTGTGTTTGAAAAATATTTTGAAAGAAAGCTTGCCAATGTAAGGCGAGACTTTCTAATGATTCTCGTATCTGTCCTTGAGAATATATACAAAGCGTTTTGAAAATATTTTTGAAAGTGTTTGTGTGAAATGTTTTGTTTTAAGGAGCTTTGTGAGCAAGCGATTAAGAGTTCTACCTTACTCAAGGTCATTCTTGTACTTTTTCCTTCTCCTTTAGATAGTGCTATCCGTACCATTAGTTAGTAGGAAGCCCTATCGTTGGATGGAAAGGGACAGGCGAGGGTCATCGTACGGATATCGAAGGCAACTCGTAAGGACGCCTTAGAAATTTTTATAAGGGACTGTCATCGTTTTATTCGTAGGCAACTTGAGGTACTAGATCATTTACCGAGATTTCAAGTTTGATCACTTTTGGTTTCACGCATTTCCTCAAAATTTCCCAACTTGTATCAATCATAAATTTCTCAATTTTTATCATTTTAAGGTGATCGTGGACATTTTTAAAAGCCCAAGATGTCCTCTACAATCTCTATTTTTATCATTTTTTCATTTGAAGGCTTTATCTTGATGTAAGTTGCCTTGACAAAAAGTGTCTTTTTGTTGATTGTTGAAATGACCTATAATGTATTGGCCCATATCTCTTAAATGAAGCATTTTTTGGACTTGAGCTTAGAGATACATAAATGTAGAGAATTGAATTTCCTTCACAATGAACTTTTTTTGAGGAAAATTTGATGAAGCATGTGAAAGTTGTGCTTGGTCAAAGTTCAGTTGACTTCTCCTTAAGAAAACCCTAATTTGGCAACTTTTGACTTTTGATAAATTAAGAGTTTTCTTGATGAATCATGATAAATACTTGATAAAATGATTAATATGACTTAAAAACCTTGATGTTAACCAAAAATCTTGAAGTTTGACTGTATGTTGACCATAATTGACTTTTTGTCCAATATAATTGATTTTCAGTCATCTGAGCAATTGACTGAGCAAACTTGTGATGCAAGGCTTGTAATTTGGCATGAGAATTATTAGAGAAATATAAGAAACCATGAAGTCCACTTGAGGCATTAGAAACCCAGTATTCCTTGAGAAACACAAAACCCTAGTTGTAGGTCCATTGCTTAGGAGGGGAATTTGTCTGATCAATTATTGAACAACCTTGAGCATATGGAAACCCTAGAAGCATGAGGAGATTTCTTGAAGAAAATGGGAGGTAAAATTTTGGAGTACAACAGCTGCCCCTGTTCAATATTCTTAAACCTGAAGAGTTAGATTGGCTTGTCCGCCATTCGTGATCTGAAGGTTCAAGAGGATTGAACACTTAAGTGGCCAGAAATTTCCACTCGCATGTGCATTGAGTAATACTTGGTTGATAATATTGCTTGAATGGGCTTAAAGATGCCATTCAGAGAGGTGATAAAATGTCGTTAGAGATGGGCTTATAGATGCCATCCAAAGTGACTGCTGACGAGAGTATCAAAATGAGTCTACGCTTGACTGTATTAGGGAAGTATGCTAGAATGAGTCTATCCGACCGTTTCTAGTAGACATACTGGGGAGTGTCAAAATGAATATTGCATCTCGATTGTATCTGAATGTTGTCCTAGAATGAGTCTATGTCTTAACTGTATCTATAAGTGGACCAAAATGAGTCTTCACCCGACTGTATCTGAGATCTATGTTAGAATGAGCCTACACCTGGCTCTATCTGAGATCTGTATTAGAATAAGCCTACACCTGGTTATATCTAAATATATAACGGAATGAATATCAAAATGGACATACGTCTGGATCATATCGGGATGGTATCTGGAAAATATACTGGCATGAGCATCAGAATGGATCCATGATTTGACCGTATCTGGAATATATACTAGAATGGATATCATAATGGATCTACATTTGGATCGTATCTGCATTGTATCTAGAATATGTGCTAGAATGTGTATCAGAATGGATCCATGTCTTGATCATATATGAACTATATCTAGAGTATGTGTTGGAGTGAGTCTATGCCTGACTGTATCCAAATGATCATCAGAATGAATCATCGATTGATTGTATCTGACGAAGGAGAAATTGTTGACAATATTTATATGTTGTGAACTAACCTGAAAGAAAACAAAGTTAGTTTTATGCAATGTTATTATGTATGTAATGCATTGCGTAACGACATTCTCAAAATAAATGAGAGTGTGATATGCATTTCGTACGCATATGCTATGATGTTTTATAAATGATGTATGGATGTAAGATGCTGTTGATGACAGCGGTAGCTTCGTATGACATCTTTGGTTGGGGAAAATAAATCCATGAATGTTAATGGGGAAGAAGAATATGAATCTTCAATCTTGTTTAGAATGTGTATGTTGGGGATTCCCGCTTTCTCTTTGAGGATACTCCGCTGGGAATGTTGGACCTCTGTTTGGGGATAGAAGAATTCCAGGAAAATTGGTCGTTCATCGCTCTACTAGGGAGTTTATTATATACCCTGACCGGGGATAAAAGAGATGGATATTCCTCTAACGCGATATCTGACCAGGTTTCAGATACCATAGCAACTCTCTAGGGATAGAAACCTTGACTACACTTTGCTGGAGAAGAGAATTTTTCCAGGGATTGGCAGTAATCGGAGAAAGGAACTTTGTTAGGGAAATAAACCCTGCTGGGAAATAAATTTTGTAGGGGATTTTATAGTGTTGGAGAAATAAACTCCGCTGGAGAATTAAATTTCTGTAAACTGTGTTGAGGGAATCATTTCTGATTTCATAGGTTGTGTAGAGGAAGTTTCCACTATATGTTGGGGAAATGATCAAACTTCCTTATATGCCAGGGGACCTATTGGGGATGATGATCATGGGAACTGCTGGAAGATGCCCCAATTTCTGTCTGCAGGCGTATTAAATTTGATAAGGAATATATCTCTGTGAGCTTGTGAAGACAACTTTGCACGTATTTCTCTGTGGGGAATTGTGGATGACTTGAACATTATCCCAACTCCTAGAGTCTTAAGTAAACGCTTATTCCTGTTTTTGTGCATATATTTGTTAACAGTAATCATATTCATATGCATATGTTCATTTAATTTAGTTATTGGACGTTTTTGCAAACAAAATAGAGAAAGTAAAACCATTTTGAATTTTTGAATTCGACTTATATTGATAATTTTCCTATAAACAGGCTGTTTTGTACAAAGAGACAGAAATCCTAGTAAAAGGAAATTGTCATAAAATGAAAAGAGTACAAAGTAAAAAAGAGAAAAACAACTATGCGGAAATGATCCCATCGAGTTTCAACTCTGCTATTGCCCCTATGTCTTAGAGCATCTCATCCCGTATTGTCGGAAGAAGTTGGCTGAATTGATCTGTACCATTTGAACTTGACATTTGATAACAAAGATGGTTGTAAGTAGATGATCCAACAAGACATAGTCATACACTTTAATCCCTAACTTTTTCCTGGACCGCCCTTTCGATTTTTCAGCCCATCGTGATACCCTTTTTTTGCCCAAGTCACCTTTTCAGGTTTTTGACTTACCGGATGTATAATCTTTATAAGAATATGCAGGTCTCGCACGTTTGATCGGAAGTTTATTAAATATTGGAAGACCCTAAAATTTGTCCGAAAGATTATAAGAATACGCTGTGCAGCATTCTCATGGGTATGAAAGGTAGGTGTAGATGATGATGTATCATCTAACCAACGTTTGCAGCAAAGTTTGTTTTAACTTAGATATGACGAAGCAGATAACTCGTCAGTATCTAAAAGAGATTGTAAATTCTTACATATTTACCATAACCTAGGAGGCAAATGATACAAGTTTGACTTACTAATGCTTGGGGACTAATATAGTACTTTTTTGTTTGATTTGATTTTGTCCATTCATCGTAACCTAGGGGATGAATAAAACAAAGTCTGATAACACATTGCTGCATGGAGACTGATGCAATGGATTATGCATATTTGTCTACATATTTATCGCAACCAAGGGGATAGATATTTGAAAAGAGCTCGATAACTACATCACTGCATGGAGACTGAGGCAACGAGTTATATCGAGAAATGTTGTACCCCAAAATTTGCCCTCTCATATTTCTCAATACATTTCAAGAAAGGTCCTCAAATTGCTCAAGGAAGTCCAAGAGTTGGCCAAACAAACTCTCTCCTAAAGCAGTCTACCTCAAATTAGGGTTTCATGTTGCATCAAGATGTTTGAGTTCAAAAGATCCCAAATTCTCACCATTGTCCTAATATATTCTCAAGATCATCCATGTCAAGTTTCAAGCCTTGCAGAGGAAGTTTGCTCAGTCAATTGCTCAAAGGCCTGAAAATCGACTATGTTAGGGCAAAAGTCAATTGTGGACCACATACAGTCAAACTTCAAGATTTTTGGTCAACATTCTCATTTTGAAGAATTATTCATCATTTGATCAAGGTTTGATCATGATTCCTCAAGGATTGCTCACAATTCATCAAAACCCAAAAGTTACTAAATTAGGGTTTTGCAGGAAAAGTCAACTCAACTTTGACCAAGCATAACTTTCTCATACTTTATAAAAAATGACCCATACAAAACTCATTTTGAAGAGGATGTTATTACCTACAATTCATATTCATCTCCCAAGTTCAAAATATGCACTCACAAGAAGATATGAATTTGGACATTATAGGTCATTTGGAAAGTCAACAAAAATACCTTTTGGGTCAAAGCTTCATTCATGAGCATGGAAGACTCAATTGAGATGAGACCAAAAAGGTTGCTTAGAGGACATATTAAGATTTCTAAAAAGTCCAAGAACATATCTCTAGGGTCAAAATTGAGAGAGTTATGCATTAGCCAAGTTGACCCTTTTTGCAAACTTGCCAAAAGTCAAAAGTGTCCAAAATTGCATTTTTTGTCAAATGGGCCCAACTCTTTATGCTTGCACTGAGTTTGTAATGTGACCCACGACCCATGAGCCCTTCCGCTTGTCATTTTTTTATTTTTGTCATTTATTTTGATTCTATTTCATTTAAATCAAATAAAATCAAAATAAAATAATGAAAATATCAAAAACTAATTAAATATTGAGATTTTATGCATGATTAGGTCCAATACACAGTTGGAAACAAGATCAAATTGTGCAAAGTTCAAAATGGACACAAAAAGATTGGATTTTCTTGATTTGGAAAGATTTTGCACAATGATCAAATCATGAATCAATAATCATAATTGAGAGAGATTTGATACATAATTGTGACCCTAATGCATTCTACTTACATAAGGAACGAGTGCAGACCAAAAACAAAAGAGGCTGGAGGCGTGCAAGAGAGAAAACAAGTTTAAAAAATTCAAGAAAAAGTTGCAGACCAATTTCCATGTTTCAGATCACTTCAAGGCATTCTAGTCATCCCAATCGTTTGTTGGACATCCCTGAATCGTGTTGCAACCATTAGGAAGCTTCCCCACGCTCAGAATCACACTGTAAGAGTCACACGGTTTGCATAATTCCTTGAATTCGAATACATTAATTCTGGCATACTTAGCATGATTAATTGATATATTCATAATCCTTGAGATGTTTGCAAGATAATGGTTGTATTTATTTGAATTTTTATTGACTGTACACCAAGATGCCATGGCTAGGGTTCGTGGTTCGTTTTTAGGGATTTTTCATACAAGAACAATTGGCCATTAATAATGGTACCATGATGCTCGTGAGGTTGCAACGAATGGATTGGTACCATTGGTTTTCATTTATCATGCTTGCATGAGATTTTGGAAAGGCACAGGGTTATACCTACACTCAGATGTCTATAGGTAAAAGCTTCTAGGGCTAACACGACAGTGGGAGGAAGAAGATGGTCACGTGGCACTCCCTGACTTGCCAATTCAAATTTCGCGCGTTTTAAGAAATAATATTTTGTTTATATTATATAATACTTGTTTGCTATTGTTTAAACAACTAACCATGCCAGCTCAGTTGGCAAGCGAGCAGTGTGATAACGCTCAAAGACCTGGGTTCGATCCCTAGGTCCCAACATTGCTTCATATTATTTTTCTTGGCATAATCAGGTGCACAAGTGTCCCCTGCATCCACCATACATCATCAGTATCCAACCATCAGATCATCAACCTGCCAGATCCAAGGATTCTCCCATGAGGGTCCACCATGCGTCCAGTCAAGCGTACACATAGAATTTGGAAAAAGTCAAAAGGGCCAGGAATGGTTGGGCTCAGAATTTCCAATCACACCCCCTCCTTTTGCTAATACCAGGCCCATTCTTTTCTTTTATTTATTTAATTTGTTAAATTATTTCTTAACAAAATTAATTTCTTTTTTTCCAAAAAAATCATAAAATCAAGTTTCACAAATTTAGAATTAGGTTTTTTTATTATATCAAATTTAATTTAATATTAGTTTAAATTTAATTTAGTGTAATTCTAACTTTTTGTATATAATTAAAATCAATTAGAAAAAAATTAGGGTTAGCTTGTGATTAAATTTTTATTTCTTTCTCAAAAATAAAAAATACCAAAATAAGGTAATTTAATTATTTTTCTTAAATTTAAAATTAATTAGTAATTAGGTTTTTTTATTTATTTATTCAATTAAACTTTATTTTCTAAAAATAACACAAAAACCACAAAAAATGATTTTTTTCTTGTAAATTACAATTAGGTAGTTGGGGTCAAAACCCTAAATCTCCCGTTTTCGATTTATCGCGCACGTTTATTATTTTTGCAGTATTAATGTAACTGTCCATGGTATGTAATAGTTTAAATTAGGATTTTCTTTATTTATCATTTTACGGGTTTTTTTGGCTATGTAATTAATCCCTACCTCGAAACCTTGTAATAGCGTAGGTTTTATTTCTCGCATTTTAATTCTCACAAATATTAACTGTTAGATGTATGTTAATAGGATTGTATGACAAGATTGCATGATAATTTAAAACGGCTAGAAAATCCTAATGTGCAAAGATAATAACAGAAATTAAATCACTCTCACATGCGCACTCTTAGGGTATACTCTCACTTCGGCTGCCTTCGTTAAACGGTCATTAAGTATAGGGTGTCTTAGTGGTTGCCCTATTATCTAACAAAGATCAAAAGTCCCGTTCGGAAATGTTGCCTTGGAAACGTCGCCTCGGAAATGTTGCCTCGAATATGATCTTTAGACTTTAAGGTTATTACTAAGACGTCCTAACATTGCTTTAGTGATCGTACGTCCCTTACAAATTGACCCTTACAAACTCCAACAATGGTGCTTCCTATTTCTCAATAGTAGGATAACATTGTCTAAAGGAAACAAGAACAGAAACGATATTTTTTCGAGTAGGTAGATGCTAGTAGATACTCGCTCAAATCAAACTTTTTCACACCAAACACTTTTCAAACAAAGTTTTCAAAACAAATTCGTAACACTCTTGAGGACAGAAACAAGGGTTAAAACGAAGTAAAACAAAACTTTTCAAAAACAAACACACACAAGCAATTTATTTTAAAAGATGAGCAAGTACCTAAGAGCCCATGGAAAACCATGGATATAAAGGGTGCTAACACCTTCCCTTTCTACAATCCCCCGTACTCAAAATCTCGAAAAAGGAATTTTTCTGTGCTTTTTTCCTTTCCAGTTGGATAAAATAAAAGTCGATGGCGACTCTTGCTTACCGCGACATTTTGCGAACAAAAAACATAAAACGCAAACCAACTTTTTTAAAACAGTCGGTTCTGCCACCGTATCACAGAATTGGCGACTCTGCCGGGGACTAATAAGTGGGGTATACCTTAGGATTTAGTTCATTATAAATTGCTTCTCTTGTTTATTTTGGTTGCTTTACTTTTAAGGGTTTTGCTTGGGAGTTACAATAGATCCTAACCCGGATCTGGGGACACCTTTTAGGTAAGTAGCAATAAACTGTGATGGAACTGTACGGCGTAGACCGATACGGTTGAAGCAGTAGCTACGTTGATGTGGCACATTGGTTGGTACCAGTATCCCTTGTGGAGAAACGAGGAGAATACAGGGCCGCTATGTGTGTCATTAAGCATCAATTGACCTTAGAACCTTTAATCGACCAACTTGGCCATTAGGAAGTAGTGAGATAGCCGACCTCGGTGTAAAGCTGAGAACTGGTTGATACTCGATGCTAAACTCATTGATACCATACTCTCGAGATAGTTCTGGCTGCAAGAAAAGATTGTGTGAGCTGAAATCATGACCGATGGAGGATGGTCAGTGATATTGAGAACCTCTAGAACCCAGTTACTTTTGCTAGGACAGGTTGAAACCAACTAAACTTCAAGAGGGTAATACCTTTGACCCCACGCAAGCCTTAAACTTAAGGGCTTTTGTGTGACTTATTTGCCCTTGCCATGCCTGTTATCTGCTATACCTGTTGTTTTTATCATGACATCATGCATCATAACATAGCATGCATACTTCATTACACTAACCATTTCAAAGACCAAGGGAATTTATCTTTGTTATGTTTTACAGATTATGGCCTCCGTGCACAGAAATACCATCCGAGTTAACTTTGTGCAAATACCTGCTCAACTTAAAGAGTTAGCCTCAAGAGTCTCTGAGACTTCTATGTTCATTAAGAGACATAGTCAGCTTCTTAGCCTGGTCACCTCAAAGTTTGATGAGCAGAAAATAAGTGTGCTTTTCCAGTTCTTCGATCCTGTGCATCATTGCTTCACCTTTCCGGATTACCAGCTGGTTCCCACTTTGGAAGAGTTCTTTCACTTATTGGGTATATCCATCCTTGAACAGATGCCCTTCACAGGTATGGAAGAGACTCCTAGACCAGAAGACATTGCCTCAGCTCTGCATCTGAAACGGGCTGATGTAGTATCCAATTGGGAAACACGAAGCGGAGTCAAAGGTTTCTTAGCCAAATTTTTGATAGACCAAGCTCAGCTATTCTGGGATAATTTAGATTTTCAGGATTTTGAAGATGTCTTGGCTCTCCTTATCTACGGTTTGGTTCTTTTCCCGAATCCAGATTCCTTTGTAGATGTGCACGCTGTCAAGATTTTCCTTTCTCGCAATCCCGTGCCTACTCTACTGGGTGATATTTTGCATGCCCTCTACACTCGTACTGTGTGAAGAAGAGGGACCCTTATGTGTTGCATGCCATTGCTGTCGAGGTGGTTTATTTCGCACCTCCCTAAGTCTATGCTGAAGAACGAAGAAGGTTTGGGTTGGTCCTATAAAATAATGTCACTTGCCCATACAGACATTCTTTGGAGCTCCCAGGCTATGGAAGACACTGCCGTCATCGATCGTTGTGGGGGATACACTAATGTCCCATTGCTGGGAATCAGAGGGGGTATAACTTACAATCCTTGTCTAGCTTTGCGACAATTTGGTCGTGCTCGGAGAGATGGTCCCCATGAGCTACTTCTTGAGGATATTGCATTTGACTACAAGGAAGACGTTGACGGGCATCGCCAGAGGTTTATACGAGCTTGGGGCATGGTGAACAGATCCTACCCCCAAGAGCTGGGACCAAGGACTTCCCTACCTATGCAGCCTTAGCTCCAATGGGTCCGAGCTCGTGCCCAGAAGCTTGGGATTCCCTATGAAGCAGTATTTCCAGTAATTATGGAGCCCACTAATGAAAAAGGCGTTCCTTACACGGTTCTTTATCCTTATATGCCCACTGATCCTGGGGCATTGCAGAGGTCTTGGATTTAGTTGAAAGAGGAAAGGGATACTTACCGGGAAAAGTACCATGAGCAAGAAAGGAAGATTTTGAAGCTCACCAGGCAGCTCGAGGTAGAAAGAGTGATCAATGACTACGTCAGCACAAAGAGGAAGCATCCATGGGACTTTTGATTTTGCTTTTCTAGTTTTAGATTTGTTTTCCATTTATTTCTTTGTAACGCCTTCAAGGCATTGTTGAACCTTTTACAAGTTAATCTAATAAAGTTTGTTTATTTTTGGTTTGCAAATTTAAATCTCCCAAAGTCTTTGAAATCATTACATACGCATCCCATTACCATGCACATCATTACATGTACCATTATAGGTTTCTCATCTTCTTTGCTATTTGTTACAGCCGAAATGTCTTCTGATCAAGCCATCAAAGATCTTCAGGCACATAACGCCCAATTCCAACAGATGTTCTTGAACTTGGCTAAAGGGAAAGAGGATCTAAAGACTCTCATTCTGAAAGAGAAGAAGAAGAAGAAGAAGGTAGTTCTTCTGAATATGGGCAAAAGGTATGGGGATAGGTTGAGACAGCAAGCTGATCTGACCTCTTCATCCAGGGAAGGGGAGAACCAAGAAGAAGAAAAGGGCCCCAGTCCTGCAGTTTTTGATGATGATACGAATTACGATGATGAACAATATCCTCCTGCTGAGGATAGGTACAAGCAACTAGAAGACCGTCTAAGTGCTATGGAGATTCAAAAGATCCCTGGATTGGATTTCGGAGAACTGGGACTGGTATCAGGAGTGGTGATCCCTCATAAGTTCAAAGCTCTGGTTTTTGCCAAGTACGATGGAGTATCCTATCCAAAACTCCATCTCCGCTCGTATGTTAGGAAAATCCAACCTCACACTACTGATAGAAATTTGTGGGTGCATTTCTTACAAGATAGTCTGTCAGGGACTCAGCTTGAATGGTTTTATCAATTGGAAGGAGCCAATGTCCGAAACTGGGAAGACCTTGCTGCTGCTTTTTATAGGCAGTATCAGTATAACGCCGACCTTGCTCCCACTCGTACTCAGCTTCAGGGTATGTCAATGGGTGCAAGTGAAGGTTTTAAGGACTATGCTCAAAAGTGGAGAGATTTGGCTGGAAGGGTCCAACCCCCTTTGTCTGATAGGGAGTTGGTTGCCATGTTTTTAGGGACGCTATTTGGTCCATTTTTCAACCATCTGATCGGCAGTTCGTCATCCGGGTTTACTGAGTTGATTTTGGCTGGAGAGAGAGTAGAAGCTGGCATTCGAAGTGGTAAAATACATAAGGATACTTCATCAAGTGCAGTAAAGAAGCCTTTTGCCGGTAAGAAGGAAGCTAGTGCAGTCTATGGCTCGAGGGGCCAAAGCAGACCTGAACACCGTCAAACAGTAAATGCGACAGTGATATCAAGACCTACAATTGCTCCACAATGCAACAATCAACAAAGGGTGGAAAGACCACAAAGGCAGTTTACTCGGCTCAATATGACCTTGACTCAAATTCTACCACAATTATTGAAGACCAATCTGGTAACTCTGAGGGAGGCCCCAAAGAACCCCAACACCACTTCTCCCCACTATAACCCAAATTCCCGCTGCGCCTATCACTCCGAAAGTCCAGGTCATGATACAAACAATTGTTGGGCCTTGAAAAACAAGGTGCAAGACTTGATCTAAGCCAAAGAGATTGAGTTTGACGCTCCGGAGAAACCCAACGTCATAATTGCTCCCATGCCCAAACATGGTCATGGAGTAAATGTTGTGGACGATAATTTATTTGTGACCTCTGTGGAAGAAATTTTTACTCCTTTGATGACAGTAAAGAAGAATATGCTATTGGCCGGTTTATTTCCGGGTTGTGGTGAAGGTTGCCACACGTGCTCAATTCTGCCTGCTGGTTACCACTTATTGAAATCAGGTGTTCAGCGCCTGATGGATAACAAAGAGATCCTGTTCGAAAAGACTTTGATTCTGTTGGTTCCAATTCAAGATGTTGCCACCGTAACCATTTCTACCAATCCTTCCAAGGTTTCCTCGAGAAAGCCTGTTAGGATTACACCCATCCCAAGAATTTCTCTGTTAATAATTACTGTCCCTGGTCCTATCCCATACACTTCGAATAAGGATGTCCCTTGGCACTATGGTGCCGATGTGTATTACCATGGAGTTAAACAAGACTTAAAAAGTGAGGAAGCTGATGTGGATATCAGCAATATTGTCGGGGCTAGCAAGGTCACCAGAAGTGGAAGACTATTTTCTCCTGAGATTTCCCCTCTGACTGTTTACAAACCTGTTGTCATTCCATCTGCTGGCACATCAGCTACTATCCCAGTTCCTATTCCATTTATCACCCCTGTCGCCGAGCCATCTGGCACTCGGGGCAAAGAAATCCCAGGTGAGCCTTCCCGGACGGAGGCACCTAAAAAGATCATTGTAGAAACCTCTAAGCAAGAGATAGAGGAAATTCTGAAGATTATCAAGAAAAGCGACTACAATGTAGTCGAGCAGCTGGGACAGACCCCGTCAAAAATTTCCATGTTGTCCTTGTTGTTATGTTCTGAAGTCCACGCAAAGGCTCTAATTGCATTCCTCAAAACTGCACATATGCCGCAGGAAACTTTAGTCGATCAATTCAAAGATTGCGTAGCTAGCTTGACTACCGACAATGGGTTGGGTTTCTCAGATGCAGATCTGATCGCTAAGGGAAGGAATCATAATGATGCTCTGCACGTCTCGATCGAGTGCAGGGGCACCACTATGGCCCATGTACTGGTGGATACCGGGTCCTCATTGAATGTTCTGCCAAAGAAGGAATTAGACCGTCTGGACTGTGAAGGTTTGATTCTGAAGCCGAGTAATATTATGGTCAGGGCTTTCGACGGGTCAAAAAGGATGATGCACGGGAAGGTGGACATCCCTGTTAAAGTTGGCTCTCAGACTTTGGCATCCACTTTCTATGTGATGGATATCAGACCATCATATTCTTTCCTGCTGGGTCGCCCTTGGATTTATAAGGTTGGGGCAGTGACTTCCACACTCCACCAAATGCTGAAATATCCGGTGAAAGGGAAGATTGTCACGGTACAAGGTGAAGAGGAGTATATGGTGAGTCATCTCAATTCCTTTCGCTATGTGGAGATGGATGGGGAGTTCATCGAAACCCCTTGTCAGAACTTTGAAGAAGTCCCCCAGACTTTGGCGTCAATTGAATTTGCTACCAACAAACCTCCGATGAAGATGGCTTCCCTCAAGGATGCCAGGGCTGTGATTGAAGAAGGTGGGTGTACCAATTGGGGTCGGCTCCCTGATCTCACGCACAAAACTGAAAAATTTGGTTTGGGCTTTACTACAGGGGCTCAAAGGGCTGTTAGGTGCGCATGGATTGGAAGACCTCCTCTGCATATCAGCAATCAAGGAGTTAATGCAATTGAAGATGGTGAAGAAGATTCAGATATCGACAGCTGGATCTACCCAACAACCAATGGTGGATTGAACAATTGGACGGTGAGGGACTTGATACCTGTTTATTTTATTCCACAGTAATTGACTTTTGTTTTAAGAGTTGTAATAGACAGTTTAAAACTTTACGGCCCGGTGCCTTGCCCGAGGCACCTTGGCTTTGCTTGTGAGGGCTTATTATTTATCATTTCATATATCATTAATAAAACATTGGATGTTTCTTGCATTACAAATTTTGTGCTCCTTGTTTTTCTTTTTCTGTCTCTCGCTTTATCAAAAACAGTTATTCTCTTACACACACTCACGTATCATAATGCAGATCCATATCCACTTTGGATCCCATTGATAAAAACTCTGCTACTTCCAGTTATGACTTCGAAAATCCGATCAACCAAGCCAAGGATGAAGGTGAGGATGATTGTGAGGTGCCTGGAGAACTTGCTAGACTGTTACTACAGGAAGAAAGGGCCATACAACCCCATGAAGAGCCAGTTGAGTCAGTGGATTTGGGTACAGAGAAAGACAGGAAAGAGGTTAAGATAGGAGCAAATCTGGAGCCTAGTGTCAAGCAGCGGATGATACAAATGCTACACGACTATGTTGAGATCTTCGCTTGGTCCTACGAAGATATGCCTGGTTTGGACACCGATATTGTTGTACACCACCTGCCAACTAAAGAAGACTGTCCTCCGGTAAAGCAGAAGGTTCACCGTATGCGCCCTGAGATGTCTGAGAAAATCAAAGCTGAGCTCATGAAACATTTCAACGCGGGATTTTTAGCTGTCACTTCTTATCCACAGTGGGTTGCCAACGTTTTTCTGATGCCTAAGAAGGATGGTAAGGTACGGATGTGTGTGGACTATAGAGATCTGAACAGGGCAAGCCCCAAGGATGATTTCCCACTTCCTCACATTGATGTTCTGGTGGACAACACCGTACAATATAAAATCTTCTCCTTTATGGATGGTTTTTATGGCTACAACCAGATCAAGATGGCTCCTGAAGACATGGAGAAGACAACCTTCGTTACACAGTGGGGCACCTTTTGCTACAAGGTAATGCCTTTCAGGTTGAAGAATGCTGGGGCAACTTATCAGCGCGCCATGGTCGCTTTGTTCCACGACATGATTCACCATGAGATTGAGGTTTATGTTGATAACATGATAGCAAGGTCCCAGACTGAGGAAGAGCACCTTGACCATCTCTAGAAACTGTTTGACCGGTTGAAGACGTACAAGATGAGGTTGAACCCGAACAAGTGCATCTTCGGGGTAAGGTCTGGTAAGCTGCTGGGTTTCGTCGTCAGTGATAAGGGTATTGAGGTAGACCCTACCAAGGTAAAATCCATACAGGAGATGCCGGCTCCCCACACAGAAAAGGAAGTTAGAGGCTTTTTGGGACGTCTGAACTACATCGCCCGATTCATTTTACATCTGACTGCTACTTGTGAGCCAATCTTCAAGCTGCTGAAGAGAGATCAAGTGGTAAAATGGAATGATGGATGTCAGACCGCTTTCGAAAGGATCAAGGAATACCTCTAAGAGCCACCTATCCTGATGCCTCCAGTTGAAGGAAGACCTTTGATCTTATACTTGACAATACTGGATAATTCAATGGGGTGTGTGCTGGGGCAGCATGACGAGTCTGGTCGAAAAGGACATGCTATTTACTACCTTAGCAAAAAGTTTACCGACTGTGAGACCCGATACTCATTGCTTGATTAAACTTGCTGCGCTTTGGCATGGGCTGCTCGCCGGCTGAGACAGTATATGCTGACTCACACCACCTTATTGATATCAAAGATGGATCCAATCAAGTATATCTTCGAAAAGCCTACCTTATCCTGAAGAATAGCAAGATGGCAGATGATCTTAACTGAGTATGACATCCAATACACAACCCAAAAAGAAATCAAGGGGAGTGTATTGGCGGATCATTTGACACATCAGGCAGTGCATGATTACCAGTCCATGAATTTCGAGTTCGCGGATGAGAACATCATGTTGGTGACTGACTGTGAAGAACCTGGACCAGATGAAAGACCTGAGAAAGGATCCCGATGGTCTATGTATTTTGATGGAGCCTCAAACACATTGGGTAATGGCATTGGCGCTGTAATTATATCTCCCGAGGGTTGTCATACTCTGTTCACCGCCCGATTATGCTTTAATTGTACCAACAATATGGCGGAGTATGAAGCATGTATCCTGGGTCTTCGAGCTGCTATTGACCTGAGGATTAAGTTCTTAAGTGTATTCAGAGATTCCACTCTAGTGATCAGTCATATCAAAGGCGATTGGGATACGAAGCACCCAAGTCTTATTCCTTACAAAGAGTATGTACTAACATTGCTCCCACATTTTGAGGAAATAACCTTTGAACACTTCCCAAGAGAGGATAATCAGTTAGCTGGCATGCTAGCTACCATGTCTTCTATGTTCAAAGTCAGGTGGGACAATGAAGCTCCCCAGATTACCATTGAGAGGTTGGACGAACCCTCACATTGCTGTGACATTGAGACTAAAGAGATAGCAGATAAACCCTAGTTTCACGAGGTAAAGAGGTATCTTGAGACTCAAGAATACCCCGAGGGTGCATCTGTTAATGATAAGAAGTTCTTGAGAAGGTTCGAGGCGAAGTTCTTTCTTAGCAATGGGATCCTCTACAAGCTTAACCATGATTTAACCTTACTGCGATGTATGGACAAAAGCGAGGCAGAAAGGATCATGGCAGAGTTGCATGAAGGAACCTTCGGAACTCATTCCAGTGGACATACCATGGAAAAGAAAATCATACGGGAAGGATATTACTGGTCCACTATGGAAGCCGACTGCTATCAGCATTCTCAAACCTGTCATAAGTGCCAAGTCTATGCTGATAAGGTGCATGTACCTCCAGTTCCTCTGAATGTTTTGACATCTCCTTGGCCTTTCGCAATGTGGGGCATCGACATGATCGGTGAAATCAGACCTACTGCGTCCAACGGGCATCGTTTCATTCTGGTGGCTATTGATTATTTCACGAAGTGGGTTGAGGCAGCGTCCTTTGCTACAGTAACCAAGAACGTCATGGCGCGGTTTATCCGACATAACTTGATATGTCGATATGGTGTACCAGAGAGGATCATTACGGACAATGGTACAAATCTCAACAATATGATGATCATCGAGCTCTACAAACAGTTTAAGATTCAACATCATAACTCTTCTCCCTACCGGTCGAAGATGAATGGGGTTGTTGAAGCGGCTAACAAGAACATCAAGAAGATTGTGCAGAAGATAACAGTGACATATAAAGACTGGCACAAGATGTTACCATTCACTCTTCATGGGTACCGTACCTCAACACGGACGTCAACAGGGGCAACGCCCTACTCTCTGGTGTATGGCATGGAGGCAGTCCTATCCATCAAATTCCAGATACCCTCTCTCAGGATTATGAAGGATGTGGATTTGAGCGAAGACGACTGGATCCAGACCCGACTTGATCAACTGAATCTAATTGATGAAAAGAGACTTACTGCTATTTGTCATGGTCAAATGTATCAAAAGTAAATGATCAAGGCTTTTAACAAGAAAGTTAGAAGTCAAGAATATTAAGTCGGGGATCTGGTGATCAAACGCATCATTCTACTGCAAGGTGATCCCAGGGGTAAATGGACCCCCATATACGAAGGGCCATTTGTGGTTAAGAACATTTTCTCGGGAGGAGCTATGATTCTAACCACCATGGATGGGGACGACCTTCCTCACCCCGTCAATGCAGACATAGTGAAAAGATACTACGTATAATCAAAGACCCACTAGGTTGACTAGCCTAGGCAAAAATAAGGGCTTCCCGGCGAACCAAAAGGGTTCAGGTAAAAGTAAGGGATGAAAATGAAAAAAACTGTACACCCGGCAATTCGAAAACCTGAAAAGGCGGCTTGGGCAAAAAAGGGTATCCTGGTGGATTGAAAACCCGAAAGGGCAGTCCAGGCAAAAATTAGGGATCAAAGTGTAACACTATGTCTCATTGGATCATCTTGCGACCATACTTCGATATCGACTATCAAGCTCGGACGACACCAATCAATCTGATCTACCTTCGACCAAGTAGCAAAGTGATGAGACACTTGAAGATATAAGGGAAATAGCAGAGTTGGAACCTGTGATACGGTGGGAGAACTGACTTTGGGGTTTTGCGTTTTATCGCAAATGTTGCGGTTAGCAAGAGTCGCCACCGACTTTTCTTTTATCCAAAAGGAAAGGTGAAAAAGCACAAGAAAGACCTTTAGAGATGTTTTCTTGAGTTCGGGGGGTATATTATGAAAAGGGAAGGTATTAGCACCCTTTTCATCCATGGTTTTCCATGGGCTCTTAGTTACTTGCTAGATCACTTGCTTTTGTTTGAAATTGTGCTTTGTGTGTGGTTTTTGAAAGTATTTTTGAAAATGGAACTTCGTAATGGTTCTCGTCTCTGTAAGAACGCATACAAAGTGTTTGTTTCGAAAATAGTTCAAAGAGGTGTTGGTGAGATGTGTTTTTGAAAGTGATTTTGAAAATGTAACTTTGTAACGATTCTCGTTTCTATAAGAATGCATACAAAGTGTTTGTTTCAAAAATAGTTCAAAGATGAGAGTGTGGGTGTATAAAAATGTTTTTGTTGTGAGTAAGCGAGTAACTAGGAGAGAATCTACCTACTCGAAAGGTCTTAAATGTGCTTTTCGTCCTCCTTTAGATGTGGCTATCTTACCATTGATTTGGTAAGAAGCCCCATCGTTAGATGTGAAGGGACGGGCGTTGGGACGTTTGTATAGTCATAAAAGGCAACATATGGGACGTTTTAACAATGTCGTTTTAGGGACTAGATCGTTTACCGAAGGCAACATCGAGGGTCATCGAGGGACTACGATCTTTTATCGAGGGTCTTTGCTAAAACGCCCATGCTCGAGGGACATGACTATTCTCCGACAGGCAACAAGTGGAATTACCCTAAGGGTGTAAGTGTGCAAATGTGTTTTATTTACATGCATTTAGTCTTGATTAGGGTGATCTACTTGTTGGTTTTATCTTTCCATACAAACCCTAATTTACTAGCATTGATATGAAAGCGATAAATTGCAGAAAGTAAAATTACTACGCTATTACATCATTATGGGGATGGGGTATACAAATGTACAAATGGGGATTGCAAGAAAATTAAACCCTGATTACTATTACAAGGCTTTGACAATTAAATGATTTATAATTCAAAAATAGTAGAATATGCAAGAAGATGTAAAGTGAGAGAAATTGTTTTTTAGGGTTTTTTATAGCAAAAGATTTTGTAATTAATTTCATTGAAGAAAAACCTAAGTCTAAGTTAATTGTTTAGAAAATTGTTTTTTGAGGTTTAATTTGAACAAAAAGGTTTTATAAAGTTAGGTCACTTCCAAGCAATGCAATATGTCCAAAAGAACCTAAAAAATCTCCAAAAATCAAGAAATTTGGTGCCCGAGCTGACACGGGCCGTGTCAGGGGACACGGGCACCCATGTCAGGACTTGTCCATGACTTTTATGCATTTTTTTGGTCCCAGACATCCTGACACGGCCGTGTCACCTGACACGGGCGCCCATGTCAACCCCTGTTCATCTTTTTTTGGTCGTGTCTGAACCAGTAACTCTGACACGGGCCGTGTCGATTGACACGGGCACCCATGTCAGCCTCTGTACCTACATTTTACTATGTTTTTCAACCCAAATAAGCTAACACGGGCCGTGTCGTGTGACACGGGCACCCGTGTCAACCTCTGGTCTGGCTTTTTGTTAGTTTATTCTCTTTGATTTGTCTTGTTATATCTTTTGAGCGCAAAAGCAAATGATGTATGAACAATGAGATCACAGTTTGAGAAAGTTTACCTCTCGAAGCAGAAGCTTTAGGACACATATGGATGTTTTCGAGTTTAAAGTGGTGATTGATCGAGCTCCTTTGAACCTTCTTGAAGTAACTCCAACCTTCCTTTTGTACTGAAAATGGTTGAACCGCTCCAACCAAGTCAAGTTGCAATGTATATTTTTTGAATTAGGAAGATGGTGATAATGATGTTACAGAACTTATTCTTATGTTTTAACAACTTCTATATGGTGTATGTGAAGTGTTTGGATGGTTTGTTTGGAGAAAACTTGCAAGGTATGAGATTCAAAGCTCAAAAATGGAGGTTTTGTGGAAAAATCTGGTTTTTGACAGCAAAAATGATTTTGAGTGTTAGTTTCTCCTTCTATTTTTTCTGGACTCTCTCTATTTTTTCTAAAAAACCTCTTTCTCTTGTGATTGGCATCTCTATTTATAGAGAAGATTTGAGAATTGAAACAAAACTCAGATTTTGAATCACATGTTATGGCTAGGTTAGATTGTACATGAAGCAAGCTTGAAGATTATAGTTCCAATGCTTTGTACTTTGTTGCATAGAGTTGTTGGACACTTTAAGCATGCCCTTCTGATTTTGTATGTTGAGTGTGTGTAAAAGGGATAAGTTAGAGGCTCAAGGAGAGCTAACTTTGTGATTGAAGCTACTTTACAAGAATGGCAATGTCAACTTTGTGCCAAAAATGGAAAGATCACTTGGACAATGCTTAAACCAAATGGACCATAGCTCAAAAGTTTGTGTAAGCATTAAATTATGGTAAGATTTGCAAGTCACAAGGCCTGCAAAGTAAGATTATGCAGCATGGCTAAGATTTTGGTTCCTTGTTCATCACAAATTTGCCTTGTAAATCAAGAATGAATGTCCAACTTCAGATCCTTGAATCTCCTAGCTAAAATATGACAAATTCATGCTCTTGAATGTTTTGGAAATCTTGAAACACCCTCTATAACTTTCATGTTGGCTATTTTGACAAAATCATCTTGGAACTATGTGAAAAAATTCCAAGAAGTTGAGATAAAATCCTGAACAAAACCTATTGAAAATTTCTCTAAGTGTTAAATGAAAATGTCATGACTTCATGAATTTATAACTTGAGATCCACGCATACTTAGGAGAAGTTGTGTAAATAAATGTTGTAGATATCATGGAGATCTACAACTTTCATGTTAAAAGCTTATTTTGAATCATCTTATATCTTGGTGAAAGAATGGCATGAAATGATGAAATTATCATGTATAAAAACACTTAGAAAATTTCTAAGTCTTGGAAATCTTGACTTTTCAAGTTGACTTTTGACTTTCTTGACTTCTTGATAATCAAGCTTGATATTTTTGAATGTCTTGATGAATTGTGATATTTGAAACTTAATGTTGACCAAAAAGTCAAAGTTTGACTTTTGGTGCTACAATTGACTTTTTCACCAATACGGCTGATTTTAGGTCATCTAATCAGTTGACTGAGCCAAAATGCGATCCAAGACCTGAAACTTGACATGAGCAATCTTGAGAGTCCAAAATGATCCATGAAAGTCAAATGGGGCATTAAAAGTCCATTTGTCCTTGTGCAAACTCAAACCTTAATTTTCAGTCATCAGTGCTTGAGGAGATGTCATGAGCTGATCAACCTTAGTGCAGTCTTGAACCAAACAAGATCTTGTGAGATATTAATTGAGAAATGAGAGGGAAAATTTTGGGATACAACAGAACCCAATGGGATTGTTTCACATAGCTGTTTTTCTTTCTTTTTACACAAAATTATATAACTTCTGTTCCCTCGGCGGTGTTCCCTTACTAGGACATCAACCTCTTTGTACAAAACGCCTATTACAGGCCAACTTCAAAAATCAATACAATTCATCTTTACAAGAAATTTCAACTTGTTTTTTCTTTTTCTGTTTTGTTTTGAAATGACGTCCAATGATACATTTTTGATATATGAATTTATAAATATTTGCTGCTCACAAATATTTACATAAGAAACAAAAGACAATTACTTGTATTTCTAGGAACAGGGGCAAACAAGAAGTGTCCAAACCTTACAGTTGCTCTATCCACCAGGTACAGGGATAGAGCCAGCTTGAGAATATAACTAAATGTACATACGCTCCCCACAGAGTAGGAAGTATACAAAGACAGTGGTGTTAGCTCTACCCAGCCGAGGTTCATAATCACGAATGAGTCGGCAAAATCCTCCCCAAGCAGATTTTATCTATCACCAACAAGAGAATTTCACCACCAGTGGAGTTTATTTCTCCAAATAAGCAGGTCATCCAACATAGTATCTCTCTTCCCCACAGAGTCATTATCCCGCAGGGTTATTCTCAAATAGAGTCTCTCCCGGTGGAATATTCTCGAGCAGAACAGACCAAGTCTCCAGCTAATCATTTTTGGTCACTATCCCCAGCAAGAACGAAGAACTCAACTCCTTGTACTCTCCAATAACAGTGCAAGATTTATTCTCCCTAGCCGGAGAATATCACAAAAAACATTGCATATCCATACATCGTGGCATACACATATGCATCATACAACACAATCTCATTTATTTTGAGAACATCATTACTCAATATATTTCATACATCATGACATTACATACGACTAACTCTTTACCTTTCAGGGAAAGATACAATCAAGTTCTGGCATGTTTTCTCTGGTTCAGTCAAATCGATACTAAGATTTCTATTCTAGTTCAAGCTATGAAGCCCGGAAATCGACCGGATAATATCTTGATTTCTCCAAAATATTATGAAGCCTGGAATCGAACAGATAGTGGTATATCTTAAATACAAGCTATGAAGCCTGGAAATCAACCAGAGAACAGCTTAACCATCAGCAAGTTATTGTGAAGCCTGGAAATGAACCAGATAATAGTATAAGGTACTGCGAAGCTTGGAATTCAACCAAATAGCAGTTTACTCGGCAAATTACTATGAAGCCCAGAAATTGACCGGATATTAGTATGCCTTAAATTCAAGTTGAAGCCCGGATGCGACCGGATAACCACTTGATTCCTTCTGAAGCCTGGAGCACGACCAGATAAGAATTGAGAAATTGAAAAACCTGGAGCACGACCATATAGCAAGTTTAATCTCATCTCCCTAGTAAGTCACTGTAAAACCTGGAGCACGACCAGATAACAGTCATATTTTCCTCAGCAAATCACTGTAAAGCCTGAAGCACAACCAGATAGCAGTTCATTGTCACCTCCTCAACTAAGAGATGATTCCCCAGTAGAATAACAGACAACTGAAGCTCCTAAAATTCTATTTCCCTCAAGATAGAGAAAATCATTCCCCAGCGTAGTCCTCCTCAACAACCGGTGTACGGGCTCTCGCAAAGGAATCTCTTATGCGATCGACACTTCTTCGTATGGCATCTTTAAGCCCATCTTCCGTCATTGATTTCCAAATGGAATCTATAAGCCCATTCCCGAAATCGCAAGACAAGTACCACTTCATGCGAGTGCAAATTTCTGGGCACTCTAGTGTTCAATCATCTTCCACCTTCGGATCACGAAAGGCAGACAAGCCAATCTACATCCTCAGGTTTAAGAAGATTGAACAGGGGCAGTTGTTGTACCCCAAAATTTTCCCTCCCATATTTCTCAACACATTTCAAGAAAGGTCCTCAAATTGCTCAAGGAAGTCCAAGAGTTGGCCAGACAAACTCTCTCCTAAAGCAGTCTACCTCAAATTAGGGTTTCATGTTGCATCAATATGTTTGAGTTCAAAATATCCCAAATTCTCACCATTGTCCTAGTATGTTCTCAAGATCATCCATGTCAAGTTTCAAGCCTTGCAGAGGAAGTTTGCTCAGTCAATTGCTCAAAGGCCTAAAAATCGACTATGCTAGGGCAAAAGTCAACAGTGGCCCACATACAGTCAAACTTCAATATTTTTGGTCAACATTCTCATTTTGAAGTATTATTCATCATTTGATCAAGGTTTTATCATGATTCCTCAAGGATTGCTCACAATTCATCAAAACCCAAAAGTTGCTAAATTAGGGTTTTGTAGGAAAAGTCAACTCAATTTTGCCAAGCATAACTTTCTCATACTTTATCAAAAATGACCCATCCAAAGCTCATTTTGAAGAGGATGTAATTACCTACAATTCATCTTCATCTCCCAAGTTTAAAATATGCACTCACAAGAAGATATGAATTTGGACATTATAGGTCATTTTGGAAAGTCAACAAAAACACCTTTTGGGTCAAAGCTTCATACATGAGCATGGAAGACTCAATTGAGATGAGACCAAAAATGTTGCTTAGAGGACATATTAAGCTTTCTAAAAAGTCCAAGAACATATCTCTAGGTTCAAAATTGAGAGAGTTATGCATTGGCCAAGTTGACCCTTTTTGCAAACTTGCCAAAAGTCAAAAGTGTCCAAAATTGCCTTTTTTGTCAAATGGGCCCAACTATTTATGCTTGCACTGAGTTTGTAATGTGACCCACGACCCATGAGCCTTTCCGCTTGTCATTTTTTTATTTTTGTCATTTATTTTGATTCTATTTCATTTAAATCAAATAAAATCAAAATAAAATAATGAAAATATCAAAAACTAATTAAATCTTGAGATTTTATGCATGATTAGGTCCAATACACAGTTGGAAACAAGATCAAATTGTGCAAAGATCAAAATGGACACAAAAAGATTGGATTTTCTTGATTTGGAAAGATTTTGCACAATGATCAAATCATGAATCAATAATCATAATTGAGAGAGATTTGATACAAAATTGTGACCCTAATGCATTCTACTTACATAAGGAACGAGTGCAGACCAAAAACAAAAGAGGCTGGAGGCGTGCAAGAGAGAAAACAAGTTAAAAAAATTCAAGAAAAAGTTGCAGACCAATTTCCACATTTCAGATCACTTCAAGGCATTCTAGTCATCCCAATCGTTTGCTGGACATCCCTGGATCGTGTTACAACCGTTAACAAGCTTCCCCACGCTCAGAATCACACTGTAAGAGTCACACGGTTTGCATAATTCCTTGAATTTGAATACGTTAATTCTGGCATACTTAGCATGATTAATTGATATATTCATAATCCTTGAGATTTTTGCAAGCTAATGGTTGTATTTATTTGAATTTTTATTGACTGTACACCAAGATGCCATGGCTAGGGTTCGTGGTTCGTTTTTAGGGATTTTTCATACAGGAACAATTGGCCATTAATAATGGTACCATGATGCTCGTGAGGTTGCAACGAATGGATTGGTACCATTGGTTTTCATTTATCATGCTTGCATGAGATTTTGGAAAGGCACATGGTTATACCTACACTCAGATGTCTGTAGGTAAAAGCTTCCAGGGCTAACACGATGGTGGGAGGAAGAAGATGGTCACGTGGCACTCCCTGACTTGCCAATTCAAATTTTGCGCGTTTTAAGAATTAATATTTTGTTTATATTATATAATACTTGTTTGCTATTGTTTAAACAACTAACCATGCCAGCTTAGTTGGCAAGCGTGCAGTGTGATAATCAGGTGCACAAGTGTCCCCTGCATCCACCATACATCATCAGTATCCAACCATCAGATCATCAACCTGCCAGATCCAAGGATTCTCCCATGAGGGTCCACCATGCGCCCAGTCAAGCGTACACACAGGATTTGGAAAAAGTCAAAAGGGCCAGGAATGGTTGGGCTCAGAATTGCCAATCACACCCCTCCTTTTGCTAATACCAGGCCCATTCTTTTCTTTTATTTATTTCTTTTATTTATTTAATTTGTTTTATTATTTCTTAACAAAATTAATTTCTCTTTTTCCAAAAAAATCATAAAATCAAGTTTCACAAATTTAGAATTAGGTTTTTTTATTATATCAAATTTAATATAATATTAGTTTAAATTTAATTTAGGATAATTCTAACTTTTTGTATATAATTAAAATCAATTAGAAAAAAATTAGGGTTAGCTTGTGATTAAATTTTTATTTCTTTCTCAAAAATAAAAAATACCAAAATAAGTTAATTTAATTATTTTTATTAAATTTAAAATTAATTAGTAATTAGGTTTATTTATTTATTTATTTAATTAAACTTTATTTTCTCAAAATAACACAAAGACCACAAAAAAATGATTTTTTTCTTGTAAATTACAATTAGGTAGTTGGGGTCAAAACCCTAAATCTCTCGTTTTCGATTCATCACGCGCGTTTATTATTTTTGAAATATTAATGTAACTGTCCATGGTATGTAATAGTTTAAATTAGGATTTTCTTTATTTATCGTTTTACGGGTTTTTTTGGCTATGTAATTAATCCCTACCCCGAAGCCTTGTAATAGCGTAGGTTTTATTTCTCGCATTTTAATTCTTGCAAATATTAACTGTTAGATGTATGTTAATAGGATTGTATGACAAGATTGCATGATAATTTAAAACGGCTAGAAAACCCTAATGTGCAAAGATAATAACTGAAATCAAATCACTCGCACATGCGCACTCTTAGGGTATACTCTCACTTCGGTTGCCTTCGGTAAACGGTCATTAAGTATAGGGTGTCTTAGTGGTTGACCTCTTGTCTAACAAAGATCAAAAGTCACATTCAGAAATGTTGCCTCAGAAACGTCGCCTCAGAAATGTTGCCTCGAATATGATCTTTAGACTTTAAGGTTATTACTAAGACGTCCTAACATTGCTTTAATGATCGTACGTCCCTTAAGAATTGACCCTTACAAACTCCAACGACGGTGCTTTCTATTTCTCAATAGTAGGATAACGTTGTCTAAAGGAAACAAGAACATAAACGAACTTTTTTCGAGTAGGTAGATGCTAGTAGATACTCGCTCAAATCAAACTTTTCACACCAAACACTTTTCAAACAAAGTTTTCAAAACAACTTCGTAACACTCTTGAGGATAGAAACATGGGTTAAAACAAAGTAAAACAAAACTTTTCAAAATAAACACACACAAGCAATTTTTTTAAAAAGATGAGCAAGTACCTAAGAGCCCATGGAAAACCATGGATATAAAGGGTGCTAACACCTTCCCTTTCTATAATCTACCCCCCGTACTCAAAATCTCGAAAAAGGAATTTTTCTGTGCTTTTTTCCTTTCCAGTTGGATAAAATAAAAGTCGGTGGCAACTCTTGCTTACCGCGACATTTTGCAAACAAAAAACGCAAAATACAAACCAACATTTTTAAAACAGTCGGTTCTGCCACCGTATCACAAGGAAGAAACTTGATAATGACATTGTTTCCTGGAGACTGGTGTAATGGATTATATTGCAGAAAAAGTTTGATAACAACATTGTTGTATGGAGACTGATGCAATGGAAAAAGTTTGATAATAACATTGTTGCATGGAGACTGATGCAATGGAAAAAGTTCGATAATATATCCCTAATTTTTGCCTGAACCCTTTTGGTTCGCTTGGATGCCCTTATTTTTTCCTAGGCCAGTCAACCTAGTAGGTTTCTTTTATGTGTAGTATTTTTTAACTATGTCCATATTCACGAGGTGCAGAAAATCTTCATTATCCATGGTGGTAAATATCATAGCACCGCCATAAAATATCTTCTTGATTACAAATGACCCTTCATAGGTGGGAGTCCATTTTCCCCTGGGATCACCTTGTGGTAGGATGATGCACTTTATTACCAAGTCACCAGCCTGATATACTCAATGCTTGACTTTTTTGTTAAAGGCTTTAATCATACGCTTCTGATATATCTGACCATGACAAACAACCACAAGTCTTTTCTCATAAATCAGATTTATCTGTCCAGCCTAGTATGAATCCATTCATCTTTGTCTAAATTTGTATATTTCATAATCCTTAGAGAAGGAATCTGGACTTCGACAGGTAGGACAACTTCTATACCGTAGACTAGAGAGAATGGGGTTGCCCCAGTTTATGTCAATACTAAAGTGCGATAGCCATGAAGAGAAAATGGTAACATCTCATGTCAATCTTTGTATGTCACTGTCATCTTTTGTATAATCTTCTTGATGTTCTTGTTGGTAGCTTTCGCTGTGCCATTCATCTTCGATCGATATAGAGAAGAATTGTGATGCATGATCTTGAACTGCATGCAGAGTTTCATGATCATAGTATTATTGAGATTAGTACCACTATCTGTGATAATCCTTTTGGGGATTTCATACCGACAGATGAGGTTATGCTTAATGAATCAGGCTATAACATTCTTGGTAATAGAGGCAAACGAAGCTTCTTCAACCCACTTTGTGAAGTAATTAATAGCGACGAGGATGAAACAATGTCCATTGGAAGCAGTAGGATTGATATCTCCAATCATATCAATGCCCACATTACAAATGGCAAAGGAACAATCAAGATATTCAGAGGTACCAGAGGCACATGTACTTTGTCAGCATAGATATGGCATTTGTGACAAGTTCATGAATGACGATGGCAATCAGTTTCCGTAGTCGACCAATAATAACCAGCTCTCAGAATCTTCTTAGCCATCATGTACCCACTAGAGTGAGTACCAAAGATTCCTTCATGCATATCTTCCATAACATTCTCAACTTCCTTTTTGTCCACACAACGAAGCAGAGTCAAGTCATGGTTGCGTTCATACAAAATTCCGTTGCTTAGGAAGAATTTGGTAGAGAACCTACGTAATAATTTCTTGTTGTTGATAGATGCCCCCTCGGGATACTCTTGAGCTTCGAGGTATCTTTTTACTTCATGGTACCAAGTTTTTTCCCTACTCCGTCAGTATCAACTTCGTAGCAATGTGCCGGTTCGTCTAGTCTTTCAATAGTAATTCTAGGAGCTTGGTTGTCCTATCTAACTTTGAACATAGATGACATGGTAGCTAACGCGTATGCCAATTGGTTCTCTTCTCGTGGAATATGTTCAAAATTAATTTCCTCGAAGTATGGAATTAATGTCAACACATGCTCTCGATAAGGAATGAGATTCAGGTGCTTTGTATCCCATTCTCCCTTAATCTGACTGATTACCAGGGCTGAGTCCCCGTATACATTTAAGAACTTGATTCTAATATCAATGGCAACTTTGATACCCATGATGCATGCTTCGTATTCGGCCATGTTGTTGGTACAGTCAAAGCATAACCTGGTGGTGAAAGGCATATAACAACCCTTTGGAGAGATAATCACAACACTAATTCCATTACCAAGCGCGTTGGAAGCTCCATCAAAAACCATAGTCCATCGGGATCCCGATTCAGGTCCTTTATACGGTCCAGGTTCTTCATAATCTATAACTAGCATGATATTCTCATCCAGGAACTTGAAGTTCATAGACTGATAGTCGTCTACAGCTTGATGAGCCAAGTGATATACCAATACACTTCCTTTGATTGCTTTATAAGTGGTGTACTGAATGTCATATTCTGTTAAGACCATTTGCCATCGAGCTATTCTTTCGGAGAGAGCGGGCTTCTCGAATATATACTTTATGGGATCCATTTTAGAGATCAACAAAGTAGTATGAGTCAACATATACTATCTTAGTCGAAGAGCAGCCCATGCCAAAGCACAACAATTTTTGTCGAGCACTGAGTATCTTGTTTCACAATCGGTAAACTTTTTGCTAAGGTAGTATATTACATGCTCTTTTCGACCAGACTCATCATGTTGGCCCAATACACACCCCATTGAGTTCTCTAACACTGTTAGGTACATGATCAGAGGTCTTCCCTCAACTGGTGGCATCAGGTTCTTGGAGGTACTCCTTAATTTTGTCAAAAGCTATCTGGAAATCGTCATTCCACTTCACTACCTGATCTTTCTTCAGTAACTTGAAGATTGGCTCACAAGTAGCGGTCAAATGAGAAATAAATCTGACAATATAATTCAGCCGTTCTAAGAAACCTCTAACTTCCTTCTCAGTACGGGGAGCATGCGTTTCATGAATAACTTTGACCTTGGCAGGATCAACTTCAATACATTTACCACTGAAAACGAAACCTAGGAGTTTACCGGATCTTACCCCAAAGGTCCACTTATTCGGATTCAACTTCAGCTTGTACTTCTTAAGTCTCTCAAACAACTTGTGTAGGTGGTCAAAATGTTTTTCTTCAGTCTGAGACATGGATATCATGTCATCGATGTAAACCTCTATCTCGTGATGAATCATGTCATGGAACAAAGCTACCATAGCACGCCGATATGTCGCGCCAGCGTTCTTCAAACCAAAAGGCATACTTTCTAACAGAAAGTGTCCACTGTGTGACAAAAGTAGTTTTCTCCATGTCTTCAAGTGTCATATTGATCTGATTATAACCTGAGAAACCATCCATAAAAGAAAATACCTTATGTTGGGAGGTGTTGTCAACTAGAACATCAATATGCGGCAACGGAAAGTCATCTTTGGGCCTCGCCCTGTTCAAATATGTGATACGGTGGCAGAACCGACTGTTAATATTGGTTTTGCATTTTGTATTCACAAATGTTGTGGTAAGCAAGAGTTTCCACCGACTTTTCTTTTATCCAAATTAAGGAAAGGGTGAAAAGAATAGAAAAAGACCTTTTCTGAGTTTTCTGAGTAAGGGGGGTAGATTATGGAAAGGGAATGTGTTAGCACCCTTTCCATCTGTAGTTATCTATGGGCTCTTAGATGCTAGCTCATGTTTTGAAAATTGCTTGTGCTTTGTGCTTTTGAAAAGTATTTGAAAATACCTTAGTGCGGCGATTCGCTGTGCGTTAACTCTTGTATCAGTCCTCAAAAGTGTTTGACAAAGCGAATGTTTTTGAAAGTGTTTTGAAATGTTTATGTGTAAGTGTGAAAAGTTTATTTTATTTGAGCAAGCATCTAACAGCTATCTACTTGTACTCGAAAAGGTTTTTTCTTTTCCTCTTATCCTTTAGATAGTGTTATCCTACTATTAGTGAGTAGGTATCCCTATCGTTGGATGTTTAAGGGACATTCGAAGGGACGTTATGGTCACGAAGGCAACTTGGTAAGGAATTTTAGTAAATGTCCTAAAGTTCTAAGATCACTTATAACTGAGGCAACATTGAGAGGGTCATCGAGGGACTTGTGATCTTTCAAACTAGAAGACAACCACTAAAACTTCTCACGTTTCGAGAATTGTGACCGTTTTCCGAAGGAAACCGAAGTGGGGTACCCTAGAGGTGTGCATGTGCAATTATGTTCAATTCAGTTATTTATCTTGCATTATTAGGTTTGCTAACATTTTTTTGTTTTTTCAATATTTTCATGCAATCCTAGTTACTAACAGTTAATTTATATTGCAGAAATTTAAAGTGCGGAAAGTTAAATCTACGCTATTACAGAGCTTTGGAGATTAATTACATGTCCAAGAATATGGGGAATAAAGCGGAAAATAAAATCCTAATTATTCTATTACAATCCTTTAGCAGTTACAATAATATGAAAAATTCAAGAATAGATAAATGCGCGCGAGTTGAGAAAAGATGTCTAAAAATTCTAAAGAAAAGGGAATCTTTTTGTTGGTTTTTATTAATGAAGATGACTAAATTAAATATCCTAAAATTATTTAGAAAAATAAAGATTAATTAAGGAATTAGTCTAAGTCCTTTTTTTATTGTTTTTTTTATTATGAAAAAAAAAAGAAAATGACATAAATATAAAACTATTCCTAATTCTATTTTATTTTAATTTAAAAAGGAGTTAAAGTTTAATTAATTAATTGCTTAAAAAAATTAAAAAAATCTAATACTAATTTTTGTGTGGTTTTTGGTTATTTATTTGCTGATAAAATAAAGGTAAAAGAAATAAATAATAAAAACAAAATGAAGAGAAATTAAATGGGCCAAGATAGAAAAATTAAATGGGGGGGGGGGGGGGGAGTGTTGAAATTGAAATTGGTTAGGCCCAGCTGAGGGGAGCCCAAACTTCGTCTGGATCCAGTGAGGAGAAACTTTGAGGGTGCATGATGAGCTTGCGTGTTGGATGCTTTGACTTGGATCAGGGATGCTTTTGATGGCTTGGACCTGATGGCTTATGATGAGAAAATGGCCTTGAGGAGCACTAGATCTGCATGAAATATGTTAGAAAAGGTAAAATGCTGGACCTGGGATTCGAACCCAGGTCATTTCCCTTCTACACGCGCGCCTTTACCAACTGAGTTGCTGAATCATTCGAACTAAATGAAATTACCACTAGATCCTGCAAAATTTGTTAGTTCTAACATCTAAAGAACCTACCCCTATTGAACTCGCCCCCTGAGCTCAAATATGGGGTTGTTTCAATCTGTGACAGATTATACCTTGTGTTTTGAAAGCAGTCTATATCAAAGGCCCCTAGCATTGGCATCCTAACATTTGGATGCTGCAACTTACATATCTCATGTTAAATCAATCACACATAAACAAGGATAACATGAATATGTAATCCAACGAGTTTACATTATTGAATGATAAGAAGGAAATTTTACCGACTGAGGTATTTCGATCTGAGCTTGGGATGACTTGGATTTTGGACTAGAAATTATCTTTCGAGTTTTTTAACTTTGGATTTTTTCTGCAAATTTTTCTGTAGAATTCCTCTAGGCTCTCTCCGTCTCTACCCTCTGTGTGTATGTATGTGGTCTCCTTATATAGAGGGGATGGAGGGAACAAGAAGGTAAAGGAGTAAACAACCATTAAGTTGGTATTTTAAGGCCATGAATACCATTTTGAAATGTTGCAAAAGATGTGGAATTCTTGTCTTTTTTTGAATTTGAATGAATGTGGACACCTTTGGCTTTCGAATACCTTCAGTCCCTGCCCTTCGATTGGCCTCAAGTTGCCTTCTTCGACTGGCTTTGGTTTCACCCTTATAGTTCCTTCGATTGAGTCTGTCCACCTCAATTCGAATTGCTCAGGTCTTGATTCGAATTGTATAAGGCCTCAACATCCTGGCTTCTTCGATCAACCCCTAAGCTCACTTTTTTTGATTTCCCTGACTTTACTCAACTAGCCCAATCAAAAGACTTTACTCTGGCTAGTCAAATCTACCTTTGGCAGGTACGTACCTGTACATGGACTTGGGCTTGGCAATATGCAGGATTTTGGCCAGCAAGCATCTTAGACCAAAACTCACCACAAAGCCAACTTGTCTTCAATAATCATGTGTCCTTTGAATGAACTAGTGAATGCTTCTTCGAAGGGACCACATGAATATTCCTTCGAAGGGACTATCATGTGTGTCAAAGTGTGAAAACTGTTTCAAAGGGGACCCTTGCCCAGTCAAAGCTGGCACAAAGGCATCCAATGCCTTATGGGCGCTAGCATGAGGCAGGTCAAAGCAAGCGTAAAAGAAGCCATTGCCTAGTGACTCAGAATATACATG
This sequence comes from Vicia faba, assembly GCA_948472305.1. Taxonomy (NCBI): domain Eukaryota; kingdom Viridiplantae; phylum Streptophyta; class Magnoliopsida; order Fabales; family Fabaceae; genus Vicia; species Vicia faba. Next base: position 1,063,342,578 of record OX451737.1, read on the forward strand.
CATGAGGCCGTTTTTTGTGGATCGAAGGGCATTTGTATGGGATTCTCGCCTAAATGAAACTTGGACCAATGCTTGATCAAAAGGGGAACTAACACGCAATCGAAGTTGATGGGCCAATGCTTGGTTAAAGGGTTTTAGGAGCCCAGTCGAAGCTTGCCATTATCCAAATCGAAAGACACTGCTATGATATACCAATCGAAGGACACTTCTCTGATGTTTCAATCAAAGGACACTGCTCTGATGTGCCAATCGAAGGACATTATTCAGATGCCAATCGAAAGGCATTGTTGGCATGCCAATCAAAAGACCCTATTCAAATGACAATCGAAGGACATTGCTGAATTTCCAATCGAAAGACACTTTGCTAACATTAAAAAATTTCATTTTCTTTAGGCAATTGTAACCACCCATATAATAGAAAAAAACCTTGGGAAACATGAGAGGGAAAATTTTGGGGTACAACAGTTGCCCCTGTTCAATCTTCTTAAACCCGAGGATTTAGATTGGCTTGTCTGCCTTTCGTTATCTGAAGGTGGAAGATGATTGAACACTAGAGTGCCCATAAATTTGCACTCGCATGAAATAACACTGTTAGTTGATGATGACGGGAATGGGCTTACATATGCCATTTAGAGAAGATGTCAGAGAGTTGTCAGAGATGGGCTTAAAGATACCATCCAAAATAGATACTGATTTCACACAGGGTCTCTTTAGGGGTTCCTATTCCTGCTGTCTGAGGAGGAGTCCGTTGGGGAATGTGGGTTTCTGTTGTTCTCCTGCTTGAGGAAAACTCTGTAGGGAATATAGTCTAGGAACTTCAGTTGTCTAAGGCTCTACTGAAGAGTTATCTCTGGAGAGATGACAGTTTGCTGTATTCTGGTGGAAGTCCAGGCTTCTAGTAATTTGCTGGGGATAATGGAATTAACCATTATATGGAAATGTACTAGGAAGAGCCTGTGTAGGGCCGTTTCAGGATGAGTCTGTGTTAGACCGCATCTAGATGCTGAGAAGGAACCCGTGTAAGATTGCTTCGTCTGGTCATGTAGATAGCTTTCCTGTCTGGTTTCAGGTGTTAATCTACAATCAACTTGTTCACAGATAGTTGTCCTGTCTGGTTTCAGGTATTAATCCATAGTCGGTCGTTCATATATAATTCTCCTGGCTTGTTACAGGTATTAATCTGGAACTTGAAAATTATCGGTTGTTGAGATAGTTGTCCTGGCTTGTTACAGATATTAATCTATGACCTAACAAAGAAATATAGTTTTCCTGGCTTGTTATAGGTATTAATCTTCAATCTCTTCATGTAGATAGTTCTCTTGGCTTGTTACAAGTATTAATCCACAGTCGGTCGTCCATAAATAGTTCTCCTGGATTGTTACAGGTATTAATCTGGAACTTGTTTTGTTGGTCACATAGATAGTTTCCCCGTCTGGTTTTGGGCATTAATTAGTGGCCTGCTGTATTTGTTGGTTAACTTGTCTTGTTTCGGGAGTTCATACTACTTGGTCTTGCAGATAGTTTCCCCGTCTGGTTTCGGGCATTAATCTTTGACCTGCTGTAAAAGTTGATAGTGTTTGTCTATCTGCTAAGTTAACCTGAAAAGGTAAAATCAGTTTCATGCGATGCCATGATGTATGAATTACATGATTCTCCCAAAATAAATGAGATTATGATATATGTATTTGTATGCAAATGACATGATGTATGAACATGTAAATGCCATTGCATAATATCTTTGTCTGGGAAAATAAATCCATGACTGCTGCTGAAGAGTACCGGGAAGCTGAATCTCGGACTGCTGTTGGTTAGTGAAGAAAGTGATTCTTCAATTTCCGCTGTGGATAATGAATGGAGATAGCTTTGTTGGTGATTCCCTTTCTCTGTCGGGGCTCTTCGACTTCTGTTTGAGAATGATTTTGCCAAAGGGAAGAGTTCTGTTGGAAGATTTCACCAATTTGGAGAAATAAACTCTGCTGGGGGATGAATTTCTGTAGCTAGAGAAATAAACTCTACTGGGGATAAGGCTTTATAAACTACTTGAGATTTATAAAACTCTATTGCGAAAGGTGAACTCCATAAACTGCTTGGGGTTTTGCTGAAATCCTGTAGGGGAATCTTGAGAAGCTTGGCGACTTCACTGGGGTATTTTGGAGCAGTAATTGGAGATTTTTTCTCTGTCGAGGATGTGAGAACAACCGACATCAATAGGCTACATGTTGAGAATATGGCAGTGATCTTGTAGTAGAATGCCCCTGCCTCTGTACCTATTGGAGAAGGTATCTGTCGGGGAAGACATCTGCGGGGATCTTGTGGATGGCCCTTAGATATTATCCCATTTCTTAAAGTCATTAGCAATTAGCTTTCTGTTTTTATGTGTGTATTTTTAAGCAGTAATCATATTCAAATGCATATGTTCAAAAATAATCACTGGACATTTTCACACACAACAAAAAAATAAAAACAAAAGTTTGCAACTTTCAAAGGAATAGTTTTGTATTAATTTGAAATAAGCGTTTTTGTACAAGGAAATAGACATCCTAGTAAGAGAATGTCGTCGTAAGAATGGAAATTATACAAAAATAGTATACAAATAAAGACAACTATGTGAAATAATCCCATTGGATTCCCATTCTGCTATTGCCTTTATATATTTGAGTGTCTCATCCCTTTCGCTGCTTGTCCGAAGCTGATTGGATTGATTAGTACCGTTTGAGCTTGATAATTGATACTGAAGATTTGATGTAAGGTGATCCAACGGGACATATTTATACGCTTTAAATCCCTAACTTTTTCCTGGACCGCCCTTTCGGGTTTTCAGTCCACCGGGATACCTTTTTTGCCCAAGCCGCCTTTTCAGGTTTTCGACTTGCAGGGTGTATAGATTTTTTTTATGTATATCCCTAATTTTTTCCCGAACCCTTTTGGTTCGCCAGGATGCCCTAATTTTTTCCTAGGCCAGTTGACCTAACGGGTCTTGGTTTATGCATAGTATCTTTTAACTATGTCCGCATTTACATGGTGCAGAAGGTCGTCACCGTCCATAGTGGTTAAGATCATGGCTCCACCAGAAAATATGTTCTTGATCATAAATGGCCCTTCGTATGTGGGAGTTCATTTGCCCCTGGGATCACTTTGCGGCAGTATGATGCACTTGATTACTAAGTCACCAATCTGATATACCTGACGTCTTACCTTCTTGTTAAAAGCTTTGATCATACATTTTTGGTATATCTAACCCTGATAGACAATCGCGAGCCTCTTCTCATCAATCAGGTTTAACTGGTCAAGTCGAGTCTGAATCCATTCGTCTTTGCTCAACCTTGCATCTTTCATGATCTTCAAGGAAGGGATCTGGACCTCAATGGGCAGGACAACTTCCATACCGTATACCAAAAAGAAAGGAGTTGCCCTTGTTGATGTGCATATTGTGGTGCGGTAACCATGAAGAGAAAATGGCAACATCTCATGCCAATCTTTATATGTCACCGTCATCTTCTGTATGATTCTCTTGATGTTTTTGTTAGCAGCTTCTACATCGCCATTCATCTTTGGCCAGTAGGGATAAGAGTTATGATGTTGAATCTTGAATTGCATGCAGAGTTCGGTGATCATAGTGTTATTGAGATTGATACCATTATCTGTAATGATTCTTTCTAGAATACCGTACCGATAGATAATGTTATATCTGATAAATCGATCCATAACATTCTTGGTAACAGAAGCAAACGAATTTGCCTCGACCCACTTCGTGAAGTAATCAATGGAAACTAGGATGAAGCGATGCCCATTGGAAGTTGTAGGTCTGATCTCTCCAATCATGTCGATGCCCACATTGCGAATGGCCAAGGAGCAGTCATGACGTTCAGAGGAACCGGAGGCACGTGTACCTTGTTAGCATAGATCTGACATTTGTGACAAGTCCGTGAATGCTGATAACAGTATGCTTCCATAGTGGACCAATAGTATCCTGTCCGTAAGATCTTTTTAGCCATCGTATGTCCACTGGAATAAGTGCCAAAGGTACCTTCGTGAAAGTCAACCATAATCTTTTCTGCCTCACTCTTGTCTACACACCGAAGCAAGGTAGAGTCGTGATTACGCTTGTAGGGGATCCCGTTATTGAGAAAGAACTTAGCAGAGAACCTTCTTAGGAACTTCTTATCATTGACCGAAGCTCCTTCAGGATATTCTTGGCCTTCAAGATATCTTTTGACTTCATGAAACCAAGGCTTGTCCACTACTTCTTTAGTACCAATCTCGTGACAATATGCTGGCTCGTCCATCCTCTCAATCGTGATATGAAGAGCCTCATTATCCCACCGGACCTTGAACATGGATGACATCGTAGCTAGCGCATCGGCTAGTTGATTTTGCTCTCGTGGAAAATGCTCAAAAGTTAATTTCTTCAAATTATGGGATTAGTGTCAACACATGCTCTTTGTATGGGATGAGATTAGGATACTTCGTGTCCCATTCTCCTTTGATCTGACTGATTACCAAAGCCGAGTCTTAGAACACACTTAAGAACTTGATCCTTAAATCGATTGCAGCTTTGAGACCCGTGATACATGCTTCATACTCAGCCATGTTGTTGGTATAGTTGAAACATAGCCTGGTAGTGAAAGGAGTATGACAGCCCTTAGGAGATATGATCACAATGCCGATGCCATTGCCAAGAGCGTTGGAAGCTCCGTCAAAAACCATAGTCCATCAGGAACCTTTTTCAGATCCTTCATCTAGTCCAGGTTCTTCGCAATCAGTTACTAATATGATGTTCTCGTCCGGGAATTTAAAATTCATCGATTGATAGGCATCCACAGCTTGATGAGCCAAATGATCAGCTAGTACACTTCCCTTAATTGCTTTTTGGGTTGTGTATTGAATGTCATATTCGGTCAGGATTGTGATCGGTGGATCTGGAACTGACTGTTTAACGCTGGTTCGCGAAATGTCACGGAAGCAAGATTCGCCACCGTCTTTTATTTTCTCCAAATGGAAAGGACAAAAGCACAGAAAAATTCCTTAAAAAGATTGCTCTCGGTTCGGGAGGTAGATTATAGAAAGGGAAGGTGTTAGCACCCTTTCTATCCATGGTTATCCATGGGCTCTTAGATACTTGCTCACTGTGTTTTCAAAAATGGTTTGTTTGCTTTTCAACTGTGGGTTTTAACAAGTTTCTTTGAAAATTCTAGTTCGACTCTTGTATCGGTCCTCAAGAGTGTTTGAAAAATTGCTTTCGAAAGCTTTTTGAAAAGGTGTCGGTGTGAAAAGTATTTTTGATTTGTTTTGAAATTAGAGCAAGTATCTAGAGTCGTCTACCTACCCTAAGGAATTCGTCTGTGTAGATGTCCTTTAAAGTAGTGCCATCCCACCATTGAGAGGTAGGTAGCACCACCGTTGGAGGTGTTCGGGTCAATTCGAGGTTCGGGACATGGTGATCACCAGAGCAATGGGAAGACACCTTAGAAGCTACCCTCATGCCAGGTTCCCGGATCATGAGGACTTACTAAGACATCCTCTACTCGACGATCACCTTTCGAGGCAAGGCAACAGTGAGGCGTACCCTAGGGGTGGTGTGTGATTTGTGTGTCGTTTTCATTTATTTTTGTCTTTTGTCAAAGTGATCTATGCGTTTGTTTTTATTCATTCATTCTTGCATGCATTTGTTAACAGTTAAAAGTGCGAGAAGTAAAAGATTCTAAGCTATTACAAAAGGCGCGGGTCCACATCGCCAAAATTTCTTGAACCCGATTTGACAGGAAAAATAAAGAATTAAAGAAAATAAAGTGCGAGTTCCAACATTCATGGGCCTTTTCAAACAGAAACCTGTCTAAGAACCCTTTGATACCACTCCTAACTTCCCAATGTCCCTTGAGGTCAGATGACTGTAGGTGCAAGGCTTTAGTAATCTCTTCAAGCTTGGGTTCCTTTTCTGTACCGCTGTAGGGTAGTTGATCAAGGATAGGGATCTTCAGGAGCCGGGAGAACTCCTCCAATGTAGGTACCAACTGATAATCCAAGAAGGTGAAACAGTGATGCATATGATCAAAGAATTGGAACAGGACCTTTATCATATCTTCCTCAATGTTGGTATTGACCAAGCTGATGAGACTTCCATGTCTTTCACTGAATGAAGAGTTCTCGGGAATCCTGGATATAAGCTCCTTAAGCTGAGGAGGGATCCTTACAAGACTGATTTGAATTGTCTTTCTACGAACGGTTTCCATGTCCTACAAAACAAGAACAAAGATGAAAATTCGAACCCCTGAACTGGTTAGTCAATGCATATGATGCTGGATGATGTCATGATGCTATGATTAAACACACCACAAATATTTACAAAGACAAACATGTAAGGCACACAAGGCACACAAGACAAGCCCTTAGGGTTTAAGGCCAGCATGGGGTCTGGGTAGTACCCTCTTGAAGTTGGTGGGCTCAACCTGTCCTATCAGAAGTAACCGGGTTCTAAGGGTCCCAATATCACGGGATTGCTTTCATTGTTCATCGTTTCGATTTAGCCACTGAACTGGCGACCGAAATATTCCAGGAAAGCAACCCTCAATTGAGTGTAGTATCGAGTATCAACCAACCTCGGACTGCACCAAAGTCAGTTATCTCACTACCCTAAAGAGGCCAAGATAGTTCAATTAAGGTTCCTAAGGTCTGTTGATGCTTCACGACACCAGGCGGAGGCCCCGTACTCTCCTTGACTGAACTCAAGGGTTACCGGTACACACCAAAGTGCCACATCAACGTAGCAGACTGTTTCAACCATGTCGGTATACCCCGCACAGCTCCCTCAGAGCCTTGTTGCTACTTTCTAAGAAGGTATCCCCCAGATCCGGGTTAGGATCTATAGAACTCCCAAGCAACCCACAATTTAAAGCAAACAAGGAAAGCAATTGAAAACACAGTTATGAACTAACCCTAAGGTACACCTCACTTTAAGTTAAGTCCCCAGCAGAGTCGCCAGTTCTGTGATCGGTGGATCTGGAACTGACTGTTTAACGTTGGTTCGCGAAATGTCGCGGAAGCAAGAGTCGCCACTGTCTTTTATTTTCTCCAAATGGAAAGGACAAAAGCACAGAAAAATTCCTTAAAAAGATTGCTCTCGGTTCGGGAGGTAGATTATAGAAAGGGAAGGTGTTAGCACCCTTTCTATCCATGGTTATCCATGGGCTCTTAGATACTTGCTCACTGTGTTTTCAAAAATGGTTTGTTTGCTTTTCAACTGTGGGTTTTAAAAAGTTTCTTTGAAAATTCCAGTTCGACTCTTGTATCGGTCCTCAAGAGTGTTTGAAAAATTGCTTTCGAAAGCTTTTTGAAAAGGTGTCGGTGTGAAAAGTATTTTTGATTTGTTTTGAAATTAGAGCAAGTATCTAGAGTCGTCTACCTACCCTAAGGAATTCGTCTGTGTAGATGTCCTTTAAAGTAGTGCCATCCCACCATTGAGAGGTAGGTAGCACCACCGTTGGAGGTGTTCGGGTCAATTCGAGGTTCGGGACATGGTGATCACCAGAGCAATGGGAAGACACCTTAGAAGCTACCCTCATGCCAGGTTCCCGGATCATGAGGACTTACTAAGACATCCTCTACTCGACGATCACCTTTCGAGGCAAGGCAACAGTGAGGCGTACCCTAGGGGTGGTGTGTGATTTGTGTGTCGTTTTCATTTATTTTTGTCTTTTGTCAAAGTGATCTATGCGTTTGTTTTTATTCATTCATTCTTGCATGCATTTGTTAACAGTTAAAAGTGCGAGAAGTAAAAGATTCTAAGCTATTACAAAAGGCGCGGGTCCACATCGCCAAAATTTCTTGAACCCGATTTGACAGGAAAAATAAAGAATTAAAGAAAATAAAGTGCGAGGAATTAATTACACGGCTTTGGGAGAGATACATAAATATTAAAAGAAATAAGATAAATATGCGAATTAAATAAGAATTAAAAACGAGGGCGTTGGACCCTTTTTGCAAAATTAAATTAAATGATGGAATTAATTAAAAAAAGAAAAGAAATTGTTTTTGGTATTTTTGGTATTTTATGATTTTAATGGGAAAAAGAATTAAATGCAATTAAAATAAATGCTAACCCTAATTCTAGTTGTTTTTAATTTATTAAGAAAAGATTAAATTTTAACCTAAAATTAACCCTAATTAATTTACATGCAATTTAACTACAAAAATAAATATTTAATATTTAAGGATTATGGGAGAAAAGAAAAAAAAGGGATAAAAAATTAATTAAACCCTAGTTTTACCAATTTTAAGTTAATTAAGAAAATATTACAATTAAACCTAATAACTAGAATTAATTAATGCAATTTATTAAAAAAATACTAAAATAAAATATTTATTATTTTTTCATCTTTTCTGATTTTTTATGTGTTTTTTATATTATTTATGAAAATATTAAGTTAAAGAAACTAATTAAAAAAAATAATATTTGAAATAAGTAAAATAAAGAGAAGAAATAAAAATTCAAGCCTAGGGGGGTATCTGTCCCCAAAGTGGAGGTGAACTCTTTAGAAATTTGGCCCAATGAGCTTCAGGCCTGGCTGACTTTTCCAATCACGTACTCAAGCGTTGACTCACGCGTACCATGTTCCTCAAATCTGTGCCCTTGGATTGATGAAACTGAACGTGTGGACGGTTTGATTTTGAAGGTGCATGATACGCTTCAGCATTGAAACTGCATGGGAATATTGATTGAAAAATAACATGGAAATAGTGAGGACCTGGGCTCGAACCCAGGTCATGAACGTTACCAGCACATATGTATACCACTGAGCCATCCCACGCGCGTTTAACATATAATGACTAACAAATATTATAAAAGAAAAATAGTCAGTGGCTCAAAAACGCGCGAAGAATTTGAATGATCCAATCAGCGCCTTCCACTTCATCGTCCTCTTCGTTGTGTTCTTTTTTCCTGAAACACAAAGACAATAAGCAACGGTTTTCAAACGTTGCTATAGACACTATATTAGAAAATAGCGAATAGCCCCTGGGGCTTCATAAATTAGGCGCGATGGCCTCATTCTCTTCATCCAAACGCCCTGAATTGGATGGTCTAGGTCTTACACGCCAATTGTTCCTTAAACGAAAACCCCTAATTTGAAAACCTAAGAACCCTAAAAAGCAACAAAGGTGAATTTGCATACAATGTATAAAAACGCAATTAAAGTAGATGATTAGCTTCAGAACACATCATATAGTATGAATCCATTAAAAATATGCAATGAAAATGTCTAAATCTTGAAATACGATTATGAAAAAAAATGAGAAAAGCTTGACTTCTGTACAATGATTCAGAGGGTTAGGGACTATGTTCTTGATCCAGGAAGGTTCCTTGATGTCCCAGGAATGTGATAGGATAGTTGTTTTGGCTTGAATCAAACTCTAACCCTGTTTTTAGTTTTGAGATTTTTCACCAAAAAGTCAAGTTTTCTAATGGAGTTTCTGCGCAGCTTTTTTGTTCTGAGGCATTAGGTCTTGATTGTGTATGTATAGGAGAGTGATTAGGGTTGAAAAACTTGATCAAAATCCATGAATTAATGAATATGATATTTGATTTTTTAACCATGATTTTCAAATCTTTTTCACATGCTTTTGCTACCAAATCATGACCAATCCAATTGATTCTTTCCATATATGGTTAGGCACGAAATCTTGAGTATATATTATGCACAAAAAGATTGAAAAACTTAGGTTAAGTATTTTTCATGTATTTAATTGATTTAAATGAATTATTATTAATAAAAATTCAAATAAATAAATAAAAAATGAAGAAAAACTTCCCTTTGGGCCAAGTGGTCGTGCACATGCCTTGGATAATGAATTGTGGAATAAAAATAGGCCCATTAGCAATTTTAGGTCATTTGAAGCAATGTTGACTTTTCAAAATATCCAAAACTTTCCCAACTTCCACAAGGCATAACTTGCTCAATTTTTAAGCTTTGCTCATGTTCTTGGCCATTTTGGAAAGGTCTTTGAGTCCTATAACCAATGCCTTTGGTCCCATGTCATTTTGATTTACCAATATCAAGTTATGGCCTTTGACTTAAAGTCCCTTTTTGTTGACTTTTGAAAATGACCTATAATGTTGAAATTGATAACTTTTTGTGAGAGCATTTCTTGGACTTGAAGTATGAAGAGGAGTTGTAGGAAATGTCTTTCTCTTCAAAATGAGCTTTGGATGGAATTTTTTTGATAATCCATGTGAAAGTTATGCCCTGGTTAATTTACAGTTGACTTTTTCAGCTGTCCAAATAAGGAAACTTTTGCATCTTGATGATTTTTGAGCCAAGCTTTGAGAATCATGATCAAGCATTGATCAAGTGATGTTTGTGGCTTCAAAATGAGATGTTGACCAAAAATTTGAACTTTTGACTGCCAAATGACCATTTTGCCCCTACAGTTGACTATAGTGCAATTAGGGTTTTGACTGTGCAATTTTGTGCTGAAAGTCTTGAAACTTGGTATGAGGATGCTTGACCATACTTATTGGCATGTGGGACTTGATTGGACCCTTGGAAACTTCATTTTCTTGATCAGAATCAAAACCCTAATTTTGACTGTTTAGGAGGCCCTTGCACTGTGCAACCCTTGGGGAATTTTGAAGCTTGACTTGGCAATTTCTTGAAGAATATGGGAGGGAAAATTTTGGGGTACAACAGTTGCCCCTGTTCAATCTCCTTAGACCTGAGGATGCAGATTGGCTGACGTGCCTTTCGTAATCCGAGGGTAGAAGATGATTGAACACTAGAGTGCCCAGAAATTTGCGCTCACATAGCAGCAGTATGATGATGGGAATGGGCTTATAGATGCCATTTGGAGATTGATGGATAGGATGATGGGCTTATAGATGCCATCTGGATGTTGATCGCGTAAGAGATTCTTTAGCGAGAACTTGCGTACCTGCAAAAGAAAAATGAGTACCTGACATGTTGCAGGAGCTGGTCTTCAGATGCTTTGTATAGATTTGTCCTGACTGGTTACATGAGCTGGATCTGGAGTTTCAAAAGATGATGAATGAACCAGGGATGGTTACTACCTCAACAGGAACGGTGAGAGAACCTTGGGTGACTTTAACTTCAACAGTAAATATTGAGAGAATCTTGGTGGGAATTACCATCTCCGCAGTATCGGGAAGAGAACCATAGGAAATTATAATCTCAAAAGCGAACGTTTGAGAAAAACCTGGAATGGAATTATCATCTCCGCAGTATCGGGGAGAGAACCATAGGAAATTATAATCTCAAAAGCGGACGTTTGAGAAAAACCTGGAATGGAATTATCGTCTCCGCAGCATTGGGGAGAGAACCATAGGAAATTATAATCTCAAAAGCGGACGTTTGAGAAAAACCTGGAATGGAATTATCGTCTCCGCAGCATTGGGGAGAGAACCATAGGAAATTATAATCTCAAAAGCGGACGTTTGAGAAAAACCTGGAATGGAATTATCGTCTCCGCAGCATTGGGGAGAGAACCATAGGAAATTATAATCTCAAAAGCGGATGTTTGAGAAAAACCTGGAATGGAATTATCATCTCCGCAGTATCGGGGAGAGAACCATAGGAAATTATAATCTCAAAAGCGGACGTTTGAGAAAAACCTGGAATGAAATTATCGTCTCCGCAGCATCGGGGAGAGAACCATAGGAAATTATAATCTCAAAAGCGGACGTTTGAGAAAAACCTGGAATGAAATTATCGTCTCCGCAGCATTGGGGAGAGAACCATAGGAAATTATAATCTCAATAACATTCATTGAGAAAAACCTTTGATAACTTCTACCGAGTCTTCATCAGAAAAATCTGTTTGGGGTCGATTTTGCTGGACTAGAGAAGGCCTTAGACTGGATAAGAAATCTTTGGAGTCGATTAACTGAACCGGTCTAGGTCTTGAAATATGATTGAGAATTTAACTGCATCCTTCCTGAAAGGTAAAGGTCAGTCATATGCAATGCATGATATGGACCAAGCGATGATGTTCTCAACATAAATGAGACTTGTAAGATATGATGCGTCTATGCATGCTATAATGATGTATGGAAGTGCGATGCTTATGAATGTATGTTTTTCGTCTAGGAAAGTAAATCCTTGACGGGTGCCGGGAAGTCACTCCTGGGCTGATATTGGGGAATAGATATTTGCTTCCGCTAGGGATGATAGTTGCAAGAATACCGGTAGGAGAAGATAACTCCGTTGGGGAATAAACTTGGCGAATGGATAACTCTGCGGGGAGAAAAGTACTCTAGCGATCTTGTTGGGAAGCAATACTCTGTGGGAAGAGAGATACTTTGCTGGAGTGTTGATGGTAACTTCGCTGGGGATACCATTGTTGCGTTGGAAGTGTTAATAGACTTCGCTGGGGGTAAGAGAACTTTGTCGACGACGATCTTTCCATGGCTATTGGCTGAGGATAACCCAGTTATATCCTGGTAAGGAAATAACTCTTTGAATAAAGCCGGGAGACGCGTTCGTGCTCTGCAAGGATAAGCTCCCAGAATCTACTAGGGATAAGCTTACTGCTTGGGGAGATGAATTCCAACTTTCCTGGGGACCTAGATTGGACTCTCCTGGGGAAGGTTTTGGACTGCGGGGGAAGTGATTCCTTTGAATGTTTGATATGCCGCCGGGGAACAATCTTTAGACCAAGATTGCTGGGGATGCTTGTTAAGAATATATGCATATTGCTGCTGGGGAATGTTGAGATCTGCTGGAGGATACTCAACTTCCTTAAGGTTTGATAAACTTTGCTTGGAGAAGAGTGCACTGACTTGCTGGCTCACTCTCTGGGGGATTAAGGTGTACTGGTTATGTCTTTTTAGCTGAACCTATCTTGGTACCTTGGAGGACGGAACAATTAGATTGCTTAGACAACTCTTTATTGCCCCTGTTTCTAATGTTACCTGTAATTAATCCTTTGTTTCGTATGCAAATATTCATGAGTTAGCAAATTATTGTCAATGCATATATCACAAATTGAACCTTGGACGTTCTTCGCAAAACAAAACAGAAAAAGAAAAACAATTGGCACTTTTAACTGAAAAGTATATTTGTATTGATTTTTGAATGGCCTGAAAATAGGCGTTTTGAGTACAAGAGGCTGACGTCCTAGTAAGAGAACACCGCCGAACCAGAGAGTTTATACAAATTTTGTACAAAAGAAAATAAAACAACTGTGTGAAATGGATGATCCCACTGGGTTTCGACTCTGCTATTGCCTTTATAACTCCGAGCGTCTCATCACTTGATGACCTTGGTTGAAGGTGAAGCTGACTGATCGATGCCGTCTGAACTTGATGTAGATACCGGATTCTGGATGCAGAGTGATCAATGAGACATAGTATTACGCTTTTATCCCTAACTTTTGCCTGGACCGCCCTTTCGGGTTTTCAGTCCACCGGGATACCCATTTTTGCCCAAGTCGCTGTTGCACCCCAAAATTTGCCCTCCCATATTCTCCAAGATTTGTCAAGTCAAGGTCATAAAATGCCCCAAGGGTTGTGCAGCTCAACTGTCTCCTATACAGTCAAAACTAGGGTTTGAGTCCTGATCAAGAAAATGAAGTTTTCAAAGGCCCAATCAAGTCTCATATGCCTATAAAGATGGTCAAGTATCCTCATGTCAAGTTTCAAGGCATTCAGCTCAAAATTGCACAGTCAAAACCCTAGATTGCACTACAGTCAACTATAGGGGCAAAATGGTCATTTGACAGTCAAAAGTTCAAATTTTTGGTCAACATATCATTTTGAAGCCACAAACATCATTTGATCAATGCTTGATCATGATTCTCAAAATTTGGCTCAGAAATCATCAAAGATGCAAAAGTTGCTATATTTGGACAGCTGAAAAAGTCAACTGAAATTGACCAGGGCATAACTTTCACATGGATTATCAGAAAAATTCCATCCAAAGCTCATTTTGAAGAGAAAGACATTTCCTACAACTCATCTTCATATTCCAAGCCCAAGAAATGCTCTCACAAAAAGTTATCAATTTCAACATTATAGGTCATTTTCAAAAGTCAACAAAAAGGGACTTTAGGTCAAAGGCCATAACTTGAGATTGGTAAATCAAAATGACATGGGACCAAAGGCATTGGTTAGAGGACTCAAAGACCTTTCCAAAATGTCCAAGAACATGTGAAAATCTTAAAAATTGACCAAGTTATGCCTTGTGGAAGTTGGGAAATTTTTAGGAATTTTGAAAAGTCAACATTGATGCAAAAGGCCTAAAAATGCAAATGGGCCCATTTTTCTTCCAAGTTTCTTCATGCCAAGCCTATGCACGACCATTAGGCCCAAAGGGAAGTATTTTCATATTTTTTAATTATTTATTTGAATTTATATTAATATTAATTCATTTAAATTATTTTAATACATGAAAAATATAAACCTAACCTAAAAAAATCTTTTTATGCATGATTTGGCTTCTATAATTCGTGCACATGTTAATAAGGAAGGATTTGGTGCTAATTGATCAGATTTGATACAAAATACATGAGAAAAAGATTGGAAAAGATCCTTAACAAATCAAATATTCAAAACAATTATTGCCTTGGATTTGATCCAATTTTCTTAACCTAATTGCTTCCTTACAAGTACTAGAACATAACCCTAAGCCAAGGAGACTGCAGGCTGCGCCCCAAAAAGCATTTGCATATTGAAAATTTTTCTTAAAAACTCAAATCTGAAAAGTGCCTTAGAGGTGGATTCAAACCTCCAAACCTATTCCAAAAGCTTCAGTGGCAATTGCTGGACGTTTCTCAATCATTAACATCAACCAAAACACCCTGAATTGGTACCCCTAAGTCAAACCGTGCCTCAAAATTTCTGAAATCGCATAGCATAAATCAAGCATCCTTTTGCATTTTTCTTTATGGATTCTTGCTTATAATGATGTTTCTAAGCTAACCAACAGGTTCAATTGTGTTTTTATGCCATATATGCGTTTTTGCCATTGTCAAATATTAGGGTTGCAGGTTGTCTGAATTGGGGATTTTGCGTAGAGGAAAAATTAGGACCCATGAATGCCATGGTTGGATTCAGCATCTCAAGACGAAGATATCTTGACCCTCGCGATGAATTTATGACCAATAGGATGCTAATCGCTATTTTCTTGTAGGTTGCTTAAGGCCACACATCCAAAACCGTGGCTGAAGGGTTTTGTTTCAGAAACAATGGGGAAGATGATGCGTTGGCAACCACTGAGTGGTTCATTCAAACCAGCGCGCGCTTTTAGGGGCCACTGACCAATTTTGCTTTTTGTTATTTAATTGATATAATATGTTAAATGGAACATAATGGCTCAGCTGGCAGGTACCAACGCATATGACTCTCATGACCTGGGTTCAAGTCCCAGGTCTGGCAAAATTCCATGTTATTTTTCAAAATAAGATCCTATGCTATGCTAACATCCAGGTACATCATGTTCTCTCATCATCAAGCCACACACGTGTCCCAGACGACCAAATCAAAGGCATGGATCCCAGGAGCACAATAAACTCCAGTCAACGCACCATAGGAAATCTTGAAAAGTCAGCAAATTCAAGGCTTAATGGGCCAATGTTCTAAGGCCTGAACCTCCCATTTGGGGCAACACCCCACTCTGGTTTGACAAATTTTATTTCTTTTTCTTATATCTTTTAATTATTATTTTAATTGTTGTGTTTATTTTAATTATTGTTTAAATTTTTAATCAAAATATAAAAACATCACAAAAAATCAGAAAAGACCAAAAATAATATAATTTTTCTTTTAATTATTTTCTAAATAAATGCTTGTAATTATTTAGCTTTAATTTAGGTTTATCAAATATTTTTCATAATAAAAATCCAAAAAATAGAATTTAGGTTTAATGACTTTTATTTTCTTTTTTTTATTTTTCCCTTTTTTCAGAATAACAATATTATTTATTTATTATTTTATTTTCATAAATTAAAAATTGTACATAAATTAATTTAGAGTTTAATTTAGGTTTTAATTTAATTCTTTCATAATAAACTTAAAAAAACATTAGAACTAGGGTTTAGCATTTTAATTTTAATTAATTTTTTCCTTTTTCTTTTAAATCTAAAAAAAACACAAAATACCAAAAAAGCATTTAATCATTTAATTTTTTTTAATTCTCATTAACTTTTAATTTTTTTTGCAAACGGGTCCAACGCCCATTGTTTAATCATTTAATTTCGCATGATTTATTTTTATCGTTCATTGTAATTATGTAAATCTCCCAAAGCCATGTAACTTTACTTTTCGCACCTTATTTTTCCGTTTCTTTATTTTCCGTCAAATCGGGTCCGGTTTAATTTTGGCGATGTGGACCCGCGCCATTTGTAATAGCCTTAGATTTATTTTCCCGTAACCTTTTAACTGTTAACAAACAAGCATGCAAGAATGAATGTCTTAATTAAAATCAAGCGTAGAACACAAATAAACATGACAAGACAAATATCTGAAAACGACACACGAATCGCACACACCACCCCTAGGGTACGCCTCACTGTTGCCTTTCGAAAGGTGATCGTCGAGTAGAGGATGTCTTAGTAAGTCCTCATGATCCGGGAACCTGGCATGAGGGTAGCTTCTAAGGTGTCTTCCCATTGCTCTGGTGATCACCATGTCCCTAAAACTCGAATTGACCCGAACACCTCCAACGGTGGTGCTACCTACCTCTCAATGGTGGGATGGCACTACTTTAAAGGACATCTACACAGACGAATTCCTTAGGGTAGGTAGATGACTCTAGATACTTGCTCTAATCTCAAAACAAATCAAAATCTTTTCACACCAACACATTTTCAAAAGCTTTCGAAGCAAACTTTTCAAACACTCTGACGTACGAGTCGAACTGAAATTTTTCAAAAGAAACTTTTTTAAACCCACATTGAAAAGCAAACAAACAATTTTGAAAACACAAATGAGCAAGTATCTAAGAGCCCATGGATAACCATGGATAGAAAGGGTGCTAACACCTTCCCTTTCTATAACCTACCTCCCGAACCGAGAGCAATCTCTCTAAAGGAATTTTTCTGTGCTTTTGTCCTTTCCATTTGGAGAAAATAAAAGACGGTGGCGACTCTTGCTTCCGCGACATTTCGCGAACCAGCGTTAAACAGTCAGTTCCAGATCCACCGATCACAGTCGCCTTTTCAGGTTTTCGACTTGCCGGGTGTACAGATTTTTTTTCATTTCATCCCTTCATTTTGCCCGAACCCTTTTGGTTCGCCGGGAAGCCCTAATTTTTGCCTAGGCATGTCAGCCTAGCGGGTCTTTTTTTCATGCGTAGTATCTTTTTACTATGTCTGCATTGGCGGGGTGAGGAAGGTCGTCACCATCCATGTTGGTCAATATCATTTCTCCTCCTGAGAACACATGCTTGACCACAAATGGCCCTTCGTATGTAGGGGTCCATTTTCCCCTTGGATCACTCTGAGGAAGGATGATTCGCTTGATTACCAGATCCCCAACTTGATACTCCTGTGGTCTGACCTTTTTGTTAAATGCCCTGATCATCCGTTTCTGATACGTCTGACCGTGACAGATAGCAGCAAGTCTCTTTTCATCAATGAGGTTTAGCTGATCAAGTCGTGTCTGGATCCAATCATCCTCGTTCAGATTTGCATCCTTCATTATCCGGAGAGAGGGTATTTGCACTTCGATCGGTAAGACTGCCTCCGTACCATAAACCAAAGAGAAGGGAGTTGCCCCGGTTGACGTCCTAGCAGAGGTACGGTACCCATGTAGAGCAAACGGTAACATCTCGTGCCAATCTTTATAAGTCACTGTCATCTTCTGCACGATTTTCTTGATGTTCTTATTTGCTGCTTCTACAGCCTCATTCATCTTCGGTCTGTAAGGAGAAGAATTGTGGTGCTGTATTTTGAACTGCTCACAGAGCTCAGCGATCATCTTGTTATTCAGATTGGTACCATTGTCTGTAATAATTCTCTCTGGGACGCCGTACCGATAGATCAGATTGTGCCGAATGAACCGTGCCACAACAGTCTTGGTTACCGTAGCGTAGGATGCTGCTTCGACCCACTTTGTAAAATAATCAATCGCCACTAGGATGAAGCGATGCCCATTGGATGCCGTAGGTTTAATCTCACCAATCATGTCTATGCCCCACATTGCAAACGGCCAAGGCGCAGTCAGAACATTCAAGGGAACTGGAGGAACATGCACCTTATCTGCATAAATCTGGCACTTATGGCATGTCCTGGAATATTGGTAACAGTCAGCTTCCATTGTGGACCAGTAATACCCTACCCGAAGGATCTTCTTTGCCATTGTATGTCCACTGGAATGTGTACCAAAGGTCCCTTCATGTAGCTCTTCCATGATCCTTTCTGCTTCAGTCTTATCCACACAACGCAGTAAGGTTGAATCATGGTTTCGCTTGTACAAGATGCCGTTGCTAAGGAAGAACTTTGCCGCGAACCTCCTCAGGAACTTCTTATCATTGACAGATGCATCTTCAGGGTATTCCTGAGCTTCCAGATATCTCTTCACCTCATGGTGCCAAGGTTTCTCAGTCACCAATTCAGTCTCGAGATCACAACAGTATGTCGGTTCGTCCAGTTTCCAGATGATGATCCGGGGAGCCTCATTATCCCATTTGACTTTGAACATAGAAGCCATTGTAGCTAACGCGTCCGCCAACTGATTCTCTTCTCTCGGGAAGTGTTCAAAGGTTATCTCTGTGAAGTGGGGGATCAGGGTCAACACACATTCTCTGTAAGGAATCAGGTTTGGATGTTTCGTATCCCACTCTCCTTTGATCTGATTGATCACAAGAGCGGAATCTCCGAAGACACTTAAAAACTTAATCCTTAGGTCGATCGCAGCTTGAAGACCCATGATGCACGCCTCATACTCGGCCATGTTGTTGGTACAGTTGAAACATAGCCGGGCAGTGAGTGGAGTATGAGTGCCTTGAGGTGATATGATTATAGCGCCGATACCGTTACCCAAAGCATTGGAGGCTCCGTCAAAGTGCATAGACCATCGGGATCCTTCCTCAGGTCCTTCATCCGGTCCAGGTACTTCACAATCAGTCACTATCATGATGCTTTCATCCGGAAACTCGAAGTTCATTGACTGATAGTCATCTACGGCCTGATGTGCCAAGTGGTCTGCCAATACACTTCCCTTGATGGCTTTCTGGGTCGTGTACCGAATGTCGTATTCCGTCAAGATCATTTGCCATCTTGCAATTCTCCCAGACAGAGCAGGCTTTTCGAATATGTACTTTATAGGATCCATCTTTGAGATCAACAAGGTGGTATGAGTCAGCATATACTGTCTCAGCCGGCGAGCAGCCCATACCAAAGCGCAGCAAGTTTTCTCAAGCAGTGAGTATCTGGTCTCACAGTCGGTAAACTTTTTGCTAAGGTAATAAATGGCATGCTCTTTTCGGCCAGACTCGTCATGCTGCCCCAGCACACACCCCATTGAGTTGTCAAGCACTGTCAGGTATAATATCAGAGGCCTCCCTTCAACCGGTGGCATAAGGATGGGTGGTTCTTGGAGATACTCTTTGATTCTGTCGAAAGCAGCCTGACATTCATCGTTCCAACGTACTACCTGATCTTTCTTCAGCAGCTTGAAGATTGGCTCACAGGTAGCAGTCAGATGTGAGATGAATCGAGCAATGTAATTCAGGCGTCCTAAAAAGCCTCTGACTTCCTTCTCTGTCTTAGGAACTGGCATCTCTTGAATAGCTTTGACCTTGGCAGGGTCCACTTGAATGCCCTTGTCACTTACCACGAAGCCTAACAGCTTTCCGGATCTGACCCCGAAGGTGCACTTGTTCGGGTTCAACCTTAGCTTGTACAGTTTCAACCGGTCAAACAACTTCTGCAGATGATCTAGGTGCTCTTCCTCAGTCTGGGACCTTGCGATCATGTCGTCAACATACACTTCTATCTCATGATGGATCATATCATGAAATAAAGCAACCATGGCACGTTGGTAGGTTGCCCCAGCATTCTTCAACCCGAATGGCATGACCTTGTAACAGAAGGTGCCCCACTGAGTAACAAATGTAGTCTTTTCCATGTCTTCAGGTGCCATCTTGATCTGATTGTAACCTGAAAAGCCATCCATGAAAGAGAACACCTTATGCTGAGCTGTATTGTCAACGAGGACATCAATGTGAGGTAGGGGGAAGTCATCCTTGGGGCTGGCCCTGTTCAGATCCCTGTAGTCGACACACATTCTGACCTTACCGTCCTTCTTAGGTACCGGCACCACATTAGCAACCCACTGAGGGTAAGAAGTCACTGCAAGGAAACCAGCATCAAACTGCTTCATAACCTCGGCTTTGATCTTCTCAGACATCTCTGGGCACATACGGAGGACCTTTTGCTTAACCGGAGGGCAATCTTCCTTAGTTGGTAAGTGATGGACCACAATATCGGTATCCAACCCGGGCATGTCTTCGTAGGACCAGGCAAAGATCTCCATATAATCATGTAGCATCTGAGTCAATCGTTGCTTCACGCTGAGCTCTAGGTTGGCACCAATCTTTACCTCTTTCCTGTCTTCTTCAGTACCCAGGTTTATTGTTTCCACTGGCTCTTCATGGGGTTGAATTGCCCTTTCTTCCTGAAGTAACAATCTTGCAAGCTCGCCAGGCACTTCGCAATCATCTTCACCTTCGTCTTCGGCTAAGTTGATCGGATTTTCGAAGTCATAACTGGCAGTAGCAGAGTCGTTACCAGTGAGATCCAGAGTGGATTGAAACCTGTATGAGTGAGTGTGTGTGTAAATACAGCTGTTTTGAAATATATGTAAAGGAAAGAAAGACAGAAAAGGAGCATAAGATTTGCAATGTGAGAAAACGTCCAAGATTTGCATTTATGATATATGAAATGACAATTTATATGCCCTCACAAATAGAACCACGGTGCCTCGGGTAAGACACCGGGCCATAGAGTTTATTATTGTTTATTACAGATACCAAAAACATAGGAATTCATTACTTAGTAACAAGAGAAACAGGTAGATTGTCCTTTGCACTCCAATTATTAAGTCCACTGTCGGTTGCCGGGTAGATCCAGCTATTAAAATCAGCTTCATCCACTTCGTCTAAGTCCCCAATAGCATTTACTCCGTGAGCAGGCAGGGGAGCTGTCACTACATTGGGCTTCTCAGATGCCTCAAACTGTACCTCCTTGGCGTCAATAAGGTCCTGCAGCTTGCTCCTTAGCGCCCAACAGTCATCAGTGGAATGCCCCGGGCTATCAGAATGATAAGCACAACGAGCATTTGGGTTGTACTTAGGAGATGTAGTATTTGGAAACTTCGGAGCCTCCCTGACGGTCACTAAGTTGGTTGAGAGCAACTGTGGTAAGATTTGGGATAGAGTCATGCTTAACCGGGTAAACTCTCTCCGGGGTCTTTCAGCCCTTTGAGGATTGGTCGGCCGAGGAGCGGCAACAGGCTTGGCAATCGTTACCGCACCGACAGATTGGCGGCGCTCAAATCTTCCTGATCTCCGGGAGCCATATACAGCACTAGCCTCCTTTTTGAAGGGTTTCTTCTCAGAACTAGACGATGCACCCTTCGGAATCTTTCCAGACTTCAACCCAGCCTCAATTCTTTCTCCAGTCAGAATCAGATCAGTGAACCCTGCAGATGAATTCCCGATAAGATGGTTGAAAAATGGCCCAGATAGGGTCCCCAAGAACATGTCTACCAACTCCCGATCAGTCAACGGAGGCTGCACCCTACCAGCCAGATCCCTCCACTTCTGAGCGTACTCTTTAAAACCTTCACTTGAACCTAACGACATACCCTGGAGTTGGGTACGTGTAGGGGCAAGGTCGGCATTATATTGATACTGCTTGTAGAAAGCAGTAGCCAACTCCTCCCAGTTACGAACCTTGGTCCCATCCAGCTGATAGAACCATTCGAGATGAGTCCCTGAAAGACTCTCCTGGAAGAAGTGGATCCACAAATTCTTATCCGCTGAGTACGGTTGAATTTTCCGAACATAGGACCTGAGATGTAGCTTGGGACAAGACGCCCCGTCATATTTAGTGAAAGATGGTGCTTTGAACTTCCGAGGAATGATCACACCAGTAGACAAACCCAGATCTCCAAAATCCAGCCCAGGTACCTGTTGTATTTCCATAGCATTCAGCATGTCTTCCAGTTGCTTGTATCTGTCTTCTGCAGGAGGGTACTGCTCTTCATTAAAATCAGTCTCGTTGTCGGAGACTACCGGACTAGGACCCTTTTCTTCTTGAGGAGTACTCTTGCCAATAGAAGAACCAGCCTCTTCATTCTGCAGAGTATTGCCAAACCTTCGGCCCGAGCTAAACAAAACAATTCTTCTCTTCTTCTTCTTTTCCTTCTTCAGAAGTAGAGCCTTCAGCTCTTCTTGGCCTTGAGCCAAACCTTTGATTAATTCCTGAAATTGCGCATTCTGCGCCTGAAGAGCTTTGATGGATGTCTCAGTTGATGATGAGTCAGGATTCATGATGCTGAAATAAACAGCGAAGAACTGTAAGCAACCTGAAAAGAGGAAAAACCTGCTATGCACATGATGAATGATATGTGTTTATGCAATGCATTCAAGGGTTCAAAAGTTCAAATTTGTTGTAGACAAAAAGAACACAAGTTATTATTAAGGAAATAATTGTTTAGTACATCAAAGCCTCATGGGCAAAATAATACAAAAGCAAATCAATCCCAAAATACACTGCGCATCCTCTTTGGAGCTATGTAAGTGTTGAGATTCCTCTCCTCATGCAACAGGCGGGTGAGCTCCAAGACCTTCTTTTCACTGGCATGTAGACTAGTCTCAAGAGAATTCCGTTCTTCCTTAAGCTGGATCCAGCTCTTCTGCATCTCTTCCCAGGATGTGGGCATATCAGGGTGCTGAATAGTGTAGGACACTTCCCCTTCCAAGACTGGTTCTTTGATTACTGGGAGCATATGAGGATAAGGCATTACCAACTTCTGGGAGCGGGCGCGTACCCACTTGAGATAAGGTTCCAACGGGATGGAGTTCCTGTGCCCCAGTGTCTTGCTGTCTATCCTATTGGGCATCCTCCAAGCTCTGATAAATCTCTGGCGAAGTCCTTGAGTATCGTTGTCGAAGTCAAAAACTATGTCAGGAATTAACATGTCATGAGGACCATCTCTCCGAGCATAACCAAACTGTCTCCAAGCCAGGCATGGGTTGTAAGTAATACCTCCTCTGATTCCAAGTAAAGGAACATTAGGGTACTCCCCGCAACGATCAATGATAGTGACATCTTCTCTTGACCGAGGGCACCAATGTATATCTGCATGTGTAAGAGTCATCAACCGTTGTGACCATCTCAAACCCCGCTCATTCTTCAAAACTGATTGTGGAAGGTGCGAAATAAACCACCTTCCCGGGAGAGGAGTGCAACACATAAGGACACCTCTTTTTCTCATGGTTCGAGTGTAACATGAGTGAAGGATGTCCCCCATCAACGTAGGTATAGGATTCTTGGACATAAAGATCTGGACAGCACTGATATCAATAAGCTGATCTGGGTTAGGGAACAACACCAAACCATAGACAAGGAGGGCCACCACTTCTTCAAAAGCTTGTAAGTCAAGGGAGTTCCAACATTCATGGGCCTTTTCAAACAGAAACCTGTCTAAGAACCCTTTGATACCACTCCTAACTTCCCAATGTCCCTTGAGGTCAGATGACTGTAGGTGCAAGGCTTTAGTAATCTCTTCAAGCTTGGGTTCCTTTTCTGTACCGCTGTAGGGTAGTTGATCAAGGATAGGGATCTTCAGGAGCCGGGAGAACTCCTCCAATGTAGGTACCAACTGATAATCCAAGAAGGTGAAACAGTGATGCATATGATCAAAGAATTGGAACAGGACCTTTATCATATCTTCCTCAATGTTGGTATTGACCAAGCTGATGAGACTTCCATGTCTTTCACTGAATGAAGAGTTCTCGGGAATCCTGGATATAAGCTCCTTAAGCTGAGGAGGGATCCTTACAAGACTGATTTGAATTGTCTTTCTACGAACGGTTTCCATGTCCTACAAAACAAGAACAAAGATGAAAATTCGAACCCCTGAACTGGTTAGTCAATGCATATGATGCTGGATGATGTCATGATGCTATGATTAAACACACCACAAATATTTACAAAGACAAACATGTAAGGCACACAAGGCACACAAGACAAGCCCTTAGGGTTTAAGGCCAGCATGGGGTCTGGGTAGTACCCTCTTGAAGTTGGTGGGCTCAACCTGTCCTATCAGAAGTAACCGGGTTCTAAGGGTCCCAATATCACGGGATTGCTTTCATTGTTCATCGTTTCGATTTAGCCACTGAACTGGCGACCGAAATATTCCAGGAAAGCAACCCTCAATTGAGTGTAGTATCGAGTATCAACCAACCTCGGACTGCACCAAAGTCAGTTATCTCACTACCCTAAAGAGGCCAAGATAGTTCAATTAAGGTTCCTAAGGTCTGTTGATGCTTCACGACACCAGGCGGAGGCCCCGTACTCTCCTTGACTGAACTCAAGGGTTACCGGTACACACCAAAGTGCCACATCAACGTAGCAGACTGTTTCAACCATGTCGGTATACCCCGCACAGCTCCCTCAGAGCCTTGTTGCTACTTTCTAAGAAGGTATCCCCCAGATCCGGGTTAGGATCTATAGAACTCCCAAGCAACCCACAATTTAAAGCAAACAAGGAAAGCAATTGAAAACACAGTTATGAACTAACCCTAAGGTACACCTCACTTTAAGTTAAGTCCCCAGCAGAGTCGCCAGTTCTGTGATCGGTGGATCTGGAACTGACTGTTTAACGTTGGTTCGCGAAATGTCGCGGAAGCAAGAGTCGCCACTGTCTTTTATTTTCTCCAAATGGAAAGGACAAAAGCACAGAAAAATTCCTTAAAAAGATTGCTCTCGGTTCGGGAGGTAGATTATAGAAAGGGAAGGTGTTAGCACCCTTTCTATCCATGGTTATCCATGGGCTCTTAGATACTTGCTCACTGTGTTTTCAAAAATGGTTTGTTTGCTTTTCAACTGTGGGTTTTAAAAAGTTTCTTTGAAAATTCCAGTTCGACTCTTGTATCGGTCCTCAAGAGTGTTTGAAAAATTGCTTTCGAAAGCTTTTTGAAAAGGTGTCGGTGTGAAAAGTATTTTTGATTTGTTTTGAAATTAGAGCAAGTATCTAGAGTCGTCTACCTACCCTAAGGAATTCGTCTGTGTAGATGTCCTTTAAAGTAGTGCCATCCCACCATTGAGAGGTAGGTAGCACCACCGTTGGAGGTGTTCGGGTCAATTCGAGGTTCGGGACATGGTGATCACCAGAGCAATGGGAAGACACCTTAGAAGCTACCCTCATGCCAGGTTCCCGGATCATGAGGACTTACTAAGACATCCTCTACTCGACGATCACCTTTCGAGGCAAGGCAACAGTGAGGCGTACCCTAGGGGTGGTGTGTGATTTGTGTGTCGTTTTCATTTATTTTTGTCTTTTGTCAAAGTGATCTATGCGTTTGTTTTTATTCATTCATTCTTGCATGCATTTGTTAACAGTTAAAAGTGCGAGAAGTAAAAGATTCTAAGCTATTACAAAAGGCGCGGGTCCACATCGCCAAAATTTCTTGAACCCGATTTGACAGGAAAAATAAAGAATTAAAGAAAATAAAGTGCGAGGAATTAATTACACGGCTTTGGGAGAGATACATAAATATTAAAAGAAATAAGATAAATATGCGAATTAAATAAGAATTAAAAACGAGGGCGTTGGACCCTTTTTGCAAAATTAAATTAAATGATGGAATTAATTAAAAAAAGAAAAGAAATTGTTTTTGGTATTTTTGGTATTTTATGATTTTAATGGGAAAAAGAATTAAATGCAATTAAAATAAATGCTAACCCTAATTCTAGTTGTTTTTAATTTATTAAGAAAAGATTAAATTTTAACCTAAAATTAACCCTAATTAATTTACATGCAATTTAACTACAAAAATAAATATTTAATATTTAAGGATTATGGGAGAAAAGAAAAAAAAGGGATAAAAAATTAATTAAACCCTAGTTTTACCAATTTTAAGTTAATTAAGAAAATATTACAATTAAACCTAATAACTAGAATTAATTAATGCAATTTATTAAAAAAATACTAAAATAAAATATTTATTATTTTTTCATCTTTTCTGATTTTTTATGTGTTTTTTATATTATTTATGAAAATATTAAGTTAAAGAAACTAATTAAAAAAAATAATATTTGAAATAAGTAAAATAAAGAGAAGAAATAAAAATTCAAGCCTAGGGGGGTATCTGTCCCCAAAGTGGAGGTGAACTCTTTAGAAATTTGGCCCAATGAGCTTCAGGCCTGGCTGACTTTTCCAATCACGTACTCAAGCGTTGACTCACGCGTACCATGTTCCTCAAATCTGTGCCCTTGGATTGATGAAACTGAACGTGTGGACGGTTTGATTTTGAAGGTGCATGATACGCTTCAGCATTGAAACTGCATGGGAATATTGATTGAAAAATAACATGGAAATAGTGAGGACCTGGGCTCGAACCCAGGTCATGAACGTTACCAGCACATATGTATACCACTGAGCCATCCCACGCGCGTTTAACATATAATGACTAACAAATATTATAAAAGAAAAATAGTCAGTGGCTCAAAAACGCGCGAAGAATTTGAATGATCCAATCAGCGCCTTCCACTTTATCGTCCTCTTCGTTGTGTTCTTTTTTCCTGAAACACAAAGACAATAAGCAACAATTTTCAAACGTTGCTATAGACACTATATTAGAAAATAGCGAATAGCCCCTGGGGCTTCATAAATTAGGCGCGATGGCCTCATTCTCTTCGTCCAAACGCCCTGAATTGGATGGTCTAGGTCTTACACGCCAATTGTTCCTTAAACGAAAACCCCTAATTTGAAAACCTAAGAACCCTAAAAAGCAACAATGGTGAATTTGCATACAATGTATAAAAACGCAATTAAAGTAGATGATTAGCTTCAGAACACATCATATAGTATGAATCCATTAAAAATATGCAATGAAAATGTCTAAATCTTGAAATACGATTATGAAAAAAATGAGAAAAGCTTGACTTCTGTACAATGATTCAGAGGGTTAGGGACTATGTTCTTGATCCAGGAAGGTTCCTTGATGTCCCAGGAATGTGATAGGATCGTTGTTTTGGCTTGAATCAAACTCTAACCCTGTTTTCAGTTTTGAGATTTTTCACCAAAAAGTCAAGTTTTCTAATGGAGTTTCTGTGCAGCTTTTTTGTTCTGAGGCATTAGGTCTTGATTGTGTATGTATAGGAGAGTGATTAGGGTTGAAAAACTTGATCAAAATCCATGAATTAATGAATATGATATTTGATTTTTTAACCATGATTTTCAAATCTTTTTCACATGCTTTTGCTACCAAATCATGACCAATCCAATTGATTCTTTCCATATATGGTTAGGCACGAAATCTTGAGTATATATTATGCACAAAAAGATTGAAAAACTTAGGTTAAGTATTTTTCATGTATTTAATTGATTTAAATGAATTATTATTAATAAAAATTCAAATAAATAAATAAAAAATGAAGAAAAACTTCCCTTTGGGCCAAGTGGTCGCGCACATGCCTTGGATAATGAATTGTGGAAGAAAAATAGGCCCATTAGCAATTTTAGGTCATTTGAAGCAATGTTGACTTTTCAAAATATCCAAAAATTTCCCAACTTCCACAAGGCATAACTTGCTCAATTTTTAAGCTTTGCTCATGTTCTTGGCCATTTTGGAAAGGTCTTTGAGTCCTCTAACCAATGCCTTTGGTCCCATGTCATTTTGATTTACCAATCTCAAGTTATGGCCTTTGACTTAAAGTCCCTTTTTGTTGACTTTTGAAAATGACCTATAATGTTGAAATTGATAACTTTTTGTGAGAGCATTTCTTGGACTTGAAGTGTGAAGAGGAGTTGTAGGAAATGTCTTTCTCTTAAAAATTAGCTTTGGATGGAATTTTTCTGATAATCCATGTGAAAGTTATGCCCTGGTTAATTTACAGTTGACTTTTTCAGCTGTCCAAATAAGGAAACTTTTGCATCTTGATGATTTTTGAGCCAAGCTTTGAGAATCATGATCAAGCATTGATCAAGTGATGTTTTTGGCTTCAAAATGAGATGTTGACCAAAAATTTGAACTTTTGACTGCCAAATGACCATTTTGCCCCTACAGTTGACTGTAGTGCAATTAGGGTTTTGACTGTGCAATTTTGTGCTGAAAGTCTTGAAACTTGGTATGAGGATGCTTGACCATATTTATTGGCATGTGGGACTTGATTGGACCCTTGGAAACTTCATTTTCTTGATCAGAATCAAAACCCTAATTTTGACTGTTTAGGAGGCCCTTGCACTGTGCAACCCTTGGGGAATTTTGAAGCTTGACTTGGCAATTTCTTGAAGAATATGGGAGGGCAAATTTTGGGGTACAACAAGGATCATTTGCCATCTTGCTATTCTTTCGAAGAGAGCGGGCTTCTCAATGATGTACTTGATAAGATCCATTTTAGATATCAACAAGGTAGTGTGAGTCAACATATACTGTCTTAGTAGATGATCAGCCCATGCCAAAGCACAACAAGTTTTCTCGGGCAGTGAGTATCTTGTTTCACAGTCGGTAAAATTTTTGCTAAGGTAGTATATTGCATGCTCTTTTCGACCAGACTCGTCATGCTACCCCAACACACACCCCATTGAGTTCTCTAATACTGTTAACTACATGATCAGGGGTCTTCCTTCAATTGGTGGCATCAAAATTGGAGGCTCTTGGAGATATTCCTTGATTTTGTCAAAGGCATATTGACAATCGTCATTCCACTTCACTGCTTGATCTTTCTTCAATAATTTGAAGATGGGCTCACAAGTAGTGATCAAATGTGAAATGAATCTGGAAATATAGTTTAGGCGTCCCAATAATCCCCTAACTTCCTTCTCAGTGCGAGGAGTCATCATTTCTTTTATAGCTTTTACATTTGCAAGGTCTACCTCAATACCTTTACGGCAACAACGAAGCCTGAGAGCTTACCAGATCTTACTCCGAAAGTGAACTTATTCGGGTTTAGCCTCAGTTTGTATTTCTTCAGCCTGTTAAATAGTTTCTATAGGTGATCAAGGTGCTCCTCTTCAGTCTGAGACCTGGCTATCATGTCATCAATGTAGACCTATATCTCGTGATGGATCATATCATGAAACAAAGCTACCATGGCGCGCTGATAGGTTTCCCCGACGTTCTTTAGCCCAAATGCCATAACTCTGTAGCAGAAAGTACCCCACTGTGTGATGAAGGTCGTCTTCTCCATGTCCTCAGGTGCCATTTTGATCTGATTGTATCCGGAGAAACCATTCATGAAGGATAATACTTTATGTTATATGGTGTTGTTAACTAGAACATCAATATGGGGAAGCGGAAAGTCATCCTTGGGGCTTGCCCTGTTCAGGTCTCTGTAATCCATACACATACACACCTTACCGTCCTTCTTCGGTACTGGAACCATGTTAGCAACCCATTATGGATAAGAGGTGACGGCTAATAAACTAGCATTGAACTATTTCATGACTTCAGCCTTGATCTTTTCTGACATATCCGGCCGCATACGATGAACCTTCTATTTCACTGGAGGGTAGTCCTCTTTTGTAGGTAGGCTATGAACCACAATATCGGTGTCAAGTCCCGACATGTCTTCGTACGATCAGGAAAAAACCTCAACATAGTCATGTAGCATCTGTATTAACCGCTGTTTGACACTGGGCTCCAAGTTAGCACCTACCTTGACTTTTTTTCTGTCCTCTTCAATACCCAAGTTCATTGTCTCAATTGGCTCCTCATGAGGTTGTATTTCCCTTTCTTCTTGTTGTAACAGTCTGGCAAGCTCTCCTGGTACTTCACCTTCTTCCTCACCTTCGTCCTCGGCTTGGTAGATTGGATTTTCAAAGTCATAACTGGAAATAGTAGAACCATTATCAACGGCATCCAGAGTGGATGTGGGTCTACAGTTTGATATATGAGTGTGTGTAAGAGCATAGCTGTATATTTTTGATAAAGTAAAGAGGCAGAAAAGAAAAAGAGCGTAAAATTTGTATGTGAAACGTCCAATGTTTTATTGATGACATATGAAATGAAGTAATGACCCTCACAAATAAGCCATTGTGCCTTGGGTAAGACATAAGGTTGTAATGTGTCAATTGTTCAAACATTACATTTCCTTAAAACAAATAGACAAGTTACTCTTGAATAAAAGTAATGGGCACAAAGTCTTTAGCCTCCCAATTGATGAGTCCATCGCTGATGGTTGGGAAGATCCACTTGTTCAGGTCATAATCACTATCGCTGTCTTCTAGGGCATTGACTCCATGGCTGCTGATCTGTAAAGCTGGTCCCCCGATGGGAGCACGACAAACAGCTCTCTGGGCTCCTGAAGTAAAACCCAAACCAAATTTGTCAGATTTGTAGGGTATATCCGGAAGTTGGCCCCAAATTGTACACCCACCTTCTTCGAATACTGCCCTGGAATCCTTCATAAAAGCCATCTCCAGTGGAGGTCTGGTAGTTTTTGGAACACTGGAAGTGGTCTTGGTTGCAACAATGGTCTGCGGAACCTCTTCAAAGTTCTGACAGGGGGTCTCAATGAACTCGCCGTCCATTTCAATGAACCTGAAAGAGTTCAGGTGGCTCACCATGTATTCCTCCTACCCATGAACTGTGATAATCTTCCCATTGACTGGGTACTTCATCATCTGATGTAGGGTGGAAGTCATAGCACCAGCCCCATGGATCCAGGGTCGACCCAATAAACAGGAGTAAGATGGGCAGATGTACATCACATAGAAAGTGGAATTAAAAGTCCAATTACCCACTTTGATAGGGATGTCCACCTCCCCATGCACCATTCTTTTAGAATCGTGGAAGGCCCTCACCATAATGTTACTAGGATTTAGCGTGAGCCCTTCGCAATCTAACCTGTCTAGAGCGTTCTTGGGTAAGATATTCAGTGATGAACCTGTGTCTACCAGAACATGGGATAATGTAGTGCCCCTATAATCAATGGAGACATGTAGGGCATCATTGTGTTTCCTTCCCTTGGGAGTTAGGTCTGCATCAGAGAATCCCAAGCCATTGTCAGCTGTTAAACTAGCCACACAGTTCTCAAATTGATCAACGGAGGTTTCTTGAGGAACGTGGGCAGACTTCAGAAATTTTACTAAAGCCTTGGCATGGGCTTCAGAGCACAGTAGTAGGGCCAACATGGAGATTTTGGAAGGGGTCTTCCCCAGTTGTTCAACCACATTGTAGTCACTCTTCTTGATTATCTTTAATATTTCTTCCATTTCCTTCTTAGAAGCCTCGGGAATGACTTCTGGGTGTGCCTTTGTCCGGACAGGCTCAACCAATATCTTTTTGCCCCGAGTCTCAGCCGACTCGGTAGCAGGGGTAACAACAGGGCTAACAGTAGGAGTAGCAATGGGAATATTGACAGGAGTAGTAGTAGGAACAATCACAGGAGTAGTAATGGGAGTATTAGTAGGAGCAACATCAGGGATGATCACAGGAGTAGCAACAGTTTTAGGAGGAGAGATCTCGGGAGAGAAAACTCTTCCGCTTCTTGTCATCTTACTGGTCCCGATGATATTACTAATGTCAAGATCATACTCTTCACCATCTTTATCTTTAATAACCAGCAAATCTTGCTTAACGCCATGGTAATAGACGTCATCCCATAATTCTAGGGAACAACTTTATCCGAGGAATATGGTATAGGTCCAAGGAAAGTAATTATCAATGGAGCAACTTTCAGAACATATGTAATCCTGACAGGTCTTTTGGAGGAGACCTTGGGAGGATTGGCAGAAATGGTAATGATAAAAACATCTTCACACGGAGTACTTGTAACTGGAGTCTTCTCAAACATAATTTTTTTATCATCCATCAGGCGCTGAACACCTTCTTTCAATAAATGGCAACCATTAGGTAGAGACAAACATACGTGGCAACTTTCACTACAACCCAGAAAACCGGCTTGCAAAATATTCTTTTTAACAGTCAGGAGTGTAGTAGGTAGGTTATCAACAGAAATGACAAACATGTCATCATCAATAGCATTAATACCACGGTCGTGCTTGGGCAAAGGGGCAGTTATAACATTATGGGTCTCAGGAGCGTCGAATTCAATCTCCTTTGCCTCAATCAAATCTTGCACCTTGTTCTTCAAAGCACAACAGTCTTTTGTATCATGGCCTGGACTTTCAGAATGGTAAGCACACCGAGCATTTGAATTATAGTGAGGAGATGTAATGTTGGTGTTTTTGGGAGCCTCTTTCAGGGTAACCAGATTGGATTTCAACAAATATGGTAAAACTTGAGACAAGGTCATATTAATCTGGGTAAACTATTTCCTTGGCTTATCTATTCTGGACTTATTGTTCTATTATTAAGTAGCTGCAGGTTTGGATATCATTAAAGCTCCCACCGTTGGACGGAGTTCCGTTCTACCTTGACTTCTCTGGTTGTAAACAACATTGACCTCTTTTTTTCCCATGAGAGGCCTCTTTCCTGCACTTGAAGAGGCATCCCTTTGAATCTTACCAATTATAATGCTAGCTTCCACTCTTTCTCCTGTCAAGATCAACTCAATAAACCCAACAGAAGAACTTCCAATCAGATGGTTAAAGAATGGCTCGGATAACGTGCCCAAGAACATGTCTACTAGCTCCAAATCAGACAGATGAGGTAGGAATCTTCCTGCAAGGTTTCTCCATTTTTGGGCATAATCTTTAAAGCCCTCACTGGAACCCATAAACATGCTCTGAAGTTGCATACAGGTTCGAGCAAGGTCAACATTATATTGGTACTACTTGTAGAAAAGAGTAGCCAGGTCTTCCCAGTTACATATGTTGGTTCCCTCTAGTTGATAGAACCACTCTAATTGAGTCCCTGATAGGTTGTATTAAAAGAAATGCACCCACAAGTTTCGGTCAGCAGTGTGCAGCTGGATCTTCCTGACATAAGATCTGAGATGCAACTTAGGGCATGAGACCCCATCATATTTAGCAAATGCGGGCACTTTGAACTTTTGTGGGATAAACACTCCAGAAACTAAACATAGCTCTTCGAAATCCAGGCCAGGTACCCTCTGAACTTCCATGGCGTTGATACGGTCTTCCAGCTGTTTGTACTTATCATCAGTTGGAGGGTATTGTTCCTCGATGTAATTAGTTTCATCCTCTTCAGACTCCCTTGGGCTGTGGTCTTCTTCTCTTGGATCTTCTTCCTGATTGTCTCTCTCTCTCTCTCTCTCTTGAAGGAGTTGCGAGCTCTAAAACTTACCTCACTGGTCCTTTAAACCTTCTTCCCAAATTCAGAACACCCACCATCCTCTTTTTCTTCTTCTTGTCCTTGAGAATCAGAGCTTTCAAATCTTCTTGTCCCTTAGCCAGATTCAGGAACATTTCTTGGAATTGTGCATTCTGTGCCTGAAGCTACTTAACTGTTTGTTCAAGAGTCATTGCTGAAATAAACAATAAAGAAGATAAGAAACCTGTCCTGAAACATGTTTATGCAATGATATGTATGGTATATGTATGCAATGTTTTCAATGACTCCAGGAAATTTAATTTGTGAACCAAAATGAAACAAAGATCTTATTAGTAGAATTCAAAATACAATTGCCTTTTTAGGCTTACATTTGAAAAATTCTAAAATCTAAGACATCAAGTTTCCCATGGGAGCTTCCTCTTTGTGCCGAGATAGACATTGAGACTTCTCGCTTCGTGAAGTTGCTTCGTGAGTGTAACACGGCAGGATAACTGACTTGGGATGTTTTGTGTTTGATCGCAATTATTGTGGATAGCAAGAGTCGCCATAGACTTTTCTTTTATCCAAATAAAGGAAAGGGTGAAAAGAATAAGAAATACCTTTGAGATTATTTTCTTGAGTTCGGGGGGTAGTGTAGCGGTAGAAATGTTCAATACTAAGCCATTGGATTGACTAAACTTTATACAAATCAAAATAAAAATCATCACAACGCTTTATTGTTTCCAAAGGAATGGGAAAAGAGCGAATAACCCAAAAAGAGGGGGAAAGATTCAAGGTAAGGGGGGTTGTTTATGCAAAGGGAAGGTGTTGTACGCCAAAATTTTCCCTCTCATTTTATCAATATTTCTCATCACAAGGCTCTTTGAACTAAAGACCAAGCTAGGGTTTGCTCTGCTCAAGACATCTCCTTGCACTATTGACCTAAATTAGGGTTTGAGTTTGCACAAAGAATTTTGGACTTCTAATGCTCAAAGTAACTTTCATACTTCATGTTAGACTCATAAGTTTGACCATACCAAGTTTCAAGCCTTGAATCAAATTTTTGCCCAGTCAATTGGACATTTGACCTAGAAATCAGCTGTATTAGGGAAAAAGTCAATTATGGCCAATTTACAGTCAAACCTCATGAATTTTGACCCACATCAACATTATGAACTCATATGAACCATTTGATCAAGTTTGGACCACAACTCCACAAGAAAATTGATCAGATCACCAAAAGGGCAAAATGGTCATTTTTAGGGTTTTGACTGTACAAATGCAATTTCTGATTTTTGACCTAGCCAATGGCAAATTGGGTTCAACCATGGATTCAAGGACTCAATGGCATCATCTTGACCGATTCAACAAGTTCAAAAGATCTCAATTGCATTGGATTGACAGATGAATTTTTCAGTCAACTGATCAAAAATTGACGGTATACTGAAAAGTCAAACTTTGACTTTTTGGTCAAAATCAAGTGCCAAGGGTCATTTTTCATCAAGATGTGTCAAAACAGGAAACTTGTTCATCAAGAAACCCATTTTTGCAAATTAGGGTTTAAAGTTGAAAAATTTCATAACTTAGAATTTTCTAAGTTATGAAATTTTCTTAATTTTTCCTAACTTTGCCCCACATTTTCAACATGATGCAATTGGATTCAAACAAAACCTCCAACAAGAAAGTTGTAGTACTTCACAAAGTCTACAACTTTGATTCACAAAGTTTTCTCAAAAGAAGCTTGGATCTCAAGTTATGAATTTTGGAACAAGGGTCCCTAAAACTTTTAACTTAGTGAAATTTTGCCCTAGTTTAGGCAGGATTTTGACCTATCTTCATGGCCATTTTTCACATAGTTCCACTTGGAATATCAAGTTGCATTTCAAAGATGGATTATAGAGCATTTTTCAAGCTTTCAAAATTGTCAAGGAACTCTCCAAACACATTTGTGGTTAGGGAGAATCGAAGGCTTGAAGTTGTCAAAAACTCACTTTTCATCCATGGCATATTCATGTTCATACAAGTTGCAATTTCAAGTCAGCATGCCTTACACTAGTTTACAAGCCTCTAAACAACTTCACACTCAATAAATTAATGAAAATCCATTGGTCTAAGCTATTGTTTTGGTCATTAGTACATTGTACACAAAATTAAGCCTTAAGTAGAAAAAGGTACATATCCATTTTTGTTTAAATGTGCTTTATGTCAAACCACAATCTTTGAGCATTGGTCCAAGATCTCTTGTAGCTAAACAAATCCACAAATTAGAGGGGCCAAGAGCAGAGGCTACAAGGTGTTGGATAGCTTGTACAGGCTTGCTACACATCTTTTCCCACTTTTGCTTCATATACAAGAAATATGCAAAACACTTGAGAACTTGAACACCAGCCAAGATAAACTTATACAAACAGTTTCAGCATCTTTCTCACACTTTTTTTGAGCCAGAAACATGATTGCTTGAGCCTCTAAACACAGCATATCCAGAAATCACATCCCCTTGGCAAAACAGGGCAGAATCTGCAACTTGACTTCCATAACTCATTTGGCTCGTGCGTTTTGGCCAAAACCTGTTCAAACATCTTCCATTCCATCCATCCAAGCTATCCCAAACCTCAAATACCAACTGTAACTCCATTTACATAGTTTTCCATTTTCATTTTGAGCTTGTGCAGGTTGAGTTCTATAGGTTGATTCAAGGACATTCAAGGCAAGCAGGCTATTGGAGAAGGTCAAGTGAAGTCCAAGTAAGCTCTCAGACATCTCAAGCTTTGTTGAAAAGCCCTACATTTCCCTACACGAAGTCAGCCGAAACAGGTTTTTGTCTACTTCCTATCTCTCTATTTAGGAACATTTAGCCTTAGGTTTATGAATAAAAAATGTAGTATTCATTGCCACGAAGTTGTATATATGCTCAGTTTTCATTTATATTAAGCATGCTAAGAGAATTTCATCCATGAACATACTGAAAAAACTAGGTCAGATTTTAGGGCCAGAGAAATTCTCTCTGGTCTTTGAGAGTTAAGACAAGTTGTTTATATGGTTGGGATCGTCTTGAAATGCTCTACAAGTTTGATGTTATGTGTTTTTGCAATAGAGCTCGTATACAGGATCTGGTGGTTGTACAGGGCGCGCGCGCATTTTCAAACATCTGAAGGTTGAAGATGAAGTGGTGGGCTGGGCTTGGCCTGGCTCACTATTGACACCCCCCATTTTTCGTTTGCACCCCCTGGCCCAATTTCTTGTTATTTTATTTTTTTTGCATTTTTATTTTCATTTCTGATTTTGTTTATTTATTTCCAAATATAAAAAATGCTCAAAAATATTTTTATAATTTTTTCACATTTATTTTGCATTTTATTTTTATTTTCCTAACATAAAAAAACAATTTAATTGCTTTTATATAATTTATTTAAAACTTGAGAAATATATATATTATACTTTTATGTTTTATTCTTTATTTTTATTCATACTGAAAATATTATTCTAAATATATTTTATTTTTGTATATATTTTATTTTATCATATTTAATATTTTATATATATATATATATATATATATATATATATATATATATATATATATATATATATATATATATATATATATATATATATATATATATATATATATATATATATATATATATATATATATATATATATATATATATATATATATATATATATATATATATATATATATATATATATATATATATATATATATATATATATATATATATATATATATATATATATATATATATATATATATATATATATTATTTTATTAAATACTTTAGAATGAAAATATAAAATATTACATTTTTACTTTTATTATTAAATATACTTAAAAAAATACTTTTCCTAAATATATTTTATTTTTTTATACATACTATTTTATTTTTATTGTATATAAATAAAAATAATTAATATATTTACTTTCTTAAAGAAAATTAGGGTTTTACCCTTAA
This sequence comes from Vicia faba, assembly GCA_948472305.1. Lineage (NCBI taxonomy): Eukaryota > Viridiplantae > Streptophyta > Magnoliopsida > Fabales > Fabaceae > Vicia > Vicia faba. The sequence continues at coordinate 1,063,379,910 of OX451737.1, forward strand.
TCTAATAAAATTAATCTTTTATTTATTTCTTTATTTTTTACATTAAATATTTTTACACACTTGGAAAATAAATATAAACTTTTTTGCATAATTCATATTATTTGATATATTTGTTTATTTTGTTTATTTGAATATTGTCCATTTATTTATGCATTTGAATTCAATTTGGATGTAATAGTAAACTAGGGTTTATATTTCTTATCAAATACACCCCCATTCAAAGATTGTACCCCATCCCCATAATCATGTTGTAATAGCTTAGACTTTTAATTCTCGCACTTTATGCTTTCAATCATGCCATGATTAGAGATTAGGGTTTGTATGCAAAAATCTAAAATCAACAAGTAGCTTGACCTAATCAAAGACAAAAATGCATGAAAATCAAACACAATGCAAACTTGCATCCCTAGGGTTACAATCCACTTGTTGCCTTAAAAATGGGCCACGTTATGCATGTTGGGTACTTTGGCAAAACAAAAACAAAACAAAAGATCATAGTCCCTCGATGACGCTATCTTGGTTGCCTAAACAAAAATGATCAAGTCCCTCAAAAATTTGCCAAAAATACCTAACACAATTGATATCATGGTCTATACGATGACCCGCGCCTGTCCCGTTTAACATCCTAATACAAGGTTGTTCACCAAATGCAATGGTGAAACAACACTGTCAAAAGGGTTAAAAACACATAAGAAAGATCTTTGAGTAAAATAGGGTAGATAGCTCTTAGTTACTTGATCAAAAGCTTGCAAAACATCCTTGCTATTTTCAAACATACTTCACAAACACAATTTCAAAAAATTTCCCAAATTAAACTTTCAAAACATTGAAACCTTTTCAAAGGACAAAAACACCTTTGTATACATTCAAACAAGAATCATTACAAAGGTTGCCACAACGATGGCCTCTTTTCAAAACATCTTTCAAAACCACACACAAAGCACCATTTCAAACAATTGAAAAGCAAAAGCAAGTGATCTAAATAAGTAACTAAGGGCTCATGGATAACCATGGATGAAAAGGGTGCTTGCACCTTCCCTTTTCATAATCTACTCCCCGAACCCAAGAAAACATCTCAAAGGTCTTTCCTGTGCTTTTTGACCTTTCCTTAGGATAAAATAAAAAGTTGGTGGCGACTCTTGTTAAACTGAAGCATTTGCGAACACAAAACGCAAAATCCCAAGTCAGTTCTCCCACCGTATCACAAAACTGGCGACTCTACAGGGGATAAACTTTAAAAGTGGAGTAACCTTAGGGTTTAGATCACCTTTTCATGATTATCATGTTTGCTTTGATTGCTTTACACTTGGTCCTATTGTTTGGGTTTGAATCCTCCACCCGGATTTGGGAAACATTCATAGGTAAATAGCAATACGTTGTGGAAACTGTGTGGGGTATACCAACATGGTTGAAGCAATAGCTATATTAGTGCGACATATTTGTGGGTACCGGTAGCCTTTGAGTCAATCAAAGAGAATACAAGGCCGCTGAGTGATATCGTGAAGCACTAATAACTCTTAGAACCTTACTTGACCATCTTGGACTTTTTTTAGGGGTAGTGAGATGACCGGCTTTGGTGCAGTCCGAAGTTGGTAGATACTCGATACTACACTCATTGAGGGTTGTTTTCTTGGAATATTTTGGTCGCCAGTTAAGTGGCTAAACCAAAACAATGAACACAAAAAATAATCCAGTGATATAGAGCTCCTTAGAACCCGATTATTATTTATAGGACAGGTTGAGCCAACTAACTTCAAGAGGGTGCTTACCTATGAAACCTCATGCAAGCTTGAAACTAGGACCTTGTGTGATTTGCTTGTGCATATGCTTGTGCATACATCATGAACATCATAAAGCATCATATTCATCCACTAACCATTTCAAGGGTTTGGATCTTCATCTTTGTTCTTGTTTTGTAGGTCATAGAATCTCTTCGCAGGAAAACAATTCAAGTCAACCTTGTGAGAATCCCTCCTCAACTCAAGGAGCTTACTTCCAAGATTCCAGAGAATTCTCCTTTCAGTGAAAGACATGGTAGACTTCTCAACTTGATCAACTCCAACATTGAAGAAGACATGGTGAAAGTTCTCTTCCAGTTCTTTGACCCCCTACACCATTGCTTTACATTCCCTGATTACCAACTAGTACCTACTTTGGAGGAATTTTCTCAACTCCTGAGGATTCCTATTCTTCATCAACTACCCTACAGCGGTACGGAAAGAGAACTAAAGCCTGAAGATGTTGCTCAAGCATTACACTTGCAACCATCTGATATCAAGGGTTATTGGGAAACCAGAAGTGGCGTCAAGGGTTTCTTGGCAAAGTTTCTATTTGAGAAGGCACAAGACTACTGGAATTCTCTAGATCTACAAGCTTTTGAAGAGATTGTAGCACTCCTCATCTATGGGTTGTTCTTGTTCCAAAACCCTGATCAGCTTATAGATGTGAATGCTGTCAAGATCTTCATATCCCGGAATCCTGTGCCTACATTGCTTGGGGACATCCTACACTCATTTTACACGCGAACAATGAGGAAAAGAGGTGTTCTCATGTGTTGTACTCCTCTTCTATCAAGGTGGTTTATTTCTCACCTTCCCCAATCATTTTTGAAGAATGAGCAGGGTTTAAGGTGGTCACAACGGTTAATGACCCTTACACATTCTGATGTTCATTGGTGTTCTCGGTCCAGAGAAAATGTCATCATCATTGATCGTTGTGGGGAATTCCCTAATGTCCCATTACTTGGCATTAGGGGAGGCATTACCTACAACCCCTGTTTAGCTCTAAGACAATTTGGATATGCTCGAAGGGATGGCCCTCACGACATGCTAATTCCTGACTTGGTTTTTGACTTCGACAATGACGCTCAAGGACTTCGACAAAGGTTTATCCGAGCTTGGAGGATGCCTAACGAAGTGGATAGTAAGACACTGGGACACAAGAATTCCATCCCCCTTGAGCCTTATCTCAAGTGGGTACGAACCCGCGCCCAGAGTCTTATGATGCCTTACCCTTACATTCTGCCCGTGATCAAAGAGCCTGTTATGGAAGGAGAGGTTCCATACACCCTCCTACATCCAGACATGCCAACATCATTGGAAGAATTGCAAAAGAGTTGGATACAGCTCAAGGAAGAACGAAACACTTTCGAAGCTAGCTTCCATGCCAGTGAGAAGAAGGTTTTGGAACTTACCCGCTGACTTCACGAAGAGGAGACTCTCAACACTTACATCGCGCCAAAAAGGATGTGCAACATCTTTTTACATTAAGAAGCTTTGTAATATTCTGCCCATGGGGCATTTATGTACTAACAAATTTCTTCTTATTAATATGACGTGTGTTCTTTTTGTTTGCAACAACTTTGAATTTCTGAATCCTCGAATGCATTACATGAATAACATATCATTCATCATATGCATAAACAGGTCTTCACACTAGGTTTCCTTATCTTCCTGCTATTTATTTCAATAAGATGGATATAGAGCAGACGATTAAAGATCTGCAAGCACAGAATTCGCAATTCCAACAACTCCTCATGACCTTAGCAAAGGGTCAAAAGGACCTTAAAGCACTGATGGAGAAAGAGAAAGACAAAGAGAAAAAGAAGAAAAGGACTGGTATGGCCACTATGGGAAGAAGGTTTGAGAGCCAGGCTAGAAAGGTCCTCGAGTTCCCCTCGACGTCTGATGAAGGGGTTAGTAAAGGTAAAGGAGTTGCAATGCCCTCTGAGTATGAAGCTGAAGAGGAAGAGGAAGAAGAGGAGGAGGATTACTCTGAACAGCAATATCCTCCTGCGGATGATAAGTATAAGAATCTAGAGGATCGGCTGGCCACCATGGAAGTACAAAGGGTTCCCGGATTTGATTTCGAAGAACTAGGGTTGGTTGCTGGGATCGTCATTCCTCCCAAATTCAAAGTACCTACATTTGATAAATATGACGGTTTGTCCTGTCCGAAGATGCATCTGAGATCCTACGTCAGAAAGATCCAACCTCATTCTTCTAATAAGGATTTATGGGTCCACTTTTTTCAAGATAGCTTGTCGGGTACACAATTGGACTGGTTCTATCAACTTGAGAGATCTGATGTTCATAATTGGGAGGACTTAGCTGCTGCTTTCTAACGATAATACCAATACAATGCAGATTTAGCTCCTACTCGTACTCAACTATAGAGTATGGGTATGGCCTCTAATGAAGGATTTAAGGAGTATACCCAGAAGTGGCGAGATTTGGCTGGAAGGGTGCAGCCACCGTTGTCGGATAGAGAGCTGGTTGACATGTTTTTGGGGACCCTGTTAGGTCCATTCTTTAATCACTTAATCGGGAGCTCATCTGCAGGGTTCACCGAATTAATACTGATAGGTGAAAGGGTCGAAGCTGGCATTAAGAGTGGTAAAATTCAAAAGGATGCAACCGCTTCCACTGCTGTCAAGAAGACCTTCCCAGCTAAGAAAGAAGCTTCTGCTGTTTACTCCCAGAGAAATCAAGGAAGGACGGAGTGCCGACCAACGGTGGGGGCTGTGATGATTCAGAACTCTTCAACCGATCAACCTCGAAGCAGTCAACCTAGGGCTAACTAGAATAGGGTGGAAAGGCCACAACGGCAATTCACTCGGATCAATATGACACCGGCTCAGGTCCTCCCTCATCTGTTAAAGCTGAACCTTACCAACTTGAAAGAAGCGCCAAAAAACCCAAATACCTCTTCTCCCTATTATCATTCAAATGCAAAATGTGCATATCATTCGGACAATGTGGGGCATGACACCAACAACTGTTGGGCCCTTAAGAACAAGATCCAAGATTTGATAGATGCCAAGGAGGTAGAGTTTGATTCTCTCGAAAAACCTAATGTGATGTCTGCTCCTATGCTAAAACATGGTCATAATGTCCGTGCAATTGTGGAAGATCTTCATGTTACCGCTGTTGATGAATTAATGACTCCGTTACCAATGATTAAAATAAATCTGTTGAAAGCCAGGATTTTCCCGGGTTGTGAAAAAGATTATTCCTTTTGTTCAACCTTGCAATCCGACTGTCCGCTGTTGAAATCAAGCATCCAACGCCTGATGGATACTCAAGAAATACTCTTTCAGAAAACTCATGTTGATATCGTTACTCCTGTTACTCCTGTTACTCCAATCAATGACATTGCTATAATCACCATTTCTGACAATCTTTCCAAGACCTGCAAAAGGCCTGTTAAGATTACGCCTGATCCTAAGTGTGTACCGCTGAAGATTACCATTCCGGGGTCTATCCCATATAAGTCCAACAAAACGATACCATGGAATTATGGAGGAGAGATCTTCTACCATGGTGTCAAGCAGATCGAATCAGTCCAAGAAAATTCCGATGAAGAAACCCTTGATGTGGGAAATATTGCAGGGACAAGTAAGATAAATCGTAGCAGAAGAATCTTCTCTCCGGAGATTGCTCCTCCACGGGCAGTCTTCGGACCCTCAAGTGCTTTTGTGCCTGTCAAGATGTCTGTGCGAAGTCCAGTGATTGAGGAAATTGTTACTCCCGAAGTTGAACCCTTTGCTGTTATTGCTGATAAAGGTAAGGGAATCGAAGAAGCGCCCGTCAGGACGAGGGCTCAAGCTTTGGTTATCCCCGAGACCACCCAAAAGGAAATGGAGGAAATCTTAAAGATAATTAAGAAGAACGACTATGATGTCGTAGAGCAGCTGGGGAAAACCCCTTCAAAAATCTCTATGATGGCTCTATTACTCTGCTCCGAGGCTCATGCCAAAGCCTTGATCAAATTCCTAAAGACGGCGCATGTGTCTCAAGAAACTTCTGCAGATCAGTTTCAAGAGTGTGTAGCCAGCCTTACAGCCGACAATGGTCTGGGCTTTTCTGATGCCGATCTAACGTCCAAAGGAAGAAATCATAATGATGCGCTGCATGTGTCGGTAGAGTGCAGAGGAACCACACTTTCTCATGTTCTGGTTGATATCGGTTCATCTTTAAATGTCCTACCAAAGAAAGCATTGGACAGGCTAAACTGTGAAGGTTTGACTCTAAAACCCAGTAATATCATTGTTAGAGCCTTCGACGGTTCTAAGCGGATGGTTCACAGAGAGGTGGGCATCCCAATTAAGGTGGGAACATAGGTTTTTAACTCTACTTTTTATGTGATGGACATCCGTCCTTCATATTCATGCTTGTTGGGAAGGCCATGGATCCACAACGCTGGGGCAGTCACTTCTTCTCTACACCAAATGCTAAAATACCCAGTCCAGGGTAAGATCATAACAGTTCATGGTGAGGAGGAGTATATGATAAGCCACCTTAACTCTTTTCGCTACGTGGAGTTAGACGGTGAATTCATAGAAACACCTTTCCAACACTTCGAAGAGGTTTCTCCTGAGGTTGCGGTAGCCAAGACAATGAATGATGCGCCCATCATTACCAAGCCTGTGTCCTGGATGTCATCCCTTAAAGATGCAGAGGCTGTAATCAAAGAGGGAGGAAGTACAGTGTGGGGTCAGCTGCCAGATTTTCCTCACAAGACAGACAAGTTCGGATTGGGTTTCACTGCTGCTAGCCAGAAAGCTGTGCGTCGCTCCCGGGCTGGAGGACCACCTTTAAAGATCACTCACCATGGGGTTCATGCTTTAGAAGATGATGAAGAAGGAGGCAACTTTGAAGATTAGATCTTTCCAACCATTGAAGGGGGACTAAACAACTGGGAGGCGAAAGACTTTGTTCCCATTACTTTCATCAATCAGTAATTTATCTTTTGAATATTTCCTATGTTGGTCTGTAATAACTTTTAAACAGTTCGTACACTCTTTTGCCTTGTGCCTTACCCGGGACATATAGGTCCATTTGTAAGGGCTTTGATTCTTCATTTTCATATGCCATTTTTAATGAATCATGGACGTTTTTCATCTATAAACTTTTGTGTTCATTTTCTTTCCTTTTACATTTTATTTTGTTTAAGGATGGCTATCCCTTACACACACCCACACTCACAAAATGCAGGTACCCATCCACTCTGGATTCCATGGGTGACTATTCTGCTTTGGCCTTCAGTGACTCTGAAGATTTGGTCAATCATGTCGAGTACGAAGGTGATGAAGACTGTGAAGTGCCTAGAGAGTTAGCTAGACTTTTGCAACAAGAAGAAAGGGCTATTCTGCCCCATGAAGAGGTGTTAGAGACCATCAATTTGGGAACAAAGGAAGACAGAAAAGAGGTTAAAGTGGGTGCCAACCTGAAGCCAAATGTCAAGGAATGCTTAGTTCAGCTGTTGAATGAGTTTGTTGAGATATTCTCCTGGTCCTATGAAGATATGTCGGGACTAGATACAGATATTATGGTTCACCATCTCCCTACAAGATAAGATTGTCCACCAATCAAACAGAAAGTCCGCCGAATGAGGCCCGACATGTCCGAAAAGGTCAAGGCTGAAGTAATGAAGCAATTCAATGCTGGTTTTCTGGTTGTTACTTCCTATCCAAAATGGGTTGCTAACATTGTGCCCGTGCCAAAGAAGGACGACAAAGTCAGAATGTGTGTGGACTACAGAGACCTAAACAGGGTTAGCCTTAAAGATGATTTTCCACTACCACACATTGACATCTTGGTTGACAACACAGCTTAACACAAGGTATTTTCCTTCATGGATGGATTCTCGGGATACAACCAGATCAAAATGGCCCCCGAAGACATGGAGAAGACTACTTTTGTTACGCAGTGGGGTACCTTCTGTTATAAAGTGATGCCATTCGGACTGAAGAATGCTGGGGCAACATATCAGCGAGCCATGGTAGCTTTGTTTCATGACATGATACATCATGAGATTGAAGTCTACGTAGACGACATGATAGCCCGTTCACAGACAGAAGAAGAACACCTCAACCATTTTCAAAAGTTGTTTGTTAGATTGAAGGAGTATAAGCTCAGATTGAACCCTAGTAAGTGCACTTTCGGAGTCAGGTCCGGTAAACTTTTGGAATTTATCGTCAGTAACAAAGGAATTGAGGTTGATCCTGCCAAGGTTAAAGCTATACAAGAAATGCCTGCCCCCCGCACTGAGAAGGAGGTTAGAGGTTTCTTGGGACGCTTAAACTATATTGCAAGGTTCATCTCTCACCTAACATCTACCTGTGAGCCAATCTTCAAGCTATTGAAGAAAGATCAGGTGGTTGAATGGAATGATGATTGTCAGGTTGCTTTCGATAAAATTAAGGAGTATTTGCTGGAACCTCCTATCTTGATGCCACCCGTCGAAGGAAGACCTTTAATCATGTATCTGACTATTTTGGATAATTCAATGGGGTGCGTACTAAGCCAACATGACGAGTCTGGCCGAAAAGAGCATGCCATTTATTACCTTAGCAAAAATTTTACCGACTGTGAGACTCGCTACTCACTGCTCGAGAAAACTTGATGCGCTTTGGTATGGGCTGCTCGCCGGCTAAGGCAGTATATGTTGACACATACCACTTTGCTGATTTCCAAAATGGATCCGATCAAGTACATCTTCGAGAAGCCTGCTTTATCCGGAAGAATCGCTAGATGGCAGATGATCCTGACTGAATATGATATTTAGTACACAACCCAAAAAGCTATAAAGGGGAGTGTACTAGCTGACCATCTGGCTCATCAAGCTGTCGAAGATTACCAATCTATGAGGTTTGACTTCCCTGGCGAAGATATTATGACATTGGACAACATTGAAGGTAACGGACCGTATGACGGACCTGAACAAGGATCCCGATGGACCCTGTACTTTGATGGTGCTTCAAATGCACTTGGCAATGGTATCGGCGCGGTACTTATCTCTCCAAAAGGTTGCCATACGCCTTTCACTGCTAGACTTTGCTTCAGCTGCACCAACAACATGGCCGAGTATGAAGCTTGTATCTTTGGTCTCAAGGCTGCAATTGACCTAGGAATCAAATCTTTGGTTGTATTCGGGGACTCAGCTTTGGTTATCAGTCAAATCAAAGGAGAGTGGGATACTAAACATCCTAATCTTATCCCATACAAAGAACATGTCCTGACATTGTTACCTCATTTTGAGCAGATTACCTTCGAGCACTTTCCGCGAGAAGAAAATCAGCTAGCTGATGCTCTAGCTACAATGTCTTCCATGTTTAAACTCGACTGGCATAATGAGGCTCCCCAAATCACCATCGAGCGAATGGACGAACCTGCACACTGTCATGAGATTACTACCGAAGAAGTAGTGGAACAACCCTGGTTTCATGAAATCAAAAGGTATCTCAAGACCCGAGAATACCCCGAAGGAGCTTCAGTCAACGACAAAAAGTTCTTAAGGAGATTTGCTGCCAAGTTCTTCCTGAGTAATGGTATCCTATATAAGCGCAACCATGATTGTGTTCTATTCGTTGTGTGGACAAAGTTGAAGCTGATTTGATCATGACTGAAATACATAGTGGCACATTTGGCACCCACTTGAGCGGACATACGATGGCTAAGAAGATTCTAAGGGCATGCTACTACTGGTCTACCATGGAAGCTGACTGTCATTAATATTCCCGTACTTGTCACAAATGCCAAGTTTATGCTGACAAGGTACACATTCCTCCAGTTCCTCTCAGCGTTCTAACAGCTCCTTGGCCATTCGCAATATGGGGAATCAACATGATTGGAGAGATTAAGCCTACGGCATCCAATGGACATCGCTTCATCCTGGTGGCTATTGATTACTTTACCAAGTGGGTCGAAGCAGCTTCCTTCGCCTCCGTTACAAAGAATGTGGTTGCCCGCTTCATCAAGCAGAACCTCATATTCCGGTATGGTATCCCCGACAGGATTATCACGAACAACGGTATGAACCTGAATAACACTGTGATAACCGTTTTGTGCGAGAAGTTCAAAATTCAACATCACAATTCATCTCCCTATCGGCCAAAGATGAACGGTGCTGTTGAAGCTGCGAATAAAAATATCAAAAATATCATTCAAAAGATGACAGTCACCTATAAAGACTGGCATGAGATGTTACCGTTTGCTCTGCATGGATATCGTACCACGACGCGTACTTCAACAAGGGCAACCCCTTTTTCTTTGGTATATGGCATGGAAGTTGTTTTACCTATGGAAGTTCATATTCCTTTCTTGAGGATTATGAAGGATGTTGGTTTAAGTGAAGACGATTGGATTAAGACCCGGCTTGATCAACTTAATTTGATCGACGAGAAGCGACTTACTGCTGTTTGTCATGGTCATACATATCAAAAATGGATGATCAAGGCTTTCAACAAGAAAGTCAGACGTCAGGTATATCAAGTCGGAGATCTTGTAATCAAGCGGATCATCTAGCCGCAAAGTGATCCCAGGGGCAAGTGGACTCCTACTTACGAAGGACCATTTGTGATCAAAAATATCTTTTCTGGTGAGGCAATGATTCTGACCACCATGGATGGCGACGACCTGCCTCACCCTGCGAACGTAGACATATTCAAAAGATACTACGCATAAAACGACCCGACAAGTTGAAAACCCGAAAGGGCGACTTGGGCAAAAATGGGCATTCTGGTGAATCGAAAACCCGAAAGGGCGGTTCAGGCAAAAATTAGGGATAAATAAAAAAATATGTACACCCGACAAGTTGAAAACCCAAAAGGGTGACTTGGGCAAAAAAGGGTTTCCCGGTGGACCGAAAACCCGAAAGGGCGGTCCAGGAAAAAGTTAGGGAATTGAAGCGTATGACTATGTCTCGTCGGATCACTTTAAGGACAATCTCTTCACGGACCAGCTCCAGGCTTCTGATCAATCTAATCATCTACGAACGAAGCAACGAATGGACAAGATACTCAGAGTTATGGAGGCTATAGCAGAATGGGAACCCCATGGAATTGTTACACATAGCCATCTTTCTTTGTATAAATTTTTCTCATTTTTTGGCAACATTCTCTTACTAGGATGTCTGTCTCCTTTGTACAAAATACTTACACAAAGTTAATACAAAGATACTTCAAAGTGCAGAAATTTGTTTGCCTTTTCTTTCTGTTTACACTTATGTTTTATTTGAAAAAACGTCCAATGATTTATTAAAATGAGCATATACATTTGAATATAATCACTGCTTACAAATGAAACGGAATAAGAAAGGATAGTTACTGATAGGTAGAAAGTATAGGAAGACGTCTTTATGCTATTACAGAGTAAACCCCCCCTGCAATATGTCATTCATATCCTCAACAAAGCTAAAACCTTGAAATAGATATCCCCATCGGAGTTATCCTCAAAACAGGAATCCCCAGTAGATTGACATACAACCCAAACTCTTGATTTCCCCAGCAGAATAAGCATTCTCCTTACAGAGTTATTTCCCAGCAGAACAAAGATTCTTGTTTTCTTTTCTCTAGTGTAAGCCTCCCAAGTTTCAATTCCCCAGTAAAGATCGTCAGAATTTTCCTCATCCGCCAGGAAAGTCATGAAGAATTCTTAATTCCCCACAGAAGTTGTCAAAACTTTTGGTAATCCCCAACAGTGGTACAAGGATTTCTCATTCTCAAACAATCAAAGATTTTGAATCTCCAAAGAGCAGTCAAGGATTTATTCTCCCCGACACCAGTCAAGAATTTCATAATCTCCAGTTATCAGGGATATATTCTCCTCAGCAAGACGGCTAATCAGCTTACATGCGCATACATTACATTCATATATCATAAATATTAATAAATCACATTTTATTGCATCATACATATCATGCAACATAACTTTGTGTTTTAGCTAACATTTTACCCTTTTCAGGATAAGATTAAAAGATACATTTAACAAATATTCAAAGATTTCAGATACAGTACGGATACGCTCCAAGACACGGAAGCCATTCTATTTCTCATTCAGATTCAACTATCAGATTTAAGTTCAGATACGCTCCAGACACAGAAGTCATTCTGTCACTTATCCAGATCCTAGTTACAGTATGGATACGCTCCAAACACGGAAGTCGTTCTACTACTCATACAGATATAAACTTCAGATACAATCCAGATACGCTCCAGACACGGTTTCCATTCTATCACTCATTCAAACCTATTCCCCAACCCAGAGATATTCCAGACACGGATGTCTTTCTGTCGCTTATTTAGATTTCATACCTCGGATACAATATAGATACACTCCAGACACGACAGTTATTCTGATATTCATTCGAGAATCAAATACAAGTTACAGTACAGATACGCTCCAGACACGGACGCCATTCCCTTGCCCATACGAATCCAATCTCCAGATACAACTCAGATACGTTCCAGATACAGTTACCATTCTGATGTTCATTCTACTGATATTCAACAAACATTTTGATGGAATCTCTAAGCCCATCTCCAACAAGATTCTATCATCTCCAAATGGCATCTTTAAGCCCATTCCCTCAGCAATAGTTTGACGAGTGCAAATTTACGGGCACTCTAGTGTCCAATCCTCTTTTAACTTCGAGTCACGAAAGGCAAACTTGCCAATCTAACTCTTCAGGTTCAAGAAGATTGAACAGGGGAAACTGTTGTACCCCAAAATTTTCCCTATCATTTTATCAATATTTCTCATCACAAGGCTCTTTGAACTCAAGACCAAACTAGGGTTTGCTCTGCTCAAGACATCTCCTTGCACTATTGACCTAAAATAAGGTTTGAGTTTGCACAAAGAATTTTGGACTTCTAATGCTCAAATTAAATTTCATACTTCATGTTAGACTCATAAGTTTGACCATACCAAGTTTCAAGCCTTGAATCAAATTTTTGCCCATTCAATTGGACAGTTGACCTAGAAATCAGCTGTATTGGGGAAAAAGTCAATTGTGGCCAATTTACAGTCAAACCTCATGAATTTTGATCCACATAAACATTATGAACTCATATGAACCATTTGAGCAAGTTTGGACCACAACTCCACAAGAAAATTGATCAGATCACCAAAAGGGCAAAATGGTCATTTTTAGGGTTTTGACTATACAAAGGCAATTTCTGATTTTTGACCTAGCCAATGGCAATTTGGGTTCAACCATGGATTCAAGGACTCAATGAAATCATCTTGACCTATTCAACAAGTTCAAAAGATCTCAATTGCATTGGATTGACAGATGAATTTTTCAGTCAACTGATCAAAATTTGACTGTATACTGAAAAGTCAAACTTTGACTTTTTGGTCAAAATCAAGTGCCAAGGGTCATTTTTCATCAAGATGTGTCAAAACATGAAACTTGTTCATCAAGAAACCCATTTTTGCAAATTAGGGTTTAAAGTTGAAAATTTTCATAACTTAGAATTTTTCTAAGTTATGAAATTTTCTTAATTTTTCCTAACTTTGCCCCACATTTTCACCATGATGCAATTGGATTCAAACAAAACCTCCAAAATTAAAGTTGTATTCCTTCACAAATTCTACAACTTTTATTCACAAAGTTTTCTCAAAAGAAGCTTGGATCTCAAGTTATGATTTTTGGAACAAGGGTCCCTAAAACTTTTAACTTAGTGAAATTTTGCCCTAGTTTAGGCAGGATTTTGACCTATCTTCATGGCCATTTTTCACATAGTTCCACTTGGAATATCATGCTCCATTTTAAATATGGATTATAGAGCATGTTGCAAGCTTTCTAAATTGTCCCAGAACACTCCAAACACATTCGTGGTTAGGGAGAATCGAAGGCTTGAAGTTGTCAAAAACTCACTTTTCATCCATGGCATATTCATGTTCATACAAGTTGCAATTTCAAGTCAGCATGCCTTACACTAGTTTACAGGCCTCTAAACCACTTCACACTCAATAATTTAATGCAAATACATTGGTCTAAGCTATTGTTTTGGTCATTAGGACATTGTACACAAAATTAAGCCTTAAGTAGAAAAAGGTACATTTCCATGTTTGCTTAAATGTGCTTTATGTCAAACCACAATCTTTGAGCATTGGTCCAAGATCTCTTGCAGCTAAACAAATCCACAAATTAGAGGGACCAAGAGCAGAGGTTACAAGGTGTTGGATAGCCTGTACAGGCCTGCTACACATCTTTTTCCACTTTTGCTTCATATACAAGAAATATGCAAAACACTTGAGAACTTGAACACCAACCAAGATAAACTTATACAAACAGTTTGAGCATCTTTCTCACACTTTTTTTGAGCCAGAAACACGATTGCTTGAGCCTCTAAACACTCCATAGCCAGAAATCACATCCCCTTGGCAAAACAGGGCAGAATCTGCAACTTGACTTCCATAACTCATTTGGGTCGTGCGTTTTGGCCAAAACCTTTTCAAACACCTTCCATTCCATCCATCCAAGCTATCCCAAACCTCAAATACCAACTGTAACTCCATTTACAGAGTTTTCCATTTTCATTTTGAGCTTGTGCAGGTTTAGTTCTATAGGTTGATTCAAGGACATTCAAGGAAAGCAGGCTATTGGAGAAGGTCAAGTGAAGTCCAAGCAAGCTCTCAGACATCTCAAGCCTTGTTAAAAAGCCCTACATTGCCCTACACGAAGTCAGCTGAAACAAGTTTTTGTCTACTTCCTATCTCTCTATTTAGGAACATTTAGCCTAAGGTTTGTGAATAAAAAATGTAGTATTCATTGCCATGAAGCTGTATATATGCTCAGTTTTCATTTATATTAAGCATGCTAAGAGAATTTCATCCATGAACATACTGAAAAAACTAGGTCAAATTTTAGGGACAGAGAAATTCTCTCTGGTCTTTGAGAGTTAAGACAAGTTGTTTATATGGTTGGAATCGTCTTGAAATGCTCTACAAGTTTGATGTTATGTGTTTTTGCAATAGAGCTCGTATACAGGATCTGGTGGTTGTAAAGGGCGCACGCGTGTTTTCAAACATCTGAAGGTTGAAGATGAAGTGGTGGGCTGGGCTTGGCCTGGCTCACTATTGACACCCCCCATTTTTCTTTTTGCACCCCTAGCCCAATTTCTTGTTATTTTATATTTTTGCATTTTTATTTTCATTTCTGATTTTGTTTATTTATTTCCAAATATAAAAAATGCTCAAAAATATTTTTATAATTTTTTCACATTTATTTTGCATTTTATTTTTATTTTCCTAACATAAAAAAAACAATTTAATTGCTTTTATTCTTTATTTTTATTCATACTGAAAATATTATTCTAAATATATTTTATTTTTGTATATATTTTATTGTATCATATTTAATATAATATACACACACACACACACACACACACACACACACACACACATATATATATATATATATATATATATATATATATATATATATATATATATATATATATATATATATATATATATATATATATATATATATATATATATATATATATATATATATATATATATATATATATATATATATATATATATATATATATATATATATATATATATATATATATATATATATATATATATATATATATATATATATATATATATATATATATATATATATATATATATATATATATATATATATATATATATATATATATATATATATATATATATATATATATATACTTTTTATTTTATTAAATACTTTAGAATGAAAATATAAAATATTACATTTTTACTTTTATTATTAAATATACTTAAAAAAATACTTTTTCTAAATATATTTTATTTTTTTTATACATACTATTTTATTTTTATTGTATATAAATAAAAATAATTAATATATTTACTTTTTTAAAGAAAATTAGGGTTTTACCCTTAATCTAATAAAATTAATCTTTTATTTATTTCTTTATTTTTTACATTAAATATTTTTACACACTTGGAAAATAAATATAAACTTTTTTACATAATTCATATTATTTGATATATTTGTTTATTTTGTTTATTTGAATATTGTCCATTTATTTATGCATTTGAATTCAATTTGGATGTAATAGTAAACTAGGGTTTATATTTCTTGTCAAATACACCCCCATTCAAAGATTGTACCCCATCCCCATAATCATGTTGTAATAGCTTAGACTTTTAATTCTCGCACTTTATGCTTTCAATTATGCCATGATTAGAGATTAGGGTTTGTATGCAAAAATCGAAAATCAACAAGTAGCTTGACCTAATCAAAGACAAAAATGCATGAAAATCAAACACAATGCACACTTGCATCCCTAGGGTTACAATCCACTTGTTGCCTTAAAAATGGGCCATGTTATGCATGTTGGGTACTTTGGCAAAACAAAAACAAAACAAAAGATCACAGTCCCTCGATGACGCTATCTTGGTTGCCTAAACAAAAATGATCAAGTCCCTCAAAAATTTGCCAAAAATACCTAACACAATTGCTATCATGGTCTATACGATGACCCGCGCCTGTCCCGTTTAACATCCTAATACAAGGTTGTTCACCAAATGCAATGGTGAAACAACACTGTCAAAAGGGTTAAAAACACATAAGAAAGATCTTTGAGTAAAATAGGGTAGATAGCTCTTAGTTACTTGATCAAAAGCTTGCAAAACATCCTTGCTATTTTCAAACATACTTCACAAACACAATTTCAAAACATTTCCAAAATCAAACTTTCAAAACATTAAAACCTTTTCAAAGGACAAAAACACCTTTGTATACATTCAAACAAGAATCATTACAAAGGTTGTCACAACGATGGCCTCTTTTCAAAACATCTTTCAAAACCACACACAAAGCACCATTTCAAACAATTGAAAAGCAAAAGCAAGTGATCTAAACAAGTAACTAAGAGCCCATGGATAACCATGGATGAAAAGGGTGCTTGCACCTTCCCTTTTCATAATCTACTCGCCGAACCCAAGAAAACATCTCAAAGGTCTTTTCTGTGCTTTTTAACCTTTCCTTAGGATAAAATAAAAAGTCGGTGGCGACTCTTGCTAAACCGAAACATTTGCGAACACAAAATGCAAAATCCCAAGTCAGTTCTCCCACTGTATCACAGAAGGTATTAGCATCCTAAACATATACGGTATTCCGCAGGAACCTCTTTGTAAAATTTGTATATTTTGGCTATAAAAATGTGTTGTATATAAAATGGATGGTGGAGGTGAGAAGAGAAATATTTTTTATGATTTTTGCACCTGCCGCGGTTGTGAACCTTTAATGCCTACATACCACCTTTCATGAAATAGGGGATCAGGGTACACGTAGTTCCTCTTTTAAAAATTTGAAACACAAGTGTGTTGGTTTATTTTAATAGATAAGACATTATCGTCATTGTCCGTGTGGAAAAACATACTTACTACCCACAATCATGAGAAAGGAAAATTTGCATCATCTCAAAGTGGAGGATATGGCTTGTATTTTAAAATCAACAATGCCTCACTCAACACCCAAGTGGAAAATATCTCACTTCACTACATATTGTAGAAGTATAGTTGTTTGCATCACTACAAGGATTGACAAGAGTCTAATCTTTTTGAGAAAAAGTTTAAAGATAAAAAAAAGGCCAAAGTGGCAAAAATGGTTTGAAATGAGATTGATTGAATTTTAGTCTTCTCACAAAAAAAAAGTCAAGGTATTATTAAATTGATTGAAGTTTATTTATGAAAATATTTTGAAAATGCATGGACATAAGTCCAAGTTTAGAAATAAGAAGAATTTTCAAAAGGAGGGAGAAGATTTTTGAAATTAAAGAAGATGGGAGGAGAAGAAGAGGCTATCCTAAAGTATAAGGTAAAAGCTAAGGAGAAGAATCATCTAACCGACAAGAAGCCAATACTTGACATTATGAGTCAAGATATAATTCACATTCTTTGGATTGAAACCAAGCAAGCAAAGATACTAAACCTCTTGAGAGAACCAAACTTCAAGTGTATTAAGTCTTCACAAAAATTGGGCAGAGTAACGGCTGTATACGGGTGAGTTCCATATTACAAACAGAGAATGTAATCACAAAAAACCTGCACACAAAAGCAAACAAGCAACCCAATGTCTTGAGGTAAACCTCAATAACTCCAGACAAAATAATCAAATAAGATCACAAGGTCTCAAAGATAGGCCAAGGTTTCTAATTCTAAGTCCAAGAAAAAGTCCCACGCTCCATCATGCCAAGGATAGTAACCAAATAGTCCAAGTGCCATTAAAAGTTTTTTAGGGTTTATGTTGATTGTTAAGTATCTTAAGAAAAGAAAAGAAAAGCTCAAGTGAGCAAAGTAAAAATGGCAAGAAAATAAATGCTCAAATGAGCAAAGATGAAAATGGCATGAAATGTAAATGCTAAAAAATAAATAGTACATAAAGTATAAAAAAGAATAAAAGCATAAGATTAAAAAAGTCAATAATTAGTGGTTAGTTGGATGACCATCTTGAAAATTACATTTGGAACTCATTAGAGGATTGGTAGAACCAAAGCCTCCACACAACAAGTTGCATTTGCTTTTTGTCAAGTATATCATCCATTTGGAATTCTCACAAGTACCATTTAATGATCAACGATGTTTAAGTGATCGCGTTGACCAAAGGTGTTGTAGATCCATTAGAGGATTGGTAGAACCTAATCCTTCATACAATGAATCTCAAAGTTATTGGATCAAAGAGATCAAATTAACATACTTGGGCTTGCAATCATAAGTTTGGGCCACGAATGATCATTTATTCGAATCGGGACAAAATTTAGCCCTATGTTAAGCAATCGTAAGTGGACTTATATAGAAGTCGCACCTATTTTGAGGCCGGTCAATAGCAATCTATGCACCATTTGTTTTGAGACATGATATAGAGATCATGCTCTAACAACACTTAGTGCAATAAGAAAGGGATGAGATGAAGAGGATTAGGGTAAAAAAAGAATATACAAACCACATTTGAATTAAATTTTAATCAAACTATTATTAAAATTATTCATCCATTTTTTGGGGAGTTAAACTCAACATCATGGATCCAATGATGTTAATAAAGTTCATGATCCAAGACCTAACCCAAGATTAGCCAGAAAATAATCACAAAATAATATTATATTTAATATATGCATTAAAAAAATGTTTAAAAATAGAAAATAATGGGGAAAATATCAATTATGTTCAAATTAATCAAAAAATGAAAAATAAGGACATAGAAAAATCATAAATGGATCAACATATTTTTATAAAAATTTTGGTAATTTTTAAAAGTTAGAAACTATTTTTAAACTATTTAAAATTTCTAAAAAAAACATAAAATAGATCAAAAATAGTAAAACTCAACATAAAATTCCATAAAATTTTCAAAAAGTCAAAAATATGCAAGATAATATTTATGAATTTTTTCAGAATTAAAAAATATAAGAAAGTATTTTTTAAGTAATTAAAAGAAATAAAATATTACAAAAAATATAAAAAATACCAAATGTCAAAATAAAAATGTGAAAAAATATTCATGAGATCAGAAATAATTCAAAGTATTTTTATGAATTTTTTTCATAATTTTTGGATAAAAAATAAAAGAGTTATGAATTTTTGAAAATTTAATCAATAAAAATAAAATCAGAAAGTAAAATAAAACCAAAAAGATGTGGACCATCAGATCATAGTCAAAACGCATTAGTAAGCTAATCCAATGGACCAGACGCGCTGTGCTTGATATGGACCTTAGTGAAACACACATGTGATTAGGAAAAGGGCAACCAATGAAATTAAAATGTTTGACACGCTATCATTGGCTGAGACGAGACATGTCATCGTCTTCAACCTCCAGACACCCTGTAATGGGGATTTTGTGAGATCCTTCAAATGAAAAAATTAGGATCTCAGGCTAGCATCATTGAACTCGTCTCTTCAAGACGATTCTAACATAACCATCGCGCCAAATTTATATAAGGTATGGAGAGAGATATGAATCAAAAACCCAGAAAATAGCGAGCACCTTCAATTTGAGATTTCTCTCTCAGTTCTCAATGGATTTAAAAATTGTAAGCAGCATTAGAATCAGACAAAGGAGTAGAACATATTAGTGCTTGATTTGGATCCAAATGGTGGAGAATTCTACCTTTTCGAAGTTCAAGTAAGAAGCTCTGAAACTGGACTTCTGTAGCTTGAATTATGGCTCATTTTGATTGGTTTAAGTGCTGGAGAGTTTGTATAATGCTCAAGGATGATGAATGCGCAAAGAATTTTGGAAAAGGAAGCTTAAATTTCAGAAACTGAATTCAAAAAAAGTGGGTTCGTGTGAGGTTTTGGCAGAGTGTTCTTGGCTCTCTAAGCTTAGGAAAATGGACGGGGGATGACCCTCTATTTATAGGGAAGTGAATGTGAATGAAAATTTGAAGAAACAATGAAGTTTAGAGGGAAATTGAGTAAGGGTCGAGCACGAGTGAAGTGTGACTTTATTTCCATCAAAACTCAGCCAAACCTTGCGTTTTGGGGTGCTAATCACTTATGGCAAGTTTTCTAATCAAGTTTAAATCAAAAACACGCACACATCTTGTGTTTAGAAGTCACATTATGGATTTCAAAATTCTGACTTTGTGAAAAATTCAGTTTCAAGTTACCAAATTCAAATCCATGGCATTTCCAACTCAGGGGGTCTTAGGGCATAATTCTTGATGCTTTAGAAAGATGAGGCTACAAGCTTTGCAATGGAAAAAGAATGGAATCAAATGGAAGCTTGAGCTGAAAGTTACATGGAGTCAAAGTTGAAGAAAAAGAGTTGACTTTCCATACTTAGAAATATTTCAAATTCTTCTTCAAAAATGACCTATAATCTTTTGTATCCACACATGACCTTCCACTTAGAATTTTCTATTGACCAAAAAATATGGAATGAAGTAGATTTATTGAATGACATTTTGAAATTTGAACCACTCAAAATCTCCAAAAAAATGAGCAAGTTATGACTTGTTGAAGTTGGCCAAAAATCATGAAATGACCGATAATCTTTTGCATACTTAAGGAAAATTCCATCCATTTTCTCACTTTGCACATAAAAGAAGGCATAAAGTAAACATATTTAAGATAATCATGGAAAAAGAATGGACTCAAGGAGATAAAAATTGACCAAGTTATGACCAATTGAAGTCACATATGGAAAATTGTGGATTCATCTGGATGACTTGTAATCTTTCTTCTTCACCAAGTTACTTCCACATGAAAACTCCTTGGAACTTTTGAAGTGATTTGTTGGTAACCCTTTGAAGAGAAAGACATCTTTGGAATTACTCAAAAATACCAAAAGATGAGCAAGATATGCTCCTATGAAGTTCAAAACCCTAGCCTCTAGATCAAGAGAAAGCTTTGAGGAACTTTGACAAGTTTGAACAAACTTCTTGTGCCTATATTCTTTCTTTGTGAATAGAAGTTGTTGAGGATGATGATGAGGACTCATAGCCACTAAAACCACTTTCATATCTTGAAATTTGAGAGAAATGTGCTCTTGTGACCAATAGGAACAAGACCTTGTCCAATCATGACAACTTCTTCCCTTAACCCCTTGTACTTTTGAATCAATTTTGATAATTTTGAAATATGTTGAACCAAAATAAACCTTTTCATGCCATTTCTTCCAGAACAACTTCAATGGTGAGGTTTGAACTCCTCAATCTATGTTGACTAGGGCATGGAAGTAAACTCATGAACCCATGGAGAAACTTGCTAAACCTCATTGCCTTTACCTACATTATTAACAAGTAAGACAAACCAACATTGCATTTTAAGAAAATCAAAGCAAAATATTCATGATCACAAAAGGAAACAAGTCAAGGTGCTTGGTAACTCCTCAGAAGAGCAAAGCTAAAGATAGGGAGAAGAACCAAAAGCCCTAATGTGATCTTGTTGTGATTGAATCAACATGGTATGATGAAGGGATCTTAGGGGCAAAAATTGGGGTACAACAGCTGCCCTTGTTTAAGTTTCTTTTATCCGGAGATACAAAGGTTGAAAATCTTTGTGTCGACGTGATCGAAGATACTTAAATATAGAACAAACCCTATTTTTGGACTTAAGATGCCATGTAAATGCTTATGCATATGAATGCATATGAACAATACCAAAGAGACGCAAAGTATCACTGGGGATGCAACAAAAATAAAGAAACTAAGGAGCAACCCCGCCAGGAAAATAAATCACTGGTGGACCAAAAGAACTGAATCAGAGAGGAAGATAACAAGCATCGACGTTCACTGTCGATGGTCTACCAACTTTCACTGAAGGTAGAAAGAGAATATCATATCACCGCCGTTCACTGACGATGAACTATCAACGTTCACTGAAGATAGCAAAAAGATAATAAACACCGACATTCACTGCCGATGTCCTACCAACGTTTACTGAAGGTAGAAAGAGAATATATATCATATCACCATCGTTCACTGACGATGAACTATCAACGTTCACTGAAGATAGAAAAAAGATGATAAACATCGACGTTCACTGCCGATGTCCTACCAACGTTCACTGAAGGTAGAAAGAGAAAAAATATATCAAGTTTTCCCAAAATTTTGGTGTTTCACCTAGAACGGGTCTCAAATTCTTCTTTAACCAAGGGAATCTGCCTGGAAAGGATCAAACATAAACTGTCTCAAATAAAGAGACTTGTTACTTGTTGTCATGGAGAATTGCAAAAAGAAATGACTTTCTGGGGATATAAATATGACTTCCCGGGGAAATGCCACAATATTCCTGCTGAGGAGATAAAGTCTTCTTGCGCAAGATAAATGCACAAACTAAAACTCAAATTTTTCAGAAATCCAAAGTAAATAATATTGTCATGCAACCACAGATCCAAATCAGAAATGAACTGGAGCAAGACAGCCAACGAAGATACATCCTTTGAGAAATAAACTCAAGAGGGAAAACCAAATCCACCTAAGCAAGGAGCGTAAGAAAGTCAGAACACAGTGTCAATGAACAATGATTTGTCAATTTTAGCCATGCATGATGTATGTATGAATGTATGAGTGTTATCGTGCGTATGTTGGTAAAACAAATACACAATCAGTGGGAACAAACAAACAAAACCGCCTCAGGTACTAACAACTCTTGGCTAAACTTCAACTAGAAAGATCATTTCAAGAAAGGTAAAGGCCAACTGCGGAAACCAAACCTATTGCCTGCCTTTAACTTTACTAAAGAGAAAAATAATTCGGAGGTAGACAAATCAAACAGATACCGGGATAGAACATCCTTCTTACGGCTTTATCGGAGAAACCAATTCTTTTTTCAAAAAGAAACATGCCTACTGGAGATTGCAAGACCAGCCTCAAATAAAGCAGATTGACGTTGAAACAATCAAACCTCACTGGGGAATTCAAGCCTAAATCCCCGGAGTAAGATGCGGATCAAAACTTTACATCATGAAAACTTATTCCAACAAAAGATGCCCTAGGATAGCCTCCCCGAGGAATCAAGAAGTCAACATTAATGCCAATACTGCAGAAAGAGCGACATCTCAGCACACCAAGGGAATAAAACCTTTCATCAAATGAGGGAAGAATTCGCTGGGGAATCTGGGACAGAGGCTTCTGACCATGCAAACCCAAAATCAAACATGAACCAAGACCTGACTGGAGACAAAGGGATCACAAACCCAATACTGCACCTTACACCGACTGGTATCATCTTTAACTATCTGAGAAACATACAAAGATCGTGCACATACCAGCAAAATGACCTGATAGAACCTTCATGAAGGAAGTAAATCTTCTCAAAACAACCAGAGTTTGTTCTTTCCTGGGATCACCATCTCTGTTGTCATTGTGTCGTCACAAATCTCAATGTAAATTGAATTGTAAAGATCTCTTTTTTTTTTAAAAGTCAATTTTGCTTTTAAATCTTTTTGCTTTGAAAGTTATCATCAATAATAAATGGAGTCTTTGCAAGCTAAATAAAATAAGACCACAAAGAATGGGGTAAAATCTCGAATTTCATTAATAGAATGGTAGTCTGCAAATGGAGAGACTCCATGGATGATTACAAAGTTTGGGAAATTGTAATACATAATGGAAAAGATACATTGAGATACAATGACCACTATTCCCTCTAACAACTTTTGAAATCCTGAGCAGCAACTTTTGTTGAAGTATGGTGAGGACCCGAGAAGATTGTTGCTTCACCGATCAAGTCTTGTATGACGTAGTTACTTTCCAAGAAAAATACCTAACTTTTGCCTAAGCTGCCCTTGCGGGTTTTCAACTTAGCGGGAAATTTATTCTGTTTATGTCTCTAATTTTTGCCTAGACCGCCCTTTCGGGTTTTTGGCCTACCGAGACGCTCTTTTTTTCCTAAGCCGCCCTTTCGGGTTTTCAACTTAGCGAGCCGTTCTTTTATTTCTTTAGGCAAAGTATTTCTTGACTGCGTCAGCATTCATGGGACGTGGGAACTCCTCGCCATCAATAGTTTCAAGAATTAATGCACCATCAGAGAAGGCTTTCTTGACAACATACAGTACTTCAAAATTGGGAGTCCACTTACCCCTAGAATCAGTGTTGAAAGACGTGATGTTCCTGAGCACGAGGTTGCCTTCTCTGAATTCACGAGGTTTGACCTTTTTATCAAATGCTTTCTTCATTCTTCTCTGATATAACTGCCCATGACATAAAGCTGTCATTCTCTTTTCCTCAATCAAATTCAATTGGTCAAACCTATTTTGGACCCATTCAGCCTCTGTCAATTTGGTTTCCATCATCACACGCAACAAGGGAATCTCTACCTCGACCGGGAGTACAACTTCCATTCCATACACTAGGGAGAATGGGTTTGCTCCTGTTGAAGTGCGGATAAATGTTCGATATCCATGCAGAGAAAAAGGGAGCATTTCATGCCAATCCTTATAAGTAACAACCATTTTCTAGATAATTCTCTTGATATTCTTATTAGCAGCTTCGACAGCCCCATTCATCTTTGGCCTGTATGGAGATGAGTTGTGATGGACAATCTTGAATTCTTCACATAGTTCTGTCATCATCTTGTTGTTCAAATTCGAGCCATTATCGGTGATGATTCTGCTCGGCACACCATACCGACATATAAGATTATTTTTGATGAAACGCATAACCACATGTTTGGTAACATGGGCATATGAAGCACCCTCTACCCATTTGGTGAAGTAATCAATTGCTACCAAGATAAAACGATGCCCATTCGAAGCTTTGGGTTCTATCATCTCGATCATGTTTATACCCCACATAGAGAAATGCCATGGGGACGAAATCACATTGAGAAGTGTCGGAGGCACATGGACCTTATCTGCATAAACCTGGCATTTATGGCACTTCTTTGCAAATTTGTAACAATCAGATTCCATCGTCAACCAATAATAACCTGCCCTTAGCATCTTTTTAGCCATTGAATGTCCATTAGCATGAGTGCCAAATGAACCTTCATGAATCTCATGCATCAACATGTCTGCTTCGTGTCTATCCACACATCTGATCAAGACCATGTCATAATTTCTCTTGTATAACACATTTTCACTGAGGAAGAAACTGCCTGCCAATCTTCTCAGTGTCTTTCTATCTTTCCTCGACGCACCAATCGGGTATTCCTGAGTATGAATAAAATGCTTGATATCATAATACCAAGGTTTTTCATCTGCTACCTCATCTGTTCTAAACACATGAGCGGGCCTATCCAGCCGTTGAACCGTAATTCGGGGTATATCATTCTAAGTATTCACTTGGTACATGGAAGCCAGAGTTTCTAGAGCATCCGCCATTTGATTTTCATCTCTAGGGATGTGATGGAATTCAACTTTATTGAAGAAGGGTAATAATCTTCTAGCATAATCTTTGTAAGGGATCAATCCAGGGTGACGAGTGTCCCATTCTCCTTTGATCGGATTTATTACCAAAGCTGAATCACCATACACATCTAGAATTTTGATTCTGAGATCAATAGCTTCCTCAAGACCCATGATGCAAGCCTCATATTTTTCCATATTATTAGTGCAATCAAATGTTAACCTTGCAGTAAAAGGAATGTGCGATCCGTGAGGAGTGACAATCACAGGACCAATTCCTTTACCATAAGCATTCACAGCTCCATCAAATACCATACTCCAACGAGATTCAGGGTCAGGGCCTTCCTCAGGAAATGGTTCATCACAATCTTTCACTTTCAGAAACATCACATCCTCATCGGGGAATTCATATTCTGCAGACTGATGATCTTCCACCGATTGGTGAGCAAGGTAATCTTCCAACACACTACTTTTAATAGCCTTTTGAGTGCGGTACTCGATATCATATTCAGATAATAACATCTGCCATCGGGCAATTCTCCCAGTAAGAGCAGGCTTTTCAAAATATACTTGATTGGATCCATTTTGGAGATCAACCAAGTGGTATGATTCAACATATACTGCCGCAAACGCTTTGCCGCCCAGGCCAAAGCATAACATGTCTTTTCTAGCGTGGAATACCGCAACTCACACTCAGTGAACTTTTTGCTGAGATAGTAAATGGTGAATTCCTTCTTCCCTGTTTCATCCTGTTGTCTCAGAATACAGCCCATGGATTTATCTAACACTGTCAGATACATAATCAACGGTCTTCCTTCTATAGGAAGGAGCAAGATAGGAGGTTCAAGCAGACATTCTTTAATACTCTCAAATTCTCTTTGGCAGTCATCCATCCACACACAACCTTGATCTTTCTTTAAGAACTTAAAGATCGGTTCACATGTTGCAGTCATGTGGGAAATAAATCTGGAAATATAATTCAAACGCCCGAGGAAACCCCTGACTTGCTTTTCAGCTTTTGGTGCTGGCATTTCTTGAATTGCTTTGACTTTATCAGGTTCAACTTCAATTCCTTTCTGGCTAACAATGAAACCCAACAATTTCCCCGATCAAACATCGAAGGTGCATTTATTTGGATTCAAGCGGAGACGATACTTCCTCAAACGCTGAAACAACTTCGACAAATCTTCTATATGCCCTTCTTCAGTCTGGGATTTGGCAATCATATCATCAACATATACTTTGATTTCTTTGTGCATCAGATCATGGAATAGGGTTGTCATAGCCCTCTGGTACGTTGCACCAGCGTTCTTCAACCCGAAGGGCATCACTCTATAACAGAATGTTCCCCAGGGTGTGATAAACGTTGTTTTTTCCATGTCCTCTGGAGCCATTCTTATTTGATTATACCCGGAAAATCCGTCCATGAACGAGAATACTTTGAATTTTGTTGTGCTTTCCACTAACATGTGGATGTGAGGCAATGGAAAATCATCTTTTGTTCTAGCTTTATTTAGATCTCTATAATGTACGCACATGCGGACTTTTCCGTCTTTTTTCGGTACTTGGACAATATTGGCAATCCATTGAGGATACACTGATGTCACAAGAAAACCAACATTAATCTGCTTTAGGACATCCTCTTTGATCTTTACTGCCATATCTGGGTGGGTTCTTCTCAACTTTTTTTTAACTGGCGGACACTCTGGCTTCAACGGCAAACGATGCTCGATAATATCTGTATCTAGACCAGGCATATCTTGATAAGACCAAGCAAAAATATCCACATACTCTTTCAACAACTCAATCAACCCGCTCTTTACATCGGGACGTAACAATGCTCCAATCTTGACTTCCTTCGGATCCTCTTCTGAACCCAAATTGAACACTTCCAAAGGCTCCTTATATGGCTGAATGGTATTTTCCTCGTGCTCTAGCAACCGTGAGACCTCTTCTGGGATCTCATCATAATCTTCTTCTTCAGCCCCAAATACAGGACATTCAAAGTTGGGAGAGGGTGCAGGGTCATTGTATTCAACGGGTTTTTAAATTAATCTGCACATATGATTTATGATTGCTTTTAGAAACTGACACATATAATAAGTGATCATGCAGATTAATTTTCAGTTATTATTTATTTTGAAAGGTTTTTTTTTTCTGATTACCATTTTCCAAGAAAAGTAAGAAGACAAAGACATAATTTGGGAAGCAAAGACAACTTTTATTAATGATCTTAAAAGTCACAGCAAACAGATAAGCCCTACAGCATTAATACTTCCACCTTGGGAAGAGTGAAAGCTTTTCAAAAGAAAGAAATAGATTAACAAAACAAATTACTTTGAAACATGTATGCAAGAAGGAACATCAATGGTGACCCATTTCTGAACTCTGACTCAACGCGTCACATAATTCGGTACTTCTTGCTCTGTTTCATCCTCTTCAACAACATTAATTCTAGAACCAATTGGATGGAGGTAGCCTCCGCTGCGGAAAACATCCTGATAACTGTTCACAGTAGACTTTGACTTCAAAATTTCTCCTTTTCCATTCTTCGAAGAGAAACCCAAACCAATTCTATCGTTGTTCACGGGTGGATCCATGAGTCGTCCCTAAACTGTATTATGAACATTGCGCACAACCTGTTGCGCGTCCTTCAGCGAAACCACTGAATTCTCATTTCTCCTTATGTTGTCAATGGATAGGGCTTGGAACTGGGTTCCAACAGCAGCCTCATCCGCTTCTACGATACTGAAAGAGGACAAATGGGATATCAACAATGCCTGCTCCCCATTGATGATCACTACCTTCCCTTCACGCACAAACTTTAGCTTCTGATGCAGAGTTGAAGTGACAGCCCTTGCTTCGTGTATCTATGGCCGTCCTAGCAAACAACTATATGCGGGAATAATGTCCATGACCTGGAAGGTTATCAGGAACAAATTTGGTCCTATATGGATGGGTAAGTCCACTTCACCAATGACAGATTTCCTCGACCCATCAAATGCCTTCACAATGATGCCACTCGGGCGCATAGGTGCTCCTTGATACTTTAAATTCATGAGAGTACTCCTCGGTATAACATTCAACGTGGATCCATTATCAATTATAACATTGGACAACGAATCATTCTTGCAGTTCATAGATATGTGGAGGTCCAGGTTGTGATTCCTCCCTTTATCTGGTAACTCATCATCGCAAAAACTCAAGTTATTACATGACGTAATGTTTCCAATTACGCTGCTGAATTGATCTAATGGCATGTCACTCTCCACAAAAGCTTGGTTTAGTACCCTCATTAATGATTCTCTATGAGCAAAGGAATTCACCAATAAAGCTAGGATGGATATCTTTGAAGGAGTCTGCAGTAGCTGATATACAATTCTATAGTCGCTCATCTTAGTTATCTTCAAAATATCATCCACTTATTTCTCTAATGTAGCTCTACTAGTCTCTCCTGTAGCCTTCCTAGGCTCATCATTCTCAGCAATTTTCTTTCCAGTAGCAACATCTCTCCGAACAACCGGCGCAAACACACGACTGCTACGGGTCACCCTGCTATTTTCAGCTATTTCCAACATCAGGCATTGGCTGGATGGGAACTTCCACCCAATCTTCTAATATTGTAGTGTTGTATTTGTAAGGCACAACCTTATCTGATTTGTAGTGAATAGGACCTGGCAGACTAATTACTAATGGGGTAACAGCTGGTTTGCTATGGTACTCTACTTCAAGATGAGCGGGTGAACTAAAACAAGGAACAATGACATTTACCCCTTCTTCAACACAATCAGACATCAAAAAGTCATTTCTGGCAAACAAATCTTCGTTTGAAGAGAAATACTCATCCGCGGAGGCATACTCTTCCTCTGACTCTTCTTCCATTAAACTAACTTCAACCATATCAATCTCATGATAATCATCCCTATGACCTGTGATCTTGATATTTCCATTGTCTAACAGCAACTCAACACCCTCCCTCACAATAGAACATCATCGGGGGTCTCGATAGCAAACTATGCAAGACCCATATTGGTGTTCCACCTGACCAGCAGTACGACAGAAGGTAGCATGCAACTGTACGAGATCTTCATTCAAATACTCCACATTAAAAATTCTGAATTCACCAGGACATCCAGAAACCATATTCACTTCCTCTTCATACTCTGCCGTAGGCCTGATTATATAGATTAAACCCTCATCCATCATCTCCTGTAAATCAGCCTTTATCTTCTCACAACCCTGTATGTCTGTACTGCAAACAACATAACCAGCATGGTCATGCGTATAGTAGCTGAATTCACAGAGGTCTGCGTGCATTTTCACCAAATCTCCTCTAACCAGATTAATGTCAAAAATCCGGAAGTCTCCTGGACAAATGACCACCATATTAAAAACATTTACTCCCCTGTGCTTGGGTAGAGGATTATCTTTCACATTAGGTCCCATGTCCTTGAAAGATAGAATTCCAGACTTTACCAACATTTGCACTTCAGTCCTCAAAGGATAACAATTCTCAACACTAAGCCCTGGTGCTCCCTGATGAAAAGCACACGTTTGGTCTGCCTTGTAATACTAAGGAAATGGTGATGGTATGGCAGGAGGTGGTCGTGTCTGGACCAACTTCTTCTAAATCAACACCGGTAGTAGCTCTACATAGCTCATGGGAATAAGTCATAGTTATCCCTTCTCTGATTATTCCCTTGGTTCCCCTGCTGGGACGGTCTTTGATAAGCGACGATAGTTGGAGTGGCATTCATAACAGGAGTAACTGAGGCGACTTGCCGGTGACGCTGATAATTCCTTCTAGGAGAGTTTACCCTCCTCTCTTGTATAACAACATTTATATCCCATCCTTTCTTCTTGGTAAAACCATAAGATGGCTTCTTCACGCCCCCGAATCCTTCACTCTTCGTCAAACGGCCTTCTCTTACAGCCTCTTCTAGGCGGACACCCATTCCTACCATCTCTATAAAATCACTTGGCGCACTTGCTACCATCCTTTCGTAGTAGAAAGCACCCAATGTCTTCAGAAAAATCTTAGTCATTTCTTTCTCTTCCATGGGAGGAATCACTTGGACAGCTACTTCGCGCCATCTTTGCGCATACTCTTTGAACGATTCCCTGTCTTTTTGAACCATGACCCTAAGTTGGTCACGGTCGGGCGCCATGTCCATATTGTACTTGTATTGTTTGATGAATGCTTCTCCCAAATCATTAAAAGTATGGATGTTGGCGCTTTCCAAGTTCATATACCATTTCAGTGCTGCGCCGGTCAAACTATCCTGAAAAAAGTGAACTAGCAGACGCTGATCATCAGTGTGGGTAGACATTCTCCTTACGTACATCACCAGGTGAGCGCGAGGGCAAGTGTTTCCGTTATACTTCTCAAATTCCGGGACCTTGAACTTAGCAGGTATCTTAACATTCGGGACCAAACATAGCTCATTCACATTCTGCCCAAATAGCTCTTTCCCTCTAAGAGCCTTCATCTCTCTTTGCATTCTATCAAACTGCTCTTGAAAATTATCCATTCTGTCATAAAGACCCAAGTCTTCACTCAGCGGAGGGAAAGAACGACACACATCTTCCTTAACAAACGGAACCAAATTCATCGAAGGAGGTGCAGCAGGAACAGTATGCACTACAGGAGGTGCCGGAGTAACAACAGTCTGAACCACTGGAGCATCTTGAGGGCCAAGATTGAAACCTTCAGGTGCAAAATTTTCCGGCATTCCCCACAGATAACCTTGAGGCATACAATTTTGAACAACAACCGGAGTAGCAGATACAGGAACAGTCGAAACTTCAGTATTTGCCCTTGTTGGTTGAGGTTGAACACTCGGTGGCTGATTCTGAGTAGCCACCAGAGCTTCTATCAGAGTAGTCAAATTGGCCAAGTCGGCCTTCAAAGCAGAAACTTCTTCGTGTAGCTCGCAATTCTCCTGTTCTAAGTTGTCCATCCTCTTTTTGAAACTAGCCCGAGTGTTATAGTGATGAGTCAGCTTGCTGAATGAAGTAAAGAATCTTGGTAAGACACCTGGGTATGCATAACAAATGCAAGAAATATGTGCAATATGATGCATGATATGCAATGCATATGATTATTTTTACTTCATTATTTAATATTTCAAGGGATTTAAGATTTATAGACATATTGCAAACATCAAAGTAATAAAGCTTTTGAAATACTGAAAATTTTCATTATAATAACTTCAAAATGGATTACAAGTTTCAATGACCCCAAGTACAAGATGAAAATACAATCTAAAATCCTGAGAAAAAGAACTGATGAAGATCACTCTATACGCTGGCGCTTCCCTGTGAGCCTGACAATCTAAGCCCTCAACCTCTGGTTTTCTTCCACATGTCTGATAGCAACCTCCTTCCAATCATCTGAATCAGGAAGTAAGTGATCAACACCTGATTGAGGCTTAGGGGAAAATAAATCCCCTTGCCTCTCCATAGACTCTATCGCTAGACTCTTAAGGATCTCGATCAAATCGTCTTTCTCCTTCAGGTCTGCTCTGTAGGAACTCTCTAAAGTCTGGAACTTGTTCTTCCAAGCATCCCTTTCCTGTTGCATCCTAACCAAAGCGAGTTGCAGCTCTTCTAGATCATCTAATAAAGGAGGAGTGGTCTTCACAAATAGGTCAGGAATGGGTGTCTCCCGAGTATACGACATCTTCAACTGAATGGCTCTCAATCGGACCCACTGAAGATATGGCTCCAAAGAAACAGCACCCCTAGGTCCTAAATCCTTCCTACTCTTCTTATGAATGTGACGCCAGGCCTTCACAATCTGCTCCCTAGCTTCCCTATGGTCTTCTCCTTCCTTCAGAAAGAAACTACTTAAATGAATACTATTTGGTTTATCCCTCATCGGGTAACCAATCTGTCGCTGTGCAAAACAGGGTTATAGGTAATTCCTCCCTTTGTACCAAGAAGAGGTGTATTGGGGAAACTATCACAACTGTCAATAATCTCCACATCCTGGTAAGCTCGATGATACCAATCAATATCCGAGTGAGTAAGTGCCATGATTTTAGAAGCCCAACGAGGTTCCTTCTTGACATCCCAAAAAGCATCAGACTGAGGCATATGAGAGATGAACCACCGGTACAACAAAGGCGTGCAACAGATAATCATGACAACTTCTTCCCTCAACCCCTTGTACTATTGAATCAATTTTGATAATTTTGAAATATGTTGAACCAAAATAAACCTTGTCATGCCATTTCTTCCAAAACAACTTCAATGGTGAGGTTTGAACTCCTCAAGCTATGTTGACTAGGGCATGGAGATAAACTCATGAACCCATGGAGCAACTTGCTAAACCTCATTGCCTTTACCTACATTATTAACAAGTAAGATAAACCAACATTACATTTTAAGAAAATCAAAGCAAAATATTCATGATCACAAAAGGAAATAAGTTAAGGTGCTTGGTAACTCCTCAGAAGAGCAAAGCTAAAGATAGGGAGAAGAAGCAAAAGCCGTAATGTGATCTTGTTGTGATTGAATCAACATGGTATGATGAAGGGATCTTAGGGGCAAAAATTGGGGTACAACAGGTAGATTATGAAAAGGGAAGGTGTTAGCACCCTTTTCATCCATAGTTATCTATGGGCTCTTAGTTGCTTTTTAGATCACTGCTTTTGTTTGAAAGTGTGCTTTGTGGTGTGGTTTTTTGAAAGTATTTTTGAAAAGCACCTTCGTTTAGGAAAACTTTGTAGTGATTATTGTCTCTACAAGAATGTATACAAAGTGTTGGACTTTTGAAAATATTTCATGTTTTGAAAGTGTTTAGTGTGTGTTTGGAAAGATGTTTGTTTTGAAAATGAGCAAGCAACTAAGAACGTTTCTACCTACTCAAAAAGTCTTTATTCTTTTCCTCGTCCTTTAGATATTGCTATCTTACCATTGATTGGTAAGAAGCTTTATCTTTGGATGTAAAAGGGACAGGCGTGGGTCATTGCATAGTCATGAATAACAATGTTGTGAGACATCTTAGCATTTCTCTTGAGGTACTAAGATCATTTGTAAGGCAACATTCGAAGCGTCGTCGAGGGACTGTGATCTTTTGATTTGTCTTTGCTAAGATGTCTTACATGCGTATTATGACAATTTTCTCAAGGCAACAAGTGAAGTTAACCCTATAGGTGTATGTGTGCAAAGTGTGTTTGATTTTCATGGATTTAGTCTTTGATTAGGGGTTGTCTACTTGTTGATTTTATCTTCCCATACAAATCCTATTTTACTAGTATTTATACGAAAGCGATAAATTGCGGAAAGTAAATATTCTACGCTATTACAAACAATCGGGGGATAGGGTGTACAAATTTACAAGTGGGGATTGAAAGAAATTAAAATCCTAATTATCTATTACAACCATATTGAAATAATGTACAAGAAATATAAAATAGACTTGTTTTGTTTTTGTTAAGAGAAGAAATAAATTTGCTTAAGAAAAATATTTTAGTTTTTTTTTTGTTTTAAAAGAAATAAAGCCAAGTGCATGAATATAAGGTATTTTTGGTGTTTTTGATTAATGAAAATAAAAGTGATGATAAAAATAATAAGAGAAAAAGAGTCAAAACTAACACGTTGTTGAAATAAGAGAGGGCAAAAGTTTTGACTCTGGTGCGCTGCAAGTCAGAAAGAAAATGTTAGCAGGAACGGGGAAGGCCAGAAGCTCTGGATCCAGACGCATTAAAGTTATGGGGTTACTGGGAACAAAGGAAAGCCTATAATTTCTTATTGCTGAGGGAGTCTAGAAGTTCTAGTGCAGTTGGGAATCTAGAAGTCCTAATGTCACTGGCAAGTCAGAAGTTCTGGTTGTTTGAGAGAGCCTAGAAGTTCTAATGCAACTGGAAACCTATAAGTTTTGATAATGGGCAAATGAGGTGTCAATGCTGTTGGATGTGAATATCCAGAAGTTCTGGTCTAGGGACACTGTTTGACAAATAAATGGGAGGGATTTATCTAGAAGTTCTGGTCTAGGATTATTGTTTGACAAATAATGGGGTAAAAATGTCAGGAAATAAACATACTAAGTGTTTCTGAGGCTAGAACTCAGGACCCTTAACACCAATGTCTTATGCGCTCTCTCTCTACCACTGGGGTGGCTATACATCCAGTATTAGAAGCAAAGATATAAACATATATTACAAAGTAAGTTCTGATGAACTTCATCTCCTTCTCCATGCCAACCAGAGTATCTACAACTTAGTCATTTCTCAACAAAATGGAAAATGCAAACATAGCAGTTATGGCAGATTATATCATGGTTTCAAAAATACAAAGCATCAGAATTGTAAATCAGAAGCAAATATGAGTTTTGCTAATCCTAATTCTGCACCCTAATTTCCTCAAGAAGTTCTGATATAAAATTCTCCCTACTTAGGCAAAATACATGAAATCTATGAACATGTACAGAATCAGAGCCATGATATCTACATTGTGTTTTTGAAAATGTAAGCCTAACAATGCCTAAGTAATGAGATAAAAGTCAGAAGAAACTTACCTTGTAGCTGGAAAATGTTCTATGAACTAGAGCCTGGTTCAGATTATTGTGATGTTCTGGAGCAGTCAAGGTACAAAATTCTGGTTTTTGAAGCAGAGAGTGGGGAATACTGTTTTACAATCTGAAAACAGAAGTTGGGAAAACTTATATATGTATTCTAGAAACAATATGGATGATTTGATCAAGAAACACACAATAAAAATTAGAGTTTGGATACAAAAAACAGAAGCTTATCATGTTTCGTGTTTGGGATGTAGTTTTAAGTTCATGGGAATTTTCAGCAAGGTTTCAGGGCTTTTTCTCAAATCTTCGACCTCTTTAACAGTTGCAAATGAAGTTCAATTTATAGGCAAATGATTTAGAAGCTTGGAGAATTCAAAAGTATCACCATCATATGTTATGGCACTGACTTGTTCTTGAAGCAAGTTTGGATAAGAATGTTTCAAGGAAAAGTATAGTGGTTAGCTTCTCTAGCCGTGCCTAATGTGAGTTTGCAGGCATGATTTATGGAGAAGTATGCTCAGAAGCAAAAGTAAAGCTTGGGCCCAGCATAAACTTTGTACAAAAACTTACTTTCCAAGGACAACAATGGTACTTCTATGCCACACATGGGAAAATCCTTTGGATAAAGACTCAAAAGTGGGTGTGAGCATTAAATGATGATGAGATTTATCAAAGCAGAAAACCTGCAACATGATATTATGCATCATATCTTGAAGCTGGATCAGAAGTCCAGCGTAATCGTAACTTAAAACAAATGTCCAACTTCTGATCTTTAAATCTCCCTGCTCCAGCATGATTTGAAGGAGTTCTCAGACTTTTCAGAAATCTTATAACGTGCTTTGTAGGCCTTCTTTGAATTACTCTTGCAAACTCTGATTGAACCTACGTGAAAACTGGCCCAGAAGTTCTAACCAAATTCTGTCTTGGAAATGCCTAAAATTTACTGAGTGCTTCAGTTTCATGGACGTGTCTTCAAGGATTTATAACTTGAAATCCCAGCATTTCTAGGAGAAGTTCTGTTCTGCAATGTTTTAGATCTCATTTAGATCTACAACTCTTGTGTCAGAAGTTCTCCCTGAATCAGCTTGCATCATGATGAAAATCTGGCTAGAAGTTCTGAACTTATCATCTTTTCTTAACACTTAGACAAATTTCTAAGTGTTTAGAATTTTGACTTTTCCAAAGTAATTTTGACTTTTGATTTTCTTGATGAAACAAACTTCATACTGTAACATGTCTTGATAAAATATGACTCTTGAAACTTGATTTTGATCCAAAAGTCAAAGTTTGACTTTCAGTGTGCATTTTGACAATTTTGCCCTTGTGCCAATTCCAAACCTAAACTGATGTATTAGTGCTGCAAACTTGATGTCATGGAAGATCTTGTGAGAGAATTCTTGAGAAATGAGAGGGTAAATTTTGGGGTACAATAACTGCCCTTGTTCAATCTTCTTAAACCCGAAGAGTTAGATTGGCGAGTCCGACATTCGTGACTTGAAGGTGGAAGATGATTGAACACTAAAGTACCCAGAAATTTGCACTCAATGATGTGTTAGTTGACTGTGTAGGGAATGGACTTAGAGATGCCATTCAGAGAGACTGGGGAAGGTACCAGGATGAATCTTTTGGTTGATTTATACTCAAACAGTAGATGTCTTTTTCCTATTGATTATTCTGCAAGGAAAAAGATTAGTTACATGCAGATGTATGCATGACGTAACGATGTTCTCAAAATAAATGAGATTATGCTGTATTCATTTGTCATGTATGCATTATGGTTTATGAATGTGATGAGTTTATTACAGTGTTTCCTTGTCTAGGAAAATAAATCCTTGACAACATGCTGGGGACACTTGGGAGGCTGAATCCTGAACCATTGTGGGAGAGTAGGTGCATCTTCTACTTGGTTTAGGACGTTTCCTGATGGGAATTCTTGTTCTATTGTTTGAGGAGAAATTCGTTGGGGAATATTGACTTTGTATCTTTGCACGGGGAAACTCTTGTGGGGAGTGTTGATCTCTGCTTGGAGGAATAAAGTTTATGAACTTTGGTTGTCCATTACTCTACCTGGGGAATTATTCCTGACTGGAGAGCATCAGAAATTAGCTGTTATTTGGTCGAAATCCAGGCTTGGCAGCAATTTGTTAAGGATAATGAAGTTGACTATTATCTGGTCGTATTCCAGGCTTTGCAGTGACTTGTAGGGGAAGATGTGAATTAAACTGTTATCTGGTCGTATTCCAGGCTTCACAGAAAATTGCTTGAAGTTGAACTTTTATCTGGTCGGATTCCAGGCTTCACAGTCACTTACTGGGGAAGATTAAATTAACTGTTATCTGGTCGGGTCCAGGCTTCGCAGAAAATTACTTGGGAGAATGAAGTTAAACTATTATCTGGTCGGGTTCCGGGATTCGCAGCAACTTACTAACATTAAACTGCTATCTTGTCGGATTCTAGGTTTTGCATATTTCTGAGGTGGATGAAGTTAATTGTTATCTGGTCGGATTCCAGGCTTCACAGTAACTTGCTGAGGATGAAGTTGAACTGATATCTGGTCGGGTCCAGGCTTCACAGTAACTTGTTGAGGATGAAGTTGAATTGATATCTGATCGGGTCAAGGCTTCACAGTAACTTGTCGGGGTAGAGGCAAACTCTAATAGGGAAAAGAAGTTTAAACCCTTGTCTAGTCGGGTCCAGGTTTTACAATATCTTGAGGAGTTCAACTATTATCTGGTCGGGTCCAGGATTTATAGTGTCTTGAGAAGTTAAACTATTATCTGGTCGGGTCCAGGATTCATAGTATCTGAAAGTTAAACTATTATCTAGTCGGGTCCAGGCTTCATAGTAACTGAAAGTTGAACTATTATCTGGTCGGTTCCAAGCTTCATAGTATCTTGAGAAGTTACACTATTATCTGGTCGGGTCCAGGCTTCACAGTAACTTGCTGGGAGTAGAGGGTTGTCGAGAGATTGAGACTCTGACCGAGGCTTGCATAAATCCAAACTTTATGGACAACTCTGTTGGGGCCAAGGTTTATTGTAACATGCTTTGTGGGAATAATGATAATGAGATAACTCTGTGGGGATATCTCAACTGCATTAAACAGATACTCGTTGCTGCTTGGTGGCACAAATTTGCTAAACATTTTAATTATGTTCATATGCATATGTTCATTCAATTTTAGTCATTGGACATCATTGCACTCGAAACAAAAACAAAAAGTTTGCACTTCAAAGTATATTTATATTGATGTTTTTCCCATGAATATGCATTTTTGTACAAAGAGACGAAGATCCTAGTAAGAGGAAATCGTCGAAAGGATAACAAAATTGAAAATAAAGATAACAACCATGTGGAAATAATCTCATTGTGTTCCAACTCTACTATTGCCCCAATGTCTTCGAACGTCCCTTGTCATTGACAGAAGTTGATTAGATTGATATTGGACTGTTTGGACTCGGACCTTGGTAATAACATTGACGGTGGTGATTCCAAGGGAAATAGTCATACGCTTTTAATCCTTAATTTTTGCCTGGACCTCCCTTTCGGGTTTTCAGCCCACTAGGATGCCCATTTTTGCCCAAGTCGCCCTTTCGGGTTTTCAACTTGCTGGGTGTACAATCTTTTGCATATATCCCTAATTTTTGCCCAGACATTTGGTTTGCCGGGATGCCCTTGTCTTTCCTAGGTGTGTCAACCTAGCGGGTCTCTTATGCGTAGTATTTTTTGACTATGTCCATGTTCACAGGATGTGGGAAATCTTTACCGTCCATAGTAGTAAGCATCATGGCACCTCCAGAGAAAACTTTCTTGACGATAACTGGCCCTTCGTAGGTGGGAGTCCATTGGCCCCTGGGGTCGTCTTGTGGAAGAATGATGCGCTTTATTACCAAGTTACCAGCTTGATATACTCGAGGCCTGATCTTTTTGTTGAAAGCCTTGATCATACGTTTTTGGTATATCTGACCATGACAAACAGCAGCCAGTCGCTTTTCATCGATCAAGTTCAACTGATCCAATCTTGTCTGAATCCATTCGTCATCGCTTAAGCCTTCTTCATTCATAATCCTTAGTGAGAGAATCTAAACTTCCACTGGCAGGACAACTTCTATGCCATAGACCAAAGAAAAGGGAGTTGCCCCAGTTGATGTCTGAGCTGAAGTTCGGTAGCCATGAAGAGAAAACGGTAACATCTCATGCCAGTCTTTGTATGTTACTACCATCTTCCGCATAATCTTATTAATGTTTTTGTTGGCTGCTTCCACTGCGCCATTCATTTTAGGTCTATAAGGAGAAGAATTGTGATGCTTGATTTTGAACTGAGTGCAAAGTTTTGTAATTATAGCATTGTTGAGATTGGTCCCATTGTCAGTGATGATCCTTTCGGGGATACCATAGCGGAAGATGAGGTTATGTTTGATGAATCTGGCTACAACACTCTTTGTAACTGAGGAAAATGAGGCAGCTTCGACCCATTTGGTGAAATAATCGATAGATACCAGAATGAAGCGATGTCCATTGGAAGCAATAGGTTTAATCTCTCCAATCATGTTAATGCCCCACATTGCAAACTTCCATGGAGCGGTCATGACATTTAGAGGAA
Organism: Vicia faba; assembly: GCA_948472305.1. Lineage (NCBI taxonomy): Eukaryota > Viridiplantae > Streptophyta > Magnoliopsida > Fabales > Fabaceae > Vicia > Vicia faba. The sequence goes on from OX451737.1 coordinate 1,063,419,647, forward strand.
TAAGAGGCACATGGACCTTGTCAGCATAGATTTGGCACTTGTGGAAATTCCTTGAGTGGTGATGGCAATCAGTCTCCATCGTTGACCAATAGTAACCAGCTCTCAGGATTTTCTTGGCCATAGTATGTTCGCTAGAGTGAATTCCAAAGAGACCATCATGCATGTCTTCCATAATTTCCTCTGCCTCTTTCTTTTCCACACATCGGAGTAGAGTAGAATCATGGTTGCATTTGTACAGGATTCCATTGCTTAGGAAGAATTTGGCTGAGAATATTCGTAAGAACTTTTTATCATTGATGGATGCTCCTTCAGGATACTCTTGTGCTTCAAGGTATCTCTTCACCTCATGGCACCATGGCTTCTCGACGTTAGTGTCAAGCTCATAGCAGTGCGCATGTTCGTCGAATCTCTCAATTGTAATCATAGGAGCTTTGTTGTCCCATTTGACCTTGAACATAGAAGACATTATGGCCAAAGCATCGACTAACTAATTTTCTTCTCTAGGAAAGTGTTCAAAGGTGACCTCTTCGAAGTAAGGAATCCGAGATAACACAAGCTCCTTGTAAGGGATAAGATTAGGGCATTTGGTGTCCCAGTCTTCTTTTACTTGGATAATTACAAGAGCAGAATCTCCGAACACATTCAAATGCTTGATCCTTAAATCAATGGCAGCTTTCAGACCTAAAATGCATGCCTCATATTCATCCATATTATTTGTATAATCGTAGCACAGTCTGGAAGTGAAAGGGGTGTGGAAACCTTCAGGGGATATGATTATAACGTCTATGTCGTTGCCCAAAGCGTTGGAGGCCGTATCGAACACCATAGTCCATCGGGATCCTTGTTCAAGCCCATCATATGGTCCAGGTTTCGCGCAGTTGGTCACTAGCGTGATATTCTCATCTGGGAAGTCAAAGTTCATGGACTGATAATCATCAACAGCTTGATGGGCCAAATGATCTGCCAATACGCTTTCTTTGATAGCGTTTTGTGTTGTGTATTGAATGTCGTATTTAGTCAAAATCATCTGCCATCTAGCTATCCGTCCGGAAAGAGCAGTTTTCTCGAAGATGTACTTGATAGGATCCATCTTAGAAATCAACAGAGTGGTATGAGTCAACATATATTGTCTTAGCCGACGAGAAGCCTATGCCAGAGCGCAACAAGTTTTATCAAGTAGTGAGTATCTGGTTTCACAGTCAGTAAAATTTTTGTTCAGGTAGTAAATACAATGCTCTTTTCGGCCAGACTCGTCATGTTGGCCCAACACACACCCCATAGAATTCTCCAGCAAAGTCAAGTACATGATCAAGGGTCTTCCTTCAACTGCAGGCATGAGGATAGTAGGTTCTTGCAGATATTCCTTGATTTTGTCGAAGGCAGCTTGGCATTCATCATTCCATCTGACTACTTGATCTTTCTTCAAGAGTTTGAAGATTGGCTCACAAGTAGCAGTTAAGTGAGATATGAAGTGGGCAATGTAGTTAAGACGACCCAAGAATCCTCTAACCTCCTTTTCTGAATGGGGGACTGTCATTTCTTGAATGGATTTTACCTTTGCAGGATCGACTTCGATGCCTTTACCACTGATAATGAAACCTAGAAGTTTTCCAGATCGTACTCCGAACGTGCACTTATTAGGATTCGACCTCAACTTGTACTTTTTCAGCCTCTCGAATAGCTTGGATAGGTTATTGAGATGCTCCTCTTCAGTTTGTGACCTTGCAATCATATCATCCATATATACCTCAATTTCATGATGTATCATATCATGAAACAAAGCTACCATATCCCTTTGATATGTTGCCCCTGCATTCTTCAATCCGAACGGCATGACCTTGTAACAAAAGGTGCCCCATTGCATAACAAAGGTGGTATTCTCCATGTCTTCGGGAGCCATCTTAATTTGATTATAGCCGGAGAAGCCATCCATGAAAGAGAAGACTTTATGTTGAGCGGTGTTATCGACCAAGACGTCAATGTGAGGTAGAGGGAAGTCATCATTGGGGCTTGCCCTATTTAGATCCCTATAATCTACGCACATACAAACTTTTCCGTCTTTCTTTGGCACTGGAACCACATTTGTAACCCATTGGGGATAAGATGTCACAACTAGGAATCCTGCATCGAATTGTTTAATCACTTCAGCTTTTATCTTTTCAGACATGTCAGGCCGCATGCGACGAACTTTTTGCTTGACAAGATGACAATCTTCCTTTGTTGGCAGACGATGAACTACAATATCGGTATCCAAACCTGGAATATATTTATACGACCAAGCAAACACTTCTACATAGTCATGTAACATTTGAACCAATGTGCTTTTGACACAGCTTCCTAGGTTGGCGCTGATCTTGACCTCTTTCTTATCTATCTCGTTACCTAGGTTGATGACTTCAGTTGACTCTTCATGCGGCTGAATAGCTTTTTCCTCTTGCAATAGAATTCTGGCTAGTTCTCCCAGTATTTCACAATCTTCCCCGTCTCCGTCTTCGGCTTGGTCAATTGGATGTTCGAAATCTTAGTCAACAATAATAGAGTCATTGGAAATGAGATCCGGAGTGGATGAGGACCTGCAGGAGTGTGCGTGTGTGCATGTAAGATACATGGCTATTTGAAAAGTGTATTAAAGAGAAAGAAAAACAATGAGCTCAAATATTTGAATGCAAAAAGTCCAATGGTTTATACTGAATGATCATATGATAAAATGAACATAAATAAAACCCTTAACAAATGGACCATAGTGCCTCGGGCGAGGCATATGGCTTAAAAGTCATTATTTAATATTATAGATAAAAGGTTCTTGAATTGATAGAAAGCAATAAACAAGTAATTACTCCTCAATGAAGGAGAAAGGAACAAAGTCATTTCTGTGCCAATTGCTGAGCTCTATCGTGGTAGGGTATATCCATTCGTCGAGTGCACATTCATCATTAGAATCCTCCATATCGTTTACTTCATGATTCCCAATACGGAGATGGGGCTTTCCCGCGCAAGCGCGCCTCACTTATTTCTGAGCCTTGATAGTAAAACCCAAACCACTTTTGTCTTCTTTGAACGGGATCTCGGGGAGTTTCCCCCAGGTATCACAACTTCCTTCTTCGATTACGGCACGAGCGTCCTTGAATGAAACCATCTTTGGCACAACCTTATCAGCTTTGGGCATGACAGAGGAAATTTTGGCAGTAGCAACCATAAGTGGAACAACTTCAAAAGCCTGGTACGAGTTTTCTATAAATTCGCCATCCATCTCCACATATTTGAAAGAATTGAGATGGCTTACCATGAATTCCTCCTCACCGCAAACGGTGACGATCCTTCCCTTGACTGGGTATTTAGCTTTTGGTGAAGCGTAGATGTTACTTCCCCTGCTCCATGGATCCAAGGGCGACCCAGCAAACAAGAGTAAGCTGGACGGATGTCCATGATATAGAAAGTAAAGTTGAAAATCTGTGAACCCACTTTGATTGGGAGATCCACCTCTCCATGAAATGTCCTTTTGGACCCATCGAAAGCCCTCACAATAATGTCACTCGGCTTCGAAACTAGTCCTTCACAGTCTAACCGGTCTAAAGCGCCCTTAGGTAGCACGTTTAAAGAAGAGCCAGTGTCAACCAAAACACGTGCTAGAGTAGTCCCCTTACATTCAACAGAAACATGCAGAGCGTTGTTATGGTTTTTTCCAAGTGGTGTCAGATCAGCGTTCGAGAACCCTAAACCATTGTCGGTCGTCAAGCTTGCCACAAAATTTTCAAACTGGTCAGTTGTGGTCTCATGAGGGACATGAGCTTTCTTCAATAATTTGATTAATGCCCGAGCATGAGCATCAGAATAAAGTAGAAAAGATAACATGGAGATCTTGGAAGGGGTTTGCCCCAGCTGCTCCACTATCTTGAAGTTACCCCTCTTTATAATTTTCAAGATCTCATCCATTTCTTAAGCGCAAGATTCCTCAGAAGCAACATCCTTTGCGGGCGTTTAGGTCTCAGCAGGTTAAACTACTTTCTCTTTACCTTTTAATGCCAACATAGGGCTTAGCAGTGGTGACGCGGACAAGTGCCGTTGTAGCAGTTGGGGGTGAAATGTTGGGCGAAAAGATTCTCCCAGTTCTGGTCACCTTACTAGAGCCAGTAATGTTGCCAACATCATCAGCCTTGCTTTCTTCAATCCAAGCGTCTTGCTTTATTCCATGGTAAAACACCTTAGCACCATAGTTCCATGGCACTGCTTTGTTGGAAGAGTACAGAATTAGACCAAGGGCAGTAATTATCAGAGGAGAAACAATCGGTTCATTCGAAATCCTGATAGGAACCTTTGAAGAGATCCTAAGAGGCTTGTTTGAAATTGTTATGATAGAGAAGTCTTCAATCTTATTGGTCAAATTTTTGGTGGGCGGAGTTTTCTCAAACAGGACCTCATGACTATTCATCAGGCGTTGAACGCCTTCTCTAAGCCATTTGCATCTATTAGCTTGTGTGGCACAATAATCATATTCCTTTAAACATCCAGGGAAAACCCCGACTTTCAGCAGATTCTTTTTGATTATGGTTAACAGAGTGGTTAAGTCTTCGACGAAGGAAACAAAAATGGTGTCTTCAATTGCATTGACACCTTTGCCATGGTTTGGCATTGGTGCCGTTATCACATTGGGAATTGCGGGCGGATCAAATTCGATGGTCTTGTTTTCTATTAGGTCTTGAATTTTATTCTTCAGTGCCCAACATTGATCGGTCTCATGCCCAGGACTATTCGAGTGATATGCACACTTGGTATTCAGATTGTATTTAGGTGAAGAGGTATCTGGATTGGCTGGAGGATCACGCAGTGTCACCAAATTAGCCTTTAACAAGTGTTGAAAGGCTTGGGATGGTGACATGCCTATCCTTGTGTATTATCTTCGTGGAGCCTCAAATCATTAATGATTGGAAGATTATCTTTGAACCAGAGTTGGGTTGGAAAACCGAACAACATTAATAGACGGACGGTCATCCTTCTTGGTACGGGCCCTTTCCCCATACACAACATTAGTTTCTTTCTCCCCATTGAAGGGTTTCTTTATGGATTTGGAGGTGGAAGCATATGATATGGGGATTTTCCCGCTCTTGATACCGCTTTCGACCCTTTCACCGGTCAGGATCAGCTCGGTGAAACTGGATGAAGAACAACCAACCAATAAGTTGAAAAATGGACCAGATAGAGTACCCATAAACATATCAATATTTCCCCTATCAGTTAATAGTGGTTGGACCCTACTGGCAAGATTCCTCCACTTTTGGGCGTACTCTCTGAACCCTTCATTTTTACCCATCGTCATGTCTTGTAGTTAAACTCTAGTCGGCGCCAGGTCGGCATTATATTGGTATTGGTGATAGAAAGAAGTGGCCAAGTCTTCCCATGTATGGATATGGGAACCCTCAAATTGGTAAAACCACTCTAGTTGAGTCCCCGCCAAGCTTTCTTGAAAGAAGTGGATCTAGAGTTTCTTGTCGATGGTGTGCGGTTGTATTTTGCGCACGTAAGACTTCAGGTGAATCTTTGGGTAGAAAAACCCATCATATTTAACGAAGACTGGTATCTTGAATTTGTGGGGAATGACAACTCCATATATTAAACCCAAATCATCAAAATCCAAACCAGGGGTGGCTTGAATCTCAACAACCTTCAATCTATCCTCTAGCTGCTTGTACTTAACATCGACGGGAGGATACTGCTCGTCAAAATAGTATACCTCATCGGAGACTTGATCATTGATACACCCAGCCTGGGTACTCTTTGCTTCTCCAATTTAATTTTTGTCTTCCTCAGACGAATCCTCAACACGGGTATCTGGCGGATCGGCTCTCTGAATATATTAAACATGTTGACTAGGGCTTTCCTCTTTGGTTTCTTTTTGGATGCCAAAAACGTCATCAACTCTTGTTGTCCCTTGGCCAGGGTCAGCAGAGTCTCTTGAAACTGAGAGTTTTGTGCTTGAAGATATTTCACTGTTTTCTCGATATCCATCTTACTGAAATAAACAGCAGAAAGATAAGGAAACCTGTCGTGGAAAACCTGTTATGTTATGATGCATGAAAAATGTGCATGCAAATGATTTCAAGGATTTATGAAATTTGAATTCGTCTAGACAAAGAATGAACAAACTTCAAATTGCATTAATTAGTTCAAAATGGTTACAACGTGCCTCTTGGGCTTACAAAGTAAATTTCTAAGACAAAAAGGTCGAACGCATCCTCTTTGGTGCAAGGTAGGCGTTCAAACTCTGTTCTTCATGTAGTTGCTTTGTAAGATCTAAAACCCTTTTCTCACTCACGTAGAACCGAGCTTCAAAGGTGTCTCGATCTTCTTTTAGCTGAATCCAACCCTTATGCAAGTCTTCAAGAGAAGTAGGCATGTTGGGATAAAGGACAATGTACGAGACATTTTCTTCAGCCACAGGCTCCACGATAACAGGTAGGATGGAGGGATGAGGAATTACGAACTTTTAAGCACGAGCTCGTACCCACCTAAGGTAAGGCTCAAGGGGAATGAAATTCTTGTATCCCAACATCTTACTATCCACTTTGTTTACCATCCTCGACGCTCGCACAAACCTCTGACGGTAACCTTGATTGTCGCTTTCGTAGTCGAACACCACTTCTTGGATGAGCATATCGTGCGGACCATCTCTTCAAGCATACCTAAACTGTCGTAAAGCTAAAAAAGGGTTGTAAGTGACACCTCTCCTAATGCCAAGCAAAGGGACATTAGGGAATTCTCGATAACGGTCGATAATAGTAATGTCCTCCAACGATCGAGAACACCAGTGAATATTTGAATGTCTGAGTGACATTAACCTATTGGACCACCTTAAACCTTGCTCGTTCTTCAACACGGATCGGGGGAGATGAGAAACAAACCACCTAGACAATAAATGAGTGTAACACATGAGGGTTCCTCTTTTCCTCATTGTGCAAGAGTGGAGAGAATGTAGGATATTCCCCAACAAAGTAGGCACCAGATTGCGAGACATGAAGATTTTGACAGCATTTAAATCTATAAGTTGGTTAGGGTTTGGAAAAAGTACCATTCCATGGATGAGAAGGGCCAAGATTTCTTCAAAGGCTTGTAAATCCAGAGTGTTCTAACAATATTGAGCTTTCTCCAACAAGAACTTGGCTAGGAACCCTTTGACACTACTTCTTGTTTCCCAATTAGTCGTGACATCAGATTGTTACCAGTGTAGCGCTCGGGTAATCTCTTCAGGGCTTGGGTCTCTTTCAGTACTGTTGAAAGGTAGTTGATTGAGAATAGGAATCCTCAAAATCTGAGATACTTATTCTATAGTAGGTACAAGCTGGTAATCAGGAAAGGTAAAGCAATGGTGCAAAGGGTTAAAGAAATGGAAAATCACTTTAATTATGTCTTCATCGATGCTCGAGGTAACCAAGTTTAGGAGTCGACCGTGTCTTTCAGTGAATGATGAGCTCTCAGGAACAATCGATGCTAACTCTTTTAGTTGAGAAGGAATTCTTACAAGATTGACTTGGATAGTATTCCTGCGGGTGGAAGCCATGTCCTACAAAACAGAACAAAGATAAATCCCAATAATCCTTAAAATGGTTAGTGAAAAAATGCGACGGTATGATGTTATGATGTTTATGATGTTATGTATAAGTAAGCAAGTTGTTATGTACACACAAAGCAGACAGGTCCTTAGGTTTAGGCTTGCATGGATTTGATAGGTAAGTACCCTCTTGAAGTTTATTTGGCTCAACCTGTCCTAGTAATAGTAACCGGTTTCTAGGGGATCTCAATATCATTGATCTTTCTTCATCGGGCATTGTTTCAACGCAAGCCTCTTTAATAGCGACCTAAATATCCCGAAAGTCCGATCTCAATGAGTGTAGTATCGAGTATCAACCAACTTCGGAATGCACCAAAGCCAGCTACCTCACTACTTTCTAATGGCCAAGTTGGTCAAATAAAGGTTCTAAAGTCATTTAGTGCTTCATAACACCACACAGTGGCCCCGTATTCTCCTTGACTACTCAAGGGCTACCGATACTAATAAATGTGTCAAACTAATGTAGCTATTGCTTAGACCATGTCGGTATACCCTGCACATTTTCCACAACTTATTGCTACTTACCTAAAATGTGTCCCAGATCCGAGTAGATGATCCAACAAACCCAAACAAGGAACCGAAATATGAAGCAAACAAATAAAAGCAAGTAAAGGTGATCTAGCCCTAAGGTAACCCCACTTTTAAGATTCTCCCCAGCAGAGTCGCCAGTTCTGTAACACGGCGAGAGAACTGACTTGTGATGTTTTGGGTTTGATCGCAATTGTTGTAGATAGCAAGAGTCGCCACCAACTTTTCTTTTATCCAAATAAAGGAAATGGTGAAAAGAACAGGAAAGACCTTTTAGATTATTTTCTTGAGTTCGGGGGTAGATTATGAAAAGGGAAGGTGTTAGCACCCTTTTCATCCATAGTTATCTATGGGCTCTTAGTTGCTTGCTAGATCACTGCTTTTGTTTGAAAGTGTGCTTTGCGGTGTGGTTTTTTGAAAGTATTTTTGAAAAGTGCCTTTGTTTAGGCATAATTTGTAATGATTCTTGTCTCTACAAGAACGTATACAAAGTGATGGACTTTTGAAAATATTTCATGTTTTGAAAGTGTTTAGTGTGTGTTTGGAAATATGTTTGTTTTGAAAATGAGCAAGCAACTAAGAACGTTTCTACCTACTCAAAAAGTCTTTGTTCTTTTCCTCCTCCTTTAGATGTTGCTATCTTACCATTGATTGGTAAGAAGCTTTATCTTTGGATGTAAAAGGGACGGGCATGGGTCATCACATAGTCATGAATAGAAATGTTATGAGACATCTTAGCATTTCTCTTGAGGGACTAAGATCATTTGTAAGGAAACATTCGGAGCGTCATCGAGGGACTGTGATCTTTTGATTTGTCTTTGCCAAGATGTATTACATGCGTATTATGACCATTTTCTCAGGGCAATAAGTGGAGTTAACCCTAGAGGTGCATGTGTGCAAAGTGTGTTTGATTTGCATGCATTTAGTCTTTGATTAGGGGTTGTCTACTTGTTGATTTTATCTTCCCATACAAATTCTATTTTACTAGCATTTATACGAAAGCGATAAGTTGCGGAAAGTAAATATTCTACGCTATTACAAACATTAGGGGGATGGGGTGTACAAATTTACAAATGGGGATTGCAAGAAATTAAAGTTCTAATTATCTATTACAACCATATTGAAATAATGTACAAGAAATATAAAATAGACTTGTTTTGTTTTTGTTAAGAGAAGAAATAAATTTTCTTAAGAAAATATTTTAGTTTTTTTTTGTTTTAAAAGAAATAAAGCCAAGTGCATGAATATAAGGTTTTTTTTAGTGTTTTTGATTAATGAAAATAAAAGTGATGATAAAAATAATAAGGGAAAAAGAGTTCGAATCAGCGCGTTGCTGAAATAAGAGAAGGTAGAAGTTCTAACTCTGGTGCGCTGCAAGTCAGAAAGAAATTGTTAGCAGGAACGGGGAAGGCCAGAAGCTCTGGATCCGGATGCATTAAAGTTTTGGGGTTACTGGGAACAAAGAAAAGCCTAGAAGTTCTGATTGTTGAGGGAGTCTAGAAGTTCTAGTGCAGTTGGGAATCTAGAAGTCCTAATGTCATTAGCAAGTCAGAAGTTCTGGTTGTTTGAGAGAGCCTATAAGTTCTAATGCAACTGGAAACCTAGAAGTTTTGATAATGGGCAAATGAGGTGTCAATGTTGTTGGATGTGAATATCCAGAAGTTCCGGTCCAGGGACACAATTTGACAAATAAATGGAGGGGGTTTATCTAGAAGTTCTGGTCCAGAATTATTGTTTGACAAACAATGGGGTAAAAATGTCAGGAAATAAACATAAAAAAGTGTTTCTGAGGCTAGAACTCAGGACCCTTAACCCTAATGTCTTATGCACGCGCTCTCTACCACTGGGGTGGCTATACATCCGGTATTAGAAGCAAAGACATAAACATATATTACAAAGTAAGTTCTGATGAACTTCATCTCCTTCTCCATGCCAACCAGAGTATCTGCAACTTAGTCATTTCTCAACAATATGGAAAATGCAAACATGGCAGTTATGGAAGATTTTATCATGGTTTCAGAAATACAAAGCATCCGAATTGTAAATCAAAAGCAAATATGAGTTTTGCTAATCCTAATTCTGCACCCTAATTTCCTCAAGAAGTTCTGATCTAAAGTTCTCTCTACTTAGGCAAAATACATGAAATCTATGAATATGTACAAAATTAGAGCCATGATATCTACATTGTGTTTTTTAAAATGCAAGCCTAACAATGCCTAAGTAATGATATAAAAGTCAGAAGAAACTTACCTTGCAGCTGGAAAATGTTCTGTGAACTAGAGCCTGGTTCAGATTGTTGTGATGTTCTGGAGCAATCAAGGTACAAAATTCTGGTTTTTGAAGCAGAGAGTGGTGAATACTGTTTTACAGTCTGAAAACAGAAGTTGGGAAAGCTTCTATATGTATTCTAGAAACAATATGAATGATTTGATCAAGAAACACACAAGAAAAATTAGAGTTTGGATGCAAAAAACAGAAGCTTAGCAAGTTTCGTGTTTGGGATGTAGTTTCAAGTTCTTGGGAATTTTCAGCAAGGTTTTAGGGCTTTTTCTCAAATCTTTGACCTCTTTAATAGTTGAAAATGAATTTCAATTTATAGGAAAAGGATTTAGGAGCTTGGAGATGTCAAAAGTACAACCATCATATGTTATGGCGCTGACTTGTTCTTGAAGCAAGTTTGGACAAGCATGTTTCAAGGTAAAGTAGAGTGGTTAGAAGCTTTAGCCGTGCCTAATCTGAGTTTGTAGGCATGATTTATGGAGAAGTACGATCAAAAGCAAAAGTAAAGCATGGGCCCAGCATAAACTTTGTACAAAAGTTTACTTTCCAAGGACAACAATGGTACTTCTATGCCACACGTGGGAAAATCCTTTGGATAAAGTCTCAAAAGTGGGTGTAAGCATTAAATGATGATGAGATTTATCAAAATAGAAAACCTGCAACATGAGATTATTGATCATAGCTTGAAGCTGGATCAGAGTTTCAGCGTAATCGTAACTTAAAACAAATGACCAACTTCTGATCTTTGAATCTCCTCGCTCCAGCATGATCTGAAGGAGTTCTCAAACTTTTCAGAAAGCTTGTAACATGCTTTGTAGATCTTATTTGAATTACTCTTGAAAACTCTGATTGAATCTACGTGAAAGTTGGCCAAGAAGTTCTAACAAAATTCTGTCTTGGAAATGCCCAGAATTTACTGAGTGCTTCAGTTTCATGGACGTGTCTTCAAGGATTTATAACTTGAAATCCCAGCATTTCTAGGAGAAGTTCTGTTCTGCAATGTTTTAGATCTCATTGATATCTACAACTGTTATGTCATAAGTTCTCCCTGAATCAGCTTGCATCATGATGAAAATATGACCAGAAGTTCTGAACTTATCATCTTTTCTTAACACTTAGAAAATTTTCTAAGTGTGTTGAATTTTGACTTTTCCAAAGTAATTTTGAATTTTGATTTTCTTGATGAAACAAACTTCATATTCTAACATGTCTTGATGAAATATGACTCTTGAAACTTGATTTTGATCCAAAAGTCAAAGTTTGACTTTCAGTGTGCATTTTGACCATTTTGCCCTTGTGCCAATTCCAAACCTAAATTTGATGTATTAGTGCTGCAAACTTGATGTCATGGAAGATCTTGTGAGAGAATCCTTGAGAAATGAGAGGGCAAATTTTGGGGTACAACAGTGAGCTCTAACACTTTTTTCTCATGGACATAGAAATGATATCTATAGGTATCTCGTTCTTCTTTCAACTGAATCCAAGATCTCTGCAGCTCTTCAAGATCAGTGGGCATGTCAGGATGGAGAATTTTATAAGGAATATCCCCTTCGGAAATGGGCTCCACAACCACTGGTAAGATGGCTATATACGACATTATAAGGTTCTGAAGGCGAGCTCGTACCGATTTCAGATAAGGTTCCATGGGGATGGAAGTCTTAGGCCCCAAAGTCTTGGTATCAAATCTGTTTACCATGCCCCAAGCTCGTATGAACCTCTGACGATACCCTTGAACATCATCCTCGTAGTTAAACATAATGCTCTGGATAAGCATATCATGGGGACCATCCCTTCGAGCATAGCCAAATTATAGCAGATCCAGAGAAGGATTACAAGTTATGCCTCCCCTAATTCCAAGTAGTGGGACATTAGAGAATTCCCCGCAATCGTCAATAACAGAAGTATTTTCCATAAATCGGGAATACCAGAGAATATTCAAGTGAGAAAGTGACATTATCCTTCACGACCAACCCAAACCTTCTTTATTCTTCGATACTGATTTAGGGAGGTGATAAATAAACCACCTTGACAGTAATGGCACGCAACACATAAGAATACCTTTTCTCTTCATGGTGCGAGTGTGGAGGGTATGCAAGATGTCTTCAAGTAGAGTAGGCACATGGTTACGAGAGAGGAAAACGTTGATAGTATTCACATCTATGAGAATGTATGGATTAGGGAACAACACTAAACCATAGATTATAAGGGCCAAAACCTCCTCAAAAGCTTGGAAATCCAAATCATCCTAAAATTGGTGAGCCTTTTTGTACAGAAACTTGGCTAGAAAACCCTTAACACCACTTCTTGTTTCTCAGTTGGATACAATGTCGGACCATTTCATATGCAAAGTTGTTGCAATGACTTCTGGCTTGGGAGCTTCTTCTAAACCGGTGAAAGGCATCCGATCAAGAATAGGTATACCCAATATTTGAGAGAACTCTTCCATGGTGGGCACTAACTGATAGTCTGGGAAAGTGAACCAATGGTGTTTAGGGTCAAAGAATTGAAAGAGTACACTCATCATCTTCTCATCAAATCCCCAGCTAACTAGATTGAGAAGCCGACCATATTTCTTGGTGAAAGAGGAAGTCTCAGGAATCCTTGATACTAGATTTTCGAGTTGGAGAGGTATTCTTATAAAGCTGATCCAGATAGTATTTCTATGAGCGAAAGCCATGATCTACAAAACAGAACAAAGATAAATTCCCTTGGTCCTTCAAATGGTCAGTGTAATGAAAATGGATGTTATGATGCATGATGTCATGTTTAAGAAAACTAATCATACACAAGTAAAACACACAAGACCTTAGGTTTAGACTTGAATGGAGTTTATAGTTAAATACCCTCTTGAAGTTTAGTTGGTTCAACCTGTCTTAGAAAAGCAACCGGGTTCTAAGGAGTCTCAATATCACTGATCTTTCTTTATCGAGCATTATTTCAGCTTAGCAATCTTTTCTTGCGGCCGAAACATATCGAAAGTCCGATCTCAATGAGTGTAGCATCGAGTATCAACCAATCCCCAGCTTTACACCGAGGCCAGCTATCTCACTACTTTCTAATGGCCAAGTTTGTTCAACTAAGGTTCTAAGGTTCGTTAGTGCTTTACGACATCACACGGCGGCCCTGTATTCTCCTCGATTCAACACAAGGGATACCGGTACCAACCAAAGTGTCACACCAACACAACTATCGCTTCAACCATATCACTCTATGTTGTACAGTCTCCATGATCTATTGTTGTTTACCTAAAAGATGCCCCCAGATCCGGGTGTGGGATCTATAGTAACAACCCAAAACAACCCTCCAAGGATAAAGCATACAAATCAAGAAATTAACACAATTTTAAAATGAACTAACTCTTAAGGTAACCCCACTTTTTTATTATCCCCAGCGGAGTCTCCAGTTCTATGATACGGTGGCACAATCGACTGTTAATACTGGTTTTGCATTTTGTATTCGTAAATGTTACGGTAAGCAAGAGTCGCCACCAACTTTTATTTTATCCAAATTAAGGAAAGGGTGAAAAGAATAGAAAAAGACCTTTTTGAGAGTTTTCTGAGTAAGGGGGTTAGATTATGGAAAGGGAAGGTGTTAGCACCCTTTCCATCCATAGTTATCTATGGGAACTTAGATGCTAGCTCATGTTTTGAAAATTGCTTGTGCTTTGTGCTTTTGAAAAGTATTTGAAAATGCCTTAGTGCGGTGATTCACTTGCATTAACTCTTGTATCAGTCCTCAAGAGTGTTTGACAAAGCGAATGTTTTTGAAAGTGTTTTGAAATATTTATGTGTAAGTGTGAAAATTTTATTTTATTTGAGCAAGCATCTAACAACTATCTACTTATACTCGAAAAGGTTTTTCTTTTCCTCCTACCCTTTATATAGTGCTATCCTACTATTAGTGTGTAGGTATTTGTTGTACCCCAAAATTTTCCCTCCCATTTTCACATAAGACATACTCCTAGAGGTCCTCAATTGCTCAAGGTTGACCAAGAATTGATCAGACAAATTCTCCTCCTAAGCATTGGCCTTCCAACTAGAATTTCATTTTTCACCAAGATGTGTGAGCTCCAAAGGTCTCAAATTTCTTCCATGGTCCTAATATGTCTTCAATATTATCCATGACAAATTTCATACCTTGCACTACAAGTTTGCTCAGTCAACTGCCCAAATGCCTGAAAATCAACTGTATTAAGTCAAAAGTCAACTTTGGCCTATATACAGTCAAACTTAAAGATTTTTGGTAAACATCAAAATTTGGAAGAGATATCCATCATTTAATCAAGGGTTGATCATGATTCCTCAAGAAATGCTCCTAATTCATCAAAAGTCAAAAATTGCTAATTAGGATTTTTATAGGAAAAGCCAACTGAACTTTGACCAGCCATAACTTTCTCATACTTTATTATAAATTTTTCCTTCAAGGATCATTTTGAAGATAATCCAATTCCCTACAACTTCTCTTCATTGCTAAAGTTCAAGAAATAAACCATTGGAAAGATACAAGCTCATACATTACAGGTCACTTTTAGAAAGTCAACAAAAGACACTTTTTTCCAAGACAATTTACATCCAGATAATTTCTCCAAATGAAAAATAGTCAACATAGAGGTTGTAGGGGACATCTTGAGATTTCTAAAAAGTCAAAGATCATCTCCAAAAGATAAATATTGAGCAAGTTATAGCTGTAAGTACGATGTGCGCCTAAGAGGGGGGGGGGGGGGTGAATTAAGTACTTTATACATTTCTGGTTTTAGTGATGATGGATATTATTTTTATGGATTAGTACATGAGTTTACATAATTTTTTCTTTCTTTTTTGGTTTATGACTAGTGATGAAAGAGGTAAATGCGGAAAAGTAAATAACACAAAGATGTATCATGGTTCCCCTCACAGTCCGAGAGTATTCCAGTCCCCTTTCAACATGAAAGAGATTTCCTTATTGTTAGATCTCTAGACAAGACACCCTAGTCCTTATATACAAGACTCTAACCAATAAAACCACCAAGAACAATCCTCTTGGATTTTCACTAGGTCAACAATGAGAACAATCCTCTCAAAGTGAATTTACTTGTATCCAACAATCCTGGAAAAACAAGATTTATAAAACCACTTAAACTTATTTCCAACAATCCTGAAAAATAAGCAAGTATATAGCAATATTTGATTTGAGTGAGTTTGAGTAGAAATGATCACTTTGAGTGATTTAATCAATGAATTGATCTTCTCTTCAAATGATAATAATATACAATGACTCAAGATATATAATGCTCAAAGTTTTCTGGTTAGCAATATGTGAAAGTGTGCAGAAAACTTGTGTATGAAAATGTATAACAACTTGCGTTTGATTTTTGAAAATTCAGAAAATATAATTGGAAGAGGTGTTGAAATGATTTTGAAAATGAGTATTTATATGTTCATAGCACCTTTTTGAAACAACATAAAGTTCTGTAAATGAATCATGAACAATTGCCAAGATTGAGTGAAAGTTTTCCATGAAATGGTGTTATAAACAATCATATGTAAAGCCGCTATTTTTCAAAATCGTGCAGCATGCAATCGATTGCACCCTTTGTGTAAATCGATTGCACGGGGTTTCAACAGCTAGAAATTCAAATATTTTGAGTTTGCAATCGATTGCACAAGAGTGTAAATCGATTGCATTTGAAGTCAGTAGCAAAAATTGATTGAGTGCAATCGATTGTACAAACATGCAAATTGATTACACTTAGAAACAATAGCAAATGTTTTGAAAATTGAAGCATGCAATCGATTGCACTAATATGAAAATCGATTTCACTCAAGTGAAAAATGATTTTTAGCTTAGAAAAACTTGAGTAAAGATTTAGACAATATAAAATATTTATTTTGACCATTGAGCATCTATTTCTTAAGTTCAAAGTAAGTATTATCATTATACCTTGAAATTTTCTAAGAGCTTTAAGTAAAGACTTTATCCACAAATGATTTTAGCTTGATCAATAATCTTTGCCTTCTTTGTCAATCATGTTTTGTCTTCATCAAAACAAAAGTGCATTTGAGAAGATTGATTTTACATTCTCCCCCTTTTTGATGATGACAAAAGATCTTGCTTGATGCGTTGTAATTTCTGGAAAGAAGACTTCTCCCCCTAAGATGTATAACTCCCCTTTGTATGAGAAGCTTTGAAATCATTTGGATTTTCTCATCTTGAAGGATTCTTTGTACCTTAAAAGTTTAAGACAAGGAAATACACACGCATAAAGTATAACATCCTTCTCCCCCTTTGACATTATCAAAAAGAAGGGAAATATGCATAAAAAAATAGACAAAATATATATAATAATATTGAAAGCTTAACCATAGCCATATTGCTTCATGATGCTTGACTCTTTTAGAAAGAATTAGAAACTCTTATGTGAATGCTCCCCCTATCTTTGATAACTCCCTCTTGATCAAAATTATCCCTTGAATCATAAAGAAGTTGCATCTTTCTTTGGGCTGCAATAGTTAGAGACATGCATACACATACACACACACACACACACACACACACACACACACACACACACACACACACACACACACACACACACACACACACACACACACACACACACACACACACACACACACACACACACACACACACATATATATATATATATATATATATATATATATATATATATATATATATATATATATATATATATATATATATATATATATATATATATATCTTCTCCCCCTTTGTCATAAAAAAGGATGGGAAAATCTTTATAATACATAAAGAAATTATAAACATAAAAACAATTTTTACCTATGACTTTTACCTCAAGAGTGACTTCATAAACCATTCATCCTTGATGAATTTGAAGCCTTTTCAACAAAGTTGTATTTTACTTAGAAGTTGTCTTTTGTTCATAAAGTACATCTTCAATGGATATGAAAGTTAGTGTATGAACTTTGCCAGTGCCAAGAATTCTTCCTTTAAGGTATTTCCCATATGTGAAATAATCCTTGGAATTGAACTAGATTTTAAAGTTAGTGTATGAACTTTGCTAATGCCAAACATTCTTACTTTAATGTATTTCCCATATGTGAAATAATCCTTGCACTTGAACTAGATTTAAAAGTTAGTGTATCAACTTCCACCAAATGCTTTGAGCCACCACTTATCAAAACATCATAGATTTAAAGTGGTCCTCAAGTAAACCTACAAAGCAAATTAAGTTTGATTTGGTACCAAATGTGCTTTGGGTCCATCATAGTTAGTTCCTTTCTTTACCCACACATAATATCCACTTGCCACACTAAAGTTTCTAACATAGCAAGCATTAGGTGTGCGGTCTTTAATACCACAATAAAAAAAAGTAGGTTCAAAGTTACTTCTATATCTAGAAGGGTAAGATTTATTCTTAGGAAATGTTTTCTTTTGATGAACTACTTTAGGTTTGTTCACTTTCTCTTTGGATGATTGATCACTAGCCTTAACAAAGATAGTTTTATTAGAACTTGGTCTTGAAAACTTTGAATATCCAAGTCCACTTTTATCATTGGAATATCTTTGTTGGCTAAGAACACCTTCCAATACAATTTGACCTTTTTCATATCTTTCAATAACTCTTTTTAATTGGACAATTGAGAAAGAGAGTGATTCACAATTTTTGCATACAAAATTCTGTTTTTGCTCACTAAATTTTTGTTTTTCATCTTTCAGATCTTTTTCCATAGACTCACATTTTTCTTCTAATGATGAAATTTGTTTCTTTTGATATGAAATAGTTTTGTATAGAATTTTGCATTCATTAAATAGCTAATCTATAGCACCTTGTGCATCACTATCAAAAATAGAAAATTCATTACTAACCTCGTCATCTTCACTATCAGAATGGTGTGAGACCATTAATGCAAGATTAACATGTTGATTGTTTTCGGAATCAGAAGATGAACTTTCCCATGCTATATATGCTTTCTTTGACTTCTTATCTTTATTTCTCTTGAAATATTTCTTCTTCTTTTCAAGTGTAGGACATTCACTTTTAACATGTCCCTTTTTTCCACATTCAAAGCATATAACCTTCCTTGTTGGTGCTTCCCTTTTTCTTTCCTTTCGTAGAACCTTTTCAATCTTCCTGATGAGATCATCATTTTCACTACTAGTGGATTCATCCTTTTGATTTCTATCATGATTTCCATCTCTTTTTGGGTGGTCTCGGGGATTACCACAGTCTGAGCCTTCGTCTTGATAGGCGCTTCTTGTATCCCCTTTCCCTTATTGGTAGTAACATCAGAGGGTCTAGCTTCGGGAAGATCAATTTCTTCAATTACCGGGCTTTGCACAGATGGCTTGATAGGTACAGGAACTTTCGAGGGTCCGAAGACTTCCCGTGAAGGAGCAATCTCCGGAGAGAAGATCCTTCCGCTGCGAGTTATCTTGCTCGTTCCCGCAATATTCCCTATATCAGGGGTCTCATCATCGGAATTCTCCCGGGCTGATTCAATCTGCTTGATACCATGGTAGAAGATTTCTCCTCCGTAATTCCATGGTATCATCTTGTTAGATTTATACGGGATAGGCCCCGGCATGGTAATTTTCAGCGGCACAAACTTAGGATCAGGCGTAATCTTAACAGGCCTTTTGCAGGTCTTGGAAAGATCGTCGGAGATGGTTATTATGGCAATGTCATTGATTGGAGTATCAAAGGTAACATGAGTAACATGAGTGATAGTATCAACAAGAGTCTTTTGAAAGAGGATCTCTTGGGTATCCATCAGGCGTTGGATGCCTGATTTCAACAGTGGGCAGTCAGTTTGCATGTTTGGACAAAAGTAACAGTCTTTTCCACAGCCTGGGAATATCCCGGCTTTCATCAAATTCACTTTAATCACTGGTAGTGGAGTCAAAAGGTCATCAATAGTGGTAACATGAAGATCTTCCACAATGGCATGGACATTATGACCATGTTTTGGCATAGGAGCGGATATCACGTTGTATTTTTCGGGAGCATCAAACTCTACTTCCTTGGCGTCTATCAGATCTTGGATTTTGTTTTTAAGAGCCCAACAGTTGTTGGTATCATGCCCTACACTGTCAGAGTGGTATTCACATTTTACATTGGAATGATAATAAGGAGAAGAGGTATTGGGGTTTTTCGGCGCTTCTTTCAACTTGGTAAGGTTCAGCTTTAAAATATGAGGGAGGACTTGAGCTGGTGTCATATTGATTCGGGTGAATTGTTGTTGTGGCCTTTCTACCCTTTGCTGATTAGCTCTTGGTTGATTGCTGCGAGGTTGATCGGCTAAGGAGTTCTGAATTATCACAGCCCCCATCGTTGGTCGGCGCTCCGTTCTTCCTTGATTTCTCTGGGAATAAACAGCAGAAGCTTCTTTCTTGGTTGGGAAGGTCTTCTTAACAGCAGTGGAAGCAGTTGAATCCTTCTGAATTTTACCACTTTTAATGCCAGCTTCGACTCTTTCACCAGTCAGAATCAATTCGGTGAACCCTGCAGATGAGCTCCCGATCAAGTGATTGAAGAATGGGCCAGACAGGGTCCCTAAAAACATGTCAACCAGCTCTCTATCCGACAATGGTGGCTGCACCCTTCCAGCCAAATCCCGCCACTTCTGGGCATATTCCTTAAATCCTTCATTAGAAGCCATACCCATACTCTGTAGTTGAGTACGAGTAGGCGCAAAATCTGTGTTATATTGGTATTGTCGGTAGAAAGCAACAGCCAAATCTTCCCAGTTACGAACATCAGATCTCTCAAGTTGATAGAACCAATCCAATTGCATGCCTGATAAACTATCTTGAAAAATGTGGACCCAAAGATCCTTATCAGAGGAGTGAGGTTGGATCTTTCTGACGTAGGACCTCAGATGCATCTTTGGACAGGACAAACCGTCATACTTAGAAAATGTAGGTACTTTGAACTTGGGAGGAATGACAATCCCAGCAACCAACCCTAGTTCTTAGAAATCTAAACCAGGTACCCTTTGCAACTCCATGGCTGCCAACCGATCCTCAAGATTTTTATACTTATCATCCGCCGGGGGATATTGCTGTTCGGAGTAATCTTCATCCTCTTCCTCTTCTTCTTCTTCAGCTTCAGATTCGGAAGGCATTGCAACTCCTTTTCCCTTACCAACCCCTTCGTCAGACGTCGAGGGAAATTCCAGAACTCTCCTAGCCTGATGCTCAAATCTCCTTCCCATAGTGGCTACCCCAACCCTTTTCTTATTCTTCCTTTCTAGTTCTTTCTCTTTCTCTAACAATGCTTTAATATCCTCTTGACCCTTTGCTAAGGTCATGAGAAGTTGCTGTAATTGCAAATTCTGTGCTTGCAGATCTTTAATCGTCTGCTCTAAATCCATCTTGTTGAAATAAACAACAGAAAGATAAGGAAACCTGGTGTGAAGACCTGTTTATGCATATGATGAATGATATGTTATTCATGTAATGCATTCAAGGATTCAGAAAATTCAAATTTGTTGCAAACAAAAAGAACACACGTCATATTAAGAAGAAATTTGTTAGTACATAAATGCCCCATGGGCAAAATATTACAAAGTTCTTAATGTAAAAGGACATTGCGCATCCTCTTTGGTGCGATGTAAGTGTTAAGAGTTTCCTCCTCATGAAGTCGGCGGGTAAGCTCCAAAACCTTCTTCTCACTGGCATAGAAGCTGGCTTCAAAAGTATTCCGTTCTTCTTTGAGTTGTATCCAACTCTTTTGTAATTCTTCCAATGATGTTGGCATGTCTGGTAAACCTTTGTTGAAGTCCTTGAGCATCGTTGCCGAAGTCAAAAACCAAGTCAGGAATCAGCATGTCATGAGGGCCATCTCTTCGAGCATATCCAAATTGTCTTAGAGCTAAACAAGGGTTGTAGGTAATGCCTCCCCTAATGCCAAGTAGTGGGACATTAGGGAATTCCCCACAACGATCAATGATGATGACATTTTCTCTGGACCGAGAACACCAATGAACATCAGAATATGTAAGAGTCATCAACCGTTGTGACCACCTTATACCCTGCTCATTCTTTAAAACTGATTGGGGAAGGTGAGAAATAAACCACCTTGCTAGAAGAGGAGTACAACACATGAGAACACCTCTTTTCCTCATTTTTCGTGTGTAAAATGAGTGTAGGATATCCCCAAGCAATGTAGGCACAGGATTCCGAGATATGAAAATCTTGACAGGATTCACATCTATAAGCTGATCAGGGTTTGGGAACAAGACCAACCCATAGATGAGGAGTGCCACAATCTCTTTAAAAGCTTGCAGATCTAGAGAATTCCAACAGTCTTGTGCCTTCTCAAATAGAAACTTTGCCAAGAAACCCTTGACACCACTTCTGGTTTCCCAATGTCATTTGATATCAGATGGTTGCAAGTGTAATGCTTGAGCAACATCTTCAGGCTTTGGTTCTCTTTCGGTACCGTTGTAAGGTAGTTGATGAAGAATAGGAATCCTCAGGAGCTGAGAAAATTCCTCCAAAGTAGGTACTAATTGGTAATTTGGAAATGTAAAGCAATGTTGTAGGGGGTCAAAGAATTGGAAGAGAACTTTCACCATGTCTTCTTCAATGATGGAGTTGACCAAGTTGAGAAGTCTACCATGTCTTTCACTTAAAGGAGAATTCTCTGGAATCTTGGAAGTAAGCTCTTTGAGTTGAGGAGGGATTCTCACAAGGTTGACTTGAATTGTTTTCCTGCGAAGAGATTCCATGACCTATAAAACAAGAACAAAGATGAAGATCCAAACCCTTGAAATGGTTAGTGGATGCATATGATGCTTTATGATGTTCATGATGTATGCACAAACAGATGTACAAGCAAATCACACAAGATCCTAGTTTCAGGCTTGCATGAGGTTTCGTAGGTAAGTACCCTCTTGAAGTTAGTTGGCTCAACCTGTCCTATAAATAGTAATCGGGTTCTAAGGAGCTCAATATCACTGGATTATTTTCTGTTTTCATTGTTTCAGTTTAGCCACTTAACTAGCGACCGAAATATTCCAAGAAAAAAATCCTCAATGAGTGTAGTATCGAGTATCTACCAACTTCGGACTGCACCAAAGCCGGTCATCTCACTACCCCTAAAAAGGCCAAGATGGTCAAGTAAGGTTCTAAGAGTTCATTAGTGCTTCATGACATCACTCAGCGGCCCCGTATTCTCTTTGATTGACTCAAAGGCTACCGGTACCCATAAATATGTCGCACTAATATAGCTATTGCTTCAACCATGTCGGTATACCCCGCACAGTTTCCACAACGTATTGCTATTTACCTATGAATGTTTCCCAAATCCGGGTGGAGGATTCAAACCCAAACAATATGACCAAGTGTAAAGCAATCAAAGCAAACAAGATAATCATGCAAAGGTGATCTAAACCCTAAGGTTACTCCACTTTTAAAGTTGTCCCCGGCAGAGTCGCCAGTTCTGTGATACGGTGGGAGAACTGACTTGAGGTTTTGCGTTTGTGTTTGCAATTGTTTCGGTTTAGCAAGAGTCGCCACCGACTTTTTATTTTATCCTAAGGAAA
This sequence comes from Vicia faba, assembly GCA_948472305.1. Taxonomy (NCBI): domain Eukaryota; kingdom Viridiplantae; phylum Streptophyta; class Magnoliopsida; order Fabales; family Fabaceae; genus Vicia; species Vicia faba. The sequence goes on from OX451737.1 coordinate 1,063,442,591, forward strand.
GGTCAAAAAGCACAGGAAAGACCTTTGAGATGTTTTCTTGGGTTTGGGGAGTAGATTATGAAAAGGGAAGGTGTAAGCATCCTTTTCATCCATGGTTATCCATGGGCTCTTAGTTACTTGTTTAGATCACTTGCTTTTCTTTTCCAATTGTTTGAAATGGTGCTTTGTGTGTGGTTTTGAAAGATGTTTTGAAAAGAGGCCATCGTTGTGGCAACCTTTGTAATGATTCTTGTTTGAATGTATACAAAGGTGTTTTTGTCTTTTGAAAAGATTTCAATGTTTGAAAGTTTGATTTGGATAATGTTTTGAAATTGTGTTGTGAAGTGTGTTTGAAAATAGCAAGGATGTCTTTGCAAGATTTTTGATCAAGTAACTAAGAGCTATCTACCCTATTTTACTCAAAGATCTTTCCTAATGTTTTTAACCCTTTTGACAGTGTTGTTTCACCATTGCATTTGGTGAACAACCTTGTGTTAAGATGTTTAAACGGGACAGGCGCGGGTCATCGTATAGACCATGATAGCAATTGTGTCAAGTATCTTTGGCAATTTTTGAGGGACTTGATCATTTTTGTTTAGGCAACCCAGATAGCGTCATCGAGGGACTATGATCTTTTGTTTTGTTTTTGTTTTGCCAAAGTACCCAACATGCATACCATGGCCCATTTTTGAAGGTAACAAGTGGATTGTAATCCTAGGGTTGCAAGTGTGCATTGTGTTCGATTTTCATGCATTTTTGTCTTTGATTAGGTCAAACTATTTGTTGATTTTGATTTTTACATACAAACCCTAATTCTCTAATCATGGCATAATTGAAAGCGTAAAGTGCGAGAATTTAAAGGCTAAGCTATTACAACATGATTATGGGGATGGGGGTACAATCTTTGAATGGGGGGGTGTTGTACCCTAAAATTTCCCCTCCCATTTCCTCAACATTTTCTCACCACAAGACCCTTGGAGTTCAAGATCCAACTAGGGTTTCCTCTGCTCAAGACTTCTCCTTGCACTGTTGACCCAAATTAGGGTTTGTGTTTGCACAAAGATGTTTTGACCTAAAATGCCTAAGTTGACTTTCATGCTTCATATTGGACTCCCAAGTTTATCCATATCAAGTTTCAAGCCTTGATTCCAATCTTTGCCCAGTCAATTGGACAGTTGACCTAGAAATCAGCTGTATTGGGGAAAAAGTCAACTGTGGCCAATTGACAGTCAAACCTCATGATTTTTGACCCACAGCAACATTATGAACTCATATGAACCATTTGGTTAAGTTTGGGTCACAATTCCACAAGAAATTTGATCAGATCACCAAGAGGGTAAAATGGTCATTTTTAGGGTTTTGACTGCACAAAGGTAATTTTTGACTGTTTGACTTAGCCAAGGGCAAACCAAGCTCACATATGGACTCAAGGACCCCATGGAATTGTCTTGACATGTTCAAAAAGTTCAAAAGATCCCAAATGCACAAGATTGACAAGTGAATTTTCCAGTCAATTGATCAATTTTTAATTGTATACTGAAAAGTCAAACTTTGAATTTTTGGTCAAAATCAAGTGTCAAGATTCATTTTTCATCAAAACATGTCAAAACATGAAACTTGTTCATCAAGAAATCAAAAATCACAAATTAGGGTTTGAAATGAAGAATTTTCATAACTTAGAATTTTTCTAAGTTATGAAAATCCCTAATTTTTTCCTAACTTGGTCCCACTTTTTCACCAAGATGCATTTAGATTAAAACAAAAGTCAAAACATGAAAGTTGTAGTCCATTTCAAAATATACAACTTTGATTCTCAAAGTTTCCTCAAAAGAAGCTTGTAGCTCAAGTTATGATTTTTGGAACAAGGGTGCAAAACATTCTTAACTTAGAAAACTTTTGACCTATTCTAGGCAGGATTTTTGCCTAACTTCATGGCAACTTTTCACATGTTTCCACTTGGAATTTCAACTTGCATTACGAAGATGGATTGTAGTACACATTCCAAGCTTTCAAAAATGTCCAAGAACTCATCAAACAACCTTGTGGTTAGGGAGAATCGAATTTGGCAATATAGGCAAAACTCACTTTGCTCTTGGCCAATTTTCATGTTCATACACTTAGGCATTTTTGAACTCAGCTTGCACTCCTAGATTACAGGCCTCAAATCTCATTTACACTCATAAATTCAATGCTAATCCATTGTGCCTAGACATTATTTTGCTCATTTGGTCATTACATGGAAGTTTAAGCCATAAATGGAAAAAGCATTTTATCTATTCTTGAAAAGATTAACTTTATGTCAAATTTGCAATCCAAGTAGTACAAGGCAAATCTCTTTGGCACAAGTTATTGAGCTAATCCCACTGATCAAGAGCAAGTTTAACAGCACATTAGAGGGGCCTAGAGGAGCCTGTACCAAACTTGGCATTTTGACTTACATTACAAGAAACTTGACATTTTGTAACACCAACTGACATTGCTGCAACCACAAGCTTAGAAAAACTTCTTGAACATCTTCCAAACATCCAACCTGACCTGAAACACGAGCCTATCACCTTCAATATCTCCCCATTCACAGAAACACCATAAAACTGCAAAAACAGGGCATAAGCTGCAGTTTGAATCCCATAGCTCAATCCACTCGTGCATTTTCATCTAAACCAGTTCAAACACATTCCCTACCATCTATACAAACTGTCCCAAGATTTGGAAGCAAACTGTAACACCTCTAACCAGTTTTTCCATTTTCACTTTCCTCTCTTGCAGGTTGACTTCTGCAACTTGATATAGCAAGATTCAAAGCACACCAAGCATTGGAATAGCATCCCTGGACCTCAAGCAAGCTATACAAATCCTTACCTTGCCTTGAAAGTACCTCCATTGCCAAGCACGATCCAAGCTGAACAGGTAAGTTCATGGATCTCTATCTCTCAATCTAGGAAGAGTTAGGCTTAGATTTATGAATGAAAAATGTCATGCTCATGGCCCTGAAACTATACATATCTTCACTTTCCATTTATATTGCATATGCTGAGAGTATTTTGAATCTGAACATTGATAAAAACTTAGGTTAAGAATTAGGGATGGAGAATTCTCTCTCATTTCTGAGAGTTAAGTTAAGTTTTTTATATGTCTGGATTCGTGGTTCAATGCTTGACATTTTTCATGTTATGAGTTTGTGCTGAAAATCAAAGAATCAAGAGATAGCAAGCAGGGAAGAAAACACACGCATTTTTGTGTTTGAAGGTGCTGGAGGTTGAAGACAACCATCCTTGGGCTTGGGCCTGGCTTTTTCTGTTTGCACCCTATTTTTACACATGCACCCCCCTGGCCCATTTTGAGATATCTTTGTTATTTTTGATTTTTTCCTTTTGATTTTGTTTTTATATTTTTGTCTAAACATAAAAAAATATTAAAAATATTTTTCCACATTTTTTTGACATTTATTTTGTTTCATTTAGTTTTGTACATAAATAAATCTAAACATACTTTTATTTAAAATACAAAGAAATAATACTAAACACTTTTATTTTCTGATTTAATTTTGTTTTATCTTTTGAAAACATTTTATAAAAAAATATATATATATTTTTTTTATAATATTAAATATTTAGTTTTGTACATATAATATATATTTAATAAATAATGTAAATACCTATATATTTATTAGTATATTTAGGTTAAAAACATAAAAAATAATACATTTTTATTTTTATTAATATTTAACTTGAAAATCATTTTTTGACAATATACTTTCTTTTTATTTATTTTTTACACATAATTAATAAATATTGTATATAATACTTAATAAATAATTAATACCTTTTATTTAGCAAAAATTAGGGTTTATGCCCTAAACATGAAAATATTCAAAAATTAACTTTCTTTTAATTATTTTTATTTTTATTTGTGAATAAAAATATACACTTACACAAAAATACCTTCACATATACATTGTTCTATTCTTATACATCTTTACATTTATATTTGCGCAATTCAATTTGGTTGTAAATATTGGGTGCTATCCTCCTATGAAGTCTCATCCCCATTTGAATATTTTGTACCCCCACTCCCATGATCATTGTGTAATAACTTAGGACCCTTTTAAATTTCGCACTTTAAATGCTTTCTAAATATGCCATGTTAGAATTAGGGTTTGGTATGTAAATCAAAAACAACAAATAGTGTGACCTAAATTCAAGATAAATAAGCATGAAAATGAACAAACACCAATCACGCTTGCACCCCCTAGGGTATTCCACTTGTTGCCTTCAAATAATGGGCCATATTGCATGTTAGGTATCTTTGGCAAAAACAAAACAATCAAATGATCATAGTCCCTCGATGAAGCTTTCCAAAGTTGCCTAAAAAATGATCAAGTCCCTTAAAATAAAATTGCCCAAAGATACTTGGCACCATTGCAATCATGGTCTAAACGATGACCCGCGCCCGTCCCGTTCACATCCTAACACAAGATTGTCCACCAAATACAATGGTGGAACAAAAATTGTTAAAAGGGTTAAAACATAGCAAAGATCTTTGAGAAATTTAGGAGTAGATAGCTTTTGGTTACTTGCCAATTTGCAAAACAAAAACACTTGCCTAATTTTTCAAAACCACACATCACAAACACATTTTCAAAACAACTTCCAAAAACATTGAAAACCTTTTTAAAAGACATACACCTTTGTATACATCCCAACATGGATCATTACAAAGGTTGCCACCACATTGGCCTCTTTTCAAAACATTTTCAAAACCCACACACACAAGGCACCATTTCAAACAATTGAAAATCAAGGCTGATCTAAGCAAGTAACTAAGAGCCCATGGATAACCATGGATAGAAAGGGTGCTAATACCTTCCCTTTCTATAATCTACTCCCCGAACCCAAGAAAACATCTCAAAGGTTTTTGCTGTGCTTTTTAACCTTTCCTTAGGATAAAATAAAAAGTCGGTGGCGACTCTTGCTCAACCGAAACATTTGCAAAAACAAACGCAAAACCTCAAGTCAGTTCTCCCACCGTATCACAGAACTAGAGACTCTGTTAGGGATTACTTAAAAGTGGAGTAACCTTAGGGCTTAGATCACCTTTGTTTTCAATTGTTTGCTTTGTTTGCTTTTATATTTATGGGCTTTGCATCGGAGTTTCATAGATCCTAACCCGGATCTGAGGAATACCCTTTTAGGTAGCATAATCTGTGAGGGACCTGTCCGGCGTAGACCGACATGGGTGAAGCAGTGGCTACGTTGGTGTGGCACCTTGGTCTGTACCGATATCCCTTGTGTTGCAACGAGGAGAATATGGGTCTTCTAAGGAGTCATTAAACACCAACCGACCTTAGAACCCTAAATTGACCAAACTTGGCCATAGAACAGTAGCAGTATGCTACACTCATTGAGGCTAAACTCTCGCGATGGTTATGGCCGCAAGAAAAGATTGCGATGCTGGAGTTATGACCGATTGAGGGTAGTCAATGATTTGAGATCCTCTAGAACCCGGTTACTTTTGATAGGACTGGTTTTAACCAACGAAACTAAAAGAGGGTAATACCTAAACTTCATGCTGGCCTAAAACCTAAGGGTTTTCTTGTGTGACTTGTGTGCCTTATCATGCTTGCCTTTGTGAATACTTGTGGTGTGCTTCATCATAGCATCATACCATCATACCATTGCATGCATCCCGCATAAGGACTGACCCATTTCAAAGACAAAAAAGTTTCATCTTTGCTCTGTTTTGTAGGACATCATGATGCCCGTGCGTAGGAATACTATCCGGCTCAACTTTGTTCAACCACCAACTTTGCTCAAGGATTTGGTTGATAGGATTCCAAACACTACTTCCTTCATCAAGAGGCATGGTTCTCTCCTTGGTTTGATCACTTCAAAGTGGGACCAACAACTGATAAGTGTCCTGACCCAGTTTTATGATCCCATGTATCATTGCTTTACCTTTCAAGACTTCCAGCTGGTCCCTACCCTGGAAGAATTCTCTGATTTGCTTGGTATCCCTGTTCTGGAGCAAACTCCATTCACTGGTTGGGAGAAGACTCTTAGGCCTGAAGAGGTTGCTGCAGTCCTTCCCTTGACCAAAGAAGAGGTATTGGCTAATTGGGAAACTAGAAGTGGAGTTAAGGGCTTTTTGGTTAAATTTCTGGTTGGCAAGGCTAACGATTTCTGGAATGACTTAGACTTCAAGGCGTACAAAGACATTCTGGATCTTTTAATCTATGGTCTGGTATTGTTTCCAAATCCTGACACCTTTATCAGTATCTATGCCATAAGGATCTTCATGTCTCGGAATCCTGTACCCACTCTTTTGGGTGATATCCTGCAACAACTCTATGCTCGTACTGCCCGAAGACGGGGAACTCCATGGTGTTGTGCTCCTTTTCTAGTGAGCTGGTTTATTTCGCACCTTCCTAAGTTCGTGCTGAAGAATGAAGAAGGAAAGGGTTGGGCTCATAGGTTAATGTCTCTCACTGATAATGACATCACTTGGACTCTCAGAGGTTTGGATGAGGTAGCTGTTATTGATCGTTGCGGAGAATACCCTAATGTTCCATTGATCGGCACCCAGGGAGGAATCTCTTATAATCCATGTTTAGCTCTCCGTCAGTTTGGAAGAGCTAGAAGAGTAGGGCCTCATGAGATGTTGGTTCCTCACTTCCATTTTGAATTTCAGGTAGACAGTGACAAACTACGCCATGGATTCATTAAGGCTTGGGACAAAATTCACAAAGCTGACCCACATGAGTTGGGACCAAAGACTTCTCTACCAATGGAACCCTATTGCAGATGGGTCCGCATCCGTGCTCAGAAGTTAGGTATGCCATACGAATCTGTCAGACCTATCATTCTTGAATCTCCTGATGAAGACGGGGTTCCTCCAACTGTCCTCCCTCCTCAGATACCCACTGATGTTGATACACTGAAGAGATCTTGGGCGCAGTTAAAGGAAGAACAGGATTTTTATCGGGAAAAGTTCAACGAACAGGAACGGAAGATCCAGAAGCTGACTAAGCAATTGGAGGAAGAGCGGATCCTGAATGACTATATCCATACTGAGAAGAGGAGGCCATGGGAGCACTGATGGGCTTTGATTGTTTCCTTTTATAGCTTTTATTTCCTTTTCAGTATTTTCATTCCTGTAAAGCCTAAGGGCAAGTTGTTGAACAATTTAAAGTTTGAATCTAATGAAGTGTGTTTCCCTTTTGTCTACAAAGTTGAATCTCGTTTGTCTTTGAAAACATAAATCATACGCATCTCATTGCATCATATGCATAACAGGTACCCTTTTTCCACAGGTTTCTTAATCCTCTTCGCTGTTTATTTGAACAGTCATCATGAATCCTGAATCATCCAACGAACAAGCTATCAAGGCCCTCCAGGCCCAGAACGCCCAGTTTCAAGAGCTGGTCATGAGCTTAGCCCAAGGTCAACAAGAGCTGAAGACTCTGCTCTTGAAGAAGAAGAAGAAGAAGAAGAAGAAGAAGAGGACTGCGTTGTTCAACACTGGACGCAGGTTTGGGAATACACTCCATAATGAGGCTGATCAAGCTACTTCCTCTGCAGAGAAAGACAGTCCCCAGGGGGGAAGGGCTCCTAGTCCTGCGGTCTCCGACAACGAGACAGATTACAATGACGAACAGTACCCTCCTGCTGCAGACAAATACAAGCAACTAGAGGACCGTTTAAGTGCCATGGAGATTCAAAATGTGTCGGGGTTGGATTTCGGAGATTTAGGTTTATCTTCTAGGGTGGTGATCCCACACAAGTTCAAGGCGCCTGCCTTCACGAAGTACGACGGGGATTCCTGTCCTAAACTGCATCTCAGATCATATGTAAGGAAGATCCAACCTTACACGGCAGACAAGAACCTATGGATCCATTTCTTCCAGGATAGCCTTTCGAGATCTCAACTCGAATGGTTATATCAGTTAGATGGAGCCAGTATCCAAAACTGGGAGGATTTGGCTACTGCGTTTTATAGACAGTATCAGTACAATTCTGACCTCGCTCCCACGCGTACCCAACTTCAGGGTATGTCACTGGGAACGGGCGAAGGATTCAAGGAGTATGCGCAAAAGTGGAGAGACTTGGCTGGCAGGGTGCAGCCTCCTTTGACTGACCGTGAACTTGTTGACATGTTTCTAGGGACCCTGTCTGGTCCATTCTTCAATCATCTGATTGGTAATTCTTCCGCTGGGTTTAAAGATTTGATCTTGACTGGTGAAAGGATAGAAGCTGGTATCAAGTCAGGGAAGATACAGAAAGGTGCCTCCGCAAATATTGAGAAGAAGCCTTTCAAAAAGGAAGCTAGTGTCGTTTATGGTCCCAGAAGACAAGTTAAGCCGGAACACCGCCAAGCTGTCAATGCATTGGTCATTTCAAAGCCTGTTGCTGCTCCTCAGCAGTATAATCAACAAAGGGGTGAGAGGCCCAAACGGCAGTACACTCGGCTTAACATGACCCTGTCTCAGATTTTGCCGCAACTACTGTCAACCAATCTGGTAACTGTCAAGGAAGCTCCGAAGGTGGTGAATACAGCTTCTCCAAAATACAACCCCAACGCCCGTTGCGCTTATCACTCTGATAGCCCCGGGCATACTACGGACGATTGCTGGGCTCTGAGGAATAAGGTTCAAGACCTTATAGATGTTAAGGAAATACAGTTTGAGGCGCCTGAAAGGCCCAATGTTGTGACTGCTCCCATGCCCCAGCATGGAGTGAGTGCTGTGGAAGAAGACTGATATGTAGCCTCCGTGGAAGAGATTGTTACTCCGTTATCAACTGTTAAAAGGAATCTGTTGCTAGCCGGTTTATTTCCGGGATGTGATGAAGATTGCCTTCTATGTGCTGTTTCGCCTTTTGGTTGTCCTTTGCTGAAATCAGGTATCCAAAGCCTGATGGATAGCAAGGAAATTTTGTTTGAGAAGATTGTCGTTCCTGCTGTCCCTATCGAAGAAGTTTCTATTGTCACTATTTTCAACAAACCTCCCAAGGCTCCTTCAAAGAAGCCTGTCAAAATTATGTCCACTCAGAAAGTCGCTCCCATCATCATTACAGTTCCGGGGCCTCTCCCTTATACATCCGACAAAGCTGTCCCGTGGCACTATGGGGAAGATGTTTATGTGCTTGGAGTGAAGCAAGAATTTGATACAAGTACTGGTGTTAGCAACATCACCGGGCCTGCCAAGATTACTCGCAGTGGTAGGCTGTTTTCACCAGATATTTCACCACCAGTTATTCAGAAACCTCTTATCATCACACCCGCAAGTGTGCATGTTTCCCTTCCAAATCAAGTTCCTGTTTCTACCCCTGCCGCCGAGTCCTCTAATGCTCGGGGCAAAGGAGTTGCTACTGATTTGCCTACCCGGACGGAGGCACCAAAGACGATCGCTGTTGAAGCCTCCCAACAAGAGATGGAGGAGATCCTCAAGATTATCAAGAAAAGTGATTTCAATGTTGTTGAGCAGTTGGGGCACACCCCATCAAAAATTTCTATGCTATCACTATTATTGTGTTCAGAGGCCCACGCCAAAGCCCTGATCTCCTTTCTGAAAACAGCTCATGTGCCACAAGAAACATCTGCTGATCAATTTACTGATTGTGTGGCTAACTTGACTGCTGATAACGGGTTGGGCTTTTCTAACGCCGATCTGACTGCAAAAGGAAAGAACCATAATGATGCCCTGCATGTCTCTATTGAATGCAGGGGCATTACTCTGGCCCATGTGTTGGTGGACACCGGTTCTTCATTGAATGTATTGCCCAAGAAGGCCCTAGACAGATTGGATTGTGAGGGTCTGGAACTCAAGCCCAGTAACATTGTTGTCCGAGCCTTTGACGGTTCGAAGAGGATGGTACATGGCGAGGTTGACATTCCAATCAGGGTTGGTTCCCAAGTTTTTGATTCTACTTTCTATGTGATGGATATCCGTCCATCCTATTCCTGTTTATTGGGTCGTCCATGGATCCATAAGGCTGGAGCGGTGACCTCCACACTACATCAAAAGCTTAAGTACCCAGTCAGAGGAAAGATTGTTACAGTCCAAGGGGAAGAAGAGTATATGGTCAGCCACTTGAACTCGTTCCGATACATAGAGATGGATGGGGAATTCATTGAAACCCCCTTTCAACACTTTGAAGAGGTGCCTCAGACGTTGGCGTCGGCTAAAACTGTGATTGAGGACCCTCCTTTAAAGATGGCTTCCTTGAAGGATGCACGGGCTGTGATTGAGAAGGGCGAGTGCGCAAAATGGGGCCGACTCCCTGACTTCGCTCTGAAGACTGACAAGTTTGGGCTGGGCTTCACTGCAGAGGCTCAGAGGGCTGTTCTCAAAGCAAGGATTGGAAAACCTCTGGTGTTCATCACCAACCCAGGAGTGAATGCTATTGAGGACGATGTAGAGGAAGCGGAATTCGACAGCTGGATCTACCCAACAACCGACAATGGACCAAGCAAATGGACTGCCAAGGACTTTACACCTATTACTTTTGTCACTCAGTAATGAACTCTTTTGTCTTCAATTTGTAACAAACAATATGTTGAAACTTTTATGGCTCGGTGTCCTACCCGGGGCACCGTGGCTCCATTTGTGAGGGCTTTTGTATGACATTTTCATATATCATTAATCAAAACATTGGACATTTGTTGCATTTCAAATCTTGTGCTCCTTTTCTTTCTTTATCATATATTGCAAAACAGCTATATATACAGGTTCCAATCCACTCTGGATCTCACTGGTAACGACTCTGCTACTTCCAGTTATGACTTCGAAAATCTGATCAACTTGGCCGAAGACGAAGGTGAAGATGATTGCGAAGTGCCTGGTGAACTTGCAAGACTGCTACTCCAGGAAGAGAGGGACATTCAGCCGCATGAAGAGCCAGTGGAAACGGTAAATCTGGGTACTGAGACAGATAGAAAGGAAGTCAAGATTGGTGCCAATTTAGAGCTCAGTGTGAAACAACGGTTGATTCAGATGCTGCATGACTACATGGAAATCTTTGCTTGGTCTTACGAAGACATGCCTGGTTTGGATGCCGACATTGTGGTTCATCACCTGCCTACCAAGGAAGACTGCCCTCCGGTAAAACAGAAGGTCCGCCGTATGCGTCCAGAGATGTCCGAGTAAATCAAAGCTGAGGTTATGAAACAATTTGATACCGGGTTTCTAGCAGTGACTTCTTACCCTCAGTGGGTTGCCAACGTGGTTCCAGTGCCAAAGAAAGATGGTAAAGTCCGAATGTGTGTTGATTACAGGGATTTGAACAGGGCCAGCCCTAAGGATGATTTCCCTCTGCCTCATATCGACGTTCTGGTTGATAATACTGCTCAGCATAAAGTTTTCTCCTTCATGGACGGCTTCTCCGGTTATAATCAGATCAAGATGGCTCCTGAAGACATGGAGAAGACCACTTTCGTTACTCAGTGGGGCACCTTTTGCTACAAGGTCATGCCATTTGGGTTGAAAAATGATGGGGCAACCTACCAACGTGCCATGGTTGCTTTATTTCATGACATGATCCATCACGAGATAGAAGTGTACGTCGATGATATGATTGCAAGGTCTCAAACTGAGGAGGAACACCTTGACCATCTACGGAAGCTGTTTGACCGTCTGAAGTTGTACAAGCTGAGGCTGAACCCGAACAAATGCACCTTCGGGGTGAGGTCTGGAAAATTGCTGGGTTTCATCGTAAGCGACAAAGGTATTCAAGTGGACCCTTCCAAGGTGAAAGCCATACAAGAGATGCCGACTCCCAAGATATAGAAGGAAGTCAGAGGCTTTCTAGGACGACTGAACTACATTGCCCGATTCATCTCACATCTAACTGCTACCTGTGAGCCAATCTTCAAACTGCTAAAGAAAGATCAGGTAGTACGTTGGAACGATGAATGTCAGGCCGCTTTTGAAAAGATAAAAGAGTATCTCCAAGAACCACCCATCCTCATGCCACCAGTGGAAGGGAGACCTCTAATACTATACTTGACAGTGCTTGACAACTCAATGGGGTGTGTGCTGGGGCAGCATGACGAGTCTGGCCAAAAAGAGCACGCTATTTATTACCTGAGCAAAAAGTTTACCGACTGTGAGACTCGGTACTCACTGCTCGAGAAAACTTGCTGCGCTCTGGTATGGGCTGCTCGCCGGCTGAGACAGTATATGTTGACTCACACTACTCTGTTGATTTCAAAAATGGATCCAATTAAGTACATATTCGAAAAGCCTGCTCTGTCCGGAAGAATAGTAAGATGGCAAATGATCTTGACAGAATATGACATCCAGTACACAACTCAAAAAGCAATCAAAGGAAGTGTATTGGCAGACCATTTGGCACACCAACCTGTGGACGATTACCAGTCGTTGAACTTTGAATTTCCAGACGAAGATATCATGGTAGTAACTGATTGTGAAGTACCTGGACCGGATGAAGGACCTGAAGAAGGATCCCGATGGTCTATGCATTTTGACGGAGCCTTGAACGCTTTGGGTAATGGTATTGGCGCTGTGATCATATCCCCCAAAGGCACTCATACTCCACTTACTACCCGACTATGTTTCAACTGCACCAACAACATGGCGGAGTATGAGGCATGTATCATGGGTCTTCAAGCTGCAATCGACTTAAGGATCAAGTTTCTGAGTGTCTTCGGAGATTCCGCTCTCGTGATCAACCAAATCAAAGGCGAGTGGGATACGAAACATCCAAATCTTATTCCTTACAAGGAGTATGTATTGACATTGCTTCCCCACTTCGAAGAGATAACTTTTGAACACTTCCCAAGAGAGGAGAATCAGTTGGCGGACGCGTTAGCTACAATGTCTTCCATGTTCAAAGTCAAATAGGACAACGAGGCGCCCCGGATCATTATCTGGAAATTGGACGAACCTGCATATTGTTGTGATCTCGAGACCGAAGAGGTAACAAAAAAACCCTGGTATCATGAGGTGAAGAGGTACTTGGAAGCTCGAGAATACCCCGAGGGCGCATCTGTTAACGACAAGAAGTTCCTGAGAAGGTTCGCGGCAAAGTTCTTCCTCAGCAACGACATTCTATACAAGCGAAACCATGACTCAACCCTACTGCGTTGTGTGGATAAAACTGAAGCAGAAAAGATCATGGCGGAGCTTCATGAAGGTACATTCGGAACACATTCCAGTGGACATACCATGGCAAAGAAAATCCTTTGGGCGGGATATTTCTGGTCCACAATGGAAGCCGACTGTTACCAACATTCTCGAACTTGTCATAAATGCCAAATTTATGCTGATAAGGTGCATATCCCCCCGGTGCCTCTGAACGTTTTGACAGCACCTTGGCCTTTTGCAATGTGGGGCATTGATATGATCGGAGAGATCCGACCGACGGCATCCAACGGGCATCGTTTCATCTTGGTAGCGATTGATTACTTCACGAAATGGGTTGAGGCAGCTTCCTACGCCACCGTAACCAAGAGCGTCGTGGCACGGTTCATTCGGCACAACCTAATCTGTCGATACGGTGTACCTGAGAGGATCATTACGGATAATGGTACCAATCTTAACAACAAGATGATCACTGAGCTCTGCGAGCAATTCAAGATACAGCACCACAACTCTTCTCCTTACCGGCCGAAGATGAATGGGGCTGTAGAAGCGACAAATAAGAATATTAAGAAGATTGTGCAGAAGATGACAGTGACCTATAAGGATTGGCACGAGATGTTACCGTTTGCTCTTCATGGGTACCGCACCTCAGTACGAACATCAACAGGGGCAACTCCCTTTTCCTTGGTCTATGGCATGGAGGCAGTCTTGCCTATTGAAGTCCAGATACCCTCTCTCCGGATAATGAAGGATGCAAACTTGAGCGAAGATGACTGGATCCAGACTCGGCTTGATCAATTAAACCTAATTGACGAAAAGAGACTCACTGCTATTTGTCATGGTCAGACGTACCAAAAACGGATGATGAGGGCATTTAACAAGAAAGTCAGACGACAAGAGTATCAAGTCGGAGACCTGGTAATCAAGCGCATCATTCTTCCTCAAAGTGACCCCAGGGGAAAATGGACCCCTACGTACGAAGGGCCATTTGTGGTTAAACATATCTTCTCGGGAGGAGCTATGATTCTAACCACCATGGATGGTGACGATCTTCCTCACCCCGCCAATGCAGACATAGTAAAAAGATACTACACATGAATCAAAGACCCGCTAGGTTGACACACCTAGGCAAAAATAAGGGCTTCCCGGCGAACCAAAAGGGTTCGGGCAAAAATAAGGGATGAAATGAAAAACTCTGCACACCCGGCAAGTCGAAAACCTGAAAAGGAGGCTTGGGCAAAAATGGGTATCCCGGTGGATTGAAAACCCGAAAGGGCGGTCCAGGCAAAAGTTAGGGATAAAGCGTAATACTATGTCTCATTGGATCACCTTGCATCCAGAATTCGGCATCAACTATCAGGGCTCAGACTTCGGCATCGATCAATCAGCTTCACCTTCAACTAAGCAGCAAAATGATGAGACGCTTGAAGACATAAAGGCGATAGCAGAGTTGGAACCCAGCGGGATTAGTTTTCACATAGCTGTTTTGTTTCCTTTTTCAAAATTGTATAAACTCTATGTTATTCGGAAGCGTTCTCTTACTAGGACGTCAGCCTCCTGTACATAAACGCCTATTTTACAGGCAAAATTCAAAATCAATACAAATTCAATTTTTCAGACAAATTATCCATTGTTTTTCCTTTTTTCTGTTTTGTTTTGCAAAGAACGTCCAATGCGCATTTTTGATATATGCATTTGACATTAAATTGCTAGATCATAAATGTTTACATACGAAACAAAGGATTAATGACAGGTGACATCAGAAACAGGGGGCAATTTTGAAGTGACCAAGCGGTCTAGTTGCTTTGTCCGCCAAGGGTACCAAGGTAGGTTCAGCTGAAGAACATGACCAAGCTACCTCCACAATCCCCAGCGGAGTATAGACATCCCTCAACAAGCATCCCCGGTAGTCTTAATATAAGATTATTCCCCGGCGGAATACCAGCACCCCAGTACAGTCTCAAAAGAAAAAAAAAATTTCCCCAGGAGAGTGGAATCCATATCCCTAGCAGGTCTCGGAGCTTATCCCCAGTAGATTCTGGAAGCTTATCCCCTGCAGAGTACGAACGACTCTCCCCGACTTTATTCAGAAATTATTTCCCATCAAGGCTTATAACTGGGTTATCCTCAGCTGATTACCACAGAAAGTCTGTCCTCAGCGAAGTTCTTCCTACCCCCAGCGGAGTTCATCAAATTATCCGACATAGTTTATCAACGAAATCCCCAGCGGAGCTCTCATCGAAGCCTCAGCGAACTATCTCTTCCCACGGAGTAATTCCCCTCAGAGTAATCTCTCCAACAAATTTATGCCCCAACGGAGTCATCTTCTCCTATCGGTTTATTCTTGCAACCATAATCCCCAGCGGAAACGAAGAACTCTTCTCTTCAACATCAGCCCAGGATTTGATTCCCCAACCAATCGTCAAGGATTTATTTTCCTAGATGAAAATACATTCATAGACGTTTCATATTTCATACATCCTATTTACATACATGACAGAGTGCATACAACACTAACTCATTTTGAGCATCATGACATCATGCATCTTATACATCATGACATTGCATACCACTGATATTTTGCCTTTTCAGGAAAAAGGTCAATCCAAAAGATGATTACTATCAAATATCAAAAATCCAGATCCGATTCCTGTATCTATCCAGCGCACATCTGTGAGTGATTGATCGTAGATTCGATACCTGTATCTATCCAGGGCATATCTGCATGAAGAGTTTGAAGGTCAACCCCTGTAACAAGCCAGGAAATTATCTTTCATTCTCAGGTCAGAGGTTTACACCTGTATCCAGCCAGGAAATCCATCTCTACCAACCTTTTACAATTCCAGATTCGATACCTGTATCCGGCCAGGGCACATCTGAAGACAACAATTCCAGATTCGATACCTGTATCCAGCCAGGGCACATCTGTCGACAATATTCTCCAGATTCGATTCCTGTATCCAGCCAGGGCACATCTGTGAGCAACCAATTGTAGATTCGATACCTGTATCCATCCAGGGCATATCTTCATGAAGAGACTGAAGATCAACACCTGTAACAAGCCAGGAAACATCTTCCTTTCTCAAAGTATGCAAGTTCTCGCTAAGGAATCTCCGACGCGATCAACACTTCCAAATGGAATCTATAAGCCCATTCCCGACAAGGTTCTGTCACGTCTCCAAATGTCATCTATAAGCCCATTCCCGCCATCACATTGCTGATACTCCAGCATGCGAGTGCAAATTTCCGGGCACTCTAGTGTCCAATCTCCTTTTACCCTCGAGTCGCGAAAGGAAAACTTGCCAATCTAACTCCTCAGGTTCAAGAAGATTGAACAGGGGCAACTGTTGTACCCCAAAATTTGCCCTCCCATTTCCTCAACATTTTCTCACCACAAGACCCTTGGAGTTCAAGATCCAACTAAGGTTTCCTCTGCTCAAGACTTCTCCTTGCACTGTTGACCCAAATTAGGGTTTGTGTTTGCACAAAGATGTTTTGACCTAAAATGCCTAAGTTGACTTTCATGCTTCATATTGGACTCCCAAGTTTATCCATATCAAGTTTCAAGCCTTGATTCCAATCTTTGCCCAGTCAATTGGACAGTTGACCTAGAAATCAGCTGTATTGGGGAAAAAGTCAACTGTGGCCAATTGACAGTCAAACCTCATGATTTTTGACCCACAGCAACATTATGAACATATGAACCATTTGGTTAAGTTTGGATCACAATTCCACAAGAAATTTGATCAGATCACCAAGAGGGTAAAATGGTCATTTTTAGGGTTTTGACTGCACAAAGGCAATTTTTGACTGTTTGACTTAGCCAAGGGAAAACCAAGCTCACATATGGACTCAAGGACCCCATGGAATTGTCTTGACATGTTCAAAAAGTTCAAAAGATCCCAAATGCACAAGATTGACAAGTGAATTTTCCAGTCAATTGATCAATTTTTAACTGTATATTGAAAAGTCAAACTTTGACTTTTTGGTCAAAATCAAGTGTCAAGATTCATTTTTCATCAAAACATGTCAAAACATGAAACTTGTTCATCAAGAAATCAAAAATCACAAATTAGGGTTTGAAATGAAGAATTTTCATAACTTAGAATTTTTCTAAGTTATGAAAATCCCTAATTTTTTCCTAACTTGGTCCCACTTTTTCACCAAGATGCATTTGGATTCAAACAAAAGTCAAAACATGAAAGTTGTAGTCTATTGCAAAATCTACAACTTTTATTCACAAAGTTTCCTCAAAATAAGCTTGTAGCTCAAGTTATGATTTTTGGAACAAGGGTGCAAAACATTCTTAACTTAGAAAAATTTTGACCTATTCTAGGCAGGATTTTTGCCTAACTTCATGGCAACTTTTCACATGTTTCCACTTGGAATTTCAACTTGCA
This sequence comes from Vicia faba, assembly GCA_948472305.1. Lineage (NCBI taxonomy): Eukaryota > Viridiplantae > Streptophyta > Magnoliopsida > Fabales > Fabaceae > Vicia > Vicia faba. The sequence goes on from OX451737.1 coordinate 1,063,460,069, forward strand.
TTACAAAGATGGATTGTATTACACATTCCAAGCTTTCCAAAATGTCTAAGAACTCATCAAACAACCTTGTGGTTAGGGAGAATCGAATTTGGCAATATAGGCAAAACTCACTTTGCTCTTGGCCAATTTTCATGTTCATACACTTAGGCATTTTTGAACTCAGCTTGCACTCCTAGATTACAGGCCTCAAATCTCATTTACACTCATAAATTCAATGCTAATCCATTGTGCCAAGACATTATTTTGCTCATTTGGTCATTACATGGAAGTTTAAGCCATAAATGGAAAAAGCATTTTATCTATTCTTGAAAAGATTAACTTTATGTCAAATTTGCAATCCAAGTAGTACAAGGAAAATCTCTTTGGCACAAGTTATTGAGCTAATCCCACTGATCAAGAGCAAGTTTAACAGCACATTAGAGGGGCCTAGAGGAGCCTGTACCAAACTTGGCATTTTGACTTACATTACAAGAAACTTGGCATTTTGTAACACCAACTGACATTGCTGCAACCACAAGCTTAGAAAAACTTCTTGAACATCTTCCAAACATCCAACCTAACCTGAAACACGAGCCTATCACCTTCAATATCTCCCCATTCACAGAAACACCATAAAACTGCAAAAACAGGGCATAAGCTGCAGTTTGAATCCCATAGCTCAATCCACTCGTGCATTTTCATCCAAACCAGTTCAAACACATTCCCTACCATCTATACAAACTGTCCCAAGAATTGGAAGCAGACTGTAACACCTCTAACCAGTTTTGCCATTTTCACTTTCCTCTCTTGCAGGTTGACTTCTGCAACTTGATATAGCAAGATTCAAAGCACACCAAGCATTGGAATAACATCCCTGGACCTCAAGCAAGCTATACAAATCATTACCTTGCCTTGAAAGTACCTCCATTGCCAAGCATGATCCAAGCTGAACAGGTAAGTTCATGGATCTCTATCTCTCAATCTAGGAAGAGTTAGGCTTAGATTTATGAATGAAAAATGTCATGCTCATGGCCCTGAAACTATACATATCTTCACTTTCCATTTATATTGCATATGCTGAGAGTATTTTGAATCTGAACATTGATAAAAACTTAGGTTAAGAATTAGGGATGGAGAATTCTCTCTCATTTCTGAGAGTTAAGTTAAGTTTTTTATATGTCTGGATTCGTGGTTCAATGCTTGACATTTTTCATGTTATGAGTTTGTGCTGAAAATCAAAGAATCAAGAGATAGCAAGCAGGGAAGAAAACGCGCGCATTTTTGTGTTTGAAGGTGCTGGAGGTTGAAGACAACCATCCTTGGGCTTGGGCCTGGCTTTTTCTGTTTGCACCCTATTTTTACACATGCACCCCCTGGCCCATTTTGAGATATCTTTGTTATTTTTGATTTTTTCCTTTTAATTTTGTTTTTATATTTTTGTCTAAACATAAAAAAATATTAAAAATATTTTTCCACATTTTTTTTGCATTTTTTTGACATTTATTTTGTTTCATTTAGTTTTGTACATAAATAAATCTAAACATACTTTTATTTAAAATACAAAGAAATAATACTAAACACTTTTATTTTCTGATTTAATTTTGTTTTATCTTTTGAAAACATTTTATAAAAAAATATATATATATTTTTTTATAATATTAAATATTTAGTTTTGTACATATAATATATATTTAATAAATAATGTAAATACATATATATTTATTAGTATATTTAGGTTAAAAACATAAAAATAATACATTTTTATTTTTATTAATATTTAACTTGAAAATCATTTTTTGACAATATACTTTCTTTTTATTTATTTTTTACACATAATTAATAAATATTGTATATAATACTTAATAAATAATTAATACCTTTTATTTAGCAAAAATTAGGGTTTATGCCCTAAACATGAAAATATTCAAAAATTAACTTTCTTTTAATTATTTTTATTTTTATTTGTGAATAAAAATATACACTTACACAAAAATACCTTCACATATACATTGTTCTATTCTTATACATCTTTACATTTATATTTGCGCAATTCAATTTGGTTGTAAATATTGGGTGCTATCCTCCTATGAAGTCTCATCCCCATTTGAATATTTTGTACCCCCACTCCCATGATCATTGTGTAATAACTTAGGACTCTTTTAAATTTCGCACTTTAAATGCTTTCTAAATATGCCATGTTAGAATTAGGGTTTGGTATGTAAATCAAAGACAACAAATAGTGTGACCTAAATTCAAGATAAACAAGCATGAAAATGAACAAACACCAATCACGCTTGCACCCCCTAGGGTATTCCACTTGTTGCCTTCAAATAATGGGTCATATTACATGTTAGGTATCTTTGGCAAAAACAAAACAATCAAATGATCATAGTCCCTCGATGACGCTTTCGAAAGTTGCCTAAAAAATGATCAAGTCCCTTAAAAGAAAATTGCCCAAAGATACTTGGCACCATTGCAATCATGGTCTAAACGATGACCCGCGCCCGTCCCGTTCACATCCTAACACAAGATTGTCCACCAAATACAATGGTGGAACAAAAATTGTTAAAAGGGTTAAAACATAGCAAAGATCTTTGAGAAATTTAGGAGTAGATAGCTTTTGGTTACTTGCCAATTTGCAAAACAAAAACACTTGCCTAATTTTTCAAAACCACACATCACAAACACATTTTCAAAACAACTTCCAAAAACATTGAAAACCTTTTAAAAAGACATACACCTTTGTATACATCCCAATATGGATCATTACAAAGGTTGCCACCACATTGGCCTCTTTTCAAAACATTTTCAAAACCCACACACACAAGGCACCATTTCAAACAATTGAAAATCAAGGCAAGTTGATCTAAGCAAGTAACTAAGAGCCCATGGATAACCATGGATAGAAAGGGTGCTAATACCTTCTCTTTCTATAATCTACTCCCCGAACCCAAGAAAACATATCAAAGGTTTTTGCTGTGCTTTTTAACCTTTCCTTAGGATAAAATAAAAAGTCGGTGGCGACTCTTGCTCAACCGAAACATTTGCGAAAACAAACGCAAAACCTCAAGTCAGTTCTCCCACCGTATCATAGGGGGTATTTGACAAGAAATATAAATCCTAGTTTACTATTACATCCAAATTGAATTATGGCACAAATATTAAATGGACAATATTTAAATAAACAAAATAAATAAATATCAAATAATATGAAATGTGCAAAAAGGTTTTTGTTTGCTTATGTATGTAAAAGTATTTAATGTAAAAAATAAAGAAATAAATAAATGATTTATTTTAATGGTTTAAGGGTAAAACCCTAATTTCTTTAAGAAAACAAATCCATTATATTATTTATATACAATAAAATATGTTAATATATGTAAAAATAAAATATACATAGAAAAAGTATTTTTTAGTATGAATAATAATAAAAATGAAAATGTAATATTTTTATATTTTTATTCTAAAGTATTTAATAAAATAGAAGTATATATGTATATTAATCAAATTAAATATGTACAATATAAAATATAAAATATGTACAAAAATAAAATATATTTAGGAAAATATTTTTAGTATGAATAAAAATAAAAGTATAAATTATATATTTTTTAAGTCTTAATAAATAATATAAAAGTATTTAAAAGCTTTTTATGTTAGAAAAATTAAAATAAAATGCCAAATAAATGTGAAAAAATTATGAAAATATTTTTGAGCATTTTTTATATTTGGGAATAAATAAACAAAATCAGAAATGAAAACAAAAATGCAAAAATATAAAATATAAGAAATTGGGCCAGGGGGTGTAAAAATGAAAATGGGAGGTGTCAAAAGCAAGCCAGGCCAAGCCCAGCCCAAAACTTCATCTTCAACCTCCAGATTTGAAAAACGCACGCGCCTGTACAAACTCGGGGCATCCTGCATACGAGCTCTATTGCAAAAACTCACAACATCAAACTTGTAGAGAATTTCAAGACGATTCCAACCATATAAAAAACTAATCCTAACTCTCAAAGACCAGAGAGAATTTCTCTGGCCCTAAAATCTGACCTAGTTTTTTCAGCATGTTCATGGATGAAATTCTCCTAGCACACTTAATATAAATGAAAACTGAGCATATGTACAACTTCATGGCAATGAACACTACATTTTTTATTCACAAACCTAAGGCTAAATGTTCCTAAATAGAGATATAGGAAGTGGACAAAAACCTGCTTCAGTTGGATTCGTGTAGGGCAATGCGGTGCTTTTCAACAAGGCTTAAGATGTCTGGTAGCTTGCCTGAACTTCACTTGACCTTCTCCAATAGCTAGCTTGCCTTGAATGTCCTTGAATCAGCCTATAGAACTCAACCTGCACAAGCTCAAAATGAAAATGGTGAACACTATAAATGGAGTTACAGTTGGAGTTTGAGGTATGGGATAACTTGGGTGAGTCGAATGGAAGGTGTTTGAAGCAACTTGGGGCAAAACGCATGAGCGAAATGAGCTATGGAACTCAAGTTGTAGAACCTGCCCTATTTTGCCAAAGGAATGTGATTTCTGGCTATGGGGTGTTTAGAGGCTCAAGCAATCTTGTTTCTAGCTCAAAGGGGTGTGAGAAAGATGTTCAAACTGTTTGTGTAAGTTAACATTGGCTGGTTTTCCATTTCTTAGGTTTTGGACAATTTTCTTGTTTTTGAAGTAAGAATGTGGAAGTGAGGTTACAGGCCTGTACATGCTATCAAATATGCTTGCATACATTTCTCTTGGCCCCTCTGATTTGTGGATTTGTTTTGCTGCAAGAGATCTTGGACCAATGCTCAAGGATTGTTGGTTTGACATAAAGCATACTTAAGCAAAAATGGAAATGTGCCTTTTACCATTTAGGGATTAATCTTGTGTACAATGCTCTAGTGACCAAAACAATGTATTAGCCCAATGGATTTGCATTAAATTATGGAGTGTGAAATGGTTTAGAGGCCTGTAATCTAGTGCAAGGAATTCTTACTTGAAAATGCAACTTGTATGAACATGAATTTGCCATGGATGAAAAGTGAGTTTTTGCCAACTTCAAGCCTTCGATTCTCCCTAACCATAAATGTGTTTGAGGAGTTCTTAGACAATTTGGGAAGATTGCAACATGATCTATAATCCATATTTGAAATGAAACTTGAGATTCCAAGTGGAACTATGTGAAAAATGGCCAAGAAGATAGGTCAAAATCCTGCCTAAACTAGGGCAAAATTTCACTATGTTAAAAGTTTTAGGGACCGTTGTTCCAAAAATCATAACTTGAGATCCAAGCTTCTTTTGAGAAAACTTTGTGAATCAAAGTTGTAGACTTTGTGGAGGACTACAACTTTCATGTTGGAGGTTTTGTTTGAATCCATTTGCATCATGGTGAAAATGTGGGGCAAAGTTAGGAAAAATTAAGAAAATTTCATAACTTAGAAAATTTCTAAGTTATGAAAATTTTCAACTTTAAACCCTAATTTGCAATTTTGGGTTTCTTGATGAACAAGTTTCATAATTTGACACATCTTGAAGAAAAATGACCCTTGGCACTTGATTTTGACCAAAAAGTCAAAGTTTGACTTTTCAGTGTACAGTCAAATTTTTATCAGTTGACTGAAAAATTCATTTGTCAATCCAATGCAATTGAGGTCTTTTGAACTTGTTGAATAGGTCAAGATGATGCCATTGAGTCCTTGAGTCCATGGTTGAGCTTATTTTGCCACTAGCTAGGTGAAAAAGTCAGAAATTGCCTTTGTATAGTCAAAACCCTAGAAATGACCATTTTGCCCTTTTGGTGAACTGATCAAATTTCTTATGGAATTGTGGTCCAAACTTGATCAAATGGTTCATATGATTTCATAATGTTTATATGGGTCAAACTTCATGAGTTTTGATTGTAAATTATCCACAATTGACTTTCCCCCCAATACAGCTGATTTCTAGGTCAACTATTCAATTGACTGGGCAAAAATTTGATTCAAGGCCTGAAACTTGGTATGGACAAACCTATGAGTCCAACATGAAGTATAAAAGTCAATTTGAGCATTGAAGATCCAAAAATCTCTGTGCAAACTCAAACCCTAATTTAGGTCATCAGTGCAAGGAGATGTCTTGAGCAGTGCAAACCCTAGCTTAGTCTTGAGTTCAAAGATCCTTGTGAGGGGAAATATTGATAAAATGAGAGGGAAATTTTTGGGGTACAACAGTTTCCCCTGTTCAATCTTCTTGAACCTGAAGAGTTAGATTGTCAAGTTTGCCTTTCGTGACTCGAAGGTAAAAGAGGATTGGACACTAGAGTGCCCGTAAATTTACACTCGTCAAAATGTAGGTTGAGGGAATGGGCTTAAAGATGCCATTTGGAGACGTTAGAATCTTGCTGGAGATGGGCTTAAAGATGCCATCCAGGATTGCTTTGTTGAAAATTAGGAGAATGAACATCAGAATGGTACCCGTGTCTGGAACGTTTCTGAGTTGTATCTGGAGATTTGATTGGTATGAGCAAAGGAATGGCGTCCGTGTTTGGAGCGTATCCGAGTTGTAACTGTATTTGATTATTGAATGAATATCAGAATAATTGACGTGTCTGGAGTGTATCTGTATTGTATCTGAAATCTGAAATCTGAATAAGCGACAGAAAGACATCTGTGTCTGGGACATCTTTGTACTGGGGATAAATTTAGAATGAGTGACAGAATGGAAACAGTGTCTGGAGCGTATCTGGATTGTATCTGAAGTTGAGATCTGTATGAGTAGCAGAATGACTTCCGGGTCTAGAGTGTATCTGAACTTGAAGTTGATAGTTGAATCTGAATGAGAAATAGAATGGTCGCTGTGTCTGGAGTGTATCTAGTCTGTATCTGATTGCTGAAGTCCGAATGAGTAATAGAATGACCTCCGTGTCTGGGGGTGTATCCATACTGTATCTGAAATCTCCGAATATTTGTTAACGATAGATTTTTAATCTTATCCTGAAAAGGGTAGAATGTTAGCTAAAGCACAAAGTTATGTTGCATGATATGTATGATGCAATGAAATGTGTTCCATCAATGTTTATGATATATGAATGTAATGGATGTGCCTGTAAGCTGATTAGCCGTCTTGCTAAGGAAAATAAATCCTTGATAGCTAGAGATAAAGAAATCTTTGACTGCTGCCGGGGAAAGTAAATCCTTGACCGATGCTGGGGATTCCAAAAATCTTTGATTGTTGAAGATGAGAGAACTTTGCTGATTACTGTTGGGGATAGAAAATCCCTGGCAACCTGCGGGGATTATCAAAACTTTGACAACTTCTGTGGGGATGTGAGAATACTTCATGACTTTCCTGGGGAAATAAGGAAAAAATCCGACGACCTCTACTGGGGAATTAAAACCTGGGAGGCTTCAAATGGAGAAACGAGAACTAGAATCTTCATTCTATTGGGAAATAACTCTGTGGGGAGAGTGTTTATTCTGGATAGGAAATCAGGAGCTTGGGGTGTATGCAAATCTACTGGGGATTCCTTGTTTTGTGGAGAACTCTGCTGGTGAATCGGAGGAAGTTGGATAGTATTCCACCGGGGTTTAAGATTTGGAGTTTTGGACTCCGTTGGGGAAGAAAGTTTCATCTTCACTGGGGATCTGTAGTTCAAAGTTTTCGGGCTCCGCTGGGGATCGGGAGTTTAGAGACTTAACTCTAATGGGAATTTTGAAACTTAACTCCGTTGGGGGTATGTTCTTCAAGGTTTTAGCTCTGTTAAGGATCTGAATGACGTACTGTAGGGGATTTCTTTGGGAATAGTCTAAAGACGTTTTCCTATACTTTCAACCTATCAGTAATTATCCTTTCTTAATTTGTTTTATTTGTAAGCAGTGATTATATTCAAATGCATATGCCTATTTAACAAACCGTTCGGCGTTTTCAAATAAAACATAAGTGTAAAAAAAAGAAAGGAAAGGCAAGCAAATTTCTGCACTTTGAAGTATTTTTGTATTAACTTTTGTAAGTATTTTTGTACAAAGGAGACAGTCATCCTAGTAAGAGAATGTTGTCGTAAAAATTGAGAAAATTTTTATACAAAGAAAGATGGCTATGTGTAACAATTCCATGGGGTTCCCATTCTGCTATAGCCTTCACAACTCTGAGTATCTTGTCCATTTGTTGCTTCGTCTGCAGATGATTGTATATATCAGAAGCTTGGAGCTTGTCCGCGATGAGATTATTCTTAAAGTGATCCGACGAGACATATTCATACGCTTTAATTCCCCAACTTTTTCCTGGACCGCCCTTTCGGGTTTTCAGTCCACCGGGAAACCCTTTTTTTCCCAAGCCGCCCTTTCGGGTTTTCAACTTGCCGGGTGTACAGATTTTTTATTTATCCCTAATTTTTGCCTGAACCGCCCTTTCGGGTTTTCGATTCACCGGGATGCCTATTTTTGCCCAAGTTGCCCTTTCGGGTTTTCAACTTGTCGGGTCATTTTATGTGTAGTATCTTTTGACTATGTCTGCATTCGCAGGGTGCGGCAAGTCGTCGCCGTCCATGGTGGTCAGAATCATTGCCCCACCAGAAAAGATGTTCTTGATCACAAATGGTCCTTCGTAAGTAGGAGTCCACTTTCCCCTGGGATCACTTTGCGGCAAGATGATCCGCTTGATTACAAGATCTACGACTTGATATACCTGACGCCTGAATTTCTTGTTGAAAGCCTTGATCATCCATTTTTAATACGTTTGACCATGACAAACAGCAGTAAGTCGCTTCTCGTTGATCAAATTAAGTTGATCAAGCCGGGTCTGAATCCAATCGTCTTCACTTAAACCAACATCCTTCATAATCCTTAAGGAAGGAATCTGAACTTCCATAGGTAAAACAACCTCCATGCCATATACCAAAGAAAAGGGGGTTTCCCCAGTTGAAGTACGCGCCGTGGTACGATATCCGTGCAGAGCAAACGGTAACATCTCATGCCAGTCCTTGTAGGTGACTGTCATCTTTTGAATGATCTTCTTGATATTTTTGTTCGCGGCTTCAACAACACCTTTCATCTTTGGCCGATAGGGAGATGAATTGTGATGTTAAATCTTGAACTGCTCGCACAGAGCGGTGATCACAGTGTTATTCAGGTTTGTACCGTTGTCTGTGATGATCCTGTCGGGGATACCATACCGGTATATGAGATTTTTCTTAATGAAGCGAGCAACCACATTCTTTGTAACTGAGGCGAAGGAAGCTGCTTCGACACACTTGGTGAAGTAATCAATAGCCACCAGGATGAAGCGATGTCCGTTGGATGCCGTAGGCTTGATCTCTCCAATCATGTCGATTCCCCACATCGCGAATGGCCAAGGAGCTGTTAGAACGTTGAGAGGAACTGGAGGAATATGTACCTTGTCAGTGTAGACTTGGCATTTGTGACAAGTACGAGCATATTGATGACAGTCAGCTTCCATGGTAGACCAGTAGTAGCCTGCCCTTAGAATCTTCTTAACCATCGTATGTCCGCTCAAGTGGGTGCCAAAGGTGCCACTATGTATTTCAGTCATGATCAACTCAGGTTCAACTTTGTCCACACAACGAAGTAGAACACAATCATGGTTGCGCTTATATAGGATACCATTACTTAGGAAGAACTTGGCAGCAAATCTCCTTAAGAACTTTTTGTCGTTGACTGAAGCTCCTTAGGGGTATTCTCGAGTCTGGAGATACCTTTTGATTTCATGAAACCAGGGTTGTTCCACTACTTCTTCGGTATTAATCTCATGACAGTGTGCAGGTTCGTCCATTCGCTCGATGGTGATTTGGGGAGCCTCATTATCCCAGTTGAGTTTAAACATGGAAGACATTGTAGCCAGAGCATCTGCTAGCTGATTTTCTTCTCGCGGGAAGTGCTCGAAGGTAATCTGCTTGAAATGAGGCAACAATGTCAAGACATGTTCTTTGTATGGGATAAGATTAGGATGTTTAGTGTCCCACTCTCCTTTGATTTGAATGATAACCAAAGCCGAGTCTCCAAATACGACCAAAGATTTGATTCCCAAGTCAATAGTAGCCTTGAGACCAAAGATACAAGCTTCATATTCGGCCATGTTGTTGGTGCAGCTGAAACAAAGTCTAGCAGTGAACGGTGTATGGCAACCTTCCGGAGAAATAAGTACCGCCCCGATACCGTTGCCAAGTGCATTTGAAGCACCATCAAAGTACAGGATCCATCGGGATCCTTTTTCAGGTCTGCCATACGGTCCGTTACCTTCAATGTTGTCCAATGTCATAATGTCCTCGTCAGGGAAATATAATCTCATAGATTGGAAATCTTCGATGGCTTGATGAGCTAGATGGTCAGCTAGTACACTCCCCTTTATAGCTTTTTGGGTTGTGTACTGAATATCATATTCAGTCAAGATCATCTGCCATCTAGCGATTCTTCCGGATAAAGCAGGCTTCTCGAAGATATACTTGATCGGATCCATCTTGGAAATCAGCAAAGTGGTATGTGTCAACATATACTGCCTTAGCCGGCAAGCAGCCCATACCAAAGCGCAACAAGTTTTCTCGAGCAGTGAGTAGCGAGTCTCACAGTCAGTAAACTTTTTGCTAAGGTAATAAATGGCATTCTCTTTTCGACCAGACTCGTCATGTTGGCCCAGTACGCACCCCAATGAATTATCCAAGACAGTCAGATACATGATTAAAGGCCTTCCTTCGACGGGTGGCATCAAGATAGGAGGCTCCAGCAAATACTCCTTGATCTTATCAAAAGCAACTTGAAAATCATCATTCCATTCAACTACTTGATCTTTCTTCAACAATTTAAAGATTGGCTCACAGGTAGATGTTAGGTGAGAGATGAACCTTGCAATATAGTTCAAGCGTCCCAAGAAACCTCTAACCTCCTTCTCAGTGCGGGGGGCAGGCATTTCTTGTATAGCTTTGACCTTGGCAGGATCAACTTCAATGCCTTTGTTGCTGACGATAAATCCCAAAAGTTTACCGGACCTGACTCCGAAAGTGCACTTGCTAGGATTCAGTCTGAGCTTATATTCCTTCAATCAGCTTTTGCAGATGGTCGAGGTGTTCTTCTTCTGTCTGTGAACGGGCTATCATGTCGTCTATGTAGACTTCCATTTCATGATGTATCATGTCATGAAACATAGCTACCATGGCTCGCTGATAGGTTGCCCCGACATTCTTTAGTCCGAATGGCATCACTTTGTAGCAGAAGGTACCCCACTGCATAACAAAAGTAGTCTTCTCCATGTCTTCGGGGGCCATTTTGATCTGGTTGTATCCCGAGAATCCATCCATGAAGGAAAATACCTTGTGTTGAGCTGTGTTATCAACCAAGATGTCGATGTGTGGTAGTGGAAAATCATCTTTAGGGCTAGCCCTATTTAGGTCTCTATAGTCCACACACATTCTGACTTTGCCGTCCTTCTTAGGCACGGGCACAATGTTAGCAACCCATTATGGATAGGTAGTAACAGCCAGAAAGCCAGCGTTGAATTGCTTCATCACCTCAGCTTTGATCTTTTCTGACATGTCGGGCCTCATTCGGCGGACTTTTTGTTTGATTGGTGGACAGTCTTCTCTTGTAGGGAGATGGTGAACCACGATATCTGTATCCAGTCCCGACATGTCTTCATAGGACCAGGCGAAGATTTCAACATATTCATTCAACAACTGCACTAGACGCTCTTTGACACTTGGTTCCAGGTTGGCACCCACTTTAATCTCTTTCTTGTCTTCCTCTGTTCCCAAATTGATAGTCTCTAGAAACTCTTCATGGGGCAGAATAGCCCTTTCTTCTTGTTGCAAAAGTCTGGCTAACTCTCCAGGCACTTCACAGTCTTCATCACCTTCGTACTCGGCATGATTGACCAGATCTTCAGAGTCACTGAAGGCCAAAGCAGAATAGTCACCCATGGAATCCGGAGTGGATGGGTACCTGCATTTTGTGAGTGTGGGTGTGTGTAAGGGATAGCCATCCTTAAACAAAACAAAATGTAAAAGGAAAGGAAATGAACACAACAGTTTATAGATGAAAACATCCAATGATTCATTAAAAATGGCATATGATAATGAAGAAATCAAGCCCTTACAAATGGACCTATATGCCTCGGGAAAGGCACAAGGCAAAAAGAGTATACAAATTGTTTAATTATTACAGACCAAACAGGAAATTATTCAAAGATAAATTACTGATTGATGAAAGTGATGGGAACGAAGTCTTTCGCCTCCCAGTTGCTTAATACTCCTTCAATGGTTGGAAAGATCCAATCTTCAAAGTTGTCTTCTTCATCATCATCTTCTAAGGCATAAATTCCATAGTGAGTGATTTTTAAGGGTGGTCCTCCAGCCCGGGAGTGACGCACAGCTTTCTGGCCAGCGGCGGTGAAACCCAACCCGAACTTGTCCGTCTTGTGAGGAAAATCTGGAAGTTTCCCCCAAACCGTACTCCTTCCTTCTTTGATTACAGCTTACGCATCTTTAAGGGATGCCATCCGAGACACAGGCTTGGAAATGATAGGCACATCAGTCATTGTCTTTGCAACTGCGACTTCAGGAGAAACCTCTTCAAAGTGTTGGAAAGGCGTTTCTATGAATTCTCCATCTAACTCCACATAGAGGAAGGAGTTAAGGTGGCTTATCATGTACTCTTCCTCGCCATGAACCGTTATGATCTTACCCTGGATTGGGTACTTTAGCATTTGGTGTAGGGAAGAAGTGACTGCCCCGACGTTGTGGATCCATGGCCTTCCCAACAAGCATGAATATGAAGGACGGATGTCCATCACATAAAAAGTAGAGTTGAAGGTCTATGTACCCACTTTGATTGGGATGTCCACCTCTCCGTGAACCATCCGCTTAGAACCGTCGAAGGCTCTAACAATGATGTTACTTGGTTTTAAAGTCAAACCTTCACAGTCTAGCATGTCCAGCGCCTTATTTGGTAGAACATTTAAGGATGAACCGGTATTTACCAGAACATGAGCAAGTGTGGTCCCCCTGCACTCTATCGAGACATGCAGTGCATCGTTATGCTTTCTTCCCTTAGGGGTTAAATCAACATCAGAAAAACCAAGACCATTATCGGCTGTAAGGCTAGCCACACACTCTTGAAACTGGTCCGCAGAAATTTCTTGAGGCACGTGTGCCGTCTTTAAAAATTTGATCAAGGCTTTGGCATGAGCCTCGGAGCAGAGTAAGAGAGCCAACATGGAGATTTTTGAAGGGGTTTGCCCTAGCTGCTCCACGACATTATAGTCGCTCTTCTTGATTATCTTTAAGATTTCTTCCATCTCTTTTTGGGTGGTCTCGAGGATTACCATAGTCTGAGCCTTCGTCCTGACAGGCGCTTCTTGTATCCCCTTTCCCTTATTGGTAGTAACATCAGAGGGTCTAGCTTCGGGAACATTAATTTCTTCAATTACCGGGCTTTGCACAGATGGCTTGATAGGTACAGGAACTTTCAAGGGTCCGAAGACTGCCTGTGGAGGATCAATCTCCGGAGATAAGATCCTTCCGCTACGAGTTATCTTGCTCGTTCCCGCAATATTCCCTATATCATGGGTCTCATCATCAGAATTCTCTTGGGTTGATTCGATCTGCTTGATACCATGGTAGAAGATTTCTCCTCCATAATTCCATGGTATTGTCTTGTTAGATTTATACGGGATAGGCCCCGGCATGGTAATTTTCAGCGGCATAAAATTAGGATCAGGCGTAATCTTAACAGGCCTTTTGCAGGTCTTGGAAAGATCGTCGGAGATGGTTATTATGGCAATGTCATTGATTGGAGTATCAAAGGTAACAGGAGTAACATGAGTGATAGTATCAACATGAGTCTTTTGAAAGAGGATCTCTTGGGTATCCATCAGGCGTTGGATGCCTGATTTCAACAGTGGGCAATCAATTTGCATGTTTGGACAAAAGTAACAGTCTTTTCCACAGCCTGGGAATATCCCGACTTTCATCAAATTCACTTTAATCACTGGTAACGAAGTCAAAAGGTCATCAACAGTGGTAACATGAAGATCTTCCACAATGGCATGGACATTGTGATACGGTGGGAGAACTGACTTGGGTTTTGCGTTTGTTTTCGCAAATGTTTCGGTTGAGCAAGAGTCGCCACCGGCTTTTTATTTTATCCTAAGGAAAGGTTAAAAAGCACAGCAAAAACCTTTGAGATGTTTTCTTGGGTTCGGGGAATAGATTATAGAAAGGGAAGGTATTAGCACCCTTTTTATCCATGGTTATCCATGGGCTCTTAGTTACTTGCTTAGATCACTTGCCTTTGATTTTCAATTGTTTGAAATGGTGCTTTGTGTGTGGGTTTGAAAATGTTTTGAAAAGAGGCCAATGTGGTGGCAACCTTTGTAATGATCCATGTTGGGATGTATACAAAGATGTATGTCTTTTGAAAAGTTTTCAATGTTTTTGAAAGTTGTTTTGAAAGTGTGTTGTGATGTGTGTTTTGAAAATAGGCAAGGTTTTGTTTTGCAAGTTGATTCAAGTAACTAAGAGTTTGTCTACCCCTAAATTTACTCAAAGGTTTTTCCTATGTTTTAACCCTTTTAACAATTTTGTTCCATCATTGTATTTGGTGGACAATCTTGTGTTAGGATGTGAACGGGACGGGCGCGGGTCATCGTTTAGACCATGATTGCAATGGTGCCAAGTGTCTTTGGGCAATTTTTCCTTTAAGGGACTTGATCATTTTTAGGCAACTTTCGAAAGCGTCATCGAGGGACTATGATCAATTGATTTGTTTTTGTTTTGCCAAAGATACTCAACATGCAACATGGCCCATTATTGAAGGCAACAAGTGGAGTAACCCTAGGGGTGCAAGTGTGATTGGTGTTGTCCATTTTTCATGCTTTTTGTCTTTGAATTAGGTCAAACTATTGTTGGTTGATTTTCGCATACAAAACCCTAAGTCTATCATGGTATAATTAGAAAGCTTTAAAATGCGAAATTTAAAGTCCTAAATTATTACAACACAATTATGGGATGGGGGGTACAAATGTTCAAATGGGGGATATTTAGCAAGAAAAATTAAATCTAAACTATTACATCCAAATTGAATATACAAATTATTTAATATACAATAATTAAATAAAATAAAATAAAATATGCAAGATGCAAAAAATGATTTTTATATGTATGTAAAAGGTATTTTTTATGTGACAAATAAACAAAAATAAAAAGGAATAATTTTGGATATTTTTACATTTTAGGGCAAAACCCTAATTTTCTAAGTAAGAAGTATTTATTATTTATTATATGCAATATTTATTAATTATATACAAAAAATAAATAAAAAGGAAGTATATTGTAAAAAAATGATTTTTGAGGTCAAATATTAATAAAAATAAAAATGTATTATTTTTGTATTTTTCCCTAAATATTCTAATAAATATATAAGTATTTATAATATTTACTAAATATATTAAATATGTACAAAAATAACAATATTTATTATTTACAAAAAAAATTATATTTTTTTATAAAATGTTTTCAAAAGATAAAATAAAATAAAATCAGAAAATAAAAGTGTTTGTATTATTTTTGTATTTTTGAATAAAAGGCAATATGTTTATTTACATGTATAAATTCAAATAAAACAAACAAAAATCCAAATAAAATGCAAAAAAGGTTGAAAAAATGTTTTTAATATTTTTTATATTTTGGCAAAAAATAATAAGTCAGAAACAAAAAGAAAAAGTCAAAAAATGATAAAAATAACACAATGGGCCAAGGGGGTGCAAGTGTGGAAAAGTGGTGCAAATAGAAAAAAGGTCAGGCCCAGCCCAGTAGAACTTTATCTTCAACCTCTGGACATTCAAACAAAGCAAAACGCGTGCTTCCTGCTATCTCAAGATTCTTTGACATTCAGCAAAAACATACAACAGCAATGTTATAAAGCATCTTATCACGATTCCAAATATATAAAAAAGTCATTCTAACTCTCAGAAATGAGAGAGAATTTCTTCTCCCCCAATTCCTGACCTATGTTTTTTTCAATGTTCATGTCTTAAATTCTCTCAGCACATGCAATATAAATGGAAAGTGAGGATATGGGTGGCTTCAGGGACATGAGTATGACATAACTTCTTCACAAACCTAAGCCTAGATATGCCTGGATTAAGAGATAAGAGTTCAAACTTTTACCTGTTCAGCTTGATTCGTGTATGACAATGGAGGTACTTTCAATGCAATGTGAGGACTTGTATAGCTTGCTTGAGGTCCAGGGATGCTTCTCCTATGCTTAGCTTGCTTTGAATCTTGCTGAATCGAGCTACAGAAGTTAACCTGCACAGATGAAAAATGAAAATGGCACACTTGGCTATGGCTGTTACAGTTCCAGTTCAATGCTTGGAATAGTTTGTATGGATGTTATGGAATGTGTTTGCAAAGGTTTCAGCCAAAACGCACAAGTGGAAGTGTTTGTGGAAGTCAAGTTGCAGAAGGGACTCTGTTTTTGCAGCAAGGAGGTGTTTCTGTGAATGAGGAGGGATTAAAGGTGGTTGGCTCGTGTTTCAGGTCAGGTCTGATGTTTGGAATGTGTTCAAGAAGTTTGCTTAGGCTTGTGTTGACAGGAACCCAATGTTGTGTTTCAAAATGCAAGTTTCTTCTAATGTAAGCAAAAGTTGTCAAGTTGGTTTACAAGCTTATGCAGGCCCCCTAAACATGCTGCCTCAATCCCTCTTGATCAGTGTGATTAGTTCTTGAACTTGTGCCTAGAAGATATCCTTTGGTACTTCTTTGATTTGCTTTTGACATAAAGCACCTCTTTACAAGAATGGATAACTTGCTTTTTCCATTTATGGCTTGATTTTGTGTGTATTGTCCAAATGCACAAAATAATGTTAGAACACAATGGATTGGCATTTAATTATTGAGTGTAAATGAGATTAGAGGCCTGTAACTAGCTTGTGCAAGCTGATTTCAAAAATGCAGTTATGAACATGTAATTTGGCCATGAATCAAAGTGACTTTTGCCCATATTGACAAATTCGATCTCCCTAACCACAAGGTTGTTTGATGAGTTCTTGGACAATTTGGAAAGCTTGGAATGTGTACTACAATCCATCTTTGTAATTCAAGTTGAGATTCCAAGTGGAAGCATGTGAAAAGTGGCCATGAAGTTAGGCAAAAATCCTGCCTAGAATAAGTCAAAAAATTTCTAAGTTAAGAATGTTTTGCACCCCTATTCCAAAACTTATAACTTGAGCTACAAGCTTCTTTTAAGGAAACTTTGTGAATCAAAGTTGTAGATTTTTCAATGGACTATAACTTTCATGTTTTGAGTTTTGCTTGAATCCAAATGTATCTTGATGAAAAGATGGGACAAAGTTAGGAAAAAATTAGGAAATTTCATAACTTAGAAAATTTCGAAGTTATGAAATTTCTTCATTTCAAACCCTAATTTTTGATTTTTGATTTCTTGATGAACAAGTTTCATAATTTGACATTTTTTGATGAAAAATGAATCTTGGCACTTGATTTTGACCAAAAAGTCAAAGTTTGACTTTTCAGTATACAGTCAAAAATTGATCAGTTGACTGGAAAATTCATCTGTCAATCTTGTGCATTTGGGATCTTTTGAACTTGTTGAATGTGCCAAGACCATGTCATTGAGTCCTTGAGTCCATATGTGAGCTTGGTTTGCCATTGGTTAGGTCAAACAGTCAAAAATTGCCTTTGTGCAGTCAAAACCCTAAAAATGACCATTTTGCCCTTTTGGTGATCTGATCAAATTTCTTGTGGAATTGTGATCCAAACATGATCAAATGGTCCATATGAGTTTAATATGTTGATGTGGGTCAAAAATCATGAGGTTTGACTGTCAATTGACCACAGTTGACTTTTTCCCCAATACAGTTGATTTCTAGGTCAACTGTCCAATTGACTGGGCAAAGATTGGAATCAAGGCTTGAAACTTGGTATGGATAAACTTGTGAGTACAAAATGAAGTATGAAAGTCATCTTGGACCTTTTAGGTCAAAACATCTTTGTGCAAACACAAATCCTAATTTGGGTCAACAGTGCAAGGAGGAGTCTTGAGCAGAGCAAACCCTAAATTGATCTTGAGCTCCAAGGGTCTTGGGATGAGAAAATGTTGAAGAAATGGGAGGGAAAATTTTGGGGTACAACAGTTGCCCCTGTTCAATCTTCTTGAACCTGAAGAGTTAGATTGGCAGGTTTGCCTTTCGCGACTCGAGGGTAAAAGGAGATTGGACACTAGAGTGCCCTGAAATTTGCACTCGCATGGTAGAGTATCAGCAATGTGATGGCGGGAATGGGATTACAGATGCCATTTGGAGAGATGGTGGATAGGAGGATGGGATTATAGATGCCATCAGGAGACGTGACAGAATCTTGTCGGGGATGGGCTTATAGATGCAATTTGGAAGTGTTGATCGCGTGAGAGATTCCTTAGCGAGAACTTGCGTACTTTGAGAAAGGAAGATGGTTTCCTGGCTTGCTACAGGTGTTGATCTTTAGTCTCTTTATGCAGATATGCTCTGGCTAGATACAGGAGTCGAATCTACAATTAGTTGCTCACAGATGTGCCCTGGCTAGATACAGGAATCGAATCTGGAATTTGTCGTCTACAGATATGCCCTGGCTGGATACAGGAATCGAATCTGGAAGTTGTCGTCTATAGATGTGCCCTGGCTGGATGCAGGTGTCGAATCTGGAATTTGTCGTCTACAGATATTCCCTGGCTGGATACAGGTGTCGAATCTGGAATTTGCAAAAGGTTGGTAGAGATAGCTTCCCTGGCTGGATACAGGTATCGGATCTCTAAACTCTTCATGCAGGCATGCCCTGGCTAGATACAGGTGTAAACCTCTGACCTGAGAATGAAAGATAATTTCCTGGCCTGTTACAGGGGTTGATCTTCAAACTCTTCATGTAGATATGCCCTGGCTGGATACAGGTGTCGAATCTACAATCAAATCACTCACAGATGTGCCCTGGCTAGATACAGGAATCGAATCTGGAATTTTGAAAAAGGTTGGTAGAGATAGCTTTCCTGGATGGATACAGGTGTAAACCTCTGACCTGAGAATGAAAGATAATTTCCTGGCCTGTTACAGGGGTTAATCTTCAAACTCTTCATGCAGATATGCCCTGGCTAGATACAGGTGTCAAATCTACAATCAAATCACTCACAGATGTGCCCTGGCTAGATACAGGAATCGAATCTGGAATTGTGACAGTTGATAGTAATCCTCTTTGGATTGACCTTTTCCTGAAAAGGCAAGACATTAGTTGTATGCAATGTCATGATGTATGAGATGCATGATGTTATGATGCTCAAAATGAGATAGTGTTGTATGCACTTTATCATGTATGTATGAAATGTGAAATGTCTATGAATGTGTTTTCGTCTAGGAAAATAAATCCTTGACGACTGCCGGGAACTTGTTGAATCCTGGGCTGATGTTGAAGAGTAGAGTTCTTCGTTTCCGCTGGGGACGATGGTTGCAAGAATAAACCGGTAGGAGAGGATGACTCCGTTGGGGAATAAACTTGTTGGAGAGATTACTCTGCGGGGAATTACTCTGCGGGAAGAGATACTTTGCTGAGGTTTTGATGAGAGCTCCGCTGGGGATTCCACTGATAAGTTATGTTAGGGAACTTGATGAACTCCGCTGGGGATAGGAAGAACTTTGCCGAGGACGATCTTTCCGTGGTAATTAGATGAGGATAACCCAGTTATAAGCTCTGGTAGGAAATAACCTTTGAATGAAATCGGGGATATGCGTTCATACTCTGCAGGGGATAAGCTTCTAGAATCTACTGAGGATAAGCTTCAGAATCTACTGGGGATATGGATTCCACTTTCCTGGGGAAACTTTTGAACTGTACTGGGGAATATTGAGATCTTCTGGGGGTACCCAACTTCCTTAAGGCTGACAGTAGGCTAACTCTGCTTGGGGAGAGTGTTGCTGACTTGCTGGAGGAATAATGTGCCTTTTCGAGGCTGATGGGAGGTCAACTCTGCCTGGGGAGAGTATTGCTGAATCTTGTCTTACTCTGTGGGGAATTGAGGTAACTTGGTTACATTCTTCAGCCGAAACTACCTTGGTACCTTGGTGGACAAAGCAACTAGATCGCTTGGACAATTCTTTATTTCCCCTGTTTCTGATGTCATCTGTAATTAGTCCTTTGTTTCGCATGCAAATATTCATGATTAGCAATTAATGTCAAATGCATATATCAAAAATGAACATTGGACGTTCTTTGCAAAACAAAACAAAAAAAGGAAAAACGATGGGTAATTTGTCTGAAAAATTGAACTTGTATTGATTTTGAATTTTGCCTGTAAATAGGCGTTTTATGTACAGGAGGCTGACGTCCTAGTAAGAGAACGCCGCCAAACAAAATAGAGTTTATACAATTTTGAAAAGGAAACAAAACAGCTATGTGAAAAAATAATCCCACTGGGTTCCAACTCTGCTATCGCCTTTATGTCTTCAAGCGTCTCATCGCTTTGCTGCTTAGTTGAAGATGAAGCTGATTGATTGGAGTCATCTGAGCCCGATAGTTGATGCCGAATTCTGGATGCAAGGTGATCTAATGAGACATAGTATTACGCTTTATCCCTAACTTTTGCCTGGACCGCCCTTTCGGGTTTTCAGTCCACTGGGATACCCATTTTTGCCCAAGCCGCCTTTTCAGGTTTTCGACTTGCCGGGTGTACAGATTTTTTTTTATATTCATCCCTTATTTTTGCCCGAACCCTTTTGGTTCGCCGGGAAGCCCCTATTTTTGCCTAGGTGTGTTAACCTAGCGGGTCTTTGATCACGCGTAGTATCTTTTTACTATGTCTGCATTGGCGGGGTGAGGAAGGTCGTCACCATCCATGGTGGTTAGAATCATAGCTCCTCCTGAGAAGATATGTTTAACCACAAATGACCCTTCGTACGTAGGGGTCCATTTGCCCCTGGGATCACTTTGAGGTAGAATGATGCGCTTGATTACCAGGTCCCCGACTTGATACTCTTGTCGTCTGACTTTCTTGTTAAATGCCCTGATCATCCGCTTTTGGTACTTCTGACCATGACAAATAGCAGTGAGTCTCTTTTCGTCGATTAGGTTTAATTGATCAAGCCGAGTCTGGATCCAGTCATCTTCGTTCAAGTCTGCATCCTTCATTATCCGGAGAGAGGGTATCTGGACTTCAATAGGCAAGACTGCCTCCATGCCATAGACCAAGGAAAAGGGAGTTTCCCCTGTTGACGTCCGTGCTGAGGTACGGTACCCATGAAGAGAAAACGGTAACATTTCGTGCCAATCTTTGTAAGTCACTGTCATCTTCTACACAATCTTCTTGATGTTCTTATTCGCTGCTTCTACAGCCCCATTCATCTTCGGCCGGTAGGGAGAAGAGTTGTGGTGCTGTATCTTGAATTGCTCGCAGAGCTCAGTGATCATCTTGTTGTTAAGATTGGTACCATTGTCCGTAATGATCCTCTCAAGTACACCGTATCGATATATCAGGTTGTGCCGAATGAACCGTGCCACGACGTTCTTGGTTACCGTAGCGTAGGAAGCTGCTTCAACCCACTTTGTGAAATAATCAATTGCTACTAGGATGAAGCGATGCCCGTTGGATGCCGTAGGTCTGATTTCGCCGATCATATCAATGCCCCACATTGCAAAAGGCCAAGGTGCTGTCAAGACGTTCAGAGGAACCGGAGGAATGTGCACCTTATCAGCATAGATCTGGCATTTATGACAAGTTCGAGAATGCTGATAACAGTCGGCTTCCATTGTGGACCAGAAATATCCTGCCCGAAGGATTTTCTTTGCCATGGTATGACCACTGGAATGTGTTCCGAAGGTACCTTCATGTAGCTCTGCCATGATCCTTTCTGCTTCAGTCTTATCCACACAACGCAGTAAGGTTGAATCATGGTTTCGCTTATAGAGAATGCCATTACTGAGGAAGAATTTTTCCGCGAACCTTCTCAGGAATTTCTTGTCGTTAACAGATGCGCCTTCGGGGTATTCTTGAGCTTCAAGGTACCTCTTCACTTCATGATACCAGGGTTTTTCTGTTACCTCTTCGGTCTCGAGATCGCAGCAATGTGCAGGTTCATCCAACTTCCAAATAATGATCCGGGGAGCCTCGTTGTCCCATTTGACTTTGAACATAGAAGACATCGTAGCCAACGCGCCCGCTAACTGATTCTCCTCTCTTGGGAAGTGTTCAAAAGTTATCTCCTCGAAGTGGGGAATCAACGTCAACATATACTCTTTGTAAGGAATAAGATTTGGGTGTTTCGTATCCCACTCGCCTTTGACCTGATTGATCACGAGAGCGGAATCTCCGAAGACACTCAGAAACTTGATCCTTAAGTCAATTGCAGCTTGAAGACCCATGATACATGACTCATACTCCGCCATGTTGTTGGTGCAGTTGAAACATAGTCGGGCAGTGAGTGGAGTATGAGTGCCTTTAGGGGATATGATCACATCGTCGATACCATTACCCAAAGCGTTCGAGGCTCCGTCAAAGTGCATAGACCATCGGGATCCTTCCTCAGGTCCTTCATCCGGTCCAGGTACTTCACAATCAGTCACTACCATGATATCCTCGTCTAGAAATTCAAAGTTCATCGACTGGTAATCGTCCACTGCCTGGTGTGCCAAATGGTCTGCCAATACACTTCCCTTGATTGCTTTTTGAGTCGTGTACTGAATGTCGTATTCCATCAAGATCATTTGCCATCTTGCTATTCTTCCGGACAGAGCAGGCTTTTCGAATATGTACTTGATTGGATCCATTTTTGAAATCAACAGAGTAGTGTGAGTCAACATATACTGTCTCAGCCGGCGAGCAGCCCATACCAAAGCGCAGCAAGTTTTCTCGAGCAGTGAGTACCGGGTCTCACAGTCGGTAAAGTTTTTGCTAAGGTAATAAATGGCGTGTTCTTTTCGGCCAGACTCGTCATGCTGCCCCAGCACACACCCCATTGAGTTGTCAAGCACTGTCAAGTATAAGATTAGAGGTCTCCCTTCAACCGGTGGCATAAGAATGGGTGGTTCTTGGAGATACTCTTTGATTCTTTCGAAAGCGGCCTGACAATCATCGTTCCAACGTACTACTTGATCTTTCTTCAGTAGCTTGAAGATTGGTTCACAGGTAGCAGTTAGATGTGAGATGAATCGGGCAATGTAATTCAAACGTCCTAGAAAGCCTCTGACTTCTTTCTCTGTCTTGGGAGTCGGCATCTCTTGTATGGCTTTGACTTTGGCAGGGTCTACTTGGATACCTTTGTCGCTTACGACAAAGCCTAGCAATTTTCCAGATCTCACGCCAAAGGTGCATTTGTTTGGGTTCAACCTCATCTTGTACAACTTCAGACGGTCAAACAGCTTCCGTAGATGGTCAAGGTGTTCCTCCTCAGTTTGGGACCTTGCAATCATATCGTCGACGTAAACTTCTATCTCGTGATGGATCATGTCATGAAATAAAGCAACCACGGCACGTTGGTAGGTTGCCCCAGCATTTTTCAACCCAAAAGGCATGACCTTGTAGCAAAAGGTGCCCCACTGAGTAACAAAAGTGGTCTTCTCCATGTCTTCAGGAGCCATCTTGATTTTATTATAACTGGAGAAGCCGTCCATGAAGGAGAAAACTTTATGCTGAGCAGTGTTGTCAACCAGAACGTCGATATGAGGCAGAGGGAAATCATCCTTAAGGCTCGCCCTGTTCAAATCCCTGTAATCAACACACATTCAGACCTTACCATCTTTCTTCGGCACTGGAACCACGTTGGTAACCCACTGAGGGTAATAAGTCACTACTAGAAAACCGGCGTCAAATTGTTTCATAACCTCAACTTTGATTTTCTCGGACATTTCTGGATGCATACGGCGGACTTTCTGTTTTATCGGAGGGCAATCTTCCTTGGTAGGCAGGTGATGAACCACAATGTCGGTATCCAACCCAGGCATGTATTCGTAAGACCAGGCAAAGATTTCCACATAGTCATGCAGCATCTGAATCAACCGTTGTTTCACACTGAGCTCTAGATTGGCACCAATCTTGACTTCCTTTCTGTCTGTCTCAGTACCCAGATTTACTGTTTCCACTGGCTCTTCATGTGGCTGGATGGCCCTCTCTTCCTGGAGTAACAGTCTTGCAAGTTCACCAGGCACTTCGCAATCATCTTCACCTTCGTCTTCGGCTAAGTTGATTGGATTTTCGAAGTCATAACTGGCAGTAGTAGAGTCGTTACCAGTGAGATCCAGAGTGGATTGGAACCTGTATGGGTGAGTGTGTGTAAATATAGTTGTTTTGCAATATATAATAAAGAAAGAAAAGGAGCGCAAGATTTTGAAATGCAACAAACTTCCAATGTTTTTATTCATGATATATGAAAATGACACACAAAAGCCCTCACAAATGAAGCCACGGTGCCTCGGGTAAGACACCGAGCCATAAAAGTTTCAAAATATTGTCTGTTACAAATTCAAAACAAAAGAGTTCATTACTGAGTGACAAAAGTAATAGGTGTGAAGTCTTTGGCAGTCCAGTTGCTTGGTCCACCGTCGGTTGTTGGGTAGATCCAGCTGTCAAATTCAGATTCTTCCACGTCGTCTTCAATATCATTCACTCCCGGGTTGGTGATGAACACAGGAGGTCTTCCAATCCTTGCCTTACGAACAGCCCTCTGAGCTTCTGCAGTGAAACCCAGACCAAACTTTCCAGTCTTTGGAGTGAAATCAGGAAGTCGGCCCCAGTTTGCGCACTCACCCTTCTCAATAACAGCCCGGGCATCCTTTAAGGAGGCCATCTTCAAAGGAGGGTCTTCAATCACAGTTTCAGCTGATGCCAGTGTCTGAGGCACCTCTTCAAAGTGTTGAAAGGGGGTCTCAATGAATTCCCCATCCATCTCTATGTACCGGAACGAGTTGAGGTGGCTGACCATATACTCTTCCTCCCCCTGAATTGTCACAATCTTCCCTCTGACCGGGTATTTGAGCTTCTGATGTAGTGTGGAGGTCACCGCTCCAACCTTGTGGATCCATGGACGACCCAGCAAACAAGAATAGGATGGTCGGATATCCATCACATAGAAAGTAGAATCAAAGACTTGAGAACCAACCTTGATTGGAATGTCAACTTCCCCATGTACCATCCTTTTCGAACCGTCAAAGGCCCGGACAACAATGTTACTTGGTTTGAGCTCTAAACCCTCATAATCCAACCTGTCTAGGGCCTTCTTGGGCAATACATTCAATGAAGAACCGGTGTCTACCAACACATGGGCAAGAGTAGTGCCCCTGCATTCAATGGAGACATGCAGGGCGTCGTTATGGTTCTTTCCTTTGGTAGTCAGATCGGCGTCAGAGAAGCCCAACCCATTATCAGCAGTCAAGTTGGCCACACAATCGGTAAATTGATCAGCAGACGTTTCTTGTGGCACATGGGCCGTCTTCAGGAAGGAAATCAGGGCCTTGGCATGGGCCTCTGAACACAACAATAGTGATAGCATAGAAATTTTAGATGGGGTGTGCCCCAGCTGCTCAACTACGTTGACATCACTCTTCTTGATAATCTTGAGGATCTCTTCCATCTCTTGCTGGGAAGCTTCAACAGTGGTTGTCTTCGGTGCCTCCATCAGGGCAGGCAAACCAGTAGCAATCCCTTTGCCCCGAGCGTCAGACGACTCGGCAGCAGGGGTAGGAACAGGAATTTGACCAGGAAGGGGAGCAGGCACACTTGCAGGTGTGATGATAAGAGGTTTCTGAATAGTTGATGGCGCAATATCTGGTGAAAACAGCCTACCACTGCGAGTAACTTTAGCAGGCCCGATGATGTTGGTGACGCCGGTACTGGTATCAAACTCTTGTTTTATTCCAAGCACATAAACATCTGCCCCATAGTGCCATGGGACAGCTTTGTCAGATGTATAAGGGAGAGGCCCTGGAACAGTGATGATGATAGGAGCAATCTTCTGAGTGGACATGATTTTGACAGGCTTCTTTGAGGGAGCTTTAGGAGGGTTGTTGAAAATAATGACAATGGACACTTCTTCAGTAGGGACAGCAGGAATAACAACCTTCTCGAACAAGATTTCTTTGCTATCCATCAGGCTTTGGATACCTGATTTCAGCAAAGGACAACCGACAGGTGAAACAGCACATAGAAGGCAACCTTTACCACATCCCGGAAATAAACCGGCTAGCAACAAGTTCCTTTTGACGGTCAATAACGGAGTAACAATCTCTTCCACAGAGGCTACATACCGGTCTTCTTCCACGGCATTCACTCCATGCTGGGGCATGGGAGCAGTCACAACATTGGGCCTTTCGGGCGCCTCAAACTGTATTTCTTTAGCATCAATAAGGTCCTGAACCTTATTCCTCAGAGCCCAGCAATCATCCGTAGTATGCCCCGGGCTATCAAAGTGGTGAGCACAACGGGCGTTGGGGTTGTACTTTGGAGAAGTTGTGTTCACTACCTTCGGAGCTTCCTTGACAGTTACCAGGTTGGTTGACAATAGTTGCGGCAAAATCTGAGACAGGGTCATATTGAGCCGAGTGTACTGTCTTTTGGGTCTCTCACCCCTTGGTTGATTAAACTGCTGAGGAGCAGCAACAGGCTTTGAAATTACCAACGCATTGACAGCTTGGCGGTGTTCCGGTTTAATTTGTCTTCTGGGACCATAAACAGCACTGGCTTCCTTCTTGAAGGGCTTCTTTTCAGTACTCGCGGAGGCACCTTTCTGTATCTTCCCCGACTTGATACCAGCATCTATTCTCTCACCAGTCAAGATTAAATCTGTAAACCCAACAGAAGAATTCCCAATCAGATGATTGAAGAACGGACCGGACAAGGTCCCCAGGAACATGTCAACAAGTTCGCGGTCAGTCAAAGGCGGCTGCACCCTTCCAGCCAGATCCCTCCACTTTTGCGCATACTCCTTGAATCCTTCGCCTGTCCCCAATGACATACCCTGGAGTTGGGTACGCGTGGGAGCGAGGTCAGAATTGTACTGATAGTGTTTATAAAATGCAGTAGCCAAGTCTTCCCAGTTTCGGATACTGGCTCCATCCAGCTGATAAAACCATTCGAGTTGAGCCCCTGAAAGGCTATCCTGAAAGAAATGGATCCAAAGGTTCTTGTCTGCAGTGTAAGGTTGGATCTTCCTTACATATGATCTGAGATGCATCTTCGGGCAGGACAGCCCGTCATATCTTTCAAAAACTGGTACTTTGAACTTCGGGGGGATGACAATTCCAACAACTAATCCCAAATCTTTGAAATCTAAGCCGGGAACTCTCTGCAGCTCCATAGCTGCCAACCTGTCTTCCAAGCCTTTGTACTTATCATCGGCGGGCGGGTATTGTTGCTCAGAGTAGTCTTCGTCTTCTTCAGCCTCTCCTTCTTCAGCTTCAGATTCGGAAGGTACCGCAGCCGCATTCCGTTTACTGGTTCCTTCTTCAGAAGTAGGGGGAAATTCAAGAACTCTTCTGGCTTCACCCTCAAACCTTCTTCCTAGGGTAGCCACCCCGACTCTTTTCTTCTTCTTTTTCACTTGCACTTTATTCCCAAGCAGGGCTTTTAGATCCTCTTGACCTTTTGCCAAGGTCATCAGGAGATGTTGAACCTGTGAGTTTTGAGACTGCAAGTCCTTAACCGTTTGTTCGAGATCCATCTTACTGAAATAAACAGCAGAAAGATAAGGAAACCTGGTGTGGAGACCTGCTTATGCGCATGATGAATGATATGTTGGTTTATGCAATGCATTCAAGAATTTAGAAAATTCAAAATTGTTGCAAATAAAAAGAACACACGTCATATTAATAAGAAGAAATTTTGTTAGTACATAAATGCCCCATGGGCCAAATGTTACAAAAAACTTCTCAAGGTAAAAAGACGTTGCGCATCCTCTTTGGTGCGATGTTGGTGTTGAGGGTCTCTTCCTCATGGAGTCGGCAGGTAAGCTCCAAAACCTTCTTCTCACTGGCGTAAAAGCTGGCTTCAAAAGTATTCCATTCCTCCTTGAGTTGGATCCAACTCTTCTGCATCTCCTCCCACGATGTTGGCATGTCAGGATATAGGATGGTGTAGGGAACCTCTCCTTCCTTAACGGGCTCTTTAATCACAGGGAGAACATGAGGATAAGGCATCATAAGACTCTGGGCTCGGGTTCGTACCCACTTGAGGTAAGGCTCAAGAGGGATGGAGTTCTTGTGCCCCAGTGTCTTGCTATCTACCTTGTTAGGCATCCTCCAAGCTCTGATGAATCTCTGGCGAAGTCCTTGCGCATCATTGTCGAAGTCAAAAACTAGGTTAAGAATCAGCATGTCATGAGGGCCATCCCTCCGTGCATATCCAAATTGTCTCAAAGCTAGACAAGGGTTGTAGGTAATGCCTCATCTAATGCCAAGTAATGGAACATTAGGGAACTCTCCACAATGATCGACGATGATGACATTTTCTCTGGACCGAGAGCACCAATGTACATCAGAGTGAGTGAGGGTCATCAACCGTTGTGACCACCTTAGGCCTTGGTCATTCTTCAAGACAGATTGTGGAAGGTGCGAAATAAACCACCTTGCAAGGAGAGGAGTACAACACATGAGAACACCCCTCTTTCTCATTGTTCGTGTGTAAAATGAGTGAAGAATGTCCCCAAGCAATGTTGGTATTGGATTTCTGGATAAGAAGATCTTGACGGCGTTGACATCTATAAGTTGGTCAGGATTTGGGAACAGGACCAACCCATAAATGAGGAGTGCCACAATTTCTTCAAAGGCTTGTAGGTCCAATGAATTCCAACACTCTTGTGCCTTCTCAAACAAGAATTTTGCCAAGAAGCCTTTGACACCGCTTCTAGTTTCCCAATGCCCCTTGATGTTAGATGGTTGCAAGTGTAGTGCTTGAGCAACATCTTCAGGCTTTGGTTCTTTTTCCGTACCGTTGTAGGGTAGTTGATTAAGAATAGGAATTCTCAGGAGTTGAGAAAATTCCTCCAAAGTAGGCACCAATTGATAGTCAGGGAATGTGAAACAGTGGTGAAGGGGGTCAAAGAACTGGAACAACACCTTTACCATGTCCTCTTCAATGTTGGTGCTGACTAGGCTGAGCAGTCTACCATGTCTTTCACTGAAGGGAGAGCTTTCCGGAATTCTGGATGTGAGCTCCTTGAGTTGAGGAGGGATTCTCACAAGGTTGACTTGGATAGTTTTCCTGCGAAGAATTTCCATGACCTACAAAAAAAGAACAAAGATGAAGATACAAACCCTTGAAATGGTTAGTGTATTCATATGATGCTTTATGATGCTCATGATGTATGCACAAACATATGTACAAGCAATTCACACAAAACCCTAGTTTCAGGCTTGCATGGGGTTTCATAGGTAAGTACCCTCTTGAGTGTAGTTGGCTTAAAAACCTGTCCTATAAATAGTAACCGGGTTCTAAGGAGCTCAATATCATTGGATTGTTTTCCATGTTCATTGTTTTGGTTTAGCCACTTAACTAGCGACCAAAATATTCCAAGAAAACAACCCTCAATGAGTGTAGTATCGAGTATCTACCAACTTCGGACTGCACCAAAGCCGGTCATCTCACTACCCCTAATGAAAGGCCAAGATGGTCAAGTAAGGTTCTAGGTCATTAGTGCTTAGTGACATCACTCAGCGGCCCCGTACTCTCCTTGATTGAACTCAAGGGTTACCGGTACTCATAAATATGTCGCACTAATATAGCTATTGCTTCAACCGTGTCGGTATACCCCGCACAGTTTCCACAACGTATTGCTATCTATGAATGTTTCCCCAAATCCGGGTGTAGGATTTCAAACCCAAACAAGAGAGCCAAGATATAAAGCAATCAAAGCAAACAATTAGTCATGCAAGAGGGTGATCTAAGCCCTAAGGTTACTCCACTTTAAAATTTTCCCCAGCAGAGTCGCCAGTTCTGTGATACGGTGGGAGAACTGACTTGGGTTTTGCGTTTGTTTTTGCAAATGTTTCGGTTGATCAAGAGTCGCCACCGACTTTTTATTTTATCCTAAGGAAAGGTTAAAAAGCACAGCAAAAACCTTTGAGATGTTTTCTTGGGTTCGGGGAGTAGATTATAGAAAGGGAAGGTATTAGCACCCTTTCTATCCATGGTTATCCATGGGCTCTTAGTTACTTGCTTAGATCACTTGCCTTTGATTTTCAATTGTTTGAAATGGTGCTTTGTGTGTGGGTTTGAAAATGTTTTGAAAAGAGGCCAATGTGGTGGCAACCTTTGTAATGATCCATGTTGGGATGTATACAAAGATGTATGTCTTTTGAAAAGTTTTCAATGTTTTTGAAAGTTGTTTTGAAAGTGTGTTGTGATGTGTGTTTTAAAAATAGGCAAGGTTTTGTTTTGCAAGTTGATTCAAGTAACTAAGAGTTTGTCTACCCCTAAATTTACTCAAAGGTTTTTCCTATGTTTTAACCCTTTTAACAATTTTGTTCCACCATTGTATTTGGTGGACAATCTTGTGTTAGGATGTGAACGGGACGGGCGCGGGTCATCGTTTAGACCATGATTGCAATGGTGCCAAGTGTCTTTGGGCAATTTTTCCTTTAAGGGACTTGATCATTTTTAGGCAACTTTCGAAAGCGTCATCGAGGGACTATGATCAATTGATTTGTTTTTGTTTTGCCAAAGATACTCAACATGCAACATGGCCCATTATTGAAGGCAACAAGTGGAGTAACCCTAGGGGTGCAAGTGTGATTGGTGTTGTCCATTTTTCATGCTTTTTGTCTTTGAATTAGGTCAAACTATTGTTGGTTGATTTTCGCATACAAAACCCTAAGTCTATCATGGTATAATTAGAAAGCTTTAAAATGCGAAATTTAAAGTCCTAAATTATTACAACACAATTATGGGATGGGGGGTACAAATGTTCAAATGAGGGATATTTAGCAAGAAAAATTAAATCTAAACTATTACATCCAAATTGAATATACAAATTATTTAATATACAATAATTAAATAAAATAAAATAAAATATGCAAGATGCAAAAAATGATTTTTATATGTATGTAAAAGGTATTTTTTATGTGACAAATAAACAAAAATAAAAAGGAATAATTTTGGATATTTTTACATTTTAGGGCAAAACCCTAATTTTCTAAGTAAGAAGTATTTATTATTTATTATAAGCAATATTTATTAATTATATACAAAAAATAAATAAAAAGGAAGTATATTGTAAAAAAATGATTTTTGAGGTCAAATATTAATAAAAATAAAAATGTATTATTTTTGTATTTTTCCCTAAATATTCTAATAAATATATAAGTATTTATAATATTTACTAAATATATTAAATATGTACAAAAATAACAATATTTATTATTTACAAAAAAAAGTATATTTTTTTATAAAATGTTTTCAAAAGATAAAATAAAATAAAATCAGAAAATAAAAGTGTTTGTAATATTTTTGTATTTTTGAATAAAAGGCAATATGTTTATGTACATGTATAAATTCAAATAAAACAAACAAAAATCCAAATAAAATGCAAAAAGGGTTGAAAAAATGTTTTTAATATTTTTTATATTTTGGCAAAAAATAATAAGTCAGAAACAAAAAGAAAAAGTCAAAAAATGATAAAAATAACACAATGGGCCAAGGGGGTGCAAGTGTGGAAAAGTGGTGCAAATAGAAAAAAGGTCAGGCCCAGCCCATAAGAACTTTGTCTTCAACCTCTGGACATTCAAACAGAGCAAAACGCGTGCTTCCTGCTATCTCAAGATTCTTTGACATTCAGCAAAAACTTACAACAGCAATGTTATAGAGCATCTTGTCACGATTCCAAATATATAAAAAAGTCATTCTAACTCTCAGAAATGAGAGAGAATTTCTTCTCCCCCAATTCCTGACCTAAGTTTTTTTCAATGTTCATGTCTTAAATTCTCTCAGCACATGCAATATAAATGGAAAGTGAGGATATGGGTGGCTTCAGGGACATGAGTATGACATAACTTCTTCACAAACCTAAGCCTAGATATGCCTGGATTAAGAGATAGGAGTTCAAACTTTTACCTGTTCAGCTTGATTCGTGTATGACAATGGAGGTACTTTCAATGCAATGTGAGGACTTGTATAGCTTGCTTGAGGTCCAGGGATGCTTCTCCTATGCTTAGCTTGCTTTGAATCTTGCTGAATCGAGCTACAGAAGTTAACCTGCACAAATGAAAAATGAAAATGGCACACTTGGCTATGGCTGTTACAGTTCTAGTTCAATGCTTGGAATAGTTTGTATGGATGTTATGGAATGTGTTTGCAAAGGTTTCAGCCAAAACGCACGGGTGGAAGTGTTTGTGGAAGTCAAGTTGCAGAAGGGACTCTATTTTTGCAGCAAGGAGGTGTTTCTGTGAATGAGGAGGGATTGAAGGTGGTTGGCTCGTGTTTCAGGTCAGGTCTGATGTTTGGAATGTGTTCAAGAAGTTTGCTTAGGCTTGTGTTGACAGGAACCCAATGTTGTGTTTCAAAATGCAAGTTTCTTCTAATGTAAGCAAAAGTTGTCAAGTTGGTTTACAAGCTTATGCAGGCCCCCTAAACATGCTGCCTCAATCCCTCTTGATCAGTGTGATTAGTTCCTGAACTTGTGCCTAGAAGATATGCATTGGTACTTCTTTGATTTGCTTTTGACATAAAGCACCTCTTTACAAGAATGGATAACTTGCTTTTCCATTTATGGCTTGATTTTGCGTGTATTGTCCAAATGCACAAAATAATGTTAGAAGACAATGGATTGGCATTTAATTATTGAGTGTAAATGAGATTAGAGGCCTGTAACTAGCTTGTGCAAGCTGATTTCAAAAATGCAAAGTTATGAACATGTAATTTGGCCATGAATCAAAGTGACTTTTGCCCATATTAACAAATTCGATTCTCCCTAACCACAAGGTTGTTTGATGAGTTCTTGGACAATTTGGAAAGCTTGGAATGTGTACTACAATCCATATTTGTAATGCAAGTTGATATTCCAAGTGGAAGCTTGTGAAAAGTGGCCATGAAGTTAGGCAAAAATCCTACCTAGAATAGGTCAAAAAATTTCTAAGTTAAGAATGTTTTGCACCCCTATTCCAAAAATCATAACTTGATCTACAAGCTTCTTTTGAGGAAACTTTGTGAATAAAAGTTGTAGATTTTGCAATGGACTATAACTTTCTTGTTTTGAGTTTTGCTTGAATCCAAATGTATCTTGATGAAAAGATGGGACAAAGTTAGGAAAAAATTAGGAAATTTCATAACTTTGAAAATTTCTAAGTTATGAAATTTCTTCATTTCAAACCCTAATTTGTGATTTTTGATTTCTTGATGAACAAGTTTCATAATTTGACATGTTTTGATGAAAAATGAATCTTGGCACTTGATTTTTACCAAAAAGTCAAAGTTTGACTTTTTAGTATACAGTCAAAAATTAATCAGTTGACTGGAAAATTCATCTGTCAATCTTGTGCATTTCGGATCTTTTGAACTTGTTGAATGTGCCAAGACCATGTGATTGAGTCCTTGAGTCCATATGTGAGCTTGGTTTGCCATTGGTTAGGTCAAACAGTCAAAAATTGCCTTTGTGCAGTCAAAACCCTAAAAATGACCATTTTACCCTTTTGGTGATCTGATCAAATTTCTTGTGGAATTATGATCCAAACTTGATCAAATGGTCCATATGAGTTCAATATGTTGATGTGGGTCAAAAATCATGAGGTTTGACTGTCAATTGACCATAGTTGACTTTTTCCCCAATACAGCTGATTTCTAGGTCAATTGTCCAATTGACTGGGCAAAGATTGGAATCAAGGCTTGAAACTTGGTATGGATAAACTTGTGAGTCCAACATGAAGTATGAAAGTCATCTTGGACCTTTTAGGTCAAAACATCTTTGTGCTAACACAAACCCTAATTTGGGTCAACAGTGCAAGGAGGAGTCTTGAGCAGAGCAAACCCTAAATTGATCTTGAGCTCCAAGGGTCTTGGGATGAGAAAATGTTGAAGAAATGGGAGGGAAAATTTTGGGGTACAACATACATTATGACCATGTTTTGGCATAGGAGTGGATATCACGTTGGGTTTTTTGGGAGCATCAAACTCTACTTCTTTGGCGTCTATCAGATCTTGGATTTTGTTTTTAAGAGCCCAACAGTTGTTGGTATCATGCCCTACACTGTCAGAGTGGTATGCACATTTTGCATTGGAATGATAATAAGGAGAAGAGGTATTGGGGTTTTTCGGCGCTTCTTTCAAGTTGGTAAGGTTCAACTTTAACAGATGAGGGAGGACTTGAGCCGGTGTCATATTGATTCGGGTGAATTACCGTTGTGGCCTTTCTACCCTTTACTGATTAGCTCTTGGTTGATTGTTGTGAGGTTGATCGGTTGAGGAGTTCTGAATCATCACAGCCCCCACCGTTGGTCGGCACTCCGTTCTTCCTTGATTTCTCTGGTAATAAACAGCAGAAGCTTTTTTCTTGGCTGGGAAGGTCTTCTTAACAGCAGTGGAAACAGTTGAATCCTTCTGAATTTTACCACTTTTAATGCCAGCTTCGACCCTTTTCACCGGTTAGAATCAATTCGGTGAATCCTACAGATGAGCTCCCGATCAAGTGATTAAAGAATGGGCCAGACAGGGTCCCTAAAAACATGTCAACCAACTCTCTATCTGACAATGGTGGTTGCACCCTTCCAGCCAAATCCCGCCACTTATGGGCATATTCCTTAAATCCTTTATTAGAAGCCATACCCATACTCTGTAGTTGAGTACGAGTAGGCGCTAAATTTGTGTTGTATTGGTATTTTCGGTAGAAAGCAACAGCCAAATCTTCCTAGTTACGAACATAAGATCTCTCAAGTTGATAGAACCAGTCCAATTACGTGCCTGACAAACTATCTTGAAAAAAGTGGACCCAAAGATCCTTATCAGAGGAGTGAGGTTGGATCTTTCTGACGTAGGACCTCAGATGCATCTTTGGACAGGACAAACCGTCATACTTAGCAAATGTAGGTACTTTGAACTTGGGAGGAATGACGATCCCATCAACCAACCCTAGTTCTTCGAAATCTAAACCAGGTACCCTTTGCAACTCCATGGCTGCCAACCGATCCTCAAGATTTTTATACTTATCATCCGCCGGGGGATATTGTTGTTCATAGTAATCTTCATCTTCTTCCTCTTCTTCTTCTTCAGCTTCAGATTCGGAAGGCATTGCGACTCCTTTTCCCTTACCAACCCCTTCGTCAGACGTCGAGGGAAATTCTAGAACTCTCCTAGCCTGATGCTCAAATCTCCTTCCCATAGTGGCTACCCCAACCCTTTTCTTCTTCTTCCTTTCTGGTTCTTTCTCTTTCTCTAACAGTTCTTTAAGATCCTCTTGACCCTTTTCTAAGGTCATGAGGAGTTGTTGTAATTGCGAATTCTATGCTTGCAGATCTTTCACCGTCTGCTCTAAATCCATCTTGCTGAAATAAACAGCAGAAAGATAAGGAAACCTGGTGGGAAGACCTGTTTATGCATATGATGAATGATATGTTATTCATGTAATTCATTCAATGATTCAAAAAATTCAAATTTGTTACAAACAAAAAGAACACACGTCATATTAAGAAGAAATTTGTTAGTACATAAATGCCCCATGGGCAAAATATTACAAAGTTCTTAATGTAAAAAGACATTGCGCATCCTCTTTGGCACGATGTAAGTGTTAAGAGTTTCCTCCTCATGAAGTCGGCGGGTAAGCTCCAAAACCTTCTTCTCACTGGCGTAGAAGCTGGCTTCAAAAGTATTCCGTTTTTCTTTGAGTTGTATCCAACTCTTTTGTAATTCTTCCAATGATGTTGGCATGTCTGGATGTAGGAGGGTGTATGGAACATCTCTTTCCATAACAGGCTCTTTGATCACGGGGAGAATGTGAGGGTAAGGCATCATAAGACTCTGGGCGCGGGTTCGTATCCACCTGAGGTAAGGCTCAAGAGGGATGGAATTCTTGTGCCCCAGTGTCTTACTATCCACTTTGTTAGGCATCCCCCAAGCTCTGATAAACCTTTATTGAAGTCCTTGAGCGTCGTTGCCAAAGTCAAAAACCAAGTCAGGAATCAGCATGTCGTGAGGGCCATCTCTTCGAGCATATACAAACTATCTTAGAGCTAAACAAGGGTTGTAGGTAATGCCTCCCCTAATGCCAAGTAGTGGGACATTAGGGAATTCCCCACAATGATCAATGATGATGACATTTTCTCTGGACCGAGAACACCAATGAACATCAGAGTGTATAAGAGTCATCAACCGTTGTGACCACCTTATACCCTGCTCATTCTTCAAAACTGATTGGGGAAGGTGAGAAATAAACCACCTTGCTAGAAGAGGAGTACAGCACATGAGAACACCTCTTTTCCTCATTGTTCGTGTGTAAAATGAGTGTAGGATATCCCCAAGCAATGTAGGCACAGGATTCCGAGATATGAAAATCTTGACAGCATTCACATCTATAAGCTGCTCAGGGTTTGGGAACAAGACCAACCCATATATGAGGACTGCCACAATCTCTTCAAAAGCTTGCAGATCTAGAGAATTCCAACAGTCTTGTGCCTTCTCAAACAGAAACTTTTCCAAGAAACCCTTGACACCACTTCTGGTTTCCCAATGACCTTTGATATCAGATGGTTGCAAGTGTAATGCTTGAGCAACATCTTCAGGCTTTGGTTCTCTTTCGGTACCGTTGTAAGGTAGTTGATGAAGAATAGGAATCCTCAGTAGCTGAGAAAATTCCTCCAAAGTAGGTACTAATTGGTAATCAGGAAATGTAAAGCAATGGTGTAGGGGGTCAAAGAGCTGGAAGAGAACTTTCACCATGTCTTCTTCAATGTTAGAGTTGACCAGGTTAAGAAGTCTACCATGTCTTTCACTGAAAGGAGAATTCTCTGGAATCTTGGAAGTAAGCTCTTTGAGTTGAGGAGGGATTCTCACAAGTTTGACTTGAATTGTTTTCCTGTGAAGAGATTCCATGACCTACAAAACAAGAACGAAGATGAAGATCCAAACCCTTGAAATGGTTAGTGGATGCATATGATGCTTTATGATGTTCATGATGTATGCACAAGCACATGTACAAGAAAATCACACAAGATCCTAGTTTCAGGCTTGCATGAGGTTTCATAGGTAAGTACCCTCTTGAAGTTAGTTGGCTCAACCTGTCCTATAAATAGTAATCGGGTTCTAAGGAGCTCAATATCACTGGATTATTTTCTGTTCATTGTTTCAGTTTAGCCACTTAACTGGCGACCGAAATATTCCAAGAAAAAAATCCTCAATGAGTGTAGTATCGAGTATCTACCAACTTCGGACTGCACCAAAGCCGGTCATCTCACTACCCCTAAAAAGGCCAAGATGGTCAAGTAAGGTTCTAAGAGTTCATTAGTGCTTCATGACATCACTCAGCGGCCCCGTATTCTCTTTGATTGACTCAAAGACTACCGGTACCCATAAATATGTCGCACTAATATAGCTATTGCTTCAACCATGTCGGTATACCCCGCACAGTTTCCACAACGTATTGCTATTTACCTATGAATGTTTCCCAAATCCGGGTGGAGGATTCAAACCCAAACAATAAGACCAAGTGTAAATCAATCAAAGCAAACAAGATAATCATGCAAAGGTGATCTAAACCCTAAGGTTACTCCACTTTTAAAGTTGTCCCCAGCAGAGTCACCAGTTCTGTGATACGGTGGGAGAACTGACTTGAGGTTTTGCGTTTGTGTTCGCAAATGTTTTGGTTTAGCAAGAGTCGCCACCGACTTTTTATTTTATCCTAAGGAAAGGTCAAAAAGCACAGGAAAGACCTTTGAGATGTTTTCTTGGGTTCGGGGAGTAGATTATGAAAAGGGAAGGTGTAAGCACCCTTTTCATCCATGGTTATCTATGGGCTCTTAGTTACTTGTTTAGATCACTTGCTTTGCTTTTCCAATTGTTTGAAATGGTGCTTTGTGTGTGGTTTTGAAAGATGTTTTGAAAAGAGGCCGTCGTTGTGGCAACCTTTGTAATGATTCTTGTTTGAATGTATACAAAGGTGTTTTTGTCTTTTGAAAAGATTTCAATGTTTGAAAGTTTGATTTGGATAATGTTTTGAAATTGTGTTGTGAAGTGTGTTTGAAAATAACAAGGATGTTTTTGCAAGCTTTTTGATCAAGTAACTAAGAGCTATCTACCCTATTTTACTCAAAGATCTTTCCTAATGTTTTTAACCCTTTTGACAGTGTTGTTTCACCATTGCATTTGGTGAACAACCTTGTGTTAGGATGTTTAAACGGGAGAGGCGCGGGTCATCGTATAAACCATGATAGTAATTGTGTCAAGTATCTTTGGCAATTTTTGAGGGACTTGATCATTTTTGTTTAGGCAACCCAGATAACGTCATCGAGGGACTGTGATCTTTTGTTTTGTTTTTGTTTTGCCA
Source organism: Vicia faba (assembly GCA_948472305.1). Taxonomy (NCBI): domain Eukaryota; kingdom Viridiplantae; phylum Streptophyta; class Magnoliopsida; order Fabales; family Fabaceae; genus Vicia; species Vicia faba. Next base: position 1,063,498,507 of record OX451737.1, read on the forward strand.
AAGTACCCAACATGCATACCATGGCCCATTTTTGAAGGCAACAAGTGGATTGTAACCCTAGGGGTGCAAGTGTGTATTGTGTTTGATTTTCATGTATTTTTGTCTTTGATTAGGTCAAACTATTTGTTGATTTTGATTTTTGCATACAAATCCTAATTCTCTAATCATGGCATAATTGAAAGCGTAAAGTGCGAGAATTTAAAGGCTAAGCTATTACAACATGATTATAGGGATGATGGTACAATCTTTTAATGAGGGGTATTTGACAAGAAATATAAACCCTAGTTTACTATTACATCCATATTGAATTATGGCACAAATATTAAATGGACAATATTTAAATAAACAAAATAAATAAATATCAAATAATATGAAATATGCAAAAAGGTTTTTGTTTGCTTATGTATGTAAAAGTATTTAATGTAAAAAATAAAGAAATAAATAAATGATTTATTTTAATGGTTTAAGGGTAAAACCATAATTTCTTTAAGAAAACAAATCCATTATATTATTTATATACAATAAAATATGTTAATATATGTAAAAATAAAATATATATAGAAAAAGTATTTTTTAGTATGAATAATAATAAAAATAAAAATGTAATATTTTTATATTTTTCTTCTAAAGTATTTAATAAAATAGAAGTATATATGTATATATATGTATATTAATCAAATTAAATATGTACAATATAAAATATAAAATATGTACAAAAATAAAATATATTTAGGAAAATATTTATAGTATGAATAAAAATAAAGAATAAAAATAAAAGTATAAATTATATATTTTTTAAGTCTTAATAAATAATATAAAAGTATTTAAAAGCTTTTTATGTTAGAAAAATTAAAATAAAATGCCAAATAAATGTGAAAAAATTATGAAAATATTTTTGAGCATTTTTTATATTTGGGAATAAATAAACAATATCAGAAATGAAAACAAAAATGCAAAAATATAAAAATACAAGAAATTGGGCCAAGGGGTGCAAAAATGAAAATGGGAGGTGTCAAAAGCAAGTCAGGCCAAGCCCAACCCAAAACTTCATCTTCAACCTCCAGATTTGAAAAAACGCGTGCGCCTGTACAAACTTGGGGCATCTGCATACGAGCTCTATTGCAAAAACTCACAACATCAAACTTGTAGAGAATTTCAGGACGATTCCAACCATATAAAAAACTAATCCTAACTCTCAAAAACCAAAGATAATTTCTCTGTCCCTAAAATCTGACCTAGTTTTTTCAGCATGTTCATGGATGAAATTCTCCTACCACACTTAATATAAATGAAAACTGAGCATATGTACAGCTTCATGGCAATGAACACTACATTTTTTATTCACAAACCTAAGGCTAAATTTTCCTAAATAGAGAGATAGGAAGTGGACAAAAACCTGCTTCAGTTGGATTCGTGTAAGGAAATGCAGTGCTTTTCAACAAGGCTTGAGATGTCTGGTAGCTTTCCTGAACTTCACTTGACCTTCTCCAATAGCTAGCTTGCCTTGAATGTCCTTGAATCAGCCTATAGAACTCAACCTGCACAAGCTCAAAATGAAAATGGTGAACACTGTAAATGGAGTTATAGTTGGAGTTTGAGGTATGGGATAGCTTGGGTGACTTAAATGGAAGGTGTTTGAAGTAACTTGGGGAAAAACGCACGAGCCAAATGAGCTATGGAACTCAAGTTGCAGAACCTGCCCTGTTTTCCCAAAGGAATGTGATTTCTGTCTATGGGGTGTTTAGAGGCACAAGCAATCGTGTTTCTAGCTCAAAGGGGTGTGAGAAAGATGTTCAAACTGTTTGTGTAAGTTAACATTGGCTGGTTTTCCAGTTCTTAGGTTTTGGACAATTTTCTTGTTTTTGAAGTAAGAATGTGGAAGTGAGGTTACAGGCCTGTACAGGCTATCAAATATGCTTGCATACATTGCTCTTGGCCCCTCTGATTTGTGGATTTGTTTTGCTGAAAGAGATCTTGGACCAATGCTCAAGGATTGTTGGTTTGACATAAAGCATACTTAAGCAAAAATGGAAATGTGCCTTTTACCATTTAGGGATTAATCTTGTGTACAATGCTCTAGTGACCAAAACAATGTATTAGCCCAATGGATTTGCATTAAATTATGGAGTGCGAAATGGTTTAGAGGCCTGTAATCTAGTGCAAGGCATGCTGACTTGAAAATGCAACTTGTATGAACATGAATTTGCCATGGATGAAAAGTGAGTTTTTGCCAACTTCAAGCCTTCGATTCTCCCTAACCACAAATGTGTTTGAGGAGTTCTTGGACAATTTGGAAAGCTTGAAACATGCTCCATAATCCATCTTTGAAATGAAACTTGAGATTCCAAGTGGAACTATGTGAAAAATGGCCAAGAAGATAGGTTAAAATCCTGCCTAAACTAGGGCAAAATTTCACTAAGTTAAAAGTTTTAGGGACCCTTGTTCCAAAAGTCATAACTTGAGATCCAAGCTTCTTTTGAGAAAACTTTGTGAATCAAAGTTGTAGACTTTGTGTATGACTAAAATTTAATGTTGGAGGTTTTGTTTGAATCCATTTGCATCATGGTGAAAATGTGGGGCAAAGTTAGGGAAAATTAAGAAAATTTCATAACTTAGAAAATTTCTAAGTTATGAAATTTTTCATCTTTAAACCCTAATTTTCAATTTTGGGTTTCTTGATGAACAAGTTTCATAATTTGACACATCTTGATGAAAAATGACCCTTGGCACTTGATTTTGACCAACAAGTCAAAGTTTGACTTTTCAGTGTACAGTCAAATTTTGATCAGTTGACTGAAAAATTCATCTGTCAATCCAATGCAATTGAGGTCTTTTAAACTTGTTGAATAGGTCAAGATTATGCCATTGAGTCCTTGAGTCCATGGTTGAGCTTATTTTGCCATTGGCTAGGCCAAAAAGTCAGAAATTTCCTTTGTATAGTCAAAACCCTAGAAATGCCCATTTTGCCCTTTTGGTGATCTGATCAAATTTCTTGTGGAATTGTGGTCCAAACATGATCAAATGGTTCATATGAGTTCATAATGTTGATGTGGGTCAAAGTTCATGATTTTTGACTGTAAATTGGCCACAATTGACTTTTCCCCCAATACAGCTGATTTCTAGGTCAACTGTCCAATTGACTGGGCAAAAATTTGATTCAAGGCCTGAAACTTGGTATGGACAAACCTATGAGTCCAACATGAAGTATAAAAGTCAATTTGAGCATTGAAGATCCAAAAATCTTTGTGCAAACTCAAACCCTAATTTAGGTCATCAGTGCAAGGAGATGTCTTGAGCAGTGCAAACCCTAGCTTAGTCTTGAGTTCAAAGATCCTTGTGAGGGGAAATATTGATAAAATGAGAGGGAAAATTTTGGGGTACAACACATGCCGAGACATGGAAGAATTCATCCATGCTAAGTGCACTTTGAAGAAGATTTATTGCTTTTTTATCATAGAGAACCTTCTTCTTATCATCTTCGTCCCATGCAGCTTTAGAATTTGATGAGCCACCACCATTTAATACGGTTATAGGGATAAAAGGACCATTTTCAATGGCATCCATATTTCTTCTCCTTGTGCTTCTAGATGTGCCTTCATGCGTATTTTCCAGAAGTCAAAATATTCACCACAAAATAGAGGAGGCTTGTTGTTACTACCACCATCTCTGAAAATGGGATTTTGATTTGCAAAAGCCATTCTGGATCTTTTAGGAACAGGGTACCTATAACCTACTCTGATACCAATTGTAAGTACGAAGTGCGCCTAAGAGGGGGGGGGGGGGGGGGTAGCGGTAAAATTAATGAAGCTCCCACCGAGTATTTATTTATCCCATATAAAAGGGAAAGGAAAATCATCGGAAAAAAACCTAAAGGGGGAAATCAAGGTCTTGCGACCGAGAGATTGGGTAAGGGAGTCTATTACGCGAGGGGAAGGTATTAGCACCCCACACGTCCATAGTACTCTACAGGATCCACTCTCATTATTCTGATCAAAGTGTGTGTTTAATCTAATGCTTAAGAGTTATAAACTAAGTGGGAATGCATGCAAAGAAAACACAGGGAAAAGAAGGAAATATTTACAAATTTTCGCTCAGCTGAGCCCCGTGACCAGATGCATATGTATCGCTTTTAAGGAATCAGAACATCGTAGTTCGGCTCATATATTTTGTTTGCTTGTATTTTTTAAATGAACAACGTTGCATTCGATCATTCCACCGCTGCTCGATCTTTAGAGACTTACGACCTGTAGTGAAAAGGAACTAACATGCTCTTAGAAGAGAAAATCCGAATGGCAGAAAGAAATGGATTAGTTGGTATTTTTTACCATGAAAATAATTTTTATATGCTTAGCATTTTTTATACATTTTCCAAGAAAAAAGAAGTTTTAGTTTTAAATGCGATTATGCAAAAAATGGGAAGAAAACATCTGAGGGAGACTAACCTATCTCTAATCTAATGTTATCATCCAATGAGAGATCCTATCTAAGTTAGCATGCCAAAGAAAGTCTAACAAACTATCCTATAGGGAACATACAATGAGAGCGAAGTCGCGATCTCAATGTCTAAATTGAGTGACTCATAGATCAACAAGAAATAAAGGAAAGTGTGATACGGTGGGAGAACTGACTTGAGGTTTTGCATTTGTGTTTGCAAATGTTGCGGTTTAGCAAGAGTCGCCACTGACTTTTCTTTTATCCAATAAGGAAAGATGAAAAAGCACATGAAAGACCTTTTAGAGATTTTTTTGAGTTCGGGGGGTAGATTATGAAAAGGGAAGGTATTAGCACCCTTTTCATCCATGGTTTTCCATGGGATCTTAGTTACTTGCTAGATCACTTGCTTTTGTTTGAAAATGTGCCTTGTGTGGTTTTTGAAAGTATTTTGAAAAGGTGCCATCGTTTAGGAAAAATGTGCAATGATTCCCGTTCGTAAGAATGTATACAAAGTGTTGAGCTTTTGAAAATATTTCAAGGTTTGGAAAATGTTTTGAAGTTGTTTTTGAAAGTTCATGTGATTGTTTTTGAAAATAGCAAGGATATTTGTTTTGAGAGTGAGCAAGTAACTAAAAGTAATCTACCTACTCAAAAGGTTTTAGATGTGTTTTTCCTCCTCCTTTAAATGTTACTACCTTACCATTGATTTGGAAATAAGCCCCATCATTGGATGTGAAGGGACGAGCGTTAGGTCATCGTATGACCATGATAGCAATGGTTTGAGATGACTTAGCACTCTTTCTTTAGGGACTAAGATCATTTTCAAAGGAAACTTTGATAGCGCCATCGAGGGACTATGATCTTGTATTTTTCGATTTGTTTGTGCTAAGACATCCCACATGCATAACATGGCTATTTTTGTAAGGCAACAAGTGGAATCACCCTAAGGGTGTAAGTGTGCGAGTGTATTTGATTGCATGCATAATTTGTCTTGGTTAGGGTGATCTATTTTTCAATTTTCATATCTTGTGATACGCACCCTAATTACTAACAGTTTATGAAAGCAATAACAATACAAAAATGTAAAGTCCTACGCTATTACAATATTTGGGGGATGTGGGTATATTTTTGTGAATGGGGGTTGCAAGTTAAAATTCTAGGTTACTATTACAACCATATTGAAATAGATAAGAATGTACAGGAAATGTAAAATGTTTATTTATTTAAAAAAGGAAAAAATCTTTTGTTTAAGAAAATATTTTTGTCTCTCTTTTTTTGTTAAAAGAAAATATAACATGCAAATATAAAATATTTTTGGTGTTTTTTTATATTAATAATAAAAAATATGATGACAAAATAATAAAAGAGAAAGAAAACATAATCAGCGCAAAGTGTTGAAAATAGCAAAGGTCAGAAGTTCTGACTCTACCTTGCTGCACAAACAGAAACATGTTAGCAAAAATATGGAAGTTCATAAGTTCTGGATCTTCTGAGGACTCAGAAGTTTTCAGAAGTTCTGACGCAACTGTCAGAACTTTGCCTCTCTCCATGCCAATCAGAGCATCTGCAACTTAGTTATTTCTTAACAGAACAGAAAGTTGCATACATAATAATTATGACAAATTTCATGAAATATCATAAGCACAAATCAAAAGTAACATGTTTTTTTCTTAATTCTAATTTTTAGTCCTAATTTCTTTATGAAGCTCTGAATAGGGATTTCTTCTACTTAGGCAAGCAGATGCATGAATTTTCAGAATATGTACATCATCAGGATCATAATATCTACATTGTGCTAAATATGCAAAATCTGCAATGCTTAATCAGTATGATTAGAGTCAGAAGAAAACTTACCTTGCAGCTGGAAAGGATTCTGTGAACTGGAGGTTGGTCTTGAATTCTGGTGACGTTCTGAGCAACTTCTTCACGTGCTCAGCAGGATGGAAGTTTACAACTTCTGGGACAGCCAAGAGGTGATATTCTGACTCCTTTGAGGTGGAAATGAATGGAGAGTGTATTGCAATAGGAATACAGAAGTTAAGGTAGCTTCTAATGCCTGAATCAGCAACTACGTGGATGGCTTTAGTCAAGAACACTTGAGGAATACAATGGAGTTTGAATGTAAGGAATCAATGCTAAGATTTTGGTATTTAGTGTTTATAGTTTCCTGGGTTCTTGGAATTTTTTCAGTGATTCAAAGCTTTCTTTCTCAATTTTCTCGTCTCTTTCACAAAAAAATTTTCTAGGCTCTTCTCAGTGGACAATGGTGTTCTATTTATAGGCAAAGCTTTTGTAGTTTGGAGATGTCAAGTGGTGCTGGCATCATATGCTAGATGTTGACTTACTCTTGAAGTAAGCTTAAACAAGTGGGGGTTCAATGCATTCAAGTTGAATGGTTAGCAGCGCCTCAGCTAGATTTGGCAGCGCAAATTAAGGAAAAGTAGAAACAGCGCGTGGGTCTAGCGTACTTTTGCATAGAAGTCTGTCTTCCCAAGACAGTAGGGGTATACGTGGGGAAAATCCCTTGGATAAAGACTCAGAGGCGGTTGTGAGCATTAAATGAGTTCCCATGTGAAACTCTGCACCCTTGTCTAATTCTGGATTAGAAGTTCTGCTTCAGCGTAGCATCTCATCTTCTGATCTTTGTATCTTCTGGCTTCAGCATGTTCTGAGGGATCCTTCAGAACTTCCAGTACACTTACAACATGCTTTGTTACCTTCTTTAATTTAACCTTTGCAAACTCTGACTGAACCTTTGTGAATACTGGCCCAGAAGTTATGACCAAACTCTGTCTTGAGAACATCCAGAATTTGCTGAGTGTGAACACTGGCCCAGAAGTTCTGAAATTGTCATATTTCTTAAATACTTAGAAAAATTTCTAAGTTTTTAGAATTTGATTCTTCCAAAGTAAAATTTTTACTTTTGAAACTCTTGATGAATCAAACTTCATATTCCAACATATTTGGATGAAATATGATTTTTGAGATTTGATTTTGATCCAAAAGTCAAAGCCAGACTTCTTAGTGTGCAAATGACCATTTTGGCCTTGTGAATGGTTTGCTTGGAAAAATTGATAATTCAAGGCCTGAAGACTTGATGAAGGCAAACTTGAGGGTCCAGGGTCATTCATTGAGAAATGAGAGGGAAAATTTTAGGGTGCAACAGCTGCCCCTGTTCAAACTTCTTGAACCTGGAGAGTTAGATTGGCGGATTCGTCATTCGTGACTTGAAGGTGAAAGATGATTGAACACTAGAGTGCCCAGAAATTTACACTCAAAGATGGATGGTGAATGGGCTTATAGATGCCATTTGGAGGAATGTTGGTAAACGCTGGAAGAAGTATTAGCACAAAACTCTTGTTAATTCATACTAAACTTGTTGTTTACCTGTGAGAAAAGGGGTTAGAAAAATGCAGATGCTTGCATGATGTTCACCAGATGTGGTATCATGCTAAATGCATTGGTATGTACATGCTATGATGTATGAATGTAAAATGTGTGTTTTCGTCCGGGAAAATAAATCCCTGACTGCTGCTGTGGAAATTCTGGGGGTTGAATCCCTGATTGCCTACTGGAAATGAAGAATATGCATATCTTCAAATTTTATGGAAGGGATGCTTTCGCTGGGGAACATCACTCATATATCAGTTGTTATCTGGTCGGATCCAGGCTTCATAGTTGCCGAGGAAGAAGTAGTCGGTTGCTATCTTGGTCGGATCCAGGTTTCACGGTGACTTACTGGGAGAAGAGATGAATTAACTGTTATCTGGTCGAATCCAGGCTTTGTAGAAAATTCCTTGAAATTGAATAGTCATCTGGTCGGGTCTAGGTTTCACAACAACTTATTGGGGATGCGGAAGTTAACTGTTATTTGTCGGATCTAGGCTTCACAGTAACTTGTTGGAGATGCGGAAGTTAACTGTTATCTGGTCGGATCCAGGCTTCATAGTAACTTGTTAGAGGAAAGGATGAATTAACTGTTATCTGGTCAGATCCAGGCTTCACAGTGACTTGCCGGAGGAAAAGATGAATTAACTATTATCTGGTCGGATCCAGGCTTCACATTAACTCCTTGAAATTGAATAGTCATCTGGTCGGGTCCAGGCTTTATGGTCTTTTGGAAAGCTGTACTATTATCTGGTTGAATCTAGGATTTATAGTGACTTTCCAGGAATCATGGTTAATTGTCATCTGGTCGGGCTCCATTCTTTACAATAAACTGTTTGAAAACTGTTATCTGGTCGGGTCCAGGATTTTCAAATTTCTTTGATAAAATTAATTGTTATCTGGTCGGGTCCAGGCTTCACAATAAACTGGTTGAAAACTATTATCTGGTCGGGTCCAGGCTTTGCAGATTTCTTTGATGAAGTTAATTATCATCTGGTCGGGTCTAGGCTTCACAATAAACTGGTTGGGGATTTAGTTGTTATCTGGTCGGTTTCCAGGCTTCACAATGAATCTCTGAGGATGATTGTTATCCAGTCGGATCCAGGCTTCGCAACAACATTCTTGAAAGGATGGAAATGAGGATTAATATCTGGTCGGATCCAGGTTTCTCAGTCCTTTGTTGGGGATAGAGAGGCAACTCTACTGGGGAAAAGAAGTTAAACCTTGGTCAGATTGAGTTTAGGTTCTTCTATATCTTTAAAGAGCTAGGCTATTATCTGGTTGGGTCCAGGTTTCATAGCATTTTGAAAAATGAGATCAACTGTTATTTGGTCGGGTCCAGGCTTCAGTAACTCAAGAAGTCAAACTGTTATCTGGTCGGGTCCAGGCTTCAGTAATGGAAGAAGTCAAACTATTATCTGGTCGGGTCCAGGCTTCAGTAATAACTTGAAAATTGTGCTAATATTTGGTCGGATCCAAGCTTCATAGCATTTCTTGGTAATAATAAAGGCTTTGTGGAAGGATTTACTGGGGATTAGGGGTTGTGGCCCTGTGATTTGCAGTTATTTGAAAGGGAAATTAAAACTGGAGAGTATAGACTCAGTCGGGTAAGCTAGACTCAGTTTGGGGAGGATAAGCCCAACTGGGGATGACGGGCTCAGTCGGGGATGATGGGCTCATTTGGGGATTTTGGACTCGACTGGGGAATTTGGGTTCAGCTGGAGAAGATATACTTAGCTGGGGAAGATGAACTCAACTTGGGAATAAAAACCTCGGTTTGGAAAGATATATTCAGCTGGGGAAGATGAACTCAGCTTGGGAATAAAAACCTCGGTTGGGGAAGATATATTCAGTTGGGGAAGATGGGCTCAGCTGGGCAATTTGGACTCGCTGGGGAGTATGGGCTCATCTGGGCAATGATGGGCTCATCTGGGGAAGATATACTCAGCTGGGGATGATGGGCTCATCGGGGCAATGATGGGCTCATCTGGGGAGTATAACCTCGGTTGGAGAAGACGTATTCAGCTGGGTAATTTATGGTGTCTTGATTGTTGTATGTTTGAGAAATTTGCACTTGGCTGGGGAAATAACTCCGTTGGGGAAATAGATCCTGTTGAGGAGGTGAATTTCCTTTAGGAAGATATCCTTGAGGCTTCAATCTTGTAAAAATTGACCTAGCTGGAGAAAGTTGCCAAGAGGTTGAGACTCTGGCCAGGGATTATCCTATGTGAAGAGATTTTTGCAGGCAACTCCGCTGGGGAAAGGTTTATTGTTGTTGTCCCTATGGGGATAATGATGATGAGATAACTTTGTTGGGCTACTTCATATACATTAAAGGGATGCTTACTGCTGATGTGCGCCGATGCTCTGTTGTTGATGTTGCTGCTTAGCAGGACACACGTGCCAAATAGTTTTAATTATGTTCATATGCATATGTTCATTTAATTTTAGTCATTGGACAAATTTGCATTCAAAACAAAGACAAAAAATTTTGCACTTCAAAATGTATTTGTATTGATATTTTGCCCATGAATAGGCATTTTTGTACATAGAGGCGGAGATCCTAGTAAGAGGAGATCGCCAAAAAGGAAAATGAATTTTTTTGAGAATGAAAAAAAATAGCCATGTGAAATTATCTCATTGCCTTCCAGCTTTATTATTGCCCCAATATCTTTGAATGTACCTTGTCGTTGATCGAAGTTGATTGGATTGATCCTGGACCATTTGAACTTGGACCTTGCTGATAGCATTGACCGTGTTGATTTCACGGGACATAGTCGTACGCTTTTAATCCTTAATTTTTGCCTGAACCGCCCTTTCGGGTTTTCGGTCCACCAGGATACCCTTTTCTGACAAGTCGCCCTTTCGGGTTTTCAACTTACCGGGTGTATAATCTTTTGCATATATCCCTAATTTTTGCCCAAACCTTTAGGTTTGCCGGGATGCCCTTATTTTGCTTAGGCGTGTCAACCTAAAGGGTCTCTTATGCGTAGTATTTTTTGACTATGTCCCCGTTTATAGGATGCGGGAAGTCTTCACCGTCTATGGTGGTCAGTATCATGGCACCGCCAGAGAAAACTCTCTTGACAATAAATTTCCCTTCGTAGGTGGGAGTCCATTTTCCTCTGGGGTCACCTTGTGGTAAAATGATGCGTTTTATCACCAGGTCACCAACTTGATATACTTGAGGCTTGACCTTTTTGTTGAAAGCCTTGATCATCCGTTTTTTATACATCTGACCATGGCAAATAGCAGCTAATCGTTTTTCATCGATCAAGTTCAGCTGATCTAATCTTGTTTGAATCCACTCGTCTTCGCCTAGGCCTGCCTCAATCATAATCCTCAGCGAGAGAATTCGAACTTCCACTTGCAAAAAAGCTTCCATGCCATAGACTAGATAGTAAGGAGTTGCCCCAGTTGATGTTCTAGCTGAAGTACGGTAGCCATGTAGAGCAAATGGTAACATCTCATGCCAATCCTTATAGGTCACTACCATTTTTTGCACAATCTTCTTGATATTTTTGTTGGCTGCTTCGACTGCGCCATTCATTTTCGGTCTATACGGAGAAGAATTGTGATGCTTGATCTTAAATTGAATGCACAATTCCTTAATCATGGCATTGTTGAGGTTAGTCCCATTGTCGGTGATGATCCTTTCGGGGATACCATAACGACATATGAGGTTGTGTCTGATGAATCTGGCTACCATATTCTTAGTGACTGAGGCAAATGAGGTGGCTTCGACCCATTTAGTAAAATAATCGATGGCGACAAGAATGAAGTGATGTCCGTTGGAAGCCGTTGGTTTGATTTCTCCGATCATGTCAATACCCCACATTGCAAATGGCCATGGAGCAGTAATGACATTAAGAGGGATTGGAGGTACATGGACCTTGTCAGCGTAGATTTGGCATTTGTGACAAGTTCTTGAATGTTGATGGCAATTGGTCTCCATCGTTGACCAATAGTAGCCAGCTCTTAAGATTTTCTTAGCCATCGTATATCCACTTGAGTGAGTACCAAAAAGGCCATCGTGCATGTCTTCCATAATTTCCTCTGCCTCCTTCTTGTCCATACATAGGAGTAGAGTCGAGTCATGGTTGTGTTTGTACAATATCCCATTACTTTGGAAGAATTTGGCTGCAAATCTTTGCAAGAACTTTCTGTCATTGATAGATGCTCCCTCTGGATACTCTTGTGCTTCAAGGTATCTCATTACCTCATGGTACCATGGCTTTTCCCCATCGGTGTCAAGCTCATAGCAATGTGTCGGTTCATCAAATCTTTAAATTGTAATCATAGGGGCTTCGTTATCCCATCTGACTTTGAACATTAAGGACATGGTTTCCAAAGCGTCAGCCAACTGGTTTTCTTCCCTAGGGAAATGTTCAAAAGTGATTTCTTCGAAGTGAGGAATCAGGGATAGCACAAGTTCCTTGTAAGGGATAAGATTAGGGTGTTTAGTGTCCCATTTTCCTTTTACTTGGCTGATCACCAAGGCGGAATCTCCAAACACATCCAAATGCTCGATCCTTAAGTCAATAGCAGCTTTTAGACCTAAGATGCATGCTTCATACTCAGCCATATTATTTGTGCAATCGAAGCATAGTCGGGCAGTGAAAGGAGTGTGGCAACCTTCAGAAGAGATGATCATAACACCAATTCTGTTACCTAAGGCGTTGGAAGCCCCATCGAATACCATAGTCCATCGGGATCCTTGTTCAGGTCCGTCATACGGTCTAAGTTTCGCATAGTCGGTTACCAGCATAATATTCTCGTCATGAAAATCGAAGTTCATTGACTGATAATCATCCACAGCTTGGTGGGCCAAATGATCTGCTAGTACACTTCCTTTGATGGCTTTTTGATTTGTGTATTGAATGTCGTACTCAGTCAAGATCATTTGCCATCTGGCTATTCGTCCGGAAAGGGCAGGTTTCTCGAAGATGTACTTAATCGGATCCATTTTAGAAATCAACAAATTGGTATGAGTCAACATGTGCTACCTTAGCGTGCGAGCAGCCCACGCTAAATCACATCAAGTTTTCTCGAGCAGTGAATATCTGGTTTCACAGTCTGTAAAATTTTTGCTTAGGTAGTAAATTGCATGCTCTTTTCGGCCAGACTCGTCATGTTGGCCCAAAACACACCCCATAGAATTCTCTAGTACTGTCAAGTACATGATCAAAGGTCTTCCTTCAATTGGAGGCATGAAAATAGGAGGTTCTTGTAGGTATTCTTTGATTTTGTCAAAAGCAATTTTGCATTCATCGTTTCACCTGACTACCTGATCTTTCTTCAAGAGTTTGAAGAGTGGCTCACAAGTAGCAGTTAAGTGTGATATGAAATGGGAAATGTAGTTGAGACGACCCAAGAATCCTCTAACTTCTTTTTCAGAATGAGGGATTGGCATTTCTTGGATGGCCTTTACCTTGGCGGGATCAACTTCAATGCCTTTATTGCTGACAACAAAACCTAGAAGCTTCCCAGAGCGTACTCCAAATGTGCACTTGTTAGGGTTTAACCTCAGCTTGTACTTCTTTAGCCTCTCGAATAGTTTGTGCAGGTGATAGAGATGTTCTTCTTTAGTTTGTGATCTAGCAATCATATGATCCACATATACCTCTATCTCATGATGAATCATGTCATGAAATAAAGCCACCATAGCCCTTTTGATATGTTGCCCCTGCATTTTTTAATCCGAAAGGCATGACTTTGTAGCAGAAGGTGCCCCATTGTGTAACAAAAGTAGTTTTTTCCATATCCTCGAGAGCCATCTTTATTTGATTATAGCCCGAGAAGCCATCCATGAATGAGAAAAACCTTATGCTGAGCGGTATTGTCGACTAAGACGTCAATATGTGGTAGAGGGAAATCATTCTTGGGGCTTACCCTATTCAGATCCCTATAGTCTACGCACATGTGAACTTTCCCGTCTTTCTTTGGCACTGACACTATATTGGCCACCCATTGAAGATAGGATGTTACAGCTAGGAATCCTGCATCAAACTGTTTCATCACTTCGGCTTTGATCTTTTCAGACATGTCAGGCCTCATGCGACGAACTTTTTGTTTAACAGGAGGACAATCTTCTTTAGTTAGCAGACAATGAACCACGATGTTGGTATCTAACCCAGGCATATCTTCATACGACCAAGCAAATACTTCCATATAATCGTGCAACATCTGAACCAAACGACTCTCGATACTACTTTCCAAGTTAGCGCCGATCCTGATTTCTTTCTTATCTGACTTAGTACCCAGGTTGATAACCTCAATTGACTCTTCATGTGGTTGAATAGATTTTTCCTCTTGTAACAGAAGTCTGGCTAGTTCTCTTGGTATGTCACAATCTTCCTCGCTTTCATCTTGGGTTTGGTTGATAGGACATTCAAAGTCATAGTTGGCAATAATAGAGTTATTGGCAATATGATCCAGAGTGGATGTAGACCTGCAAAAGTGTGTGTGTGTGTGTGTGTGTGCATATAAGACACATGGCTATTTTTTTTGGAAATGCACTGGAAAGGAAAGAAAGACAATGAACACAAATATTTTAATGCAAAAGAGTCCAATGTGCTGAATGATCATATGATTTGATGAACATAAATAAAACCCTTGACAAAAGGACCAAAGTTCCCCGGGCAAGGCACATGGCTTAAAATTCGTTTGTTTGGAGATAATATTACAGACATAAAGTTCCTTAATTGACAGAAAAAGTAAACAGTAATTACTCCTCAAAGAAATAAACATGAGTGAAATCCTTTGCATGCCAATTGTTCATCTTCCCTTCATTTGTTGGGTAGATCCAGTCTTCAAAAGCACACTCATCATCAGAGTCTTCTATGGCGTTTACTTCGTGATTTTTTAGGCGGAGAGGCATCTTTCCAGTATGAGCACCTATAATTTATTTCTGAGCTTTGGAGGTGAAACCTAACCCAAACTTGTATGCCTTGAACGGGATATCGAGGAGTTGGCCCCATATCTCATTGTTTCCTTCTTCTACCACATCACGAGCATCCTTAAGAGAAACCATCTTAGGGATAACTTTATCGGCTCTTGGAGTGTCAGAGGAGATTTTGGTGGTTTCCATAACTTCAAACGTCTGTCAAGGAGTTTATATGAATTCGCCATCCATTTCTACGTACTTGAAAGAATTGTGATGGCTTACCATAAATTCTTCTTCACTGCAAACAGTGACAACCTTCCCTTGAACTAGATATTTTAACTTCTGGTGGAGAGTAGAAGTGACGGCACCTGCCCCATGGATCCACGGGCGTCCAAGCAAACAAGAATACGCAGGACGTATGTCCATTATGTAGAATGTGGAGTTGAAAATCTGTGAACCAACCTTAATTGGGAGATCCACTTCTCCATGAACCATCCTTTTCGACCCATCAAATACCCTCACAACAATATCACTTGGCTTCAAAACCAAACCTTCACAGTCTAGCCAATCTAAAGCGCCTTTAGGTAACACGTTTAAAGATGAGCCTGTGTCCACCAAAACATGTGCCAGAGTGGTCCCCTTACATTCAACAGAAACATGCAAGGCTTTATTGTGATTCTTTCCCATGGGAGTTAAATCTGCATCAGAGAACCCTAAACCATTGTTAGTTGTCAAACTTGCTACGCAGTTCTCAAATTGGTCGGTTGTGGTTTCTTGAGGCACATGAGCCTTTTTCAAAAACTTAATCAAAGCTTGTGCATGGGCGTCAGAACATAGTAATAAGGACAACATTGATATTTTAGAAGGGGTTTGCCCCAACTGCTCTACTATTTTGAAGTCGCTTTTCTTGATGATTTTCAGAATCTCCTCCATCTCTTGAGTTGATGGTTCTCCCATAACAGACTTTTTAGTAGGTGCCTCTTCCATAATAGGCTCACTTTCTTTCTCTTTCCCTTTAGTACTGGCATCAGAATTGTCATTGGTCATGCGGACTGGAACTGTGGTAGTGGTTAGTGGTGAGATAACAGGGGAAAAGACCCTTCATGTTCTTGTGACTTTACTAGAACCAGTAATATTAGTAACACCAGCTTCATTATCATCAATCCAAGAATCTTGTTTTACCCCATGGTAATAAACTTCGGCACCGTAATTCCATGGTATCGCTTTATCAGAGGTGTATGGAATATGTCTGAAAGCGGTGATTATGAGAGGAGCAATGATTGGTTCATTCGAAATCCTGATATGACCTTTTGATGAGATCCTAAGAGGTTTGTTTGAAATTATTATGATGGCCAAATCTTCAGCTTTGTCGATTGAATTCTCGATGGTGGGAATCTTTTCGAATAAGATTTCGCGGCCATCCATTAGGTGTTGTATACCTTTCTTCAGTTCCTCACACCCATTAGGCTATCTCATACAACACACACATTCTTTTTCACCGCCAAGGAAAATCCCAGCTTTCAACAGATTGCTCTTGATTATATTCCACGGAGTAGTTAATTCTTCAGCAGAGGTAATGAAAATTGTATCTTCGACAACATTAACACCTTTGTCATGCTTCAGCATCAGAGCGGTGATTACATTTGGCGTCGGAGGAGGATCAAATTCAATAGTCTTGTTGTCAATTAAATCCTGGATTTTATTCTTCAAAGCCCAGCACTGATCAGTCTCATGCCCGGGGCTGTTTGAATGGTAAGCGCACTTTGCATTTGGATTATATCTTGGCAACGAGGTGTCGGGGTTGGCGGAAGGATCCCGCAATATCACTAAATTGGCCCTGAGCAGATGTTGAAGGGCTTGATATAATGAAATGCCTAACCTTGTAAACTGTCTTCTTGGAGCTTCAACACGTTGATGATTTGCATATGGTCTTTGAGTAGCAGTCGGATTGGAGATTCGGACAGCACTGACGGACAAATGATTATTAGTTTTGGTATGGGCCTTTACTCCATACACAAAATTAACTTCTTTCTTCGTGGCAAAAGGTTTCTTGACAGGATTGGGAGTGGAAGTAGATGCCATATATATCTTTCCACTTTTAATGCCACTTTCGACTCTTTCACTGGTTAGAATTAATTTGGTGAAACCAGAAGAAGAGAAGCCAACCAATAAATTAAAGAAAGGACCAGATAATGTGTTCATGAACATGTCAATGTGTTCCCTATCAGTCAAGGGAGGTTGGAACCTACTAGCAAGGTCTCTCCACTTCTGCACATATTCCTTAAATCCCTCATTCTTCCCCATGGTCATACCTTGCAATTGAACCCTAGTCGGTGCCAAGTCGGTGTTGTACTGATATTGATGGTAGAAGGAAGTAGCTAGACCCTCCCAAGTATTTATGCGAGAGACATCCAACTGATAAAACCATTCAAGTTGTGTTCCAGCCAGACTCTCTTGGAAAAAGTGAATCCAGAGTTTTTTATCAGCAGTGTGCGGTTGTATCTTGCGCACATAGGACTTCAAATGGAGCTTTGGGCAAGAAACCCCATCGTATTTTGCAAAGGTTAGTATTTTGAACTTGTGGGGAATGACTACCCCATAGATTAAGCCCAAATCGTCAAAATTTAAACCGGGAATAACTTGGATTTCAACCGTTTTCAACCTGTCTTCTAGCTGCTTGTATTTGATGTCTGCGGGTGGATATTGTTCATTGAAATAATCATCATTAGATTCTTGGTCATTGATACAGTTGGCCTGAGTACTCTTGACCTTACCAATTTGGTTCTCGTCCTCTTCGGATGAATCTTCCTCTATTGGAATTTGACGGATTGTCTCTTTGAACCTTTTACCCATGTTGAGTAGAGCTTTCTTCTTTGGATTTTTCTTAGCGGCCAACAAGGCCATCATATCCTGCTGCCCCTTGTCCAGGGCGAGTAAAGCTTCCTGAAATTGAGAATTCTGGGCCTGGAGTTCCGTCACATTTTTCTCTAGATCCATCTTGCTGAAATAAACAGCGGAGAGATAAGGAAACCTGTTATGCGGAAGCCTGTTATGTCATGATGCATGAATATGCAATATGCAAATGATTTCAAGGATTTAAAGAATTTAAATTTGTATAGACAAAGAGTGAACAAACATTAACTTGCATTAAAGAGTTATGATTTGAATACAAACATGCCTCTTGGGCTTACAACAACAGAAATATACATAAAGTAAACTCCTAAGATAGAAAAGTTGTGCGCATCCTCTTTGGCGCAATGTAGGTGTTTAAGCTCCTTTCTTCATGAAGCTCCCTTGTAAGCTCTAATATCTTCCTCTCGCCCTCATAGAACTTATCTTTAAAGGTGTCTCGCTCTCCTTTTAACTGAATCCAAGGGTTTTGCAAATCTTCAAGAGTAGTAGGTATATCAGGATAGAGGATAGTATGTGGAACGTCTCCCTCAACTACTGGCTCCATGATAACAGGTAAGACGACTTCATAAGGCATCTTAAGAATTTGTGCGTGAGCCCTCACCCATTTAAGATAAGGTTCCAAAGGAATGGAATTCTTATACCCCAACGTCTTGCTATCAACCTTGTTAACCATACCCCAAGCTCGTATAAATCTTTGAAGGTAACCTTGGGTATCGCTTTCGTAGTCGAATGCAATTCCTTGGATGAGTATCTCATGAGGGCCATCTTTCCTGGCATATCCAAATTGTCACAAAGCTAAACAAGGGTTGTAATTAATGCCTCCCCTAATTCCAAGTAGAGGGACATTAGGGAATTCCTCACAGCGGTCAATGAGGGTAATGTCTTCCGAAGAGCGATAATACCAACGGATATCAGCATGTGAAAGTGACATCAATCTTTTAGACCACCTCATACCTTGTTCGTTCTTCACCATGGATCGAGGTAGGTGCGAAATAAACCACCTAGCCAAAAGGGGAGTGCAACACATCAAAGTCCCCCTTTTATTTAAAGTGCGAGAGTGAAGAGAATGCAAGATGTCTCCAAGCAATGTAGGCACCGGATTACGAGATATGAAAACTTTGATCGTATTTACATCTATAAATTGGTCAGGATTGGGAAATAGTACCAACCCATAGATGAGAAGAGTCAAAATTTCCTCAAAGGTTTGTAGATCCAAAGTATTCCAACACTCTTGAGCCTTCTCCAACAAAAACTTTGCTAGGAACCCTTTGACACCACTCCTTGTTACCCAATTTGCTACTATGTCAGATGGTTGTAAATGTAGATCTCGAGCAATTTCCTCAGGTTTAGGGTATCTTTCAATACCGTTGAAAGGTAACTGATTGAGAATAAGGATCCCCATGAGTTGAGAAAATTCTTCCAAAATGGGCACAAGTTGGTAATCGGGAAAAGTGGAGCGATGATGCAAAGGGTCGAAGAATTGGACAAGCACCTTTACCATATCTTCTTCGATACTTGAGGTAACCAGACTAAGGAGTCGACCATCTCTTTTGGTGAATGGAGAATCCTCAGGGACCCTTGATACTAAATCCTTGAGTTGTGGAGGTATCCTCACGAGGCTGACTTGGATAGTGCTCCTACGAGTGGAAGCCATGTCCTACAAAACAGAACAAAGATAAATCCAAAAAATCCTTGAAATGGATAGTGAGAATGCTTATGGTATGATGTTTATGATACTTATGATGTTATGTACAAGTGTATATATACAAAGCAAACAAGTCCTTGGGTTTAGGCTTGCATGGGGTTTGTAGGTAAGTACCCTATTGAAATTTAGTTGGCTCAACCTGTCCTAGTTAATAGTAACCGGGTTCTAAGGGATCTCAATATCACTGATCTTTCCCCCAAGTTTCGTTCAATAAGCGATTGACTCGCAACCAAACAAAACTGAAGAGTCAAACCTCAATGAGTGTAGTATCGAGTATCTACCAACTTCGAACTGCACCAAAGTCGGTCATCTCACTACGTCCTAATGGCCAAGTTGGTCAAGTAAGGTTCTAAGGTTAGTTGATGCTTCACGACACCACGCGGCGGCCCCGTACTCTCCTTGACTGACTCAAGGGTTACCGGTACCAACCAAAGTTCCACATCAACGTAGCTACTGCTTCAACCGTGTTGGTATACCCCGCACAGTTCCCTCACAATTTATTGCTACTTACCTAAAAAGGTGTCTCCAAATCCGGGTGTAGGATTTAAAACATACCCAAACAAGGAACCAAAATGTAAAGCAAACAAATCAAACAATGTAAGAAAGTAAATGTGATCTAAACCTAATGTAACCCCACTTTTAAGAACAATTCTCCCCAGCAGAGTCGCCAGTTCTGTGATACGGTGGGAAAACTGACTTGAGGTTTTGCGTTTGTGTTCGCAAATGTCACGGTTTAGCAAGAGTCGCCACCGACTTTTCTTTTATCTAATAAGGAAAGGTGAAAAAGCACATGAAAGACCTTTTAGAGATTTTTTTGAGTTCGGGGGGTAGATTATGAAAAGGGAAGGTATTAGCACCCTTTTCATCCATGGTTTTCCATGGGCTCTTAGTTACTTGCTTGATCACTTGCTTTTGTTTG
Organism: Vicia faba; assembly: GCA_948472305.1. Classification (NCBI taxonomy): domain Eukaryota; kingdom Viridiplantae; phylum Streptophyta; class Magnoliopsida; order Fabales; family Fabaceae; genus Vicia; species Vicia faba. Next base: position 1,063,518,751 of record OX451737.1, read on the forward strand.
AAAATGTGCTTTGTGTGGTTTTTGAAAGTATTTTGAAAAGGTGCCATCGTTTAGGCAAACTTTGCAATGATTCCCGTTCGTAAGAATGTATACAAAGTGTTGAGCTTTTGAAAATATTTCAAGGTTTGGAAAATGTTTTGAAGTTGTTTTTGAAAGTGCATGTGATTGTTTTTGAAAATAGAAAGGATGTTTGTTTTGAGAGTGAGCAAGTAACTAAAATTAATCTACCTACTCAAAGGTTTTAGATGTGTTTTTCCTCCTCCTTTAAATGTTGCTACCTTACCATTGATTTGGCAATAAGCCCCATCGTTGAATGTGAAGGGACGAGCGTTAGGTCATCATATGACCATGATAGCAATGTTGTGAGATGACTTAGCACTCTTTCTTTAGGGACTAAGATCATTTTCAAAGGAAACTTTGATAGCATCATCGAGGGACTATGATCTTGTATTTTTCGATTTGTTTGTGCTAAGACATCCCACATGCATAACATGGCCATTTTTGTAAGGCAACAAGTGGAATCACCCTAAGGGTGTAAGTGTGCGAGTGTATTTGATTGCATGTATAATTTGTCTTGGTTAGGGTGATCTATTTTTCAATTTTCATATCTTCTCATACGCACCCTAATTACTAACAGTTTATGAAAGCAATAACAGCGCAAAAATGTAAAGTCCTACGCTATTACAATATTTGGGGGATGGGGGTATACTTTTGTGAATGGGGGTTGTGTGATCGGTGGAAATAGAACTGACTATTTTGAAATGCTGGTTCGCAAAATGTCGCGGTAAGCAAGAGTCGACATCGTCTTTTATTTTCTCCAACAAGGAAAGGATAAAAGCACAACAAAATTCCTTTTCGAGATGTTTCTTGGTTCGGGAGGTAGATTAAAGAAAGGGAAGGTGTTAGCACCCTTTCTATCCGTGGTTATCCACGGGCTCTTAGGTACTTGCTCACTATGTTTTCAAAAATGTTTGCTTTTCTTGTGTTTGTGGGTTTTGAAAAAGTTTGTTTGAAAACTTCGATTTAACTCTTGTATCAGTCCTCAAGAGTGTATGAAGTGTCGTTTGAAAACTTTTGTCAGAAAAGTGTAAGTGCGAAAAAGTTGTTTTTTGTTTTTTGAAAGAGCAAGCACCTGAGAACCTCTACCTACTCAAAAGAAATTAAGCTGTGTAAATGTCCTTTAGACAGTACTATCCCACTATTGAGAAGTAGGTAGCACCGTCGTTGGAGTTATTCGGGTCAATTCGATTAATGGGACATGTGGTCACCAAAGCAATAGTAGGACGCCTTAGCGGTAACCCTAATGTCCTAGATCCTTTTTATTCGAGGCAACCGTTTCGAGGCAACTTGGATCTTTAGACAAGAGGGCGACCTCTAAAACACCCTATACTCAATGACCACGTCGAGGCAACCAAGTGAGGCGTACCCTAGGAGTGGCATGTGCGAGTGTGTCAGGATTCAGTTAATATTATCTTTGCACATGTTATGGTAAGCTACGGGTTGATTTTAATTTGAGAATAAGTCTTGTCATGCATAGTTAACATACATCTAACAGTTAATAGTTTGCGGAAAGTAAATTGCGGAAAGTAAATTGCGGAAAGTAAAGCTACGCTATTACAAGGCGTCGGGTATTTACATCGCCAAAAACAACCCTTGGAAAAGTAAATTGCGGGAAATTAAAGAAAGCGATAAAAAGGGTCCTAATTACGCTATTACATCCTCGGAGCAAATACATAATTGGAATAAATATGAATAAAATAAACATACGCGCGAAAAAATTGAATCGGAGAAGTTCTTAGGGTTTTGACCCTTTGTGAGAAAGAAAGAAGTTTGGTTATTTTGCATTTAATTAAATTAATCCTAAAACTAATTAATTAATTAAAGAAAGGTTTTTTAAGTTTTTTATGTTTTTAATGAAAATAAAATAAAATAGTTAAATATATTAATTAACCTAATTCTACATGGATTTTATTTATTGTGAAAAAAAAGTTTAAAATTGACCTAATTAACTAAATTAATCTATGTTAGTATTTATTTACAAAAATAATAAATTAAAGGTGAAATTAATAAATAATAATAATAATAAAAATATTATATTTTTCTGAATTTATCATGAAAATAATTAATTTGGTTAATTTAAGTAATAAAAATAATTATAATAAATAATTAGAATAAAGAAAAAAAAGAAAAAAAGAATTAAAAGAAAAATAAACCAAGGGGGGTGCTGGCCCAATATGGAGGTAAGTTCTGGAATTTTTGGCCCATTAATCTCAAGCCTTTTTGACTTTCTTTGATTGTCCAGGCGCATGGTTGACTAGGGAGCATGATGATCCCTCCATCTGGGCCTTCAGATTTGTTTTGCAAGCCACTTGGCGTGTGGACAATTGAGATGCATGGTAGACCATGAGGCATAAGGCATACTGGATAAGCTGCAAGAAAATAGCAATAATAATTTTGGGGGACCTGGGATTCGAACCCAGGTCCCAATGATCAATACTCCAATGCCTTAACCACTCCAACTGCACGTTTTATTCGTTAGTAAAAGAAAAATCAATTATCATATTAACAAACACACAAATATGCTGTAACACAAAAACACGCGTGCCCTTTTTTGAACTGACCAATAGTATATCAACAGCTCATCATCTTCTTCCTTCGCCTGCATAAAAACACATTAGATAGCGGGGGTTTTTAACCCCCACTATATGACACGAGGAATAATAGCGATTAGGGCTGAGATTAATATAAATATTTCGCGAATAGTCCAATGAGTTTGTCTGGTTCTCACGATTCCAACCATCTATCTTAGGAGTCCTGATTTTTCTGGGTTTAGAAAGCCCCAATTTCAGAATTCAAGAACCCTAGAAATCGTCCATGGCAACTTTTGATTCTGTGCACTATAGTTCAATTAGCTTATGCCATTAGCTTCATATGGATTCAAGCAATGCAAAACAAACAATAAATCATGTTAAATGCGCATGAAATAAGTTGTACGATTCTCAAGATAAAACGCAAACCGTGACTCTGTTCTTGATGATTCTTTGAGCTTTAATGCTTGGTTTTGATTGAAAAACGTCCCTGAGAACTCCTGCAATAGATTAAAATCAACAACAGTCTTTAAATCGCCCTGGAATATAGAAATCAGTTTTCAAGTTTTCTTGAATTTTTTCAATATGGTTATGGCTTTTTCTGCAGAAATTTCACGTGTGCATGATCAGGGTTTGCTTGTGTATATATAGGAGAATGAGATTAGGTCAGAATCTTGAGCAAAAATCCATGGAATGATGATTTGAATATTTGATTGGAAATCATATATTTTTTAATCTTCGTGATTGGAAAAAGTTGCCAATTTTGGAGATATTGCATCTTTGACTTGGTGCATGAAATTGCCAGCCTTTTTAGGTCATTCTTGCTTCACAAAAAGATTGAAAAACCATATCTTTATATTTTCCTACAATTTAAATTAATTAAATGAATTAATATTGATTAAAAATCTAATTAATTAATAAAAAATAAGAAAATAATTCAATTAAGCTTGATGGGTAGTGCATAGGCCATGGATAATGTTTCAAGAAGATATTTGAGGCCCATTAGCAAAAACAAAGTGTTTTGAGCAAAGTTGACTTTTGCAAATTCATAAAAATTTCCCAACTTCTCCAATGCATATCTTGCTCAATTTTGATCATATGAACATGTTCTTGGACATTTTGGAAAGGTCTTGAAGTCCTCTAACCAATGACTTTGGTCCCATGTCATTTGGATTTACCACTCTCAAGTTATGGTCTTTGACTTAAAAGGTACTTTTGTTGACTTTTGAAATTGACCTATAATGTAGAAATTGATAACTTTTTGTGAGAGCATTTCTTGGACTTGGAGTGTGAAGATGGATTGTAGGAAATGTCATCCCCTTCGAAATGAGCATTGGATGGGATTTTTCTGATGAACCATGAAAAAGTTATGCCCTGGTCAAGATACAGTTGACTTTTCTGCTGTCCAAAAATAGTAACTTTTGCATCTTGATGATTTTTGAGCTATCCTTGTGGAATCATGATCAAGACTTGATCAAATGATGATTGTGGACTCAAAATAAGATGTTGATTAAAAATTCTAACTTTTGACTGTGAAATGACCATTTTGCTCTTGCAGTTGACTGTGGGTCAAATGGAGCTTTTGACTGTGCAAATTGGCACTGTGAGTCTTGAGACTTGGCATGTAGGTACTTAAGGATGTATATAGGCCTATGAGACTTGATTGAGCCATTGAAAACCCAAACTTCCTTGAAAGAACCAAAACCCTAATTTCAGCTGGCTTAGGAGGTGGTTTGACTGTATAATCCTTGAGCAGATCTTGAACCATTTGAAGATGATTCTTGACAAATCTTGAGGAATATGGGAGGGCAAATTTTGGGGTACAACAGTTTCCCCTGTTCAATCTTCTTAAACCTGAGGATGTAGATTGGCTTGCGTGCCTTTCGTGATCCGAAGGTGGAAGATGATTGAACACTAGAGTGCCCATAAATTTGCACTCGCATGAAGTAGTATCAGCATGGTGACGTCGAGAATGGGCTTATAGATGCCATTTGGAAAGATGATGGATAGGAGGATGGGCTTATAGATGCCATCTGGAGATGTAACATAATCTTGTCGGGGATGGGCTTATAGATGCCATCTGGAATGTAATGGATAGTTGTGACTTGGTAGGTTGAAAGAAGGAACCTGCGTAGGGTTGCCTGATGATGAGTCCGTGTAAAACTGCATCTTGGAAGAGAAGGAACCGGTGTAGGGTTGCTTCATGATGGTCAAGTAGATAGTTGTCCTGTCTGGTTTCAGGTATAGATCTACAATCAGTCGTCCACAGATATTTCCTGGCTAGTTACAGGTGTTGATCTAGAACTTAAGAGAAGTGGGTCAAGGAGATAGTTGTCCTGTCTGGTTTCAGGTATTAATCTATGACTTGAGAAAGAAAGATAGCTTTCCTGATTTGCTACAGGTATTGATCTTCAGTCTCTTCAACGTAGATAACTTTCCTGTCTGGTTTCAGGTATAGATCTACAATCAGCTCATATAGGTGGTTTTCCTGTCCGGTTTCAGGTGTTAACCTATACTCAGTCGTCCACAGATATTTCCTGGCTAGATAGAGGTGTTGATCCAGAACTTAAAAAAGTTAGTCGAGATAGCTTTCCTGGCTGGATACAGGTGTAGATCTCTGACCTGAGAATGAAAGATAATTTCCTGGCCTGTTACATGTGTTGATCTTCAATCTCTTCATGTAGATAACTTTCCTGGCTAGTTACAGGTATCGAATCTACAATCAGTCGCTCACAGATATTCCTTGGCTAGATACAGGTGTTGATCCGGAACTTAAAAAAAAGGTTGGTCGAGATAGCTTTCCTGGCTGGATACAGGTGTAGATCTCTGACCTGAGAATGAAAGATAATTTCCTGGCCTGTTACAGGTGTTGATCTTCAATCTCTTCATGTAGATAACTTTCCTGGCTAGTTACAGGTATCGAATCTACAATCAGTCGCTCACAGATATTCCCTGGCTAGATACAGGTGTTGATCCAGAACTTAAAAAAAGGTTGGTCGAGATAGCTTTCCTGGCTAGATACAGGTGTAGATCTCTGACCTGAGAATGAAATATAATTTCCTGGCCTGTTACAGGTGTTGATCTTCAATCTCTTCATGTAGATAACTTTCCTGGCTAGTTACAGGTATCGAATCTACAATCAGTCGCTCACAGATATTCCCTGGCTAGATACAGGTGTTGATCTGGAACTGCAAAGATTGATGGTAATCATCTTTTGATTGACCTTTCCCTGAAAAGGAAAAACATTAGTTGTATGCAATGTCATGATGTATGAAATGCATGATGTCATGATGTTCTCAAAAATAAATGAGATCGTGTCGTATGCACTTTATCATGTATGTAAATAGGAGATATGAAATGTGAAATGTTTATGAATGTATTTTTGTCTGGGAAAATAAATCCTTGACGAATGCCGGGAAGTTCGTTGAATCCTTGGCTGATGTTGAAGAGTAGAGTTCTTCGTTTCCGCTGGGGATGATACACGGATATGATTGTATGAATAAACCTGTAGGAGAAAAGAACTCCGTTGGGGGATAAACCTGGTGAAGAGATTACTCTGCGGGGAATTATTCTATGGGGAGAGATGCTTCGCTGAGATTTTAACGATAACTCCGCTGGGGAATCCGTTGATAAGCTTTGTTGGGGATTTTGATGATGACTCCGCTGAGGGATAGGAAGAACTTCGCTGAGGACGATCTTTCCGTTGCAATTTGCTGAGAATAACCCAGTTAGACTCTGGTGGGGGATAACCTTCTGAATGTGGCTGGGGAGAGATTTTTGTACTCTGCAGGGGACAAGCTTCCAGAACCTACTGGGGAGATGATTCAACTCTCCTGGGGAAACTTTTGAGGAAATGGCTCCACTGGGGGGTATCTTGTATTCCGCCAGGGAACAATCTTATATTTCTGTCAAGGAATATTAAGACTGTCGGGGATGCTCTCTATGCTTGCTGGGGGGTATCTTTATACTCTGCTAGGGAACATTAAGATCTTCTGGGGATACCCTACTTTTCAGGACTGATGGGAGACCAACTCTGCTTGGGGGAGAGTATTGCTGACTTGCTGGGGATACTATGCCTTTTAGGGCTGATTGGAGACCAACTCTGCTTGGGGAGAGTATTGTTGAATCTTGTATTACTCTGCGGGGAGTGAAGGCATCTTGGTCATATTCTTCAGCTGAATCTACCTTGTACCTGGTGAGCAGAGCAGCTGTACAGTTTGGACAATTTTTATTGCCCTTGTTTCTGCGGGAGAAGGTGCCTGCGGAGGCTTGATAACTGCCGATTGACAAATCTTCTTCTGGTAGGCAAGTGACAGGATGACGGGACACAGTCATACGCTTTGATCCCTAATTTTTTCCTGGACCGCCCTTTCGGGTTTTCAGTCCATCAGGATACCCTTTTTTGCCCAAGCCGCCTTTTCAGGTTTTCGACTTGCCGGGTGTACAGATTTTTCATTTTCATCCCTTATTTTTGCCCGAACCCTTTTGGTTCGCCAGGAAGCCCTTATTTTTGCCTAGGCCAGTCGACCTAGCGGGTCTTTGATTATGCGTAGTATTTTTCGACTATGTCCCTGTGCTCAGAGTGTAGGGAGTTGTCACTGTCGGTAGTGTTGTGTTGCCATACCACCAGAAGATGTTTGATCATGCAAGATTTGTTGCTGGAATTCATGTCCAATGCCCCAAGTGACTCAGGCAGAGGTTTGCCCCTGGCTGTTTGGCATTTTGAGAGATTTCTTGTATCTTTGACTTGACTGCCCCAGATGATGGAAACTGATCATGTCTGCCCCTTGGTTGGAGGTGTTTCTTCCACTTGAGGTGACCCTTTTTGTTGAGAAGATTTTTGTTCACTAGATATTCGTCGTGCGAATTTCTCTGCTGTTTGAACAAATAGTCATATGCAAACAATGTTATTTTAAGAATGCAAAGATTATGTCTGTCTTGAAGTTTTCGAAAATGCAGTTTTCAATAAAACAAGTGAATTTTTGTAAAATGTGATATCAACTCAAGATTTTACAGTAAACCCTACAGGAGTCAGGATACCTTTTGTAACAGTATGCTTTCGAACTAACCCATGCTTCAGCTAGGACTTTTAAGGGTTATAACGTGGCCTGGTTCACGGTTTTAAGAAACAAAGGATAAAGGCTCAAAATTTATTTGTACCCACCCGCTCTTCATGATGTTCTTCGATCCTAAACTCAACTAATCGTGCATTAGATCTTGTTTGAGTCTTTGCTCTGATATTCCGGTGATGGTTCGGATATTGACAATTTATTTTGAATAGGCAGTCATTTCTTTTTTTGTTGAGGGTTTGTTGTACCTCTTTCTTTTTGATTTTATTATCCATGTCTTTTGCCTGAACTGTTCCTTTTGTGATTACAGTCAGCGGGATGCCCCAGTTTTTGTAAGTCTCCTTCATAGGTTTTGACTTATTGGGCTTTTATTTTGAGAGATAATGACTGCTTGTCCTTACGATTATACAGAACCATCATCGTCTTTTGTTTCGGAAGGACTTCTTTGCTGCCATTCATTGTGCACCTGGATTAACTGAGAAAACTACCCTGCCCCAGGTTGTGATTAAGGGTTTTAATTTGTGAGAAGAAAAACTCCAACTTCTTTGGCTCAAAGGGGTTGACTAGGGATTATCTTCCTTATAACTCCACTGTTTAGGATTTGAAACAATGCCTGTACATCGTCAGCGGGGTCTGTTCAAAAGCATACTGTAAAGATCGTGGTATCGTTTTCGTCATCCTCCCTCAAAAGGCTTAGAATTTTTTAGTCGAAAGTTGAACATCAAAAAATGAAAGCAATTTTAATCATAGTGAAAACAATTGATTCAAAACAGACATGTGTAATGCATTAATGAAATAAAAAAGTTTGCCATGACAATAATTGTTTGAACAATCAAAATAAAATTACAAATTGAAAATTCCCATGAACAAAAAGTCTTCTCGTCTCAGGACTTGTCACTTCAAATGGTGAACCTTGGAGGGATAGTAGAAGAACTCAGCCTGACCATCTTGTGCAAACTCCAATGCTCCTTCATCAATCAGGTTTTGGATTTTGTACCTCAACTTCCAACAGTCGTCAGTATCATGCCCCGGGCTGTTAGAATGGTATGCACACCTGGCATCAGGATTGTAGTTGGGTGAAGAAGTCTTAGGATTCGGGTGAGGTCCTACCAACGTCACCAGATTCAAACTCAACAGGTGTTGCAAAGCTTGGGACAGCGGTATGTTGAGCTTGGTAAACGGCCTCGGAGTAACCCGTTGATTATGGTCAGGTTGTTGTTGGACCTGTGAGGTAGTGGCACCTTGGAGAGGTTCGTTCTTCGTCAAACCAAACCTTTGACTTCTCGGAAGTTGATTAATGACTTGATCCTCAGCCTTGACTATTTGCTTCATACTGTTGTATCGGTCTTGATGAAGCTGGTTGATCATGGTTCTCAATTCTTCTTGCTCCCGAGCTAAGCCTTGGATAAGAGCCATCTGCCCCAGCATCTGGGTTCTCATTGCATCTACCTCAGCTTGCAGATGTTTTAGTCGTTCGTCCTTACTGTCCTCAGGACTTTTCTTGACCAAATTCCCCATGAGGAGTGTTCTCAACTCTTCCTGCCCCTTGGATAGGCTTAGGAATATTTCCCTGAACTGAGTCTCTTGAGTATGAAGCTCCTGGTTGTCTTGTTGGAGAGCCATTGCTGAAATAAACAGCAAAGAAGATAAGTGACCTGTAAAAGGGTACCTGTAATGCAATGATATGTATGATATGCATGCAACGTTTTCAAGGATCTCGCGGGGTAAACAGAGAAACTCGTTAGAATTTGAATCCGGTAGCTTGATTGAAGGAACTTCATGTTGTTGAGAGTCCTTCTTCAAGAGTCAAAGCTCACCATATCGAGTGGGTCATAGCCCCTGACTCAAGTTATCGAATTTTGATCTCCGAACAACCTTGGCTAGAGGAAAATAAATCCTCTTTGCCCCTTTCTAGACATTTGGTTCATTATGACCTGCACCACAAACCCTTGAGATCCTTGAAATGGGTTAGTCCTTATGCAGGATGTATGCAATGGTATGATGTTATGATGTCATGATAAGGCACACCACAAGTATTCACAAAAGTCAAACATGGCAAGGCACACAAGTCACACAAGACAGCCCTTAGAGTTCAGGCTAGCATGAAGTTTAGGTACTACCCTCTTTCAGTTTCAGTTGGTTAAGACCTTTCCTAGAAATAGTAACCGAGTTCTAAGGAGCTCAGTATCATTGGATTGTTTTCTGTGTTCATTGTTTTGATTTAGCCACTTAACTGGCGACCAAAATATTCCAAGAAAACAACCCTCAATGAGTGTAGTATCGAGTATCTACCAACTTCGGACTGCACCAAAGTCGGTCATCTCACTACCCCTAAAGAGGCCAGGATGGCTAAGTAAGGTTCTAAGGTCAGTTGATGCTTCACGACATCACGCGACGGCCCCGTACTCTCCTTGACTTGACTCAAGGGTTACCGATACTCACCAAAGTGCCACATCAACGTAGCAACTGCTTCAACCATGTCGGTATACCCCGCACAGTTCCCTCACAGTTTGTTGCTACTTCTAAAGGGTATCCCCAGATCCGGGTTAGGATCTATAAAAATCCGATACAAGCCCACAATATTAAAGCATTCAAGGCATGCAATTGAAAACATGGTGATCTAATCCTAAGGTACAGCTCACTTATTATTAAGTCCCCAACAGAGTCGCCAGTTCTGTGATCGGTGGAAATAGAACTGACTGTTTTGAAATGCTGGTTCGCGAAATGTCGCGGTAAGCAAGAGTCGCCACCATCTTTTATTTTCTCCAACAAGGAAAGGACAAAAGCACAACAAAATTCCTTTTCGAGATGTTTCTCGGTTCGGGAGGTAGATTATAGAAAGGGAAGGTGTTAGCACCCTTTCTATCTGTGGTTATCCACGGGCTCTTAGGTACTTGCTCACTGTGTTTTCAAAAATGTTTGCTTTTCTTGTGTTTGTGGGTTTTGAAAAAGTTTGTTTGAAAACTTCGATTTAACTCTTGTATCAGTCCTCAAGAGTGTATGAAGTGTCGTTTGAAAACTTTTGTCAGAAAAGTGTAAGTGCGAAAAAGTTGTTTTTGTTTTTTGAAAGAGCAAGCACCTGAGAACCTCTACCTACTCAAAAGAAATTAAACTGTGTAAATGTCCTTTAGACAGTACTATCCCACTATTGAGAAGTAGGTAGCACCGTCGTTGGAGTTATTCGGGTCAATTCGATTAATGGGACATGTGGCCACCAAAGCAATAGTAGGAAGCCTTAGCGGTAACCCTAATGTCCTAGATCCTTTTTATCCGAGGCAACCGTTTCGAGGCAACTTGGATCTTTAGACAAGAGGGCGACCTCTAAAACACCCTATACTCAATGACCACGTCGAGGAAACCAAGTGAGGCGTACCCTAGGAGTGGCATGTGCGAGTGTGTCAGGATTCAGTTAATATTATCTTTGCACATGTTATGGTGAGCTACGGGTTGATTTTAATTTGAGAATAAGTCTTGTCATGCATAGTTAACATACATCTAACAATTAATAGTTTGCGGAAAGTAAATTGCGGAAAGTAAATTGCGGAAAGTAAAGCTACGCTATTACAAGGCGTCGGGTATTTACATTGCCAAAAACAACCCTTGGAAAAGTAAATTGCGGGAAATTAAAGAAAGCGATAAAAAGGGTCCTAATTACGCTATTACATCCTCGGAGCAAATACATAATTGGAATAAATATGAATAAAATAAACATACGCGCGAAAAAATTGAATCGGAGAAGTTCTTAGGGTTTTGACCCTTAGTGAAAAAGAAAGAAGTTTGGTTATTTTGCATTTAATTAAATTAATCCTAAAACTAATTAATTAATTAAAGAAAGGTTTTTTAAGTTTTTTATGTTTTTAATGAAAATAAAATAAAATAGTTAAATATATTAATTAACCTAATTCTACATGGATTTTATTTATTGTGAAAAAAAAGTTTAAAATTGACCTAATTAACTAAATTAATCTATGTTAGTATTTATTTACAAAAATAATAAATTAAAGGTGAAATTAATAAATAATAATAATAATAAAAATATTATATTTTTCTGAATTTATCATGAAAATAATTAATTTGGTTAATTTAAGTAATAAAAATAATTATAATAAATAATTAGAATAAAGAAAAAAAAAGAAAAAAAGAGTTAAAAGAAAAATAAACCAAGGGGGGTGCTGGCCCAATATGGAGGTAAGTTCTGGAATTTCTGGCCCATTAATCTCAAGCCTTTTTGACTTTCTTTGATTGTCCAGGCGCATGGTTGACTAGGGAGCATGATGATCCCTCCATCTGGGCCTTCAGATTTGTTTTGCAAGCCACTTGGCAATGCATGGTAGACCACAAGGCATAAGGCATACTGGATAAGCTGCAAGAAAATAACAATAATAATTTTGGGGGACCTGGGATTCGAACCCAGGTCCCAATGATCAATACTCCAATGCCTTAACCACTCCAACTGCACGCTTTATTCGTTAGTAAAAGAAAAATCAATTATCATATTAACAAACACACAAATATGCTGTAACACAAAAACACGCGCGCCCTTTTTTGAACTGACTAATAGTATATCAACAGCTCATCATCTTCTTCCTTCGCCTGCATAAAAACACATTAGATAGCGGGGGTTTTTAACCCGCACTATATGACACGAGGAATAATAGCGATTAGGGTTGTGATTAATATAAATATTTCACGAATAGTCCAATGAGTTCGTTTCGTTCTCACGATTCCAACCATCTATCTTAGGAGTCCTGATTTTTCTGGGTTTAGAAAGCCCCAATTTCAGAATTCAAGAACCCTAGAAATCGTCCATGGCAACTTTTGATTCTGTGCACTATAATTCAATTAGCTTATGCCATTAGCTTCATATGGATTCAAGCAATGCAAAACAAACAATAAATCATGTTAAATGCGCATGAAATAAGCTGTACGATTCTCAAGATAAAACGCAAACCGTGACTCTGTTCTTGATGATTCTTTGAGCTTTAATGCTTGGTTTTGATTGCAAAACGTCCCTGAGAATTCCTGCAATAGATTAAAATCAACAACAGTCTTTAAATCGCCCTGGAATATAGAAATCAGTTTTCAAGTTTTCTTGAATTTTTTCAATATGGTTATGGCTTTTTCTGCAGAAATTTCACGTGTGCATGATCAGGGTTTGCTTGTGTATATATAGGAGAATGAGATTAGGTCAGAATCTTGAGCAAAAATCCATGGAATGGTGATTTGAATATTTGATTGGAAATCATATATTTTTGAATCTTCATGATTGGAAAAAGTTGCCAATTTTGGAGATATTGCATCTTTGACTTGGTGCACGAAATTTCCAACCTTTTTAGGTCCTTCTTGCTTCACAAAAAGATTGAAAAACCATATCTTTATATTTTCCTACAATTTAAATTAATTAAATGAATTAATATTGATTAAAAATCCAATTAATTAATAAAAAATAAGAAAATAATTCAATTAAGCTTGATGGGTCGTGCATAGGCCATGGATAAAGTTTCAAGAAGAGATTTCAGACCCATTAGCAAAAACAAAGTGTTTTGAGCAAAGTTGACTTTTGCAAATTCATAAAAATTTCCCAACTTCTCCAATGCATATCTTGCTCAATTTTGATCATATGAACATGTTCCGTGACATTTTGGAAAGGTCTTGAAGTCCTCTAACCAATGCCTTTGGTCCCATGTCATTTGGATTTACCAATCTCAAATTATGGTCTTTGACTTAAAAGGTACTTTTGTTGACTTTTGAAATTGACCTATAATGTAGAAATTGATAACTTTTTGTGAGAGCATTTCTTGGACTTGGAGTGTGAAGATGGATTGTAGGAAATGTCATCCCCTTCAAAATGAGCATTGGATGGGATTTTTCTGATGAAACATGAAAAAGTTATGCCCTGGTCAAGATACAGTTGACTTTTCTACTGTCCAAAAATAGTAACTTTTTGCATCTTGATGATTTTTGAGCTATCCTTGTGGAATCATGATCAAGACTTGATCAAATGATGATTGTGGACTCAAAATAAGATGTTGATCAAAAATTCTGACTTTTGACTGTGAAATGACCATTTTGCCCTTCTAGTTGTCTGTGGGTCAAATGGAGCTTTTGACTGTGCAAATTGGCACTGTGAGTCTTGAGACTTGGCATGTAGGTACTTGAGGATGTATATAGGCCTATGAGACTTGATTGAGCCATTGAAAACCCCAACTTCCTTGAAAGAACCAAAACCCTAATTTCAGCTGGCTTAGGAGGTGGTTTGACTGTCTAATCCTTGAGCAGATCTTGAACCATTTGAAGATGATTCTTGACAAATCTTGAGGAATATGGGAGGGAAAATTTTGGGGTACAACAGGTTGCAATTTAAAATTCTAGGTTACTATTACAACTATATTGAAATAGATATGAATGTACAGGAAATATAAAATGTTTATTTATTTAAAAAAGGAAAATAAATTTTGTTTAAGAAAATATTTTTGTCTCTCTTTTTTTGTTAAAAGAAAATATAACATGCAAATATAAAATATTTTTGGTGTTTTTTTATATTAATAATAAAAAATATGATGGCAAAATAATAAAAGAGAAAGAAATCTTAATCAGTACAAAGTGCTGAAAATAGAAAAGGTCAGAAGTTCTGACTCTACCTTGCTGCACAAACAGAAACATGTTAGCAAAAATATGGAAGTTCAGAAGTTCTGGATCTTCTGAGGACTCAGAAGTTTTCAGAAGTTCTGACGCAACTGTCAGAACTTTGCCTCTCTCCATGCCAATCAGAGCATCTGCAACTTAGTTATTTCTTAACAGAACAGAAAGTTGCATACATAATAATTATGACAAATTTCATGAAATATCAGAAGCACAAATCAGAAGCAACATGTTTTTTTTGTTAATTCTAATTCTGAGTCCTAATTTCTTTATGAAGCTCTGAATAGGGATTTCTTCTACTTAGGCAAGCAGATGTATGAATTTTTAGAATATGTACATCATCAGGATCATAATATCTACATTGTGATAAATATGCAAAATCTGACAATGCTTAATCAGTATGATGAGAGTCAGAAAAAAACTTACCTTGCAGTTGGAAAGGATTCTGTGAACTGGAGGTTGGTCTTGAATTCTTGTGACATTCTGAGCAACTTCTTCACGTGCTCAGCAGGATGGAAGTTTACAACTTCTGGGACAGCCACGAGGTGATATCCAGACTCCTTTGAGGTGGAAATGAATGGAGAGTGTATGGCAATAGGAATACAGAAGTTAAGGTAGCTTCTAATGCCTGAATCAGCAGCTACGTGGATGGCTTTAGTCAAGAACACTTGAGGAAAACAATGGAGTTTGAATGTAAGGAATCAATGCTAAGATTTTGGTATTTTGTGTTTATAGTTTCCTGGGTTCTTGGAATTTTTTGCAGTGGTTCAAAGCTTTCTTTCTCAATTTTCTCGTCTCTTTCACAAATTTTTTTTCTGGGCTCTTCTCAGTGGCCAATGGTGTTCTATTTATAGGAAAAGATTTTGTAGTTTGGAGATGTCAAGTGGTGCTAGCATCATATGCTAGATGCTGACTTACTCTTGAAGTAAGCTTAAACAAGTGGGGGTTTAATGCATTCAAGTTGAATGGTTAGCAGCGCCTCAACTGGATTTGGTAGTGTGAATTAAGGAAAAGTAGAAATAGCGCATGGGTTTAGCATACTTTTGCACAGAAGTCTGTCTTCCCAAGACAGTAGGGGTACACGTGGGGAAAATCCCTTGGATAAAGACTCAGAGGCGGTTGTGAGCATTAAATGAATTCCCATGTGAAACTCTGCACCCTTGTCTAATTCTGGATTAGAAGTTCTGCTTCAGCGTAGCATCTCATCTTCTGATCTTTGTATCTTCCGGCTTCAGCATGTTCTGAGGGATCCTTCAAAACTTCCAGTATACTTACAACACGCTTTGTTACCTTCTTTGATTTAACCTTTGCAAACTTTGACTGAACCTTTGTGAATACTGGCCCAGAAGTTCTTACCAAACTCTGTCTTGAGAACATCCAGAATTTGCTGAGTGTGAACATTGGCCCAGAAGTTCTGAAATTGTCATATTTCTTGAATACTTAGAAAAATTTCTATGTTTTTAGAATTTTATTCTTCCAAAGTAAAATTTTGACTTTTGAAACTCTTGATGAAGCAAACTTCATATTCCAACATATCTGGATGAAATATGATTTTTGAGATTTGATTTTGATCCAAAAGTCAAATCCAGACTTCTTAGTGTGTAAATGACCATTTTCCCCTTGTGAATGGTTTTCTTGGAAAAATTGATAATTCAAGGCCTGGAGACTTGATGAAGGCAAACTTGAGGGTCCAAGGTGATTCCTTGAGAAATGAGAGGGCAAATATTTGGGTGTAACAGAAAGCGATAAAGTCCTATAGGAAGCATGCACTGAGAGCGAAGTCGTGATCTCAATTTCTAAATTGAGTGACTCATCGATCAACAAGAAAGGAGACAAGCACAAACACGACACACATGATAAATGAAGTACAAAATTCCTGCTACAGGTCTTTAAACAGCGACTTCGAGTGCACGCTCTTTATTTCCTACTTCTCATGATATCTAGAAAACGATAAATACGGAAGTATATTTGGAAGCCGTATAATACCAAACGAACAATAAAGTCCGCAAAAAAAAACGCCACCAAAGCAAAGAGACCCAGAATACTTTGCGCGAACTGGCATCAATAAAAAACAGTCAAAGATCTAATATTTGGAATATGTTTCGAAGCCTCATCGACGTGAAAATAAATCACCATCAGAATCCAAAACACATCCTCATATCAAATAATGAACCTGCATAAGACTCAACTCAACATGCAAAAGTGAATCACAAGTCTCAAGTAGTCGAAAAATTAGGAATTAATATCTAAAAAATCAAATGAGAAATCTAACAAATTTTTATTGATTTTTATAGTTGTTACCCTAAAAATATAAGAGGCAATCCTAAAATATATATTTTTTATTGTTGTTTTATTATATATATTTTCCTATTATTCTTATTATCAAAAAAAGAAATTTAAACTAAAAACAAAAATCTAAAAAAACCCAAAGGTAATAGAAAGAGTCAGGGGGTGTATTTCCGAAGACAGTGGTATACTCCATAAAACGGACACCTGGGCGCTAGGCCCACCAACCCAGTCCAACCATTATTTTATTTTACCAACATCAGAATGCTTAAGAAAGAAAAATGTGCATTGGAATCACATAGGAAAATCCCGGCCCATCATTATCATAACACGGTGGCCCAGTTTTAACATATCTATTCATGTTATTCATCCTCTTGAATTGAAAAACAGACAAAGATTAAGAGAAGAAATTAGGGCTCAGCTTATGATTCTTCGTATTTCTCTTTCTCCCTTCCACGCGGCGTATCCCTTACTCAACCGTCTCTGATCAAACAAAAATTTACCGCCGTATGCTTCAATTGTCTCCTCCATCGTAGTTCCGCTTGTAATCTCTCTCACAGTGGCGTCAAATCTTCAACATATCCAAACGGCGGCAGTGCTTCGATTAAGTATGATTCCATCGCGTCATCAAGGTTCTTGCGTAAGTTTCAGCAGAACAAGGTTGCAAGAGGTCGAAGCCTTATCGAAGGGAGAACATATGGCGCGTCTTCTACAATAACGAACAAAGATAGGATACCAGATAAATCTCGCTCCAGGTATGATAACAATCAAATTCTCTCTTCTTCTTTGTAAGTTTCTCCTTCACATTATCATTTCTGAATTGGTTGTCATCGTTGTTGCAGAATTTCACGGCGAATGATAGAAGCCCTATGTCGATGATTGATAATGCTGAAATGTTCTGATATTGATGAAGGGAGAGATTGATGATTACAGACTGCTGAAGATTTGAGATATGGTGAATGAAGGTTGAAGAGGATTCAAGAAGGAGGGTTGTGGTGATCAAGGTTCAGTGATTTCAGGGAGAAAGTAGAGAGGGTTCAAGGTGAAGCAGAGAGAGAGAGAGAGGGTCGAAGATGAAAATCTGAGGCCTTCCCCCCCAGAATTTCAGAGAATTCAGAGGTGAGTTTTTTGTTAGCTTATTTTTCTTTTATGTTATTAATCCCCCCTCCTTTTTACCTTCTATTTTTATATCATTTTTTTAGAAGTTTGTTAGAGATTCAGTTAAGAAGTTAAGAAATTCTGTTAGAAAAAATAGTTAGCCCCCTGTTAGTTGGTTAGCCCTTCTGTTATAGGTAGTTAAGAGTAGTTCTGTTATGGTATTGTGAGGCTTTTAGTTAGGGAATTTCTAGAGATTAGTTTTTGCTTTTTTTGTTTGAGAATCGGTTAAAGGATAGTTAAGCAAGCTGGAAAAATTGGTTATTGAATTAACGGTTTCTCCTTTTTTCTGAGTTTTAAACTCCTTTACTTAACAATTTTTTTCCGGTTAGTTCTATTATTGAACTGCTGCTAACACAAAACCCGTTACGAAATTGGCCCCATTTTGATTATGAAATGATTTCTTTCGATAAGTTGTTTGTGAACCTAATGTAGGGATCAGTTTTGCAAGGACCGACTTCGAATTGCCTTCTTTGAACTTGTTTATTGGATGAACTTCCCTCTGGTTATTATTAACAAGTCAGAATAAAGGCTTGAGGGTATTACAAAACAGTCTCCAAAGTCTTTTGGAATTTGTACTCGAATGGTTTTGTGGGTGACAAACAAATACAGTTCGAATGTATGCGTGCTTGGATCTATAGTGAACCATGCTGACTGTAAGAGCTTGAGTTCTTTATATCCTTTCACATTACATAACTATTATTCTGAATTTTGAACATGGTTTAAGTCGAATTGGCATTTACTCGAGGTGAGTTTATGAATTGAGTCACAAAACAAAGATAACCTTCTCTGTATTGAGCTTAATTTTTTTGCAGGTGACATAAACAAATGGACCAACAGACCAGTCAGCTGGAACAAGGTACCTCTTTTTATCAATGTCTATAATGTCACTTCTTCCGGCTTTCTCCGCAATCACAGGTACTCTATCAGGATGTTTGTCTCTAATGCGAAATAGATTCAGCCTGCCATCTCTCAAAAGGGTGTTGAGTCTTGAAGGAAGCTTTAGGCATGACCACATTGGAAAAGTGGGAACTCTCACCAAAGAATTGATGATCGAAGTAAAGATGGAAATCTGACCATGAATGTTGAATGGTTGAAGATTAGGACAGGTTTAGTTTTGTGTAATCTGTGAAATGCAACTTTATGATTAGAGCCAAATTTGTGGGACTCTCTTATTTGCGTAAGGGTTAATATCTCTTGTAATGAAAGTAATTGAAACAAGTGCAGTAACACGTATCATCACTTGCATTTTTTTTAAGAATCTTGAACGAATTATTACATTTATTTAAATTTTGAATCTTTGAATAGCCTTTGAACATAACCAATAGTCCCAAGATATTCCATTCTTTCCATGTTATCCTTGAGTATTCCTTCTCGCTTTTTGCGGTATTCTCAAGACTTTAACCCCTTGGCCTCAAAAACACTCGTGAATAAATGGCTAATCTTTGCAATATGGAATCCATACCATTTTGAATGGACCTTGGTCAAATAGTCTTGCACTGATGATAATGGATGAATAAATCTTGATTCTTAAATGATGCTTGAATGAATCTCAAAACATCACTTGAATCCAATTTTAGTTCTCAATTCAGATCCAAACCAATTTTCACGACAAGCAACAAACAATGGACACGCTGTTAAAGGCCTTTGTAATTTGAGTTTTCGATGGTCCACTCGATTAGATTTTGAATTCAGATTATACTTTAAATTTGTTACCCATATTCATGAATTCTATTTCACAATAATGAACCCATTCTCTACTTCACTCTTCAAATTCAAGTCAACTGGCAAATAATCAAGAAGTTGGAGAGATAACAAGGCCTTGATTACAGAGAACCCCCAAACTCCTACCATGTTGTATTACTCGCTCTTTAATTAATAAAAAATCTCGATGAAAATCCAAAGAAGCACTTACTTATCTAACAAGTATTATCACAAGAAGATAACCATAACTCAATCTTCTAGCCCTATTGAGAAGAGTTGACTTGTGGTGTAAGCAAATAAGAGGAACCCTAAATGACGTCAGTGAAATCATTAATAAGGAGACAATAATGATCCTTGTAGCCTTGAGGACAAAGCCTAGCATGACAAACCTTTGTTGAAGATTTAATACCAAGCTCAAATATAACATAGGAGAAACCCTAATTATTGACCTTTGACGACCATTGCTAAAGAAATGGCCTTGTATCTTGAGGAACTTTGCTAGCGAATACGTCTATGTTGCTTGAGATCCAAAACCCTAATCTCGTACCAAGAATGATGAGAGCGCCAGTTGAATCAACATGAAGAATGTAACAACCTTAGTCCACAGAGAACAACCCTAATGCCAAACTCTTCGATCCTGTAACCATGGGGCCAACGCTATGTATGAGATGTACAGAGTATGATAAGGGATCTTAGGGGGAAAATTGGGGTATAATAGCTACCCTTATTTAATTGTATCTATCCGGAGATAAGAAGACTAAAATCTTTGTTTCGATGCGATTGAAGATACTTAAATATAAAACAAGCCCTATTTTTGGCCCTAAGATGCCATGCGATGCTTATGATTATGGATGTAACATATAAACTTCATGAAGATGGGTAAGACACACACTTGAGAAGCAAAAGTAAAATTAACAAATTAACAAAGAGAATTCAACCAGGAGAATAAATATCTGGAGAATGACACGACCCCAAGGATAGAAATTTGAATCTATTAGAGATAAATCGGCTCCGCTGGGGAATAGAAGACTTGACTTTACTAGAGTAATATTTAGATAAGAGACCAAATAACATCGACTCAACAAAATGAGGATAACAATGGTTAATCGAGAACCGTGAACTATCCACCCATAGAGGAGATAGTAAAAGATAGTAACATCAACACAGAGGATTAACACCTGCTAAACAGAAGAGTGCGAACAGAAACGGTGAAGATAAAGCCCGCTCAAAGATGATGATAAACATCAACACCTAGATTAGTAAGTAAATGAATGGTATTAGTGCTTACGCCTGGTAATCAAAGATTTGGCATTAGAACTTATGGCTGGAAACAACTTAACTCAATCGGAGTAAGGTCCAACGAGGAGGAAGGGATTAATCTTGCCTAAGAATGGTAATAAACTACCCCCTCGAGAATGAAGGTAGAAAAAAAACATAGGACAATACTGAATTTTATTGAAGGTAAAGAAATAGAAGATACACCAACATTTACTGAAGGTGAACTAACGACCTTTACTGAAGGTAGGGAGAAAAGAGAATACACCAACTTTCACTGGAGGTGATGTCTCAAAGAATAATAGCGAACTTCCCAAAATTCCGGCGTTCTACTTAGAACGAATAGAAATACTAGTTATCTCAAATAAAGATATTACCACTTGTAAAGATTTCTCAACAAACTTCTCTTGCGAAACTTCCTCAAAGAGATACCATTTGATGGAGAATCAGATAAACTTCCCCTCGATCCTGACTATAAGCCACAGACTGGTCTCAGTTTCTTCTTTAACCAAGATATTTCACCTGGAAAAGGTAAAAACACAAGCTATCTCAAATAAATAGACTACCACTTGTAAAGATTTCACAACAAACTTCTCTTGCGAAACTTCCTCGAAGAGATATCATTTGATGGAGAATCAGATAAACTTCCCCTCGATCCTGACTATAAGCCACGAACTGGTCTCAGTTTCTTCTTTAACCAAGATATTTCACCTGGAAAGGGTAAAAACACAAGCTATCTCAAATAAAGAGACTACCACTTATAAAGATTTCACAAAAAAATTCTCTTACGAAACTTCCTCGAAGAGATATCATTTGATGGAGAATAAAATAAACTTCCCCTTGATCCTGACTATAAGCCACGAACTGGTCTCAATTTCTTCTTTAACCAAGATATTTCACCTGGAAAGGGTAAAAACACAAGCTATCTCAAATAAAGAGACTACCACTTGTAAAGATTTCACAACAAACTTCTCTTGCGAAACTTCCTCGAAGAGATACCATTTAATGAAGAATCAGATAAACTTCCCCTCGATCCTGACTATAAGCCACAAACTGGTCTCAATTTCTTCTTTAACCAAGATATTTGACCTGGAAAGGGTAAAAACACAAGTTATCTCAAATAAAGAGACTACCACTTGTAAAGATTTCACAACAAACTTCTCTTGCGAAACTTCCTCGAAGAGATACCGTTTGATGGAGAATCAGATAAACTTCCCCTCGATCCTGACTATAAGCCACAAATTGGTCTCAGTTTCTTCTTTAACCAAGATATTTCACCTGGAAAGGGTAAAAACACAAACTATCACAAATAAAGAGACTACCACTTGTAAATATTTCACAACAAACTTCTCTTACGAAACTTCCTCGAAGAGATACCATTTGATGGAGAATCAGATAAACTTCCCCTCGATCCTGACTATAAGCCACGAACTGGTCTCAATTTCTTCTTTAACCAAGATATTTCACCTGGAAAGGGTAAAAACACAAGCTATCTTAAATAAAGAGACTACCACTTGTAAAGATTTCACAACAAACTTCTCTTGCGAAACTTCCTCGAAGAGATACCATTTGATGGAGAATCAGATAAACTTTCCCTCGATCCTGACTATAAGCCACGAACTGGTCTCAGTTTCTTCTTTAACCAAGATATTTCACCTGGAAAGGGTAAAAATACTGCTGTAAGAATCTTTCAATGAACTATCTTTATCATTGAAGTACAGCCAAACTCAACAACGAACTATCTCCCATAACAATGAGACTACCATTCATCTTAACAAACGAACTACCTCCCATAATGACGAGGCTACCATTCATCGGAATAACATCTTCTCTAGCATTAACATACTTACTGGGAAGAACAGGTAGCTCAAAAAGAGACCTGTCACTTGCTGTTTAAGAAGGAATTGTAACAAGACTGGCGGGAAATGAAGCTTGATTTCCTGGGGAAATACTAATATACTCTTGTTGAGGAGACAAAAATTTGCATGCAAAATAAACGCACATTCTCAAACCAAGGCTCGAAGCCTGTAGAAGTCAGAATAATAATATTGTCGGGGACTACAAATTCAAACCAGAAATAAACTGGAATGAAATAATCAACCAAGACACCACCTGATGAGAAATAAACTCAAAAGGGGATCACACTCCATCCAGATAATGAACCAAATAGGAAGGCTGAAGCAAAATTCTTTCACGAGGGATAACTCAACGGGGAAATTAAAAGGATATACACTTTCTGTTAAAAGTTGACAACTCTATTGGAGAGAGGGTAACATAACTCTGCAAAGAGAAAAATATGCTGACAAAACATCAATGAATGCAAATGAGTAATGAGTTTTATTTAGCTATGCATGATGTATGTATGAATGTATGAATATTATCATGTATATGCTAAAAAAATAACCATAATGTACTGGGGATAACCAGACAAAGCTAACTTAGGTCAAGTCACGTCCAGGAAGAAGGTTCCATAAGAGGGTAAGCAGCAACTGAGGAAACAGAGTCCTATTTCATGGCTTAACTTCACTGGGAAGGACACAATTTTAAAACAATCAAAGCATTATCTGAAGGGAAATAAATAAATTTGCGGAGATACAATAAACTCCTCCAGGTTTCACCGGGGAATGTCATACAGACTTCGAATGGGGAAGACGATGCTTCGTCACCTAGACTTTGCCTGGAGCTTCCAAAACTAACTTCACTAGGGAATATTAGAACCACATCATCGAGACTTCAACTGGGGACGTCAATACAGAACTTACAGTGGAAGATGAAAAACTACGTCGTTGATGTTTCAACTAGAGATTGTCATGCTAACTTCATTGGGGAAAGAGAAAACGCACACACTGAAGAGAGCCCAAATACAGTCTTCAATATCAAGCATAATAATTGTGTAAACTTATCTGGAGAGAAATTATGAAATTTCACGGGATAACAACTTCAGAGGGAAGCATCATCCTCGACTCATTTGGAGAATTAAGAAATTAACATCACAGTAATATGTCATCTCATGGGGATTTTAAATCAAGCTCAGCGCACAACGAGAGAAAACCCAAGGAGTAGACGCTTATCTCAAAACTTCTTAGAATGTATATTTCCCTTGTCTGGTTGCTCAGAGGTATACAATAATGACAATGTCATAACTGGAGGGCGTAATATCCTGCTAGAGATTCTGCATTACTTCTCAAAACAAAGGGAGAAAGAATTCAACAACTAAGCACATGCTTTGTAACTTTGCAACCTCTGCTTGATCACCATTCGACCACGGAAAGAAATTACACTCAGTCAGAGAAATCTGAATCAGGACTTGACTGGGGAGGATGGGATTACAAATCCAACATCAAATAAAAACTTAGAGAAAACCTGAACCAAGACTTAACTGGGGAAGAAAATGGGATTGCAAACCCAATAATACCACACCACAACCTGGAGGAAACCCACTAACTAGTCAGCTGCCGTAGAGGGAACCATGCACACCTCTACAAGGCAGATCATGAGAAAAAGTCCTCCTCGAGGAAGATCTTTGGCTTGGGGAAGAACATAGTAACTGTCTTGACAAAACAAATCTGGAAACGCCCTTGGAAACAAATTTGGTGTCCCCATTTTACCGTGCTGGTCGAGATATTTATCACAACTTTCCCTTGGCTGTATGCTTTTAAGATAATCTGCCTGGCCAAAAAGTTCCTAGAGATTTGTCGAATCTCGACGTAACTGCCCTAGATTAGCTGAATGTTGCATCTTCTTTACTCGATAACTTCTTCTTAGATACATGCCCTTTTGCTGATACTCAAACATAAGCTTCTTTGATATCAAACAATTGTTTTACAAGCAGAATAATATTTATTCTAAGAACGATAATTCTAATGCAACAATTATGTAAGTCTTGAAGTTTTTATTGAAAATATTTTGCAAAACCTTGTGAATGAATCACTAGCCAAGACGCAAAATTGATTTTTTTTTATCAAAGATAACAAAAGCATATGATACCAACACAATTTTTTTTAGCAGAATTCATGAGAGTCAGAAAATGCTATCTCGTTGAAGTACGCTTTCGAAATAAACCTTGTTTCAATTAGGACTTTTGAGGGTTGTAACGTGGCCTGGTTCACGGTTTTAGAAAAAATTGGATTTTAAGGCTTCAAAGTTATTTGGTGCCCACCCCCTTCATGATGTTCTCCAGCCCTAAGTTCAGTTAACTCGACCTGAATATTCATCTCTCAAAATAAATTTCTAGACAGTTAAGGAACCAACCGAGGTCTTCTTTGGATACGACAATCACTTATTTTTACTTTTGGTGTCTGCCAAGCAACATATTTCTTTGCTAAGGATATCCATTTTGTAATCCTTTTTCTCCTTTCAGGCTTTCCATCATTTTCCCTAACTTTTGCCTGGACAAATTCTTTTTGAGTTTGACTATGAAGCCCAGCGGGATGCCCTGACTTTTGCCTAAGCGAGCTTTTTTTCAAGTTTCGACTTAGCGGGGATTTTTGTCTTTTTCTTTAATCACTTATTATTCATTTCATTTTTTCATTCATTTTTGTATTAACTTTTCTTTCTTTTTAAACATGTCGCGTGATGTGAGTCATTTTCGACTTGTTGGAAGAATTGTGAATGCCCTATTTCTTGGAGGATGAGGGATAACCATTGTTGTGTCATCGTCTACTGACTTTCTGATGTGCGAGAGATACTCATTAGGGTGTCTTCAATTGACGCCCACTCTTGATAAGTGAAGGTTAGCCATTACAATTTTGAGTCTCTTCAACCTTTTGAAGGATAACCATTAGTGTATCCTTAGATGCGCATTTCTGATGAGTTCCGAACACTCGATCAAATTAACTGAACACAACCATACCCCAGGTTAAAAATGAAGGTTTTTTCTGAATAGAAAAGAAACTCCTGCTTCAAGGCTCAAAGGGGTTAACGAGGGTTTCACTCCCTTATATCTCCGGTGTTTGGGAATTTGAAACAATGCCTGTACATTGTCAACAGGGTTTTATTCAAAAGCACACAACCATAAATTTTGCGTTTAAAATTCATCATCCTCCCTCCAAACCATTCCTAATAAAGAGAATGGATAACGAATTGGAATCATAATGCAAAAATCAATTTAAAATTAAAAATAAATACGAGTGAAACGAATGGATTTATTCAAGACAAACATATTCATTGTATTAAGATAATTATTGAAATGTAAACAAGTTCTTACATGCAAACAGTATGATGATTAACAAGAATAATTACAAATGAGAAATCAGTAAAATTTCTAGTAAACATGAGAAAGCTAATCATCCTTGAAATATAAGGCATTCTTCAACCACATTTATTCTTCGGCAAAGACTTGGCTTGGAATTCAAGACAAATATCTTTAAGTGACAAGATGCCACTTCTGACCAATTTCTGGACTTCAGCTTTTAATGGATAACATTGTTCAATACTATGTCCATGGGCTCCCTGATGAAAGACACAAGTCAAATCAGATTTGTAGTACTAAGGTATCCTCTTAGGAATCTTCGGTGGAGGTCGAGTCTGAACCAAATTCCTCTGCATTAGGATAGGAAACAACTCTATATAGGTCAATGGGATTGGGTCAAACTGAGCTTTCTTCTGATCAGGAACTTGTTGATTCTATTGACAAACTGGAGTGACAAGAGGTAAATTAAACACATTAATGACGGAAGGAACATGTTGATTATGACGATGATTGTTTCTTCCTATGGTTCTCTTCTTGGCAAAGTTATTATCAAACTTTTTCACACAACTAGTTGTGCCACTGTCTTCAGATAAACATTCCTTTCGGACATCCTCTTTTAGAAGCACTCCCACATTTTCCTTTTCTGTGAAATCATTGGGTTCATTGACCATCACCTTCTCATATAAAAATATTTCAGGGTTTCCGTGAATACTTTTGCCATCTCTTCTTCCTTCTTAGAAGTATTGACTTTGGCGGCGACCAAAGTCTTAACCAAAGCGGTTAGATATTCCATATCAGCTTTCAAAGTAGTTACCGCTTTGCAAAGTTCAAAGATCTCTTGCTTAATGTTTTCCACCTTCTCTTAGTACGAGTGTTGTATTGATGAGACAACTTGATTCTGAAGACCAGAGGACCTCGGGTAAGACTTCTGGACAACCCATGAAATTCATAATTAAATGTAACATGGTGCATGCCATGCAATACAAATGCCATGTTCTTATTTCCAAAAGTCTATACACTTTGATTCCAATTATTAAGCCACAATATTATTATATATTTTTTCATGTATTTATTATTTTTTTAATGTTTATATATATATATATATATATATATATATATATATATATATATATATATATATATATATATATATATATATATATATATATATATTCTAACAATTGGAATCAAAGAAATGATGTTTGAAAATGAAATAACATGTATGCTAATAATTATATTAACATGCTATGTATGCAAACATATGGGATCAAAGCTTCCGCAGTACTGAATAGCTGCTGAACTGATGGTAGAACCACTGTTACGTGTAATAAGATCAAAAGTCTGGACCAATTCAGAATACCAAGAACCAAAGTCACCAGTAGAACATATATATAGTCACCATCTATACATGTAAATATTATTCCCTTCCCACTCACGGGTAAAGGCTAGGTCAGGATAAGTCAAAGGTAACTCAAAATCACGGGTCTGCCTGAAAGTACTATCGCCTTACCCACAGACGTAGGTGTCGATAGTAATCCATTTGAATCTCATCCGAGCATGGTATATGTCATGACTGCGCTAATCAGACCACGTCCTATAGCCGTCATGCCCCCAGTCTATTCCTAGTGTCCTAGTGCACTCTGGCCTGGGTACTGGGCCTTTTACCTCAGTAGTAACACCCACCAAATCAAGGAAACAGAGAAGCCAACACAACAACAATATAACAACAAATATGCAATGTAAACACATGCTCAAACATATACAAATGAATAAACTATAAAAGCAAAATGACAAATACCATAAGAAAGAAAAACGGGAGCTAGGATTGACTTGTTGGATGGACCAGCAATTGGTCGACATCGTCTTCCCTAGTGAAGTAGCCATTTTTATGTAGCAGTAAAATCAATAAAGTCGTCATCGAGTATTTATTTATCCCGTATAAAAGGGAAAGGAAAATCATCGAAGAAAAACCTAAAGGGGGAAATCAAGGTCTTGTGACCAAGAGATTGGGTATGGGAGTCGATTACGCGAGGGGAAGGTATTAGCACCCCACACGTCCATAGTACTCTACGGGATCCACTCTCGTTATTCTAATCAAAGGGTGTGTTCAATCTAATGCTTAAGAGTTATAAACTAAGTGGGAATGCATGCAAAGAAAACACGGGGAAAAGAAGGAAATATTTATAAATTTTCGCTCGACTAAGCCCCGTGACCAGATGCCTACGTATCCCTTTTAAGTAATCAGAGTGCCGTAGTTCGGCTCATATATTTTGTTTGTTTGTATTTTTTAAATAAACAATGTTGCATTCGATCATTCCACCGCTGCTCGATCTTTGGAGACTTACGACCTGTAGTGAAAAGGATCTAACATGCTCTTAGAATAGAAAAGCCGAATGGCATAAATAAATGGATTGGTTGGTATTTTTTACCATGAAAAGAATTTTTATATACTTAGCATTTTTTATACATTTTCCAAGAAAAAAGAAGTTTTAGTTTTAAATGCGATTATGCAAAAAATGGGAAGAAAACATCTGAGGGAGACTAACCTATCTCTAATCTAATGTTATCATCCAATGAGAGATCCTATCTAAGTTAGGATGCCAAAGAAAGTCTAACAAACTATCCTATAGGGAACATACAATGAGAGCAAAGTCGTGATCTCAATGTCTAAATTAAGTGACTCATCGATCAACAAGAAATAAAGGAAAGCGATAAAGTCCTATAGGGAGCATGCACTGAGAGCGAAGTCGTGATCTCAATTTCTAAATTGAGTGACTCATCGATCAACAAGAAAGGAGACAAACACAAACACGACACACATGATAAATGAAGTACAGAATGCCTGCTACAGGTCTTTAAACAGCGACTTCGAGCGCATGCTCTTTATTTCCTACTTCTCATGATATCTAGAAAGCGATAAATGCTGAAGTATAACTTGGAAGCCGTATAATACCAAACGAACAATAAAGTCCGCAAAAAAAACGCCACCAAAGCAAAGAGACCCAGAATACTTCACCTGAGCTGGCATCAATAAACAAACAGTCAAAGATCTATTATTTGGAATATGTGTCGAAGCCTCATCAACATGAAAATAAATCACCATCGGAATCCAAAACACATCTGCATATCAAATAATGAACCTGCATAAGACTCGACTCTACATGCAAAAGTGAATCACAAGTCTCAAGTAATCTAAAAATTAGGAATTAATTTCTAAAAATCAAATGAGAAATCTAACAAATTTTTATTGATTTTTATAGTTATTACCCTAAAAATATAAGAGGCAATCCTAAAATACATATTTTTTATTCTTGTTATATTATATATATTTTCCTATTATTCTTATTATCAAAAAAAGAAATTTAAACTAAAAACAAAAATCTAAAAAAACCCAAAGGTAATAGAAAGAGTCAGGGGGTGTACTTCTGCAGACAGTGGTATACTCCATAAAACGGACACCTGGGTGCTAGGCCCACCAACCCAATCCAACCATTATTTTATTTTACCAACATTAGAATGCTTAAGAAAGAAAAATGTGCATTGGACTCACATAGGAAAATCCTGGCCCATCATTATCATAACACAGTGGCCCATTTTGAACATAGTTATTCATGTTATTCATCCTCTTGAATTGAAACAACATACAAAGATTAAGAGAAGAAATTAGGGCTCAACTTATGATTCTTCGTATTGCTCTTTCTCCCTTCCACGCGGCGCATCCCTTACTCAACCGTCTCCGATCAAACAAAAATTTACCGTCGTATGCTTCAATTGGCTCCTCCATCATAGTTCCGCTTGTAATCTCTCTCAGTGGAGTCAAATCTTCAACAGATCCAAACGGCGGAAGTGCTTCGATGAAGTATGATTTCATCGCATATTCAAGGTTCTTGCGCAAGCTTCAGCAGAACAAGGTTGCAAGAGGTCGAAGCCTTACCGAAGGGAGAACATAGGCACATCCTCTACAGTAACGAACAAAGATAGGATACCGGATAACTTTTGCTCCAGGTATGATAACAATCAGATTATCTCTTCTTATTTGTTAATTTCTCCTTCTCATTCTCATTTCTAAATTGATTGTCGTTGTTTTTGCAGAATTTCGCGACGAATGATAGAAACCCTATATCGATGATTGATAATGCTGAAATGTTATGATATTGATGCAGGGAGAGATTGATGATTACAGACTACTGAAGATTTGAGATATGGTGAATGAAGGTTGAAGAGGATTCAATAAGGAGGGTTGTGGTGATTAAGGTTCAGCGATTTCAGGGAGAAAGTATAGAGGGTTCAAGGTGAAGCAGAGAGAGAGAAAGGGTCGAAGATGAAACTCTGAGGTCTTCCCCCCCAGAATTTCAGAGAATTCAGAGGTGAGTTTTTTGTTATCTTCTTTCTCTTTTCTGTTATCAATCCCCCCTCCTTTTTCCCTTCTGTTGTTATATCATTTTTTTAGAAGTTTGTTAGAGATTCAGTTAAGAAGTTAAGAAATTATGTTAGAAAAAACAGTTAGCCCCCTGTTAGTTGGTTAGCCCTTCTGTTATAGGTAGTTAAGAGTAGTTCTGTTATGGTTTTGTGAGGCTTTTAGTTAGGGAATTATTAGAGATTGGTTTTTGTTTTTTTTTGTTTTATAATCGGTTAAAGGATAGTTAAACAAGCTGGAAAAATTGGTTATTGAATTAACGGTTTCTCCTTTTTTCTGAGTTTCAAACTCCTTTACTTAACAGTTTTTTTCCAGTTACTTCTGTTATTGAACTGCTGCTAACACAAAAACCATTAGTAAATTGGCCCCATTTTGATTATGAAATGATTTCTTCCGATAATTTGTTTGTGAACCTAATGCAGGGATCAATTTTGCGAGAACCGACTTCGAATTGCCTTCTCTGAACTTGTTTATTGGATGAACTGCCCGCTGGTTATTATTAGCAAGTCAGGATAAAGGCTTGAGGCTATTACAAAACAGTCGCCAAATTCTTTTGGAATTTGTACTCGAATGGTTTTGTGGGTGACAAACAAATATAGTTCGAATGTATGCGTGCTTGGATCTATAGTGAACCATGCCGACTGTAAGAGCTTGAGTTCTTTATATCCTTTCACATTACATAACTATTCTTCTAAATTTTGAACATGGTTTAAGTCGAATTGGCATTTACTTGAAGTGAGTTTATGAATTGAGTCACAAAACAAAGATAACCTTCTCTGTATTGAGCTTAATTTTTTTGTAGGTGACATAAACAAATGGACCAACAGACCAGTCAGCTGGAACAAGGTGCCTCTTGTTATCAATGTCTATAATGTCACTTCTTCCGGCTTTCTCCGCAATCACAGGTACTCTATCAGGATGTTTGTCTCTAATGCAAAATAGATTCAGCCTGCCTTCTCTCAAAAGGGTGTTGAGTCTTGAAGGAAGCTTTAGGCATGACCACATTTGAAAAGCGGGAACTCTCAGCAAAGAATTGATGATCGAAGTAAAGATGGAAATCTGACCATGAATGTTGAATGGTTGAAGATTAGGACAGGTTTAGTTTTGTGTAATCTGTGAAATGCAAATTTATGATTAGAGTCAAATTTGTGGGACTCTCTTATTTGTGTAAGGTTTAATATCTCTTGTAATGAAAGTAATTGAAACAAGTGCAGTAACACGTATCATCACTTGCATTTTTTTTGAAGAATCTTGAACGAATTATTACATTTATTTAAAGTTTGAATATTTGAATAGCCTTTGAACATAACCAATAGTCCCAAGATATTCCATTCTTGCCATGTTATCCTTGAGTATTCCTTCTCGCTTTTTGCGGTATTCTCAAGACTTTAACCCCTTGGCCTCATAAACACTCGCGAATAAATGGCTAATCTTTGCAATATGGAATCCGTACCATTTTGAATGGACCTTGGTCTAAGAGTCTTGCACCGATGATAATGGATGAATAAATCTTAATTCTTAAATGATGCTTGAATGAATCTCAAAACATCACTTGAACCCAATTTTAGTTCTCAATTCAGATCCAAACCAATTTTCACGACAAGCAACAAACAATGGACACACTGTTAAAGGCCTTTGTAATTCGAGTTTTCGATGGTCTACTTAATTAGATTTTGAATTCAGATTATACTTTAAATTTGGTACCCATATGCATGAATTCTATTTCACAATAATGAACCCATTCTCTACTTCACTCTTCAAATTCAAGTCAACTGGAAAATAATCAAGAAGTTGGAGAGATAACAAGGCCTTTATTACAAATAACCCCCAAACTCCTACCATGTTGTATTACTCGCTCTTTAATTAACAAAAAATCTCGATGAAAATCCAAAGAAGCGCTTACTTATCTGACAAGTATTCTCAGAAGAAGATAACCATAACTCAATCTTCTAGCCCTCTTGAGAAGAGTTGACTTGTGGTGTAAGCAAATAAGAGGAACCCTAAATGACGTCGGTGAAATCATTAATAAGGAGACAATGATGATCCTTGTAGACTTGAGGACAAAGCCTAGCATGACAAACCTTTTCTAAAGATCTAATACCAAGCTCAAATATAACATAGGAGAAACCCTAATTCTTGACCTTTGACGCCCATTGCTAAAGAAATGGCCTTGTATCTTGAGGAACTTTGCTAGCGAAGATGTCTATGTTGCTTGAGATCCAAAACCCTAATCTCGTACCAAGAATGATGAGAGCTCCAGTTGAATCAACATGAAGAATGTAACAACCTTAGTCCATAGAGAAAAAACCCTAATGCCAAACTCTTTGATCCTGTAACCATGGGGCCAACGCTATGTATGAGATGTACAGAGTATGATGAGGGATCTTAGGGGAAAAAATTAGGGTATAACTGGGGGGGGGGGGGGGTGAATTAGGTACTTTATAAATTTCTGGTTTTAGTGATGATGGATATTATTTTTCTGGATTAGTACATAGTTTACATATGTGTTTCTTTCTTTTCTCGTTTATGACTAGTGATGAAAGCAGTAAATACAGAAAAGTAAAGAACACAAAGATGTATCCTGGTTCCCCTCACAGTCTGAGAGTACTCCAGTCCCCTTTCAACATGAAATAGATTTCCTTATTATTGGATCTATAGACAAGACACCCTAGTCCTTCTATACAAGACTCTAACCAATAAAACCACCAAGAACAATCCTCTTGGATTTTCACTATGTCAAGAATGAGAACAATCCTCTCAAAGTGAATTTACTTGTATCCAACAATCCTGGAAAAATAAGATTTATTAAACCACTTAAACTTATTTCCAATGATCCTGAACAATAAGCAAGTATATAGCAATATTTGGTTTGAGTGAGTTTGAGTAGCAATGATCACTTTGAGTGATTTAAACAATGAATTGATCTTCTCTTCCAATGATAATAGTATACAATGACTCAAGATATATAATGCTCAAAGTTTTTTGGTTAGCAATATGTGAAAGTGTGCATAAAACTTGTGTATGAAAATGTGTAACGGCTTGAGTTTGATTTTTGAAAATTCAGAAAATATACTTGGAAGAGGTGTTGAAATGATTTTGAAAATGAGTATTTATATGTTCATAACACTTTTTTGAAACAACATAAAGTTCTGTAAATGAATCATGAACAATTTCCAAGATTGAGTGAAAGGTTTCCATGAAATGGTGTTATGAACAGTCATGTGTAAAGCTGCTGTTTTTCAAAATCGTGCAGCATGCAATCGATTGCACCCTTTGTGTAAATCGATTGCACGGGGTTTCAACAGCTAGAAATTCAAATATTTTGAGTGTGCAATCAATTGCACAAGAGTGTAAGTCGATTGCATTTGAAGTCAGTAACAAAAATTGATTGAGTGCAATCAATTGTACAAACATGCAAATCGATTACACTTAGAAACAGTAGCAAATGTTTTGAAAAATTGAAGCATGTAATCAATTGCAATAATATGCAAATCGATTGCACTGAAGTGAAAAATGATTTTTAACTTAGAAAAACTTGAGTAAAGATTTGGACAATATAAAATATTTCTTTTGACCATTGAACATCTATGTCTTAAGTTCAAAGTAAGTATTATCATTATACCTTGAAATTTGCTAAGAGCTTGAACTAAAGAATTTATCCACATATGCTTTTAGCTTGATCAATAATATTTTCCTTCTTTGTCAATCATGGTTTGTCTACATCAAAACAACAGTGCATTTGAGAAGCTTGATTTTACAATGACTTGCACAAGTTGGGCAATTTTTGAGAAAGTGCATGAAGTGAAAATTGAGAAATATTGAACTTGTGGACTAATGGGCCTAGGTTTTAAGGTTTGAACGTGTTTACAACATGATTAAGAACCCCTAAACCGATCCATGCATTATTTTAATTTTTATTTCATTTGTTTTTTATTTTATTCATTTAAACTCAAATTAAATCAAATAAAATGCAAGATTAATGCACAAGACATGTAAGGCTTAAGATTTGAATTTCTTGGGGTCCAAATAGCTCATAGAAAGCTGTCAAAATCATGACAACCAAGAAAATATCATTAAGATAAGATTTTCACAAGTTTGAAAAGTTTTTCAAATGAATTTTAGAAACAAATCACGCAATTGATGCCATGAGATTTCTTCCATTATTTTTTATTTAAATTCCTCCTCTATATAAACACAACACCCTCATAAACTAGAGAGCTTGAAATTGGATGCCCAAGAACACTCTCTAAAAACATCAAATTTTGTTAAAACTAGGACAAAGTCCAAACCAAAGATCCAACCACTTTCAGTCCAAGCCATCAATTATAAATCATTCCTGAGGTATCTAAGGGTAAGAATAGGTCGAAATTCATGGCCATTGATGCTTGAAACAAGCATACTCATCTTCTCTGATTTGCTTTTCTTTCAAACATTCATATAATTAATTTCATGCATTGCTAATGTTTATTAACTGCCCAAATGAGTTCCTGTTGTTACGTAGAACATGTTTGAATCACAAACAATAGCTTGGCTTGGTGGATGACGCGACTGACTGTGACCCAAGGGGCATGGGTTCAACACCCACCCCATGTATTTTTCACTTTTTTGACTATTTTCTTTTCTAACCCTTTTCATTTATTTATTTTTCACTTAATTTGTTTTCTATCATTAATTTAATTAACATATAAAATCTCAAAAAAATCATTAAATATTAGTTTCAGGCTTTTAATTAATTAAAATAATTTTTGACATAAAAGTTGTTTTGATTAATCAATATTTATTTTATTTCATAATTAACTTGTAAATTAATCAGAGTTAGGTTTTTTAATTATTAATTCACACTTTTATTATTTTCCAAACAAAAAATACCAAAAATATATTTTCTAACACTTAGAATCTTAGGTTTTAATTATTTTCTCAACATTTTTCTTATTTTTATTTCTATTCATTTGCTATTTATATTTATTAGACAAATTGTATAGGTCGCATAATAATTATAATAGTCGTAGTTTAAATTCTCGCAGTTTCATTATTTATGTAACTACACCAAAGCCCTGTAATAGCATAGGAACTTTATTTATCGCCTTTATATTTATTGTAAACTTGTATATATTTAACTGCTAGTAATTAGGCATGTATCGCAAGATCTATAAAGAAATAGTAGAAAACCCTAATTTCAAGATAAATATAACTGAATTGAACACACTTCTCACACTTGCACCTCTAGGGTAACCTCTCTCGTTGCCTCGGAAAACAATGGTCATGTCCCTCGAACATAGGGATACCATTAGCAAAGACCCTCGGTATACATCATCATAAAAGATCATAATCCCTCGAAGTTGCCTACGGTATATGATCTTGTCCTTCGATGTTGCCTACGAATATATGATGACGTCCCTTCAAATTGCTAAAGGTATCCCTACATGTTTCCTTCAATGACCATAACGACGACCCTACGCTTGTCCTCCAAACATCAAACGACTAGGGCTACCTACTCACTAATAGTAGGATAGCACTGTCTAAAGGAAAAGAGGAAAAGAACGACCTTTCGAGTAAATTAGATAGTTCATAGATGCTTGCTCAAAACTAAACCATTTTTCCACATACAAATTTCAAAAAACAACTTTAAAAAACATTTGCTTTATCAACACTCTTGAGGACTGATACAAGAGTTATCATAGAGAAAATTGCGGCACTAAGGCATTTTTAAAACATTTTTCAAAAACACAAAGCACAAGGTATTTACAAAATGAGCTAAGCATCTAAGAGCCCGCAGAAAACTACGGATGGAAAGGGTGATAACACCTTCCCTTTCCATAATCTACCCCCTTACTCAGAAAATTCTCGAAAAGGTCATTTTTTGTTCTTTTCACCCTTTCCTTAATTTGGATAAAAGAAAAGACGGTGGTGACTCTTGCTTACCGCAACATTTGCAAACACAAACGTAAAACCATTATAACAGTCGGTTCTGCCACCGTATGACAGAACTGACGACTCTGCTGGGGAACTTTTAAAAAGGTTTACCTTAGGGTCTAGTTCATATCTAAATTGCTTTCCTTGTTTGTTTTAATTGCTTTACTTTTAAAGGTTTGCTTGGGATACTATAGATCCTATACCCAGATCTGGGGCATCTTTTTAGGTAAATAACAATAGATCATGGAGACTATACGGCATAGACCGATATGGTTGAAGCGATAGCTGTGTTTGTGTGACACTTTGGTTGGTACCGGTATCTCTTGTGTTGAATCGAGGAGAATACGGGGCCACCGTGTGGTGTCATGAAGCACTAATGAACCTTAGAACTTTAGTTGAACAAACTTAGCCATTAGAAAGTAGTGAGATAGACGGCCTCGATGTAAAGCTGGGAATCAGTTGATACTCGATACTACACTCGTTGAGATTGGACTTTCGGGATGTTTCGGCTGCAAGAAAAGATTGCTAAGCTAAAATAATACCGATAAAGAAAGATTAGTGATATTGAGATTCCTTAGAACCCAATTATTATTTCTAAGACAGGTTGAACCAACTAAATTTCAAGAGGGTACTTACCTACAAACCCCATGCAAGCCTAAACCTAAGGTTGCTTGTTTGTTTTGTTTGCTTTCAACTTGAGCTACTTGCAGGGTTTTTATCTAACAACATGATCTCCTTGCAGGATTTGTTTACAGTCATTATCCAATAACCTGGACTTCTTAGACTCACTTGTCTTCATGACCTTACACTTTTGCTCAATGCATAGCATAAACATTACAACATCATGCCACATCATTTCCTTAACCGTTTCAAGGATCTCAAGGGTTTGTGATGCAGGTTATGATAAATCAGACGTCTAGTAAGGGGCAAGAGGATTTATTTTCCTCTAGCCAATTCCGTTAAAAGATCAAAACTCAACAACTTGAGTCAGGGGCTATGACCCACTTGATATGGTGAGCTTGACTCTCGTAGAAGGACACTCAACGATACGAAGTTCTTCAATCAAAGCTGCAAATTTCAACTTTTGATATTTTCTTATTTACCCCGCGAGATCTTTGAAAACACGCATGCATGCCATTTCATAACAGGCCTTCCAGTACAGGTTTATCATCTTTTCGCTGTTTATTTCAGCAAAATAATTGGCGCTTGAACAAACAGTAAAAGACCTTCAAGCTCAAAACTCTCAGTTCCAACAAATGTTCATGGCTTTGGCCCAGGGGCAGGAAGAACTGAAAGCTCTTGTCATCAAAGAGAAGAAGAAGAAGGCAAAGAAACAGGCTGGCATCTTGAATATGGGAATACGACTTAGAGGACCGGTTAAACGAGCTATAGATCTCACAACTCCATCAAACGAAAGGGATAATCATGAAGAAGTCAACAACCCCGAGGCTGATGAAGAAGAAGCTGATTACTCTGAGGAACAATATCCTCCTGCTGACGATAAATACAAATAGCTGGAAGATCGTCTCAATGCTATGGAGATTCAGCAGGTACCTGGCTTAGACTTTGAAGAGTTAGGGCTGGTTCCTGGAGTGGTCATCCCACCAAAGTTCAAGGTTCCCACATTCGCTAAGTATGAAGGTGTCTCCTGCCCTAAGTTTCACTTAAGGTCCTATGTCAGGAAGATCCAGCCTCACACTACTGACCAGAAGTTATGGGCCCATTTCTTCCAAGAAAGTTTAGCTGGCACGCAACTGGAGTAGTTCTATCAGCTAGAAAGAACAAACATTCATACCTGGGAAGACTTGGCTGCTGCTTTCTACAAGCAGTACCAATACAATGCTGACCTCGCTCCAACTCGTACACAATTTCAAAGCCTGTGTATGGGTTCTAGCGAAGGCTTCAAGGAATATGCCCAAAAATGGAGGGATCTAGCTGGCAGGGTACAACCTCCTCTGAATAATCGGGAAATTGTAGACATGTTCACAGACACTCTGACAAGCTTGTTCTTTAATCAGCTGATTGGGAGTTCCTCATCCGGGTTCACAGAGATGGTTCTGACTGGAGAAAGCATCAAAAGTGGTATCAAGAGTGGGAAGATCTCGATGGTTTCATCTTCTAATGCTGAGAAGAAGCCATTTGATGGTAAGAGGGAAACCAATGTTGTGTATGGCCAGAAGGGTCGTAATAAGGCAGACTACCACCAATCTATAGGGGCAATGCTGGTCTCTAATTCGGCACGCGTGTAATAACCACAACAACGGGGGTATTCAACGAAGGCAAGATGAGGCTAAGAGACAGTTTACCAAGATCAACATGCCGATGTCTCAAGCATTACAACATATGTTGAGGATGAATTTGATTATGTTGATAGGACCTCATCCAAACCCTAAGACTTCTTCTCCTAACTACAATCCTGATGCAAGGTGTGCCTATCATTATGGCAGTCCTGGGTACGACACTAATGATTGTTGGGCAATGAAATACAAGATTCAAAATATGATTGACGCCAAGGAGATTGAGTTCGACCCTCCTGAGACTCCCAACATGATCACTGCTCCCATGTCAAATCATGGCCCGAATTGAGAGCATTTTTGTTCATTTGAATTCTCAAGTTGTATTTTCTTTGTTTGTTTAAACAATTATTGTCATGTCAAACTTTGTTATTTTATTAATGCATTGCACATGTTTGTCTTGAATTAATTTGTTTTCATTATGCTTAAGCTGCTTTATTACTTCCTTTTTGTGATATTCAACTCTTGATTAAAAGCTCTAAGCCTTTAGAAGGAGGATGACAAGAACGATACCACAATCTCTACAATATGCTTTTGAACAGACCCCACTGAAAATGTACATGCGTTGTTTCAAATCCTAAACAGTGGAGTTATAAGGAAGATAATCCATATTCAACCCCTTTGAGCCTAATAAGTAGGAGTTTTCTTTTCACACAAATTAAAACCCTTAATCATAACCTAGGGCAGGGTAGTTTTCTAAGTTAATTTAGATGTTTATTCAGTCGCAAGCTTTCCCTTCATACACGACAAATAGTGTAGAAGATGCTCTCCAAAAGATAGCGATGGTTCCACATAATCATTAAGAACAGGCAGTCGAAAATAAAAGCCCATTAAGTCAAAATCTATGAAGGAGACTTAAGAAAAAAACTAGGGCATCCCGCTGGCTGTAATCACAAAAGAAACAATTCAGGCAAAAGACAGGGATAGCAAAATTAAAAAATAAAGAGGTCATACAAATCCTCAACAAAAAGAAAAGGTCACAAAAATGTCTGCCTTCTCAAATAAACGTTCAATTTCTGAACCATCACTAGAATATCGGGGCCAACATTCCAGAACTCAACTGGGATTCGAAATGCACAATTAACTGAGCATAGGACTGAAGAACATCACGAAGAACGCGTGGGTACAAATAAATTTTGAGCCTTTATCCTTTGTTTCTTAAACTGTGAACCAGACCATGTTACAACCCTTAAAAGTCCTAGCTGAAGCATGGGTTAGTTCGAGAGCATATTGTTACAAAGGTATCCTGACTCCTGTAAGGTTTGCTATAAATCATGAGTTGATATCACATTCTTGCAAATTTTGTTTTACTACAAAAAACGCATTTTCAAAAAATTTCAAGACAGACATTAGCTTTGCATTCTTTAAATGACATTGTTTGCATATGGTTAATTATTCAAATGGCAGAGAAATTCACACGAATATTCAGTGAATGAAGACCCCCTCAATGGACAGAATCACCGCAGACGGAAAAAACATTCCCAATAACAAGACTTTCATAATCAAGGGCCATGACGTGGTATCTAATTAATCTGGGGCAGTCAAGCCAATATGCAAAGAATCTCTCCAAAAATGCTGAATAGCCAGGGGCAGATCTTCATCTGAATCACCTGGGGGCTGTTACAGTGATCGGGGATTCCAGCAAAAAATCACTGTGAAATTTGAATCTTTGGTACCACCAAATTGCTTGTCTGTGCCAATAGTATCAGATGGTGTTAGTATCATGTCTTTGAATCCTTCCATGACAGTTCTTAGAAAAGATACCTAGGAAATTCAAGACTATCAGAAACTTGATCAAACATCAGGTGCACCAGATTCATCCTGAAGCAGCCTCACACAGGCTCCCACATATGAAAGGGCATATGTGATCACATAAACAATTTTCCGGCATTTCTATAACACTTGTTGTCATAGACAGTGACAACTCTCCACATCCATTGAGCGCGAACATAGTCAGAAATACTACGCATGAAAAAGATCCGCTAGGTTGACAGGCCTTGGCAAAATTAAGGGCATCCCGGCGAACCAAAAGAGTTTGGGAAAAAGTTAGGGATATATACAAAAAAATTATACACCCGGCAAGTCGAAAACCTGAAAAGGCGGCTTGAGACAAAAAGTGTATCCCGGTGGATTGAAAACCCGAAAGGGCGGTCCATGAAAAAGTTAGGGATTAAAAACGTAAGACTATGTCCCATCATCTTGTCATTTGTTTATCAGTAGAAGACTTATCATCCTGATCAGCATTTACCAAGCAGCCCAGGAGTTGGGATGACACTCAAACCATCCACAAAGTCTCCGCAGGTACTTTCTCCAGCAGGTATAGAGGCAGGGGCGTCTTACTAAAAAGTCACTGCCATATCCTCACCTTACAACCTGGTGATGTCAGGTGTTCTTGTATCCCCGACAGAACAGGAATTTCTAATTACTGCTCCGACATCAGGTTTTCCCCAGTAAAGTCATCAAACTTCTCAGGATTCCCCAATAGGATTTCACAAAATCCTCAGGAAATGCACAGAGCTTTCCTTCCCCAACAGAGTTTATTTCTATAATAACGGAAGATCATCCCCCAGCAGTTCATCTTTAACAAAATCTGAAGACCTACATTCTCATCTCCAACTGCAATCAGGGATTTGTTTTCCCTAATTCAACAGCGCTGCAATAGAACAACTGGTACATTCATATATTGCATTCATACATCATTCTACAAACGTCATATCATCTGCAATACAAATGCATACATCCCAATCTCATTTATTTTGAGAACACCATTACACAATACATTTCATACATCATGACATTGCATATAGCTAACACTTTACCTTTTCAGGAAAGATCAATCAACATATATTTATCATCAACAATTCTCAACAAGTCCAAGATTAGCTCCTGAAATAAAACAAAGGATTTATCTGTGCAACCAAATACAGATTTACACAGGCTCAACATGAAGCAATATTACACGGGTTTCTTCTGACTTCCAAATACAGCTTTACACGGGCTCATCATGAAGAAATCTTACACGGGTTTCTTTTGACTTCTAAATACAGCTTTACACAGTCTCAACATGAAGAAATCTTACACGGGTTTCTTCTGACTTCCAAATACAACTTTACACGTGCTCATCATGGAGAAATCTTACACAGGTTTCTTCTGACTTCCAAATACAGTTTTATACAGGCTCATCATGAAGAAATCTTACACGAGTTTCTTCTGAATTCCAAATACATCTTTACACGGGCTCAACATGAAGCAATCTTACACGGGTTTCTTCTGACTTCCAAATACATCTTTACACGGGCTCATCATGAAGCAATCTTACACGGGTTTCTTCTGACTTCCAAATGCATCTTTACACGGGATCAACATGAAGCAATCTTACACGGGTTTCTTCTGACTTCCAAATACAGCTTTACACGGGCTCATCATGAAGCAATCTTACATGGGTTTCTTCTGACTTCCAAATACAGCTTTATATGGGCTCTTCATGAAGCAATCTTACACGGGTTCCTTCTCCCTCCTCATGAAG
The DNA here is from genome assembly GCA_948472305.1 of Vicia faba. NCBI lineage: Eukaryota > Viridiplantae > Streptophyta > Magnoliopsida > Fabales > Fabaceae > Vicia > Vicia faba. The sequence continues at coordinate 1,063,560,811 of OX451737.1, forward strand.
TTTTACACTGACTCATCCTGAAGCAACCCTACCCAAGTTCCTTCTCACAATCTCCAGATGCATTTTTACATGGACTCATCCTAAGGCAACCCTACCCAGGTTCCTTCTCTTGAATTTCCAGATGCAGTTTTACACGGACTCATCCTAAGGAAACCCTACCCAGGTTCATTCTCTTGAATTTCCAAATGCAGTTTTACACAAACTCATCTTGAGGCAATCCTTCCCAGGTTCCTTCTCAGAATTTCTGGATGCAGTTTTACACGAACTCATCCTGAGGCAACCCTACCCAGGTTCCTTCTTACAATTTCCAGATGCAGTTTTACACGGACTCATCCTAAGGCAACCCTACCCAGGTTCCTTCTCACAATATCCAGATGCAGTTTTACACTGACTCATCCCGAGGCAACCCTACCCAGGTGTTTACCGTGAAAAATGGTAAACAATCGCTGATCTTCCAAAAGGTAACTTATTTGGTGACTCGCAGGATCGATCAGATTGATCCTAAGACATGGCTGATTTCAGAGAGTTTAAATGCTTTGAAATAGAGAGTTTTGACTAATCCTAATGGTGATTAACGCAAGTAAGGTAAAGACGCCTTAAGTAAATTGCATGAAGAAAAGCTTGATAAAGTAAATAAAAGCATTAAAGGCTTGTTAAATAAATGAATTCGACTGAGGTAAATAAGTGAAAGCGATAAATTGCTTGAATGTAAAAGATTTCGATTAAGGTAAATGGTGTTTCACACATACATTCTCAATGATTCTTTCTCTCACGCTGGGTACTTGAATCTAAATGAGTGACTTGTATACAATGATGAACACACGCAATAACTACGTGAACACTTAGTATTTATACTAAAAATCCTAAGTAATCGCTGGGCAGTTACATTGCTTCGAGGTGACACCATATGGCACGTTCACAACCCTCGACGCCTACTTCCACGCCACGTTGTGCTTGGTAACTGCTGGGAACCGTTTTCCCTCCAACAGTTCGAAATTCAAACCGTTCGATCTTGGGCATCATGGACTTTGGTCGAAAGGTTTCTCCTTCAACGTTGAAAACAACATGATTTCAACTTAGAGAAATTTCTCTAAGTATCTTGTCATTCTTTGATAAGCCTTTGATGTGATCAGCTGATCGAAGCCTTCTTGTGTAGGAACCTCTTCTAACTCATAATTAATGATCTATATGATAATAGAACGTGGGTGTCGAATTTAGGAGCCAACAAATTGCCCCCCCAAGAATGTCTTATTTCGACGCTCAGAAGAAAGAGGAATTCTTTGATATTCTATTCGACACCTGTCCTTCACTCTCAGCCACAAATTAGTTTATGCACTTTTCGTCTCCTACCAACCATCTGACAATCTCAAAAAATCATCACTTCAACTTTTCCCAAGATGTCACTTCAGTAAGGCACTTCGCACACACGATGGCCTTTCATATGTTGTCATCATGACCATTCTCTGAAATCGAGGAAGCATGCTGCAACGTTTCCGTTTTTCAGAATAGTTACAGCGCCAATGCGTGCCACATGCCCCACTCCCGTCTGTGGCATTAAATGACCTCGAGCCCTGTGATTTTCCAATCACTATAAATAGCACTAAGTGCTTCATTTGGACTCTTTACGCTTTCCCGCATCCAAACCTTCGATCAAACGAAATCTTCTGCAAAGAGCCCTTTGCTTCGTCCTCTCCAAACCCAGTAATCTTTATTCTTCATTCACCCTCATTTAAACCAAAAATGGCTTCACGTACTCGTGCTCCCAATTCCCCAAGAGCTAGCATTCTCTCCAAGACTGCTCAACCAGAAACCTTCTCAACTGCTCCGGTAGTTAATTATATGGGAATGCGAAGGGTTCCTGAACCCATGGGTGATGCTGAGCGCAAAACCTATGGCTCTCAACTGCTGATTCCCGTTGGGTATTCCAACCAGGTTTTTGCCATGTCAGGCCCTCTTTCAACATACATTACTGACCCCACAAAAATTGAGGGTTTCTTCCCCGCGATAGAGGCACTCAAACCCATTGGGTGCTCAAAGAAGGCGAAAGATGATACTGAAGATCCTGCAAAAGAGAAAATAGATCTTCGGTTTTTTAACAGGGGGTTAGGGATTTTCGATCTAGCCCTAGCCTTACACCAGAATATACCGCTTGGCTCAGCAAGATGGAGGAGTGCCAGGCTTCAATTTGGAAAAGCATGGGCATTTATGACCTGGTCATGTTGTCCAAAACTGGTCTTAACTACTGTCTCGACATGCTGGTAGCTTCATTTCTGTTTTGGGACTACACTCACTATACCTTCCACTTGCCTTGTGGAATGGTTACGCCCACTCTCTTCGATGTGGCCGCAATTGCTGGCCTTCGACCAACTGGGGACTACTTCGACCCAGAGGAAATGTCTGAAGACCAGATTTGGTTTTTTGCTACCAAACCCACCTACACCACTTACACCAGTCATTACCACGACAAATCAACGGCTGCGGTGACTGATGTGGAGCACATCGCGTTTATAGCCCTTTGGCTGTCGCGCTTCGTGTTCTGCACGAAATCCCTGCAGGTGACGAAGAAGATGGTCACCCTCGCTACTCAGCTTCATCACGGCCAAAACATTTGTTTGGCCGAATTAATATTGGCGTACTTGTACGAGTCGATCAGCAATGGAGCGGCTCAATTAAAAGTAATCGAAAATAGAGCCAGCCTGCTGCTTGCTGGTCCCTTCTGGCTACTTCAACTTTGGCTGAATGCCATTTTCGAGTCTTTTCTACCCCAGAAGACTCAAATAAATGAAAAGGCTCCTGAGATAGCCAGAAGGCGCATTGAAGGCACCAGGCTTGCCTTATTGACTCCTACTGAGGATGGGCTGGAACTACAAAAGACCTTCGCAAACTTCGTTCAGATGTTTGGGGGAGGAAGGAATTCATTTCGACCATGGCCCCTTTCGTCGGTCGAAAGTGTGGTCCAGGATGGTTTACCAGGCCCCATCCTAAATCACCAGAAGATCCTCACTTCGAAGAGCATACAACAATGTGGGAAGCGTTTCTCACCCCAAGGATAATGCCGTTACATTTCAAGAGTTCGAAAAATCAGCTGAGCCTGATGGCCTACAGCCGAATCTTGTCTCTCGACAATTTGGCATTATCCAATCGCTTCCTTCTCCGATTTATCCTCGGGAGAAATTATTGTTGTTCTTTTCTAATGACTACTCTGAAGACGCCGCTACTAGGCATATTAGTAGATATGTTGGTCGGACCGTACTATCATTGTTCGACTACCAACTCAACTTCCTCTGTTCACCAGCCTTTGAAGACTGGTGGAAGAGATATTACGTCGAAGAGTTCTTCGACAAGAAGGACTTTGCAGACGAACTCAAGAAGTCCTTTGTCATGGTCCTAGATAAAATAAAGAAATGTACGTTCCCTCTTCAAATTATATTTGTCTTTTCATTTCGACTTATATCTGTCAATTATAACTTATGAACGTTTCTCTTTTAGTTGTTCGAAAACCTGTGGCTAAGAAGGCCACAGACAGCAATCAGGGTGGAGGTCCCTCTGCAAAACCTCCAGTACAGGTAACAATTTTTCCTTGTTTCCCTCTTTGGTTTTAAACATTCTGGTTTTCGATGTTGTGTTTTAAATCGACTCCGTTTGGGATTTTCAGAAACCTGCGCCTAAGAAGCGACCCATATTAACGGTCGAAACTTCGAGTGGCGAAGAGGAGGAATCTCCTCCTGTTCCTCTTAAACGGAGAAAGCTGAAAAAGTCTGCTCCTGCTCCTAAACCTCGACCTGTGATAAGAACTAAAGTCACAGGGAATAAACCCAGGCCGCCCCCTGTGATCATCGAAGAACCCACAGAGGAGGAGCTAAATGTCTTGCTCAGTAATCCTGTTGAGAGCGACAACTCTAGCCCCAGGGCTGAGGTTCCTTTTCTAGGTAATGTCTCCGACCACTTTTAACTTAAGTGTCGATGATCACCTTCGAATGTGTATCTCTCTAATCAGAGTTTTTTTTCTCTACTTTCAGGAAACGGCTGGCACTTCAGCGCCAGCTGGGCATCCTGTCGAAGGTTTCGGTGCCTTCATAAACAGCACAGGGGAACCCACCTGTAATCCTTCTTCTTTCGTCAGTTCTGGTAACGAAGTGAATCAAACTCCGGAACCGCAGGACTCTGCTGACCATAGCAGACAACACAAAGAGGAACTGGTGGATGATGAGCTTTCTGCTGAGACAGGGAGTGCCCCTGAGGAGCACCACCAGGAGGAGGTTCAAGTGGTCAACGAGACAGAAGAGCAACATGATGAAGAGGGTCATGTTGACGCTGATACTGCTGAAAATGTTCAGCCCCAAGCCAACATTGTCGAAACAGAAAAGGTTACCTCGACAAAGCCCAGGTCTAAAGAGGACTTGGCTCTCTTGAAGCAAAATGATCCAATTGGCTATCTGAACGCCATCATCGAGAGCAGGGAAAATTCATCTGACCCTAGTCATGATGCTTCTACTGCATCAGGGAAGTCTACTTCGACTTCTCCTGTCGATGAGGTCTTGAAGAAAGTTAAGGCTCAATTCTTCAAGAGGGACCTAATGAAGGCTTTGGAGGGGGATCCTACTGCCCAATCTTGTTTGGGGGCTGTCTTGGGTGCAGTCGATTTGCTTTCTGTTTCTCCAGAGATTTTCGGCTTCATCTTGGAGTTATACTCCATTATTGACCAAGCCTCTGCGGATTACAATCGTCGAAGGGGGTTCAACAACCAACTCGAAACGCTGCATGGCAAGAGTTCTGCTGCTTGGACTGAAGTAGCTGAATCGACCTCTCGAATTAAAGAGTTGTCGAAATAGATAACGTCTAAGAAACAGGAAATCGAAGCCATTGATCAGGATAATGCCTCTATACGGGCGCAGATCGAGGAGTTGGAAGCCCGTTTAAACGCTAATACTAAGCGCAAGTAAGAACTTCTTTCGACTGTTTCAGACGCGGAGAGCCAAGATGAAGTTGCTCGAGGCCTAGAGTTCGCTGAAAGGGCCCAGGCTCTAGATGACCAGATTTCCAAAATCTCTCAGGCGAATGCCTTGTGCAACAAACGATTGGAGTTACAGCGAGTAAAATATCTTCGTCTCAAAGCTTCCGTCCCATTTTAATTTGCACTGTACTTCATTGACCATGTACTCGAATATTCTGTAATTTTTGTAGCCATTTTGGCTTATCAATATTATTTTCCATTTTGGCTTTATTGTTAACTTAATCATTCATTGTTATTTATTTTGATCTCTTGGAGCATAGGTTTATATTTTTTCAAATATTTTCCGTTTACTCTCAAGAGTCTTTTATCTTCGCTTAACTCTTCGACCTCATATGCTCCACCAGAAAAAGTTTGAATAATTTTGAAGGGTCCTTCCCATTTGGGTGACCATTTTCCCATGCTTCGATCTTTTCGATCCATGGGAAGAATTACCTTCCAAACTAGTTCTTCAGGCGAGAATGCCTTCGGTTTTACTTTCTTATTGTAAGAGTCTTCCACTCTTTTCTTCTGAATTCTCAGTAGGTCAAGAGCTCGTAGTCTTTCTTCGTCTAAATCTACCAATTCGTCTAACATCATATCCCAGTAAACCTCAGGGGGAATATCTTGATGTCTTTGAACCCTTGCTGATTGAAGATAAATTTCTGCTGGCAGTACTGCATCATGACCGTAAGTTAGCCGATATGGTGTTGTACCTGCGGCTTCCTTTGGGGATGTTCGACAAGCCCACAAGATCTGGTCTAACGTTTTATGCCAATTTTTTGGCTTCTTTCCTACATGCTTTTTTATCAGGCCAATCACTATTTTATTCTCCACTTCGACTTGACCATTTGCCTGCGCGTAATAAGGCGTTGATGTTAGGAGTCTGAAGCCTATTTCTTGCGCGAATTCCTGCATCTTTTGACCAGTGAACACTGACCCTTAATCAGTCGTTATAGTCTCAGGGATTCCAAATTTGTAGATAATGTTCTTTTGAATAAATTAAATGACATTTTCTTGGTCTGTGCTGACTAAAGGGATAGCTTCGATCCATTTAGTGAAATAATCAATGTCTACCAGTATATACTTTTGGCTCTTCGATGATGCTGGTCGAATCTCTCCAATAAGATCCAATGCCCATCCTCTAAAAGGCCAAGGTTTCACTATTGAGTGAAGCTCGCTTGCTGGTACATGTTGGATACCAGTATGGACTTGGCATTCCTGGTAACCCTTCGCGAACTCGACACAATCTTTCAAGATAGTGGGCCAATATAGTCCTTGTCGAAACAACAACCATTTCATCTTATGACCTACTTGGTGAGCCCCACATGCTCCAGCATGCGTAGTCGAAAGGGCTATGTATGCTTCGGTTTCTCTTAAGCATTTTAATAATACCCCTTCAGGCGTCTTTTTAAACAACTCATTCCCCATGAGTACGTAACTTAACGCCCTATATTTTATTTTTCGTTCTGTCAAAGCTGCTGGATTTTGTAGATAATCTACAATGGGTTTCCTCCAATCTTTCTCCGATAAATTGTCTATGAACGAAATTTCGAAATCCCTTTGATCGGCATATCCTAGTCTTGTCGATTCCAAATCAGTTGGAGACAAGCTGTTTGCTGTCATTTTTTCTCGGACTTCGATTTCTCTTTGTAATCTCGTTTTTGAAATCCTATACCCAGATGCAATTTGTGCCAAATCATTGGCTATTTGGTTTTCCAATCTAGGTATGTGTCGAATATTAACCACTTCGAATTTTTTCAATAAACGATTTGCTATCACAAAGTACATAATGAGATTTTCTCTTATACATTTCTACTCTTTTGTGATTTGCTTAATGACTAACTCTGAGTCTCCCATTATTTCGACTCGAGTTTCCCCTAATTCCAACAATATTTCAAGGCCAGTAATTAGAGCTTCATATTCAGCCTCATTGTTCGAACAAGTACCTTTTATCTTGTACTTTAATGTTGTTGGAATTTTTTCTGGAGAAATAATTAAGACCCCTACCCCCGTTCCATCTTTATGGCTGGAACCATCGAAGTAAAATTTCCAGGGTTCTATCTCCAAGTAATTTGTATTTTTTACCTGAATTGAGTGGTCGACTATAAAGTCTGCTACCACTTGTCCTTTTACTGCCTTGAGAGGCATAAAGGTTAACGAATACTCAGTTAATGCTAGCGCCCACTTGCCAATTCGATTGTGCAAGATGGGTTTCAACAACATGTATTTGAAAACATCAGAATGGGACGAAACATACACATCAACTGGTTTTATATATTGTTTGAGTTTTGTACAAGAGAAATAAAGACATAGACATAATTTTTCAACTTCGCTATATCTAGTTTTTGCATCATTCAAAACTCTGCTAAGGTAGTAAATGGGTCTTTCGACTCCATTTTCATCCTCTTGGGCTAACATGCTTCCCAAAGTTTTGTCGGATGCAGCTATGTACAATCTCATACTCCTATTTATACAAGGAGGCACCAAAATAGGTGGCTTGGTGAGGTACCCTTTAATCTTGTCAAAGGCTTCTTGTTGCTCTTGCCCCCACTCGAACCCTTCCTTATTCAATCGAAGTAAGGGTGAGAAGGCTTGCGCTTTTCCACTTAGGTTAGATATAAATCTCCTCAATAAGTTTATCTTGCCCAACAGAGATTGCAGTTCCTTCTTGTTCGTGGTAGCTTTCGCTTCCAAGATTGCCTTCGTCTTGTTCTGGTTGATTTCGATTCCTTTCTTGTGGACGACGAAGCCCAAGAAATATCCAGCTTTCACACAGAACGCACACTTCAAAGGGTTCATCTTCAGACCATGCTTTCTCATTCTTTCGAATGATTGTCGAAGGTGGTCTATATGGTTCTTCCTGGAAACAGATTTTACAATAATATCGTCAATATATACTTGCATGAAAGTGTTAATAAAATCATGGAAGATAGAGTTCATTGCTCGCTGATATGTTGCCCCAACGTTTTTTAGGCCAAAAGGCATTACTACCCATTCGTAATTGCCTAAGGCCCCAGGGCATCGAAAAGCTGTTTTCGACACATCTTCTTCGGCAATTAAAATTTGATTGTATCCTGAGTAACCGTTGAGCATGCTCAGGTACTCGTGGCCAGCGGCAGAGTCGACCAGCATTTCCGCCACAGGCATAGGATATTCATCTTTGGGTGTTGCAGCATTCAGATCTCTGAAATCTATGCACACCCTCAATGTACCGTTTTTCTTAATAACTGGAACAATGTTTGTAATCCATTCGACGTACCTCGTAGTTCGTATGAATTTGCAATTCAGCAGTCTTTCGACTTCCATTTTGATCTTCGACAGTATTTCTGGAGCAAAGCGTCTTGGAGTTTGTTTGACAGGATTTTTCCCAGGTTTGATTGGCAACTGAAGTTCTACCAATCTTCTGTCGAGACCAGGCATCTCGTCGTAATCCCATGCAAAGCAGTCCTTGAACTCCTTCAGTAATTGGATCACTTCGACCCTGAGCTCTGGGTCTATTTTGGCACTGATGTAAGTGGGTCTTTTATCTAACCCTTCGCCCAAGTCGATTTCTTCTAAAGGATCCTGTGCTAACATTTTGATGTCGTTCACCAGGGGGTCCTTTTCGAAACCCAAAGGCTCATCGTCGTAGATGGCGTCGAGCCTCTGTTCCTACATTCCTTCTGTCGAGATATCGGGAGGTTCTGGGTTGAAATCTTTTCCAGGACCTATATCTGGTGGCTCTGGGTCGAAATATTTTCCAGGACCTGTAGAAGGTAGTACTTGGTCATTGGCCTTGGTGGCCATATATTTTACTTCGGCTTCGAGAGCCGCTATCAGTCTTGTTTCGGCTACGTAAGCCAAAATTCGTTGTAATGCTTGTGACTCAGTCATTATCACTGAAGTCGCTTCCCCAACCAGTTGGCTGGATGTCAGTTAGCCCACTGAAATCAATGTGAGACAAGTCTTCTTTATCCCATTGAAACCCATGATCAAGATGCAGGTACAAGGAAAAAAAAGCATTTGGCGCTGGCGCCATGTCGAAGTCAGGTGCTGGACATGGCCCAATGTGAGCCAATTTTTTGTCGAAGTCAGCTCTCCCTAGGTGATTAACTTCGCCTAAGTAGTAGCTCTGATCTGCTTCTATATTCTCGACAATCCCATCGGGACGCCATAATATCACCCTTTGGTGCATCAACGATGGTACTGCTCCGACACCATGTATCCATTCTCGGCCTAACAGAAGGTTGTAATTTGGTTTAGCCGATATGACCATGAACATGGTTGGTCGAAGGATGGATCCCACTTTGAGGTCTAGTTGAATCACACCCATGGTGGTCCCTATTTCGCCTTCGTAGTTCGATAGGACCATATTATGAGGCTTAATGTCTTCATCATTCTTGCCTACTTTTCTTAGCATGAAGTGGGGAATTATGTTGATAGTCGCCCCACAGTCCACCAAGATTTTGTTTACAGTGGCCTCTTCGAGCTTTGCCCTTATGAATAAAGGCTTGAGGTGACTTTTCATCGTCTCAGTTGGTGGTTCGAAGAATAGGTTTTGCTCTTCAGTGCAGCCCTTACCCATGACAAAGTAGCATATTGGCTTATGCTTGGCCATCTCTTGTTCGACTTCCCAGTCGTTTGCTTTGACTTCCATTTGGCGGTCGAATTCTCTTGGCAAGACCGAAACTACATTTATCATGATGTCTAATGTGTCGTCGGACTCGGAGCTATCTTCGTCACCAGCTTCGTCTTGATCAGGCCATACCAATCTATTGGCCACTGGTTCCCTCTCCAAAGGATTTCTTTGCTTTCGCTGGGGGACATTTGAGCTCGACTCTGGTTTTGGTTCTTTGGCAGCCTCTCTCTCATCCTTGCGTCGCCTTTGGTACCTTCTCCACTGGGATCGAGACATTGGGTTCTTTCCCTTGTAGTTACTCGATACTTGAGCAACTTTGGTGGCACCTACATGAGGTTCTTTCTTGAGTGTCAAAGATGAACCTCTTGGCACTTCAAAGGAATGCCACCTTTCTTCGTTGGGTCTCTTTCGACTCGATTTTTTGAGCCATGTATCGAATGGCACATTGGTTAGAGGAATGAAAGTTAGTGGATTTTTTTTCCTGAATTGAACCCTTTTGATAGGTTCTTCTAGGATCGTGTCGAACATCAGAGCCTGCACTTGTTTGAGCATTTCTGCTCCATTTTTTGTTTGCTGCTCTCACACCTTCGATGTGTTCAGCAGCTTTCTTGTCAAAAATAGAGATGCATCGAGGACACAACATTACTTCTGATTTTTTCTTCTGGCATCGTTGCAAGAATTCTGCCAGATTTTCGTTCTCTCGCGGGAACGTTGTTCCGTTTGCTTGCTCTTGCCTGATGGCTTCCTCTGAAACTTTTGATTCAGAGATTTCGACCATGTTGACATTCATGTTTTCTTTAGTAGCAAGAGTCATTTGCTTCATTTGAGCCTCCAGGTCTTTTGTTTGGCCTTGCACCGCAACCAAGTAGGAAGTGGGTTTAGTTCCATATTTTGAGACTCCACCTGTTTCCAGTTTTGGGCCCTCAGCGGCCTTTTGGACTGCTTCGATTGTTTTTCTAGAAAGGTTCCCAGAAAAACTGCCAAATATTGGCATATTTATATGATCTTTGGTGACTTCGACCATAGTTATCCCTGGCCTTTTCACCTGACTCCTGGAAGCTTCGATCACATTTACCCCTGAGGGTTCAGCATAGTGGGATTCCGCCTGCACAGGGCTCGAATCCACATTCACGGGGGCTTTGTCAGTGAACTTCAGCCTCCCTTCTTTGATAGCATTTTGCACGAGATCCCTGAAAAGAAAATATTGAGATGTTTTATGGCCCAGAAAGTTATGATATTTACAATAGCCTCTTTTCTTTCTTTGATCAAGAGGAGGCACTTTTACCCTTGGGGGTATTATCATTTGGCCATCTTTTACAAGTAAATCAAAAAATTCATCACATTTCGTAATATTGAAACTGTAAGTCTTTTTAGGGAACCTATCATTGGCCTTTTCAGACTCAGTGGGGTTTTTTCCACTTGAGGGAACTAGTAATTTGCAAGAGTATGGTGGCCCTTGTTTTAACTCAGCTAAATCGACCTCACTCTCCTCGATGGCTATAAGTTCATCGAATGTTTCTGGATCTTCATCGTCCATTTTGACATATGCTATCTTTTCTCTTTTATGAGTTTTCGTCGCCCTAGCTTTTTCAGCTTTAAGGCGTTCTACCTGTCGAACCCTATCGGCCAATTGGGCCATGTCCCTCAGGTATTGAGTGTCTAATTTCTTCCTAATGGAGTAATCTAGACCTCCGGCGGCTATTTCAACTAACTCGTGCTCTGGCACTTGTGTAAAGCATCTTGCCTTGAGCAACCTAAACCTATTTAGGTATTCGTCTATAGGCTCAGTGAATCTCCTCTTTACACTAGCCAACTCTTTCAAGCTTATCTTGGTTTGTCCCATGTAGAATTGCTCATGGAACAATATCTCCAACTGGGTCCAATGGTGGATCGAATTGGGGTGGAGAGTTATGAACCAAGTAAACGCATTCTTTGTTAGGGAACTTGGGAAATACTTAATCCTTAGGTTCTCATTGTTTGAGATTTCTCCTGCTTCGATTAAATATCTTGCCACATGTTCGACAGTGGATTCTATCGTGTCCCCTGAAAACTTAGTGAACTTAGGGACTTTGCATCTAGGAGGCAAGTCCGTTTGTAACACATATTCCGACAGCGGGGATGTGAAGTTGGGCCTACGGAGGCCCATATTCATCCCGTTTTGCATCATGATTCTTTCAATCATGGCTGTCAAGTTATTCTCCAAACCAATATTCTGGTATTGGATTTGCTGAACTACTTCGTCAGCGTTTTGGTTTCTATTAACCATCCTTATTTCCGGGGCTACGACTCTCGGCTCTTCGACCCCGGGTTGTTCCATTTGTACCCTAAGGTTCTCTTCGACGGGCTGCTGGACTTGGTTAATAGTGGTTTCTTCCTCTAGAAGTATGCCTTGGTTTCCCCTTATCTGTGCCCTTTGGGGTTGTCGAATGGGTTGGGGTACCCCAAAAAAGTCAGCCAGACGCGACATTTGCGTTGTCATTTGTTGATTCGACTGGGTGGTATTCTATATTAGAGGATTTAGCACTGTACTTAAAGTTTGCGCCAACATTTGAACCATGTCGTGGTTGCTTTCGTCCATCTGCTGCCTCAAAATTGTTGTTGAGGCATTCGTGAGGCCAGGCATTATGTGGGACGTTCCTCCTAAGAGTTGGTTCCTACCCATGTTCTCCGTACCAACTCCAGAGCCTTGGAGTGGAGAAGAGGCGCTCACTAAAGGTTCTGAAAAGGTGGACGTAGCATTCGTCAGGCTAGTCAATTCAGAAGTTGGCATGCCGTAGGGTGGTTCTCGATTTAACCAGGCTGTCGAAAAACCTGGGGGAACATATGGTCTGGTTCCTTGGTTTCCCCTTGGTGGGGGAGTTCCCAAAGGCATTCTGAGGCCTGTAAATGAAGGCATTGGCCCCGTTTGTGTAACTGTTACTGCTGGCGCTGAACCAGCGGTTACCACTTCGCTTGTGGTTGGAATAATCGTCGCTCCCACGTTTGTTTGTGGGATTTCTCCATTGTTTGGCGGATTCTCCATTTCTCTACTTCTTCTCCTAGTATTGGTTTCATTGGTGTATATTCTACCACTTCTCAATAACATGCAATACTCTCGAAAAAGGAGTATATTTTATAAAAAAACGATTAAACTCGTAAAATCAACACAAGGTCCCACCAGGTGTGCCAATTTGTTTACCATGAAAAATGGTAAACAACCGCTGATCTTCCAAAAGGTAACTTATTTGGTGACTCGCAGGATCGATCAGATTGATCCTAAGACATGGCTGATTTTAGAGAGTTTAAATGCTTTGAAATAGAGAGTTTTGACTAATCCTAATGGTGATTAACGCAAGTAAGGTAAAGACACCTCAAGTAAATTGCATGAAGAAAAGCTTGATAAAGTAAATAAAAGCATTAAAGGCTTGTTAAATAAATGACTTCGACTGAGGTAAATAAGTGAAAGCGATAAATTGCTTGAATGTAAAAGATTTCGATTAAGGTAAATGGTGTTTCACACATACATTCTCAATGATTCTTTCTCTCACGCTGGGTACTTGAATCTAAATGAGTGACTTGTATACAATGATGAACACACGCAATAACTACGTGAACACTTAGTATTTATACTAAAAATCCTAAGTAACCGCTGTGCAGTTACATTGCTTCGAGGTGACACCATATGGCACGTTCACAACCCTCGACGCCTACTTCCACGCCACGTTGCGCTTGGTAACTGCTGGGAACCTTTTTCCCTCCAACAGTTCGAAATTCAAACCGTTCAATCTTGGGTATCAGGGACTTTGGTCGAAAGGTTGCTCCTTCGACGTTGAAAACAACATGATTCCAACTTAGAGAAATTTCTCTAAGTAACTTGTCATTCTTTGATAAGCCTTCGATGTGATCAGCTGATCGAAGCCTTCTTGTGTAGGAAACTCTTCTAACTCATAATTAATTATCTATATGATAATAGAACGTGGGTGTCGAATTTAGGAGCCAACACCAGGTTCCTTCTCACAATCTCCAGATGCAGTTTTACACAGACTCATCTTGAGGCAACCCTACCCAGGTTCCTTCTCTTGAATTTCCAGATGCAGTTTTACACGAACTCATCCTGAGGCAAACCTACCCAGGTTCCTTCTCAAAATTTCCAGATGCAGTTTTACACTAACTCATCCTGAGGAAACCCTACCCAGGTTCCTTCTTACAATTTCCAGATGCAGTTTTACATAGACTCATCCTGAGGTAACCCTACCTAGGTTCCTTCTCTTGAATTTCCAAATGCAGTTTTACACGGACTCATCCTGAGGAAACCCTACCTAGGTTCCTTCTCACAATTTCCAGATGTAGTTTTACCCGGACTCATCCTGAAGATGCCTTACCTAGGCTCCCTCTCATATATCTCCTAAAACAGCCCTACCCAGGTTCATTCTCATACACTCACATATGAAGTCTTGCCCGAACTCATCCTGAAACAGCCCTACACATGTTTCTTCTAATACATTTCTAGATAGCAGTTAATTTCATTCTCCCCAGCAAATTACTGCGAAGCCTGTATTTCAACCAGAAAACAACAAACTTTCATCTCTCCAATCCAGAGATAACCCCTCAGTAGAGCCATGGAAAACTGAATTTTCTAGACTCTATTCCCCACAGAGTTTTCCTCAAATAGGAAAACAACAAAAATTAACATCCCCGAGTGGACTCCTCCTCAGACAACAGGAACAGGAATCCCCACAAAGGGACCATTTATAACTCTCAGTCATCTACTTATGATGGCATCTTTAAGCCCATCTCCGATGACTTTCAATCATCTTCTCCAAATGGCATCTGTAAGCCCATTCCCGATGGCATCTTTAAGCCCATCTCCGATGACTTTCAATCATCTTCTCCAAATGGCATCTGTAAGCCCATTCCCGATGTCATCAACCATCAGTATTACTTCATGTGAGTGCAAAGTTATGGGCACTCTAGTGTTCAATCATCTTCCACATTCAGATCACGAAAGGCAGACAAGCCAATCTAAATCCTCAGGTCTAAGAAGATTGAACAGGGACATTTGTTGTACCCCAAAATTTTGCCTCCCATTTTCACACAAGACATACTCCTAGAGGTCCTTAATTGCTCAAGGTTGACCAAGAATTGATCAGACAAATTCTCCTCCTAAGAATTGGACTTCCAACCAGGGTTTCATTTTTCACCAAGATGTGTGATCTCCAAAGGTATCAAATGTCTTCCATGGTCCTAATATGTCTTCAAGATTATCCATGACAAATTTCATACCTTGCACTATAAGTTTGCTCAGTCAACTGTCCAAATGCTTGAAAATTAACTCTATTAACTCAAAAGTCAATTGTGTCCTATATACAATCAAACTTCAATATTTTTTGTCAACATCAACATTTTGAAGCGATATCCATCATTTAATCAAGGGTTGATCATGATTCCTCAAGAAATACTCTTAATTCATCAAAAGTCAAAAATTGCTAATTAGGGTTTTTATAGGAAAAGTAAACTGAACTTTGACCAGCCATAACTTTCTCATACTTTATTAAAACTTTTTCCACCAAGGCTCATTTTTAAGACAATCCAATTCCCTACAACTTCTCTTCAGCCCTCAAGTTCAAGAAATGCACCATTTGAAAGATACAAGCTCATACATTACAGGTCACTTTCAGAAAGTCAACAAAAGACACTTTTTCGAAGACCATTTACATCAAGATAATTTCTCCAAATGCAAAAATAGTCAACATAGAGGTTGCAGGGGACATCTTGAGATTTATAAAAAGTCAAAGATCATCTCCAAAAGATAAAAATTGAGCAAGTTATGGCTTGCACAAGTTGGGCAATTTTTGAGAAAGTGCATGAAGTGCAAATTGAGAAATATTGAACTTGTGGACTAATGGGCCAAGGTTTTAATGTTTTAATGTGTTTACAACATGATTAAGAACCCCTAAACCGGTCCATGCATTATTTTAATTTGTATTTCATTTATTTTTGATTTTATTCATTTAAACTCAAATTAAATCAAATAAAATGCAAGATTAATGCACAAGGCATGTAAGGCTTAAGATTTAAATTTCTTGGGGTCCAAATAGCTCATATAAAGCTGTCAAAATCGTGACAACCAAGCAAATATCATTAAGACAAGATTTTCACAAGTTTGGAAAGTTTTTCAAATGAATTTTGGAAACAAATCATGCAATTGATGTCATGAGATTTCTTCCATTATTTTTGACTTAAATTCCTCCTCTATATAAACACAACACCCTCATACACTAGAGAGCATAAAATTGGCTGCCCAAGAACACTATCTAAAAACCTAAAATTTTGTCAAAACTAGGGCAAAGTCAAAACCAAAGATCCAACCACTTTCAGTCTAAGCCATCAATTACAAATCATTCTTGAGGTATCTAAGGGTAAGAATAGGTCGAAAGTCATGGCCATTGATGCTTGAAATAAGCATACTCATCTTCTCTAATTTGCTTTTATTTCAAACATTCATATAATTAATTTTATGCATTGCTAATGTTTATTAACAGCCCAAATGCGTTCCTATTGTTATGTAGAACAGGTTTGAATCACAAACAATAGTTTGGCTTGGTGGATGAGGCGCCTGACTGTGACCCAAGGGGCAGGGGTTCAACACCCACCCCATGCATTTTTCACTTTTTTGACTATTTTCTTTTCTAACCCTTTTCATTTATTTATTTTTCACTTAATTTGTTTTCTATCATTAATTTAATTAACATATAAAATCACAAAAAAATCATTAAATATTAGTTTCAGGGTTTTAATTAATTAAAATAATTTTTGACATAAAATTTGTTTTGATTTAATCAATATTGATTATATTTCATAATTAACTTGTAAATTAATCAGAGTTAGGTTTTTTGATTATTAATTCACACTTTTATTATTTTCCAAAAAAAAAACACCAAAAATATATTTTCTAACACTTAGAATCTTAGGTTTTAATTATTTTCTCAACATTTTTCTTATTTTTATTTCTATTCATTTGCTATTTATATTTATTAGACAAATTGTATAGGTCGCATAATAATTGTAATAGCCGTAGTTTAAATTCTCACAGTTTCATTATTTATGTAACTACACCAAAGCCCTGTAATAGCGTAGGAACTTTATTTCTCGCCTTTATATTTATTGTAAACTTGTATATGTTTAACTGCTAGTAATTAGGCATGTATGGCAAGATCTAAAAAGAAACAGTAGAAACCCTAATTTCAAGATAAATATAACTGAATTGAACACACTTCTCACACTTGCACCTCTAGGGTAACCTCTATCGTTGCCTCGGAAAACAATGGTCATGTCCCTCGAACGTAGGGATACCCTTAGCAAAGACCCTCAGTATAAATCATCAGAAAATATCATAGTCCTTCGAAGTTGCCTACGGTATATGATCTTGTCCTTCGATGTTGCCTACAAATATATGATGATGTCCCTTCAAATTTCTAAAGGTATCCTTACATGTTGCCTTCAATGACCATAACGACGACCCTACACTTGTTCCTCAAACATCCAACGACTAGGGCTACCTACTCAATAATAGTAGGATAGCACTATCTAAAGGAAAAGAGGAAAAGAACGACCTTTCGAGTAAAGTAGATAGTTCATAGATGCTTGCTCAAAACTAGACCATTTTTCCACATACACATTTCAAAAAACAACTTTAAAAAACATTTGCTTTATCAACACTCTTGAGGATTGATACAAGAGTTATCATAGAGAAAATCGCCGCACTAAGGCATTTTCAAAACATTTTCAAAAACACAAAGCACAAGGTATTTACAAAATGAGCTAAGCATCTAAGATCCCGTAGAAAACTACGGATGGAAAGGGTGCTAACACCTTCCCTTTCCATAATCTACCCCCATTACTCAGAAAATTCGCGAAAAGGTCTTTTTCTGTTCTTTTCACCCTTTCCTTAATTTGGATAAAAGAAAATACGTTGGCGACTCTTTCTTACCGCAACATTTGCAAACACAAACGCAAAACCAGTATAATAGTTTGTTCTGCCACCATATGACAGTAGCCCTATCGTTGGATGTTTTAGGGAAATTCAAAGGGAAGGTACGGTCACGAAGGCAACTTGGTAAGGAATTTTAGTAGCTATCCTAAAGTTATAAGATCACTTTTAACCGAGGCAACATCGAGAGGGTCATCGAGGGACTTATGATCTTTCAAACTAGAAGACATCCACTAAAACTTCTCACGTTTCGAGAATTGTGACCGTTTTCCGAAGGCAAGCGAAGTGGGGTACCCTAGAGGTGTGTATGTGCAATTGTGTTCAATTCAGTTATTTATCTTGTGTTATTAGGTTTGCTAACATTTTTTTTGTTTTTTCAATATTGTCATGCAATCCTAGTTACTAATAGTTAATATGTATTGCAGAAATTTAAAGTGCGGAAAGTTAAATCTACGCTATTACAGGGCTTTGGGGGTTAATTACATGTCCAAGAATAAGGGGAATAAAGCGTTTTGTACCCAAAAAATTTCCCTCTCATTTTACTCAAAACATACTCATTGAAGTCCTCAACTTGCTCAAGGATGCCCAAGAACTAACCAGGCAAATGCTCTCCTAAGACAATGAACCTCAAACTAGGGTTTCCATTTTCATCAAGAGGGGTGAACTCCAAAGGTCTCAAATCTTTTCCATGGTCTTAATATGTTCTCCAGACCATCTATGTCAAGTTTCATGCCTTGCACAAGAAGTTTGCTCAGTCAACTCCTCAAATGCCTAAAAATCAACTAAACTAGGTCAAAAGTCAATTGTTGCCCACATACAACCAAACTTCAAGATTTTTGGTCAAAATCAACATTTTGAAGTAAAATCCATCATTTGATCAAGGTTTGATCATGATCCCTCAAGAGATTCCCCAAATTCACCAGAACTCAAAAGTTGCTAAATTAGGGTTTATGTAGGAAAAGTCAACAAAACTTTGACCAGGCATAACTTTCTCATACTTTATCATAAATTTCCCATCCAAGGCTCACTTTGAAGAGGATTCAATTCCCTACAACTAATCTTCATCCCTCAAGTTCAAGAAATGCACTCGTGCAAAGATATAAATTCAGACATTATAGGTCATTTGAAAAAGTCAACAAATATACCTTTTGGGTCAAAGCTTCTTACATGAACATGGAATATCCAAGTTAGATGAAACCAAAAGTGTTGTTTATAGGACATCCTAACCTTTCTAAAAAGTCCAAGAACACCATCTTAGGGTTAAAATTAAGGGAGATATGTATTATCAAAGTTGACCAATTTTTGGAAATGTGCATGAAGTCAACATTGATCAAAATGATTTTTTTTCCAAATGGGCCCATGTTTTCTTGTTTGAAACTTGTTCCTAAGATGGCCCACAACCCTTGATCTTATCCACCTATTATTTTATTATTTTTATTATTTATTTTGATTTTTTATCCATTTAAATCAAAATAAACCAATTTAAATAGCAGAATAATCAAATAAAATCAAAGATTTGATTTGATTTTATGAGCATATTATGAGTCCATGAACAGCTAGCAAATCAAAAAATTCGTGCAAGAGCCAATTGATTGGAAAAGATCTTAGTTTGGTTTATTTTGGAAATAAATCATACAAGACAAAGAATGAAATCAAATCTCCATAATTTGCAAAGATATGATTAGTTTTTATTGACCTAATTCATTCCAATATAAGGACATAACATTCTCAAGGCAAAAGAAGAGAGTTTGGGGTCGTGAAAACAAAGGAAGAAGTGTCAAATTTTTGTGGAAAAAGTGCATGTTGGTTTTGATTCTATAGGCTGTTTCAAGCAATTCCAAGGCCAGCAATCCGTTCCTAGACAATTTCTGAAGCCATTCTAATCATCCTCAAGCCTTAAAACCTTCAGAAATCACGCCTCACAGTGCCATGGTTTGCATCTTTTTTCAAGATTCATTTTCAATGATTTATCCATCATAAACATGTTTTGATCATATATCCATGCTTGCTATCATATTTGCAATGTTTTTGATTGGTTTGATTGAAGTTTAAGTGCAGGAATGGCACAATGCCATTCTTAGGTGAAATTCTGGAAGCAGATACTCAATGTCACAGTGAATGTTATGACACCGTATCTGACACTCTTCAAGACAGTAAATTTAAAAAACAGTAAAGAACACAGTCAATTGTTTACCCAGTTCAGTGTGTAACAACACCTACTCTGGGGGCTACCAAGCCAGGGAGGAAATTCACTATAAGAGATATTAATTCAAGAATAAACCAACCAGTTTATCTCCTTCACTTAAGACCTACCCAATGCAACTTCAATCTAAGTTCAACTTAAACCTGAGTTCCTACTCACTCCCCCTCAATCACAGTAGTGATACTAAACAATTAATTAATGAAATTATGAAGACACTCTTTAGAACACACACTTGATTTTGCTTCACAGCTTTAATCAAGTGACAATCACTCGTGCTTCAAAGTTTGGAGTGATACACAACCCTAACTTGACTTTGCTTCAAAGCTTTAATCAAGTAATACAAACACTTGTGCTTCAAAGCTTTGAGTGATACACAACCCTTACAATCAAATCCTACTCCAAATCACTTATCACAATGATAATTGATTGGCTCACAGTAGTTACAACTATACAGTCCCTTATTGATCTTCTGTCAAAAAGTATCTTTAACCAACAATCTTCATGAGGAATATATAGGCATCTATTCTTCAGTTAGGGCTTCCACGAAAATAGCTAGGGTTAATTAGGGTTAACCTCAAGACTTGGTCATAGGTCTTTAACAACCAGATTAGGGTTAAGCAAGGTTAACCTAATGTCCACGTGAGAATCTGATGTGGACTGTATAAACCAGATTCTTGAAAATTCTCAAAAATAACAAATTTGCACAAATGTTAGATCAGTACAGGATGTCTTAACATTGGTTATGACAACAAGAATCCTGTTTACTGATTTGGTAGAATGCAATAAATATGATCATTGTATAATGATCAGCTGAACACTCATATTGAGCAGCTCCTGTAAGACATTCTTTTTCTGCAGAATGTACCTTGTATCCCAGAATGTTATGACATCAGTCATGACATTCACACAACTGGTTTTACCAAAAAAACATGCCAACAACCAAACACTTACAAACTCCCCCTTTGGCAAATTTTTGGCTAAAACCCCTAAACAATCAGAGATTAGAAAGCAGCAGAATTTTTAATAACATCTACCAAGTCTAATTCTACCAAAATTATCACAAAATCTTCTCCCCCTCTTTAGCCATAAATAGGCCAAAGATATTTGTATTTTTAAGTTATACAGTCATCCAAAAGGAATAATAAGAGCACAGAGAGAAAAAAAATCAAAAGTCATTTGCAGCAACAGGTACCAGCAGCAAACTTGTCAACACACTGATCTTCAAGCACTGTCATCTTCAGAGGAGGCACTATCTTCAGCATTAAGCTGGTCTTCATCAGCTTCCTCTTCCCTTCTTTGTCCTTCAATCTCCTCATGTTCTAGTCTAGCAATCAGATCCTCAAGAGTCCTTTTCCTTGTATCAAGCTCTTTGCAAGTTTCCTTCAACACAGCTATAACATCAGTTTTCTTGGAATGAGTTTTGACAGTTGATGTCTCAGCAGATGTCATGACAATGTCAGGAACATGTGTTCCCTGAAATAGCTTATAGTGCAAACCAAGAGCAGGGGCTCTTTTGCATACAGTATCTTTTTCAACTAGAATGTCAGGATAATGAGCAAGGACTATACCACACAGGAGAGAGGGAAAGGCAATAGGGCCTTTAATAGCACAGCTTCCAGCATGTTTCAATGTTTGATCAAAGATATACTTGCCATAGTCAAAGTTTGTCCTGGTTCCAACAGCATAAATAAATCTTCCCAAGCCTGTGGAGATGGTTGATTTATGGTTGGTGGGAACCCAGTTAGCTGCACCAATTTTGTGCAGAATGGAAAATTTCATGCTCAGCTTGCTTGCATTCAGCTTCCCTTTTAAGGGCCAGCTCTTGACTTGATTTGCAGTGATGGTTTGACACACTTGGTTGTCAGTAACCTCAAGCTCAGGGCAAGCATCATCAGGTCTTCCTAGGAATTTGTTTATTTCAGATGGAGAGAAATTTACCTTCCTTCCTCTCACATACACACACTTAAAATCAGCTGACTTTCCATCAGCACATCCATCAGATAAATTTACTATGAATTCTTTGACAAGAATTTCATAGCAGTTGGTAAACTTTACCACAGTATTTATTAGACCAGCAGTCTTGATTAGATCCATGATCTCCTTACATTCCATGGCACTGTTGTTCAGCTCTCTTTCCAAGGCGATCCTTTTCAAACATACATACTTCCACCTGTTTGCATTCTCAGGATGGTGAAAGGAGATGTTGTCAGTGGCAAATTCAGGGACTTTAGGCATTTTGCTTGAAGAGAGTTTCCTTTTGAGAGGAATGTCTTCAACATCAAACTCAAATTCTGATTCCTCATCAGATTCAGAGGGTTCAGGCTCCTTCCTTTTCTTTGCTATTGGTTGTCTCAAAGGTTTTGAGAGACTACTAGCAGGTACTCGAGTTTTCACCTTCCCTTTCTCTTTTGACAATCCAGCCTTTACAGCTTCTACTCCAGTCTTGTTCTCAGACCTGGTTTTCTTATGAACGACATCAGCAGTCTTCTCTTTGGAGAGGCTTTTGGCAGCATCCTGCTTTCCTTTTCTGTTCATCATCCTTCTAGCTATGCTAGGGTTGATATTGGCAATTAAGTCATTGTCAGAGTATTCTTCATCAACATCAATAACCGGGGGTTCAACATCCTTCTCAGTAGGGTTCTGGTGATCATCACGATTTTCAGGAGATTTCCTAATGTTGTCATCAGGTGTCTCAACATTCTGAGTGACATCTGGATTCATTTCAACATTTGGACTAGCAGATTCTTGATTCAAAGGTACAGAAATGCCAGGTATAGAGTGATTCTCATTTAGAATCCTAGTGACAAGTCTAGCTATAGCTTGATGAACATAAACTGAACCTTCCATATTTTCTATTTCTGGAGGAACAGAAGATGATGGTTGAGAGGATTTACCAGATGAAGAGGCTTGTGACCTTCTTGCATGTCTGGTTCGCAGCTTCTTGACCTTAGTGGGGTCAGCTGCCAGTTCACGAAGAGGAGTTATCTCCAGAACATCAGAATCCATGCAGTTTGTGATTGCCCTAGGTTCTCGATCAGAGGATGCGGAAGAAGCAGTCGCCTTTGAAGAGGATGATGACATGGATAGTTGAGACATTTTGAGTGTTTTAGAAAACAGGTAACAGTGATAGTGAAGTATTCGTTTGAGAGATTGAAGATTGTTGCAGAAACGCGAGAAGAGGGAGATATATGAATGTCTATTCAACTTCTTAAAATTTTGGAAAGAAATAGAGAAGCAGATGATTAGCCCAATCAGAGTAGACTTAACTACAATATCTCTCTCATCCCTTGTTTTAAGCAAAATTAATTGCTACATTTCTTCATGTTGGCAAATACCCAGCTTGCCCCTCAAATTTTCAAATTGATTTGCATCAAGTGCCTTGGTAAAAATGCCAGCCAGTTGTCGTTCAGTGGCAACATGTTCCAGTTTAATCGTCTTCTCCTCTACAAGAACTCTGATGAAGTGATGTCTAATGTCAATATGCTTGGTCCTGCTATGCTGAATAGGATTCTTGGAAATGTTGATAGTACTCAGATTGTCACAGTACAATGTCATAACATCTTGTGTGACATTATACTCGGTAAGCATCTGTTTCATCCAGATCATTTGAGAATAACTACTACCAGCTGCTATGTATTCAGCTTCAGCAGTAGATAGAGACACACAGTTCTGTTTCTTGCTGAACCAGGAGACAAGATTATTTCCTAAGAAGAAACATCCTCCAGAGGTGCTCTTTCTATCATCAGCACTTCCAGCCCAATCAGCATCACAGTAACCAGTCAGAGTTGGTTCACATCCATGAGAGTACAACAAACCATAGTTGTAGGTTCCACTCACATACTTCAGAATTCTCTTCACTTGGTTGATATGACTTACTTTGGGTTCAGCTTGGTATCTTGCACATACTCCAACTACAAAAGCAATGTCAGGTCTGTTGGCTGTTAAGTATAGCAGACTTTCTATCATGCTTCTGTACAAGCTTTGGTCCACCTTAACCCTACTTGAATCTTTGGACAGCTTTAAATGAGTAGGTGCAGGAGTCCTTTTGTGACTGGCATTTTCCATCCCAAACTTCTTGACAATGTTCTTTGCATACTTGCTTTGAGACAGAAAAATTGAGTCTTCCATCTGTGTGAATTGCAGTCCAAGAAAGTAGGTCAATTCTCCCATGAGGCTCATTTCAAATTCAGCTTGCATCTGGTCAGCAAAATGTTTAACCATTGTATCTGACATTCCACCAAACACTATGTCATCAACATAGATTTGAGCTACCATTATCTTTCCTCCTTCATTTTTGACAAAAAGAGTTTTATCCAAGCCTCATTTCCTGTATCCTTTGTCAGAGAGGAATTTTGTCAACTTGTCATACCATGCTCTAGGAGCTTGTTTCAGGCCATATAAAGATTTCCTCAATTTGTAGACATGATCAGGATAGTTTGGATCCACAAATCCTTTAGGCTGTTCCACATAAACTTCCTCATTTAAGTACCCATTTAGGAAGGCACTCTTTACATCCATCTGAAATAACTTGAACTTAAGGAGACAGGTAATTCCCAATAGGAGTCTGATTGATTCCAGTCTGGCTACAGGAGTAAAAGTCTCATCAAAATCAACCCCTTCAACTTGAGTGTATCCTTGAGCAACAAGTCTTGCCTTATTCCTGGTGACAACTCCTTCAGCATCTGATTTGTTCTTGTAGATCCATTTTGTGACAATGATGTTTGTTCCTCCTGGTCTAGGAACTAACTCCCATACTTCATGTTGCTTGAATTGGTTCAATTCATCTTGCATTGCTCCAATTCAGTATTCATCAGTTAAAGCCTCCTTAACATTTCTTGGTTCAATCTTAGATACAAAGCAAGAGTTTGTGATGATTTCTCTAGACCTTTTAATGACTCCATTGTTAGGATCTCCTATGATTAGTTCCTTATGATGATCTTTCTGAATTCTGATGGAAGGGTCTTTGTTAGATTCCTTTGATTCAGATTCTGATGCAGTAGTTTTAGGAATATCATCCTTTTGAGTTGGTGTCAAAGAATGTCTCAACATCATATGGGACATTTGTTTCCTCATGGTAATCATCAACTATGACATTTATAGATTCCATCATAACTTTGGTCCTGGAATTGAATACCCTATAAGCTCTGCTGTTGGTAGAGTATCCTAGGAATATCCCTTCATCACTTTTAGGGTCCATCTTTCTCCTTTGTTCACGATCTGTCAGAATATAGCATTTGCTTCCAAATACATGGAAGTACTTCACTGTAGGCTTTCTTCCTTTCCAAAGTTCATAAATGGTGGATGATGTTCCCTTTCTCAAGGTGACCCTGTTATGGACATAACAGGCTGTATTCATAGCTTCAGCCCAAAAGTGAATAGGAAGTCTTTTGGCATGTATCATTGCTCTGGCAGATTCCTGTATAGTCCTATTTTTCCTTTCCACAACTCCATTTTGTTGAGGAGTTATGGGTGAAGAGAATTCATGATTAATTCCTTCTGAGGAGTAGAACTCATCAAACTTACTATTTTCAAATTCCTTTCCATGATCACTTCTGATTCTGACAATGCTTCCTTCTTTTTCTCTTTGAATTCTTTTTCACAGTTCCTAAAATACTTCAAATACATCAGACTTTTCCCTAATGAAGTTAATCCAGGTGAATCTGGAAAAATCATCCACAACAACATAGGCATATCTTTTTCCACCAAGACTTTCCACCTGCATTGGTCCCATCAGATCCATATGTAGAAGTTCTAGCACCTTAGAGGTGGTCAGATGTCTTGACTTTGGATGTGACATTCTAGTCTGCTTTCCAACCTGACATTCACCACAGACTCTCCCTTCATCAATTTGCAGCCTTGGAATCCCTCTGACTGCCTCCATGAATATAATCCTTTTCATTCCTCTTAGATGTAAATGACCAAGTTTTTGGTGCCACAGTTTCACTTCTTTTTCTTCTTTGGCAATAGAGCACACAGAAGAATAATTAGTGTTCTCAGGCTCCCACAAGTAGCAATTGTCTTTAGATCTGACTCCTCTCATTACAACTTCTTGTTTTTCATTAGTTACAAGACATTCAGACTTGGTGAAGTTGACCTTGAATCCTAGATCACATAGTTGACTGATACTTATGAGATTAGAAGTCAAGCCTTTTACCAGCAATACTTCATTTAGGATTGGAACTCCAGGGCAGTCCAAGTTTCCAACTCCTTTGATTTCTCCTCTAGCACCATCTCCAAAAGTCACATAACTAGTATTGTGAGGTTTAACATTATTGAGAAGATTCTTGATTCCAGTCATGTGTTTAGAGCATCCACTGTCAAAGTACCAGTCTTCCTTTGCAGAGACTCTAAGGGAGGTGTGAGCTATCAGGGCAGCAGCCTTTTTCTTCCATTGTTGAGTGTATGGTGCCTTGTTAGACTTAGGTTTGACAACTGGGGTCTGATTAGGGTATCCATATAATCTGAAGCAAAATGGTTTTATGTGACCAAACCTCCCACAATGATGACATCTCCATCTTTGATACTTTTTCTTCATATTTCTATGTTCTCGATGGTGAGTGCTATGTTGTGACATTTGCTTTGACATTTGTTTATCAGGCTTGACTTTCTTCTTGTCTACAATAGATTTCTTCGCTGCCACAAATCCTAGACCAGACTTGTTTCCCACATTTTGTCCAACCTGAAGGATTTCTTCTAATTTGTCAGTTCCATTTGTCAGCATCCTGACAGATTTGGTCATTTGGTCAAGTTTTGAGTTTAGCATTTGAACTTCACTTTCGAGATGACTTATAGTATCAGTGCCTGCCTTCTTCTCAGCCTCCAACTTTACTATGAGTTTTTTTTGTCTCTCATTTTGCTGACAGACTTCAGCACTTCTGATACATAACTTCTTGTAGGAGTCAGCCAGTTCTTCAAATGTTACTTCCCCATCACTAGAGTCACTATCAGAGTTACAAATACCAGTTAGTGCAGTAACTAGTTTGGCAGATTCTTCTTCAGAATTACTTTCTGAGTCACAATCAGACCAAGTAACAGACATTCCTTTCTTTTGTTTCTTAAGAAAGGTAGGACATTCAGCTCGAATGTGCCCATATCCTTCACATCCATGGCATTGGATTCCTTTGCTTTGATTTCCCTTCTCTTCAGACTTTGGTCTTCTGCTGGAGTCATAAGATCTGTTAATGTCAGAGGGAATGTTCTTGATATTTGACCTTGACTTTGGGTCCATTCTCTTGATGAGTTTGTTGAACTGCCTTCCAAGCATGGTTATAGCTTCTGAAATATTTTCTTCTTCATCCTCCTTGTTTTCATCTTCAGTATTGGATACAAGTGTTATGCTCTTGATTTTCTTGTCGACATTGTCACTGATCCCCATCTCAAAGGTCTGAAGTGACCCAATGAGTTCCTCAACCTTCAAGTTGCAGATATCCTGAGCTTCCTCTATAGCAGTCACCTTCATTGCAAATCTTTTAGGCAAGGATCTGAGAATCTTTGTTACCAGTTTTTCTTCTGACATCTTTTCTCCCAATGCTCCTGGGGTGTTGGCAATTTCCAAGATGTTCATGTGAAACTCATGAATGGTCTCATCTTCCATCATCCTTAGGTTCTCAAATTTGGTAGTCAGCATCTGAAGCCTTGACATTTTTACTTTGGATGTGCCCTCATGGGTAGTTTTGAGAGTGTCCCAAACATCCTTGGCCAGTTCACATTGATGTACTAGTCTGAATATGTTTCTATCAATTCCATTGAACAAGGCATTTAATGCTTTGGAGTTACCCAGTGCTAACTCATATTCTTCTTTGCTCCATTCTTCCTCAGGTTTCAGACTGGTTGTCCCATCTTTCCCAGTTATGGTGGGATGGTTCCATCCTTTGTCAGTAGCTCTCCAAGCCTTTTTGTCCAGTGATTTTAAGAAGGCAATCATACGAGGTTTCCAGTAGTCATAATTTGATCCATCCAGAATGGGTGGTCTGTTCCCAAATCCTCCTTCTTTGTCCATAGCGCCAGAAAATAATATCCCTAGATCTCACCCAGTAAGACAGGCAGGGTGCCTGCTCTGATACCAATTGAAATTCTGGCAGCAGATACTCAATGTCACAGTGAATGTTATGACACCGTATCTGACACTCTTCAAGACAGTAAATTTAAAAAACAGTAAAGAACACAGTCAACTGTTTACCCAGTTCAGTGTGTAACAACACCTACTTTAGGGGCTACCAAGCCAGGGAGGAAATTCACTATAAGAGATATTAATTCAGGAATAAACCAACCAGTTTATCTCCTTCACTTAAGACCTACCCAATGCAACTTCAATCTAAGTTCAACTTAAACCTGAGTTCCTACTCACTCCCCCTCAATCACAGTAGTGATACTAAACAATTGATTAATGAAATTATGAAGACACTCTTCAGAACACACACTTGATTTTGCTTCACAACTTTAATCAAGTGACAATCACTCATGCTTCAAAGCTTGGAGTGATACACAACCCTAACTTGACTTTGCTTCAAAGCTTTAATCAAGTAATACAAACACTCGTGCTTCAAAGCTTTGAGTGATACACAACCCTTACAATCAAATCCTACTCCAAATCACTTATCACAATGATAATTGATTGGCTCACAGTAGTTACAACTATACAGTCCCTTATTGATCTTCTGTCAAAAAGTATCTTTAACCAACAGTCTTCATGAGGAATATATAGGCATCTATTCTTCAGTTAGGGCTTCCACAAAAATAGCTAGGGTTAATTAGGGTTAACCTCAAGACTTGGTCATAGGTCTTTAACAACCAGATTAGGGTTAAGCAAGGTTAACCTAATGTCCACGTGAGAACCTGATGTGGACTGTATAAACCAGATTCCTGAAAATTCTCAGAAATAACAAATCTGCACAAATGTTAGATCAGTACAGGATGTCTTAACATTGGTTATGACAACAAGAATCCTGTTTACTGATTTTGGTAGAATGCAATAAATATGATCATTGCATAATGATCAGCTGAACAGTCATATTGAGCAGCTCCTGTAAGACATTCTTTTTCTGCAGAATGTACCTTGTATCCCAGAATGTTATGACATCAGTCATGACATTCACATAATTGGTTTTACCAAAAAAACATGCCAACAACCAAACACTTACATTAGGGTTTTGAGGTCCCAAATTGGGAATTCTATATAAAGTCAAAATTGGACAAAATTAGGGGTACTATCATGATTAGGAGATGATTTGCAATTGATCCATGCCTTTGGTTTGAATTTATTCTTCTTGTGCTGCGTTTTTAAATTTTGCAGGTTTTTAGTTACAAACAAAATCCGTCACTACAACCTATAGTGACCGAAAACTGCTGTAGGTAAAAGTTCCCCATCTAAAACGACGGATCCCTGAAGAAGGTGATGGCGTGGTGCTCACTGATTCATCCATTCAAACCATTGGGAACCCACAACGTGCGCATTTTTGACATGTGGCCATAGATCTTTATTTTCCTTATATTTATTTTGTATTATTTTGTTAACAATTAACACGCTTGGTTCAGTTGGCAAGGTAGGGAATGATACAGGTTTAGTCCAAAAGGGGGTGGGTTCGATCCAGCCCTTTTGCAAAGTTAATTTTCACTAATTTGTGTCTTCAGATCCAATACTCCAGGTCCCTGCGCGCTCCTCATGCACTTCCATCACCATACCACAAGATCTCATCATATCCAGATCTAACACTCAACACATGCAGACCATGGTGAACCCTCAAACGTGGCCAGCACTGGATCCCAATGCCTGATTGGGCCAAAGGATTTAGGCTCAATGAAATTCAGCTTCACACCCCCTAATCTGCTTTCACCACAGGCCCAATTACTTTCTTTCTTTATTTTATTTTATTTTATTTGATTAATTTATTTTTACAAAACAAAAAAAAAAAATCATTTTTTTATTTAATCATAAAATCAAGAAAACCATAAAAATGTAGAATTAGTTTTTTTAATTAAAATTAGTTTTTTTTTTGAAAATGATTAATTCAATGATATTGACTTGATTGTTTTCATAATTAAAATTAATTAGACAAATTAGGTTTAATTCACAAATATTTAATTTTCTCAATAAAATACCAAAAATATTTTTCTTTAGTTAATTAGATTTAGGTTAAGATTTCAAATATTTTTCTCAATAATAAAATACAAAAAATATTTTCTCTTTAATTGATTATATTTTTAGAATTTAAACTTTGATTCGCGTACTTAATTCTCGCGCGCAATATTTTATTTTCCAATTATTGTATTTGCTTCGGGTTTGTAATAGTTTTTAATTAGGGCTTACTGCATATTATTTACTGTTTAATCCCCGGTTTTTGGTTATGTAAATGATGTGGTGTATTCGCAAGTGTACGAATCGCGTCAGAGTAATATAAAAGATTATCGATCCACAGAGACCTTAAAATTTGTGGTTCTTTCCTAAAAGGTTCAACTTTAGGTATTTCGATATTCACAACTCTAGGCACTTCGACTATCCCTCCCTAATTTACCACATTCGCATGGGGTGGATTTCTTTGATTTTGTTGAACTTGGTTAATTTTTGGGTCCTCTCCTAAGATTTCCCCTTGATTTTCCCTAACCCATTCCCTCTGAGAATATGTTAGGGGTTGAGGCACACCAAAGAAATCACTGATGCCCGTCGTTTGTGCAGCTATTTATTGGTTCGCTTTAGTGGTGTTTTGAACCAAAGGGTTAAAGATTTCACCCATTCTTTGTGCAAGCATATGGACCATTTCAAGATTACTTTCGTCCATCTACTGTATAATCGCCGCTGCAGATTGATTTGTTAAATTTGGCATTTGGGAAGAAACTCCTTTGATTTGTGGTTGGACATTTCGACCCCTGTTATTAACAGCAGATCCAGAACTTTGCAATGGCGAAGTAACATTCATCACAGGATCTGTATATGTTAAAGTGGAGTTATGTAACCCATCTTAAGCGAAGACGGCATGCCATAAGGCCACTCACGACCATTTTAAGGCATGGAAAAACCAGGTGGCCCCTGAGGCCTATGAAAAGTATTTCCCCTTGGAGGGGGGTCCCTTGTGAATCATGTGGGCCTCTATAAGTCAAAAGAGATCCGATATAAGCGTTCGACTGTGTTGGCGTTGAACTTGTTGAAGACGGTATAACCTCTGAGAAAGGCGCAGAAACCATAGTTCCCCCTGTTGAAGTTACTAAGGGTGGTACTTCATCATTGTTAGGAGGATTTTAATTACCTATCTGGCCTTGATTCTCCATTTTCCTAACATACTTTATTTTAGGTATTTCCTTGTTGTTTGTGTCCAATTTACGACTCCTAAGTCTCATACAACACAAAAAAATACAAAAGGATGATGAAGATTTTCTAAACTTTTTAGTAGAACAGAAAAAATTTGTTTATTGAACAAAAGTTCCACTGGGCGTGCCAATTTGTTTACCGTGAAATTTGGTAAACAACCACTGGTTTTCCAAATCAAAGAAAATATTGGTGACTTGCAGGATCTACCAGATTGATCCTAAGTACATGTGTTTTTATTCAAACTTCTGTTCTTGAAAACAAAGAATACTTTCGTCAACATTCTTAATCTTTTAAACAAAAACTGATTTTAATTGTTACTTCAAACACAATAATGTAATTCTTTAAAGAAAAGAGTGGTATGTAAAAGGTTTTCGACTTAAGCTTAAAAGGAATGTATAAAACTTCAATTAAAGTTGAGTGACAATAAACATAAAATTGATGCACCATACGTACATTCTCACAACTCTTTTCTCGAACGCTGGTACTTTGAGTAATTTAAAGTAATTTGTACAAAGATGTGAACACATTGAATCCTAACGCTAAGATCACTATTTATACTAATTCGACCAAAACGTTCTCTGTTGTACCCAAATTTTTGCCCCTAAGATCCCTTCATCATACCATATTGATTCAATCACAACAAGATCACATTAAGGTTTTTGGTTCTCCTCCCTATCTTTAGCTTTGCTCTTTGAGGAATCACCAAGCACCTTGACTTGTTTTCTTTTGTGATCATGAATATTTAGTCTTGATTTTCACTTTAAATTAATAAAATGAAATGTTTGTTTGTCTTACTTGTTACTAATGTAGGTAAAGGCAATGAGGTTTAGCAAGTTGCTCCATGGGTTCATGAGTTTATTTCTATGCCCTAGGAAATAAAGCTTGAGAAGTCCAAACCTCACCATTGAATTTGTTTTGGAAGGGATGGCATAGAAAGGTCATTTTTGTTCACTACATTTCCAAGATATCAAAATTGATTCAAAAGTGCAAGGGATTGATTGAAGAAGTTGTCATGGTTGGACAAGGTCTTGTTCCCATTGATCACAAGTGCATATTTCTCTCAATTCTCAAGACATGGAAATAGTTTTGGGGGCTATGAGTTCTCATTTTAATCCTCAATAACTTATATTTACAAAGCAAGAGTGTTGGTACAAGAAGGTGATTCAAATTTGTCAAGGTTCCTCAAAGCATTTTCTTAATCTAGGAGCTAGGGTTTTGGACTTCAAAGAAGTATATCTTGCTCATCTTTTGGTATTTTTGAGTGATTCCAAAGACATCCTTATCTTTAAAGGGTTATAAACAAATAACTTCAAAAGTTTCAAGGATTTTTCATGTGGAAGAAACTTTATGATGAAGAAAGATTACAAGTCCTCCAGATGAACCCCCATTTTCTCATGTGTGACTTCAAATGATCATAACTTGGTCAATTTTTATCACCTTGAGCCTAATCTTTTTCCATAATGATCTTTAGAATGTGAAATTTATTCCTTCTTTTATATTCAAAGTGATAAAATGGATGGGAGATTCCCTAAGGATACAAAATATTATAGGTTATTTAATGATTTTTTTTCCAACTTCAACAATTCATAACTCTCTCAATTTTTGGAGATTTTGAATGGTTCAAGTTTCAAAATGTCATTAAAGAGGTCTATTTCATGCAATTTGTTTGGTCAAGAGAAAATTCCAAATGGAAGGCCATGTTTGGATGCAAAACATTATAGGTCACTTTTGAAGAAAAACTTGAAATATTTCTAATTGTGGAAAGTCAACCCTTTTCTTCCAATTTTGACTCAACCCAACTTCTTTCTCAAACATACAATTGATCTCACTCCTTGCACATTGTAAAGCTTGTGACTTCATCTTTCAAATTCTTCAAAAATCACATCATATGGTGCCCTACATTCTTGGCACCATGGTTATGAAAGTAGCATCATAAAATGGAAATTCCAAGTTCAGTCAGATTTGAAAATTGGTTTAAATCCAATTACAAGCCTGTTTAAAGATCAATTTCATGTCTAATCTTGTTTAGGAACTTGCCATAACAAGAAACGACCCTTAAACCATTCATTTTGCTGCATTTTGAGCCATGTGAAGTCACACTTTTCACACTTAGCAGGTCCACACGATTTCATTGATTTTGCCTCCAATTCACACGCTTGAGCCTTGTATTATGATCATATATAAATAAGGATCATCCCTAACTCATTTGGGCAAGCTTTTAATAGCCAATTGACCCCTGTTCAGATCCTACAAGAACTCTGAATTTGAAATTCTGATTTCTTACATTCTCACCTTCAAACACCAAAAGATTCATTCAGTTAGCTTCATTGAACTTCTCTGAAGCTAACCATACGATTACTTTCAAGAATTGTGACCTATATTGATCTGTAGAAGTCCAGTTTTAGAGAAACTTCTCACTACTTCGTTCAAGTAGATTTCTTGGCCAAATTGATTCAAATGAAAGACTAATCCACTCCTTGTGTTCTTCTGATCCTCGTGCTCTTTATAGTTTGCAGTTTCATTGAGAATTGAGTGAGATATCTCAGATTTTCGTGCTCGCTATTTTTTCCTGGTTTTATTCAAACACCTCCTTGCACAATTTATAAATTTGGTGCAATGGTACCATTGGGATCGTCTTGAAGAGACGAATCTAATGGTACCGGTCTAGTTTGCTAATTTTACAGTTTGAAGGATTCAATTTGGGGATGGCTGGAGGTTGAAGACGATGGCATGTACGTCTTCAAACAATGATATGAAGCCACGTTTTTTTGTTGAAATGGATACAATATGCTTGCCTTACCATGCGCGTGCCTCAGGAGCCCTTGGATCTGATTACTTTTGTGAGTCAGACTCCATCCAACGCGCCACATTTTAAGTTGTTTTATTTTAAAAGTGTTGGATCCGATGTGATATTTAGTAATGACCATGATATGCACAGCGTGCCATATCCGTTGGATTTGATTACTAACGCGTTTTCACTCTCATCCAATGGTCCATATATTTTTTACTTTATTTTTCTTTTCTGATTTTTATATTTAATTGTTTTAAATTTCAAAAAAATCATAGAAAAATCATTTTTAGTCAAAAAAATCTGAAAAAATTATGAAAAATATTTTTGAGTTTTCTCCTTCTGATTTTATTTTTTCACAATTTTATTTTGTATTTTGATATTTTTTATAAATTTTTACTTTATTTGAATTGTTTTAAATGTTTAAAAATACTTTTATGCATTTTTTTATTCTGAAAAAAATATGGAATGATCCAATGATATTGTGACAAATATTGGTGACCTCATTTATCTTTTATTTCTGACTTTGCTATTTTTTTTATCATTTTTTGTTTATTTTAATCATTTCTTTTAATTTTAAAAATTGTTTGACTTTAAAAAATTACCAAAAGTTTTATAAAAATATTTGAGTCCATTTCTGATTTTTCTATGGTCTTACTTATTTTTTCTTGATTAATTTGAACATTGTTTCATTTTTTCTTTATTATTTTTATTTTTAATCATTTTTAAACCCTTACTCTTTTATTTTAAAATACAATTTAATTTTTTATATATTTTCTGGCTGATCTTGGGTTGAATTTTTAATCATGAACTTTATTAACATCATTGTATCCATGGTGTTGAGTCTAACTCCACAAAAATAGATGAATGATTTTAATAATAGTTTGATTAAATTTTTATTCAAATGTGGTTTGTATATTCTTCCCCACCCCTATTCATCTTATCCCTTTCTTTTTTGATTGTGTTACATGTTAAGGGATAATGATCTCTATATCATTTATCCAAACATGAAGTACATAGATTGCTATTGATCGGGCTCAAAATAGGTGCGACTTCTACATAAGTCCACTTACGATTGCTTAACATAGCGCTAAAATTTGTCCCGATTCGAATAAATGATCAGTCGTGGCCCAAACTTATGTTTGCAAGCCCAAGTATGTTAATTTGATCTCTTTGAGCCAATAACCTTGAGATTCATTGTATGGAGGCTTTGGTTCTACCAATCCTCTAATGGATCTAAACCACTTTTGGTCAACACGGATCACTTAAACATTGTTGATCATTAAATGGTACTTCTGAAGATTCCAAATGGAAGATATACTTGACAAAAAGCAAATGCAACTTGTTGTGTGGAGACTTTGGTTCTACCAATCCTCTAATGAGTTCCAAATGTAAGTTTCAAGATGGTCATCCAACTAACCACTAATTATTAAATTGTTTTTACTTTGTGCCCTTTTATTTTTTATGCTTTATGTACCATTTACTTTAAGTATTACATTTCATGTCATTTTTATTTTGCTCATTTGAGCTTTTCTTTTCTCTTCTAAGACACCTAATAATCAACATGAACCATAAAAACCTTTAAAATACTTGGACTATTTGGTTATTATCCTTGGCATTATAGAGCATTGGACTTCTTGGACGTAGGATTAGAAACCTTGGCCTATGTTGGAAACCTTGTGACCTTAATTGATATTTTGTCTGGAGCTCTTAAGGTTTACCTCAAGACATTGGGTTGTTTATTTGTTTTGTGTGCATGTTATTGTGATTACATACTTTGTTTTTAATCTGGAATTCACCCGTATACAGCCTTTACTCTGCCCAATTTTTGTGAAGACTTAATACACTTGAAGTTTGGTTCTCACAAGAGGTCTAGTATCTTTTCTTGTTTGCTTTCAATCCAAAGAATGAGAATTCTATCTTGGCTCATAATGTCAAGTATTTGCTTCTTGTTGGTTAGATGGTTCTTATCCCTAGCTTTTACCTTATGCCTTAGGATAGTCTCTCCTTCTCCTCCCATCTTCTTTAATTTCAAAAAATCTTCTCTCTCCTTTTGAAAACTCTTCTTGTTTTTTGGGTTACTCGCTATTTTCCCATTCCTTTGGAAACAATAGAGCACGGTGACAATTTTTATTTTTAATCTGTATAAGTCTAGTCAATCCAATGGCTTAGTCTTAAACTTTCTACCACTATAGAAAAAATGGCGACTTCATTGGGGAAAGATTGACCTCTTGCCGGTATATCCCTAAGTGGGTTGAGACTATCTTTGTTTATATCTGTATATGTGCTATTGTTGTTTACGTGTTATATGTTGTATATATGTTTATCTGGATTTTCCTGGTTTTCAGGGTGCTTGGTGATTACTTATAAGTTCTATACCCGGACTTGGGAAAACTGTAAGATAGGACAGACAGTAAAGTCATGTTAACTTTGAGGGAGTAATCCCAAAAAAGGAGGCATGAGATCCCCCACTCAGTGGAGGCCCCTTTGACTGTAGTTTCGTTTACCGAGTAATTAGGAAGACATACTGTTTTCGACCTGGGAGCCTGCTGAAGCTGAGGACCGTAGAATACCTAACCCATCTTGGCCTTTTAGGTGTAGTGCAGAAGCTATGGCAGAGTAATCCGGAAATAGTTGTCACGCAATATTATGCTCGGACGAGTTTTTCTTGAGAATATTACTAATTACCCAGTTAATCGAGAAGTTGGTAATATTTGAAGGAAGGACGTAGACTCTGGGAACCTCTAGAACCTTGTTCGGCAGGTGATAACTTTTAGACCAACACCTTATGGGTAGTACCTTCGACCTCATGCTCGTGAAGTTGAACCTATGAACCCTATATGTGTGATCTCGTGTGTGGTTGTTGCATCATGCATCTATGCACTCATAAGCATCTTTTGAAGAAATTTTATTTTGAGGGACTTAAAAGTTGACCATTTGTGAATATCTCAGGTACTTTTTGACCATGGATTATGGAAAAAGAAAGACCGGGAAGTACAGTTTCAAAGATCCCAAGATAGATGAGTTAATCAGTTTAATTCCCGAGATCGAGTGTTCTGCAGATTTTCGGAAGAAGTGTGGATCCATCATTCCTCTTATGAAGCTTAGGATGAAGGAGGATATTCTCTCGACCTTGGTCCATTTCTATGATCCGATGTATCATTGCTTTAATTTTCCCAACTATCAGTTGATGCCTACACTGGAGGAGTATTCTTATCTATTGGATTTACCTGTTACCAATCGTGTTCCTTTTACTGGTTTGGAGGGTGAGCCAAAACCACATGAAATTGCTGCTTTGATCCATCTGGGGAAGTCTTGGATGGAAGCCCATATGACTACTAAAGGAGGGATTAGAGGATTACCAGCTCAGTTCTTATTGGAGAAAGCTCGTTACTTCCAGGATGAAGAGTACAGTCACTTTTGAGGCCATATTTGCTCTACTTGCCTACGGGTTGTTTTTATTTCCTAATGTGGATAAATTTTTTGAGGTTAATGCTATCCGTATCTTCATGATTGGAAACCCAGTTCCTACATTGTTGGGTGATACTTATTACTCCATTCATCTTCGGAATTCTTATCATGGGGGGATGATTATCTGTTGCACGCCTTTGTTGTACCAGTGGTTTATCTCTCATATGCCTCAGTCTGATGCTTTCTGGGATGTCAGTAAGGAAACCCGTTGGGCTCCTAAAATCATGGCACTTATTCACTCGGATATTGATTGGTATCATCGAGCTTACTAGGATATAGAGATTGTTGACAGTTGTGGTAGTTTCCCCAATGCACCTCTTCTTGGTACAAATGGAGGAATTAACTATAACCCTTTTCTTGCATGACGACAGCTCGGTTATCCAATGAGGGAGAAACCAAATAGTATTCATTTGAGTAGTTTCTTTATGAAGGAGGGAGGAGACCATAAGGAAGCTAAGGAGAAGATTGCGAAGGTCTGACATCACATTCATAAGAAGAGTAGGAAAGACTTGGGACCTAGGGGGGTTATTTCTTTGGAGCCATATCTTAGTGGTTCAAGCGAGAGATATTCAGTTGAAGGTGTCGTATTCCTAGGAAACACCTATGCCTGGTTTTTTTGTGAAGACCACTCCTCCCTTATTGGACGATATAGAAGAGCTACAACTTGCTTTGGTCAGGATGCAGCAGGAAAAGGATGCTTGGAAGAATAAGTGCAAAACTTTAGAGATTTCATATATAGAAGACTTGAAGGAGAAAGATGACTTGATTGAGATTCTTGAGAGTCGGGTTGTAGATAAGATGGAGAGGCAAGGGGATTTATTTTATCTTAAGCCTCAGTCAGATGCTGATTACTCACTTCTTAATTCAGGAGATTGGAAGGAGGTTTCCACCAGGTATGCGAAAGAAAACCAGAGGTTGAAGGCTTAGATTTCCAGGCTTACAGGGAAGCGCCAGCGTATAGACTGTTCTCCGACAACTTTACTTCTCAAGGTTTTAGACTTTATTTTCATCTGCTACTTGGGATTGTTGAGACTTGTAACCTATTTTGAAGTTATTATAATAAAAAATTTCAGTATTTCAAATGCGTTATTACTTTGATATTTGCAATGTGTCTATAAATCCTAAAGTCCCTTGAAATATAATAAAAACAAATCATGCGCATTGCATATCATTCATCATATTGCACATATTTCTTGCATTTGTTATGCATATCCAGGTGTCTTACCAAGCTTATTTACTTTGTTCAGCAAGCTGACTCACCACTACAACACTCGAGCTAATTTCAGAAGGAAGATGGACAACTTAGAACAAGAGAATCACGAGCTACGTGAGGAGGTTTCTGCTTTGAAGGCCGGCATGGATAATCTTACTGCTCTGATGGAATCTCTAGTGGCTGCTCAGAATCAGCCACCGAGTGTTCAACCTTAACCAACAAGGGCTACTGTTGAAGCTCCGACTGTTCCTGTATCTGCTACCACAGTTGTTGTTCAGAATCACATGCCTCAAGGTTATCCATGGGGAATTCCAGAGAATTTTTCACCCTAAGGTTTCAATCTTGGTCCTCAAGAAGCTCTAGTTGTTCTGACTACTGTTACTCCTGCACCTCATGTGGTGCATGTTCCTGCTGCACCTCCTTCAGTGAATTTAGTTCCATTTGTTAATGGTGGTGTGTGTCGTACTTTTCCTCCACCAAGTGAAGACTTGGGTCTTTATGATAGAATGGATGATTTTCAAGAACAGTTTGACAAGATGCAGAGGGAGACGAAGGCCCTCAGGGGAAAAGAGTTATTTTGGCAGAATGTGAATGGATTATGCTTGGTCCCGAATGTTAAGATACCTGCAAAGTTTAAGGTCCCGGAGTTTGAAAAGTACAAGGGCAACACTTGCCCTTGTGCTCATCTGGTAATGTATATTAGGAGAATGTCTACCCATACTGATGATCAGCGTCTGCTGATTCACTTTTTTCAGAATAGTCTGACTGATGTTGCATTGAAGTGGTATATAAGCTTGGACAGTGTCAACATCCATACTTTCAATGACTTGGGAGAAGCATTTATCAGAAAATACAAATACAATGTGGACATGGCGCCTGACTGTGATCAACTCAGGGTCATGGTTCAGAAAGACCGGGAATCATTCAAAGAATATACACAGAGACGGTGTGAAGTAACCGCCCAAGTGATTCCTCCCATGGAAGAGAAGGAGATGACTAATATTTTCTTGAAGACTCTGGGTGCTTTCTACTATGAGAGGATGGTAGCGAGTGCACCAAGTGACTTTACTGAAATGGTAGGCATGAGTATCCGTTTAGAAGAAGCTGTAAGAGAGGGCCGTTTAACAAAGAGTGAAGGATTTGGAGGTGTGAAGAATCCATCTTATGGGTTCACCAAGAAGAAGGAAGGGGATACAAATGTTTTTATGCAAGATAGGAGGGTTAATCCTCCTAGGAGAAATTATCAGCATCATCAGCAAGTCGCCTCAGTTACTCTAGTTGTTGGTGTAGCTCCAACCACCGTTGCTTATCAGAGACCATCCCAACATGGGAATCAAGGGTATAATCTGAGAAGGGAGACTTATGACCCTATCCCTATGATTTATGTAGAGTTACTGTCGGTATTGATTCAGAAGAAGTTGGTTCAAACCCGACCACCTCCCGTTGTACCATCACCATTGCCTTGGTATTACAAAGCAGACCAAACATGTGCTTTTCATCAGGGAGCACCAAGGCATAATGTTGAGAATTGCTATCCTTTGAATACTGAGGTGCGGAAATTGGTGAAGTTTGTTATTTTATCTTTCAAGGATGTGGGCCCTAATGTGAAAGACAATCCTCTACCCAAGAATGGAGGAGTGAATGTTGTAAACATGGTGGCCGGTTGTCCAGGCGACTTACGGATTTTTTATATTCATCTGGTTAAAGGAGATTTGGTGAAAATGCATGCAAACCTCTGAATTTAGCTTTTATACGCATGACCATTCTGGTTGTGCTATTTGTAGTACAGACATATAGGGTTGCGATAAGATAAAGGCTGATTTGCAGGAGATGATGGATGAGGGCCTCATCCACACAATCAAGCCTAGGGTAGAGTATGAAGAGGAGGTGAACATGGTTTTCTGGATGTCCTGGAGAGTTCATAATTTTTGATGTGGATCACATGAATGAGGATCTTGTACAATTGCATGCTACTTTTTGCCACATGGCTGGTCAGGTAGAACATTAGTATGAATCTTGCCGAATTTGCTGCCTGGACTCCCGAGGATGTTCAATCGTGAAGAAAGGTGTTCAGTTGTTATTGGATAATGGAACTATCAAGGTTACAAGTCAAAGGGATGATTACTGTGAAGTTGATATTATTGAGTCTTATTTGGTTGAAGAAGGATTGGATGATGAGTATGCCTCTGCAGATGAGTTCTTCTCCTTGGATGGAGATTTTTTCCAGAGATAACTCCATAATAACTAATTATGTTGAAGAAGAGGTAAACGTCATTGTGCCTTGTTTTAGTGCACCCGCCCATTTTGAAGTCGAGTATCATAGCAAGTCGGCTATTACTCCATTGGTGATTAGCTTGTCGGGTCATGTCCCCTACAAGTCAGATAAGGTTGTACCCTACAAATATAACTCTACAATCTTAGAGGATGGTGTGGAAGTTCCCATCCAGCCAATTCCTGATGTTGGAAATATTGTTAAGACTAGTAGAGTGACCCACATCAGTTGTGTATTTGCACCAGTTGTTCGTGGAGATGTTAGCACTGGAAAGAAACTTGCTGAGAATGTTGAACCCAAGAAGGTTACAAGTTAATCAAGTGGAGCTACGCTAGAGAAATAATTGGATGATATTTTGAAGATAATCAAGATGAGCGACTACAGAATTGTAGATCAGCTACTGCAGACTCCTTCAAAAATATCTATCTTAGCTTTATTGATGAACTCCTCTGCTCAGAGAGAATCTTTGATGAGGGTATTGGACCAAGCTTTAGTGGAAAGTGACATGCCTATAGACCAATTCAGCAGTGTAGTAGGGAATATTACATCATGTAATAACCTGAGTTTCTGCGACGATGAATTGCCAGATGAAGGAAGGAATCACAACCTGGCACTCCACATCTCTATGAATTGCAAGAATGATTCACTATCCAATGTGCTGATTGATAATGGATCCGCTTTGAACATTATATCGAGGATAACGCTTATGAAATTGAAATATCAAGGAACGCCCATGCGCCCAAGTGGCATTATTGTGAAAGCGTTTGATGGATCAAGGAAATCTATTATTGTTGAAGTGGACTTGCCTATTCATATAGGCCCACATTTGTTTCAGATTACTTTCCAAGTCATGGATATTGTACCCGCTTATAGTTGTTTGCTAGGAAGGTCGTGGATACATAAGGCAGGGGTTGTCACTTCGACTTTACACCAGAAACTGAAGTTTGTACGTGAAGGAAAAGTAGTGATTATAAATGGAGAACAGGCATTATTGATATCTCATTTGTCATCTTTCAGCATTGTGGAGGCGGATGAAGCTGTTGTTGGAACCCAATTCCAAGCCTTATCCACTGATTACATAAGAGGAAATGATAATTCCATGGTTTCACTTAGATATGCGCAGCAAGTTGTGCGTAAAGGTCATACTGAGGTATGGGGACAAATTGTGGATCCACCTGTAAACAAGAACAAAGCTGGCTTGGGATTCTCTTTGAAGAATGAAAAAATTAAGAGCATGAAGCTGAAGTCTGCTACAGGCAAGTATCAAGACATCTTCCGTAGCGGGGGTTATCTTCATCCAAATGTCTCCGGGATTAATGCCATTGTGGAAGATGAAGTAGAGCATGAAATGCCAAATTACATGACGCACGGAGTTAGGGTTCAGAACTGGATCATCATTGATGTTCCCTCTTACATACATGTTTCAAAGTAATTTGTTTTGTCAATCTTTTTGAAAAGCTTTCACTCTTTCCAAAGTGGAAGTATTAATATTGTATGGGCTTATTTGTTTGTGGTGACTTTTAAAATCAATAATAAAAGTTGTCTTTGTTCCCCAAATTGTGTTTTTATTTTTTTCTTTTCCTTGGAAAATGGTAATCATAAAAAACCTTTCAAAATAAATAATAACTGAAATTCAATCTGCATGATCACTTGTTAGATGTGTCAGTTTCTAAAAAACAATCATAAATCATATGTGCAGATTAGTTAAAAAACCCATTGAATACAATGATCGTGCACCCTCTTCCAACTTTGAATGTCCTGTGTATGGGGACGAAGAATAAGACTATGATGAGATTCTATAAGAGGTCTCACGGTTTCTTGAGCACGAGGAAGATACCATTCAGCCATACAAAGATTCATTGGAAGTAATCAATTTGGGTTCAGAAGAAGATCAGAAGGAAGTCAAAATCGGAGCGTTGCTGCATCCTGATGTGAAGAGCAAGTTGATTGAGTTGTTAAAAGAGTATGTGTATATTTTTGCTGGGTCTTATCAAGATATGCCTGGTCTA
Organism: Vicia faba; assembly: GCA_948472305.1. Lineage (NCBI taxonomy): Eukaryota > Viridiplantae > Streptophyta > Magnoliopsida > Fabales > Fabaceae > Vicia > Vicia faba. The sequence continues at coordinate 1,063,603,649 of OX451737.1, forward strand.
GATACAGATATTGTAGAGCATCGTTTGCCGTTGGAGCCAGAGTGTCCGCCAATCAAACAAAAGTTGAGAAGAACTCGCCCAGATATGGCAGTAAAGATCAAAGAGGAGGTTCTAAAGCAGATTAATGCCGGTTTTCTTGTGACGTCAGTGTACCCTCAGTGGATTGCCAATATTGTCCCAGTACCCAAAAAAGACGGAAAAGTTCACATGTGCATAGATTACAGAGATCTAAATAAAGCTAGTCCAAAACATGATTTTACATTGCCACACATTGATATGTTAGTGGATAGCACAACAAAATTCAAAGTATTCTTGTTCATGGACGGATTTTCCGGGTATAATCAAATAAGAATGGCTCCAGAGGACATGGAAAAAACAACGTTTATCACAGCCTGGGGAACATTCTATTACAGAGTGATGCCCTTTGGGTTGAAGAACGCTGGTGCAACGTACCAGAGGGCTATGACAACCTTATTCCATGATATTATGCACAAGGAAATCAAGGTATATGTTGATGATATGATTGCTAAATCCCATACTGAAGAAGGGCATGTAGAATATTTGTTGAAGTTGTTTCAGCGTTTGAGGAAGTATCGTCTCCGCTTGATCCAAATAAATATACCTTCGGTGTTTGATCAGGGAAATTGTTGGGTTTCATTGTTAGCCAGAAATGGATTGAAGTTGACCCTGATAAAATCAAAGCAATTCAAGAAATGCCAGCACCGAGAACTGAAAAACAAGTCAGAGGGTTCCTAGGGCGTTTGAATTATATTTCCAGATTCATTTCTCACATGACTGCAACATGTGAATCGATCTTTAAGTTGTTAAAGAAAGATCAAGGTTGTGTGTGGACAGATGACTGCCAAAGGGCATTTGAAAGTATTAAAGAATATCTACTTGAACCTCCTATCTTGCTCCCTCCTGTTGAAGGAAGACCGTTGATTATGTATCTGATAGTGTTAAATAATTTCATGGGTTGTATCCTGGGACAACAAGATGAAACAGGGAAGAAAGAGTATGCCATTTATCATCTCAGTAAAAAATTTATTGATTGTGAGTCGTGGTATTCCATGCTGGAAAAGACATGTTGTGCTCTGGCCTAGGCGGCAAAATGTTTACGGCAGTATATGTTGAATCACACTACTTGGTTGATCTCCAAAATGGATCCAATCAAATACATTTTTGAAAAGACTGTTCTTACTGGGAGAATTTCCCGCTGGTAGATGTTGTTATCTGAATATGACATAGAATATCGCACTCAAAAGCTATTAAAATCAGCATGTTAGCAAATTATCTTGCTCATCAGCCAGTTGATGATTATCAGTCTGTGATGTATGACTTCCCCGATGAGGATGTGATGTTTCTAAAAGTTAAAGATTGTGATGAATTATTTCCTGAGGAAGGCTCTGATCCTGAATCTCGTTGGAGTATGATATTTGATGGAGCTGTGAATGCTTATGGTAAAGGAATTAGTTATGTGATTGTCACTCCACATGGACCACACATTCCTTTTACTGCAAGGTTGACATTTGGTTGTACTAATAATATAGCAGAATATGAGGCTTGCATCATGGGTCTCAAGGAAGCTATTGATTTCAGAATTAAAATTCTAGATGTGTATGGTGATTCAGCTTTGGTAATAAATCAGATTAAAGAAGAGTGGGATACTCGTCACCCCGACTTGATCCCTTATAAAGATTATGCTAGAAGGTTGTTACCCTTCTTTAATAAAGTTAAATTCCATCACATTCCTAGAGATGAAAACCAAATGGCGGATGCTATGGAAACTATGGATTCTATGTATCAAGTGAATACTTGGAATGATATACCTCGAATTATGGTTCGGCAACTGGATAGGCCCGCTCATGTGTTTACAATAGAAGAGGTAGAATATGAGAAACCTTGGTATTATGATATCAAGCATTTTCTCCAAACTCAGGAATACCCGATTGGTGCATCGAATAAAGATAGAAAGACATTGAGAAGATTGGCTGGCAGTTTCTTCCTCAGTGAAAAAGTGTTATACAAGAGAAATTATGACATGGTCTTGCTCAGATGCATGGATAGACACGAAGCAGGCATGTTGATGCATGGGATTTATGAAGGTTCATTTGGCACTCATGCTAATGGACATTCGATGGCTAAAAAGATGCTAAGGGAAGGTTACTATTGGCTGACAATGGAATCTGATTGTTACAAATTTGAAAAGAAGTGTCATAAATGCCAGATTTATGCGAACAAGGTTCATGTGCCTCTGACACTTCTTAATGTGATCTCTTCCCCATGCCCTTTTCTCTATGTGGGTTATTGACATGATTGGGATGATAGAACCCAAAGCTTCGAATTGACACTGTTTCATCTTGGTAGCAATTAATTACTTCACCAAATGGGTGAGAGTTGCTTCATATGCTAACGTCACCAAGCAGGTGGTCGTGCGCTTCATTAAGAATAATCTCATATGTCAGTATGGTGTGTCGAGCAGAATTATCACTGACAATGGCTCGAATCTGAACAACAAGATGATGACAGAATTTTGTGAGGAATTCAAGATTGTGCATCACAATTCATCTTTGTACAGGCCAAAGATGAATGGGGTTGTTGAAGCTGCTAATAAGAATATCAAGAAGATCATCCAGAAGATGGTTGTTACTTATAAAGATTGGCATGAAATGCTCCCTTTTGCTTTGCATGGATATCAAACATATGTCTGCACTTCAATAGGAGCAACCCTGTTCTCCCTTGTGTATGGAATGGAAGCGGTACTCCCAATTGAGGTTGAGATTCCCTCTTTGCATGTGATAATGGAAACCAAGTTGTCAGAGGCTGAATGGGTCCACAACAGGTTTGACCAATTGAATTTGATTGAAGAGAAGAGAATGACGACTTTGTGTCATGGCCAGTTATATCAAAAGAGAATGAAGAAATCTTTTGAGAAGAAGGTCAAACCTCGTGAATTCAGAGAAGGCGACCTCGTGCTCAGAAAGATCGTGTCTTTTAACACTGATTCTAGGGCAAGTGGACTCCCAATTTTGAAGGCCCATATGTTGTCAAGAAAGCCTTCTATGGCGGTGCATTAATTCTTGAAACTATGGATGGCGAGGAGTTCCCATGTCCCATGAATGCTGATGCAGTCAAGAAATACTTCGCCTAAAGAAATAAAAGAATAACTCGCTAAGTTAAAAACCTGAAAGGGCAGCTTAGGCAAAAAAAAGCGTCTCGATAGTTCAAAAACCCGGAAGGGCGATCTAGGCAAAAATTATAGACATAAACAGAATAAAATTTCCCGCTAAGTTGAAAACCCACAAGGGCAGCTTAAGCAAAAGTTAGAGACTTTCTTGGCAAGTAACTACATCAGATAAGACTTGATCGTTGGAGCAACAATCTTCTCGGATCCTTATCATACTCCAACGGAAGCTGCTGCTCAGGATTTCAAAATTTGTTAGAGGGGATAGTGGTCATTGTATCTCAATATATCTTTTCCATTATATATTACCATTTTCCGAACTTTTTAATCATCCATGGAGTCTCGCCATTCGCAGACTACCATTCTAGTAATAAAATTTGAGCTTTTACCCAATTCTTTGTATTTATTATTTTATTTAGCTTGCAAAGACTCCATTTATTATTGATAATAACTTTTAAAGAAAAAAGATTAAATAACAAAATTTATTTTCAAAAAGAATTTACAATTTTCTTTTACTTTAAAATTTGTGACGCAAGAGAAAAACAAAAGTGGTAATCCCAGGAATGGACGAACTCCAGTTGTTTTAAGAAGTTTTGTTTCCCGGGGAAGTTTTTCTCAGGATATTTTTTTGTATTGGGTTTGTGACTCCAGTGTCCCCGGTAAAGTTTTGGTTCATTTTTCCTCTTTTATGAGTTTGCATGATATGAAGACTCAATCCATGATTTCTCTAGTGAAGGTTTCACATGTTTAATAGAAGTTCTTTCTTCCCAGAGAAGTTGGTACAATAATTACTCTCGAAGAACACATGTATCTGATTTCTCCAGTAAAGAACGTATATTGGTTTTCCCTTTGAGAATGTGGTGTTGACCTCCCCAATGAAGTCAGCACGAAATCCCCAGTTAATGTCTTGATGATGGGACATTATATGCCTTAGCGAAGTTTGTATGATTTTCCTCCTTCAGAATGGGCCTGAATTCCCCAGTGAATGTTTTGATGATTTGGTGTCCATCTTCTTTACTAGAAATTGATTTTGCAAATCCCCAGTAGAAGCGTTACTTTTGAAAGCATTTGTTTCCCCGTTGAAGTCTGAGTGCTATTCCCTGGTAAAGCCTGGGAAAGGATGTTATATCTTTGTATCTGTACTATTTTGTCGCTATGTTTTGTTTACTTCCGAATTACGTTTCTCCCCAGTGAAGTTAAGCCATGCAGTAGGTTTTATTTCCTCAGTTGGCGTATACTTTTTCTTATGGAATGTTCATCTTGGATGTGATTTAGTTGAGTGTTGTTTGTGCCCGAGTTGGTTTTGATTGGTTACTCCCAGTGTTATATGTCTGTTTTGTCAGCATATGCACGATAGCACTCATACATTCATACATACATCATGCATAGTTAAAATTTGGCAAATCATTGTTCATTCACATTCGTTATTATTTTGTGGACGTATTGCCCTATTTTACAGAGTTGTGTTGTCCGCTCTCCAATAGTGTGTCAGTCATAAGCAGAAAGTGTGTGTTCTTTCAATTTCCCCACTGAATTATCCCTCGTGGAAGATTTTTGCTTTAGCCTTCCTGCACATCTCTTTGTCTAGATTATTTGGGTTTCCCACTTGAGTTTATTTCTCAAAGGATGTATTTTGGGATGACTGTCTCATTCCAGTTTATTTCTGGTTTGAATTTTTTATCCTCTGCAATATTATTACTTGGGATTTCTGCAAGCTTCGAGTTTTGGTTTGAGAATGTTCATTTATTTTGCATAAGAAGATTTTATCTCCTAAGCAGGAATATATTGGCATTTCCCCAGGAAGTCATATCTCTTTCCCCAGGAAGCCATATTGTTCTCCCCAGAAAGTCATTTTTACAATCCTTCCTATAACAACGAGTAACAAGTCTATTTATTTGAGCAACTTGTACTTCCCTATAAGATTCGACGTAACTTTTTTGCTATCTTCTCTATGAGTGGATAGTTTGCAGTCCGTTGTCAAATTACTCCAGTGGATGGCAAGACTCTCAATATCGCAAAGACAGTTCATTGTGAAATCTTTGCAAGTGGTAGTCTCTTTATTTGGGACAGCTTATTTATTACCCTTTCCAAGCAGAATGCTTTGGTTAAAGAAGAAGTTGAGACCCTTTCTAGGCGAAATGCAAGAATTTTGGGAAAACTTGTTATCTTTTTGCTACCCTCAGTGAACATTGATAGTTCATCGTCAGTGAACAACGATGTTATGATATATTTTCTCTCTACCTTCAGTAAAAGTTGGTAGGTCACTTTCAGTGAAAGTTGGTGCTTGTTGTCTTTTTTCTACCCTCAGTGAATGTTGGTAGTTCATCGTCAGTGAATGACGATGCTATGATATTTTCTCTCTACCTTCAGTGAAAGTTGGTAGGTCACCTTCAGTGAAAGTTGGTGCTTGTTATCTTTTTGCTACCTTCAGTGAATGTTGGTAGTTCATCATTAGTGAACGGCGATGCTATGATATATTTTCTCTCTACCTTCAGTGAAAGTTGGTAGGTTACCTTTAGTGAAAGTTGGCGCTTGTTATCTTTTTGCTACCTTCAGTGAATGTTGGTAGTTCATCGTCAATGAATGATGAAGCTATGATATATTTTCTCTCTACCTTCAGTGAAAGTTGGTAGGTCACCTTCAGTGAAAGTTGGTGCTTGTTATCTTTTTGTTATCCTCAGTGAACGTTGGTAGTCCATCATCAGTGAACGACGATGCTATAATATATATTCTCTCTACCTTCAATGAAAGTTGGTAGGTCACCTTCAGTGAAAGTTGGTGCTTGTTATCTTTTTTCTACCTTTAGTGAATGTTGGTAGTTCATCGTCAGTGAACGACGGTGCTATGATATTTTCTCTTTCTACCTTCAGTGAAAGTTGGTAGGTCACCTTCAGTGAAAGTTGGTGCTTGTTATCTTTTTGCTACCATCAGTGAATGTTTGTAGTTCACTGTCAGTGAAGGCAGTGTTATGATAGTTTCTTTTCTCTCTACCTTCAGTGAAAGATGGTAGTTCATCGTCAGTAAACGTCGATGATTTCTTTTCTCTATCTTCAGTGAATGTTGGTAGCTCTTCGTCAGTTAACATCGATGACTTCTTCTCTCTACCTTCGGTGAACGTTGGCAGCTCTCCGTCAAGTAAACGTTGGTATTATTTTTCTTCTCCCTTTCTACCTTCAGTGAACATTGGTATTTTCGCTTTCAGTAAAAGTTGGTGTATCCTTTGACTTTTTATCATCCTCTATAAGTTAGGTCTTTTGATTCACCAGTGATCTATTTTCCTGGTCGGGTTTCTCTTTTTTTTCTTTATTTCCTTTGTTACATCCCAAGCGGTGTTTTGTGTCTCTTTGATTTTGTTCATGCGCATTCATGCTCATAAGCATTGCATGGCATCTTAGGGCCAAAAATAGGGTTTGTTTTATATTTAAGTATCTTCGATCGCGTCGACACGAAGATTTTTAACCTTTTCATATCCGGATAGAAGAAACATAAATAAGGGGAACTGGTGTACCCCAATTTTTTCCCCTAAGATCCCTTTATCATACCATATTGATTCAATCACAACAAGATCACATTAGGGTTTTTGGTTCTCCTCCCTATCTTTAGCTTTGCTATTTGAGGAATCACCAAGCACCTTGACTTGTTTTCTTTTGTGATCATGAATATTTAGTCTTGATTTTCCCTTTAAATTAATAAAATTCAATGTTGTTTTGTCTTACTTGTTACTAATGTAGGTAAAGACAATGAGGTTTAGCAAGTTGCTCCATGGGTTTATGAGTTTATTTCCATGCCCTAGGAAATAAAGCTTGAGAAGTCCAAACCTCACCATTGAAGTTGTTTTGGAAGGGATGGCATGGCAAGGTCATTTTGTTTCACTACATTTCCAAGATATCAAAATTGATTCAAAAGTGGAAGGGATTGATTGAAGAAGTTGTCATGGTTGGACAAGGTCTTGTTCGCATTGATCACAAGTGCAAAAATTTATCTCAATTATCAAGACATGGAAGTAGTTTTGGTGTCTATGAGTTATCATTTTCATCCTCAACAACTTCTATTTATAAAGCAAGAATGTTGGTACAAGAAGGTGATTCAAATTTGTCAAGGTTCCTCAAAGAATTTTCGTGATCTAGGAGCTAGGGTTTTGAACTTCAAAAAAGTATTTCTTTCTCATCTTTTGGTATTTTTGAGTGATTCAAAAGGCATCCTTCTCTTTAAATTTTTATTAACAAATCAATTCAAAAGTTTCACGGAGTTTTCATGTGGAAGAAACTTGATGATGAAGAAAGATTACAAGTCCTCCAGATGAACCCCCATTTTCTCATGTGTGACTTCAAATGATTATAACTTGGTCAATTTTTATCCCCTTGAGCCTAATATTTTTCCATAATGATCTTGAGAATGTGAACTTTATTCCTTATATTATATTCAAAGTGAGGAAATGGACGGGAGAGGCCCTAAGGATACAAAAGATTATAGGTCATTTCATGATTTTTTGCCAACTTCAACAATTCATAACTCTCTCAATTTTTGGAGATTTTGAATGGTTCAAGTTTAAAAATGTAATTCAAGAGGTCTGTTTCATGCCTATTTTTTTTGTCAAGAGCAAATTCCAAGTGGAAGGCCATGTTTGGATGCAAAACATTATGGGTCACTTTTGAAGAAAAACTTGAAATATTTCAAAGTGTGGAAAGTCAACCCTTTTCTTCCAACTTTGACTCAACACAACTTCTTGCTCAAACATCCAATTGATCTCACTCCTTGCACATTCTAAAGCTTGTGACTTCATCTTTCAAATGCTTCAAAAATCACATCATATGGTACCCTACATTGTTGGCACCATGGTTATGAAAGTAGCATCATAAAATGGAAATTCCAAGTTCAGTCAAATTTGAAAATTGGTTTAAATCCAATTACAAGCCTGTTTAAAGATCAATTTTGTGTCTAATCATGTTTAGGAACTTGCCATAACAAGAAACGACCCTTAAACCATTCATTTTGCTGCATTTTGAGCCATGTGAAGTCACACTTTTCACACTTAGCAGGTCCACACGATTTCATTGATTTTGCCTCCAATTCACACGCTTGAGCCTTGCATCATGATCATCTATAAATAAGGATCGTCCCTCACTCATTTGGGAAAGCTTTTGATAGCCAATTGACCCCTGTTCAGATCCCACACGAACTCTGAATTTGAAATTCTGATTTCTTACATTCTCACCTTCAAACACCAAAAGATTCATTCAGTTAGCTTCATTGAACTTCTCTGAAGCTAACCATACGGTTACTTTCAAGAATTGTGACCTATATTGATCTGTAGAAGTCCAATTTCATAGCAACTTCTCACTACTTCGTTCAGGTAGATTTCTTGGCCAAATTAATTCAAATGAAAGACTAATCCACTCCTTGTGTTCTTCTGATCCTCGTGCTCTTTATAGTTTGCAATTTCATTGAGAATTGAGTGAGATATCCCAGATTTTCGTGCTCGCTATTTTTTATGGTTTTCTTCAAACACATCCTTGCACAATTTATATATATTTGGCACGATGGTACCATTAGAATCGTCTTGAAGAGACGAATCTAATGGTACCGGTCTGGTTTGTTAATTTTACAGTTTGAAGGATTCAATTTGGGGATGGCTGGAGGTTGAAGACGATGACATGTCTGTCTTCAACCAATGATATGAGGCCATGTTTTTTTAAATGGATACAATATGCTTTCCTTACCATGCGCGTGCCTCGGGAGCTCTTGGATCTGATTACTTTTGTGAGTCAGACTCTATCCAACGTGCCACATTTTAAGTTGTTTTATTTTAAAAGTGTTGGATCCTGTGTGATATTTAGTAATGACAATGATATGCACAGTGCGCCTGATCCCTTGGATTTGATTACTCACACCTTTGACTCTCATCTAATGGTCCATAGATTTTTTACTTTATTTTTCTTTTCTGATTTTTATATTTAATTGTATTAAATTTCAAAAAAATCATAGAAAATTCATTTTTAGTCAAAAAAATCTGAACAAATTATAAAAAATATTTTTGAGTTTTCGCCTTCTGATTTTTATTTTTTTCACAATTTTATTTTGTGTTTTGATATTTTTTTTAAATTTTTACTTTATTTGAATTGTTTTAAATGTTTAAAAATACTTTTATGCATTTTTTAATTCTGAAAAAAATATGGAATGATCCAATGATATTGTGACAAATATTGGTGACCTCATTTATCTTTTATTTCTGACTTTGCTATTTTTTATCACTTTTAGTTTATTTTACTCATTTCTTTTAATTTTAAAAATAGTTTGACTTTAAAAAATTACCAAAAATTTTCTAAAAATATTTAAGTCCATTTCTGATTTTTCTATGGTCTTACTTATTTTTTCTTGATTAATTTGAACATAGTTTCATTTTTTCTTTATTATTTTTATTTTTAATCATTTTTAAACCCTTACTCTTTTATTTTAAAATACAATTTAATTTTTTGTATATTTTCTGGATGATCTTGGGTTGAATTTTTAATCATGAACTTTATTAACATCATTGGATCCATGGTGTTGAGTCTAACTCCACAAAAATGGATGAATGATTTTAATAATAGTTTGATTAAATTTTAATTCAAATGTGGTTTGTATATTCTTTCTCATCCCTCTTCATCTTATCCCTTTCTTTTTTGATTGTGCTACAAGTTAAGGGATAATGATCTCTATCTCATTTATCCAAACATGAAGTACATAGATTACTATTGACCGGCCTCAAAATAGGTGTTACTTCTACATAAGTCCACTTATGATTGCTTAACATAGCGTTTAATTTTGTCCTGATTCGAATAAATGATCATTTGTGGCCCAAACATATGTTTGCAAGCCCAAGTATGTTAATTTGATCTATTTGATCCAATAACCTTGAGATTTATTGTGTGGAGGCTTTGGTTCTACCAATCCTCTAATGGATCTACAATACTTTTGGTCAACGCGGATCACTTAAACATCGTTGATCATTAAATGGTACTTTTGAGGATTCCAGATGGATGATATACTTGACAAAAAGCAAATGCAACTTGTTGTGTGAAGGCTTTGGTTCTACCAATCCTCTAATGAGTTCCAAATGCAAGTTTCAAGATAGTCATCCAACTAACCAATAATTATTAAATTGTTTTTACTTTGTGCCCTTTTATTTTTAATGCTTTATGTACCATTTACTTTAAGCATTACATTTCCTGTCATTTTTATTTTGCTCATTTGAGCTTTTCTTTTCTCTTCTAAGACACCTAATAATGAACATGAACCATAAATACCTTTAAAATACTTGGACTATTTGGTTACTATCCTTGGTATTGTGGAGCATTGGACTTCTTGGACTTAGGATTAGAAACTTTGGCATATGTTGGAAACCTTGTGACCTTAATTGATATTTGTCTGGAGCTCTTAAGGTTTACCTCAAGACATTGGGTTGTTTGTTTGTTTTGTGTGCAGGTTATTGTGATTGCATACTTTGTTTGTAATCTGGAATTCACCCGTATACAGCCGTTACTCTGCCAAATTTTTGTGAAGACTTAATACACTTGAAGTTTGGTTCTCACAAGAGGTCTAGTATCTTTGCTTGCTTGCTTTCAATCTAAATAATGGGAATTCTATCTTGGCTCATAATGTCAAGTATTGGCTTCTTGTTGGTTAGATGGTTCTTATCCCTAGCTTTTACCTTATGCCTTAGGATAGTCTCTTCTTCTTCTCCCATCTTCTTTAATTTCAAAAAATCTTCTCACTCCTTTTGAAAACTCTTCTTGTTTTTTTTTAAAACTTGAACCACTTTCATAATAAACTTGGACTTAGGCCCATGTATTTTCAAAACCTTTTATAAATAAACTTCAATCAACTTAATAATACCTTGACATTTTTTGTGAGAATACTAAAAGTCAATCAATCTCATTTCAAACTATTTTTCCACTTTGGCTTCTACTTTAAAACTTTTCTCAAAAGATTGGACTCTTGTCAATCTTTGTAGTGATGCAAACAACTATACTTCTACAATATGTAGTGAAGTGAGATATTTTCCACTTGGGTGTTGAGTGAGGCATTGTTGATTTTAAAATACAAGTCATATCCTCCACTTTGAGATGATGCAAATTCTCCTTTCTCATGATTGTGGGTAGTAAGTATGTTTTTCATACAGACAATGACGATGATGTCTTATCTCATAAAATTAACCAACACACTTGTGTTTAAAAATCTTTAAAAGAGGAACTATGTGTACCCTGGTCCCCTATTGAATGAAATGTGGTACGTAGGCACTAAACGTTCGCAACCGCGACGGGTGCAAAAACCATAAAAATATATTTCTTTTCTCACCTCCACCATCCATTTTTATACAACATTTTATAGCCAAAAGATACAGATTTTACAAAGAGGTTCATGTGGACTACTGTAGATGTTTAGGGTGTTAATACCTTCCCTTTGCATAACCAACCCCCTTACCTTGAATCTTTCCCCCTCTTTTTGGGTTACTCTCTCTTTTCCCATTCGTTTGGAAACAATAAAGCGCGGTGGTGATTTTTATTTTTGATCTGTATAAGTCTAGTCAATCCAATGGCTTAGTCTTAAACATTTCTACCGCTACAGTCTCTTTATAAGATGTTGCCACGTTCGACACCTACACGCGCCTTCGAACCCCATGCTTCCATGCGTCTCTTTAGATAAGATCAATTTTTAAAATTTGAAAACCCTTTTTCCTTCGAAGCGCCAAAAAACACAAACGTGATGGTCGAAATATCCTTTCCGATGATACTTTGAATAACTCAAGTTCCAATGGTTTGTAGACAAACCTTTTTCCAACATTTAACTAAACAAAACTCTTAAGATCTTTTCATCTATCAAAATTTTCATAGAAACTCCTTCATGCTTCCTTTCGAACTGTATTTCTTCCGAAATGTATCATTTCTGCTTAAAAACTCATGCAGTCGAAATTTCTAGTCAACACCCGACCCTAAAAAAAGCTCGAGGATCACCAGGGCCAGCCCATTTAGGACCGGGTAGTCCATTTTGACAGCTCTATTATAGACTAATTTCCTAGCATATGTCCCACTCAAGGAGTCTGACATTGAATCTGGAAACATAAACTCTGGAAATCCTCAAACCAATAAGGGATCATCTATTAGAATTTAGAAAGATCATCTTACTACAAATATCATAAGGAATCTGAATGAATGAGTTACCACTAGATCTAGAGATATGATTGTAAAATCATGTTTTATTTCCAATATTGAACCAAATAACATCAAGAAACCTTGAGTGATAAATTTTATATAAATGTTATGCAAGAAGAACTGTCTCAATTTAGAAGAAACAAATTTTTGGAATTAGTTCCAAGAGCCGAAGATGTGAATATCATTGGTACCAAATGGATTTACAATAACAAATATGATGAAAATGGTAATGTAACAAGGAACAAGGCACAATTAGTTGCTCAAGGTTACACACAAATAGAAAGAGTATATTTTGATGATACATTTGCTTTGATTGCTCGTGTTGAGTCTATTAGATTGTTACTGGGAGTCTACTACATTTATAGATTCAGATTATATTAAATGGATGTTAAAAGTTCCTTCTTGAATGGGTATCTTAATGAGGAAGTTTATGTGGAGCAACCAAAGGGATTAATTTATCATGGCTTTCCAAATCATGTTTACAAGTTGAAGAAAGCACTTTATGGATTAAAGAAAGCTCCAAAAGCTTGGTATGAAATATTAACTAAGATTTTAATCAACAATCAATACAATAGAAGTGGAATAGGTAAAACCTTATTTGTGAAGAATGATAGAGGGTAACTCATGATATCCTATATTTATGTTAATGACATTGTCATTGGTGGAATGTCAAAGTTGTGGAACATTTTTTCCATCAAATGAAGTTTGAATTTAAGATGAGTCTAGTAGGACAACTCACATACATTCTTGGTCTTCAAGTAAAGCAAATGGAAGATAGTATCTTTCTATCTCAAAGAAAGTATGCAAATAAAATAGTGAAGAAGTTTGGGCTTGAAAAGGCATGTCATAATAGAACTATTGCTGATACACATGTGAAATTAACTAGAGATGATAATGGTGTTGATGTAGTTCAAATCCTATAAATAAGCATGATATGGAGTATTATATATCTCACATTAAGTAGACCTGACATCACATTTTTTTGTAGGTGTGGGTGCTAGATATCATGCTAAACCTAAGGCTAGTTATTTCACTCAGGTGAAGAGAATCATTATGTACATAACAAACTAAACCATAGTGTTTGGGTCAGGAATTTTTTTAGTTCGATTAATGTCATACCCCAAATTTATCCTACTGTTTTATTCAATTCTCGTGGCTTATGAATCTCATATCCTTCATGTGCATACCTTCCATTAGGTTATTTAGCACATCATTCATTCATTAACAATATGGCTTGGTATTTGAGATTAATGGTCAAGGGGATTAGGGTTCAATTTTGCCTTAGGGTTTCTCTATCTTTTGTAGGTTTATTTCAACTGAAGAGACAAAGATCATGGATTAGGGTTTGCACCCTTATGCAAGGTTTTATGATGAATCTATAAAGGCTTGACCATGTATCATTTAAAACACTTATTCTCAACATTATTTGGCATCCTTAAAACAAGAGAGGACTATTGTTGATTACAACACAAGACATCTATAAGTGTCATTTGAAAAAGGCTACAGTCAAGCATTGAAAGTCATCTCCTTGTATCTATCACCTCCACATAAATTAGTGTTTATTTCCCTAATCACGTGGATTTCAAGATGCACTATACTTAGATATATTCATCAAGAAACATCACAATCTCAAATGTTTCAACCGTGTTTCATAGTGAAAATTATTCAAGTGCATTGTAGCGGTAGAAATGTTGAGACCAAGCCATTGGATTGACTTGACTCGCACAAATAAAATAAAAATCTCCACCGTGCTTTATTGTTTTCAGAGGAATGGGAAAAGAGCGAATAACCCAAAATAAGGAGGAGAGAATCTAAGTTCGGGGGTTGGTTATGTAAAGAGAAGGTAATAGAACTCTAAACATCTACGGTACTCCGCAGGAACCTCTTTGAAAATTTGTGTATTTTGGCTTTAAGCGTTGTATAAAAATAGATGGTGGAGGTGAGAAAAGAAACATATTTTTTTTTACAAATTTTGCACCCGCCGCGGTTGTGAACCTTTAGTGCCTATGTACCACCTTTCGTGCATAGGGGATCAGGGTACTCGTAGTTCACCTTTAAAAATTTTAAAACACAAGTGTGTTGGTTAATTTTAAGAGACGAGACTTCATCGTCGTATCCGAGTGAAAGAACGTACTTACTACCCACGATTATGAGAAAGGAGAACTTGCATCATCTCAAAGTGGATGAAATGGCTTGTATTTTAAAATCAACAAAGCCTCGCTCAACACCCAAGTGGAAAATATCTCACTTCACTATATATTGTAGAAGTATAGTAGCTCGCATCACTACAAGGATTGACAAGAGTCTATCTTTTGGGAAAATTTTAAAATAAAAAGCCAAAGTGGAAAAATGGTTTAGATGAGATTGATTGACTTTTAGTCTTCTCATGAAAACTTCAAAGTATTGTTAAGTTATTTAAAATTTGATTAAAGAAAATATTTTTTGAAAATACATGGACCTAAGTCCAAGTTTATTATGAAAGCGATTCAAGTTTGGAAAACAAGAATAGTTTTAAAAAGGAGGGAGAAGATTTTTTAAATTAAAGAAGATGGGAGGAGATGAAGAGACTATCCTAAAGCATAAGGTAAAAGATAGGGAAAAGAACAGTCTAAACAACAAGAAGCCAATATTTGACATAATGAATCAATGTAGAATTCCCATCCTTTAGATTGAAACCAAACAAGAAAAGATGATAAAAATATTAAGAAAACCAAGCTTCAAAGGCATTAAGTCTTCACAAAAATTGGACAGAGTAACGGCTGTACACAAGTGAATTCCCGATTACAAACAAAGCATGTAATCAAAATAACCTGTAAGAAAAAAAACAAACAACCCAATGTATCGGGATAAACCCCAAGAACTCTAGATAAAATAACAATATAATTCACAAGGTCTCAAGGTAGGTCAAAGTCTCTAATCCTAAGTCCAAGAAGTCCATAACTCCATCATGCCAAGGATAGTAACCAAATAGTCCAAGTAACCTTAAAGTTTTTTATTGTTCAAGTTGATTATTAGGTATCTCCAAAAAGAAAATGAAAAGCTCAAGTGAGCAAAAAAAAATGACATAAGGATAAATACTCAAGTGAGCAAAGATGAAAATAGCATGAAATGTAAATGCTAAGATATATGGTGCTTAAAATAAAAGCATAAAGTAAAAGCTTAGAAGTAAAAGTCAATTGTTAATAAGTTAGAAATTAGAGATTAGTTGAATGACCATCTTGAAACTTGCTTTTGAAAACTCATTAGAAGATTGATAAAATCAAAGCCTTTCAACAAAAAGTTTCATTTGCTTTTTGTCAAGTATATCATTCATTTCAAAATCTCAAGGAAACAATAATTGATCAATGATGTTTAAATGATTCACTTAATTCCAAAATTTATGAAGATTCATTAGAGGATAGATAAGACCAAAGTCTCCTAACAATGGACCTCAAGCTTATTGGATCAAATGTTATAAGTTAAACATACTTGGGCTTTCAAACATAGGTTTGGGCCACGACTGATCATTTCTCGAATCGAGACAAAATTTAGCGCTGTGTTAAGCAATCGTAAGTGGACTTATATAGAAGTCGCACTTATTTTTAGGCAGATCAATAGCAATCTATGTGCCATATGTTTGGAGTGATGATATGTAGATCATCCTCTAACAACATGTAGCACAAAAGAGAAGAGGATGAGATGAAGAGGGAGGGGATACATTTGAATAAAAAATTTAATCAAACTATCATTAAAATCATCCATCCATTTTAGTGGAGTTAAACTCTACACTCAAGATCCAATGATGTTAATGAAGTTTATGATCAACAATCATATAGAAGGAATATATTAAAAAATAAATTACATTTAATGAATAAAATAAAAAATGATTTTTAAATTGTTTTTAAAATGAAAATAAAAGGTAAAATAGTAAACTATGTTCAAAGTATCAAAGAAAAATTTAAAAAGACCATAGAAAAATCAGAGCTGACCTAAAATATTTTTATAAATTTTTTGTTAATTTTTTAAAATAGGAAAGTATTTTTAAACTAATTAAAATCACTCAAATAAGGGGAAAAAAGATAAAAAAAATAGTAGAAGTCAAAATAAAATTCTAGAAAAATCTTAGAAGGTCAAAAATGAGTAAAATTTTTATAGAATTTTTCAGATTTAAAAACATCCAAACGTATTTTTAAATAATTAGAAACAAGTCAAAATAAAGGAAAAATTATTTTTAAAAAATATCAAATCTAAAAATAAAATTATGAAAAATTAAAAATTAGAAAGAGAAAATTTAAAAATATTTTTGTGAATTTTTTCAGAATTTTTGGGTCAGAAATGAATTTTCTATGATTTTTTGAAGTTAAAAACAATTAAATATAAAAAAAATCAGAAAATAAAAATAAAGTCAGAAAAGTATGGACCATTGGATGATAGTCAATACGCGTTAGTAAACAGATTCAATGGATCTGACGCGCTGTGCATATCATGGTTTTTTTTGGAAATTACACCAAATCATTTTTTAATAATTATAAGTGACTTAAAATCTGGCGTGTTGGTTGAAGTCTGACTAATGAAAGTAATTAGATCCAAGGATTCCTATGATGCACGCATGGTAAAACAGATGCATTAGGTAGAATTCAAAAAATCACATGTCACACTATCATTGTCTGAAGCACGACACGTAGGTTGTCTTCAACCTCTAGAAGCCCTAAATTGAGGTTCCACAAACTGTAAAATTAGATAACCAGACAGGTACCATTAGCTTCATCTCTTCAAGACGATTCTAATGATATCCTCGCGCCAAATTTATATAAACTGTGCAAGGCTGAATTTGAAGAAAACCAGAAAACATAGGGAGCACAAAAATCCCAAGATCTCTCTCAATTCTCAATGAAAATGCAAATTGTAAGAAGTGTGAGAATCAGAAGGATGAATAGAGTAGAATAGGGCTTTATTTGGTTCAATTTGATTGAGAATTCTACCAGAATGAAGTAGCTGAAAATTGTTTTGAAACTGGACTTTCTTAGCATGATTTAGGACACCTCAAGGCTTGATTCTTCTTCTGTTAGCTTCAAGGAAGTTCAAGGATGAAGGATCAATGAAGAAATTGGATTGAAAAGTGGAGAAAATAAGAATTCGAAAACTCATAAAAGTGAGTTATGCGGGGAGTTTGGCAGGGTGGTTTTAGCTATTCAAGCTTGAGGAAATGAGAGGAGTGAGGTCCTCTATTTATAGGGAAGCAAATGGGATGCTCAAGTGTGTGGAATGATGAAGTTTGGAAGGAATTCGTTTGAAGTTGAAAACATGAAAAGTGTGACTCATATTTTGCTCAAAACTCAACCAAAACTTGCATTTCAAGGTGCTTGTCACTTCTGGAAGATTGTTAAACATGATTAGAAGTAAAAACACGCAAAAATTTAGTTATTAGAAGCTGAATTGTGCATTTCAAATTCTGACGTGGAGGAAAAAATCAGTTTCAAATGGTTGTCTTTGAAATCATGGTCTGCATAATTTAGGGAACCTTAGGGCATGATTTTTGAAGAATTTGAAAGATAAGGTCACAAAATTTACAATGTGCTAAGAATTGGATCAATTGGATGCCTCGGCTAAAAGTTGTGATGAGTCAAGGTTGAGAAAAAGATGCTGACTTTTTGTACTTAGAAAAATTCCAAGTTTTTCTTCAAACGTTACCTATAATGTTTTAAGTTCAACCAAGGCTTTCCTCCAAAATCGAGCTTTGATCAAAGATGCTAGCTTAAAGTAGATATACCAAAGATAATTGTGAAACTTGAATCACTCAAAATTACCAAGTATTGAAAAAGTTATGGCCTTGTGAAGATGGTGAGAATTCATGAGGTGACCTATAATATTTTGGGTTCTCAAGGCATCTTCCACTCATTTTTAATATTTTCACATAAACAAGAGTTAAAGGTTACATCCTTAAGATCATTGTGGAAAAATAATGGGTTCAATGAGATAAAAATTGACCAAGTTATGATCTTTTGAAGTCACATAAGGGAATTTGATGGCCTATCTAGAGGACTTGTAATCTTTCTTCATCATTAGGCATCTTCCACACAAAATTTACTTGAAACTCTTGAAGTGGTTAGTTTATAACCATTTAAGGAGAAGCATGTCTTTGGAATCACTCAAAAATACCAAAATATGAGCAAGATATATCCCTTAGAAGGCCAAAACCCTAGCTCCTAGAGCACCAAAATGACTTGGAAACCCCTTTCAATTTTGATAAACTTTCTTGCATAATAACTTTTTCCATGTGAATAGAAGTTGTTGTGAATGATAATAAGAACCCATATAAATAATAACCAACTCCAAATGTTAAGAATTGAGAGACTTATGCACTTGTGATCAAGAAATTAAGAACTTGTCCAATTAGGTCAAACTTCTTCAATCAACTTTTGCATCTTTTGATTTTCTTTGACAAATTTAGGCAAGATAAATCATAGTAGACCTTGTCATGATATTAATTTAAATCATATTCAATAATGAATCTTGAATCTCAATGAATATTTATTGAAGAAGGCATGGAAATAAACTCATGAACTTATGAATCAACCTGATGAAATGGGTTGTGCCCTTACCTATAATATCATCAATTAGAGAAAACATTCATTGTATTTGTTAGTTCAAACATTAATAAATCACAAGACAAATATGATCACAATATACAAATCAAAGTGCTTGGTGATCCCTCATGAGCAAACCTAGAGATAGGGAGAAGAACCAAATCCAAGTGTAATCTTGATATGATTGAGTTGACATGAGATGATAGAGGAATCTTAGGGGCAAAAATTTGGGGTACAATAGATGCCCTTATTTAAGTGTCTTCTATCCGGAGATACGAAGGTTAAAATATTTATGTCAACGCGATTGAAGATACTTAAATATAAAATAAGACTTATGTTTGGCCCTAAGATGCCATGCAATGCTTATGATTGTGCATGAAATCAAACAAATCCAAAGGTGACACAGGACACCACTGGAAAATTAGAAAATAAAATAAAGGATTAAAATAAAATCCGACCAAGAAAATAAATCACTGGTGAACAAAAGACTCAACTCTATTGGGGTAAAGCCGGAGGAGGAGATAAAGCATCATCAACTCAAATAAATGAGGAAATAAATAAAGGATGATAATGATCAACAGATAACTGCAAACTGCTCACTCATGGAGAAGATAGCAAAAAAAAGTAACATTGACTCATATGGAAAAGAAAAGGTAATATAATACCGGCAAATACTGATATTAGGGCGGACAACACGTGATTAACATCAATACTTATGACTGGAAAAAAATGAACTTATTAGAGAAAAAATAATCTCAAAGACGAAGTATCTCCCATAATGACGAGACTACTATTCATCGGAGTAACAAATCTCAACAACAAACTATCTCCCATAATGACGAGACTACCATCCATTGGAGCAAAAAATCTCAACAATAAACTATCTCCCATAATGACGAGACTACCATTCATTGGAGTAAAAAATCTCAACAACAAACTATCTCCCATAATGACGAGACTACCATCCATTAGAGTAAAAAAACTCAACAATGAACTATCTCCCATAATAACGAGACTACCATCCATTGGAGTAACAGATCTCAACAACGAACTATCTCCCATAATGACGAGACTACCATCCATTGGAGTAACAAAATCTCAACAATGAACTATCTCTCATAATAAAAAGAATACAATTTATTGGAGTAACAAATCTCAACAACGAACTATCTCCCGTAATGACGAGACTACCATCCATTGGAGTAATAAAAACTCAATAATAAACTATCTCCCATAATGACGAGACTACTATCCATTGGAGTAACAAATCTCAACAACGAACTATCTCCCATAATAACGAGACTACCATCTATTAGAGTAACAAAATCTAAATAATGAACTATCTCCCATAATGACGAGACTATCATTCATCGGATTATAAATCTCAACAGTGAACTATCTCCCATGATGACGAGACTACCATTCATTGGAGTAACAGATCTCAACAACGAACTATCTCCTATAATGACGAGACTACCATCCATTGGAGTAACAAAATCTCAACAACAAACTATCTCCCATAATGACGAGACTACCATCCATTGGAGTAACAAATGAATCTTCTCTGGGAACTAATAGACTTACTGGGGAAGAACAGATTTCTCAAATAAAGAGACCTGCCACTTGCTGTTATGAGAAGGAAGTGCAACAATGTTGCCGGGAAATAAATCTTGGCTTCTCTGGGGAAATGCCAATATACTCCTGTTGAGGAGGTAAAGTCTTGTGAAAAATAAATGCATATTCTCAAATTCGGGCTTAAAGCCTGCAGAAATCATAATAATAATGTTGTCGGGAACCATTGATTCGAACCAGAAATAAACCGGAGTGAAACAGTCAGTTAAGATAGCACCTGATGAGAAATAAACTCAAAAAGGAAACACGAACCTAACCAAATAATGAGCTGAATAGGAAAGCTAAAGCAAAATTATTCCACGAGGATAAATAAGTGGGGAATTGAAAGGATATACACTTTCTGCTTAAGGTTGACACTCTATTGGAGAGAGGGTAACATAACTCTACAAAATAGGGTAATATGCCAACAAAATATTAATGAATGCAAGCGAGCAATGAATTTTAAATTCAGCTATGCATGATGTATGAATGAATGTATGAATGTTATCATGTATATGTTGACAAAATAGACACACAACACTGGGGATAAACAGACAAAGCCAGCTTGGGTAAAGTCAACACTCGGCTAAATCACATCTAGGATGAAAATTTCACAAGAAAGTAAGCACCAACCGAGGAAACAAATTCCTATTTCACAGCTTAACTTTACTGGGAAGAAGCATAATCTGAAAATAATCAAGTCAAAACATTAAATCAGTACAGATACAAGGATATAACATCCTCCTTCAGGCTTCACCGGGGACGTTACACAGACTTTTATGGGGAGAACAATGCTTTAACGTCTATACTTCCACTGGAGATTACAATATTGAATTCATTAGGGCAGATGAAAACCACATTGTTGAGATATCAATTGGGGATCCTGTGTTGACTTCATCTGGAAGTCCAACACCACATCATCAAGGGGAGCCCAAAATACATTCTTTAATACCAAGAGTGATGATTACACAAACTTCCCTGGGGAGAAAATTATGAAACCACATGGGGATAACAACTTTCAGAGAGAGGCGTTATCTCTGCTTTACTTGGGGATTTAAGAAGTCAAATAATACAACGAAATCAAAATTAGGGGGATTTTAAATCAGTCTCAATACTTGGTGAGAGAAAACCCAAAAAGTTGATAACTGTTTCAACACTTCTTATAAAAGATATTGCCCTTGTTTAATTTCCTGGGAAACAAACAACAACAATAATGTCATTACTACAAAGGGAGATGTTTTGCAAATGATTCCACCGCAACATACAAAGGGAGAAGTAGCTTTCGTCATATGAGTGAAGACTTCACTGGGGAATCTGGGATAGAGGCCTCAGACCATGCAAATTCGAAATCAAAATAATCAACCTGGAGAAAAACTGAACCAAGACTTGACTGAGGAAAAATGGGATCACAAACCCAACACCACATCATACATTAATCGGTATTGTCTCCAATTAAATGAGAAACACAAGAAGATCATATGCACATCAGCAAAAGTGACCCGAAAAAACTTTCCTGG
Organism: Vicia faba; assembly: GCA_948472305.1. NCBI lineage: Eukaryota > Viridiplantae > Streptophyta > Magnoliopsida > Fabales > Fabaceae > Vicia > Vicia faba. Next base: position 1,063,625,718 of record OX451737.1, read on the forward strand.
GGAATATATACTTCAAAAACTTCAGAGTTTGTCCATCCTTGGAATCACTATTTTTGTTTTTCTTGAGTCACAAAATCTAATGTAAAAAGTAATTTGTAAATTCTTTCCAAAAACAATTTTATTATTAAATCTCTTTGTTTTGAAAATTACTATCAATAACAAATGAAGTCTTTGTAAGCAGAATAAAATGAGAATTGCAAAGAATTGGATAAAAGCTCAAACTTTATTAATAGAATGGTAGTCTTCGAATGGCGAGACCTCACAAATGATTACAAAGTTTGGAAAATGGTAATACATTGGAAAAGATACATTGGAATATAATGACCACTATTCACCTTAACAACTTTGAATTCTTGAGTAGCGACTTCTGTTGAAGTATGGTGAGAGTCCAAGAAGATTGTTGCTTCAATGACCAAGTCTTGTCTGACGCAGTTACTTTCCCTTGTAGGGTTTCAACCTAGCGGGAGAATTTATTCTGTTTGTGTCTCTTATTTTTGCCTAGACCGCCCTTTCGGGTTTTCAGCCTACCAAGACGCTCTTTTTTGCATAAGCCTCCCTTTCGGGTTTTCGACTTGGCGAGTTATTATTTTATTTATTTAGGAAAAGTATTTCTTGACTACATCAGCATTCATATGACGTGGGAACTCCTCGCCAGTGAAGGATTTCTTGACAACATATGGGCCTTCAAAACTGGGAGTCCACTTGTCCCTAGAACCAGCATTAAAAGACATGATCTTCCTGAGTACGAGGTCTCCTTCTCTGAATTCACGAGGCTTGACCTTCTTATCAAAATCTTTCTTCATTCTCTTCTGGTATTACTAACCATGACACATGGCGGTCATTCTCTTTTCTTCAATCAAATTCAATTAGTCAAACATGTTCTGGACCCATTCAGCCTTTGACAACTTGGTTTCCATTATCACACGTAAAGAGGGAATCTTAACCTCAACGAGGAGCACTGCTTCCGTTCCATACACAAGAGAGAATGAGGTTTCCCCTATTGAAGTGCAGGCGGATGTACAATACTCGTGCAAAGTAAAAGGGAGCATCTTATGACAATCTTTATAGGTAACAACCATTTTCTGGATGATCTTCTTGATGTTTTTATTAGCAGCTTCAACAGCCCCATTCACTACCACCTACTTAGTAACATTAGCATATGAAGCCGCTTCTACCCGTTTGGTGAAGTAGTCTATTGCCACCAAGATAAATCGATGTCCATTCGATGCCTTAGGTTCAATCATTCCAATCATGTCAATACCCCACATAGAGAAAGACCACGGGGAAGAAATAACATTGAGAAGTGTCAGAGGCACATGAATTTTGTCAGCATAAATCTGGCATTTATGGCACTTCTTTGCAAATTTATAACAGTCAAATTCCATTGTCAGCCAATAGTAACCTTCCCTAAGCATCTTCTTTGCCATCGAATGTCCATTGGCATGAGTACCAAAGGAACCTTCATGAATTTCATGCATCAACATGTATGCTTCGTGTCTATCCATACATCAAAGCAAGACTATGTCATAATTTCTTTTGTATAGCACATCTTCATTGAGGAAGAAGCTACCTGCCAACCTTCTCAATGTCTTTCTATCTTTGTTTGAAGCACCAATCGGGTATCCTGAGTCTGGATAAAATGCTTGATATCATAATACCAAGGTTTTTCATCTGACGTTTCTTCTATTGCAAACACATAAGCTGGTCTATCCAAACTCCTCACAGTGATACGAGGAACATCATTCCAATTATTTACTTGATACATATAAGCCAAAGTGGCTAAAGCATCCGCCATCTAATTTTCGTCTCTGAGAATATGATGGAATTCAACTTTATTAAAGAAAGGTAATAATCTTCTAGCATAGTCTTTGTAGGGAATTAAGCCACATGACGAGTATCCCATTCTCCTTTAATATGATTTATTACCAAAGTTGAATCGCTATATACATCTAGAATTTTGATTCTGAGATCTATAGCCTCTTCAAGACCCATGATACAAGCTTCATACTCTGCCATGTTATTGGTGCAATCAAACACCAACCTTGCAGTAAATGGGATATGCGATCCATGGGGAGTGATAATCACATCACCAATTCCTTTCCCATAAGCATTCACAGCTTCATCAAACACCATGCTCCAACGAGATTCAGGATCGGGACCTTCCTCAGGAAACGACTCATCACAATCTTTTATTTTCAAAAACATCACATCCTCATCGGGGAAATCATATTTAACAGACTGATAATGATCAACCGGTTGGTGAGCAAGATAATCTGCAAATACACTACTTTTTATAGCCTTCTGAGTACGGTATTCAATATCATATTCAGACAAAAACATCTGCCAACAGGAAATTCTTCCAGTAAGGGCAGGCTTTTCAAAAATATACTTAATTGGATCCATTTTAGAAATCAACAAAGTAGTATGATTCAACATATATTGTCGCAACCTTTTTGCCTCCCAGGCCAGAGCACAACATTTTTTCCCAACATAGAATACTGTGACTTGCAGTCAGTAAACTTATTGCTGAGATTATAAATGGCATATTCTTTTCTCCCAGTTTCATCTTGTTGTCCCAAAATACAGTCCATAGAATTATCTAACACTGTTAGATACATAATCAAAGACGGTCTTCCTTCAACAGGAGGGAGCAAGATAGGAGGTTCAAGCAGATACTCTTTAATACTTTCAAATGCCCTTTGGGAATCATCTGTCCACACACAACCTTGATCTTTCTTTAACAACTTAAAGATCGGTTCACACATTGCAGTCATATGGGAGATAAATCTGGAAATGTAATTCAAATGCCCAAGGAAGCCTCTAACGTGCTTTTTAGTTCTCGGCGTTGGCATTTCTTAAATTGACTTAACTTTATTAAGGTCAACTTTAATCCCTTTTTGGCTGACAATGAAACCTAACAATTTTCCTGATCAAACATCGAAGGTACATTTATTTGGATTCAAGCAGAGACGATACTTCCTCAGACGCTGAAACAATTTCAAGAAATCCTCTATATGCCCTTCTTTAGTCTGGGATTTGGCAATCATATCATCAACATATACCTCAATTTCCTTGTGCATCAGATCATGGAATATTGTAGTCATAGCTCTCTAGTATGTTGCACCAGCGTTCTTCAACCCGAAGGGCATCACTCTGTAACAAAATATTCCCCAGGGTGTGATAAATATTGTTTTTTCCATGTCCTCAAGATCCATTCTAATTTAATTATATCCGGAAAATACGTCCATGAACGAGAATACTTTTAATTTTGTTGTACTGTCAACCAACATATCAATATGTGGTAATGGAAAGTCATCTTTTGGACTAGCTTTGCTTAAATCTCTATAATCAATGCACATGCAAACTTTTCCGTCTTTCTTTGGTACTAGGAAAATATTGGCAATCCACTGAGGGTACACTGATGTCATAAGAAAACCGGTATTAATCTGCTTTAAAACTTCTTCTTTAATTTTCAATGCCATATTAGGGTGGGTCCTTCACAACTTCTGCTTGATTGGTGGACATTATGGCTTTAGCGGCAAATGATATTCCACAATATCACTATTCAACCCAGACATGCCTTGATAAGACCAAGAAAATATGTCCACATACTCTTTCAACAATTCAATCAGCCTGCTCTTCACGTCGAGATGCAGCAATACCCCGTGTTGTACCCTAAAATTCGCCCTCTTACTTGTAGCAAAATGGCTTATGCTTCACCATCATATTCATCATTTTCATTGTGTTAACTCGATGACATGGGATCAAGGGTTTAGTTTGATAAGTGAATACTTCCCAGGAGAAGAAGATTTATCTTCAAGGGTCAAGTATCTGAAGTATTTTCATCCTAAACATCATCTCAAGTCACGAATTATATGGGTATAAGAGTTCTTCAAGATATTCCAGATTGATTAGTGTTTGAAGTTATGGTCAACATCTTCTATCTTTGTAAGGCAATTAGTGTTCTTGATCGATGACATGATTTAACTGATTTTTCAAGCTTAAGATGGTCTCATGGTTCTCCATCTACATTAAAAGTATTTGCATATGGTCTACTGATCTCCACATTTTTATAAGAAGAATCAGAGTCGATTGGATATGAAGAGATTTAAGTGTGCATGAGTAAAAGTCAACAAAAGTCAAAGGTTGACTAAATGAGATTTTTGGTCCCGATTATTGACAAAAGTCAAAATATGAGAAAATTTGATAAACCGTTGAGAAAAATCGAAAGAATCGGCCGAATTTGAAGTTTCCTGCATTTTAATGTGGACACTTAATAATTTTCAAAAGATTTTTCAAGACGGGGCAAACTTCATGGCTATTTATAGGGTCCCGTTTAGACTCAGATGGAAAAACTCTGAACATAAGAGTTTAAGATTAGAATCTCCTCTCCAATTTTGATTCAAGAATTATCCCATTTGGTGGCTTGTATAGAAAGTTATGACGTTTACGTTTCGAGCACTTGAAAGGAAAAATGCTGTCAAAACTTGCTTAGCCAGACCAGCATTTTGTCGAGTAGGTGGCGTGCACATGTTCATAGTGGTTTTTTTCCATGAATTTAATTCTCATTTCGAAAAATGTCGAACATGAAAGTTGGAGTGTGTTGCGTACTCTTCCTTTTGGGTTTAAACTTCGTTTCGTTTTATGCATTATGGAGAGAGATATTGAAGCGTAAAGTAGGAAGGTTGAAGCGGGCAAGATGCATGGTGACACGCCTAGGACTTTCCTTACCAGGTCTGAAATTTCATCGAACAGTTGCAAGGCGTACATTCATGACCATTTTTCTCTATGATCGAGGCTGTATTCGGATTGGAGATGAACTATAAACTTGTTCTATCATTTGTCCTCTTTTCAACGGTAGCAAGTTTGCGGCATTTGGATCATTATTGGAAAAGTTACAAGGATTTGAAATCATGATAATGAAGTTTGATTTCTACTTGGTGAATTTTCAGCCATTAAAACCAGTTTTGATATTACGACTTCGCGACCATTTTTGAGTACGTTTCGAGCATTATTTCAAGAAGCTTCCAACATGAAAGTTGTTTAGAGAAATTCCCTCTTCAAATTTGATGTTGAGATCTCATCCTGAAGAATTATATATTTCAAGTTATTAAGCCGTAAAATGGAGGTTATAGTGTTGACGGATAATCGTCGGTGTTAACAAAATTAATTGTATTTATTTTAGTTGTGATTTCATGACTTCAGGGCGATTTTAAGATAGGCTACGAGTGTTATTTCGACATGAGGCCAACATAAAAAATGCTCCTTGATGTGTCCTCTTTTCAGTGATGCTAAGATTGTGTCATGAGGAGTGTTGTAGTTCAAGATATACGAGCACAAATGAGGTTACATGGCCATGCATAGTAAATGGAATCTTTGAGGAATAGAGCTATTGTATTATATTCTGCAGGGAGTAATGTGTTTGTTACTACATGTCCATGTATAATTCATGTTGCATGCATGGATAGAATCCTCACTCTCTTTGGCCATACATAACAAATTCATTCTCTCTCTCCAAGCGTAACAACTTCATTTTCTCTCTCTGTGTTTCTTTTGATAACAATTTTGCTTTCTATCTCTTTTTCGCGATAACAACCTCATACCGTAACCAACACTCTCTCTCTCTCTCTCTTTCATGTGACAAGAACGTTTTTTTCTTCATGGCAGTGGCAATCGTAATAAGAGATTACACTCTCTCTTCCTTTCCTTGAAAAACTCACTCTCTCTCTTTCTCATTCATTCTCTTTGACAACACAAAATCACTCTCTCTTTCTCAATGGTCACAAAATGGTTCTCTCACTTTCAATGATAACCGAATTGTTATCTCTCTCAAGTATAACAAAACCTGGCAAACCTCACACTCTCTCTCTCTCTTTCACTTTCCATCATCTTCAACAACCTCACTTTCTCTCCTTCTTTCCATTACGGTAATCACGAAAATGGAAGCAAAAACCTCTCTTCTTTCTCACGATGGCGTAACAAAAAACTGAAGTGCATCGTAGCAGCTTCAGTGTTTCCGTCTTCTTCTTCGATTTGCGGAGAATAAACCAAAGATCACAGCAAGATTCAAGGATTCTGAGGCTATCAATTGTCATCGTCAAGATCATAGGGTTGCGACTGTAGAGTTTATCTAAGGGAACTGCAAGATTCGATCGTTGTTACGGTAAGTTTCAAAATCTCTCGATCTTTCGTACTAAGTTCTCCATGAGCTAAGTAGCATTTCGTCGTATCTAAAGTTGTGTAAATATTTTGATGTTGGCATTCGACGCATACTTGAGCTCTAGTTTCATTATCACGCGTTTTTGTTTCAAGATCCATTTGGTGTGATTAAGATTTTGTGTGATCTGAGTTTGTATTAGTAGAATATAAGTGTGAATATGTGATCCCTGCGAGATTTTGAGTAAGGGAGGTTGTTTCAATCGTGTTTTCGTTGAGGTTTCGTGTTGATCACCTCTATGAGAGGCGTCCTTCACGCTGGAGAAGATGCTACTGTAGAACGATAAGGTTTTGTTTCTATTACATGAACATGTGACGTGGCGTATGATAACTGGTCATGATAATTTTGTTTTGTTCTTTTAAAAATAACTCATGTGGTAGTGCATAATTGGACATGTGTGTTATCTGTTTTATCATCAGTTCTATTTCTTCATTTCATTTTTTGTTTAAAGGGTTGATTGATTAAATATGTGACACAGTAATCATAATGGTAGCAGAAATTGGAGGACTAATTTTTGTTGGAACATTTGGACTTAGACATAAGTAAGTTGGGCTGAATAACACTTGTATTTAGCGGGCCTGAGTGTCACTGTACTTATGGTAGCTCATTTCCAAAATTCAGTAACATACACGCCTTTTACTGAGCCGACTAGCACTTCATTTTGGGATTTTTTTCCCTTTAAATTTGTTTGAAACTTGTGTTAGACAATAAAAAAAAGCAGCTTTTTGGATTCACTCTAGCTGGGCCTAGCGCCCAGATTTCTGCACCCCTGACTCCAGTTTTTTTTACCCCGCTGAACTAATGTCTTCTTTTAGAATTTTTTTTATATTTTTGTCATGATATAATAAAAGCAATAAAAAAATAGATTTTAATTTTTAGGAATTAATTCATTAGTTTTTCTTAGAATTCTCCCTACATAAAAACTAAAAATAATAATAATAAATACTTTCTCTTTATAACTTTTTATCAGTATTATATCGCTTTTCCATTTTTGACATGTTTGTTCATTGTGCAAGGTGTATTTTTGTGCTTTCGATAACGTAATATAACAATTTGTTATATGATTGAAGCATGCGGTTCATGGTCGCTCCGGATGCGACACGCGTTACTTCTCATCATCCTGAGAAATTCATATGTTGTCCTGATGCGTGCGATATTTTGTGATACTTTGTACAGGAATTTCTAAACATGCATTTACTTTTAATTTAATTGGATATCATTTCTGACTTTGTTTATTTCTTGGTGAAGCTTGCTCGACGTGTATTCCCTACTTCTCCATTGCTTTCATCCGCTCTTGATGATTTTCTCGCTTTTGGTAGTCGCCGCTACTACCTTTCTACTCTTTCGCACTTTGCTATATTTCTTTACCGATTTTCTAGAGATCATGTATGGTAGGGGAATTTATCACTTTCTAGAGACCATGTGAAGTAGGAAGCAGAAAATAAAGAGCATGCGCTCAAAGTATCTGTTTAAAGTCCTGTAGCAGGCACCGCTTTCTGTATGCTAATTGTATTTGTTTAAAATGCTACCTTTGAAGTAGGTATTTTGCATGTGTGTTTACATTTGTACCCACATTATATTATAGATGATAAGTCCTCAAAAGGAGGCGAGCAGGGAGGCTCCGTAACCGACCCTCGCACATTCTACTCCGTGTCATCCTTAACTCACGTTGTACGTCGATGCTTCGGAGTCGTGCAGATCTTGTGTATCGAGTTCGTCAATTGGGGAAAGGTTTTATAATCAAATCCCCACATCTTGTAAGGAGTTGGCATTGACCGGTGCTAACACTCTGTAATCGTTCATATTGTCTTTTGTCGCCTACCTAGATCTTCTATATCTTGGTTAGGTGTTCAGTCGCTTTAGACGTCACTTTTTTTTCATCAGTCTCCCGCTTGTTTGCTCCGGGTGATATGCTCCCCTTAGCTAAAGCATTTCTCTTGTTTCCCCACCCCTTTGAGTCAGTATATGCTACTCATGTTTGTGTGCTTTTGCCAAAGCACTTGCTTGCTTATTTGTTTTCTATGCCATGTTCCCTTAGAATTACTCGATTAGAGTAGATTTCGAGCTAGACATTAGGATAGGAATCCATGCATGTTAACATGGGTTAGAGATTTACCTTTCAAAACTCAACCTTAGGATTAATCATTGTATGATAATATTAGGGATAGATCTAGGTTAGTCTCCCTTAGATTAGTTTTCTTTCTTTTGCATCCATGCATTAAGACTAAAACTTCCTTTTTCTTGAAAAAAGCATAAAACATCTAACAACTTCTAAATCCTTCTTTAAGTTAAAATATATCAACCAATACAAACTCTTTTGCGCCTTCAGGCTTTTCTTTCAAACTTTTCAAAAGGACATTCACTTCTGTGATGATGCGTGAGTCTCCAAAGGTCGAGCTGCGGCAGAAGGAGAAATTAATATTGTTCATTAAAAAATATAAACCAACAAAAACATGTGAGTTGAACTACAGCTGCTCTGATCCTTAAAAGGGATATGTAGGCATTGGGGTAGGTTTTGAACGAGCACAAATTTTATTTTCCTTACATTCTTTTCTCCTTTCTTTTGCATGCATTCCTTGTACAACTTAGATATAGCTTCTTACACACCCATAAGATAGACAACAAGAGTGGATACCGTAGAGTACTATGGGCGTATGGGGTGCTAATACCTTCCCCTCGCACAACAGACTCCCTTACCCACATCTCTCGGTCGTTTGATCGTGATTTCACCCTTCTTAGGTTTACTCAATGTTTACCTTTCCCTTCATGTGGGATAAAAATGTTCGATGGCAACTTCATTGATTTCATTATCAATTGATTGTTCAGCCGGTTGTTTCACCCTAATCTTGACTTCTTTCGGATCTTCTTCTGAACCCAAATTAACCATCTCTAACAGCTCTTTATATGGCTGAATGGTACTTTCCTCGCGCTCAATCAACCGTGAAACCTCTTCTGGGATTTCATCATATTCTTCTTCTTCGGCCACATACATGGGATATTCAAAGTTGGGAGAGGGTGCAGTTTCATTGTACTCAACGGGTTTTTTTAATTAATCTGCACATATGATTTATGATTCTTTTAGAAACTGACACATATAGCAAGTGATTATGCAGATTAAAGTTATTATTTATTTTTGAAAGGTTTTTTTTTCTGATTACCATTTTCCAAGAAAAAGCATAAAATAAAGACACAATTTGGAAATCAAAGACAACTTTTATTATTGATTTTAAAGATCAAAGCAATAAATATGCCCATACAATATCAATTTTTTCACCTTGGGTAGAGTGAAAGATTTTTAAAAAGATTAACAAAACAAATTACTTTGAAATATGAATGCAAGAAGGAACATCAATAGTGACCCAGTTTTGGACTCTGACTCCATGTGTTACGTAGTTTGGCATCTCTTGCTCTGATTCACCTTCCAGAATAGCATTGATCCTAAGAACAGTTGGATGAATATAACTTCCACTGTGAAAGATATCCTGATATTTTCCCAAAGCAGACTTCGGCTTCATATTCTTACCTTTACTATTCTTCACGGAGAATTCCAAACCAACTTTATTCTTATTCACATGTGGATCCACAATCTTCCTCCATACTTTACTAGGGCCATTACGCACTACCTACTGAGCATCCTTAAATGAAGCTATAGAATTCTCATTTTCCCTTACATTATCAATGAATAAAGCTTGGAACTGAGTTCCAATAGCAGCTTCATCTGCTTCCACAATATTGAAAGAAGATAAATGAGATATTAACAATGCATGTTCTCCATTTACGATAACCAGCTTTCCTTCACAAATGAACTTCAACTTCTGGTGCAAAGTTGAAGTGACAGCCCCTGCCTCGTGGATCCATGGTCGTCCCAGTTGACAGTTGTAAGCAGGCACGATATCCATAACCTGGAAATTAATCTGAAATAGGTGTGGGCCTATTTGAATTTGAATATGCAAATCTATTTTCCCGATGACAGACTTCCTCGATCCATCAAAAGCTTTCACAATTATGTCACTCGGGCGCATGGGAGTTCCTTGGTATTTCAACTCCATGAGCGTGCTCCTCGATATGACATTTAAAACGGATCCATTGTCAATCAGCACATTGTACAATGAATCATTCTTGTAGTTCATAGAGATATGGAGAGCCAGATTATGATTCCTTCCTTCGTCGGGCAGCTCGTCATCATAAAAGTTTAGGTTATTATAGGATGTAATATTCCCTACGACACTGCTGAATTGGTCCAAGGGCATATCACTTTCCATGAAAGCTTGATCCAATATTGTCATCAAAGATTCTTGTGGGCAAAGGAGTTCATTAGAAAGGATAGAATGGATATCTTTGATGAAGTCTGCAACAATTGATCTACGATCCTGTAGTCGCTCATCTTGATAATCTTTAATATATCATCCATATCTTTGTCCAAAGTAGTACCACTAGATTCCTTCACTAATTTCTTAGTTTTAGAACTTTCAATAACCTTTTTATCAGCATTAACATTTCCTCGAATGACAGGTGCGAAAACACGGTGTTGTACCCCAAAATTTTCCCTCCCATATTCTTCAAGATTTGCCAAGATCAATCTTCAGATGATTCAAAATATCTCAAGGGTTGCACAGTCCAATTGCCTCCTAACACAGTCAAAATTAGGGTTTTGGTTCTGGCAAAGAAGTTGAGGTTTCCAAGGGTCCAAACAAGTCCCACACGCCTACATACATTGTCAAGCATCCATATGTCAAGTTTCAAGACTCACAGCATCAAATTGCACAGTCAAAAACCCTAATTGCTCCACAGTCAACTGCAGGGGCAAAATGGTCATTTGACAGTCAAAAGTCAAATTTTTTGGTCAACATCTTATTTTGAAGCCACAAACATCATTTGACCAATTCTTGATCATGATTCTCAAAGCATGGCTCAAAAAGTCTCAAGATGCAAAAGTTTCTATTTTTGGACAATTGAAAAAGTCAACTGCAAATTGACCAGGGCATAACTTCCTCATGGTTTATCAGAAAAATCCCATCCAAAGCTCATTTTGAAGAGAATGAAATTTCCTACAACTCATCTTCATACTTCAAGTCCAAGAAATGCTCTCACAAAAAGTTATCAATTTCAACATTATAGGTCATTTTCAAAAGTCAACAAAAAGGCACTTTAAGTCAAAGACCATAACTTGAAATTGGTAAATTAAAATGACATGGGACCAAAGGCATTGGTTAGAGGGCTTCAAGACTTTTCCAAAATGTCCAAGAACATGTTCATATCTTCAAAATTGAGCAAGATATGCCTTGGAGAAGTTGGGAAATTTTTGGGAATTTTGAAAAGTCAACTTTGCTTCAAAAGCTTCAAAATTGCTAATGGGCCACAAATTCTTCCATGAATCATTACCCAAAGCATATGCACGACCCATTAAGCTCAAAGGGATTTATTTTCTTATTTTTAATTAATTAATTGAGTTTTTATTATTATTAATTCATTTAATTAGTTTTAAATATGAGAAAAATATCAAATCATGTTTTTTAAATCTTTTTTGTGCAGCAAATCCAACTAGGGCAAAGTGGCAAAACGTGCATCAATCAACAAGGCCAAATCTTCCATAATTGGCATGATTTTCATGGCAAAAAGATTGGAAAATATATGGAGAAAATCAAAGATTGAAATCATAAATTCATGGACCTTGGGCTTGTTTTCTTGACCTAATCACGTTCAGATACATATACAAGACTAAACCTAATTGATACAGACGCAAAAAACTTCTCAGGAGGCCATAACCAAATTGCAACTTTTCATCCAAATTTTGGAAATTGAATTCATAGTTACAGGACGATTCAAGGCTTGAAAAGCATCCTAATACGTTCCTGACATTGCTAGGAATCGATTGCAACCACTTTCCAGTTTCCACGCTCAAAGAATTGGTAGAACAGAGTCACACTTTTCATGAATATGTCCATAATCGATTTTTGATTTCCATGCATTATTCACATGTTTTAATTGTTGATTCTTGATACTAATGATGTTCTGAAACTTTTGGCATAATTTAATTGTCCTAACAATGCTTGAAACGAGATTTGCCATTAACGTTTTCTAGGGTTTCAGAAGCTCTAAATTGGGGCTTTCCTCATATGGAAAATCAGACCTTAAAACCTATACCATTGAACTCGTTGCAACAAGGCGAAGCAAACCAATACCTCGCGCCCTTTTTATATTTGTCCATGCTCTAATCGCTATTTTTTCGGGCTTCATTTAGTGGGGGTTTAAAACCCCCGCTACTTGTTTTGTGTTTTTGCAGAAAGATGAAGAAGAAGCATAGGTGTCCAAGCGTGAGTGGAGGATTCAAATACTGACGCGCAATTTTTTGTTTACACCACTAACCAACATTTTTTGTATATTATATTTTCCATGCGTTATGTTAACAAAGAAACTCAATAGCGCAGTTGGCTGGCAACGTGTCCCTCCAGCGTTGGGACCTGGGTTCGATTCCCAGGTCCCCCCATATATTCAATGATTTTTGTCTTAATATATTCCCATGCAGTTTCCATCCAAAGGTTCACCATACACGCATATGCTAAGGCCTGACAAGTGGCTTCAAGACCAATCTGAAGGCCAGAACGTGCAGTCCATGGTACACACTAGTCAACCGCTCCACACGTGATCCCAGGAAGTCAAAAAAAGGCCTTATTCTGATGGGCCAAAAATACTTCAAAAACCTCCTTTTGGGGCCTGACACCCCCTGGTTTGCACTTTCTTTTTAATTTTAATTCTTTTCAATTTTAATTCTTTTAATTGTTTTTTTATTGTTTTATTAATTCACAAATAATTAATTTTCATAATAAAAATCAGAAACTAAAATATATTAATTAATTTACTCATTAATTTATTTTTGTAAATAAAATTTAACAATTAACTTAGTTTAATTTAGGTTTTTTTAAAACTTTAATCTTTTTCTTAATAAATTAAAATATGTAGAAATTAGGGTTTTTTTAACCTTCTCATCTTTTTCTTAAATAAATAATTTTCTCATTATTATTATTATTAATTATTACTTTTGTAAATAAACATGTACATTAATTATTTAGTAAATTAGGTTAAACTTTAATATTTTTCATTAATAATTAAAAATAACTTAGAATTAGGGTTTCTCTTGATTTTCAATTTTCTTTATTTTCATAAAACAAAAACCTAAAAAACATTTTCTTTCCTTTATTAAATGATTAATTAACCTTTAATTCAATTTAATTTCAAAAGGGTACAACGCCCTCGAACGTTCTATTTTTATTCTTTTCGCACGTTATTTTATTTTCTTGTGAATATTATGTAACTGCTCAACCCATGTAATAGTAACTAGGTTTTACTTTCCGCATTTTATTAAAACGGGTCTTTGTAATTTGGCGATGTATAGACCCGCGCCTTGTAATAGCGTAGGATTTATCTTTCCGCATTTAAATTTCCACACTTTTAAATTCTAATTGCATGAAAGAATGAATGGCTAATTAAAAATAACTCGTAGCTCACAAATGCCCTGATCAAAGATAAATATTGAACTGAAAACAACACACAAATTCACACACCACTCTTAGGGTACGCCTCACCTGTTGCCTTCGAAACGTTGTCGTCGAGTATAGGACGTTTTAGTAAGTCCTTATGTCCATAATCCAGTTGCCTCGGAAAAGTTGCCTCGAATTAAAAGAAAGGATCAATGGCATAAGGGTAGCTTCTAAGGTGTCCTGTTGTTGCTCTGGTGACCACAATATCTCTAAACTCGAATTGACCCGAACACCTCCAACGGCGGTGCTGCCTACCTCTCAATGGTGGGATGGCACTACCTTAAGGACTTCTACACAGCCTAATTCCTTAGGGTAGGTAGATGACTCGTAGATACTTGCTCTATTCAAAAACAAATCAAAAAACTCTTTTCACACCGACACTTTCAAAAAAGCTTTCAAAACAATTTTTCAAACACTCTTGAGGACTGATACAAGAGTCATTATGAAACTTTAAACGAAACTTTTTTCAAACCCACTCACAATTGAAAAGCAAACACTTTTGAAAACACAAATGAGCAAGTATCTAAGAGCCCATGGATAACCATGGATAGAAAGGGTGCTAACACCTTCCCTTTCTATAAATCTACCTCCCGAACCGAGAAACTATCTCATAAGGAATTTTGCTGTGCTTTTTTCCTGTCCATGTTTGGAGAAAATAAAAGACGATGGCGACTCTTGCTTCCGCGACATTTCGCGAACCATCTTTAAACAGTCAGTTCCAGATCCACCGATCACATAACTGGCGACTCTGCTGGGGACTCTTTATAAGTGAGGTGTACCTTAGGACTAAGATCACTTGTGTTTTCAATTTCTTTGAATTGTTTGCTTTAAATTGTGGGTATTGTCTTGGGAGTTCTATAGATCCTAACCCGGATCTGGGGGGATACCTTCTTAGAAAGTAGCAACAAGGTTGTGAGGGAACTGTGCGGGGTATACCGACATGGTTAAAGCAGTCTGCTACATTGATGTGGTACTTTGGTGTGTACCGGTAACCCTTGAGTCCAGTCAAGGAGAGTACGGGGCCGCCGCGTGGTGTCGTGAAGCATCAACTGACCTTAGGAACCTTAATTGAACCATCTTGGCCTCTTTAGAGTAGTGAGATAACTGACTTTGGTGCAGTCCGAGGTTGGTTGATACTCGATACTACACTCAATTGAGGGTTGTTTTCTTGGAATATTTCGGTCGCCAGTTCAGTGGCTAAATCGAAACGATGAACAATGAAAGCAATCCAATGATATTGGGACCTTAGAACCCGGTTACTTCTGATAGGACAGGTTGAGCCCACCAACTTCAAGAGGGTAATACCTAGACCCCATGCTGGCCTAAACTCTAAGGGCTGTGGTGTGACTTGTGTGCTTTACCATGTTTGTTCTTGTGAATACTTGTGGTGTGTTTAATCATAGCATCATAACATCATGCCACATCATATGCATTGACTAACCATTTCAGGGGTTCGAATCTTCATCTTTGTTCTTGTTTTGTAGGACATGGAAACTGTTCGCAGAAAGACAATTCAGATCAGCCTTGTAAGGATCCCTTCTCAGCTTAAGGAACTTATATCCAGGATTCCCGAGAGCTCTTCTTTCAGTGAAAGGCATGGAAGACTCATCAGCTTGGTCAACACCAACATCGAGGAAGATATGATAAAGGTCCTCTTCCAGTTCTTTGACCCTCTGCACCACTGCTTTACTTTCCTGGATTATCAACTGGTGCCTACATTGGAAGAGTTCTCCCGGCTTCTGAAGATCCCTATCCTTAGTCAACTACCCTACAACAGTACGGAAAAGGAGCCCAAACTTGAAGAGATTGCTAAAGCCTTACACCTACAACCATCTGACATCAAGGGACCTTGGGAAGTTAGAAGTGGTATCAAAGGTTTCTTGTCCAGGTTTCTGTTTGAGAAGGCCCAAGAATGTTGGAATTCCCTTGACCTACAAGCCTTTGAAGAAGTCATGGCCCTCCTCGTCTATGGATTGGTTTTGTTCCCGAACCCCGATCAACTTATAGATATCAATGTTGTCCAGATCTTCATGTCCAGGAATCCTATACCTACGTTGCTTGGGGACATCCTTCACTCATGTTACACTCGAACCAGGAGAAAAAGAGGTGTTCTTATGTGCTGCACTCCTCTCCTGGGAAGGTGGTTTATTTCACACCTCCCACAATCAGTCTTGAAGAATGAGCGGGGTTTGAGATGGTCACAACGATTAATGACTCTTACACATGCTGATATACATTGGTGTTCTCGGTCCAGAGAGGATGTCACTATCATTGATCGTTGCGGGGAGTTTCCTAATGTCCCTTTACTTGGAATCATAGGGGGTATTACTTACAACCCGTTTCTGGCTTGGAGACCGTTTGGTTACGCTCGGAGGGATGACCCTCATGACATGTTAATTCCTGACATAGTTTTTGACTTCGACAACGATGCGCAAGGACTTCGCCAGAGATTTATCAGAGCTTGGAGGATGCCCAACAAAATAGACAGCAAGACACTGGGGCACAGGAACTCCATCCCGTTGGAGCCTTATCTCAAGTGGGTACGAGCCCGCTCCCAGAAGTTGGTGATGCCATATCCTCATGTTCTCCCTGTGATCAAAGAGCCGGTTTTGGAAGGTGAGGTGTCCTACACCATTCAAAATCCTGATATGCCTACATCCTGGGAAGAAATGCAGAAGAGTTGGATCCAGCTTAAGGAAGAACGGAATTCTCTTGAGTCCAGTCTACATGTTAGTGAGAAGAAGGTCTTGGAGCTCACCCGCCTGCTGCACGAGGAAAAGACTCTCAACACTTACATTGCTCCAAAGAGGATGCGCAGTGTCTTTTGGGATTGATTTACTTTGTAATATTTTGCCCATGAGGCCTTGATGTACTGAACAATTATTTCTTAACGATAATGTGTGTTCCTTTTTGTCTACAACAAATTTGAACTTTCAAACCCTTGAATGCATTGCATAAACACATATCATGCATCATGTGCATAGCAGGTACTCTTCTTTTCAGGTTGCTTAATGTTCTTCGCTGTTTATTTTAGCATCATGAACCCTGAATCATCTACTGAGCAGTCCATCAAGGCCCTCCAGGCTCAGAACGCCCAATTCCAGGAGCTGATCATGAGTTTAGCCCAAGGTCAGGAGGAATTGAAGGCTCTGTTGGTCAAGAAGAAGAAGAAGAGAACGGTACTATTCAACACGGGCCAGAGGTTTGGTAACACACTGCAGAATGAGGTTAATCAAACTGGTTCTTCTGTAGGAAAAGGCAGTCCCCAGGGGGGAAGAGTTCCTAGTCCGGTGGTCTCTGACAACGAGACTGATTTTAATGAGGAGCAGTATCCTCCAGCTGAAGACAAGTACAAGCAGTTGGAAGACCGTCTGAATGCCATGGAAATTCAACAAGTGCCTGGTTTGGATTTCGGAGACTTGGGCTTATCTTCTGGTGTGGTGATCCCACACAAGTTCAAAGCACCATCTTTCGCTAAGTATGACGGGGCGTCCTGCCCTAAGCTACATCTCAGATCTTATGTGCGAAAGATTCAGCCATACACTGTGGACAAGAACTTATGGATCCATTTCTTCCAGGAGAGTCTTTCAGGGACTCATCTCGAATGGTTCTATCAGCTGGATGGAACCAAGGTTCGTAACTGGGAGGATTTGGCTACTGCTTTTTACAAGCAGTATCAATATAATGCCGACCTCGCTCCTACGCGTACCCAACTCCAGGGTATGTCGCTAGGATCGGGAGAAGGTTTTAAAGAGTATGCGCAGAAGTGGAGGGACCTGGCTGGCAGGGTGCAGCCACCATTAACCGACCGTGAGTTAGTGGACATGTTCTTGGGGACCCTATCCGGGCCATTCTTCAATCATCTCATTGGCAATTCGTCTGCAGGGTTTACAGATCTCATTCTGACTGGGGAAAGGATAGAGGCTGGTATGAAGTCAGGGAAAATACAGAAAGGTGCGTCCTCAAGTTCTGAGAAGAAGCCTTTTAAGAAGGAAGCCAGTGCTGTGTATGGGCCTAGGAGGAAAAACAAACCGGAACGCCGCCAAGCTGTCAACGCGGTGGTGATTGCAAAGCCTGCTGCCGCTCCTCGGCAACTGAACCAACCAAGGGATGAGAGACCTATAAGAGAGTTCACTCGGCTTAGTATGACCTTGTCACAGATCCTGCCGCAACTGCTATCAACCAACTTGGTAACCGTCAGAGAGGCTCCAAAGGTGGTGAACACGACCTCTCCCAAGTATAATCCCAATGCCCGCTGCGCTTATCATTCTGATAGCCCGGGGTATTCTACTGATGATTGCTGGGCCCTAAGAAATAAGGTTCAAGACCTTATCAACGCCAAAGAGGTTCAGTTCGAGGCGCCTGAGAAGCCTAATGTGGTGACAGCTCCCCTACCTGACCATGGAGTGAATGCTATCAGGGAAGGTGACGAAGTGGAGAAATCTGAGTTCAACAGTTGGATCTACCCAACGGCCGACAGTGAACTGAACAATTGGATTGCAAAAGGCTGCGTACCTGTTACTTTTGTTACCCAGTAATGAATTCCTTTGTTTTCTAATTTGTAATAAACAATAAATTGAAACTGTATGGCCCGGTGTCTTACCCGGGGCACCGTGGTTTCATTTGTGAGGGCTTATTAACCGTCATTTCCATATATCATGAATAATAGCATTGGACGTTTTTCGCATTTCAAATATTGTGCTCCCCTTCTTTCTTGCTTTATATATTGCAAAACAGTTGTATTTACACACACTCACTCATACAGGTTTCAATCCACTCTGGATCTCACTGGTAACGACTCTGCTACTGCCAGTTATGACTTCGAAAATCCGATCAACTTAGCCGAAGACGAAGGTGAAGATGATTGCGAAGTGCCTGGTGAGCTTGCAAGACTGTTACTCCAGGAAGAGAGGGCCATTCAGCCACATGAAGAGCCAGTGGAAACGGTAAATCTGGGTACTGAGGCAGATAGAAAGGAAGTTAAGATTGGTGCCAATCTGGAGCTCAGTGTGAAACAACGTTTGATTCAGATGCTGCATGATTATGTGGATATCTTCGCCTGGTCTTATGAAGACATGCCTGGGTTGGATACCGACATTGTGGTCCATCATTTGCCTACCAAGGAAGACTGCCCTCCGGTTAAGCAAAAGGTCTGCCGTATGCGTCCAGAGATGTCTGAAAAGATCAAAGCCGAGGTTATGAAACAATTTGATGCCGGTTTTCTTGCAGTGACTTCTTACCCTCAGTGGGTTGCCAATGTGGTTCCAGTGCCAAAGAAAGATGGTAAGGTCAGAATGTGTGTTGATTACCGGGATTTGAACAGGGCGAGCCCTAAAGATGATTTCCTTCTACCTCACATTGATGTTCTGGTTGACAATACTGCTCAGCACAAGGTGTTCTCCTTCATGGATGGTTTTTCAGGCTACAATCAGATCAAGATGGCTCCTGAAGACATGGAAAAGGCTACTGTTGTACCCCAAAATTTGCCCTCCCATATTCTTCAAGAAATTGCCAAGCCAAGTCACAAAATTCCCCAAGGGTTGCACAGTCCAACTGTCTCCTATACAGTCAAAACTAGGGTTTGTGTTCTGATCAAAGAAAGGAAGTTTTCAAAGGCCTAATCAAGCCTCATATGCCTACAAATATGGTCAAGCATCCTCATATCAAGTTTCAAGGCATTCAGCTCAAAATTGCACAGTCAAAACCCTAGATTGCACTACAGTCAGCTGTAGGGGCAAAATGGTCATTTGACAGTCAAAAGTTCAAATTTTTGGTCAACATATCATTTTGAAGCCACAAACATCATTTGATCAATGCTTGATCATGATTCTCAAAATTTGGCTCAGAAATCATCAAAGATGCAAAAGTTTCCTTATTTGGACAGTTGAAAAAGTCAACTGAAATTGACCAGGGCATAACTTTCACATGGATTATCAGAAAAATTCCATCCAATGCTCATTTTGAATAGAAAGACATTTCCTACAACTCATATTCATACTTCAAGTCCAAGAAATGCTCTCACAAAAAGTTATCAATTTCAACATTATAGGTCATTTTCAAAAGTCAACAAAAAAGGACTTTAAGTCAAAGGCCATAACTTGATATTGGTAAATCAAAATGACATGGGACCAAAGGCATTGGTTAGAGGACTCAAAGACCTTTCCAAAATGTCCAAGAACATGAGAAAAGCTTAAACATTGAGCAAGTTATGCCTTGTGGAAGTTGGGAAATTTTTGGATATTTTGAAAAGTCAACTTTGATCCAAATAACCTAAAAATGCTAATGGGCCCATTTTTCTTCCATGATTCATCATTCCAAGCATATGCACGACCACTTGGCCCAAAGGGAAGTATTTTCTCATTTTTTATTTATTTATTTGAATTATTATTTATATTAATTCATTTAAATTATTTAAATACATGAAAAATATCTAACTTGCCTTAACGAATCTTTTTATACATGTTTTGCCATCAAGATTTCGTGCATAGGTCAAATAGGAAAGAATTGGATTGATTTGAGCATAATTGACACAAAATACACATGAAAAAAGATATGGAAGATCTTAAGAAATCAAATTTTCAAAAACCATTAATTCATTGGATTTTATTGAGTTTTCTTAACCTAATTGCTTCACTACAAAGGCCTGACCACAACCCTAATGTCCATACACTAAAAGCTGCGCAGAAAAGCTCTCTAGAAACTTGAAAAATTCTCCATAAAACTCAATTCTGAAATCATTGGTAGAGGGCGATTCAAGGCACAAAAACTTTTCCAATAGCTTCCTCAAGTCTTCCTAAACGTGTTCCAATCAAAAACACCCATTCAAACTCCAAAAACTGGTATATCAAGCATAAACTGTACAACAAAAATTCCATAATCGTATATCATATTCTAAGCATTTTTACAGCATTCTATTCATGGAATCATGTTTATTATGAAGTTCTGAGACTAACCATGATGTTTAATTGAACTATTATGCTGTATATACAATTTCGCCATGATCGTTTGCTAGGGTTTACAAAACTCAAAATTAGGGATTCTTAAAAGAGGAAAAATTGGGACTCCAAACTACCACCATTGACATGAGCACGCTTGGACGAAGAGGTTAACAGGCTCGCGCCCAATTTATGAGCGTTCTACACCTAATCGTTATTTTCTGGTATATGGTCTTAGGCAACGCGTGAAAACCGTTGCCAATCTTTTATGTATTTCAGGAAAATAAAAACGCGATGGAGAAGACGGTGTGGTGGCAAGACGTGACTGGCTTGTTTAAAAATTCGCGCGCTGACCCCCACTAACCTTGCCTTTCTTTTTTATTATTTGTTTGTCTAATATATATAAAACGCGTTTGGTTGGCACAGCTGGTCAGGGAAAACATTTGGCAAAGCATATGACCTGGGTTCGAATCCCAGGTCTGTATAATTTCTCTTGTTATTTTTCATTAACCCTTCCCATGCAGCGCTCAAGGCCAGGACACAGCGTACACCTTCATCATCCATCCACCCACGCGTCCATCAGAAGCAATCCAAGGGCTGAGATTAAAGGACACCATAAACGCAAGTCAATGCACCATATGTGATTCAAAAAAAGTCAATAAGGCCAAAATCAACTGGGCCAGATTGCTAAGGCCTATACCTCCAATTTGGGACTTCCACCCCCCTGGTTTGCAATTTTATTTCTTATATTTTATTTTTAATCATTGTTTTATTTGTTTGATTTAATTAATTATTTTATCAAAATATAAAAACACATAAAAATCAGAAAAAAGAAAAAATAATAAAATATTACTTATTTTAGTATTTTTATAAACAAACTTGCATGTAAATTAATTTAGTATAAATTAGGGTTTAATATTAATTCTTTTCATAAAAAAAATCAAAAAATATAGAATTAGGCTTAATCAATTTTTATTCCTTTTTTAATTTTTCTCCTTCACAATAATAATATGTATTTATTTATTTTTCATAATTAAAATTGTACATAAAAAATTAGGTTTAATTTAGGTTTCAATTTAATATTTTCACAATAAATTTAAAAGCTATTAGAATTAGGGTTTGCCTTTTAGTTTAGTTTTAATTAACTCCTTTTTTCATCAAAATCTTAAAAAAACACAAAATACCAAAAACATTCTCTTTTAATTTTTAATTTTAATTCCTCGTTAATTTTAATATTTTGCAAAAGGGTCCAACGGCCTCCTTTCGTCTTAATTGTTTAATTTCGCATATTTATTTTTATTTTGCTTAAATAATTATGTATCTCTCCCAAAGCTTTGTAACATTTACTTTTCGCACCCTTATTTGCTTTATTTATTTTCTGTCAAATCGGGTCCGGTTTAATTTTGGCGATGTGGACCCGCGCCATTTGTAATAGTTTTAGATTTACTTTTCCGCAAATATTTTTAAACTGTTAACAAAAAGCATGAAAGAATGAATGGCCTTAAAATAAAATCAAGCGTAGATCACTTTAACATGACAAGACAAATACAAATAAAAACGACACACGAATCGCACACACCACCCCTAGGGTACGCCTCACTGTTGCCTTTCGAAAGGTAATCGTCGAGTAGAGGATGTCTTAGTAAGTCCTCATGATCCGGGAACCTGGCATGAGGGTAGCTTCTAAGGTGTCTTCCCATTGCTCTGGTGATCACCATGTCCCTACAAACTCGAATTGACCCGAACACCTCCAACGGTGGTGCTACCTACCTCTCAATGGTGGGATGGCACTACTTTAAAGGACATTTACACAGACGAATTCCTTAGGGTAGGTAGGTTCTCGTAGATACTTGCTCTCTTCAAAAACAAACAAAAATACTTTTCACACCGACACTTTCAAAGAGCTTGCAAAAACAATTTTTCAAACACTCTGACACAAGAGTCGATCTGAAACTTTCAAAGAAGCTTTTTAAACCCACAGCTGAAAAGCAAACAAACCATTTTTGAAAACACAAGTGAGCAAGTATCTAAGAGCCCATGGATAACCATGGATAGAAAGGGTGCTAACACCTTCCCTTTCTATAATCTACCTCCCGAACCGAGAGCAATCTCTATAAGGAATTTTTCTGTGCTTTTGTCCTTTCCATTTGGAGAAAATAAAAGACGGTGGCGACTCTTGCTTACCGCGACATTTCGCGAACCAGCGTTAAACAGTCAGTTCCAGATCCACCGATCACAGAACTGGCGACTCTGCTGGGGACCCTTTATAAAGTGAGGTGTACCTTAGGGTTAGTTCATAACCGTGTTTTCAATTGCTTTCCTTGTGTGCTTTAAATTGTGGGTTGCTTGGGAGTTCTATAGATCCTAACCCGGATCTGGGGGATACCTTTCTTAGAAAGTAGCAACAAGGCTGTGAGGGAACTGTGCGGGGTATACCGACATGGTTGAAACAGTCTGCTACGTTGATGTGGAACTTTGGTGTGTACCGGTAACCCTTGAGTTCAGTCAAGGAGAGTACGGGGCCTCCGCGTGGTGTCGTGAAGCATCAACAGACCTTAGGAACCTTAATTGAACTATCTTGGCCTCTTTAGGGTAGTGAGATAACTGACTTTGGTGCAGTCCGAGGTTGGTTGATACTCGATACTACGCTCAATTGAGGGTTGCTTTCCTGGAATATTTCGGTCGCCAGTTCAGTGGCTAAATCGAAACGATGAACAATGAAAGCAATCCCGTGATATTGGGAACCTTAGAACCCGGTTACTTTGATTAGGACAGGTGGAACCCACCAACTTCAAGAGGGTACTACCCAGACCCCATGCTGGCCTTAAACCCTAAGGGCTTGTCTTGTGTGCCTTGTGTGCCTTACATGTTTGTCTTTGTAAATATATGTGGTGTATTTAATCATAGCATCATGACATCATCCCGCATCATATGCATTGACTAACCATTTCAGGGGTTCGGATTTTCATCTTTGTTCTTGTTTTGTAGGACATGGAAACTGTTCGTAGAAAGACAATTCAAGTCAATCTTGTAAGGATCCCTCCTCAGCTTAAGGAGCTTATATCCAGGATTCCCAAGAACTCTTCATTCAGTGAAAGGCATGGAAGCCTCATCAGCTTGGTCAACGCCAACATTGAGGAAGATATGATTAAGGTCCTGTTCCAATTCTTTGACCCTCTGCATCACTGTTTTACCTTCTTGGACTATCAGTTGGTACCTACATTGGAGGAGTTCTCCCGGCTCCTGAAGATCCCTATCCTTGATCAGCTACCCTTCAACGGTACAGAAAAGGAACCTAAGCTTGAAGAGATTGCTAAAGCCTTGCACCTACAGTCATCTGACCTCAAGGGACATTGGGAAGTTAGAAGTGGTATCAAAGGGTTCTTAGCCAGGTTTCTGTTTGAAAAAGCCCATGAATGTTGGAACTCCCTTGACTTGCAAGCTTTTGAAGAGGTTGTGGCCCTCCTTGTCTATGGTTTGGTGTTGTTTCCTAACCCAGATCAGCTTATTGATATCAGTGCTGTCCGGATCTTTATGTCCAGGAATCCTATACCTACGTTGCTGGGGGACATCCTTCACTCATGTTACACTCGAACCATGAGAAAAAGAGGTGTCCTTATGTGTTTCACTCCTCTCCTGGGAAGGTGGTTTATTTCGCACCTTCCGCAATCAGTCTTGAAGAATGAGCGGGGTTTGAGATGGTCACAACGGTTGATGACTCTTACACATGCAGATATACATTGGTGCCCTAGGTCCAGAGAAGATGTCACTATCATTGATCGTTGCGGGGAGTACCCTAATGTTCCTTTACTTGGAATCAGAGGAGGTATTACTTATAGCCCATGCCTGGCTTGGAGACAGTTTGGTTATGCTCGGAGGGATGGTCCTCATGACATGTTAATTCCTGACATAGTTTTTGACTTCGACAACGATACTCAAGGACTTCGCCAGAGATTTATCAGAGCTTGGAGGATGCCCAGTAGGATAGACAGCAAGACACTGGGGCACAGGAACTCCATCCCTTTGGAACCTTATCTCAAGTGGGTACGAGCTCGCTCCCAGAAGCTATTGATGCCCTATCCTCACATGCTCCCGGTAATCAAAGAACCAATCTTGGAAGGAGAAGTGTCCTACATTATTCAGCACCCTGATATGCCCACATCCTGGGAAGAGATGCAGAAGAGCTGGATCCAGCTTAAGGAGGGAAGGAATTCTCTTGAGACTAGTCTGCATGCCAGTGAAAAGAAGGTCTTGGAGCTCACCCGCCTATTGCATGAGGAGAGGAATCTCAACACCTACATAGCTCCAAAGAGGATGTGCATTGTATTTTGGGACTGATTTGATTTTTGTACTTTTGCCCATGAGGCTTTGATGTATTAAACAATGATTTCCTTAATAATAACGTGTGTTCCTTTTTGTCTACAACAAATTTGAACTTTCGAACCCTTGAATGCATTGCATACGCATTTCATACATCATGTGCATAGCAGGTTTTTCCTTTTTTCAGGTTGCTTACAGTTCTTCGCTGTTTATTTCAGCATCATGAATTCTGATTCTGCATCAACTGAGACATCAATCAAGGCTCTCCAGGCGCAGAATGCGCAGTTTCAAGAATTAATCAAGGGTCTGGCTAAAGGCCAAGAAGAATTAAAGGCGATGCTCCTGAAGAAGGAGAAGAAGAAGAAGAGAAGAATTGTTCTGTTCAACTCGGGCCGAAGGTTTAACAATACTCTGCAACAGGAAGAGGCTGGTTCTTCTGTTGACAAGAATTCTCCTCAGGCAGAAGCAAGGGTTCCTAGTCCGGCAGTCTCCGACAAAGAGACAGATTTTGATGAAGAGCAGTACCCTCCTGCAGATGACAGATACAAACAACTGGAGGACAGGTTGAAGGCTATGGAGGTTCAACAGGTACCTGGGCTGGATTTCGGAGATCTGGGTTTGTCGACTGGTGTGATCATCCCCCACAAGTTCAAAGCACCATCCTTCTCTAAATATGACGGGGCGTCTTGTCCCAAGCTGCATTTAAGGTCCTATGTTCGGAAAATTCAGCCGTACTCTGCGGATAAGAATTTATGGATCCACTTCTTCCAGGAGGGTCTTTCAGGGACTCATCTCGAATGGTTCTATCAGCTGGATGGGACCAAGGTTCGTAACTGGGAGGAGTTGGCTACTGCTTTCTACAAGCAGTATCAATATAATGCCGACCTTGCCCCCACACGTACCCAACTCCAGGGTATGTCGTTAGGCGCAAGTGAAGGTTTTAAGGAGTACGCTCAGAAGTGGAGAGACCTGGCTGGTAGGGTGCAACCACCATTGACTGATCGGGAGCTAGTAGACATGTTCTTGGGGACCCTATCTGGGCCATTTTTAAACCATCTCATTGGGAATTCTTCTGCTGGGTTCACTGATTTGATCTTGACTAGAGAGAGAATTGAAGCTGGGTTAAAATCTGGAAAAATTCCGAAGGGGGCATCATCTAGTTCTGAGAAGAAACCCTTCAAGAAGGAGTCTAGTGCCGTGTATGGTTCCCGGAAATCAGAGAGACATGAACACCGCCAATCTGTCAGTGCGGTAATGATTGCTAAGCCTGCTGCCGCTCCCCGGCCAAACAATACTCAGAAGGTTGAAAGACCCTGGAGAGAATTCACCCGCCTAAACATGACCTTGTCGCAGATCCTGCCACAGTTGCTATCCACCAATTTAGTGACTGTCAGGGAGGCGCCGAAGTTTCCAAATACTGCATCCCCCAAGTACAATCCGAATGCTCGTTGTGCCTACCATTCAGATAGCCCGGGGCACTCTACTGATGATTGTTGGGCGTTGAAAAATAAGGTGCAAGACCTTATCGATGCAAAGGAGATACAGTTCGAAGCGTCTGCAAAGCCGAATGTAGTTACTGCCCCTATGCCTCAACATGGGGTAAATGCTGTTGATGAAGACGTTTACGCTGTTTCTGTGGGTGATCTAGCCACTCCTCTAAAGATTGTCAAGAAGAACCTACTGCAGGCCGGTTTATTTCCGGGTTGTAGTGAGGGTTGCCTGTTCTGTGTTGTGTCCCCATCTGGTTGTCCCTTGCTAAAGTTAGGCATCCAAAGCTTAATGGATAGCAAGGAGATTCTATTCAAGAAGTCTGCTGTCCGGTTGGTTCCAGTGGAAGAAGTTTCTGTGGTGACTATCTTCAATAATCCGATCCCGGCTCTCCCGAAGAAGCCCGTCCAAATCATGACCGTTGCACCTGTTATTATCACTGTTCCAGGGCCCTTGCCTTATGTATCTGATAAAGCTGTCCCTTGGCACTATGGGGCAGATGTATATGTAAATGGGATTAAACAAGAGCTCAACGTTGGCGCCAGCATTTGTGACATCACTGGCCCAGCCAAAGTGACACGCAGTGGCAGGCTCTTCTCGCCTGACATTGCACCGCCCGCTGCCCGAAGACCACTTCTCATGACCCCTGCAAGTGTACATGTTCCTGCTGCTGATCCAGTTGTTCCTCCTGCTGCCGAGTCATCCAATGCTCGAGGCAAAGGAGTTGAAGTTGAGCCTGCCCAGATGGAGGCACCTGCACCGATAACTGCTGAGGCCTCCCAACAAGAGATGGAGGAGATTCTAAAAATTATAAAGAAGAGCGATTTTAATGTTGTAGAACAGTTGGGGCACACGCCCTCCAAGATCTCCATGCTCTCTTTATTGCTGTGCTCCGAGGCCCATGCTAAGGCCCTAATCTCATTCCTCAAGACGGCCCATGTGCCACATGAAACCTCTGCAGTCCAGTTCACTGATTGCGTAGCAAATTTAACGGCAGACAATGGCTTGGGTTTCTCAGATGCTGACTTGACCGCAAAGGGGAGAGACCATAATGATGCTCTGCATGTCTCTATTGAATGCAGGGGCACTACCTTGGCACATGTGTTGGTGGATACTGGGTCATCTTTGAATGTGCTACCCAAGAAGGCTTTGGACCGTCTAGATTGTGAAGGACTGGAATTAAAACCCAGCAACATCATCGTCAGGGCCTTTGATGGTTCAAAGAGGATGGTTCATGGAGAGGTTGATATTCCAATTCGTGTGGGCTCTCAGGTGTTCGACTCCACTTTCTATGTGATGGATATCCGTCCATCTTACTCTTGTCTACTGGGTCGACCCTGGATACATAAGGCTGGGGCAGTGACCTCTACCTTGCACCAGAAGCTGAAGTACCCCGTCAGAGGGAAGATTGTCACTGTGCAAGGAGAGGAGGAATATATGGTGAGCCACCTGAACTCCTTCAGGTACATTGAGATGGATGGGGAGTTTATTGAAACCCCCTTTTAGCATTTCGAGGAGGTGTTTCCAATTGCAGCAACAGTAACAGAAGAAGGTGTTCCTTTGAAGATGGCCTCCCTAAAGGACGCCCGGGCTGTGGTTCAGAAGGGTGAATGTGCCGACTGGGGCAGACTTCCAGACTTCACACAGAAGACTGATAAACTTGGGCTGGGTTTTACCACAGAAGGTCAGAGAGCTATGAGGAAAGCGAAGATCGGAAGACCTCCGGTATTTATTAAAAGTTCAGGAGTGAATGCTGTTGGGGAAGACCATGAAGTGGACGAAGCTGAATTCAACAGCTGGATCTATCCGACGACCGAAGGTGGATTGAGCAACTGGATTGCTAAGGATCATACTCCTGTTACCTTTGTGACGCAGTAATAAATTTCTTTGTTTTGTTATTTTGTAATAAACAATAATAAACTCTTTGGCCCGGTGTCTTACCCGAGGCACCGTGGTATCATTTGTGAGGGCATACAAATTGTCATTTCATATACCATGAATGAAAATCTTGGACGTATTTTCGCATTACAAATATTGTGTTCCTTTTCTATCTTTCTTTTCCTTTACATAATTTTCAAAAACAGCTGTATTTACACACACACTCACTCATACAGGTTTCAATCCACTCTGGATCTCACTAATAACAACTCTGCTACTGCCAATTATGACTTCGAAAGTCCGATCAACTTAGCCGAAGACGAAGGTGAAGATGATTGCGAAGTGCCTGGCGAGCTTGCTAGACTGTTGCTTCAGGAAGAAAGGGCAATTCAACCCCATGAAGAGCCAGTAGAAACCATAAACTTGGGTACTGAAGCGGACAGAAAAGAGGTAAAGATTGGTGCCAACCTAGAGCTCAGCGTGAAGCAATGGTTAACCAAGATGTTACATGACTATATGGAGATCTTTGCCTGGTCCTACGAAGACATGCCCGGGTTGGATACCGACATTGTGGTCCATCACTTGCCAACTAAGGAAGACTGCCCTCCAGTTAAACAAAAGGTCCGTCGGATGCGTCCAGAGATGTCCGAGAAGATTAAAGCCGAGGTCATGAAACAGTTTGACGTTGGGTTCCTTGCAGTGACTTCTTACCCCCAGTGGGTTGCTAATGTGGTGCCGGTACCAAAGAAGGACGGTAAGGTCAGAATGTGTGTCGACTACAGGGATCTGAATAGGGCCAGCCCCAAGGATGACTTCCCCTTACCTCACATTGATGGCCTTGTTGATAATACAGCTCAGCACAAAGTATTCTCTTTCATGGACGGCTTTTCAGGTTACAATCAGATTAAGATGGCACCTGAAGATATGGAAAAGACTACATTTGTTACTCAGTGGGGCACCTTCTGCTACAAGGTCATGCCATTCGGGTTAAAGAACGCTGGGGCAACCTACCAACGTGCCATGGTCGCCTTATTTCATGACATGATCCATCACGAGATAAAGGTGTATGTTGACGACATGATCGCTAGGTCCTAGACTGAGGAAGAGCACCTAGATCATCTGCAGAAGTTGTTTGACCGGTTGAGACTGTACAAGTTGAGATTGAACCCGAACAAGTGCACCTTCGGGGTAAGATCGGGAAAACTGCTAGGCTTCGTGGTCAGTGATAAAGGTATTCAAGTGGACCCTGCTAAGGTCAAAGCTATTCAAGAGATGCCAGTTCCTAAGACAGAGAAGGAAGTCAGAGGCTTTTTAGGACGCCTGAATTACATTGCTCGCTTCATCTCACATCTGACTGCTACCTGTGAGCCAATCTTCAAGCTGCTGAAGAAAGATCAGGTAGTACGTTGGAACGATGAATGTCAGGCTGCTTTTGACAGAATCAAAGAGTATCTCCAAGAACCACCTATCCTTATGCCACCGGTTGAAGGGAGACCTCTGATACTATACCTGACAGTGCTAGACAATTCAATGGGGTGTGTGCTGGGGCAGCATGACGAGTCTGGCCGAAAAGAGCATGCCATTTATTACCTTAGCAAAAAGTTTACCGACTGTGAGACCCGATACTCACTGCTTGAGAAAACTTGCTGCGCTTTGGTATGGGCTGCTCGCCGGCTGAGACAGTATATGCTGACTCACACTACCTTGTTGATCTCAAAGATGGATCCGATAAAGTACATATTCGAAAAGCCTGCTCTGTCTGGGAGAATTGCAAGATGGCAAATGATCTTGACGGAATACGACATTCAGTATACAACCCAGAAAGCCATCAAGGGGAGTGTATTGGCAGACCACTTAGCTCATCAAGCTGTAGATGATTATCAATCAATGAACTTCGAGTTTCCGGATGAAAGCATCATGATAGTAACAGACTGTGATGTACCTGGACCGGATGAAGGACCTGAACCAGGATCCCGATGGTCTATGCACTTTGACGGAGCCTCCAACGCTTTGGGAAACGGTATCGGCGCTATAATCATATCTCCTCAAGGTACTCATACTCCACTCACTGCCCGGCTGTGTTTCAACTGTACCAACAACATGGCGGAGTATGAGGCGTGCATCATGGGTCTTCAAGCTGCGATCGACCTAAGGATCAAGTTTCTGAGTGTCTTTGGAGATTCCGCTCTTGTGATCAATCAGATCAAAGGAGAGTGGGATACGAAACATCCAAACTTGATTCCTTACAGAGAATGTGTGTTGACCCTGATTCCCCACTTCACAGAGATAACCTTTGAGCACTTTCCAAGAGAAGAGAATCAGTTAGCGGACGCGTTAGCTACAATGTCTTCAATGTTCAAGGTCAAATGGGATAATGAGGCTCCCCGAGTCATCATCTGGAAACTGGACGAACCGGCATACTGTTGTAATCTCGAGACTGAATTGGTGACTGAGAAGCCTTGGTACCACGAAGTGAAGAGATATCTGGAAGCTCAGGAATACCCTGAAGGTGCATCTGTCAACGATAAGAAATTCCTGAGGAGGTTCGCAGCCAAGTTCTTCCTTAGTAACGACATTTTGTACAAGCGAAACCATGATTCGACCTTACTGCGTTGTGTGGATAAGACTGAAGCAGAAAGAATCATGGAAGAGCTACATGAAGGGACCTTTGGTACACATTCCAGTGGGCACACCATGGCTAAGAAAATCCTACGGGCAGGATATTACTGGTCCACAATGGAAGTTGATTGTTACCAACATTCCAGGACATGCCACAAATGCCAGATCTATGCAGACAAGGTGCATGTTCCTCTGGTTCCCCTGAATGTTCTGACTGCGCCTTGGCCGTTTGCAATGTGGGGCATAGACATGATCGGCGAGATAAAACCTACGGCATCCAATGGACATCGCTTCATCCTGGTAGCGATTGATTATTTTACGAAGTGGGTTGAGGCAACATCCTATGCTACGGTAACCAAGACTGTTGTGGCACGGTTCATTCGACATAACCTGATCTGTCGATACGGCGTCCCCGAAAGGATTATCACGGACAACGGTACCAATCTGAACAATAAGATGATCGCTGAGCTCTGCGAACAGTTCAAGATACAGCACCACAATTCTTCTCCTTACAGACCGAAGATGAATGGGGCTGTAGAAGCAGCTAACAAGAACATCAAGAAAATCGTGCAGAAAATGACAGTGACTTATAAAGATTGGCACGAGATGTTACCGTTCGCTCTGCATGGGTACCGTACCTCAGCTAGGACGTCAACCGGGGCAACTCCTTTCTCTCTGGTTTATGGCATGGAGGAAGTCTTGCCGATCGAAGTACAAATACCCTCTCTCCGGATAATGAAGGATGCAAATCTGAACGAAGAGGATTGGATCCAGACACGACTTGATCAACTCAACCTCATTGATGAAAAGAGACTTGCTGCTATCTGTCATGGTCAGACGTACCAAAAACGAATGATCAGGGCATTTAACAAAAAGGTCAGACCACAGGAATATCAAGTTGGGGATCTGGTAATCAAGAGAATCATCCTTCCTCAGAGTGATCCAAGGGGCAAATGGACCCCTACGTATGAAGGGCCATTTGTGGTTAAGCATGTGTTCTCAGGAGGAGCAATGATATTAACCAACATGGATGGTGACGACCTTCCTCACCCCGCCAATGCAGACATAGTAAAAAAATACTACGCATGAAAAAAGACCCGCTAGGCTGACATGCCTAGGCAAAAATTAGGGCTTCCCGTCGAACCAAAAGGGTTCGGGCAAAATGAAGGGATGAAAATGAAAAAATCTGTACACCCGGCAAGTCGAAAACCTGAAAGGGCGGCTTGGGCAAAAATGGGTATCCCGGTGGACCGAAAACCTGAAAGGGTGGTCCAGGCAAAAATTAGGGATAAAAGCGTAATACTATGTCTCATTGATCACTTTGCATCCAGAATCCGGTATCTACATCAAGTTCAGACGGCATCGATCAGTCAGCTTCACCTTCAACCAAGGTCATCAAGTGATGAGACGCTCGGAGTTATAAAGGCAGTAGCAGAATTGAAACCCAGTGGGATCATTCATATTTCACACAGCTGTTTTGTTTTCTTTTGTACAAAACTTGTATAAACTCTCTTGTTCGGCGACGTATCTCTTACTAGGACGTCAGCCTCTTGTACACAAAACGCCTATTTTCAGGCCATTTAAAATCAATACAAATATATTTTCAGTTAAACGTGCCAAGTATTTTTCCTTTTTCTGTTTTGTTTTGCGAAGAACGTCCAAGGTTCAATTTGTGATATATGCATTGACAATAATTTGCTAACTCATAAATATTTGCATACGAAACAAAGGAATTAATTGCAGGTGACACTAGAAACAGGGGCAATAAAGATTTGTCTGAGCAGTCCAATTGTTCTATCCTCCAAGGTACCAAGGAAAGTTCAGTTAAAGAATATGACCAGTACATCTTAATTCCCCAGAGAGTGGTTCAGCAAAACAATGCATTCTTCTCCAAGCAAAATTATCAAATCTCAAGGAAGTTGGGTATCCTCCAGCAGATATCAACATTCCCCAGCAGCATATATTCTTAACAAGCATCCCCGGCAGTCTTGGCCTAAAGATTGTTCCCCGGAGGTATATCAAATATTCAAAGGAATCACTTCCCCCGCAGTTCAAACCCCCCCAGAAGAGCCCGATCTAGCTCCCCGGGAAAATTGGAATTCATCTCCCCAAGCAGTAAGCTTATCCCCAGTAGATTCTGGAAGCTTATCCCCTCGCAGAACACGAACGCGTCGCCCGGCTTTATTCAAAGAGTTATTTCCTCAACAGGATATAACTGGGTTATCCTCAGCCAAAAGCCACGGAAAGGTCGTCGTCAACGTAGTTCTTTCCTATCCCCAGCGAAGTCTATTCACACTTCCAATCCAACAACAAGGGTATCCTCAGCAAATTACCATCAACACTCAGCAAGGCATCCCTCTTCCCACAGAGTATTGCTTCCCAGCATGGTCGCTAGAGTATCTTTTCTCCCCGCAGAATCCTCCATTTGCCAAGTTTATTCCACAACGGAGTCATCTTCTCCTACCGGTCTTCTTGCAATTATCATCCCCAGCGGAAACAAAGATCTAATTTTTCAACATCAGCCCAGGATACGACTTCCCGGCACCCGTCAAGGATTCACTTTTCTAGACAAAAACATACATAAAACATCACATACATCATTATAGCATGCATAGACACATCATATCATACGAATCTCATTTATATGGAGAACTTCATTGCTTGACCCATATCATGCATTGCATATGGCTGACCTTTACATTTCAGGAAAGATCCAGTTAAAGTTCTCAAGCTATATTTCAAGACCTAGACCGGTTCGGTTAAATCGACCCTAAGATTTTCCTGATGCTTATCCAGTCAAAGGCCTTCTCTGGTTCAGTCAGATCGACCCTAAGATCTCCCTGATGCTTATCCAGTTGAAGATATTTCAAGACCTTGTCCGGTTCAGTTAAATCGACCCTAAGATTTTCCTGATGCTTATCCAGTCAAAGGCCTTCTCTGGTTCAGTCATATCGACCCTAAGATCTCCCTGATGCTTATCCAGTTGAAGATATTTCAAGACCTAGACCGGTTCGGTTAAATCGACCCTAAGATTTTCCTGATGCTTATCCAGTCAAAGGCCTTCTCTAGTTCAGTCAGATCGACCCTAAGATCTCCCTGATTCTTATCCAGTTGAAGATATTTCAAGACCTTGCCCGGTTCAGTTAAATCGACCCTAAGATTTTCCTGATTCTTATCCAGTCAAAGGCCTTCTCTGGTTCATTCAGATCGACCCTAAGATCTCCCTGATGCTTACCCAGTAGAAGACACCCAAGATTTTTCTCAACGAGCGTGGTTGAAGTTAAAGTCGCCCAAGGTTCTCTTACCATTCATGCTAAGACAGTAACCATCCCTAGTTCATTCATCATCGTTTGAAGTTCCAGACTCAGCTCCTGTAACCAGTCAGGACGCATCTATACCAAGCATCTGAAAGTCAGCTCCTGCAGCGTGTCAGGTACTCATTTTCTGTTTTACAGGTACACAAGTTCTCGCTAAGGAATCTCCTACGCGATCAACATCCAGATGACATCTATAAGCCCATCATCCTATTCATCAACCTCTAAATGGCATCTATAAGCCCATTCCATCATCGCACTGCTACTATGTGAGCACAAATTTCTGGGCACTCTAGTGTTCAATCATCTTCCACCCTCAGATTACGAAAGGCACGTCAGCCAATCTGCATCCTCAGGGTTAAGAAGATTGAACAGGGGCAACTGTTGTACCCCAAAATTTGCCCTCCCATATTCTTCAAGAAATTGCCAAGCCAAGTCACAAAATTCCCCAAGGGTTGCACAGTCCAACTGTCTCCTATACAGTCAAAACTAGGGTTTGTGTTCTGATCAAAGAAAGGAAGTTTTCAAAGGCCTAATCAAGCCTCATATGCCTACAAATATGGTCAAGCATCCTCATATCAAGTTTCAAGGCATTCAGCTCAAAATTGCACAGTCAAAACCCTAGATTGCACTACAGTCAGCTGTAGGGGCAAAATGGTCATTTGACAGTCAAAAGTTCAAATTTTTGGTCAACATATCATTTTGAAGCCACAAACATCATTTGATCAATGCTTGATCATGATTCTCAAAATTTGGCTCAGAAATCATCAAAGATGCAAAAGTTTCCTTATTTGGACAGCTGAAAAAGTCAACTGAAATTGACCAGGGCATAACTTTCACATGGATTATCAGAAAAATTCCATCCAATGCTCATTTTGAAGAGAAAGACATTTCCTACAACTCATCTTCATACTTCAAGTCCAAGAAATGCTCTCACAAAAAGTTATCAATTTCAACATTATAGGTCATTTTCAAAAGTCAACAAAAAAGGACATTAAGTCAAAGGCCATAACTTGAGATTGGTAAATCAAAATGACATGGGACCAAAGGCATTGGTTAGAGGACTCAAAGACCTTTCCAAAATGTCCAAGAACATGAGAAAATCTTAAACATTGAGCAAGTTATGCCTTGT
Source organism: Vicia faba (assembly GCA_948472305.1). Classification (NCBI taxonomy): domain Eukaryota; kingdom Viridiplantae; phylum Streptophyta; class Magnoliopsida; order Fabales; family Fabaceae; genus Vicia; species Vicia faba. The sequence goes on from OX451737.1 coordinate 1,063,661,159, forward strand.
GGAAGTTGGGAAATTTTTGGATATTTTGAAAAGTCAACTTTGATCCAAATAACCTAAAAATGCTAATGGGCCCATTTTTCTTCCATGATTCATCATTCCAAGCATATGCACGACCACTTGGCCCAAAGGGAAGTATTTTCTCATTTTTTATTTATTTATTTGAATTATTATTTATATTAATTCATTTAAATTATTTAAATACATGAAAAATATCTAACTTGCCTTAACGAATCTTTTTATACATGTTTTGCCATCAAGATTTCGTGCATAGGTCAAATAGGAAAGAATTGGATTGATTTGAGCATAATTGACACAAAATACACATGAAAAAAGATATGGAAGATCTTAAGAAATCAAATTTTCAAAAACCATTAATTCATTGGATTTTATTGAGTTTTCTTAACCTAATTGCTTCACTACAAAGGCCTGACCACAACCCTAATGTCCATACACTAAAAGCTGCGCAGAAAAGCTCTCTAGAAACTTGAAAAATTCTCCATAAAACTCAATTCTGAAATCATTGGTAGAGGGCGATTCAAGGCACAAAAACTTTTCCAATAGCTTCCTCAAGTCTTCCTAAACGTGTTCCAATCAAAAACACCCATTCAAACTCCAAAAACTGGTATATCAAGCATAAACTGTACAACAAAAATTCCATAATCGTATATCATATTCTAAGCATTTTTACAGCATTCTATTCATGGAATCATGTTTATTATGAAGTTCTGAGACTAACCATGATGTTTAATTGAACTATTATGCTGTATATACAATTTCGCCATGATCGTTTGCTAGGGTTTACAAAACTCAAAATTAGGGATTCTTAAAAGAGGAAAAATTGGGACTCCAAACTACCACCATTGACATGAGCACGCTTGGACGAAGAGGTTAACAGGCTCGCGCCCAATTTATGAGCGTTCTACACCTAATCGTTATTTTCTGGTATATGGTCTTAGGCAACGCGTGAAAACCGTTGCCAATCTTTTATGTATTTCAGGAAAATAAAAACGCGATGGAGAAGACGGTGTAGTGGCAAGACGTGACTGGCTTGTTTAAAAATTCGCGCGCTGACCCCCACTAACCTTGCCTTTCTTTTTTATTATTTGTTTGTCTAATATATATAAAACGCGTTTGGTTGGCACAGCTGGTCAGGGAAAACATTTGGCAAAGCATATGACCTGGGTTCGAATCCCAGGTCTGTATAATTTCTCTTGTTATTTTTCATTAACCCTTCCCATGCAGCGCTCAAGGCCAGGACACAGCGTACACCTTCATCATCCATCCACCCACGCGTCCATCAGAAGCAATCCAAGGGCTGAGATTAAAGGACACCATAAACGCAAGTCAATGCACCATATGTGATTCAAAAAAAGTCAATAAGGCCAAAATCAACTGGGCCAGATTGCTAAGGCCTATACCTCCAATTTGGGACTTCCACCCCCCTGGTTTGCAATTTTATTTCTTATATTTTATTTTTAATCATTGTTTTATTTGTTTGATTTAATTAATTATTTTATCAAAATATAAAAACACATAAAAATCAGAAAAAAGAAAAAATAATAAAATATTACTTATTTTAGTATTTTTATAAACAAACTTGCATGTAAATTAATTTAGTATAAATTAGGGTTTAATATTAATTCTTTTCATAAAAAAAATCAAAAAATATAGAATTAGGCTTAATCAATTTTTATTCCTTTTTTAATTTTTCTCCTTCACAATAATAATATGTATTTATTTATTTTTCATAATTAAAATTGTACATAAAAAAATTAGGTTTAATTTAGGTTTCAATTTAATATTTTCACAATAAATTTAAAAGCTATTAGAATTAGGGTTTGCCTTTTAGTTTAGTTTTAATTAACTCCTTTTTTCATCAAAATCTTAAAAAAACACAAAATACCAAAAACATTCTCTTTTAATTTTTAATTTTAATTCCTCGTTAATTTTAATATTTTGCAAAAGGGTCCAACGCCCTCCTTTCGACTTAATTGTTTAATTTCGCATATTTATTTTTATTTTGCTTAAATAATTATGTATCTCTCCCAAAGCTTTGTAACATTTACTTTTCGCACCCTTATTTGCTTTATTTTTTTCCTGTCAAATCGGGTCCGGTTTAATTTTGGCGATGTGGACCCGCGCCATTTGTAATAGTTTTAGATTTACTTTTCCGCAAATATTTTTAAACTGTTAACAAAAAGCATGAAAGAATGAATGGCCTTAAAATAAAATCAAGCGTAGATCACTTTAACATGACATGACAAATACAAATGAAAACGACACACGAATCGCACACACCACCCCTAGGGTACGCCTCACTGTTGCCTTTCGAAAGGTAATCGTCGAGTAGAGGATGTCTTAGTAAGTCCTCATGATCCGGGAACCTGGCATGAGGGTAGCTTCTAAGGTGTCTTCCCATTGCTCTGGTGATCACCATGTCCCTACAAACTCGAATTGACCCGAACACCTCCAACGGTGGTGCTACCTACCTCTCAATGGTGGGATGGCACTACTTTAAAGGACATTTACACAGACGAATTCCTTAGGGTAGGTAGGTTCTCGTAGATACTTGCTCTCTTCAAAAACAAACAAAAATACTTTTCACACCGACACTTTCAAAGAGCTTGCAAAAACAATTTTTCAAACACTCTGACACAAGAGTCGATCTGAAACTTTCAAAGAAACTTTTTAAACCCACAGCTGAAAAGCAAACAAACCATTTTTGAAAACACAAGTGAGCAAGTATCTAAGAGCCCATGGATAACCATGGATAGAAAGGGTGCTAACACCTTCCCTTTCTATAATCTACCTCCCGAACCGAGAGCAATCTCTATAAGGAATTTTTCTGTGCTTTTGTACTTTCCATTTGGAGAAAATAAAAGACGGTGGCGACTCTTGCTTACCGCGACATTTTGCGAACCAGCGTTAAACAGTCAGTTCCAGATCCACCGATCACAGCTACTGTTGTACCCCAAAATTTTCCCTCGCGTTTTACCACAAGAAATCTCAGCTTCAGGCATTTCCTGACTTTTCAAACTGGCTCAAGAATCGGACAAACGGACTTTTCTCGTCAGTCAAACAAAAATTAGGGTTTTATTGATTTTTAGGACTCTGGATTGCTTCAAACAGTTGGCTTAGGGTTTTGGTTGATTTTGGCTCAATTTTGATCAGGTGAACGTTCTTTGGCATTTAATCAGGAATTAAGGTTTTATGGGCATATTCTCAGAAAGATTAAAATTCCACAGCACTTTGCAAGTTATTCCAAGATTCGGGTTGAATTCGCTTTGTTTTGATTTAATCAGTAAAAGAGGCAGTTGGTTTGAACTCACGTTGTTTTGTTTGAGCCAGTCAAAAGAAATATGCAGTTTGGATTTAAGTGCTTGGTAAAAAAATCGGTGAAAAGGGAATGCGCCTGATCAGTGTTTTGATTAACTGTTGATTTGCTTTGGAGATACCAGGTTTAATTGATCAATGTGCTAAAGCATTGTTTATTTTAATTATTTATTATTCTAAATTAAATGATTGAAATTTATTTTTCAATTATTTTAATTCAAAGAGTTTTAAATAATAAATAAACAATAAAGAGAAAACAGAATTAAATTGGATAATGGAAACTTTTATTTATTCTTAAATTAACTGTACAATTATTGTTTATAATTTAATTACAAACAATGGTTTTACATTGATTTAAATTTAAATAAAAAGAAAACTATCCTATTTTTTTTCTAAATTCTTCATTCTTCACTTTGTTCCTCTCCATCCAAATATTCATCTGCAAAAGAAAAGGAGAAAAGTCAAATAACAGTTAAATTGAAAAGACAGATAAAAGAAAGTCATCATTAAGGGCCACTGATTGGGATCAGTTAACCCTCTCTGCAAATCACGGGATTTCTCCCGGTTCACAAAGAGGGAAGAATTTTTATGCAAAGTTGAGAAAATGCAAAGTGTCAAAAATACATAAGTTCAAAATGTCAAACTGCACAAACTCAATCTCAAACTCCAAGTTCAAGCCAAACTGAAAAATCCAAAAGTGTCAAACTTACTGTCAAAAATGTCAAGAAGTCTACCCAAGCTGTCAAAAGAAGATTTGGCAAAGATATGCAAAGTTCAAAAAAATACAAAGTCTACTCAAAAGCTGTCAAAGAAGAGATAAAGAATGCAGAGGAAAGCATGATATGCAAGCAACTCATTTTCATCATTTCCCAACAAGGGTGGCCCCTTCAGAAAAGTACAAAAAGCATAATATTATAATGCAACTGTACTGAGAGAGAGAGAAGAGAGAAAAGATACAGGTTTTTAGGCTTTAGGCAGGCATAGATAGAAAAGATATAATACAAAAGAGCAAAACACAGTAAGAAAAGGAGGGGCAGAACTTTCACCAAAGTTAGGGAGGAAACCAACACAAAAGAGAAAATATAGAAAAACTGCTAAGCATTCAACCTGCAGAAGCCAAAAAATCCTCCAAACACATAACCTGCATACGCAAAACCAAAAGCCAAAGGCTAATGGCATAAAACTAGAACATCCAGGACCTGATCAAAAGAGGCCTTACCATTTGCAAAACCTAAACTACCCAACCTGCCTGAAGCAAACTTACCTGCTACATCAAAGGCCTAAACATCATAAACCAGAAACAAAAGCCATACCAGCATTAACCTGCTGAAACCTAAAAAAGGCCAAAAACCAGTATGAACCTGCTAAGGTATCGACCTGCAGAAGCCTAAATCCTCCTCACACTGTCAAATAACCAAAGTCCAAGAAAGCCAAAAACCTGTATCAGAAAAACATACAAAATCAATCAATAAGCATTAAACCAGAACCTGCCTAAGCCATCCACCAAAAGCCTTAATCGACTCAAGCAAAGAGCAAGCCTAAACGAAAAAACAAGTTCAAGACCAAGACTTGCAGAAGCCTTACCAAAAAGCCATTAAGACCTGTCCAGCTTCAAGCCTAACCAAATATATCAAGCGTCAAGGCCTCAGAGGGGTTCATCATTGGCCTTTAGAAAGCATACAGAAGAAGGAGAAGAAAGAAATATTCCAACAGGCAAGTTCAAGGCAACAAAGGCAATTAAACCCTAGGCCTCAGAAACTCTTCATCATAGGCAAACACGTTCAAGGCAACAAACGTTCAAAGGGGCATAGCACACGAAATAGGCAACTCAGAGACGAAGAAGAAGCAACAAAGGCATCTCAAAGCAACAAGTATACAGTGGCAAAAAGGAGAAGAAGAAAAGAAGACTATATCAAGCTTTCAGCTCAGATCATCATAAAGCTTAAGAAAAGTACAGAAATACCAGGGTCACCCAGAAGTTGAGCTCATCGTGCCTTTCCTCCACCGACGAGCCTCCTAAGCACCTCCATTTTCTCCCTCTCCTCCGTCAAGGTAAGACATCTCCTTCTTCGTCCTCGTTACATAAACCAAGTCAAAAAACTTAATCAAATAAAACAGGAAATCACAAGCATGCAAGAACTAAAAGAAACCCTAACAAAATAAGAAAGTGAATGGTACCTTAGATCGAGTGCCCTAATACTGCCGTTAGAGGGAGGAAGGTATGATGATACTGGTGGCTCTGTGGTGGAGGGTATCGCTCAGGAAGACGAAGAAGAATACATGAACGAAACCTCCATGAACGCGCCGCTGTACAAACCCTAAGACTGAAGACAAAAACCTCAAACCCTAAAATGCTTATTTCACTCGCTGGGCCTTGCCCGTTTCAATCACACCTAAGCCCATTAAAATGCTTACCCCCTTTAGTTCATAAAAACAAGTTATTTTGATTAATTAGTTAGGCATAATCCCTTTTTATTAACAAGTTTTTTTATTAATGAATCAACATTGACTTTTCATTCTTTTAACATCCTTAAACCACATATTTTTCTAACTTAATACATTTTCACAATAAGATTTTAATAATGAAAATACATTTTTTTAAACATTGAAAATACTTTTCATTTAATTTGTACATAACAAAATGAAAAAAATACTTTTTGTATACATAATTAAAACTTAGAAATATTTTATTTTCTTTAAACATCATTTTTATATTTAATGAGAACTTAAAACATTCAATTAAAACATTCTTTTCATACATATCAAAATACAAGATTACAAGACTAATTAATTAAACGAACATTTAATTTTTCTTTAGGTTAAAACAATACCTTAATACACATTAATTTCACACCGTCGCACATGTAAATAATCACTTACACAATACATCTCATACTTACACAATACATTCACATTGCCCCTATACACATTTGCTTATACATTGATATTCGTCATTTACATTTGATCGCAAATTCGATTTGGTTGTAACTTATTGGATACTATAAGTCTCATCCCCATTCATACACATGTACCCCCACTCCCGGATACTTATTTTGTAATAGCGTAGACTTTACATTTCCGCAATTTACAGTTTTCCAATTATACCATGGTTAGACCTAGAGTTTGCATGTACATAAAATCAAACGCTAGATAACCTAACACAAGACAAATACATGAAATTAATACACAATCACACTTGCACCCTCTAGGGTAATCCCACATGTTGCCTTCCAAAATGGGCCATGCTTGCACGTCGAGTTTCTTTGGCAAAACGAATTCAAATGATCATAAGTCCCTCAAAGTGTTGCCTAAACGGAATGATCAAGTCCCTTCAAAGCAAATTGCCAAAGACACTTGGCATCATTGCATTCATGGTCTATACGATGACCCGCGCCCGTCCCGAACAAACTTCCTAAACGCAAGATTGCCCATCAAATTCAATGGTGGAACAAAATTGTTAAAAAAAGGGGGTTAAAACATAACAAAAACCTTTGAGTACAATAGGGTAGACAAAACTCTTAGTTACTTGAGATCAACTTGAAAAAAACACTTGCCTTCTTTTCAAAAACCACAATCGACGACACTTTCAAACAAACTCTAAAAAAAAAACATTTGAAACATCTTTTCGAAAAGATACACACTTTTGTAAAACACTCAAACACGAGTCAAATACATTGGTCGCCTAAGACAAGGCATCTCTTTAAAAACATTTTCAAAAACACACACACGCACACCATTTTCAAGCAATCGAAAATCAAGGCAAGTGATCTAAAAAACCAAGTAACTAAGAGCCCATGGATAACCATGGATGAAGAGGGTGCTAATACCTTCCCTTTTCATAATCTACCCCCCGAACCCACGAAATATCTCAAAAGGTTTTTGCTGTGCTTTTTTAACCTTTCCTTTAGGATAAAATAAAAATTCGGTGGCGACTCTTGCTCAACCGCACAAGTGCGAATACGAACGCAAAACATTAGTCAGTTCTCCCACCGTATCACAGCTACCTTTGTTACTCAGTGGGGCACCTTCTGCTACAAGGTCATGCCATTCGGGTTGAAAAATGTTGGGGAAACCTACCAACGTGCCATGGTTGCTTTATTTCATGACATGATCCATCATGAGATAGAAGTGTATGTTGATGATATGATTGTAAGGTCCCAAACTGAAGAGGAACACCTTGACCATCTGCAGAAACTGTTTGACCGTCTGAAATTGTATAAGCTGGGGTTGAACCCGAACAAGTGTACCTTCGGGGTAAAATCTGGAAAGTTGCTAGGCTTCATCGTAAGTGACAAAGGTATTCAAGTGGACCCTGCCAAGGTTAAAGCCATACAAGAGATGCCAGTTCCCAAGACAGAGAAAGAAGTCAGAGGCTTTCTAGGACTTCTGAATTACATTGCTCGATTCATCTTGCATCTAACGGCTACTTGTGAACCAATCTTTAAGCTGCTGAAGAAAGATCAGGTAGTACGTTGGAATGGTGAATGTCAGGCTGCTTTTGACAGAATCAAAGAGTATCTCCAAGAACCACCCATTCTTATGCCACCGGTTGAAGGGAGACCCCTAATACTATACCTGACAGTACTTGATAACTCAATGGGGTGTGTGCTGGGGCAGCATGACGAGTCTGGCCGAAAAGAGCATGCCATTTATTACCTTAGCAAAAAGTTTACCGACTGTGAGACCCGATACTCACTGCTCGAGAAAACTTGTTGCGCTTTGGTATGGGCTGCTCGCCGGCTAAGACAATATATGCTGACTCACACTACTCTGTTGATTTCAAAGATGGATCCAATAAAGTACATATTCGAAAAGCCTGCTCTGTCTGGAAGAATAGCAAGATGGCAGATGATCTTGACAGAATACGACATACAGTATACGACTCAGAAAGCTATCAAAGGGAGCGTATTGGCAGACCACTTGGCACACCAAGCAGTAGACGACTACCAGTCAATGAACTTTGAGTTTCCAGACGAGAGCATCATGATAGTGACTGATTGTGAGGTACCTGGACCGGATGAAGGACCTGAGGAAGGATCCCAATGGTCTATGCACTTCGACGGAGCCTCCAACGCTTTGGGTAACGGTATCGGCGCTGTAATCATATCCCCTCAAGGCACTCATACTCCACTTACTGCCCGGCTATGTTTCAACTGCACCAACAACATGGCGGAGTATGAGGCATGCATCATGGGTCTTCAAGCTGCGATTGACTTAAGGATCAAGTTTCTGAGTGTCTTCGGAGATTCCGCTCTCGTGATCAATTAGATCAAGGGCGAGTGGGATACGAAACATCCGAATCTTATTCCTTACAGAGAATGTGTGTTGACATTGATCCCCCATTTCACGGAGATAACTTTTGAACATTTCCCAAGAGAGGAGAATCAGTTGGCGGATGCGCTGGCTACGATGTCTTCTACGTTCAAAGTCAAGTGGGACAACGAGGCTCCCCGCATCATTATCTGGAAACAGGACGAACCTGCATACTGTTGTGATCTTGAGGCTGAGATAGTAACTGAATAACCCTCGTATCATGAGGTGAAAAGATACTTGGAATCTCAAGAATACTCTGAAGGTGCATCCATCAATGATAAAAAGTTTCTGAGAAGGTTCGCAACAAAGTTCTTCCTCAGCAACGACATTCTCTACAAGCGAAACCATGATTCAACCCTACTGCGTTGTGTGGATAAGACTGAAGCAGAAAGGATCATGGCAGAGATACATGAAGGTACCTTCAGAACACATTCCAATGGACACACCATGGCAAAGAAGATCCTTCGGGCAAGATATTTCTGGTCCACAATGGAAGCCGATTGTTACAAACATTCTCGGACATGTCATAAGTGCCAGATATATGCTGATAAGGTGCACGTTCCTCCAGTTCCTCTGAACGTCTTGACAGCACCTTGGCCTTTTGTAATGTGGGGCATTGATATGATTGGCGAGATTAAACCTACGGAATCCAACGGGCATCGCTTCATCCTGGTGGCGATCGATTACTTTACAAAGTGGGTGGAAGCAGCTTCCTATGCCACTGTAACCAAGAACGTTGTGGCACGGTTCATTCGGCATAACTTGATCTGCCGATACGGTGTCCCGGAAAGGATCATTACGGACAATGGTACCAATCTTAACAACAAGATGATCACTGAGCTCTGCGAGCAATTCAAGATACAGCACCATAACTCTTCTCCTTACCGGCCGAAGATGAATGGGGCTGTAGAAGCAGCTAATAAGAATATTAAAAAGATTGTGCAGAAGATGACGGTGACCTACAAAGATTGGCATGAGATGTTACCGTTTGCTCTTCATGGGTACCGCACCTCAGCAAGAACGTCAACCGGGGCAACTCCTTTTTCCTTAGTCTACGGCATGGAGGCAGTCTTGCCGATCGAAGTCCAGATACCCTCTCTCCGGATAATGAAGGATGCAGATTTGAGCGAAGATGACTGGATCCAGAATCGACTTGATCAATTAAACCTAATTGACGAAAAGAGACTCACTGCTATTTGTCATGGTCAAACGTATCAAAAACGGATGATCAGGGCATTTAACAAGAAAGTCAGACCACAAGAGTATCAAGTTAGGGACCTGGTAATCAAACGTATCATCCTTCCTCAAAGTGATCCCAGGGGCAAATGGACCCCTACGTACGAAGGGCCATTTGTGGTTAAACATGTGTTCTCAGGAGGAGCCATGATTCTAACCACCATGGATGGTGACGACCTTCCTCACCCCGCCAATGCAGACATAGTAAAAAGATACTACGCATGACAAAAGACCCGCTAGGTTGACATACCTAGGCAAAAATTAGGGCTTCCCGACGAACCAAAAGGGTTCGGGCAAAATGAGGGATGAAATGAAAAAATCTGTACACCCGGCAAGTCGAAAACCTAAAAAGGCGGCTTGGGCAAAAATGGGTATCCCGGTGGACTGAAAACCCGAAAGGGCGGTCCAGGAAAAATTTAGGGATTAAAGCGTAATACTATGTCTCATTGGATCACCTTGCATCCAGAATCCGGTATCAGACATCAAGTTCAAACGGCATCGATCAGTCAGCTTCATCCTCAACTGAGCAGCCAAGTGATGAGACGCTCGAAGATATAAAGGCGATAGCAGAGTTGGAACCCAGTGGGATTATCGTTTTCACATAGCTGTTTGGTTTTCCCTTTTTCATAAAATTGGATAAACTCTGTTGTTCGGCAGCGTTCTCTTACTAGGACGTCAGCCTCTTGTACATAAACGCCTATTTACAAGCAAATTCAAAAAGTCAATACAAATTCAATTTTCAGATCAATTGCCAATTGTTTTCCTTTTCTGTTTTGTCTTGCGAAGAACGTCCAATGTTCAATTTTTGATATATGCATTTGACACCAATTGCTAACTCATAAATATTTGCATGCAATACAAAGGATTAATTACAGGTAACATTAGAAACAGGGGCAATAATGAGTGGTCTAAGCGATCTAATTGCTCCATCCACCAAGGTACCAAGGTAAGTTCGGCTGGAGAACGTAACCCAGATACCTTCATTCCCCAGTGAAGTCACTAAGATTCAACAATTCTCCTCAAGCAGAGTTGGTCTCCCAATCAGCCCTACAAGGCACAGTATCTCCAGCAAGTCAACAATACTCTCCCCAAGCAGAGTTAATATACTGTCAGCCATAAGGAAGTTGGATTATCCCCCGCAGATCTCAACATTCCTCAACGGAGTACACAAACATTCCTAACAAGCATCCCCAGCAATTTTGATCTAAGATTGTTCCCCGGCGGTATACCAGACATCCAGCGGAGCCCCTTCCCCAGTGAAATCTCAAAAGTCTCCCCAAAAGAGTTCAATCCATCTCCCCAGCAGGAAGCTTATCCCTAGTAGATTCTGGAAGCTTACCCCTGCAGAGCACGAACGCGTCTCCCGGACTTTTTTATTTAAAGGTTATTTCCCTACCGGGATATAACTGGGTTATCCTCAGCCAAAAGCCATGGAAAGATCGTCCTCGACGAAGTCTTCCTATCCCCAGCGGAGTCTATTAATTCCTTCAACATAACACATCAACGGTATCCCCGGCGGAGTTATCATCAAACATCTCAGTAAAGGACCTCTCTTTCCCCACAGAGTTCACTCCCCACAGAGTAATCTATTCGCCAAGTTTATTCACCAATGGAGTCATCTTCTCCTATCGGTATTCTTGCAACCGTTATCCCCAGCGGAAACAGAGCTCTACTCTTCCACATCAGTCCAGGATTCGAGTTCCCGGCATTCGTCAAGGATTTATCTTCCTAGACAAAACACATTTCATAAGCATCATATCTTCATACATTATAGCATGCACATACGCATCATGAACATACAATCTCATTTATTCTGAGAACATCTCGCATGTCATACATCATGACATCGCATACAACTAACGTCTTGTCTTTTCAGGACAAAAAGATCAATACAAAGATGATAACCATCAATGGTAGCAACTAAGGATCCGATTCCTGTATCCAGCCAGGGTGTATCTGTTGACGACTAATTCCAGACTCGATTCCTGTAACCAGCCAGGGTACGTCTGAAGAGTTTGAGGATCCGATTCCTGTATCCAGCCAGGGTGTATCTGTTGACGACTAATTCCGAACTCGATTCCTGTAACCAGCCAGGGTATGTCTGAAGAGTTTGAGGATTCGATTCCTGTATCCAGCCAGGGTGTATCTGTTGACGACTACATTACCAGACTCGATTCCTGTAACCAGCCAGGGTACGTCTGAAGAGTTTGAGGATCCGATTCCTGTATCCAGCCAGGGTGTATCTGTTAACGACTAATTCCGGACTCGATTCCCGTAACCAGCCAGGGTACGTCTGAAGAGTTTGAGGATCCGATTCCTGTATCCAGCCAGGGTGTATCTGTTGACGACTACATTACCAGACTCGATTCCTGTAACCAGCCAGGGTACGTCTGAAGAGTTTGAGGATCTGATTCCTGTATCTTTCCAGGGTGTATCTGTTGACGACTATTTCCGGACTCGATTCCTGTAACCATCTAGGGTACGTCTGAAGAGTTTGAGGATCCGATTCCTGTATCCAGCCAGGTTGTATTTGTTGACGACTACATTACCAGACTCGATTCCTGTAACCAGCCAGGGTACGTCTGAAGAGTTTGATGATCTGATTCCTGTATCCAGCCAGGGTGTATCTGTTGACGACTAATTCCAGATTCGATTCCTGTATCTAGCCAGGGCACATCTGTGAGTAACCAATTGTAGACTCGATTCCTGTATCCGGCCAGGGCACATCTACATGAGGAGTTTAAAGATTCGATACCTGTATCTAGCCAGGGCACATCTACATAAAGAGTTTGAAGACCAACTCCAATAACAGGCCAGGTAATTATTTTCTTTCTCAGGTACGCAAGTTCTCGCTAAGGAATCTCTTACGCGATCGACACTATGATGGCATCTATAAGCCCATCCCCATACCATTACAGTCTCCAAATGGCATCTATAAGCCCATTCCCGACAAGGTACCGTCACACTTCCAGATGGCATCTATAATCCCATCCTTCTATCCATCAGTCTCCAAATGGCATCTGTAAGCCCATTCCCGCTATCACACTGCTGGTACTGTACTATGTGAGTGCAAATTTCTGGGCACTCTAGTGTTCAATCACCTTCCACCTTCGGAATACGAAAGGCACGCCAGCCAATCTACATCCTCAGGTTTAAGAAGATTGAACAGGGGCAACTGTTGTACCCCAAAATTTTCCCTCCCATATTCTTTAAGATTTTCCAAGATCAATCTTCAGATGATTCAAAATATCTCAAGGGTTGCACAGTCCAATTGCCTCCTAACACAATCAAAATTAAGGTTTTGGTTCTGGCAAAGAAGTTGAGGTTTCCAAGGGTCCAAACAAGTCCCACATGCCTACATACATTGTCAAGCATCCATATATCAAGTTTCAAGACTCACAGCATCAAATTGCACAGTCAAAAACCCTAATTGCTCCATAGTCAACTGCAGGGGCAAAATGGTCATTTGACAGTCAAAAGTCAAAAATTTTGGTCAACATCTTATTTTGAAGCCACAAACATCATTTGACCAATTCTTGATCATGATTCTCAAAGCATGGCTCAAAAAGTCTCAAGATGCAAAAGTTTCTATTTTTGGACAGTTGAAAAAGTCTACTGCAAATTGACCAGGGCATAACTTCCTCATGGTTTATCATAAAAATCCCATCCAAAGCTCATTTTGAAGAGAATGACATTTCCTACAACTCATATTCACACTTCAAGTCCAAGAAATGCTCTCACAAAAAGTTATCAATTTCAACATTATAGGTCATTTTCAAAAGTCAACAAAAAGGCACTTTAAGTCAAAGACCATAACTTGAAATTGGTAAATTAAAATGACATGGGACCAAAGGCATTGGTTAGAGGGCTTCAAGACCTTTCCAAAATGTCCAAGAACATGTTCATAGCTTCAAAATTGAGCAAGATATGCCTTGGAGAAGTTGGGAAATTTTTGGGAATTTTGAAAAGTCAACTTTGCTTCAAAAGCTTCAAAATTGCTAATGGGCCACAAATTCTTCCATGAATCATTACCCAAAGCATATGCACGACCCATTAAGCTCAAAGGGATTTATTTTCTTATTTTTAATTAATTAATTGAGTTTTTATTATTATTAATTCATTTAATTAGTTTTAAATATGAGAAAAATATCAAATCATGTTTTTTAAATCTTTTTTGTGCAGCAAATCCAACTAGGGCAAAGTGGCAAAACGTGCATCAATCAACAAGGCCAAATATTCCATAATTGGCATGATTTTCATGGCAAAAAGATTGGAAAAGATATGGAGAAAATCAAAGATTGAAATCATAAATTCATGGACCTTGGGCTTGTTTTCTTGACCTAATCACGTTCAGATACATATACAAGACTAAACCTAATTGATACAGACGCAAAAAACTGCTCAGGAGACCATAACCAAATTGCAACTTTTCATCCAAATTTTGGAAACTGAATTCATAGTTACAGGACGATTCAAGGCTTGAAAAGCATCCTAATACGTTCCTGACATTGCTAGGAATCGATTGCAACCACTTTCCAGTTTTCACGCTCAAAGAATTGGTAGAACAGAGTCACACTTTTCATGAATATGTCCATAATCGATTTTTGATTTCCATGCATTATTCACATGTTTTAATTGTTGATTCTTGATACTAATGATGTTCTGAAACTTTTGGCATAATTTAATTGTCCTAACAATGCTTGAAACGAGATTTGCCATTAACGTTTTCTAGGGTTTCAGAAGCTCTAAATTGGGGCTTTCCTCATATGGAAAAATCAGACCTTAAAACCTATACCATTGAACTCGTTGCAACAAGATGAAGCAAATCAATACCTCGCGCCCTTTTTATATTTGTCCATGCTCTAATCGCTATTTTTTCAGGCTTCATTTAGTGGGGGTTTAAAACCCCCGCTACTTGTTTTGTGTTTTTGCAGAAAGATGAAGAAGAAGCATAGGTGTCCAAGCGTGAGTGGAGGATTCAAATATTGGCGCGCAATTTTTTGTTTACACCACTAACCAACATTTTTTGTATATTATATTTTCCATGCGTTATGTTAACAAAGAAACTCAATAGCGCAGTTGGCTGGCAACGTGTCCCTCCAGCGTTGGGACCTGGGTTCGATTCCCAGGTCCCCCCATATATTCAATGATTTTTGTCTTAATATATTCCCATGCAGTTTCCATCCAAAGGTTCACCATACACGCATATGTTAAGGCCTGACAAGTGGCTTCAAGACCAATCTGAAGGCCAGAACGTACAGTCCATGGTACACACTAGTCAACCGCTCCACACGTGATCCCAGGAAGTCAAAAAAAGGCCTTATTCTGATGGGCCAAAAATACTTCAAAAACCTCCTTTTGGGGCCTGACACCCCCTCGTTTGCACTTTCTTTTTAATTTTAATTCTTTTCAATTTTAATTCTTTTAATTGTTTTTTTATTGTTTTATTAATTCACAAATAATTAATTTTCATAATAAAAATCAGAAACTAAAATATATTAATTAATTTACTCATTAATTTATTTTTGTAAATAAAATTTAACAATTAACTTAGTTTAATTTAGGTTTTCTTAAAACTTTAATCTTTTTCTTAATAAATTAAAATATGTAGAAATTAGGGTTTTTTTAACCTTCTCATCTTTTTCTTAAATAAATAATTTTTTCATTATTATTATTATTATTAATTATTACTTTTTGTAAATAAACATGTACATTAATTATTTAGTAAATTAGGTTAAACTTTAATATTTTTCATTAATAATTAAAAATAACTTAGAATTAGGGTTTCTCATGATTTTCAATTTTCTTTATTTTCATAAAACAAAAACCTAAAAAACATTTTGTTTCCTTTATTAAATAATTAATTAACCTTTAATTCAATTTAATTTCAAAAGGGTCCAACACCCTCGAACGTTCTATTTTTATTCTTTTCGCACGTTATTTTATTTTCTTGTGAATATTATGTAACTGCTCAACCCATGTAATAGTAACTAGGTTTTACTTTCCGCATTTTATTAAAACGGGTCTTTGTAATTTGGCGATGTATAGACCCGCGCCTTGTAATAGCGTAGGATTTATCTTTCCGCATTTAAATTTCCGCACTTTTAAATTCTAATTGCATGAAAGAATGAATGGCTAATTAAAAATAACTCGTAGCTCACAAATGCCCTGATCAAAGATAAATATTGAACTGAAAACAACATACAAATTCACACACCACTCTTAGGGTACGCCTCACCTGTTGCCTTCGAAAAGTGGTCATCGAGTATAGGACGTTTTAGTAAGTCCTTATGTCCATAATCCAGTTGCCTCGGAAAAGTTGCCTCGAATTAAAAGAAAGGATCAATGGCATAAGGGTAGCTTCTAAGGTGTCCTGTTGTTGCTCTGGTGACCACAATATCTCTAAACTCGAATTGACCCGAACACCTCTCAATGGTGGGATGGCACTATCTTAAGGACTTCTACACAGCCTAATTCCTTAGGGTACGTAGATGACTCGTAGATACTTGCTCTATTCAAAAACAAATCAAAAAACTCTTTTCACACCGACACTTTCAAAAAAGCTTTCAAAACAATTTTTCAAACACTCTTGAGGACTGATACAAGAGTCATTCTGAAACTTTAAACGAAACTTTTTTCAAACCCACTCACAATTGAAAAGCAAATACTTTTGAAAACACAAATGAGCAAGTATCTAAGAGCCCATGGATAACCATGGATAGAAAGGATGCTAACACCTTCCCTTTCTATAAATCTACCTCCCGAACCGAGAAACTATCTCATAAGGAATTTTGCTGTGCTTTTGTCCTGTCCATGTTTGGAGAAAATAAAAGACGGTGGCGACTCTTGCTTCCGCGACATTTCGCGAACCAGCTTTAAACAGTCAGTTCCAAATCCACCGATCACACACGGCCACTGCGGGTCACCCGGTTGGCTTCAGCAATATTCTTGACATCAGACAAAGGTTGGATGGGAACTTCCACACCATCCTCTAAGATTGTAGCATTGTATTTATAGGGCATGGCCTTGTCTGATTCGTAAGGAACGGGACTTGGTAAGTAAATCACCACTGGAGCAATAACTGGTTTGCTATGGTACTCAATCTCTATAGGGGAGGGAACACTAAAACCAGGCACAATAACATTCCCCTCCTCTTCAGAATACTTAGAAATCATAGAATCATTGTTGGAGAACTTATCTTCATCTGAGGAAACAAGTTCATCTGCAGAAACATACTCATCGTCTGACACAATCTCGACCAAGAAATCTTCAATCACAATCCCATGGTAATCATCTCTATTTCCTGAGAATTTGATGGTACCATTGTCTAACAACAACTTAATACCTCTTCTTACGATGGAACAACCACGAGAATCTCTGCAGCAAATCTAGCAAGACCAATAATGGTGTTCTTCTTGACCATCCATGTGACAGAAGGTAGCATGATACTGCACCAAATCCTCATTCATATGGTTCACGTCAAAAATCCGGAATTCTCCAGGACATCCAAAGACCATATTCACATCTTCTTCGTACTCTGCCATTGGCCTGATTATATGAATGAGGCCTTCGTCCATCATTTCCTGAATATCAGCTTTTATCTTATCACATCCTTAGATATTTGTACTGCAAATACCACAACCAGCATGGTCATGCGTATAGTAACAGAACTCGCAGAGGTCAGTATGCTCTTTACCAAATCTCCTCTAACCATGTTGATATCAAAAATCTGAAAGTCCCCTGGACAACCAGCAACCATGTTTACAATATTTTCTCCTCCAAGCTTTAGAAAAGGATTATCTTTCACACTAGGGCCAACATCTTTAAAGGATAAGAGGCCAGATCTCACCATCTTTTGTACTTAAGATTTCAAAGGATAACAGTTCTCTATGTTTTTCCCTGGTGCTCTCTGATGAAAAGCACACATCTGGTCTGCCTTGTAATACCAAGGTAAAGGCAATGGTATAGCAGGGTACGGCCTGGTCTGGACCAACATTTTATGAATCAAAGTCGGAAGTAACTCTACATAGCTCATTGGAATAGAGTCAAAAGCCTCTCTCTTCTGACTTTGCCCTTGATTTCCCTGAGGAGATAGTCTCTGATAGGCAACAGTGGTTGGAGCTAGATTGACGATTGAAGTCACAAAAGCAACATGTTACTGGTACCGTTGATGTCTTCTAGGTGGCTTAATCTTTATTTCCCCAATAACAGCATTCATTTCACTTTCTTTATTTCGAGAGAACCCGTATGACGACTTCTTTGTCCCTTCATCTTTTGTCAAACGCCCTTCTCTAACATCCTCTTCCAAATAAACACCCATTCTTACCATTTCGATAAAATCACTCGGCGCACTGGCGACCATCCTTTCATAATAAAATGATCCAAGGGTTTCCAGGAAGACCTTGGTCATTTCTTGTTCTCCCATTGGTGGCACCACCTGGGCAGCTATCTCGCGCCAACACTACGCATATTCTTTGAATGACTTCTTATCTCTCTAAGCCATTACCGTCAACTGGTCACGATCAGGCGCCATGAACATATTGTACTTATACTTCTTGATGAAAGCTTCCCCCAGATCATTGAAGGTACAAATACTACTACTGTTCAGACTCATATACCACTTCAGAGCAGCACCAGTTAAACCATCTTGGAAGAAATGAATGAGCAAACGCTGATCATTAGTATGGGTAGACATTTTCCTGATATACATCATAAGGTGGTCACGAGGACAAGAGTTGTCCTTGTACCTCTCAAATTTCGGCACTTTAAACTTCACTGGCACCTTTATATTGGGAACTAGGCAGAGTTCACTGACATTCTGTCCAAACAATTGTTTTCCTCGAAGGGCCTTCATTTCCTTCTGCATCTCATTGAACTGGTCTTGAAAGTTATCCAACCGGTCATATAAACCCACACTTTCAATCTATGGAGGAACAGGACAATAAGCTTCATCATTAACAAATGGAATAACATTCACCGAAGGAGGTGCAGCATAGTGAATCTCATTTCTAGCAGCAGGAGTAGCCACAGCTTGAACAAATGGAGTGACAAGAGCATCAACATTATACCCTTCTGGCATGAAGTTTTCAGGAATTCCCCATGGGTAACCTTGAGGCATACGATTCTAAACAACAGTAATTGAAGTAACAGAAACAAGAACTGTTGGAGCTTTAGAAGTAACTGTTGTTTGTTGTGGCTGAGCAAGTGGTGGCTGATTCTGAGCAGCCACCAATTATTCCATCAAAGAAGTCAGATTGGCCATACCGGCCTTCAAAGAAGTAACCTCTTCGCACAACTCACGATTCTCTTGTTCAAGATTCTCCATCTTCTTCCTAGAATTAGCCCGAGTATTATACTGGTAAGACAGCTTGCTTCTGAACGAAGTAAAGAAACACAGTAAGACAACTGGGTATGAACAGAAATGCAAGAAATATGTACAAGATGATGTTTGATATGCAGTTCACATGATTTATTTATCGTTATTAACAATTTCAAGGAACTCAAATATTTATAGACAATTCGCAAATATTAAAGTACTAACACATTTTGAAATACTGAAAATCTCATTATAATAACTTCAAAATGGATTACAACTTTTTAGTACAAGTTTCAACAATCCCAAGTACAAGAGAAGATATAATCTAAAATCCTAAGAAATAAAAGTTGATGAAGATCACTCCACACACTGACGCTTTCCCGTGAGTCTTGCAATCTGAGCCTTCAACTGCTTGTTCTCTTCTGCATACATGACAGCAACCCTTTTCCAATCACCAAAGTCAGAAAGTGAGCCACTAGGTCCTGACTCAACTCTAGAGGAAAATAAATCCCCTTGCCTCTCCATCATCTCTACATCACGACTCTCAAGAATCTCAATCAGGTCATCTTTCTCCTTAAGGTCTGCTCGGTAGGACATCTCTAAAGTTTGACACTAATTCTTCCAAGCCTCCTTCTCCCCCTGCATCCTAACTAGGGAAAGATAAAGCTCTTCCACGTCATATAAAAGTGGAGGAATGGTATTCACAAATATATCTGGCATAGGTTCTTCACGGGAACACGACATCTTCAACTGAATAGCCCTTGCATGTACCCACCGAAGATAAGGCTCCAAAGAAACAACTCCTCTAGGTCCTAAGTCCTTTCTACTCTTCATGTGAATATGACGCCAAGCATTTGCAATCTCCTCCTTAGCTTCCTTATGATTCTCTCTCTCATTAAGAAAGAAACCACTCAGATGAATACTATTTGGCTTATCTCTCATCGGATATCCAAGCTGTCATCGTGCAAGAACGGGATTGTAGTTAATTCCTCCCTTTGTACCAAGAAGAGGTACATTGGGGAAACTACCACAACTATCGAAAATCTCCATCATAGTAAGCCTGATGATACCAAAAAATATCAGAATGAGTGAGGTCCATAATCTTTAGAGCCCAACGAGTTTCCTTCTTGACATCCCAGAAAGTGCCAGACCTAGGTAAGTGAGAAATAAACCACTGATACAACAAAGGCGTGCAACAAATGATCATCCCTCCATGATAATAATCCCGAAGATGAATGGAGTAATAAGCATCTCCTGATAATGTAGGGACTGGATTCCCAATCAAAAATATCTTGATGGCATTGATATCCATAAATTTGTCGACATTAGGAAATAAGAGCAACCCATAAGCAACTAGAGAAATGATGGCATAAAAAACAATCGTACTCTTCATCATAGAAAAGTAGCAAGCTTTCTCTAATAAAAACTGAACGGGTAAGCCTCTGATTCCTCCTTTGGTAGTCATGTGGGCCTCAATCTCCGACTTTCCCAAATGAACCATAACATCAATCTCATGAGATTTTAGCTCCCCCTCCAAATCGGTGAAAGGAACACGATCGGTAATAGGTAAACCCAATAGGTAAGAATACTCCTCTAATGTAGGCATCAACTGATAATCATGGAAAGTGAAACATCAATCCATCGGATCATAGAACTGGACCAAAGTCGAGAGAATACCCTGCTTCATACTGAGCTTCATAAGAGACACGATGGACCCATACTTCATCTGAAAATATGTAGAACTCTCGATCTGGGGAATCAGACACATCAATTCATTTATCTTGGGATCCTTGAAACTGTACTTTCGAGACTTTCTTTTTCCAAAATCCATGGTCGAAAGTACCTGAGATATTCACAAAAAGTCAACTTTAAGTCCCTTGAACCAAAATGTTTTAAAGGATGCTCATGGGTGCATGAATGCATGATGCAACAATCACACACAAGATCACAAACATGGGGGGTTCATAGGTTCGACGTCACGAGCATTAGGTCAAAGGTCCTACCCACAAGGTATGGTTTAAAAGTATATCACCTTCCGAACAAGGTTCTAAAAGGTTCCTAGAGTCTATATCCTTCCTTCGGATATTACCAACATCTCGATTGACTCGGTAATTAGTAATATTCTCAGGAAAAACTCGTCTGAGTGTAGTATCACATGACAACTATTTCCGGATTACTCCATCATAGCTTCCGCACTACACCTAAAATGCTAAGATAGGTTAAGGGTTCTACGGTCCTCGGTTTCAGCAGGCTCCCAGGTCGAAAGCAGCATGTCTTCTCGATTACTTGGTAAACGACACTACAGTCAAAGGGGCCTCCACTGAGTGGAGGATCTCATGTCTCTTTTTTTTTTGGATTACTCCCTCAAAGTTAACATGACTATACCGCCTGTCCTATCTTAAGTTTTCCCAAGTCCGGGTATAGGACTTATGAGAAATCACCAAGCACCCTGAAAACCAGGAAAATCCAGACAAGCATATATATAACACATAATATACAAACAACAATAACACATACTCAGATAAATAAAGATAGGCTCAACCCACTTAGGGATGGACCATCAATTGGTCGATTTGTCCCCAGTGAAGTTGCCATTTTTTCTGTAGCGGTAGAAATGTTGAGACTAAGTCATTGGATTGACTTGACTCGCATAAATCAAATAAAAATTGCCACCGCGATTTATTGTTTCTAGAGGAATGGGAAAATAGTGAATAACCCAAAAAAAGGGGAGATAATCTAATTTTGGGGGTTGGTTATGCAAAGGGAAGGTATTAACACCCTAAACATTTATGGTACTCCGCAGGAACCTCTTTTAAAATATATGTATTTTGGCTATAAGTGTTGTATAAAAATAGATGGTAGATGTGAGAAAAGAAACATATTTTTTTACAATTTTTGCACCTGTCGCAATTGTGAACCTTTAGTGCCTACGTACCACCTTCCGTGCAATAGGGGATCAGGGTACTCGTAGTTCACCTTTAATTTTTTTTTAAAACACAAGTGTGTTGGTTAATTTTAAGAGATGAGACATCATCATCATCATCTCCGAGTGGAAGAACATACTTACTACCCACGACTATGAGAAATGAGAAGTTGCGCCATCTCAAAGTGGAGGATATGGCTTGGATTTTAAAATCAACAAAGCCTCGCTCAACACCCAAGTGGAAAATATCTCACTTCACTATATATTGTAGAAGTATAGTAGCTTGCATCACTACAAGGATTGACAAGAGTCTAATCTTTTGAGAAAAAGTTTTAAAGATAAAAAAGCCAAAATGGCAAACCGGTTTGAATGAGATTGATTGACTTTAGTCTTCTCACAAAAAATGTTAAGGTATTATTAAGTTGGTTAAAGTTTGATTAAGAAAATATTTTGAAAATACATGGACCTAAGTCCAAGTTTATTATGAAAGCGGTTCAAGTTTGGAAAATAAGAATAGTTTTGAAAAGGAGGTAGAAGGTTTTTTTGAAATTAAAGAATATGGGAGAAGATGAAGAGGCTACTCTAAAGCATAAGGTAAAATCTATGGAAAAGAGCCATCTAACCAACAAGAAGCCAACACTTGACACAATGAGTTAATGCAGAATTCTCATCCTTTAGATTGAAACCAAGCAAGCAAAGATACTAAACCTCTTAAGAATACCAAACTTCAGATGCATTAAGACTTCACAAAAATTGGGTAGAGTAACGGTTGTATAAAGATGAATTCCCAATTGCAGACAAAACATATAATCAGAATAACCTGCACACAAAGAAAAAACAACCCAATGTTTCGGGGTAAACCCTAAGAACTCCAAAAAAAATTACAACAGAAGTCACCAAGGTCTCAAGGGTAGGTCAAGGTCTCTGTTCCTAAGTCCAAGAAGTCCATAACTCCATCATGCCAAGGATAGTAACCAAATAGTCCAAGTAAAATTAAAGTTTTTTACTGTTCAAGTTGGTTATTAGGTATCTTCAAAAAGAAAATGAAGAGCTCAAGTGAGAAAAACAAAATGACATAAAGGTAAATACTCAAGTGAGAAAAGATGAAAATAGCATGAAATGAAAATGCTAAAATAAATGTGCTTAAAGTAAAAAGCATAAAGTAAAATCATAAAATAAAGTCAATTGTTAGAAATTATAGGTTAGTTAAATGACCATCTTGAATCTTACATTTGAAAACTCATTAGAAGATTGAAAAAATCAAAGCCTCTCAAAAACAAGTTTCATTTGCTTTTTGTCAAGTATATCATTCATTTCAAAATCTCAAGAAAACAATAAATGATCAACGATGTTTAAATGATTCACTTAGACCAAAGTTTATGAAGATTCATTAGAGGATTGATAAGATCAAAGCCTCCTAGAAATGAACCTCAAAGTTATTGGATCAAAGGTTTCAAATTAACATACTTGGGCTTGCAAACATAGGTTTGGGCCACGAATGATCATTTCTCGAATCGGGACAAAATTTAGCGCTATGTTAAGCAATCGTAAGTAGACTTATATAGAAGTCACACCTATTTTGATGCCAGTTAATAACAATCTATGTGACATATGTTTGGAGTGATGATATGTAAATCATCGTCTAACAACATGTAGTACAAAGGAGAAGAGGATGAGATGAAGAGGGAGGAGATACATTTGAATTAAAATTTTAATCAAACTATCATTAAAATCATCCATCCATTTTAGTTGAGTTAAACTCAATACTCAAGATCAAATGATGTTAATGAAATTTATGATCAATAATCACATAGCCAGAATATATTAAAAAATAAATTACATTTAATGAATAAAGCAAAAAAGGAAAAAAAATTTTTAAAATGTTTTTAAAATGAAAATAAAAGGTAAAATAGTAAACTATGTTCAAAATATCAAAGAAAAAATTAAAAAGAAGACCATGGAAACATTAGAGAAGACCTCAAATATTTTTATAATTTTTTTGGTGATTTTTTAAAATAGAAAAGTATTTTTAAATTAACTAAAATCACTCAAATAAGTGGAAAAAAAGATCAAAAATATTAGAAGTCAGGATGAAATTCTAGAAAAAATCTAGAAATTTTTTAGAAAAGTCATAAATGAGTAAAATGATTTTTATTAAAAACTTCAGAATTTAAAAACATCAAAAAGTATTTTTAAATAATTAAAAAAACAAGTTAAAATAAAGGAGAAATTATAAAAAATATCAAATCTAAAAATAAAATCATGCATAAATAAAAATCAGGAAGAGAATATTTGAAAATATTTTTGTGAATTTTTTCATAATTTGGGTCAAAAATGAATTTCCTATGATTTTTTGAAGTTTAAATCAATTAAAATAAAAAATCAGAAAATAAAATAGAAAACCAAAAAAATATAGACCATCTAATCATTGTCAAAATACGTTAGTAAACAGATCTAGTGGATCTGGTGCGTTGTGCATGTCATGGACCTTATTGAATATCACACCTAATCATTTTTTATAAAATAAAAATAACTTAAAATGTAGCATGTTGGGTGGAGTCTGACTCACTAAAGTAATCAGATCTTAGGGCTCACAACACGCGTGCATGGTAAAGTGAAACACCAAATTTGTTTCAAAAAAATAATGTGGCTAAACGTCATTGGTTGAAGATAGACATGTCATCGTCTTCAACCTCCAGCCAACCTCAAATTGAATTCCACAAACTGTAAAATTAGCAATCCTAACCGGTACCATTAGATTCGTCTCTTCAAGACGATTCTAATGGTACCATCGCGCCAAATTTATATAAACTGAGCAAGGCTTAAATTGAGAAAATGCAGAAATAATAGCGAGCACGAAATTCTTGAATATCTCACTCAAATCTCAATGAAATTGCAAATTATAAAAAGAACGAGAATCAGAAGGATGCCGAGATAAGATTAGTCTTTTATTTGGATCGAATTTACCAAGGAACCTACCTAGACGAAGTAGCAAAAGATGGCTCTGAAACTGAACTTTTGTAGATCATTATATGTTACAATTCTTGAAGGTAAGAGTGTGGTTAGCTTCAGAGAAGTTCAATGAAGCTAACTGAATAGAGCTTTTGGTGTTTTGAAGTGAGAAAGCAAGAAATCAGAAATTCAAATTTAGAGTTCGTGTGGGATCTGAACAGGGGTCAATTGGCTATCAAAAGCTTGAGAAAATGAGTGAGATATCCTCTATTTATAGGGAAGCAAATGGGATGCTCAAGCGTGTGGAATGATGAAGTTTGGAGGGAATTCGTGTAAGGTTGCAAGCATGAAAAATG
Source organism: Vicia faba (assembly GCA_948472305.1). Classification (NCBI taxonomy): domain Eukaryota; kingdom Viridiplantae; phylum Streptophyta; class Magnoliopsida; order Fabales; family Fabaceae; genus Vicia; species Vicia faba. The sequence continues at coordinate 1,063,686,588 of OX451737.1, forward strand.
TGACTCGTTTTTTGCTCAAAACTCAGCCAAAACTTGCGCTTCAAGGTGTTAACCACTTCTGGGAGATTGTTAAACATGATTAGAAGTAAAAACGCACAACAATTTAGTGATTAGAAGCTGAATTGTGTATTTCAAATTATGACTTGGAGGAAAAAATTTGTTTCAAATGGATATCTTTGAACTCATGGTGTGCATAATTTATGGAACCTTAGGGTATGATTCTTGAAGCAATTGAAAGATAAGGTCACAAACTTTACAATTTGAAAAGAATGGGATCAATTGGATGTCTGAGCTAAATGTTGTGATGAGTCAAAGTTGAGAAAAAGATGCTGACTTTTTGTACTTAGAAAAATTCTAAGTTTTTCTTTAAAAGTGACATATAATGTTTTGAGTTCAAACAAGATTTTCCTATAAAGTTAAGCTTTAATCAAAGATTCTAGCTTGAAGTAGATATCCTAAATAGAATTTTGAAACTTGAATCACTCAAAAATACCAAGTATTTAAAAAGTTATGGCCTTGTGAAGTTGGTGAAAATTCATGAGGTGACCTATGATATTTTGGGTTATTAAGGCATCTTCCACTCCTTTTCAATCTTTTCACATAAAATAAGAGTTAAATTTAACATCCTTAATATAATTTTGAAAAAAGAATGGGCTAAATTAGATAAAAATTGACCAAGTTATGATCTTTTGAAGTCACATAAGGGAATTTGATGGCCTATCTAGAGGACTTGTAATCTTTCTTCATCATTAGGCATATTCCACACAAAATTTTCTTGAAACTCTTGAAGTAATTAGTTTATGATCCTTTAAGGAGAAGCATGTATTTGTAATCACTTAAAAATACCAAAATATGAGCAAAATATAGCCCTTAGAAGTCCAAAACCCTAGCTCCTAGAGCACACAAATGACTTGGAAACCCCTTTCAATTTTGACAAACTTTCTTGCATAATAACTTTTTCCATGTGCATATAAGTTGTTCTGGATGATAAAGATAACCCATATCAACAATAAACAACTCCAAATGTTAAGAATTGAGAGAGTTATGCACTTGTAATCAATAAATCAAGAACTTGTCCAATTAGGTCAAAGTTCTTCAATCAACTCTTGCATCTTTTAATTTTCTTTGACAAATTGAGGAATGATAAATTATAATAGACCTTTTCATGATATTACTTTAAATCATTTCAATAATGAAGCTTGAATCTCATTGAAATTTATTTAAGAAGGCATGGAAATAAACTCATGAACCTATGAATCAACTTGATGAAATGTGTTGTTCCCTTACCTATAATATCATCAATTAGAGAAAACATTAATTGTATTTGTTAGTTAAAAAATTAATCAATCACAAGACAAATATGATCACAATATAAAAATTAAAGTTCTTGGTGATCCCTCATAAGCAAACCTAGATATAAGGAGAAAAACCAAACCCAAGTGTAATCTTGATATGATTGAGTTGACATGAGATGATAGAGGAATATTAGGGGGGTGGAAATTGGGATACAACATGTATCTTATTCTTGGCAATTAGGGTATGCTTCAAGGAGATTCGTTATGCAATGCAAGGATGCTCCACTATGCAAGGCTTTAGGTGCAAACTTCATTCAAAGGGATTGATTCATAGGGATAAGGCTACAATTGATATATCTTTGTCAAGCAAGGAGGATATGGTTTATAGACAAGAGGATACACTGATTCATCTGAGCATCTAGGCTACTTGTGGTGCAAGTTATCTCCTATGTTAACTGCTTTAATTATCTCAAGTTAAAGCCAAGGGTTTTCTTATGACGTAACAAAGGTTTTAAGGTATCTAAGGCCCTGGATACCATCAAGGTTGATTGATGTAATTTTGAAAACAATAGACATGATTCATTCAAAGATCACACCATTTCAAAAGGAAAAATAAAATAAATGCAATTTGGAAAGAGAGATATTTTAAAGAACTTATCATTTTCATTCAAAAGTTCACAAAGGCAATGAGATGGAAAAGATATATTCATTAAATTAAGTGTACAATTCCATTTCAAAATTCTTAAACAGGTACAAGATGACATGTTCAAGTACAACTACATCACCATGGTTACATTGCCAAGTTTTCAAGTGTTTTACAAATAAACAAGTTACAAGAGAAAGATTACAAGAAAACATCATCATCCACATTGATAAGATATAACCATTATAAGTTTCATCCAATATCCAAGTGCATTCAACGTTACATTAAAGTTATAAAGAAGAAATACAGAAAAGCTAATCCTAAACATCTTCATCCCTAAACTTAATCTCAAATTTTTCTTCACTCCATGACCAATTATTTTACCAGCTTTCATGTTGCAATACATCTTCCAAATCTTCATGGCCAAGAATCCTTGTTATTCCTTTTTCCACATATGCCATAACTTGTACAATCATGAACTCTATCATACCAATCTCAATTATGCTTACCTACAACAAAGCCAATCATATTTAGTTCATAAAACCAGCCTTGCCTAATTATTCTTGCAGCAAAAAATCAGAACAAGTCAAGAGATTTACATCATTCTATACCCTGAACTATGCCATCCACAAAAATAGAAAACCAGTTCAGTAATTCAAACCATAACCATGTCCATAATTTCAACCATTAATTCAATCCCAAACATCAAAACAAAAACAACTCATTAACATCAATACACCAGTTCATTAACCCTAAGTCAGTAAACCAGGTAGCTGAATTTAAAAACCAATATCCAAAACCAGTTATCCAAATAACCTGCATAACATAAACCAGTTCAATAGAAAACAAACAAACCAGTTACACATTAAGCCAATCCATGGAAATAAACCAAAACAGCCCAAGCTAACACACAAATAATATCCCCTGCATCACATATGAGCTAAAAACAAATATAAACGGGTTCACTACACTCAACAGGTCAAGCATGCATAACATAAATAGTTCATTAAATCCAAAAGTAACAGAAACAGAATTTCAAGCTCTCCTATAACTAACTCTCATTATCTCTAACTATATGATCCCTACCATTCCTCTTCTTGTAAAAACTGATAAGTGCCAAATTGTGATTTTTTTTTTGTGAAAAATTGGTACTTATTGTCTTTATTCATTAGTTTTTCTAGCAATAATCTTAACTTTAATGTGAATAAGTAACTATTTAGAATTTTAGTATAGTTTTGTCAGTTCGTGTAAATATTATTGAGTTTAAGTGTTTTCGTATCTCATTTTTGTAGGTATTCAAGCAATTATATTTAGTAATTATAATATATATCATTGAATAAGCATTCCAACGCTTCAAACCGTGCGTAAGTCGGAGTTACGGTTCTCAAGTTATGGCGAAAACAAAAGCTGATTTTTTTTCGAGACAACACGTTATACGCTAAGCGCTCTCTGTGGGGCTAAGCGCGGCATGCGATTTTGAAACACCATAAATTCACCTTTACATCATTTTTTATGGTATGGTTTTGGGTTTTTTGTTCCAACTCTGTAACTTTCATTCTTTTGATGATTGAGCTTAGAAAACAACATTTAAAGGTTGTAATCGGATGATCTAGGGTTGAAGCTTCTTTGATAGTGATTGACACCACAAAAGATTTTGTTTCTTCTCCATTCTTCTCTTTGTAAGATTCATGTGTTTGGGTTTGTTTGTAAGTATACTTTGTTTTTTATGTATATTTATTGCTCATGGTATTGTATAAAAGCTATTTTACAAATCAATGTCAATGTTTATCCTTGTGAGCTTGCTTAATGTTTGAATTTGAGTTTCTATAAACATATACAGTTTGAATTCGTATTTAGAATGAATATTTGTTAGGTTCTAAACTCTAGATATATATTTAGGTTTAATTATCACTTTAGGTATCGACTTTTAATGCCTCTGTGTTGTTTGAGTTGTGCGAGACATCGCTGATGAGATCAAAATGGTTGATATCTCACATTGTGTTAGAAATAACCTTTGTGTGGGAGATATGTGATGATATTGATGAGTGATTTAGGTTGAGTGCAATTGATCAATAGGTTTAAGTATTTGACGGGTATATGAAATTCAATCTCGATGAGTTCTCTCCTCTCTAAAGAATGTATTTTTACTTGTTTAAAATTTTACTTTTCATATTTTATACTCTTAAACCATTAAAAACCAAGCTTAGACACGCGAAAACTATTGAACATCATTATTTCCCTCCCACTAGTCCATGTGGAGACGATAAAATAAAACTAAAAATACTTACTTTTGCTAGTTGCTTTACCGCAACAACAAAATGGCGTTGTTGCCGAGGATTGGTGTTTAGATATTTAATCGCATTTCAATAATTTCTATGATTTTGAGCTTTGTACATACTTTTCTATATTGTATATATGTTTTCCATACTTGTTTATCGTGTAAATATTTTCTTTTTACATACTTTCTATACTTGTGTATATTATATATATTTTGTTTCCTTTCATGTTTGCTAAAGTGTTGGTTAGGAATAGCCGTTGGTGACAACTAGCCATGCAAAGAGACAACATGGAGGAATGTCAATAAATAAAGGTGTCGAGCTAACGACGTAAAACAAGCACTTGTTGGGAGGCAACCCAACATTTTTACATTTTTGACAGTTTTATAGTTTTGTAGTTCAGTTAGTATAGGTGTTAGTGGGTGTTTAGCATGAAATTCTGGTGCATTCTAGAGTTTCTGCACAAACCTACTCACGCTGAGTGCGGTCTGTGTGTGCTAAGCATGCTTTGTTTTTCTGTGCGCGCTAAGCGCACTCTGTAGGGCTAAGTGTGCCCTGTCGTGTACCAGTGGAAATTTTTTTCACTCTGCCCTTTTACCCACTTTCACCAAGGCTATTTAGAGTAGTAAATAGTAGTATTAATTTCTAATATTTTTGTTTGTTGTCTGTCTTCAAATATTGGGCTAATAGCTTGAAGAAGCTTTGAGTAATTGTTTCAAGTTTTATTGCTTAAACACGAAAATATATGGTAATGATAGTGTCTGAAGTTGGTACTGAAATTCTGGCACTGGAAACACATGTTAATACTGATGACCCAATCATCATAACGCAATGTCAAGATATATGTTGAGGCATTTGTTCCTGATACAAAATAATATCAAAATGTAAAAATAAATTGTAGAATGATAAATAACACAGCAGATTGTTAACCCAGTTCCGTGCAACGTCACCTACTCTAGGGGCTACCTAGCCAGGAAGGAAATTCACTATAATAGTACTAGTTCAAAGCCTAAACAGTCCCAGTTTACAACTTCTCGCCTAATCACTACCTTGTGTAACTTATACCTAGAAATCACCATCTAGATATGAGATCCTCCTCTCACTTCCAATCACCACAGTGATACCTACAATCATAAGCCTTGTGACTAGAATTGAAACCAAATAGAAAATTACACTTCTAATAAAATAATACTTAGTCAAGACTCTTAACTAATAATAATACTTGGTTTTTCTTAAAAGCTTCATCCAATAACAATACTCAACTCTTTTCTTAAAAGCTTCAGAGTGAGAACACTATGTCTACCACAAGTATCAAAAGATACAAGGGTGACTTACAAACACAATAACACATGAGACTCTCAAAACCTAAGACTTAGACTTCCCCTAATTTTATAATTGTCAAATTTTAAAATACATTAGGTCTAGGATAGTCTTTAAATACTTTTCAACTGCCCATGGGCTTCTAAATCTTCACCCATATATTCCTTGATCCACAAGATGAAGGTTGCACCAATTATGCAGGAAAGTCTCCTTAAATCTTGGAATAAATCTTTCAAGATTTCTAAATAGTCTCAACAACCAAATTTAGAAACTTTAATGTTATTAGAGATTTGATTCTCTTGTTCCGGATTAAATCATCTTGACCTGCGTAAATCATTGATATATATCCAAAAGACATATCACAAAATCAAATCTAATATGTCAAGATTTAAACAAACTATACTGATATTATGTTTTAGGATGTTACGACATCTGGTAGAACATATGGTCTTCAATGTAAGCTTATACTCTACTGTATCAGTTCGATCAACTCCATCACTTTCATTCTTTTGATGATTGAGCTTAGACAATGACATTTAGAGGTTGTAATCGGATGACCTGGGGTCGAAGCTTCTTTGATCGTGATTGACACTGCACAAGATTTTGTTTATTCTCCATTATTATCTTTGTAAGCTTCATGTGTTAGGGTTTATTTGTAAGTATACTTTATTTTTCATGTATATTTATTTCTCATGGTATTGTATAAAAGCTATTTTACAAATCAATGTTGATGTTTATCCTTGTGAGCTTGCTTAATGTTTGGGGTTTGAGTTGCTATAGACATATACGGTTTGAATCTAGATTTAGGATGAATATCTGTTAGGTTCTAAACTCTTGAGATAAATTTAGGCTTAATGATCACTTTAGGTATCGAATCTTAATGCCTTCGTGTTGTTTGAGTTGCGCGAGACATCGCTGATGAGATCAAAATGATTAATATTTCACTTTGCATTAGAAATAACCTTTGTGTGGGAGATACATGAGGATATTCACGAGTGATTTTGGTTGATTGCAATTGATCAATAGGTTTAAGTATTTGACAGGTAGATCAAATTCAATCCCGATGAGCTCTCTCCTCTCCAAAGAATGTACTTCTACTTGTTCATGATTTTACTTTCTACATTTTATACTCTTAAACCATTAAAAACCAAGCTTAGAAACATGGAAACTATTGAATAACATTCTTTCCCCCGCACTAATCCATGTAGAAACAATAAAACAAAACTAAAAATACTTACTTTTCCTTGATGCTTTACCCCAACAATAATAACCTTTAGATCTAAGGGGTCAAATGCTCTCATCTCTAACTGATTTCTTCATCACATTCAACTATATAACATAATATGCACCTTCACACTTCACCTTCAACCATTTCCTAACCACTTTTCATCCATCTCCATTCAATCTTCATATGCACACTTCTTAAACCTCGCATCACAACACCATCACTATTCACCCCAAAAACTCATAACTCTCTCTTAAACTCCCTGTATTTCACCTTCAATTTCCCATTCTTTCTCTCAATTTACAACCTCAACCTCTCTCAAATTCTCTCTTTATGACCTTGCTCTGCAATCTTCTTCTTCACATCATTACCTTCATCGTCTTTCAACCTCTCACAATCTTACTCTCAGCTCTCACGCAACAACAAGAAACACAGACGAAGCTCTCAACATAGATTCAACAACAATACACGTACAGAACAAGAAACAGAAGCATAAAACAAAGAAAAAGAGATACAAGAAGAGGAAATCGAAGAATTAAAGAAGAAGACTGAGTTAAAAAATGAACCTGAAGAAGCTTAATTAAAGGTAGGTGTATCCTTCATCTTTCTTCCTTCTCTTTGATATGAACATGTAGAACTAAGTGAGTATAGCAAGAACCCCATGCCTGCTTGATCTAAAGATCTATGTGCGCCATTTAATTTCACTCTCATAATCTAGGGTTTCAGGAGTTTTTGTTAGAGGTAGGATCTCTCATATAAAATTGATGAAAATAAAGGGTGGATATGGACTAAGGGTGATATAATAAAGCATGTGATGTGATTTTCTTCCACTTCTGGACACAAACCACTAAAGCCGCCACCGGCGCGGGGGCTGAGGTTTGAAAAATAAAAAAGAGTGAAACAAGGAAGAAGAGGGAAGCTCTATGTTTAAACCTAATCTCTCCACCAAAACGCAATCGTTTTACTCCTTCTGCCTTTTTCTATTTTTTAAAATTAATTCTTAATCAGAAATTTAATAATGAAATGGAAAATGTAACACCCTAATTCTACCCCTCGTAATTAATAATAAAATCAGAGTTTCAAAATTTCATCCAAACATAAATTGAGGTATCACATATTCGTGTTTTTCATCACTTTGCATTATAATGCACATCACAAAATCAAAAGTCGGATATACCGATTCATAACATAAATCATCATATAAACATATGACTAATCACAACACAGCGGATGTGTTCACAAAATGTATGTATCATCATGTTATCATCAATACGTAAAGTCATAAGATAGTATACATAAACTATCCTATCAAAATAATAACTTCTCCCAAATCCCGAGTGTTACTACTATCAGAGCAGAGCGACTCAAAATAAAGAGACTCGAGTTAATCCTCATCATCCTCGCGGATCACCTACACGTTACCAATATAAAGGCAACGGCGAAACAAGTAAAGGGTGAGATACTCCAAAATATATAATTAAAGGCATGATAAAATATATAAATTGTTTTGGAATCATAAATGATATAGGATTAATAAGGGTATGTCAGCACATATCCAAATCTCACACACTTTAAATCATCATTTAATGTATAAAATCAACACTTTAATTTCATCACGTGATCATCATAATCATACCAAAACAAGACATAAACTTTATCGCCATAAACTCATATCATCGCTTTACCGTCATGTTATATTCATCGCTTACTCATCATGAAATTATCGCTTCATATTCACTTTATGTTCAACACAAAAATCATCACAAAACAGAGTATCATATATCATCGCAATTCATCATAAGCCATGAAATAAAACTCAACGCCAAAAGACTCAAAGATAAACATAACTGACTCTATGAGACACGACTATGTTATGCATGTGGTACCCGTCACTTTGTCCATAATTAGGGACATTCGGCATAAAAGCCCACCGTCGCTTTGGCATAAAAGCCCTCGTCGCCTGGCATAAAAGCCCTCGTCGCCAATGCAATGTATGTGACTCGACAACACGACATCACAAACACGACACAACAAAACATCATCATATCACATCAAAATTGGTATAAAATCCCGTTGCCATATTTATCCTCATCAAGATAAACATATCATTGCATCGCATATCATCAAGTATTCATTATAAATAAACCGTCGCAAACATCATATTTAATCACACTATATCATTATCAAATAATTCACTAAATGTCAAACACGGAAAAATAGTCAAACATCAATGATCGTCGCGAAAGTCATTCATAATAATCGGCATCAATCATAATCATTAACGTCACAATCGGATTGTCTATACGCGACTTAAACCGACTAAAACGCAACCCATTTCAAATTAACCGTAAATTGGTCTATTTCGTGTCGCTTCATAAAAACTCGAAATCTCGAAAAACTAACCTCACCACGATGTTCTACACGTTGAAATTAGCTAGCACGTCAATTTTCGTTCAATTCGGAGCAACTAGCTTCGTCGCTGAAATTTCTGAAATCGGGAAATCAGACATAATCGGGTTCCAAATTAAATCGGCTAACTTATGTCATATTTGTATTTAATTAATATAAATATTTAATATATTAAATTAAGAAAATAAAAACAAAACATAAATTAATTAATTTTCTAAACTTAAGTATTTTTATTTTTCTAAACTTAACTTCAATTCTCATACTGCTATTACTTTAGCTTTTCTAAACTTAACTTCAATTCCCATACTGCTATTACTTTAGCTTTTCTAAACTTCATTAAATTAATATACTGCTAGCATAGTAAACGTAATATACTGCTAGTTCTTTAGCAAACTTAATTTAATTAATATAAATTAGTTTTTCTAATTTAATTTCTATTAACATAATAATAATCCTACAACACTAACACTTAAATTAACTCTCCTAATTTATCTCAACAAATCTCAAGAACCCTAACATCAATTTTATCTCAAATCAAAATATACCAAATCAAATCCTAACTATAAGCATTGGAAAATCAAACCCCTTACCTTAGATACTTGAAATGATTCTTGATGATTTCAACCAATCCAAAACCCAAGCTATGGTGTTCTTCTTGCTCTTCTCTCCAAGACCTTCTTGTTCTCTCTAACTCTCACAAAGTATGTTTTGTATGTTATGTCATAAAACAAGTGTGTTTGGTTTGTTTTGATGCAAGACAAAAGCTAGGCAAAATACCAAAAAGCCCTTCTTAAAATATGCTACTAATTAACACTAAATAATATCAAATAATATTATTAACCCAAATAATTAAAATAACTCCAAATAATTAAATATCGGTCCGAATAATATTTTACCGAACCGAACGGAATAAAAACCGGACCGAACAAAATAATTACCGGTCCCTCAAAATAAATACTGGACCGAATAAAAGAATTACCGGTACCTCAAAACAAATACCGGACCGAATAAAATAATTACCGGTCCCTCAAAATAAATACTGGACCAAATAAAATAATTACCAGTCCGAATAAAACGTCGCCGAATATATTAACAGATATAACAGTTAATTTAAATATTCTCGTCGCAAAAATAAACGTCAAACGGTAACTCGGAAATATTAATATAATATTATTAAATAAAACGGGGCGTTACAACTCTCCCCCACTTAAAAAAAGTTTCGTCCTCGAAATTACCTAACTCGAAAAGCTCGGGATAGAAATCCCACATCTTGCTTTCTAACTCCCACGTCGCACTTTCACTAGCTGCTCATATCCAAACAACTTTAACCAAGGAGATCTCTTTGCCACAAAGAGACTTTATCTCACGATCTTCGATCCTTAACGGAATCGTCTCCACCGTAAGATTGTCTCGCATTTGAACATCATCCATCTCAATCACATGTGAAGGATCCGGAACATACTTCCGAAGTTGCGACACATGGAACACATCATGCAAGTTCGAAAGATTTGGCGGTAACGCCACTCTATAAGCCACTTTTCCCACTTTACTAGTAATTTGGTAAGGACCAATAAAGTGAGGAGTTAGCTTCTTCGACTTCAATGCTCTCCCAATGCCGGTTGTAGGAGTAACTCGCAAAAATACATGATCACCATCTTGAAATTCCAAGTCTTTTATCCTTTTATCATGATAACTCTTTTGTCGACTTTGAGAAATTCTCATCTTTTCTCTAATCATCTTCACCGTCTCAGTAGTCTCTCTAACCAATTCTGGTCCAAGCACCACACTTTCACCCGACTCATGCCAACATAAAGGAGTTCTACACCTCTGACCATACAAAGCCTCGAACGGTGCCATTCCAATACTAGCATGAAAACTATTGTTATAAGTAAACTCAATCAAAGGAAGATATGTATCCCATGAACTACCATGTTCAAGAATACAAGCACGTAACAAGTCTTCCAACGATTGAATCGTCCTTTCCGTCTGACCATCAGTTTGAGGATGATAAGCCGAACTCAACCTGAACTTTGAACCCAAAGCCTCTTGCATGCTCTTCCAAAATTCAAAAGTAAACCTCGGATCTCTATCCGAAACAATACACAAAGGAATACCATGTAATCTCACAATCACATGCGTATAAATTTCCGCCAACTTCGATACGGGGTAAGTGATGTTAATAGGAATAAAGTGAGTCGACTTCGTAAGCTTATCAACAATCACCCAAATCGCATCGTGTCCTCTTGGTGTATTCGGTAACCCCGTTACGAAATCCATAGAAATGCTATCCCATTTTCATTCTGGAATCTCTAACGGTTGCATCAACCCTGCAGGTTTCTGATGCTCCACTTTAGTCTTCTGACAAGTCAAACAAGCATGAACAAACTGAGCCACCTCTCTCTTCATGCCCGACCACCATAATAGTTTCTTTAAATCTTGATACATTTTGGTCGCTCTGGGATGAATACTCAAATTTCTTCTATGACTTTCTTCCAAGATCATTCTCTTCAAATCCACATCATCGGGAATACAAATCCTATCTCGGAACCTCAATACACCCTGAGCATCCAACTTGAAATCTTTATTTTCAGTTTGTCCAATACCAACCAACAATCAACAAGTTTCACATCAAGCTTCTGAGCTTCTATAACACTATCAAGGAAATCATTATTGATCTTTAACATTCCCAAGATAACACTCTTCGGCGTCACTTCTACTACAAGACTCATATCTTTAAATTTCTCAATCAATTCAACCTCTTTCACCATCAAAAGTGACATATGCAAAGTCTTTCGACTTAAAGCATCGACCACCATATTAGCTTTACCAGGATGGTAATTCAATCCAAAATCATAATCTTTCAACAATTCAAGCCACCGTCTTTGTCTCATATTAAGCTCTTTCTGATCGAACAAGTACTTCAAACTTTTATGGTCACTAAATACTTCAAATCTAGAACCATAAAGATAATGCCTCCAAATCTTAAGCACAAAAACAACCGCTGCAAGCTCCAAATCGTGTGTAGGATAATTTTTCTCATGAATCTTCAATTGCCTAGAAGCATAAGCAACCACTTTGCCATTTTGCATAAGTACACCACCTAAACCCATCTTAGAAGCATCACAATAAACAACAAACGGTTCTTCAGGATTAGGTAGAATCAAGATTGGAGCCGTTTTCAACCTTTTCTTCAATTCAACAAAACTTTCTTCACACTTGACATCCCACACAAATTCAGCTCCTTTACAAGTCAACTTTGTCAAAGGGAGCGCCAACTTAGAAAAACCTTCAATGAACCTTCTATAGTAACCAGCCAATTCTAAGAAACTTCTAATCTCAGTAACAGACTTAGGAGTTTCCCATCTTAATGCAACATCAACTTTAGAAGGATCAACTGCAATGCCATCACCAGAAATGACATGCCCCAAAAAGCTCACTTCACTTAACCAGAACTCGCACTATGACAACTTAGCATAAAGCTTCTTCTCTTTCAGAACTTCCAACACGATGCGCAAATGTTCTGCATGCTCTTCTTCCGATTTAGAATAAACCAGAATATCATCAATGAAAAAAACCATGAAACGATCCAAGTAAGGATGGAATATAAGATTCATGTACTCCATGAATACTCCTGGTGCATTAGTGACACCAAAAGGCATCACCGAATATTCGTAATGTCCATACCTCGTCCTGAAAGCAATTTTCTGAACATCTTCTTCTTTCACCCTTATTTGATGGTAACCCGATCTCAAATTAATCTTACTAAACATGCGAGCGCCAACCAATCGGTCCATCAAATCATCAATTTTAGGAAGTGGATACCTATTCTTGATAGTCACTTTATTCAACTGACGATAATCAATACAAAGTCTCATGCTACCGTCTTTCTTCTTCACCAATAACACAAGAGCTCCCCACGGCGACACACTAGGTCTAACAAACTTCTTCTCGAGAAAATCTTCTAATTGGCTCTTCAATTCTGCTAACTCAGATGCAGACATCCTGTATGGTGCCATAGAGATAGGTCTGGTACCAGGGACAAGATCCACAGAAAATTCAACTTCGCTTTCTGGAGGTGCACTAGGAATCTCATCAGGGAATACTTCGGGAAAATCGCACACCACCGAAAAGTTTGCTATCACATCTTGACTCTCCACAGAAAGAGTCGCCATCAACAAGAAAACCAACGCCTCATCCTTCATGAACTCATTCAACTGCTTTGTCGACACCAACATAGATTGTTATTCTTCTACTAAGGAAGAAAACCTCACAGTGTTGTCATAACAATTGATATGGACATAATTAGCTTTTCACCAGTCCATACCTAAAACCACGTCTAACCCGACAAGCGGTAAACAAACAAGATCCACCACAAATTCTCTATCAAAGATTGATAAAGGGCAACTTGCACACACAAAAGAAGTAGTAACCGTTCCCTTAGCCGGAACTTCTACCACCATATCTCTATCCAGAGACGACAAAGTGAGACCCAATCTCTTTACACTATCAACAACAATAAAATAGTGAGTAGAACCAGTATCAATAATAGTAATAAGAGGAAAGCTATTAATGAAACTAGTACCTCGAACAAGACCATCTTCGTTTGCCATCGGAGCACCCGACAAAGCAAACACCTTTCATGCTCCTTGAGTCCTCTTAGGCTTCTTACATTGAGCACTAATGTGACCTCCCTCGCCACAATTGAAACAAACCACATCCTTATGTCTACAATTGCGAGTCATATGGCCCACTTCTCCATATCGGAAACATCTCACCTCATTCTCCTTAGCTCTAACATCTCTTTGACAAACATTACTTTTGTGGCCAGGTTTCCCACACTTGTAACAAACAATACTAGCAGGAGCATCTCCCCCACTAGTTCTTCGCCCTTGAAACGCTTTCTGTTTCCCTTTACCAGCTGGAGCATCATACGGTTTTCCACGGCTTTGCTGACCTTTGTTTCTCTTATCAGACATAATCTTATAATGAGCATTATTGTCCTCCTCAAAGATTCTACAACTATCAATCAAATCCGAAAAGACACGGATTTTCTGATAACCAACAGCTTTCTTAATCTCATGATGCAAACCATTTTCAAACTTGATGCATTTAGAGAACTCGCCATTCAGACCATCATAATGCGGATAGAACTTGGCCAACATAGTTAAACTTGTAGCATAATCAGTGATAGACATGCTTCCTTGCTTTAATTCAAGGAACTCTATCTCCTTCTTTCCCCGAACATCTTCCGGGTAATACTTCCTCATGAATTCCCTTTGGAAAACTTCCCATGTCACTTCCTCACCAGCAACTTCAAGCCTCTAACGGGTTTCAACCCACCAGTCATCTGCTTCAGCACTTAGTTTATGAGTACCATAATGGATCCTTTGCATAGGAGTGCAATCCATCACACGGAAGATTCTTTCAATCTCCTTCAGCCACGCCAAAGCACCTTCGGGATCATACTTTCCTTGGAAAGTAGGAGGATTCTCTCTTTGGAAGGTTTCCAAACTACGAGACCCGGCGTTCTCGTCAGCATTCGGCGGGTTTTGGAATGCCTGAGCCATTGCCTGCATAGCAGCAGCAAGAGCCTCATCATTCCTACCAGTGTTCCTTCCAGCCATAATAACTTCTGCTCAAAACAAAACAAGGATTAGAATTAACAAATAACAATAATTGATTGATAGATGACAACAAACTCAACAACTTAGCCGGACAGACCGACCTTCTCTGATACCACTAATGTAACACCCCAATTCTACCCCTCGTAATTAATAATAAAATCAGAGTTTCAAAATTTCATCCAAACATAAATTGAGGTATCACATATTCGTGTTTTTCATCACTTTGCATTATAATGCACATCACAAAATCAAAAGTCGGATATATCGATTCATAACATAAATCATCATATAAACATATGACTAATCACAGCACAACGGATGTGTTCACAAAATGTACGTATCATCATGTTATCATCAATACATAAAGTCATAAGATAGTATACATAAACTATCCTATCAAAATAATAACGTCGCCCAAATCCCGAGTGTTACTACTATCAGAGCAGAGCGACTCAAAATAAAGAGACTTGAGCTAATCCTCATCATCCTCGCGGATCACCTACACGTTACCAATATAAAGGCAACGACGAAACATGTAAAGGGTGAGATACTCCAAAACATATAATTAAAGGCATGATAAAATATATAAATTATTTTGGAATCATAAATGATATAGGATTAATAAGGGTATGTCAGCACATATCAAAATCTCACACACTTTAAATCATCATTTAGTGTATAAAATCAACACTTTAATTTCGTCATGTAATCATCATAATCATACCAAAACAAGACATAAACTTCATCGCCATAAACTCATATCATCGCTTTACCGTCATGTTATATTCATCGCTTACTCATCATGAAATTATCGCTTCATATTCACTTTATGTTCAACACAAAAATCATCACAAAACAAAGTATCATATATCATCGCAATTCATCATAAGCCATGAAATAAAACTCAACGCCAAAAAACTCAACTCAATTCAAATGATGAATGATACTTCAAAATGAGGATGTTGACCAAAAATCTTGAAGTTTGACTTTATGTGGGCCACCGTTAACTTTTCAACTAGCAAAGTCGATTTTCAGGCCATTGAGCAATTGACTGAGCAAACTTCTTCTGCAAGGCTTGAAACTTGACTTGGAAGATCTTGAGAATATATTAGGACAATGGTGAGCATTTGAGTCCTTTGTGGTTCATATATCCTGATGAAAAATGAAACCCTAATTTGAGGTAGACTGCCTTAGGAGAGAGTTTGTCTGGTCAACTCTTGAACTTCCTTGAGCAATTTGGGGACCTCACATGACATTTGTTGAGAAATATGGGAGGGAAAATTTTGGGGTACAACAGCTGCCCCTGTTCAATCTTCTTAAACCTGAAGATGTAGACTGGCTCGTCTGCCTTTCGTGATCTGAAGGTGGAAGATGATTGAACACTAGAGTGCCCAGAATTTTTCACTCACATGAAGTGGTACTTGATTTGTGATATCAGGAATGGGCTTATAGATGCCATCTAGTAGCTGCAAGAGGATTGTCGGAGATGGGTTTAAAGATGCCATCCGAAGAGATGTCGATTGCATAAGAGATTCCTTTGCGAGAACCCGTATACCTGTTGTTGAGGAGGACTTCGTTGGGGAATGCTGGTCTATGTGACTTACTGGGGAAATGTGAAACCAATCGTGTGTGATCGGTTCCCGATCTTACAGTGTTGTGGACTGTTGTCTGGGGATAAGAGAGGAAGCACCTAGATAGTAAGGTTATGAGAAGGAACTTGGATAATAGGGTTATTTTGATAGGAAAGCCTGGATAGTAGGGTTGTGAGAAGGAACCTGGATAGTAGGGTTACTTCAATATGAAATCCTGGATAGTAAGGTTGTGAGAAGGAACCTGGATAGTAGGGTTACTTCGAGATGAAAGCCTGGATAGTAGGGTTGTAAGAAGGAACCTGGATAGTAGGGTTACTTTGATATGAAAGTTTGGATAGTAGGGCTATGAGAATGAACCTAGATAGTAGGGTTACTTTGATATGAAAGCCTGGATAGTAGGGCTGGAAGAAGGAACCTGGATAGTAGGGTTACTTCGATATGAAAGCCTGGATAGTAGGGTTGTGAGAAGGAACCTGGATAGTAGGGTTACTTCGATATGGAAGCCTGGATAGTAGGGCTGTGAGAAGGAACCTGGATAGTAGGGTTACTTCGATATGGAAGCCTGGATAGTAGGGCTGTAAGAAGGGACCTGGATAGTAGGGTTACTTCGATATGGAAGCCTGGATAATAGGGCTGTGAGAAGGAACCTGGATAGTAAGGTTACTTCGATATGAAAGCCTGGATAGTAGGGCTGTGAGAAGGAACCTGGATAGTAGGGTTACTTCGATATGAAACCTGGATAGTAGGGCTGTGAGAAAGAACCTGGATAGTAGGGTTACATCGAAATGAAAGCCGGGATAGTAGGGCTGCTTCGAAATGAGTTTGGGTAAAACTGCAGAGGGCACTTGGGTGAGGTTGTTCTTGTTGCGTCGATGATTACTCTGTTTAGCTTCTTGATCATGGACATGCTGGAAGTTGCTGATAATAATTGTCTTTCCTGAAAGAAATACAGGATTGGTTATGTGCGACGCATGAGATGCATTATATAATGACGTTCTCAAAATAAATGAGACTATGTTATATGCGATGTATGCACATGTCCTAATGTATGAACATGAAATGCTGACGTAATAATCTGAATTTGGGAAAATAAATCCCTGATTGCTATAAAAACCATAGTTCCTCTACTTCTGTTGGGGATGGTGAGCAAAGATGACTGTGCCGGGGATTTGCCCCTTGGCTGGTGAATATTCTGCCAGACGAGACCCTGTCTGAGGATAACTCTGCGGGGAATAACTCTGTTGGAGAGGAGATACTCTGTTGATAGATATGTTGTCTTGGAGAAATAACTCAGTTGGGGATGAATTTCCGTTGCTGGTGATAATGAATTATGTCGGAGATTGAATTTTTGCTTGTGGGAGAAATAAACTCTGCTTGGGGAAAAATTTACCGACTCACTCGCGATTGTGAACTTCAGCTGGGGAGAGTCATGTCCTGCTCGGGGAAGCTGACATCACCGTATTTGGATATTTCTTACTCTGTGGGGAGTGTATGTACCATTAGTCATATTCTCAAGCTGGCTCTATCCCGGCACCTGATGGGCAGAGTAACTGTAAGTTTTGGGCATTTCTTGCTTTCCCCTGTTCCTGGAATTACGAGTAATCGTCTTTTGTTCTTATGTAAATATTTATGAGCAACCATTATTTCCAGATGCATATATCAAAAATGAATTATTGGACGTTCTTGCAAAACAAAACAGAGAAAGAAAAATAAATTGAAATTTCTTGTGAAAATGGATTGTATTGATTTTTCGAAGTTGGCCTTTAATAGGCGTTTTGTACAAGGAGGCTGACGTCTCAGTAAGAGAACTCCGCCAAAAGATAGAAATTATAATTTGTGTAACAGGAAGAAAAAACAGCTATGTGAAACAATCCCATTGGGTTCCAACTCTGTTGTTGCCCTTATATCTTCAAGCGTCTCATAACTTTGTTGCTTGGCCGAAGGTGGATCAGATTGATTAGCGCTGTCTGAACTTGATAGTTGATACCGAAGTCTGGTTGCAAGATGATCCAATGAGACATGGTGTTACACTTCAATCCCTAAATTTTCCTGGATTTCCCTTTCAGGTTTTCAGTCCACCGGGATACCCTTTTTTGCCCATGTCGCCTTTTCAGGTTTTCGACTTGCCGGGTGTACGGTTTTTTCATTTTCATCCCTTACTTTTGCCCGAACCCTTTTGGTTCGCCGGGAAGCCCTTATTTTTGCCTAGGCCAGTCAACCTAGCGGGTCTTTAACTATGCATAGTATCTTTTCACTATGTCTGCATTGACGGGGTGAGGAAGGTCGTTACCATCCATGGTGGTTAGAATCATAGCTCCTCCCGAGAAAATTTTCTTAACCATAAATGGCCCTTCGTACGTGGGGGTCTATTTTCCCCTGGGATCACCTTGCGGCAGTATGATGCGTTTGATCACTAGATCCCCAACTTGATATTATTGACGTCTGAATTTCTTGTTAAAAGCCTTGATCATTCACTTTTGATACATCTGACCATGACAGATAGCAATAAGCCTCTTCTCATCGATTAGGTTCAGCTGATCAAGTCGGGTTTGGATCCAGTCGTCTTTGTTCAAACCTACATCCTTCATAATCCTGAGAGAGGGTACCTGGACTTCGATGGGTAGGACTGCCTCCATGCCATACACCAAAAAGTAGGGTGTTACCCCTGTCGACGTCCGTGCTGAGGTACGGTACCCATGAAGAGCGAATGGTAACATCTCGTGCTAGTCTTTATATGTCACCGTCATCTTCTGTACAATCTTCTTGATGTTCCTGTTAGCTGCTTCAGAAGCCCCATTCATCTTCGATCGGTAGGGAGAAGAGTTATGATGCTGTATCTTAAACTATTTGCAGAATTCGGTGATCATTGTGTTATTCAGATTTGTACCATTGTCCGTAATAATCCTCTCTGGTACACCATATCGACAGATCAGATTGTGTCGGATAAACCGTGCCACAACAACATTCTTGGTTACTATAGCAAAGGAAGTTGCCTCAACCCACTTTGTAGAGTAATCAATGGCTACCAGAATCAAGCGATGCCTGTTAGACGCAGTAGGTCTGATTTTTCCGATCATGTTGATGCCCCACATCGCAAAAGGCCAAGGAGTTGTCAAAACATCCAGGGGAATCAGAGGTACATGCACCTTATCAGCATAGACTTGGTACTTATGACAAATTCGAAAGTGTTGATAACAATCGACTTCTATAGTGGACCAGTAATATCCTGCCCGTAGGATTTTCTTTGCCATGGTATGTCCACTGGAATGTGTTCTGAAGGTACCTTCATGTAACTCTGCCATGATTCTTTCTGCCTCGCTCTTGTCTACACACCGCAATAAGGTTGAATCATGGTTACACTTATAGAGGTTTCCATTAATGATGAAGAACTTCGCACCGAACCTTCTCAGAAAATTCTTATCATTAACAGATTCCCCCTCAGGGTATTCTTGAGCCTCAAGATACCTTTTTACCTCATGAAACCAGGGTTTATCTGCTACCACTTCAGCCTCAATGTCACAACAGTGTGCGGGTTCGTCCAACCTCTCAATGGTAATCTGGGGAGCCTCATTGTCCCACCTGACTTTGAACATAGAAGACATGGTAGCCAGCGCGTCCGCCAACTGGTTCTCTTCCCGTGGGAAGTGTTTAAAGGTTATCTCCTCGAAGTGTGGGAGCAATGTCAGTACATACCCTTTGTAAGGAATAAGATTCGGGTGCTTAGTATCCCACTTGCCTTTGATCTGACTTATCACCAGAGCGGAATCTCTGAATACACTCAAGAACTTAATCCTCAGGTCAATAGCAGCTCGAAGACCCATAATACACGCTTCATACTCTGCCATATTTTTGGTGCAGTTAAAACATAATCGAGTAGTGAACAGAGTATGACATCCTTTAAGAGATATAATTATAGCGCCAATGCCATTACCCAGTGCGTTTGAGGCTCCATCAAAATACATAGACCATCGGGATCCCTCCTCGGGTACTTCATCCGGTCCAGGTTCTTCGCGGTCAGTTACTAACATGATATTCTCATTTGGGAACTCGAAATTCATGGACTGGTAGTCATCCATGGTCTGATGCGCCAAATGATCCGCCAATACACTCCCCTTGATTGCTTTTTGGGTTGTGTATTGCATGTCGTACTCGGTTAAGATCATCTGCCACCTTGCTATTCTTCCAGATAAGGCGGGCTTCTAGAAAATATACTTGATCAGATCCATCTTTGATATCAACAAGGTAGTGTGAGTCAGAATATACTGTCTCAGTCGGCGAGTAACCCATTCCAAAGTGCAGCAAGTTTTCTCGAGAGATGAGTATCGGGTCTCGCAGTCGGTAAACTTTTTGCTAGGGTAATGAATGGCATGCTCTTTTCGACCAGACTCATCGTGCTGCCCCAGCACACACCCCATTGAATTATCCAGCACTGTCAAGTATAATATTAAAGGTCTTCCTTCAACTGGAGGCATCAAAATTGGTGGTTCTTAAAGGTATTCTTTGATTCTTTCAAAAGCAGTCTGGCACTCATCATTCCACTTTACCACTTGATCTTTCTTCAGTAGCTTGAATATTGGATCACAAGTAGCAGTCATATGTGAAATGAACTTGGCGATGTAATTCAAGTGTCCCAAGAAACCTCTAACTTCTTTCTCTGTGCGGGGAACTGACATCTTTTGTATGGCTTTTACCTTTGCAGGGTCTACCTGAATACCTTTGTCACTGACAACAAAATCTAGAAGCTTACCAGACCTTACCCCAAAGGTACACTTGTTCGGATTCAACCTCAGCTTGTACGTCTTTAACCTGTCAAACAGTTTCTGGAGATGATCAAGGTTCTCTTCCTCAGTCTAGGACCTGGCTATCATGTCATCAACATAAACCTCGATCTCATGGTGAATCATATCATGGAAAAAAGCGACCATAGCACGCTGATAAGTTGCCCCAGCATTCTTCAACCCAAAAGGCATTACCTTGTAACAAAATGTGCCCCACTGCATAATGAAGGTTGTCTGCTCCATGTCTTCAGGAGCCATCTTGATCTGGTTGTAGCCAGAAAAACCATCCATAAAGGAGAAGATCTTGTGCTACACGATGTTGTCGACCAGAACATCAATGTGAGGAAGTGGGAAGTTATCCTTGGGACTTGCCCTATTCAGATCTCTATAGTCCACACATATTTGTACCTTACCTTCCTTCTTAGGTACCATAACAACGTTGGCAACCCACTGCGGATAAGAAGTGACAGCTAAGAATCTTGCGTCGAACTGTTTCATGACCTCTGCTTTGATTTTCTCTGACATTTCAGGGCGCATACGGCGGACCTTCTTCTTTACCGGAGGGCAGTCTTCTTTAGTTGGCAGGCGATATACCACAATATCAGTGTCCAAACCAGGCATGTCTTCATAGGACTAGGCAAAGATCTCAACATAGTCGTGTAGAATCTGTATTAACCGTTGTTTGACACTAGGATCCAGATTCGCACCTATCTTAACCTCTTTCCTGTCTTCCTCTGTACCCAAATTCACTTACTCAACTGGATCTTCATGAGGTTGTATGACCTTTTCTTCCTGTTGTAATAGTCTAGCAAGTTCTCCAGGCACCTCACAATCATCCTCACCTTCGTCCTCGGCTTGGTTGATCGGATTTTCGAAGTTATAACTGGCAGTAGCAGAGTTATTATCAATGGGATCCTGAGTGGATATGGATATGCAGTATGATACGTGAGTGTGTGTAAGCGAATAGTTGTTTTGATAAAGGGAGAAACAAAAAAGAAAAACAAAGAGCGCAAAATTTGTAATGCAAGAAACGTCCAATGGTTTATTAATGATATATGAAATGCCAAATAATAATCCCTCACAAGCAAAGCCAAGGTGCCTCGGGCAAGGCACCAGGCCATAAAGTTTCAAACTATTTATTACAAATCTTAAAACAAAAGTCAATTACTGCGAAATAAAAGAAACAGGTATGAAGTCCTTCGTCGTCCAGTTGTTCAGTCCACCGTTGGTTGTTGGGTAGATCCAGCTGTCGATGTCTGAGTCCTTTTCACTGTCCTCAATTGCATTAACTCCCTGATTGCTGATGTGTAGAGGAGGTCTTCTAATCCGTGCGTGCCTAACATCCCTTTGAGCCCCTGTAGTAAAGCCCAAACCAAATTTTCTAGTTTTGTGAGTGAAATCAGGAAGCTGGCCCCAATTGGTACATCCACCTTCTTCAACTGCAGCCCTGGCATCCCTGAGAGAAGCCAACTTCATCAAAGGTTTGTTGGTAGTAACATCAGTTGACGCCAAAGTGTGAGGGACCTCTTCGAAGTTATGACAAGGCATTTCTATGAATTCCCCGTCCATTTCTACATAGAGGAAGGAATTGAGATGACTCACCATATACTCTTCTTCACCTTGCACTGTGACAATCTTCCCCTTCACCGGATATTTAAGCATTTGATGGAGTGTGGAAATAACTGCCCCAACCCTATGAATCCAAGGACGACCCAGCAAGCAAGAATAGGATGGCCTGATATCCATCACGTAGAAAGTGGACGCAAAAGTCTGAGAACTCATTTTGACAGGGATGTCCACCTCCTCGTGCACCATTCTTTTTTATCCATCAAAAGCCCTTACCACAATGTTACTCGGCTTTAAAGTCAAACCTTCACAATCTAAACGGTCTAACGCTTTCTTTGAAAGAACATTCAACGAAGACCCGTTATCTACCAGCACGTGGGCCATAGTGGTGCCCCTGCACTCGATCGAGAGATCCAGAGAATCACTATGATTTCTTCCTTTCGGTGTCAGATCCTCATCTGAAAAACCTAGCCCATTGTCAGCAGTTAGGATGGCCATGCAATCTTTGAACTGATCTGCAGAAGTTTCCTGCGGCACATGCGCAGTCTTGAGAAATGCAATCAAAGCCTTCGCATGGGCTTCAAAACACAATAGCAGAGACAACATGGAGATTTTTGACGGGGTCTGCCCCAGCTGCTCGACCACATTGTAGTCGCTCTTCTTGATAATCTTCAGTATTTCCTCTATTTCTTATTTAGAGGCTTCCATAATGATTTTCTTAGGTGCCTCCATCCGGGCAGGCTTACCTATGATTTCTTTGCCCCGAGTCCCAGATGGCTCAGCAGCAGGGGTGATAACTGGAGTAAGAACAAGAATAGTTGCAGGTGTACTACCTGGAGTAGGAGGAATGTCAAGAGTGCTGGTTGGAGCAACAATTTGAATAACAGTAGGCTTGATGATCTTCGGATCAATCTCAGGAGAGATAACCCTTCCACTTCGGGTAACTTCACTTGTCCCGACAATATTACTGAAATCAGTATCAGCTTCTTCAATCTTCAATTCTTGCTTAACACCATGGTAATACACATCAGCACCATAATGCCATGGGACAGCCTTATCTGAGGTGTACGAGATGGGACCAGGAACAGTGATTATTAGCGGAGCAATTCTTGGAACAGGTGTAATCCTAACAGGTTTTCTCGAGGAAACCTTGGAAGGATTGGCGGAAATGGTTATAATGGCAACATCTTCAATGGGAACAGTAGGGATCATAGTCTTCTCAAACAAAATCTCTTTATTATCCATCAGGCGTTGAACACCTGACTTCAACAAATGGCAACCAGTAGGTATAATCGAACACATGTGGCAACCCTCACCATAACCCGGAAATAAACTGGCCAATAGCAAATTCTTCTTAACAGTTATAAGAGGAGTAGAAATTTCTTCAATGGAGGTCACAAACAAATCAATGTCAACAGCATTGACTCCACGACCATGTTTGGGCATGGGAGCCGTTATAACATTCGGCTTTTCTGGAGCATCAAACTCTACCTCCTTGGCTTCGAGCAAGTCTTGCACTTTTTTTCTCAGAGCCCAGCAATCGTTTGTATCATGGCCCGGACTCTCAGAATGGTAGGCGCACCACACATTAGGATTGTATCTGGGAGAAGTAGTGTTTGTATTCTTGGGAGCCTCTCTCAAGGTTTCCAAGTTAGATTTCAGCAGATGAGGTAGAACTTCAGCCAAAGTCATGTTGATGCAGGTAAACTTCCGTTGTGGTCTTTCCACCCTTTGTTGATTGTTGCATTGTGGAGCAACTGCGGGTCTTGGTATCACTACAGCATTTACCATTTGACGGTGTTCAGATCTGCTTTGGTCCCTCGGGCTATAGACTGCACTAGCTTCCTTCTTACCGGCAAAAGGCTTCTTCACATAACTCGAAGATGCATCCTTCTGTATTTTACCACTTCGAATGCCAGCTTTTACTCTTTCTCCAGTCGAAATCAACTCAGTAAAACCAGATGACGATTTGCCGATCAAGTGATTGAAAAATGGACCAGATAGCATCCCTAGAAACATGTCAACCAACTCCCTATCAGACAAAGGGGGTTGGACTCTTCTAGCCAAGTCTCTCCACTTTTGAGCATAGTCTTTAAAACCTTCACTTGCACCCATGGACATACCCTGTAGCTGAGTACGAGTAGGAGCAAGGTCGGCGTTGTACTGATATTGCTTGTAGAGAGAAGCAACAAGATCTTCCCAGTTTCGGACACTGGCCCCCTCCAACTGATAGAACCATTCAAACTGAGTCCCTGACAGACTATCTTGAAAGAAATGCACCCATAAATTTCTATCATCCGTGTGGGGTTGAATCTTCCTGACATATGAGCGGAGATGGAGTTTTGAACAGGACACTCCATCGTACTTGGCAAAAACCAGAGCTTTGAACTTATGAGGGATGACCACTCCCGATACCAGCCCCAATTCTCCGAAATCCAAACCAGGTATTTTCTGAATTTCCATAGCGCTCAGACGGTCTTCTAGCTGCTTGTACCTATCCTCAGTAGGAGGACATTGCTCATCGTCATAATCAGTATCGTTATCAGAAACTGCAGGACTAGGGTCCTTTGCCCTTTCTTGGTTCTCCCTGTCCTTGGATGAGGAGGTTAGATCAGTTTGTTGCCTCAATCTTTCTCCGAATCTTCTACCCATATTCAGAATTATGACCTTCTTCTTCTTCTTCTCTTTCAGAATAAGGGTCTTCAGATCCTCTTGCCCTTTAGACAGACTTATGAACATCTGTTGGAATTGGGCGTTTTGTGCCTGAAGATCTTTGATGGCTTGATCGGAAGACATTTTTGCTGAAATAAACAGCGAAGAAGATGAGAAACCTGTAAGGGTACCTGTAATGATGTGCATGATAATGGGATGCGCATGTAATTATTTCAAAGACTTTGGGAGATTTAAATTTGTAAACCAAAAATAAACAAAACTTTATTAGCTTAACTTTGAAAGGTTTAATAATGCCTTTAAGGCCTTACAAAGAAATAAATAAAACAAATCTAAAACTAGAAAAAGCAAAATCAAAAATTCCATGGACGCTTCCTCTTTGTGTTGATATAGTCATTGATCACTCTTTCTTCCTCAAGCTGCCTGGTGAGCTTCAAAACCTTCCTCTCTTGCTCATGGAACTGCTCTCGGTAAGTGTCCCGCTCATTCTTCAGCTGAATCCAAGACCTCTGTAACTCCCCAGGATCAGTGGGCATGTGAGGATAGAGAACCGTGTAAGGAATGCCTTCTTCATTAGTGGGATCCACAATCACTGGTATACGGCCTCATAGGGCATCCCAAGCTTCTGGGCACGAGCTCGGACCCATTGGAGGTAAGGCTGCATAGCAAGGGAAGTCTTCGGTCCCAACTCTTGGGGGTCAGATCTATCCACCATGCCCCAAGCTCGTATAAACCTCTGGCGATACTCCTTAACATCCTCCTTATAGTCAAATACAATGTCCTCAATAAGTAACTCATGGGGACCATCTCTTCGAGCATGACCAAATTGTCGCAACCGTAGGCAAGGATTATAAGTATACCTCCTCTGATTCCAAGCAATGGGACATTTGGATACCCCCCACAACAGTCAATAACAGCAGTGTCTTCCATATCCCGGGAACACCAAAGAATATCCGTATGAGCAAGTGACATTATTCTGTATGACCAACCCAAACCTTCTTCGTTCTTCAGCACAGACTTAGGGAGGTGCGAAATAAACCACCTCGACAGCAACGACATGTAGCACATGAGAGTCCCTCTTCTCCTCATAGTACGAGTATAGAGGGCATGCAAGATATCTCCAAGAAAGGTAGGCACAAGGTTGCGAGAAAGGAAAATCTTGACAATATTCACATCTATAAAGGAGTCTGGATTAGGGAAGAGAACCAAACCATAGATAAGAAGATCCAAGACATCTTCAAAAGCCTGAAAATCCAAATCATCCCAAAATAGTTGAGCCTTGTCTATCAGAAATTTGGCTAGAAAACCTTCGACCTCGCTTCGTGTTTCCCAATTAGATACCACATCAGCCCGTTTCAAATGCAGAGTTGAGGCAATGTCTTCTGGATATGCCCAATAGATGAGAGAACTCTTCCAAGGTGGGTACCAGCTGGTAATCTGGAAAGGTGAAGCAGTGATGCTTGGGATCAAAGAACTGAAACAGTACACTCATCATCTGTTCATCAAGGTTTGAAGTAACCAGACTGAGAAGTTTACCGTGTCTCTTAATGAACATAGAAGTCTCAGAAACTCTTGAGGCTAGCTCTTTAAGTTGGGCAGGTATTTGCACAAAGTTGACTCGGATGGTATTTCTATGCACGGAAGACATGATCTGCAAAACAGAACAAAGATAAATTCCCTTGGTCTTTGAAATGGTTAGTGTAATGAAGCATGATGCCATGTTATGATGCATGATGTCATGATAAACCACAGGTATAGCAAACAACAGGTATTGCAAACACAGTCAAATCACACAAAACTCTTAGGTTTAAGGCTTGCATGAGGTCAAAGGTAGTACCCTTTTGAAGTTAAGTTGGTTTCAACCTGTCCTAGAAAAAAGTTATCGGGTTCTAGAGGATCTCAATATCACTGACCATCCTCCATCGGTCATGGTTTCAGCTCACGCAATCTTTTCTTGCGGCCAGAACTATTCCGAGAGTATGGTCTCAATGAGTGTAGCATCGAGTATCAACCAGTTCTCATCTCTACATCGAGGCTGGCTATCTCACTACTTTCTAATGGCCAAGTTGGGCGATTAAAGGTTCTAAGGTCAGTTAATGCTTAATGACACCATGCAGCGGCCCCGTATTCTCCTCGTTTCTCCATAAGGGATACCGGTACCAACCAAAATGCCACACCAACGTAGCTATTGCTTCAACCGTATCGGTCTACGCTGTACAGTTCCCTCACAGTCTATTGCTACTTACCTAAAAGGTATCCCCAGATCCGAGTTAGGATCTATAGTAACCCCAAACAAAATCCTTAAAAGTAAAGCAAACAAAGCAATCAAGAGAAGCAATTATGATGAACTAGATCCTAAGGTATACCCCACTTATTAATTCCCCAGTAGAGTCGCCAGTTTTGTGATACGGTGGCAGAACCGACTGTTGGATGTTGGTTTGCGTTTTTTGTTCGCAAATGTTGCGGTAAGCAAGAGTCGCCACCGAATTTTATTTCATCCAACAAAGGAACAGGAAAAAGAACAGAAAAACCTTTTTCGAGATGTTTTTGAGTACGGGGGGTAGATTATAGAAAGGGAAGGTGTTAGCACCCTTTCTATCCATGGTTTTCCATGGGCTCTTAGGTACTTGCTTATTTTGAAATTGCTTGTGTGTGCTTTTTTTGAAAAGTTTTGTTTTACTTCATTTTAACCCTTGTTTCTGACCTCAAGAGTGTTACGAAATGTTTTGAAAACTTTAGTTTGAAAAGTTTGTTTGAAAGTGTATGGTGTAAAAGATTTTTTGTTTTGAGAAAGTATCTACTTGCATCTACCTACTCGAAAAAGATTATTTCTATTCTCGTTTCCTTTAGACGGCGTTATCCTATTATTGAGAAATAGGTAGCACCGTCGTTGGAGTTGTAAGGGTCAATTCGAGAGGGACGTACGATCACCAAAGCAATATTAGGACAAATTAGTAATAACCCTAGAGTCTTAAGATCATATTCGAGGCAACATTTCTGAGGCAACATTTACGAGGCAACATTCGAATGGGATGTTTGATCTTTTTCAGATAGGAGGGAAACCACCAAGACACCCTATACTTAATTATCATTTTACCGAAGGCAACCGAAGTGAGAGTATACCTTAAGAGTGATATGTGCGAGTGATTTGTTTTCAGTTATTTATCTTTGCACATTAGGGTTTTCTAACCGTGTTAATTTGTCATGCATTCTTGCCATAAAATCCTATTAGCATACATCTAAACAGTCAAATATTTGCGGGAATTAAAATGCGAGAAAGTAAATCTACGCTATTACAAGGCTTCAGGGAGGGGGATTAATTACATAGCCAACAACCCGGGAAAAAGCGATAAGTAAAAAATCCCTAGATTAAACTATTACAAACCATGAACAGTTACAAAGATATTGGCAAAACTAATTAACACGCGCATACGAGACAACTAGGGTTTTGACCCTTGACTAAACCTATTGACGGTTGATTAAAAAAATGTTTTTGTTTTGTAAGAAAATAAAGAAACAATTAAACTAAAAATAAAATCCTAGCTCTAATTAATTTTAAATTAAGAAAGATAAATTGATTTTAATCTTAAAAACCTATTTTTGTATTTTTATTTATTTGAAAAAAAAGAGAAAATTAAATTAAATCAAGAGATAACCTAATTTTCTATTTGATTTTATTTATGAAAACAAATTACAATTTCCTAAGTTAAACTAAATTAAATTAATTTTGATAATAATAAAAAAAACTAATCCAAATTTTTGTGAATTATTGATTTTATGACTTTATAAAAAAGATTAATTTGTGAATTAAAAAATAAAAATAAGTATTGAAAGATTTAAATAAAATAAAAGAAAAAGAAAGGAATTATGGGCCTGTGCTTAACAATTGGGGGGTTGGAATATGAATTTTCTGGGCCCAAGGTTGATGGCCCATTTTGACTTTGCTGGATCTGGTGTGTAGGTTGACTTGAGGCGCATGGTAGTCCTTCAGACTGGAACGCGTACACCTGGCTGGCTGCTGCATCCACTGGTTGATTATTGAAGGTGCATGGTAGGCGTGTGAAAGTGATTTGCACTGAATCGGTGGAAGGAAAAGAAAATAAAGAAATTTGTCTAGACCTGGGATCGAACCCGGGTCCTTATGCCTTCTTCCCATGCCATGTTGCCATCTGCGCTGCAATTGTTATTTGTATATACAATAAAAGCAAAATATAATATAATGAAAACAAAAACGTTGAAACCCAAACGCACGAAAATTTGAATGGGCGAGTGGTTGGCTGACACGCATCTTCTTCCCCAAGGAATCATCGTCTTATGTTCCTAGACTTATACCTACAGACACTTGTTGTAACTACAACCTTGTGTCACTCAAAAACCACCCACAAGCAAGATAAATGAAATTTAATGGTACCAATCAACTCGTCTCATCCTCACTAGTGTCATGGTACCAGAATCCAAGCCCAATTTAACCTGTACTGCAAATCCCTAAAACTAAACAAGAAACCCTAGCCATGGCAGTTTTACATACAGTCATAAAAAATGCAATTGAATAGAATGATTAGCTTGCAAACTCAATAAGGAACAAGAATATATAATCAAAATGTGCAAATGATGTATATAACATGATAATCGAATTCCAAGAAATAGGGAAAACCGTGATGCTCCTACAAAGTGTTTCAGGACGTGGGGAGGCTTGCTAGTGATTGGAACATGTTCCCGAGACGTCAAGCAATCAATTGGTAAGGTTAGGATGGCTTGAGATGGCTTGTAGCTTGGAATTCGATCTGCACTTTTTCTTTGAAATTTTGAAGTTTGTTCTTCCTCTTTCACGACTGCTCAACCTCTTTCCTTTCTTTGGAAACGTTCAATATATATTATAGAATGCATTAGGGTTGTAAAACTGATCACATCTTTGGAAGTTTTTCAAGATTTGATTTTGTTTTCATGACATATGTAATCTTTCCAAATTTGGTCTAATCATGCTCCTTTTGTTCCAATTATCATTGATTCGAATTGTTCTTGCAAGGTCATCAAATCTTGGTTGCTAACCTGCCAAAAAACCCAATCAAATCAAATCTTTGATAATTTTCATCATTTATTTGATTTAATTCAATTTTTAATTAATGAAAAATCAAAATAAATTGAAAAATGAAGAAAACAATTGGTGGATAAGCATTTGAGTCGTGGACCACATTATCATTGAGGTGCAAGCATAAATATTTGGGCCCATTTAGCAAAAAATGCAAATTTGAGCACATTTGACTTTTGGCAATTTTGCAAAAAAGGTCAACTTGGACAATGCATAACTCTCTCAATTTTGACCCTAGAGAGGTATTCTTTTACTTTTTAGAAATCTTAGTATGTCTTATAAGCAACCCTTTTGGTCTCATCTAAATTGAGTCTTCCATGTTCATGTATGAAGCTTTGACCCAAAAAGTGTTTTTGTTGACTTTTCAAAATGACCTATAATATCAAAATTCATATCTTCTTGTGAGTGCATATTTTGAACTTGGGAGATGAATAATAATTGTAATGAATTGCATCCTCTTCAAAATGAGCTTTGGATGGGTCATTTCTGATAGAGTATGAGAAAGTTATGTTTGGTCAAAGTTGAGTTGACCTTTCCTACAAAACCCTAATTTAGCAACTTCTGGGTTTTGATGAATTGTGAGAAACCCTTGATGAATCATGATCAACCCTTGATAAAATGAAGAATGATACTTTAAAATGAGGATGTTGACCAAAAATCCTGAAGTTTGACTGTATGTGGGCCACAGTTGACTTTTGACCCAGTAGAGTCAATTTTTAGGCCTTTGAGCAATTGACTGAGCAAACTTCTTCTGCAAGGCTTGAAACTTGACATGGATGATCTTGAGAATATATTAGGAAAATGGTGAGAATTTGATTCCTTTGTGGTTCATATATCCTGATGAAAAATGAAACCCTAATTTGAGGTAGACTGCCTTAGGAGAGAGTTTGTCTGGTTAACTCTTGAACTTCCTTGAGCAATTTGGGGACCTCACATGAAATTTGTTGAGAAATATGAGAGGGAAAATTTTTGGGTACAGCAGGGATGTAATACTATCTGCAAGTCGATCCTAGTTTCATTTGTTTGTTTTCTTTAGGTGTTTATTTATATGCTTTACTTGTTCATTAATTTGCACTTTACTTTTGTTATTCATATATTATGGATACTGTTGTGTTGTTTGTTGAGCTTTTCTATTTTCCAGGGTTTTTTCATCTTCTGTGTGGTGAGATAAGTCCTATAATGTTGTGAGTCAAGACATGGACACCCTTGGTGACATAATGAATTAACTTCTCGAGACTCTCCATGCTGTTATTCAGAGATAGGAAAAGCTTAGGCAGTCACCAAGATTGCAAAAGTTGTTCTTTCCATTTCTAATGGAGTCCCCAAGCCTACTATTATGATTACTTTTGAGGAGGTGGCTGACGACCATGTTAATGTCATTGATCTTGAAGAGCCCCATGATGATGTCATTTATGAATTAGTTGAAACTGCTAAGGTGTATTGTTCTCTTGAAGAGTGTTTTAAGGCTATGGAAACTTCCTCCTTGAACTTTCTCCTTGAACTATGGAAACGACCATGGTTGATATAAGAGAGTTTGTGCCTCCTCCAACACCTTTTCCTCTGGGATATGATGAAAATGCAAGATCTGAGTTCCACTCAAGGTCACCTGGCCACTCAACTGAGAACTGCCGAGCTTTAAAGAACAATGTACAAGACCTGATTGAGTTAAAGGAAATCACATTCATTCCAAGCGGTCTGCGCATAAATTGAAGTCCCTTGCTCAGACAGATACCAAGACTGCAAGAGAGTCCCTTGAAGCAATAATTCAAGCCTGAGAGAGTCTCCTCAGCACTCACAATCATTAGATCATTTATGCATTTTCATTTGTAGTTTTCCTTGCTTGTTGAATGCTACTCATTTGTTTTTTAATGATAATAATAATGCACTGCATATGTTTGTTTTGAATCAATTCATTCGTGTTCATTCATTTATTTTCCTGTTTATCAGTATGAAACCATTTATTTAAGCAAAAAAATCAAAAGGAGAATGATGAAAATGAAAAACGCGAAATCACTGGTCGTATGATTCTTAAAAAAACCCTGCTGACAATGTAAGACATTGTTTCAAATTCCTTGTCAACCCCTTTGAGTCGCGAAGTAGGAGTTTCTTTTCTATACAAAAAACCACAATCTTAACCAGGGGTAGGCTAGTCTTCAGTTAATTTGACGGAGCATTCAAATTTCAAAAGAAAAATAAGTGTCCCATCTGAGGAACAACCATATCATCCCTCACACATTAAAAGGTCGAAAAAAATGCAAAACCACAATGGTTATCCCTCATCAACCATGGAATGAGGCAGTCACAACCCTTTCAGCAAGTCAAAACAAGCCAATGTCACATGACTTGTTCCAAAAGAAAAAGAAATTCAAAATAATAAAAGAAAAGAAATAAAGTCCGCTAAGTCGAAAACTTGAAAACAAGTGGCTTAGGAAAATATTATGGCATCCCGCTGGAATGCAAACTCAAAAAGAATTAGTCCAAGAAAAAGTTTGGGAAAATTAAAAGAACAAAAATGAGAAACATAAAGAAAGGATTACAAAACAAAAAACCTCAAAGAACAAATTCGTGTAACCATAAAAACAAAAGAAAAAAAGGGTAACTGCCATTCCGCAAACCTCGTTGGTTCTTTAGCCATCACATATACACTTCAAAACCCTTCTGAAAGGTGAACACTCGTGCCAATTTAGTTGAACGTATGACTGGAGAATATAAAGGAGAATGGGTGGGTTAAGTTAGACTTTGAGCCTTAAATACCTTTTTCTAGAAATCATGAACCAGACCACATTATAAACCTTAAAAGACCTAATTGAAGCAGGGTTTATTTTAAAAGCATACTACAACAAAATTGCATAAAACTGACTCCCATATGTTTGCTTATCATTTGCATTGATATCAATATGACCAATAATTTTAGCATTGAATTTCATAACATAGTTTCAATCATTGATTTTGAAATTAACATCACAATTGCATTAGGATTTCCATCATCAAAACAAGCATCTCTTACTCGCAAGTAATCACTTGACATTAAGGAAGATCAAACGATGAACAACAACTAAGAAACTTGATCATTTCCAAGAGCCAGTCACTTCAAGAATGGGCACTTTAAGAGGCAAATTGTGTGAAGAATCTGTCAAGCAATGGGCATCCATCCTAAGTTTATCCCAATTTGGGTAAATCACATTGGTAAATCTCTTCAAGCTGCCATTGATCTAGGTTAATCACGTAGATGAATCTCTTCAAAGTCGAGCTCAAGCTGGGGCAGTCACGGTGAAAAATATCTTCAATGAGTAGTCAATCTGGGGCAATCACATCAAGATTTGAGAAATCTCTCCAAGAAATCTGTAATCAGGGGCAGTTTATTTCGCGGCCCAAGATATTAGGGTAGATCACCTCATATCATATTGTGGCACGAATATTTCAATCTTCTATTCAAGACAAACTCTTTCAGAGATCCTACAGACAATGGAATTCCTCATCCTTACTTTCAAAGTTGCTCAAGAAAAATTGTGTCATGCAAGACAACTAGAATTAGGCTAAAAGTCATGAAGGTCACATTGACCTAGAAGCGTTGCAAGATTCATCATCATTCCACGCAGATTTTTTAGTATGCAACTCCTCAGCAATGAAGCAAACCTGGGACACTCGAAGAGGTCCATGTCCATTTCTTAAAAGCCAAGCAGTTTAGGGTGTAAAGAAGTCAGATCGACTCATTTCCTCCCCAATAGTGGAGCAACTTGAAGCACTAGAAGAAATCCATGTCCATTTCACCATCCCCGGGCAATCCAGGATGTAGCGAAAGTCAGATCAAGTCACTTCCTCCCAGCAAGACTACAAATCAATTCCCATTGAATTTGCCAATGATATTTGATACTATTAGCTTTCAGGCACCAATTTGTATTAGTATCTCAAGACAACGAGCAATGGGCCCCGATGAGCATATTCCATTCCCCATAGAGTGTGAGTGCATCTTCACCATTAGATGTTTTGTATGATGTCAAAACTAGGAAAACTTAACATTTATGTATACTTAATGGTATCTTTATGTCATGTGGGTCTCCCTTGCATTAGAGGTCTTAGGAATCATCAAAAACCACATTGAAATTGACCAAAATCATGAAAATACATTTTCTTCACAAAAATCACTTGCATGTGTCGACACATACGTGTTTCAGACTGACACATGCACTGCAAAAATGAAGCCTTTAGCCTCTGGTATAGTCAGTTTGACACATACACATTACATGCCGATAAATACTGAAAGAATTATTTTATGTGCCGGCACATATGACATATATGTCGGCACATATAACCCACTTGAGATAAGGCTCTAAAGGAATGAAGTTCTTATGCCCTAAAGTTTTGCTCGTACAAAACTTTGTTCACATCTATAAGTTGGTCCGGGTTAGGAAATAGTACCATCCCATAGAGTAGAAGAGCCAAAATTTCTTCAAAAGCTTGCAAATCCAAAGCATCCCAAAATTGTTGAGCCTTCTCAAAGAGAAACTTGGCTAGAAAACCCTTAATACCACTTCTTGTTTCCCAATTTGCCACAACGTCGGACCGTTGCAAATGTAAAGCTAAAGTAATCTCCTCAGGTCTTGGGTCTTTCTCAATACCGTTGAAGGGTAATTGATCAAAAATAGGAACTCCCAAGAGTTGAGAAAACTCCTCCATGGTAGGCACCAATTGGTAATCAGGAAATGTAAAGCAATGGTGTTTAGGGTCAAAGAATTAAAAGAGTACCCCCATCATTTGTTCTTCAAAATTTGAGGTAGCCAAATTGATGAGACGACCATACTTCTTGGTGAACGGAGAATCCTGGGGAACCCTCGATGCTAAATCCTTTAGTTTAGGAGGCACTTTCACAAAGCCGATTCAGGTAGTCTTTCTACGAATAGAATCCATGTTCTACAAAATAGACAAAGATAAATCCCAAGGTCCTTGAAATGGTTAGAGGAAATTCTAAGGTATGATGTCATGATGTTATGCACAAATAAACATATACAAAGAAAAAAAGTCCTTAGGTTTAGTCATGCATGAGGTTTCATAAGTAAGTACCCTCTTGAAGTTTAGTTGGTTCAACCTATCCTAGAAAGTAATCGGGTTCTAGGGAATCTCAATATCATTGATCTTTCTTCATTGGGCATTGTCTCAGCACAATCAATCTTTTTTTGCGGTCGAAATATCCCAAAAGTACAATCTCAATGAGCATAGTATCGAGTATCAACTAATTTTCAGCTTTCCATCGAAATCGACTATCTC